>CM061538.1:231793343-234293343 GCA_030864215.1 Capsicum pubescens
AACTCAAAATGAAATTTTAAGTGCCTACGTACCTCAATGAAGAGGATCAAGTCACAACTTAGTTCTAGTTGAGTGTTTTTTTCATCATTACTTTTGCCTAGGTCGCCTCTTTCGAGATTTTCAACCTAACGGACTTTTTTTTTAGCCGTACATAATTTATACTCTTGCGGGCCAGGAGTAAACATGTAGTTTATACTCATGCCTTAAGAAGTGTTTAGACATGAAGAGTTAGACTGGATTTAAAAAGCTTAGTGACATACCGTTTAGGTTCGTGTTTCGAAGAGCATTTTGACTTGAATACTTAGCTTAAATTTGAAGAGGTTTGTGATTTGAAAATTTAGCTTGCAATTTGGTGAGCTTTGTAACATTTAGCTCACACTTGAAGAGTTTGGTGATATACAGTTTAGACTCGTGTTTTGAGGAGTATTTAAACTTGAAGATTTAGCTCGAATTTAATGAGCTTAGTGATATACAATTTAGGTCGTGTTTCGAAGAGCATTTTAACTTGAATACTTGGCTCAAATTTAAAGAGCTTTGTGATTGGAAAATTTAGCTTGCAATTTGGTGAACTTTGTAACATTTAGCTCAAATTTGAAGAGCTTGGTGATATACAATTTAGGCTCGTGTTTTAAGGAGCATGTAAACTTGGAGATTTTGCTCAAATTTGAAGATCTTTGTGATTTAAAAATTTAGCTCGCAATTTGATGAGCTTTGTAACATTTAGCTCAAATTTGAAGAGCTTAGTGATATACAATTTAGGCTCGGGTTTCGAGGAGTATTTTGACTTAAAATTTTAACCAAATTTAAAGAGCTTCACAATTTGAAATTTAGCTCGTAATTTGATGATCTTTGTGGCATATAGACTTGGCTCAAATTTGAAGAGCTCTGTGATTTCAAGATTTAACTTGAATTTGAATAGTGATTTGAAGTTTTAGCTCAAATTTGAAGAGCTTTACAACTTGGAGATTTGACTCAAATTTGTAGATCTTCATGATATGTAGTTTGAGGTTGAGCTTTCCGAAGTAATTTAACCTGCAGTTTAGACTCGTTCTTTGAGGAGTTTTATAACTTGTAGTTTAGACTCATGCGTTGAGGAGTTTTGTAACTTGTAGTTTAAGCTCATGTGTTGTGGAGCGCTTTAACTTGCAGTTTAGACTCGTGCGTTGAAGAGTTATTAAACTTGAGATTTATCTTGGGTTTAAGGATCCTCATGACTTCAATATTTGTCTTGAACTTGAGAAGCTCTGTGATATACAGTTTAAGCTCACGCACAAAGAGCATTATAACTTGCAGTTTAGACTCATGTATTGAGGAGTAATTAAACTTGAGATTTAGCTTGGTTTTAAGAAGAATCACGACTTTAATATTTTTCTTGAACTTGAGAAGCTCTATGATACGCAGTTTAAGCTCATGCATCAAGGAGCTCTATAACTTGTTGTTTAGACTCGTGCGTTGAGGAGTTTTGTTACTTGCAATTTAAGCTCATGTGTTGAGGAGTGTTATAACTTGCAGGTTAGACTCATGTGTTGAGGAGTTTTGTAACTTGCAGTTTAAGCTCATGCGTTGAGGAGCTCTGAGATATGCATATACTCTTCGAATTCATCTTCAGATGCAAGTTTACCCCCACTATGAGAGTTTTTTATATCTTCAACTTCATAAGGCTCACAAACAGGCATTCGTTGATCTCCTCTTGTAGCCATAATTAATTCTATATCATGTGCATGAGTTACCAACTCTTCAAATGTATTGGGTTTTAATCCTTGCAAGATGTAGCAAAGACCCCAATTCATGTCTTGAATGCACATTTCAATGCTAGAAATTTCACTAAGGCAATCTTTACTACTGAGGCTCAAACTTTTTCACCGGTTGATAAAGTCAACAAATGGTTCATCTTCATATTGGCGAGCCTTTGTAAGTTCAGTCATACTAATAACACGTCTTGTGCTATAGAAACGAGTAAGAAATTCTTGCTCTAACTTCTCCCAACTATCTATGAAACCAGGTTCAAGGTCGGTGTACCAATCAAAGACATTTTCTTTGAGAGATCGTATGAACTTCTTGATGAAATGATCACCATATGTTCCAGCATCACTGCAAGTCTCAATAAAGTGCACTATATGTTGTTTAGGGGTCTCCTTTTCCATCAAAATGTTGAAGCGTAGGAGGTTGATATCCATCAGGCATCTTCAAGTTATCAATCTTTTGTGTATATGGCTTTGCATATGTGAGAGAAAATTTGGATGATGACTCAAATTTATCTTTGATTGCTCCTATGATGAAGTCCTTCAGTTGATCAATAGGAATCAAACCTTCAGCAGAGACTTGAAACTCTTTGCGCGTTGTTATTTGCCTCATGAATGACTCTCTTTTTTCTTGAATTTTAGGAAGCTTTATAGGTGGCTGACTTGATTGTCTCTCATACATGCTCTCCATATTATTGTTAACCTGGCAAGTTTAACATCTTGTTCTTGCACGAGATTTGTCAAGTGTTCAACTGTTTTAGCCAAGCTTACTAGTTGTTCTGCTATTGTGGAAGTAATTTCGATGTTCTTCAATTTTGATGTTGAAAAAGTCAATATGAGAAGTAGAGATAGTCCCACTGGGCATGTCAGAATGTGTTGGACAATAAAATTTTGAGATCGAAAATAAATAATCAAGACAAGAAAAATATTGCAACAATCGTTTTATTGATTTTAATAAGTGAGTGTTATAATCTCTATGAATTCTCTGATTCGCCTTTTCAAATATAAATTCAAGGTCTTAAAGCTTGATCTTGAATTTGCACTTGATTTGTTGATTTGATAGACTTGATCTTGACTTGTGCTTGAATTCAAGGACTTTTGGGTTTGCTCTTGAATTTTGCGGTCTTGATCTTGAATCTTGATGAACTAGATTTGAATGTTTGAGCTTTGTAAAGAAATTGTGGTGTTTGATCCACGAGTTTTCTCTTGCTTCTTGTTAGAGTTCTTGGTCCTCTTTTCTGAATTATGAGACCTCTATTTATAGTTGTGGAAAGAAAAGAGTCACGATGAAGATGAACTTCCTTTGACCAATCAAATTTAGATGACGTGGCGCCTTTTAAGAACTTTTGATTTCACTAAGCCTGCTGCATCATTTTGACATGACATGGTCCTATTGGCTCCTTCACTTGACTTGACATGCCACGTCATTCGACATGTGGCGCTCCTTTGGGCCTCTAGAATATGACAATATCTTGGACTTAATAAAGTGGGCTCATCATTTGTTACCTAAATTAATGGACTAGCCCAATAACGATTGGACTTTATTTAAATCCATACATGTTTGGACTTAAATAATTAATTCAATTATATTAATCCGCAATATTTATTGGAATTTATAGATATTAAATTTAATATAATTCGAATTTCGTATGAATTTAAATTTAATAAAATTTCATCGCGCACACCATCATTTATATGAAATAAACAAAATAATAGTATATTTTGAAATTTTTCTGAAGTAAAATCAACGTGTTTCTCGATAAGCTTTTAGATATTGTTTAATTTAAAATTAAAATAATATTTTAGAGACTGAGTAAGTAAATGAAAGTTTAAAATATTATTCTTAATTCATGTTAATTATATTATATTGCTGTAAATAACAACTACTGATGTCTCGGTAATGAAAAGTGTCATTTTTAATGTTACTGTCAGCAACTATTGTTAGAGGTTCCTAACTTGGCTCGTGTAAGTCACATCATTTTAAACTTATAGTATAATCTCTACATTATAAGGATTTAGGAGTTGCACATTAGATGTTCTCTTTTGGCAAGTCTCGCTAAGGTGAAACTTATTTCCTATGATCTCTTATTTCTTTTTTCTCAAAATCCAACAGATATGCTTTGAAAAAGTTTAATTTGGATGGGAGATTGTTGTCAATAGAATGTAAAACTTATAAAATCAAACAAGATTTGCTGTGATTTTGTTTCTTTTGTCCTTCAAATTATGTCCTTTGTGTGTATTATTTATACATATATATTCTGGTGTTGGTAGATTTTTGTTCAGCACTCTGTGGTTATTAAATGTTATTGTTGTTGCTATGCACTTCTATTAAATATAGATTGCTGATTGAAATAATGTGTTTTATTTTTCAAAAAATATTAAAATTTTAATTTTTGATAGTGCAAAGATTTTTTAGATCGATTTTCTGCAATTGTGGGATTAATATTCTGTTTGTCTTTGAAGTAGCTTTTGTGTTAAAGAACTAATTCAGTTGAGACCCAAACTAGTTTTAATTAATCAAATAGGTCAGTTAAAATGAGAAAGAAATTAAGAGCCTGTTTGGGATTGCTGTTAGAAAACTCCTTAGAATCACTTTTTTAAAATAGCTTTTTAGAAAAATGCTTTTAAGAAAAAACAATTTGTGTTTGGTAAATTTATTTGAAAAGTGTTTTTGATAAACAGATTATGTTTGGATAATCTTTTTCAATAAGTGTTTTTTTTTTAGACAAATGACCAAAAAGAACATGTATTAATAGACTTTTACTATTATAATCAATTTATATAGAAATTTATTTTAAATATCTATTATAATATTTTTAATTAAAATTTTATTTTTATTTAATTAAAAAGTACGTACTCTAAAATTTTCAATCAATATATATATATATATATATATATATATATAAATTCATTAAAAAATATTAAATAATTAGATATCGCTTAAATAATTTAAATATTAATTAAAAATATCAAACAAAAATGAATAAGCAATCATCAAATTCATATATGTACAATACATGGTAACAAATATGTCATTTTTTATGAATTAGTTATTTAAAATTAAATATTTGAGTTTTTTTTATAAATACTGTCAAAATACCATTTAATCTTTTAACATAATTCATTTGTCATTTGTTATCATTAATAACAAAAAATAAAAAGTTATATATTCTTTGGTCATCATCATCAATGATATTTTCAAATTTATTTAAATCAAATGAGTAAAAATGAAATAATAATAATAATAATAATATATAAATCATAAAATAAAATAAAGAATTATGATGTAAATATGAAGTATAAAATTTTAAAATCAAACTTTGATCAAACTTATAAGATATGTTAATTAATTAATTAATAAGGAATATATATATATGTGTGTGTTTGAGAGAGAGAGAGAGTGATAGGATATTTTTGTCATAAAAAAATATTTTTTTGCTTCTTCTTGTGTTTTTTTTGAAAAATAGAAATTCTCTGCTTCTTCCTCGAAACAGAAAAACTATTTCTTCCCACAAGCAGAAAAACTTGCTTCCACTTCTTTTTAAAAACACTTTTGAAGGTTTACCAAACACCATTCTTTTAAAAAAAAAATACTTTTTTCCTTAAGTGCTTATTTTAGAAAATCAGCCATATCAAACAGGCACTAAAACGAGCAATTGGTGATATTCAATTGGTTGTTATATTTGTATCCGACTATTCTTGTAATATGCAAGAAAACTTGCAAGTGTTGTTACAATTTTGTTATCTATTCAACAACAGAATAGGTTCTTTAACTGAATATGCCTCTTACTTTTAGTTAATTAATTCAAGTTTTATTGTGACCTTTGAGCTAGTAAGATCTAGAATGATTCTCATCTTATAGTTATACTTGTATTATATTTTTCTTCTATTATGCTATAAAATTTATAAATATTTTATTTATTAAAATTTATTTGATTTTTTTATCTAAAGATGTCTCAGAACTTCTTCTATTGCACGGGTCTATAAGCCATTTATGAATTTATAATGTGATTAATAAGTAGATAATGAACTTAATTATCATTATATAAAATCTAAGAAATTTCTTTTTTAGACAAATATGAATCTTACATTTTAAGAAGTATAAATAACATAAATACAGCCCTTTTGAAAATAATTACACTCTTTCCCACTTTTTTAATTATTTTACTCTCTCTCCCTATTAATATACATAACATAGCCGACATATACATAACATTCTGTGTATATGTTGGGATTTTTGTAATATGTTTAAAGAGTTGTGATTTTTTTGTAATATTAAAAACATAAGTTGTGTATTTGTGTAATTTTTAGCTTTAAGAATGGATTGTTAAGTTCATGATCGTCTCCACTTGGTCTCTGTTTAAAATTTAAAAGACAGGAAGAATTTAATCTCGGAGCTAATATGATCACGCAGATAGTTGTAGTAGTATCTTTGGAAAATAGAAACAGTAAGAGAGTAAAATCAATGTAAAAAAATTCAATAAAAATTGAGAAGAAATTAATTGTATGCTTTCTTTTCCTATTGTATTAATGAATTGTAATTAACCTAGTAGGTTTATAGCCTCAATAAGCTAATAATGAAAAATTACATTTCAGCATAATATCACATAGTTAAATACTCTTTATGTGTGAAGATTAAGCACAATGTGCTAGAATTTGAGCCTTTACGAGTGAAATTCTAACATATTACATTGTTTTGTCATGTAGCAATTAAGACAATATCACTCCTGCATTACGAAATTGAAATGGTTGCAGATTCTTGTTTGGATTGGAAAGGTGCAAGGGAGTTGTCATTTAGAAATGGCTAAAGTTTAAATAGTTTTGAAACGATGACTGAAATTTAATTAGCGATACAAAAACTGACTATTTGTCAAATATTTCATGAGATATTCATCATGAAAATGAGATTTCTTAGGTTACATTATACCCATTTGGGCTTAATGTCATTATTAATCGAACAAGGAAATTGCATGTCGTACACCCAAATATGGGTGGTTTTAGATATTTGATCCCAATAAGAAATGTTTTTAAATATGGGTGGTTTTAGATATTTAACCCCAATAAGAAATGTTTTTAAAGAATAACTTTTCTTACTTTTTAAATATAGTACAAGTACCATTTTACCCATCTACACCTCAAATGTATTTTTAAAAATTTTCATACTTATTTGTCTCACAAATTTTATTTTTTATTATTTTTACTTTTTATTTTATCCTTTGATTTATTATTCTATTTTTTTATTATTTTTACTTTTTTATTTTTTTCTTTAATTTTATTATTTTCACTTTTAATTTTTTTCCTTTAATTTTATTTTCATGTTTTAATTCATTTGTCTCAACCTTTATTTTTTGCTCTTTTTTCTTTTTTTCTCAAGCATTATCTATTTCTTTTTTTTCCTCTTTTTAATTAATTTGTTTTCAACCTTTATTTTTCTTTTATTTTTGTTTTTTATCAGTTCTCTTTTTTTCCTCATTTTTCTCAATCTTTATTTTTATTTTTTCCTCTCATTTTTATTTTCTCAATTTTTTTATTTCTTCTCTTTTTTCTTAATCTTTATTTTTTTCTTGACTTTTTTTTCTCACACTTTTTTTTTATTTCTCTGTTTTGTTTGATAGTTTTTTTCTTTTTTCAGTTCTCTTTTTTCCCCTCATTTGTTTCAAACTTTATTTTTATTTTTTCTCTCATTTTTATTTTTTTCAATTCTTTTAATTCTTCACTTTTTTCTTGATCTTTAAGTTTTTTCTTTCCTTTTTTTTCTGAATCTTTTTTTTATTTCTCTATTTTGTTTGATCGCTTTTTTTTTCTCAACTTCTATTATATTTTGCTAATAAATAAAAAATTGGATAATCCGCAAAGGGATCTTCTTTTTTTGACATCAAAGCAATTTTAAGGGCATGAATTGTTGTTACGAAGTTCTTTGAAAATTCTTGAGATAAGTCGTGTCTCTAAGGCGAGAATTGTAGAATATTTCATAAATAAAGACATAATGTGGTAGTGTCAACTCTTGCCTGTGGGGCATAATTTATTATTTGAAAGTCCTTGAGCAAAGTCTTGCCTCTAAGGCAAGAGTTGTAGAACATCCCATAAATGAAGATATAACGTGGTAGTGTCAACTCTTGCCCGTAGGGCATAATTTATTATTTGAAAGTCCTTGAGCTAAGTCTTGCCTCTAAGGCAAGAGTTGTAGAGCATCCCATAAATGAAGACATAACGTGGTAGTGTCAACTCATGCCCGTGGGGCATAATTTGTAGTTTGAAAGTCTTTGAACTAAGTCTTGCCTCTAAGGAAAGAGTTGTAGAACATCTCATATATGAAGACATAACGTGGTAGTGTCAACTCTTGTCCGTGGGCATAATTTGTAGTTTGAAAGTCCTTGAGCTAAATCTTGTCTCTAAGGCAATAGTTATAGAACATCTCATAAATGAAAACATAACGTGGTATAGTCAACTCTTGCCCTGGGGCATAATTTGTAGTTTGAAAGTCCTTGAGCTAATTAAGTCTTGCCTCCTAGGCAATAGTTGTAGAACATCTCATAAATGAAAACATAACATACTAAAGTCAACTCTTGCCCGTGGGGCATAATTTATTGTTTGAAAGTCCTTGAGTCAGGTCTTGCCTCCAAGGCAATAGTTGTAGAGCATCTCATAAATAAAAATATAACGTGGTAGAGTTAACTCTTGTCCGTGGGGCATAATTTGTTGTTTGAAAGTCCTTAAGTCAAGTCTTGCCTCCAAGGTAATAGTTGTAGAACATCTCATAAATGAAAATATAACGTGGTAGAGTTAACTCTTGCTCGTGGGGCATAATTTGTAGTTTGAAAGTCCTTGAGTCAAGTCTTGCCTCCAAGGCAATAGTTGTAGAACATCTCATAAATGAAAACATAATGTGGTCGAGTCAACTCTTGCCCGTGGGGCATAATTTGTTGTTTGAAAGTCCTTGAGTTAAGTCTTGTCTCTAAGACAATAGTTGTAGAACATCTCATAAATAAAAATATAACGTGGTAGAGTCAACTCTTGTCCGTGAGGCATAATTTGTTGTTTGAAAGTCCTTGAGCTAAGTCTTGCTTCTAAGGCAATAGTTGTAGAACATCTCATAAATGAAAACATAACGTGGTAGAGTCAACTCTTGCCCATGGGGCATAATTTGTTGTTTGAAAGTCCTTGAGCTAAGTCTTGCCTCTAAGACAATAGTTGTAGAACATCTCATAAATGAAAACATAATGTGGTAGAGTCAACTCTTGCCCGTGGGGCATAATTTGTAGTTTGAAAGTCCTTGAGCTAAGTCTTGCCTCTAAGACAATAGTTGTAGAACATCTCATAAATGAAAACATAACGTGGTAGAGTCAACTCTTGTGTGGGGTATAATTTATTGTTTGAAAGTCCTTGAGCCAAGTCTTGCCTCTAAGAAAATAGTTGTAGAATACTCATAAATGAAAATATAATGTGGTAGAGTCAACTCTTGCCCGTGGGGCATAATTTGTAGTTTGAAAGTCCTTGAAATAAATCTTGCCTTTAAGGCAATAGTTGTAGAACATCTCATAAATGAAAACATAACGTGGTAGAGTCAACTCTTGTCCGTAGGGTATAATTTTTTGTTTGAAAGTCCCCGAGCTAAGTCTTGCCTCTAAGGTAAGAGTTATAAAACATCTCATAAATCAAAATACAATGTGGTAGTGTCAACTCTTGCCCATGAAACATAACTTCTTGTTTGAAAGTCATAAGTCTTATCTCTATAATGTAGCAGTGTCAACTCTTGCCTATGAAACGTAGCTTATTGTTCGAAAATCGTAAGTCTTGCCTTTATAATGTGGTAGTGTCAAGTCTTGCTCAGGAGCTATAATATAAATGGAAGAAATCGAAGAAAAGAACAAAAATAATAAAAATTGCAAAAAAAGAAGAAAATGAAGATAAATATTAAAAAATAAAAATCAAAGAAATGTAGAAGTTTAGAGAGAATAGAAAAAAAAAGGTTGATAAAAAAAAGAAAGATTAAATAAAAATAAAGATCGAGAAAAAATTAAAAAGAAAAAAATTAAAAAAAGTTTTTTGTTTTTATAAAAGTAGACATTGAAAGGTGTAAAAAAAAGTAATGGTTGAGAAAAAACTAAAAAGAACAAAAAAAAAGAGGAAAGAAAAAATAAAAAAGAAAAATAATATAAAAGAAAAAAGAAAAAAAAAGTTGAGAGGAAAAAAGGAAAAAGGAAAAAAGTAAGGGTTGAGAAAATTTAAAATAAAAAGAGAAAAGAAAAACAAAAATCAAACTAAAATTAAAAAAAAAAGTTGAAAGATATAAATATGAAGTTGTTATCCATTATGAGGATATTTATGTAATTTACTCAATTAATCAGGGGCAATTTTGTCCAAAAAAATATTAGTTAATAGGTAAAAGCTATTTTAAGAAAGCTTTTTTATTTGGGGCTAAAATTTGAAAGTCACTATAATTTGGGTCTATTTTTTAGATGGGAAAAGGTAGGGTTGCTTATCGGTTGGATCGATTGGATAATTATGCTTAGCGGTTCGGCTTATTGGTTATCGATTTTTAAATATACTAATTCGCTAGCCACCCAATAAGATAACGGTTGGATCGGTATCGGATTAGCAATTAACGGACGGTTATCGGATGGTGTAAAGGATAAATTTAAGAGAGAATGAAATATCGAGCGATTATTGGTAGTTCCTCTGTTTCTTCACCGACTAAGTTGTTTGTATACTATGATTGATCTATTTATCAATCTTTTAGGCTTCTTGAGTTTTGTTCGCGTAGTTATTTAATCGATTAAAATATTGAATCAAATAAGAATTTTCTTCTAGACCTAAAATGTATGTAGAAATATTTTTAATAACTGGATTGACAGAAAAAAATTAAAATTTAATATTATTTGAATTTTTATGTTTTATATCAAACTTTGTGAAGGACACATTTGGGTTGTTTCTTTTTAATTGCGGTTCTTTGAGTTGTCAAGAATAATTTATGTTTTGATTTATTAATTAATTTCAGATTTTTTTTACATTTTAGCGAGTCTGACTGCACTTTATGGTTAGATGTCACAAGAAGTGACATGTTATTTTCTAAACTAAGAAGTGAATATAATAATAAAAGGAGTTTTATATGTTGGATTGTCATGAAAAGATTCTTATACATCTAGGGGTAAAAATATAATTACTATAATAATTTTTAATGGGTTAACGGTTTACCCGATAAGAAAATTGAGTAATCCGTCTCCGCACCAATAAGCCACTAATTATAAAATTTTGATCCATTCTCCAACCATTTATCCGATAACTCATTACCAATTAGCCAATAAATTAATTTTGCGATTGGGTTAACGGTTACGGTTCGATTTTGAACAGCCCTAGGGAAAGGACACAAATGTTAGCTCGCTCAAAATATTTCCACTGATATAGCCATTGATTTGGCAATTCCAATAGATAGCCATTTAGGCTTTTCTGTTGCTACTACCCCTTTTTTTTGGTCTTTTCTTTATTTATTGTTTAATTTTTAATGTCAATTATTTTACATGTTACATTCTCTTTCTTCCTATTTTTTTTTTGGGTTGATTTTCACTAATTTTTTTTCTTTTAATGTTGTCAATTTTTTTTTTGAAAAAAGTCCACCCATTTATTTTTTCAGATGTGATCACGAAAATAAAAACATGAAATACAAGTCCATCCATAATTATTCTCTCTCTTTTCATATGAGTTAACACTATAGTGACACTTTGACTTATTTTTTTTTTCTGTTATCTCTCGCTTTTTAATCAAAAAAATTAAGAAATGTTTGGACACTAAAGGTATAGGGTTTAATAAATTTTGTATATGTTTGCACAAATTTTCACAGAAATTTAGGTGAAGTTAACAAATTCACGAATAACGAATTACTATATATGCTTGCACAGATTTTCTCTGTAAAAGATATATATATTGTATCAATGTGATATAAAAGTGTATCAATTTAGTATAAAAATATATCAATGCGGTATCAAAGTATATTAATGTAGTATAAAAGTGTATTAATGTAGTATAAAAGAGTACCAATTGGGTATAGGAACTGCATGTGCTTGCATAGAATTTTCTTTCTCTTTTTTAAAAAATGTATCAATATAATATAAAAGTGTATCAATTTGGTATAGAAGTGTATCAATTGAGTATAAAGAGTGCATGTGCCCAATTGGGCCTAATGGCTAAAAAAAAGAATTAAATTTAGCCGACAAGTTATATTTGTCTACCTTTTTCAAATTGTATCCATTTTTTTTTTAAAAATGGTCACCCCATGTCCTTTTCCCTTTTTAGATTCACCCTAATCTTCAACCCAACTAAAACTCAAGAAGGATTGAGCAAATTAGATTATATATCCATACTGGACCCAGGTCATCAATAATATAGACTTTCACAAGGTAGCCTATTTTGACACAACATATAATTTGTATTCATCTTAATTAATACTAGGGAAATTAACAAAAATTAATTATTTTATCCGATTAATTTTATATTCACTTTACATTTACTTTCTAATTGTAATATTATAACTTGTTATAATTATATTATGAAGAAAGTTTTCGTTTCATAAAATATTTTTTTTTTTAATAATTTAAAATTTATTAAATGATGAATAATATATTCTTTATCAATAAGTTAAAATATATTCTCTAATAATAATTTATTTCATTTCTATTTTACATTCAATGAAGTTGAGATTTTAATTTGAAATAATGTACTTTTTTTTCAATCAAAAAGCATGAAAAAATTAAATCAAGTAGATCCTTTTGTAAATACCCATAATTCCTCCGCACTACATCGGATTATCAATAAAATTCAAAACTTTCTTCAACATTTCATAACTTCCTTCTCTATATGTTTCTGAAGTGTACAATATTCTACTTACAAGATTAAAAGAACTACACAAGGCTTTTTATATAGAATTGAAATATTGTATATGATGATCTTTAATTGTTCATTTACAACTCTTAATTTTCTTGAGTAATGAAGATTATTAAGAGCATGAGTTATAAAGATGGTAATATGTGAGTTAAAAGCACAAAATTAATGGATATTATTAGAATAGAAGTTATGGGAATGTGAAGTGGTGTAAGTTATGAAAATGACTTATTAAATAAATTATTTAAGAAAAATAAAAACACTTTAAAATAGATTATTATGTTATCATTATATAGTAAAATGGAGATAACAATATCAAAAAAATAAGAAAAAATAGATACAATTGAAGGCCATAAAGAAGTGAACATCACCTCTTATATATTTTTTTTTAAAACTTTAAGCGTTTCAAAAAATGATGTAAAGAAGAATGCTATAAAATAATGTGAGCAATATATGCCCTTCATAGCAAGCTAATGAATTGTAACAATAATTAAAGAAGACGAAAGTCTAACCCTGTAACATATATATATTTGAATAAAGATGGAGAAGATCTCTTTCTTTATAAAGAGAGACTGTTGAGATGTCAAGAAGCATCAAGTAAAAGCTATGGAGAGTAATAATTTGATAAATGGATATTTCTATTTATATTTTATTTGAGTTCTCTAAAAATCGAAGAGTATATACCATCTCAGTATGGGATAATTACGAATTTGTTTGACCTAAAAATCTGTCGTGATAAGTTTTTCTTTTTCTTTTTTAAGTTTCCCATCCAGTACTTGGAACCTCCATTCGAGTACGATTAATGCGGATTCACACCGGATAGGATTCATTCAAAGATTTCACTCCTACTAAAAAAATTTCTACACTAAGAGCTCAAAACAGAGACTAATTAAGGAACAGGCCCTACAACAACGAATTTCAACTTGCGAACAAATGAAAAATTTAATGTCTAACCGAATAAATTGTATTTTTCATTACTAAACCTTCCATTGGATAAGCAGTTCCACCTTAAAAACAAATCATTATTTTGACAATAATAAGTAACTTGTAAAAAGAGGGAAAGATTAGATCTTTGTGATCAATATCCAAAGTTTGCATTATAATTTAAATATTGGCAGAATCAAAATCAATCAAAAACAAATTATGCCAACAAAACACTAAACATATCAAGAATGAGATTTAAGCCACACATTAGTATACATATGGCAATATTGTGAAATGCTATTGTTACCTCTTCATATCAAACAACTTCATCTTCACCATCCTTTTTATAAGATGATGATAATATACATTAAAATCAAAGATATAAAACAAAATTAAAACAAAAACGAAAAAAGAAAATAAAAGGAGAAGAGAAAAAAACATATCATAAGACCCTCCCGAAAAATGAGAAGATTATATATAGTATGAAAAATAGAATATGAATAGGCAAAAATAAATTGCTCACTTAATAGCCATTTATTTTCCTTACTCAATGTGCAGTTTTTTTCTTCTTCATAAATACAATGACTTGTAAAATATTGAAAAAAACTCAAAAATAGAAGAAAAAAGATAAATATTTTTCTTGGCCTATGAAGTATGCCACTTAAGCATGCCTATAAGTCTCTTTTATATATATAGAGAGATTTTGCATCTCTACCACTTTATATGTGTGGTGTTCGAAGTTAGGTTTGACAAAATCAAACAATGCCTGAAGTTCCATAAGAAGTAAGCTCAGTCACTTGAACTTCAACCATATATGAATGGAGTTCAAGAAAAAATACCGAATTGAGGAAAAGTAGCCAAATTTTAGCCACATATGTTGAAATTAGGGCAAAACTGACTGAACTTCAGTCATATATACCTGAACTTTAGTAAGATAAATTTTAGACACAAAATTTAAAGTAGGACTTTGGTAAGACTAATCCTTGACATGGACCACATCCTTAAAGTTATCCATACACATATAATTTTTTTCAAAACGTAGGCAGAAATGAAATAATGATGTTAAAATCAAATACTTGTGCATGTTCCTCAAAAATACATGCTTATGGTCCATAATTTGATGTAATGACCCTTTCTTTTATTATGAGTGAGTCAATCATGCAAAATACAGGTATATATTATGCCTGAGGTAATTAAAAAATTCAAGCTAGGTTAGTTTCGAACAAAATTAGTGAGGTATGTCGTACAACAATCCTGAAAGGTATTGGGTGATTTTAATTAAGTTTAACTTGATTTTATTTTAGCTAACTTAATAAGAAATCCATAGGACTTTTCAGAAGTGAATTTGGGTGAGTAGAACTTCTGAAATCAAACTTGATGCAAATGGGTTAGTTTGGGATATCATGATTTACGGGTGTATCATGAAAAGGGCAAAACGTCATGACCCGAATCAGGGTCTGGCCGTGATGAAAATTCCAAGTCCGTTGGAAACCGGGGACCACCTCCTTTGCCTAATCATACAAAACACACATAAATACATGACAGTGGATGAGTTTCAAACATATAACAAGATAGAGTAAATAGTGACTCAAAAATCTATGAATATCAACAATCAATACTCAGTCCACAGTAATCCGTAAAGCCTCTATACCAGAAAAACAACCTATATATGCCCCTAACTCTGACAATGACAATATTAATGTGAAGTCCTTAAATATAATTAATTGAAAAAAACCTATGGAATGATCAAATCTTCCGGAGAATGAAAGCCCACCACTTTACCGCAACGACCGATGAACAGAGCCGATCCACCTAACACTGCATAGGGGTAAAAGAAGGGTCTTTGTATCTTACATTATGAAACAATGTAGGCCCTAGGATGGTTAGCGGGTGAGAACTAGCATGTAACTTAGGTATAAGGGATAAAGTAATGTCATGATCAATAGTTCAAAATCCAGTGTGCACATGCACATGTATATATATATGTGTATATATATATATATATATATATATATATATTGAATGTTGGGACAAGGAATAAGGCTTAGCATGAACTTTAAAATTATTAACCTGGACTGTATAGCATAACCATCATAATAAGACACCCACGGGCTATATGGATCCAGCTCTCCCTCAGCTGAAAGAGCTCCAGTGCGTATAGCCGCACGAACCAGAGAATAATCATGTATACATATACACTATGGAAGACTCAAACCATCCAACATATCAAGAGTGACTTAAACACTCAGTCATATAACATGGGAAACTCGAACCATCCGGTCATTTAGACCCCCGCGTCAGCAACCATGATTTTCAGCATTGGTCCCTTGAGACCTCCACTTTCACGACACAACTATATGTCCCCTATTAAAGCCTAATTAAAACACGTTTCACACATTCCTAATCATCAAGAAAGAAGTCATTCAATAATGTATTATCAAGTTGTATCGTCATACGACTATAGCTTGCAAGAACATGTCACTTTTCAAAATCAATTAACTTGCCAATGGGACTCTAACCCAATTAGACAATAAGACTCCAAAGTTCCATGTAGGAACCAAACTATGTAGCCAAGTAGGACTCTAACCCAACTAGCCAATAGGAACCCAAAGTCCCAAATAGGAACCAAATCATCTAGCCAAGTAGTACTCTAACCCCTCGGACAATAGGACTCCGAATTTTTCAATTCAAATTCAATCTATGGCCATCAAGCCCTTTCTAAAAGCCAATTCAGGCTCCATACTCTTTACACCAAGCAAAGTTTTAAAATACTTTTCAATATGCATATTCTCATGTTCAAAGCCAATTTCACAAGATTGGGTTGAGGTTATTGCCAATTTCATGTCATTAACTCATCATACTTGGGGAATACCACCCCCATTCAATTCACACTCTCATACATCTAATTGGTTTCAAAATCACTATATAAAGCATAAATATTGCATATGTAAACATGAAACATCACATAAACAACAATCATTCAAAACCTTCAACCCAAGTTCCTTAGCCAACATCAAAACCATATGAATACCAAACTAAAACACATGCCTTAAAAAAATAGATTTTTAGGAAAGATATAATGCCTGAAAGGATCACTATTATAGAGGGAATTTGCCCTTGGAAGCTCTAGAAAATTAATCTTGAGAAAACCTTAATGCTTTTGCTTGAGAGAATTTATGAGAAGATGAAAGTTATTTTGGTGTGTTATGAATGGGAATGGGGTCCCAATAAGGTTTTAAAGCCATGGGTCACATTTAGGGAAAAGGGAAAATGTCCAAAGTTCCCTTAATAAAAAGCTAAAAAGTTGTCGCCAGTGACTATGGGTCACCACACGACTAATTACAACACATTACAACTCGTCACCATGAGTCATAGTGAAGACAGTGTCTTTGGACACACATACACTGTTGACCCTACGACTCCCTCACACGACTCATCAAGTGACCCTACGACTCTTAGGGTCCTAGTCGTACTCAAGATAGAATAATTGAGTAATCACACTAGTCACCCTACGATTGGTACCTTATGACTAGTATAGAGTCATTATAACTCATGACCCCTAGTCGTAGGCACAATAGAAACATCAGGGTAGCACACTGATCTAGCTACGATTGGGTCTTGAAGACCCGTATAGAGACCATACAACTCATATAATCAGTCGTAGTCAGGACATTGAACTCAAAGCTCAGGAATTTTTCAAAGACCAATACCTGGGGTATTTCATCCCCCCCCCAACCCTTAGGATCATTCGTCCTTGAATAATGAGTCAAGGCATCCATTAGTATGATTTAACACAGAATACAACCACAAATACCTTAAGCACGATTATTCAAAATGGAGAACAAGAATAGATATCTGGACTTTATGTCCTCTTCGGTTTCCCAAGTAGCTTCTTCAAACTTTTGGTTCTGCCATAGAACCTTCACCAAAGTCACATCCTTATTCCTTAAATGATGAACTTGCCTTTATAGAATTTCAATTGAGACTTCCTCATAAGACAAGGAATCTGCAATACCAACATTCTTCGAGGGAACAATCAAGAAAGGATCACCTACACACTTCCTCAATATTGACACATGGAACACTAGATGAATGGATCCTAAACTTGAAGGTAATTCCAATTCATAAGCCATATTTTCCACTCTCTTCAAGACCAAGTACGGACCAACATATCAGAATGAGCTTTCCTTTTTTTCCAAATTGTATCACTCTCTTCATGGGAGACATTTTCAAGAACGCCTAATCACCAACATCAAATAATAACTCTCTTCGCCTCAAGTCCGCATAAGACTTTTGTGACTTTGGGCAGTCTTAAGCATTTCCCTTATTACTTTCACCTTTTCCATGGACTGAGGAACTATGTCAGGAAAATACAGCCCAACCTCACCAACCTTGAACCATCCAATAGGATACCTACACCTTATACCATACAAAGCCTCAAAAGGATCTATCCCAATGCTAGAGTGATAGGTATTATTATATGCAAACTCTATCAGAGGTAAATGATCAACTCAGCTACCACCAAAGTTGATTACACAAAACTTTAGCATACCCTCTAATGTCGGAATGTCCCTCTCTATTTGTCCATCCTCTTGAGGGTGCAAAGAAATACTAAGGCTCACCTTAGTTCCCAAACCTCTCTGAAAAGAATGCCAAAAATAAGATGAGAATTGCGTACCTCAATCAGATATAATGGAAATTGGAGCACCATGCAGCTTCATGATTTCTTAAATAAAAAACTTAGCATAATCTTCTGCCAAATAATTAGTCTTCACTGGCAAGAAGTAAGCGAACTTAGTCATCCAATCGACGATGACCCAAATCGAGTTAAATTAATTCCGAGACCATGGAATACTGGTAATGAAATCCATATTAATTGTCTCCCGTTTCCACATAGGCAACTCAATTTCTTGAAACAACCCACCAGGCCTCAAGTGCTCCATGTTCATTTGCTAGTAAACCATGCATTTAGCCACAAAATTGTCCACATCCCTCTTCATGTTATTCTACCAATAAATCTTCTTCAAGTCATGGTACATTTTCATCAAACCAGGATGAACTGTATACCTCAACTCATGAGCCTCAGTCACGATTCTTTCTCGCAGTCCATCAATATTGAGAACAAACAACATTCCTCAGTACCTTATGATACTATCACCTCCAATCTCAAAAGCCATCACTTTCTATTGGCCTACGTCACCCTTAATCTGCACCAAGATAGGATCCATAAACTTCTTCTCTTTCACCTCAAAACCAAGAGATGACTTCACCACCTCTTGCACTATTATGCCTCCATCCTTAGATTCCAAAAGACGAACTCCAAGATTAACCAACCAATGAATATCCTTCACCAATTCTCACTTATCCTCAACCATATGAGATTAATTTCCCATAGATAACCTGCTAAGAGCATCAACAACCACGTTAGCTTTACTTAGATGATAATGGAAACTCATGTCGTAGTCTTTGAGTAACTCAAGCCATCTCTTTTGCTTCAGATTTAAATCCTTCTGGGTCAACACATATTGCAAGCTTTTGTGATCTGAATAGATGTCAACATGAACTCCATACAAATAATGGTATCAAATCTTCAAAAAAAAACCACAACCAATAATTCCAAGTTATGTGTCAGATAATTCTTCTCATGAACCTGCAATTGCCTAGAAGCATAGGCCACAACTCTGCCATGCTGCATCAACACACAACCTAGTCCTACAAAGGATGCATCATAATAAATAACAAAATCATCAGTACCCTCGGGTAGGATCAAAACTGGAGCTGAAGTCAACTTATTCTTCAACTTCTCAAAACTACCCTCACAAGCATACGACCATAAAAACTCTACCTTCTTCTGAGTAAAATTAGTCAATGGAGCAATAATGGATGAAAAACTCTCCACAAGCCTCCTATGATACCCGGCTAAACCCAAGAAGCTCTGAATGTCGGTTGGAGTCGTGGGCCTAGGCCACTTCTTAACCGCCTCAAATTTCTGTGGATCTATTAAATCCCTTTACATGAAATAACATGACCCAGATAAATCACAACATTTAATCAAACTCACACTTTGAGAATTTAGCATACAACCGCTGATCCTTGAGGGTTTGCAACACTATTGTAATACCCCATCCCTGAAAAGCTTATGTGCATCATATGACTCATCCCTTGAGTTGTATACATATCATATGAGACATATATAGAAATCATACCCAATATAGTGTGTGATGGGTAACTTTCTATTTAAGGTACGTCGTAAGCCTTGAGAGTCGTAAGATGATCATACGAGTCATATATGGCAAGTCATAACCAAGTCAGTGTGAAGTGAGATAAGTTTTGTCCAGAGTATGAGAGGGTAACTACTAGTCATTTGAATATGATTTGATTCGTATGAGCATAAGTCGTAAGGTCAATAGCCTAGGCTCTCTAAGTTTCTGTCCAAGTTATCAGTGGTGGTTACAAGTCATAATGACTTATTACGAGTCATAAGATATGACTCCTACATTTATCAATGAAGGATACAAGAATCAATACTCATGTTTTGGTAGTTTAACAAGCTACTTAGACCTATATTAAGACCCTAAATATCTCCTAACTTATAAACAAGTCAAAACAACCCTTAACGATTAAATTCTTAGGATGTAATAACTATAGTCATCTTCAAACAAGCATAACTTTTGTTCTACAAAGAATTTATGAGCTAAGTACCCACCAATAGATATATAATTGAATTAGATTTCCAATGATACCAATTTTTCCTTAATTCGATATCGGGATGAAAAGTTATTGGCAAATTACTGAAGCACTGTCAAAGTTGTCAGTGGGTACAATTCATTGATACGACTCGTAAGCATACCATACAAGTCGTCAGGAGGAGTCGTACCCACAATAGTAGGGGTCGTAATTTGGGTTCCTGGTGATGACTCAAGGTACGACTCGTACCCAGAACTTACGGGTCGTGCCCAAACTCATCGGGACGACTTCCAAATGATTTCCAGTGGGTTCCTAAGTTTTTTTGGTATCTTCTCCTCTTTAAACTCCCAACCCACGACTTAAAAACATAAAGTGGCATTATTTTCCCCACTTTTTCAATCAATTAACAACATATTCTCTTCTCTCATATTCAAGAATATCATGATTAGGGTTCCTCACCCAAAATTCAT
This sequence comes from Capsicum pubescens, assembly GCA_030864215.1. Taxonomy (NCBI): domain Eukaryota; kingdom Viridiplantae; phylum Streptophyta; class Magnoliopsida; order Solanales; family Solanaceae; genus Capsicum; species Capsicum pubescens. The sequence goes on from CM061538.1 coordinate 231,814,042, forward strand.
CGTTTAAGTCCCAAGATTCAAACTTTCTTCACAAGTCAAGAAACTTCAGCTATGTGGGGTATTCATCAATGGGTCCGTTCCACCCATTGAACCCAAAAACCCTCTTGTAGTTTTAAAAGTATGGACTTTATTCTATTTTATGGAATTATCCTTGCAATTTATGAATCAAATCCATGAACTTCTTAATAAATCAAATTCAAGCCATGTCACTATGTGTTCCATGTTATTTAAGTTACTTCATGTTTGAATCTTAATTTTCCTTGTCTTAATCCCTTAATTTCATGACAAATCCTTAAGTTATGAATTAAACCATGTAAATATGTTGTTTCCACATGTTTAACACATCCTCATGTTTAATTTCATGTATTTTAAATATTATTGAAGTTTACTATCTTTTGGGTTTGTGATTTATGGCTTCCTACCCTCATTTAAATATTGTTGCTGTAATTTTGTAATTATTTAGTGTTAGTGAGTTATGAACACCAGATACCTATATGTCTTTACATGATTTTCGTTTCTAATTAATAAGCCAATCAAACTATGATTTTTATTATTACATTCAGAATATCATATTCATTCTGAGCATCTACAAGTATCGTACCATGTCATATTAAACAACTACTAATAATACCAAAGTCATTCAGTTGGGAGTAACTCTTAGCACCGAGTGAATGCAGAGATGATGATTCCCCCATCAGTAGCGGCATGAGTCATTAGTAGCAGTCCCTAATTTCCATACCTACAGCGCCACCGTAGATTATGAGGGGTCCCCCATCAGGAGAGGCATAACACCTTCGTCCTTCGGGACATTAGCTTTGTGGATCCACATTGTTAGTCATGTGTTGGTACCCCTGGCAAGGTATCAACACCCATCCAACTGGGGTTACAAGTTGGACCCCAATATCTTAGATTAAGGTATGTCGCTTATAGTTAGCTCCCATAGTCTCAGTTCAGTATTCAGGCCACATCAACTCAGGTTTGCATGATTAAGCATTCAATTTATCAGTTATTTAGTTTTATAAATCATTTTAGTAAATATTTATTCTTGGTCTTGCGTTCTCAGTTTTACATGTTTACATTTTCATACTCAGTATCCATACGTGATCCTCAGTTCAGTTTTATAGCATGTTCAGCTTTACATGAGATTTATGTATAGTATTTATGTTTCTACCGCTTCCTGGTTTATAGAGTTATTTACAACTCATGATTTATAAATCTCAGTATGGCTTACCATTTTTCACGTACAACCATGTATTAATTGAATGTTTCAGCAAGTAACTTATAGTTTTCTCAGATCTAAAGCGTACAATCATTCTTTCCATGATTTAGTGCATGTCCTTATATACTCAGTACATTCCAACGTATTTAGCACATATATGTATTTATGTAGTCCATACACCAGGGTCAGACAGTTCTCAACATTCATCCAGCATGTGATGAGTTCCCCTATTTCAGGGACTTCAGTCCATTACAGTTCATGTGTTATATTTTTTATTATCAATATATATTGATTAGTGGTAGTTGGAGGCATGTCCTAGCTATCTAGAGTCAGTATAATAGAGGCTTCATAGATAGTCAGTCAGAGTTATGGTATGTAATCCAAGTTCTTTCTTCAGTTTTATCATGTTGTAAACTTTATCAGTATTATTCTTATTTAGATTTCTTCATGATTATGTTTTCGCTCAGCAAATTTAGCTTTTATATATGATATAAATTAGTTGGTCAATAGTATGCCAGTACATGGGTTAACTTGGGATCACTTGTGGTTCTAAGCATCGTGTAATGTCCAGGGGGTAGTCTCGGAGCATTACAACTATACGGAGGTGATTGGCATGATCCTCCTCACTCTTGGAATATACCAAGATATCATCAATAAACATGATCACAATCAAATCCAAAAACTATCTGAATACTTGGTTCATAAGTTCCATAAATGCGGCCAGAGCTTTAGTCAAGCCAAAGAACATCACCAAAACCTCAAAATATCCATACTGAATTTAGAAAGCAGTCTTATGGATATCCACCTCCCTAATCTTCAACTAATGGTAACCCAACCTAATATTAATCTTAGAAAAACATCTAGCACCCTAAAGTTGGTCGAATAGGTCATCAACCCATCCTTCTTACCTACTAAAAGTGAAGGAGCACTCCATGGTGACACAATAGGATTGATGAAACCCTTATTAAGATGTTTTTTCAACTATTTCTTAAGTTTTTTCAGCTAGTCAGAGCCATTTTATAAAGAGGGGTGGAGATAGGACGAGTGTTCGAGATTAGTCCTAAAATCAATTTTCCTAGCGGGAAAAATACCTAGAAGATCATCGAGAAACACTTTAGGAAACTTATTGACTACAGGGATAAATTGTAATAAAGGACCCTTGGAACTGGAATCTTTAACATACACTAAATAGTATAGACACCTATTGGGGATCAATTTTTAGGCTCTAAGATACATAATGAACCTTCTCTTAGGAACTAGGGAACTCCCTTCCTATTTCATATTCTAAAACACCTAGACCTTGAACCATTTGAAAAATAACAACTTTTGGTGTCTTTGAGTTGGGTACGACTTAGAGCTTGAGTCGTACCTTTGGTCATGATTTGTGACCCTCTCCCCCTTTCCTTTCGTACCTTAATTAGTCCATGAGGGTAAATCATTATCTTCTATATGAAAAAGTCATCCCTTGGTCATAACCAATGTATACAATTCATATGCTACTCAACCGTATAGAGTGAAGCCTTAAATCAAGTGGACTATCTATGTTATGAATAAAGCTTATGATTGGGGCATGAGTCATACCCTTAGTTATGACTCAATGGTGCCCACTTGTACCCAGAATAGTGTGATTGGACTAGGAGAAGCCTAGGGTACGAGTTAGGGCACCACTCATACCCTAGGTTACGATTGCTCGAGGAACCGTATAGGGGAGTCATACCCTTGCATGAGTGAGCTTTTCTAACTTTTAACTAAGGGCCTTTTGGTTATTTTGCCCTACCTAAAATCCTAAACCCTCTCACTATATAAGGCATTGTACCCTCCTAAGTCTTTATTTACAAGACTTAAACATTCCAAAACACTCTAAAGGCTTCTTGGAGAAAGATTGGAGGTTAGGGTTTGGAGGTGTTCATCTAGTGCCAAAGAAGAGTCAAGATTGTTGGTGTGTCATCTTGTTTAAGGCATGTATCTCTTACCCTCTTTTAATATATCTAAAACCCATGCATTTCACACTTGGATTAGCAAGTATACATGGTGGTTTTGAATCAAATGAATAAGATTTTGTTACCTAACAATGAATAATAATGATTTCTGCTTACATATATATGTTGATATATGTTATTGATGGTAGATTGTATACGTGGGAGCTTGTTGCATATTGTTTAACATGAGGGTCTTGAGGAACCCTAGTCTTGATAATTTCTACCATGAGAATAGCCTTGTTAGAGGTATACACCAAAGGTGTTTGTAAAAATGTCTAAGTGAAATGACTAGTTGTAGGTTGACAATGTGTTGAGCTAGCGCAATGGCATAAATAAGTATGAATAATTATTGAATGACATTGTGAACGTATTATGATCCGTGTATTTTATAATTAATAACCTTGTTGGTTAACGATTGATAAGGGGTAAGAGTCCCTAAACATGAAAATAAACTTAAATTATGAGTTGAGCTAAGATGTGGTCATATATAGTGTGGAATTGGATAAAGGGGTTAAAGTCCCTAAATGTTGTATTGAATGATGATGATGCATGAGTAAAGGGTTAGAGTCCAAATTTTGACTATGATGGGTGTGATGGCTTGAGGTTAGAGTCCATATCCTTATGAAATGTCTTGAGGTTAAAGTCCCTTACCTAATGAAGTTGCATATGGTTAGATTCCCATTCTTAATGAGATCTCATGAGGTCAAAGTACCTCACCAAATAAATTGTCTTGGGGTTAGAGTCCCTTACCAATTAGGACATGAGGTTAGAGTCCCATGGCCTAATTTGTGAGCATGAGGTTAGAGTCCTATGACTCATTGAACATATGATCATGTAGTTAGAGTCCCATGCCTTATTGGATGTGTGAGAAAGTGGTTAGAGTCCCTTGCTATAGTAAATATGTATGTGGTTAGAGTCTCATACTTGATAAGTGTGTCAAGGTTAGATTCCTTACTGTAAATGATATGTGAATATGGTTGAATATCCTATGTCTCATGAGTATTGCTGATCTTAAAGGATGGAGGGTTGGAGTCCCATATTTCATGTCTAATGAATAGATGTTTGAGATTGATGAAAAGACTTGATATCTTGATTAGCATGTGTTGTACCTATATGTATGGATAAGTGTATGAATGTGATGAAATGTGATATAACGACTTGTTGATGATTTATGATATTATTTTATCACTTTTCCTTGAGTTATATGTTGGCATTCCAACCGCTAACCATCTCTGGATGCTACGTCCTCATACGATATAGAGCCCTAAGCACCTTCTTTTTTACTTGTATAGTGATTAGTAGATCGAAACGGTTCATGCATTGACTTTGGAGTGGTGAGCTTTATTTCTGTAGAAGACATTCATCCTTGGTCCTTTATCCTTAGACTCAGTCTATTTAAGACTTGGTTTGGCTATTTTGGGGGGCTTGTCCCAACACATATACATTTATTGACTTCGACCTTGTATAGAGGTGTTGTGAACAATTTTGAACTTGGGAAGATTTGTTTTTATTAAATCAAATATTGATTTATTATATTATTTCTGCTATCTTAAATTATGAGTTAGAGTTCCTTTGACTCCTATGGTATGGCAAGACGTTTGGGTTGGGTTATTGGGGTGACTGATGATAGGCGTATTTACACGCCTAAAGTACTATAATTTACTCATATTTTAGCTAAGTTTTGAGGACAAAATATATAATTCATGCACTTTTAGTCCTTTTTCTTGTAAGTGAGCTAACAAACGTGATTAGCAAGTTTTCAGGTATAAATGATGAAGATTTCAGCATTTTATGGATAACTTGACGCCCAAGGAAGCTTCACGAAAGAAGGAAAGGAGAGCTTGGACGCCTAGGGACTAAAAGTGACGCATGGAAAACCTGTCCCGGGCAAAAACAGCATTTCTAAAGACTTTGGGGATCAACAGTAACTTAGTAGGATTAGGATAATGATGCAGTAACCTAGTAGGACTAGGATAAGTAATGCAGTACCTTAGTAGGAATAGGATATGGGTGTTATAAATACCCTATTTTGCTGGAGATTTTTATTATTCCCATCCATCCATCCATCAAAATAATTCTCCACCACCCTCATCCCTATTCTATCCTTCCCCTTTTTCTTCATTAATTCATTGTTGACATTATTTTTCATATATTCGACTTTTAATTTTTACAACAAGAGAAAGGCTATTTGCAAGGAATTCACGTGAGATTTTTATGATGATAATGTCTATTGTGTTTTCCGTTGCACTCATGCGTAGCTAAACTTCTCTGTTGGGGTTATGGAAGCCTTATGAGATACTATCTATTGCTATGATTTTGTGAATTCTTGACACGTATGCTGCTTATATCATTACTCTCTTCATCCTAATCTAAATTCTTGTGGTTGCAAACACATAGAATACGCCAGTATAGCATTAACTTGTTCGAAAGAAAAGTTATATGTCTGGAAAAGAAATAATGTCAAGGTAATAGGGCACCAACCCCTGTTAAAAAGTTAGTGTCGTAACTGGATTAACCTCTTGGAGAATTTGTACCGTTAGATACGCTTTAAGTTCGAAAGAGTTAAAGTGAAATAATCCTTGATGGTCGAAAGACGCCTGAATTTACCATAGAATACAATTCTCTATAAGCACATACATGTCTGAATTCCGCATAACTCATAGCCAATAGAGACGTATAACTCATAAGGTGGATATAACCCCAACTCTCAATTCTCATTTGTTAAACATCTTACTAAACATTCTTTCTTTTTACTTTGCTATTTTCCGTTTTCACTTTGTTACATTATTGCACGTTACAAAATCCCCCCTTTTACGAGACTTGCACCAAAAGTCTAATAATCTTTGCTTACTTAGTGACCAAGTATTCTCTGTGGGATAGATACCCAACCCAGTTGGGTTATATATTTGACAACGACCGTTTACACTCTTACGAGAGCTGTAGTTTGAGCGTTATCAGTGACCTCCGATTCATGTGAGCTTGAGGTGCCCATATGACATAGCCCAAGGTTTGGGTCATGTCAAGTTGGTATTAAAGCCTGGTTCATGGTCAGTTGGGTGTTCACAATACCGTATCAAGTAGAGTCTTTTTTATGGGTGTGAAGTGCGCCACACTTATAAAAAGTAGGGTATGAGACATTTTAGGAAATGTTTCCCTTTCTTGTATTCAATATCAATCTATAAAGTCTATGGCCTCTAATTCCTCTGATTCCCTTTGCTTTCTTTCAGATCATACCTCAAAGGAGATCTGAGACTCAAGCAAATAATTCAGCACCGACCGAGGGCCCTATGGATAGAGCTCATCCAACTTTGGGAGTTTAGACCAGAGCAAGGGCTGTAGCAGTTGCTCATCATCGTGGGGTTCCTCCTATCCCCACTAACCCTGACTCATCCCCTCAAAGGGATACTACTAATATGGAGTTTCGTCGCTCCATCAACCTCTTAAATTAGTTGGTAGCTTCCCAAGTGGAGCGTGGTGCTCCGGATACTGCTTCTTTTGAGGCCACAAGAGTTGGTCAATTTATAAGGTTGAGCCCTCCCATGTTCTCTGGTACAATGGTTGAGAAAGATCATTAAGGCTTCGTTAATAAGATAGAGAAGATCTTTTGAATCATACATACTTCAAAAATTGAGGCCGTTGAGTTTGCATCCTACCAATTGAAGGATGTTGCATACTAATGGTATGAGTGTTGGGAGTTATCTATAGGTGTTGATACTAGTTTTGCGTTATGAGAGGATTTCTTTGGGGCTTTCCTTGACCACTTCTTTTATCAAGAGTTGAGAAAGGCTAACGCGGAAAAGTTCGTGAACCTAAAACAAGGGAGAATGTTTGTTCAAGAGTATGCCTTGAAAATCCATCAATTGTCAAGGTATGCTCCTGAGATGGTTTCTACCATGAGGGCTAGAATGCATAAGTTTATCTTAGGATTGTCTCATGAGTTAGTCCTTGATAGTAAGGTGTCCTTGTTGATTGACAATATGGATATCTCTAGGTTGATTGTGTACATACAACAAGTAGAGGATGAGATGAAAAAGCAAGTTGACCTTGGTGAGAAGCAAGGGAGGAGATTTAGGCCTTCAAAGAGTAGTGGTAGAGATGGTGGCAAGTGGCCACAAAAAAATTAGAGGGGTTCGGCCTCATTCTCCTCGTCTAGTGTTCTCTCACCCTACCTAAAGTTTTTAGATGGTCGTCGTTCTCAGTTTAATGGTGGGTCCCATGAACAAGGTGCTTAATTTTAGACTAGCGATGCTCAGTCGGCTCCACCCCCGTCCTCCTTGTAGATTTTGTGGTTAGAGCCACAGTGCTCAATGTGAGCAAGGGAGGAACAGGTGTTTTTGTTGTGGATAGGTTGGGCACAAATAGCATGATTTCCTTTCTTTAGCAACTCCTTGGGCTATCAGGGACCCTATTGCTACTCCACCTCCTCCCGCACCAATAGGTACAATATCTTCTTCTGCTTCTGCTTCTGGCTCTGGTATGAGCTAGAACCGCTTGTATGCACTTGATACTAGCCAGGATTCTCAGGCGTCTCCCGATGTTATCATGGGTATGTTGAGAATTTTCTTCTGTGATGTGACTATTTGCTTGACCCAGGGTTTGCCTTTTCTTATGTGACCCCGTATGTGGCTGTGCATCTTGATTTTGGTCTCGAGAGTCTATTAGTTCCTTTTTCTATCTCTACCCTGGTAGGAGACCCTGTGGTTATTAGAAGGGTCTATAGGAGGTGTGTGATACTTTTTAGCGGTAGAGAGACTCTCGTAGACTTGATAGAGTTAGGCATAGTTGATTTTGATATAATTTTGTGAATAAATTGGTTGCACTCTTGATATTTTTCCTTAGATTATCAGACCCGTAGGATCATATTCAAATTCCCTAATATGCCGGTCATCGTATGGGAAGGTGGTTCCTTAGTTCCTAAAGGAAGGTTTATTTCTTATCTTAAATCCCGAAAGTTGATTGCAAAGGGTTGCTTGTATCATTTGGTCTGAATTAGAGATTCTAATTCGAAAGAGCCTTCTCTAGAGTCCAATCCCATGATGAACTAATTTCCCGATATGTTCCCGATGATCTACCCAGTGTTCCTCCTAATAAGGAAATTGATTTTGGAATTGATCTTGTTTTGCACACTCATAATATCTCTATTCCTGATTCTAGAATGGATCTGACATTGCTAAAAGAGCTTAAGGAGCAATTGAAAGATCTCTTAGATAAAGGTTTTATCCACCTAGTGTGTCTCCGTGGGTTGTTCCCGTGCTATTCGTGCGCAAGAAGGATGGTTCCCTTTGTATGTGCATCGATTATCGTTAGTTGAACAAAGTGGCCATAAAGAATAAATATCCTCTTCCTAGGATTAATGATGTAACGACCCGAAACTCCCGGGACGTCACACGGTGCTTAAGACTACAAGTAGCCCCAAGCTAACCCTTTGAGCCTGTTTCTACTAATAACACTCATTTTAAGATGAAATAATTCAAACACTATCATAGACATATCATATGAAAGGAAATACGTAAAAAATGCTTGGTCCAACGACCAAGCAATACCGGAAACCTTAACACAACCACAATCTGATAACTAGTCTGACAAAGCCTCTACTAATCCATGAACTAGAGAGCTATTGGGACAGGTCCCCAAATGACTCGAAATGAACTGGAAATAACAACAGTCTCTCAAAATATGGAGATGTCTGAATATAGGTCCTCGAACCATGAGGACTCACCACTGAAGGAATATAGATAGAGGTACTTGGAAATCACTGATGAGGTTGGGACTGAGCACCTGAACCTACATTATAAGACAATGTAGTACATAGACATATATGTGGATCAGCACTTGGGAATGTACTGAGTATGTGGAGGAGCATGCCGTTATATAAAACAACATCAATACTCTTTAATAAAATCATGCATGTAATAAGTAATGAATCACATGGCTTGAATAAGTATAAAATACGAAGCTCATGAATCATGTAAAATGGAACATGTAACACAATCTCATGAGTCATTATACTTTCAGCTTTGAAATTTGTACTCTTCCCTTATTCTCCTTACTCAAGGCTAAAGAAAACTTTAAGCAATACTTTCAACTCATGCATATGTATCATGGTGAGTAAAACATCTTCAATACTCAAGAACTCATAACTCTTTTGAACTCAAATACTTGGAATTCGAAATCATATAACTTTGGAACAGACTTGAAGGAATTTCATTCACGTTAGGAAAATATCTCATTTAAAGCTTTAGGGAAAAATATTCATATCAAGGGAAAGTATTTTAGTTTTAAAGGAAAATATCTTATCTCAATGGAAAATACTTTAGTTTAGGGAGGTTACTGATCTCAAAGTTTAAATGTCAAGGGAGATTCTCTTAACCGACATAAACCATGCGAGCTACATGGAGTCCAACGTTTTGTCCTCCTAAGGAAGAGACCTCACATTGGGGAGAGGCGTCATACTCTTGCCAGAGATTATAACCTAGGTCCAGTGATCACTAAACAAACTCGGTCTCGGGACCAATATCAATTCGGCCTTAGGCCCAATAATAATCATAAACTCGGCCTCAAGCCCAACCTACGATGGTACGTAGTTTTGGGATAAGAAACCGTAGTAACTTACCCGCTCGGTGCTAAATACTACTCCTTTTAGATTATCTGCGCTCATCTCGTAAAAAACCCATTTTTAGAAATAATCTCATGGTTCACCACAAACCCAATAATCAAATCGGTAATCTCATGTAGTAGAGTGGATTTCAAAACTCAATGACCATTAGGTCAAAACATTTCTCAACAATCTCAGAATACTCAAATCATGGGTGCTTATAGCACAAGAGTTCATAAAATCTCAAGTCTCAAGTAGGTCTTAATAACCCATAATTCAATCTCCAGTTAAAACTCATCAAAGGCATAATAGATAGCATATAGATTCATAACTCATGTGGAAATCTGAAAATTTCAGCAATTTATTTAAAAATCTCAACATACTCATATACTTCAATGTTTCAAACATATCAACTTTTAACTTCTCAAGGATTAAACTCATGGGGTATAGACCCAACTAGAATTTCTCAAAAAAACATGTAAAAATCATGCCATTAGACTCTCAATTCAAGGGAAACATCAAAAGTTTGCAGCCAATAACAATGGGTGAAAAACCCCAATTCAATTTCATGTAAAATCTCATAAATTGCAGAGAATTGTAGTTTAAATAAGATTTTGGGCACAAGGGTGAAAGGATTACCCTTGTTCAAAACCTCACATACCTTGAATTAGAAGCTTTGGATGAACTCTCTCTTTTAGGACTCTATTCGTACTCTTGACTGAGGGTTCTTGAAGCCCTTGACTTGGGAACCTTGAATCTTGACTCAATTAAGAAAATCTATGGTGGATTCTTGAGATTCTTGGAAGAGGTTTTGGATACTTAGGGATTTTGTTGAGAGAAAACTTGAGAAAGACTTCATAGAATGCTTGTAAATAACCTTGCTATGGTGTTTTCACGGTTTAAGAGGCTTGGAAAAAAGTCCAAAGTGCCCTTTTTAACTTCTGTACGAAGCTGAAAAAAATGAAATGGGAACCCGATTTCATGCGCCACCGTGACCCGCCACTATCACGGTGGCTCACTGGAAATTGACAAATGGTAAATTGGTAGTCACCGCGATGCGGAGCCATTACATTGTCCCATTAGTTGGGACCTGAAACTTCAATGCGATGCATCACAATCGCGCCAGGCCACTGGAAATCGACTATTGGGAAATTGGGGTCCTCCGCGATGTGCCACTATCACGGAGTTCCACTGGAAATTTACAATTGTCAAATAGACCCTCTCCACGATGCACCAAGCACTAAAATGACACTGTTTTATGACTAGGACTTAAATTAGCCATAACTTCTTACCCGGGTAGCAGATTTGGGCAAATCTTGTATCGACGGAAAGCTTATAAAATTTCCCATGTGATAAAAAGTCGAAATTAAGGAAATTATAAATGGTTAAAACGATACTCACTTAGGAAGTCACTTTTCAATCTTTTAGGGTCGGAATCACACCTCACTTGACATGCCATAAGGTTTATTCTACGAGAGAATTTCACGTGGTCTTACAATATCTCCCCCTTGGAAACATTCGTCCTTGAATGTCGCTGGTTAGACTAGGAACATAAGAAAAATAGAGTACACATAGCTGAAGAAATTTTTGCTAAACGGCTCAAAATCTCTCTAAACTCTTGAATGCCTTAGAAATTGCAAGAACTCATGTAAGAATAGATACATAGCTGAAGTTTATATTAGAAGGTCTGAATTAAGGAAGAATAATACCTTTGAATCGATCTGAACTCAAGGAAAAGAGGTGCGGATACTTGGCTCGCATGTCTGCTTTTGCCTCCCAAGTAGCGCCCTCGACTGACTGGTTCCGCCAAAACACTTTGACCAAGGGAACCTCTATGTTCCTCAGTCTACGGATCTGAAAATCTAGGATCTCAATGGGAATCTCATCGAATGAAAGACTGTTCTGAATATCAGCACTCTTTAAGGATCTACTACAATAGAATCACCAATATGTTTTTTAAGCATAGAGACATGAAAAATAGGATGAACAGCTGACAACTCTGCAGGCAACTCAACCTCATAGGCTACTTTCCCAACACGGCTCGAAACTCTATACGGGCCAACATAACGGGGACTAAGCTTTTCATTTTTACCAAATCTCTTCACCTCTTTCATGGGTGAAATCTTTAAGTACACTAAATCACCCACTTCAAACTCAAGATATCTTCTCCTCACATCGGCCTATGACTTTTGACAACTCTGAGCTGTCTGTAACCTCTCTCTAATCAATTTAACTTTCTCTATAGCTTCAAACACTGTACCAGGCCCAATCACGGCAGCTTCACCCACTTCAAATCAACCTATGGTTGATCTACATCTTCTACCATACAAGGCCTCAAATAGTGCCATTCCGATGCTAGCATGGTAACTATTGTTATAGGCGAACTCTATCAATGGAAATTGCTCATCCCAACTACCTTTGAAATCAAGAGCATACGCCCTCAACATATCTTCTAGGGTTTGAATAGTCCTCTCAGCCTGACCATCTGTCTGCGGATGAAAAACGGAACTCAAAAGAACTTGGGTACCAAGACCCTGATAAAACGCCCTCCAAAACTGAAAAGTAAATTGAGTGCCCCTATCCGAAATGATGGACAAGGGAACTCCATATAGCCTGACTAACTCCCGAATATACAATTTAGCATAATCCTCAGTTGTATAAGATGTGAGCATGGGTAATAAATGTATGGACTTTGTCAGCCTATCCACAACAACCCAAATCGAAATATGATGACGACGCGAAAGAGGCAACCTGATCACGAAGTCCATATTCATCACCTCCCACTTCCAAGTGGGTTTACCAAACTCTTGCATCACACCACCGGGTCATTGGTGCTCTACCTTAACCTGTTGGCATGTTGCACACTTTACTAAGAACTCGTCTATATCCTTTTTCATACCATTCCACCAATAGATTTCCCACAAGTCATGGGACATCTTGGCAGTGCTGGGATGAATAGAATACCGCGCGTCATGCACTTCAGCCATAATCCTCTGCCTCAGATCATCAACACACGAAACACACAATCTACCTTGCACTTTCAACACGCCATCTCCCCCTTGGGAGAAAACCTCTACCTTTTTTACCTGAACTGACTCCTTCAGTCTGACCAAATTAGGATCCTTGTCTTGCTTCTCCTTCACTTCTGAAACTAAAGAGGATTCGGAACTACTTTGCACCAAAGCACTTCCCTCAGCTGAATAAAGCAACCTAACACCCAATCTATCCAAATGATGCACATCATGAGCTAACTCTTTCTTACCTTCTTCTACATAGGCAACACTACCCATAGACAATCTGCTAAGGGCATCCGCCACTACATTGGCTTGCCCGAGTGATACAATACACTCATATCATAGTCTTTCAATAACTCCAACCATCTCCTCTGCCTAAGATTTAACTCCCTCTGAGTAAACACATATTGCAGGCTCTTATGATCAGTAAACATATCAACATGGACACCATAAAGATAATGTCTCCAAATTTTCAAAGCAAATACCACAGTAACTAACTCAAGATCATGGGTTGGGTAATTCTTCTCATGCGGCTTCAACTGCCTAGAGTCATAGGCTATAACCTTACCTCTTTGCATCAACACATAACCCAAACCAATTCTAGAGGCATCATAATACACCATAAAACCATCTATACTATCAGGCAAAGTCAACACAGGGGCTAAAGTAAGTCGAGGCTTCAACTCTTGAAAACTCTTCTCACAGGAATCTGACCACTGGAACTTAACTTTCTTTTGGGTCAAACGAGTCATAGGAGATGCAATAGAAGAGAAACCATCAAAAAAACGATGATAATAGCCCACTAGACCTAAGAAAATTCTAATGTCAGATGGAGAGATAGGTTTAGGCTAATTTCTTACAGTTTTTTTCTTTTGGGGATCAACTCTAATACCCTCGGCTGAAATGATATAACCCATAAAGGTTACAGACCTTAGCCAAAATTCGCACTTACTGAATTTGGCAAATAACTGGTGATCTTTGAGGGTTTGCAAGACAATTCTAAGATGATTTGCATGGTCATTCTCATTACGGGAGTACACAAGGATATTTTCTATGAAAACAATGACAAACATATCGAGATATTGCTTGAACACTCGATTCACGAGATCCATGAAGATGGCTAGGGCATTGGTTAGCCCGAAGGACATGACTAGAAACTTAAAGTGACCATAGCAGGTTCGGAAAGCTGTCTTTGGAATATCACATTCCCTCACTTTAAGTTGATGATAGTCGGATCTAAGGTCTATCTTGGAGAAATAACTTGCACCTTGCAACTGATCAAACAGGTCATCAATTCTTAGAAGAGGATACTTATTTTTTACTGTGACCTTGTTAAGCTGACGATAGTCAAAGCACATACATAAAGAACCGTCTTTCTTTCGCATAAATATGACAGGCGCGCCCCAAAGAGAAATACTGGGCCTAATAAAACCTTTGTCCAAAAGATCTTTGAGTTGCTCTTTCAACTCCTTAAGCTTAGCAGGTGCGATATGATATGTCAGAATAGAATTGGGATGAGTGTCAGGAAGAAGGTCAATCCTGAATTCAATCTCTCTATCGGGAGGTACCCCTAGGAGATCTTCCGAAAAAACATCTGGAAACTCATTAACAATTTCGACTGACTGAATAATTGAAGCCTCAAACTTAGTGTCTTTGACTCTAACTAGGTGATAGATGCAACCTTTGGATATTAGATTTATGGCTTTGAGATAGGAGATAAAATGACTCTTGGGAGATACCGAACTCCCAGACCACTCAAAAGCTGGTTCATGAGGAAATTGAAACTTGACCATATGGGTACAATAGTCTTTAGATGCATAACAAGAATGAAGCCAATCCATACCCAGAATAAGGTTAAAATCCACCATGTCTAACTCTATCAAATCAGCAAGTATGACTCTATGAAGAACAGTAATAGGATAATCTCTATACACTTCTTTAGCAATAACTGACTCCCCGATGGGTGTGGATACTAGGAAAGGCTCAGGAATCTTTTTGGGACTCATTTTGAAATTCACAGCTCCAAGTGGGGTCACATAAGAGAAACTTGACCCGGGGTCTAACAACATATAAACATCAAGACAAAAGATACAGAGCATACCAGTAACAACATCAGGAGAGTCCTCTTGATCCTGATGGGATGGTAAGGCATTAAAGCTGTTCTAGAACTGGCCGCTAGCAGTGCTAGATGAAGCACCCTGAGCAGGGGTGGGACGGGGTACAGGAGCTGGTGCACTAGTAGCCTATGCCTGAGGTCGGGCATCTCTGTTCCCCTATCTAGCATGAGGACAATCTCTAAGTCTGTGGCCCTATTTTCCATAACCAAAAAAACCCTCAGATCTACGAAACACTCGCCGGGATGAGTCCTACCACACTTAGCATAAGGAGAATAGCAGGACCTATTACCAACACTGTTCTGTGACCAAGACATAAAAGATTTGTCCCCTTGCTCCTACCTGCTTCTAGGCGTAGAAGCACTAGCTGATGAAGGTGATGGCACAGATGGACGCCTCTTAAACTGAAGGCGGTTCTCTCCATGGAACCTAGGCTGGCTATACTCATGTTGCTCAGATCTATCCCTCTTGTTACCCCTCACTCGATATTTCTCCCTAATCTTATCTGTCTCTATCTGTTGGGCATGCGTCATCAACCTAGCTAGATCCATATCCCTATGCAGCATCACAGTCCTACACTCCTTCAGTACTAAACCAGAAACACTGATCACGAACTTGCTCATACTAGCCCGGGTGTCAGACATCAAATCAGGAGCATACTTGGCCAACTGATTGAACTTCAAGTAGTACTCCTTAACAGTCATGGAGCCCTACCTCAAGTTCATAAACTCCTCAATCTTTGCGTCCCCTCATCTCAAGCGGAAAGAACTTGTCCAAGAATGCATCTTGGAACACTTGCCAAGTCATAGGAGAAGCATCTTCACCTCTACCTTTCCTCCATGATACAACCCATTCAAAACCAATGTCCTTCAGCCTGTAGGATGCCAACTCAATACTTTCTTCCTCAGAAACATGCATTACCTACGTGATCTTTCTCACCTCTTTAAGGTACAATAGTGGGTCCTCATCTGCCTTAGACCCATAAAACTCTGGCGGATTCTTCCGTATGAAATCATGGATCCTAGCCGCAGCTATATCACCTCCCTGCTGATTAGCAACTACGGCCTGGTTATTGGCCCGAACAATGACGGTGACTGCTTGGGCTAACTCTAGAAAGTCCCCCCGAAACTCGGCATGAGACACAGTCTCATTTAAAGGTTCAGCAGGTGAGCGTTGCTCATCATCATTCCTGCGGGCATTCACTCTTCAGAGAGGCATTTTCAAAAATAGAAGAGCACGAATAATTAGATAAGTGGGATAACTGTAGGCACGATAGATCCAAAAGAAAGAAATAATTTTACCTAAAAAATCTTGTAGCCTCTTGCTCATAGATGTGGTGCGCTACACACTGATGATCAAGACTCTACTCAACGCGGTTTTTCAGACTCCCTAGGACTCCTTTGAAACCTTAGGCTCTGATACCAAGTTTCTAACGATCTGAAATCACCTCCCGAGACGTCACACGGTGCTTAAGGCTACAAGTATCCCCAAGCTAACCCTTTGAGCCTTTTTCTACTAATAACACTCATTTTAAGATGAAATAATTCAAACACTAGCATAGTCATATCATATAAAAGAAAATACGAAGAAAATTCTCAGTCCAACGACCAAGCAATAACAGAAACCTCAACCCAACCACAATCTGATAATTAATCTGACAAATCCTCTACTAATCCAAGAACTAGAGAGCCCTAGGAACAGGTCCCCAACTGACTCCAAATGAAATGGAAATAACAACATAGTCTCTCAAAATATGGAGATGTCTGAATATAGGTCCTTGAACCATGAGGACTCACCACTAAAAAAATGTAGATAGAGGTACTCGGAAATCACTGATGAGGTTGGGACCAAGCACCTAAACCTACATTATAAGACAATGTAGCACATAGACGTATATGTGGATCAACACTTGGGAATGTACTCAGTATGTGGGGGTGCATGCAGTTATATAAAACAACATCAATACTCTTTAATCAAATCATGCATGTAATAAGTAATGACTCACATGGCTTGAATAAGTATAAAATGTGAAGCTCATGAATTATGTAAAATGGAACATGTAACACAATCTCGTGAGTAATTATACTTTTAGCTATGAAATTTGTACTCTTCTCTTATTCTCATTACTCAAGGCTAAAGGAAACTTTTAGCAATACTTTCCACTCATGCATATGTCTCATGGAGAATAAAACTTCTTCAATGCTCAAGAACTCAAAACTCTTTTAAACTCAAATACTTGGAATTCGAAATCATATAACTTTGGAACATACATGAAGGCATTTCATTCACATTAGGAAAATATCTCATTTCAAGCTTTAGGAAAAAATACTCATATCAAGGAAAAGTATTTTAGTTTTAAAGGAAAATATCTTATCTTAATGGAAAATATTTTAGTTTAGGGAGGTAACTGATCTCGAATTTTAAATGTCAAGGGAGGTTCTCTTAACCGACATAAACCATGTGAGCTACATGGAGTCCAACATTTTTTCCTCCTAAGGAAGAGACCTCGTGTTAGGGAGAGGCGTCACTCTCTTGCCAGGGAGTATAACCTAGGTCCAGTGATCGCAAAACAAACTCTGCCTCGGGCCCAATATCAACTCGTTCTTAGGACCTATAATAATCATAAAATTAGCCTTAGGCCCAACCTATGGTGGCACATAGTTTTGGGGTAAGAAACCATAGTAACTTACCCACTCAGTGCTAAATACTACTCCCTTTAGATTATCTGAGCTCATCTCGTAAAAAATCCACTTTTAGAAATAATCTCATTGTTCACCACGAACCCAATAATCAAATCAGTAATCTCATGTTGTAGAGTGGATTTCAAAACTCAATGACCATTAAGTCAAAAAAATACTCAACAATCTCAGAATACTCAAATCATGGGTGCTTATAGCATAAGAGTTCATAAAATCTCAAGTCTCAAGTAGGGCTTAATAACCCATAATTCAATCTCAAGTTAAAACTAATCAAAATCATAATAGATAGCATATAGATTCATAACTCATGTGGAAATCTGGAAATTTCAGCAATTAATTTCAAAATCTCAACATACTCATATACTTCAATGATTCAAACATTTCAACTATTAACTTCTCAAGGATTAAAATCATGGGGTATAGAACCAGCTGCAATTTCTCAAGAAAACATATAAAAATCATGCCATTAGCCTCTCAATTCAAGGAAAACATCAAAAACTTGCAACCAATAACAATGGGTGAAAACCGCCAATTCATTTTCATGTAAAATCTCATAAATTGCAGAGAATTGTAGTTTAAATAAGATTTTGGGCACAAGAGTGAAAGGATTACCCTTTTTCAAAACCCCACATACCTTGAATTAGAAGATTTAAAAGAACTCTCGCTTTTGGGACTCTATTCGTACTCTTGAATAAGGATTCTTGATGCCCTTGACTTGGGAACCTTGAATCTTGACTCAATTAAGAAAATCTATGGTGGGTTCTTGAGATTCTTGGAAGAGGTTTTAGATACTTAGGGTTTTTGTTGAGATAAAACTTGACAGAGATTTAATAGAATTCTTGTAAATGACCTTGATTTGGTGTTTTCACGGTTTAAGAGGCTTGGAAAAAGTTCAAAGTGCCCTTTTTAACTTCTGTACAAAGCTGGAAAAACAAACTGGAAACTCAATTTCGTGGACCACCACAACGCGCCACTATTGTGGTGGCTCACTGGAAATTGACAAATGGGAAAATGATAGTCACTGCGACGTGGAGCCATCGCATTGTCCCACTAGTAGGGACCTGGAACTTCAGCGCGACGCGTCACAATCACGCCAGGCCACTGGAAATCGACTATTGGGAGATTGGGGTCCTCCGCAACGTGCCATTATTGTGGAGTTCCACTGGAAATTGAAAATTGTCAAATAGACCCTCTTCGCGATGCGCCAAGAACTAAAATGACGTTGTTTTATGTCTAGGACTTAAATTAGCCATAACTTCTTACCCGGGTATCGAATTTGGGAGAATCTTATATTGACGGAAAGCTTATTAAATTTCCCATGTGATAAAAAGTCGAAATTAGGGAAATTATAAATGGTTAAAATGATACTCACTTAGGAAGTCACTTCTCAATCTTTTAGGGTCGGAATCATGCCTCACTTGACACGCCCTAAGGTTCATTCTATGAGAGAATTTTGTGGGGTCTTTCAATATCTCCCCCTTGGAAACATTTGCCCTCGAATATGACTGGTTAGACTAGGAACACAGGAAAAATGGAGTACACATAGGTGAAGAAATTTTTGCTAAACGGCTCAAAATCTCTCTAAACTCTTGAATGCCTCAGAAATTGCAAGAACTCATGTAATAATAGATACATAGCTGAACTTTAGATTAGAAGGGATGAATTAAGGAAGAATAATACCTTTGGATCGATCTGAACTTGCAGAAAAGAGGTATGGATACTTGGCTCGCATGTCTGCTTCTGCCTACCAAGTAGCGCCCTCAACTAACTGGTTTCGCCGCAATACTTTGACCAAGGGAACCTCTTTGTACCTCAGGCTACGGATCTGAAAATCTAGGATCTCAACGGAAATCTCATCGAATGAAAGACTATTCTGAATATCAGCTCTCTCTGAAGGATCTACTACAACGGAATCACCAATATGCTTTTTAACCACGGAGACATGAAATATAGGATGAACAGCTAACAACTCTGCGGGCAATTCAACCTAATAGGCTACTTTCCCAAAATGGCTCAAAACTCTATATGGGCCAATATAACGGGGACTAAGCTTTCCCTTTTAACCAAACCTCTTCACCCATTTCATGGGTGAAGTCTTTAAGTATACCAAATCACCCACTTCAAACTCAAGATCTTTTCTCCTCACATCGGCATATGACTTTTGACGACTCTAAGTTGTCTTTAACCTCTCTCTAATCAATTTAACTTTCTTCATAGCTTCAAACACTGCATCAGGCCCAATCATGATAGCTTCACCCACTTCAAACCAACCTATGGGTGATCTACATCTTCTACCATACAAGGCCTCAAATTATGCCATCCCAATTTTAGCACGGTAACTATTGTTTTAGGCGAACTCTATCAATGGCAATTACTCATTCCAACTACCTTTGAAATCAAAAGCACACACCCTCAACATATCTTCTAGGGATTGAATAGTCCTCATAGCCTGACCATCTGTCTGCGGATGAAAAACGGAACTCAAAAGAACTTGGGTACCAAGACCCTGCTGACACACCCTCCAAAATTAAGAAGTAAATTGAGTGCCCCTATCCAAAATAATGGACGAGGGAACTTCATGTATCCTGACTAACTCCCAGATATACAATCTAGAATAATCCTCAGATAAGATGTGAGCACGAGCAAGAAATGTATGGACTTAGTCAGCCTATCCACAATAACCCAAATCGAATCATGATGATGACGCAAAAGAGGCAACCCGGTCAGGAAATCTATATTCACCACCTCCTACTTCCAAGTGGGTATACAAAACTCTTGTATCACACCGCCAGGTCTTTGGTGCTCTACCTTAACCTATTGGCATATTGCATACTTTGCTATGAACTCGGATATATACTTCTTCATACTATTCCACCAATAGATTTCCCGCAAGTCATGGTATATCTTGGCAGTGCCGGGTTGAATAGATTATCACGCATCATGCGCTTCAGCCATAATCCTCTGCCTCAGATCATCAACACACAGAACACACAATCTACCTTGCACTCTCAACACGACATCTCCCTCTTAGGAGAAAACCTCTACCTTTTGGTACTGAACTGACTTCTTCAATCTGACCAAACTAGGATCCTTATCTTACTTCTCCTTCACTTCTAAAACTAAAGAGGATTCGAAACTACTTTGCACCAAAGTACTTCCCTCAGCTGAATCAAGCAACCTAATACCCAATCTAGCCAAATAATTAATATCACGAGATAACTCTTTCTTACCTTCCTCTAAATAGGCAACACTACCCATAGACAATCTGCTAAGGGCATCCGCCACTATATTGGCCTTGCCCGAGTGATACAGCACACTCATATCATAGTCTTTCAATAACTCTAGCCACCTCCCCTGCCTAAGATTCAACTCCTTCTGAGTAAACACATATTGCAGGCTCTTATGATCAGTAAACACATCAACATGGACACCATAAAGATAATATCTCCAGATTTTCAAAGCAAATACCACAGCAGCTAACTCAAGATCATGGGTTGGGTAATTCTTCTCATACGGCTTCAACTGCCTAGAGTCCTAGGCTATAACCTTACCTCTTTCCATCAACACACAACTCAAACCAATTTTAAAGGCATCATAATACACTACAAAACCATCTGTACCATCAGGCAAAATCAACACAGGGGCTAAAGTAAGTCTAGTCTTCAACTCTTGAAAACTCTTCTCACAGGAATCTGACCACTGGAACTTAACTTTCTTTTGGGTCAACCGAGTCATGGAAGACGCAATAGAAGAGAAACCATCAACAAAACGATGATAGTAGCCCGCTAGACCCAAGAAACTTCTAATGTCAGATGGAGAGATAGGTCTAGGCTAATTTCTTACAGCTTTTGTCTTTTGGGGATCAACTCTAATACCCTCGGCTGAAACGATATGACCCAGAAAGGCTACAGACCTTAGCCAAAATTTACACTTACTGAATTTGGCGAACAACTGGTGATCTCTAAGGGTTTGCAAGACAATTCTAAGTGATTAGCATGGTCTTTTGGGTTAACCAATGCCCCGATGGCATTTATGGATTTGATGAATAGGTTCTCCCATCCTTTCTTGGGCATTTTTATCATTGTCTTCAAAGATGATATCTTAGTGTACTCTAAGAGTGAGGCGAATTGTGTAGATTACCTCTGTGTCGTGGTTCTAACTTTGAGGGATCATCGTTTGTATGCCAAGTTCTCCAAGTATGAGTTTTGGTTGAAATCCATAGCTTTTCTTGGTCATGTCATCTCTAGTGAAGGGATTATGGTAGATCCCCAAAATATTGTGATAGTTAAAAAATCTTTTTAGACCTACGACTCCAACTGATATTCGGAGCTTCTGGGGTCTAGCCGGTTATTATAGAAGGTTTGTGGAGAGGTTCTTCACTATAGCTACCCCGTTGATCAAATCAACCCAAAAGAAGGTCAAGTTCTTATGGTCTGATGTATGTGAGGGTAGTTTTGAGATGTTGAAAGACATTGAATTCGGCTTTGATTTTGACCTTGCCCGAGGGTAGTGATGGTTTTGTGGTTTATTATGATGCTTCTCAGGTCGGTATCAGTTGTGTATTGATGCAATATGGTAGGGTGGTGTCCTACGCTTCTAGTCAATTAAAAGTTCATGAAAAAAACTACCCCACCCATGACCTAGAATTGTTAGTCATGGTCTTTGCTTTGAAAACTTAGCGGCATTATCTCTATGGTTTTCATGTTGATATCTTTTTCGATATAAGAGCCTCCAATATATGTTTACCCAAAAGGAGTTGAATCTCTAACAAACAAGCTGGTTCGAGCTATTGAAAGACTATGATATGAGTCTTCATTTCCATCTCGATAAGGTGAATGTAGTCACCGATGCTCTTTGTAGATTGTCTTTGGGGAGTTTGGCCCATGTTGATGAGGATAAGTGGGAGTTGGTGAAAGATATTCACCATTTGGAAAATCTTAGAGTTTGACTTATGGACTTCGAGGATGGTGGTGTGTTTGTGCATCCGGTATCTCAATCATCTCTTGTTGTTGAGATAAAGAAAAAGCAAGTATTGGACCCGAACTTGATGAAGATCAAGAGTAATACGGGTTAACACAAGCTTGTGGACTTTTTGATTGATGATGATGGTATCTTGAGGTACCAAGGTAGGCTATGTGTTCCCAACGCCGATGGATTGAGGGAAAGGGTTATGGTCAAGGCTCATGGATCTCGTTATGCTATTTATCCCAGTTCCACCAAGATGTATCATGGCCTTAGAGAGTACTATTGGTGGAACAATATGAAGTGTGATGTAGCTAGCTATGTGGCCAAATGCATGGTGTGTCAACAAGTAAATATTGAGCACATGAGGCCCTGTGGTTTGTACCAAGAGATTTTGTTGCTCGAGTAGAAGTGGGAGGCAATTGATATGGATTTCATTACTGGTCTTCCTAGATCTCGGAATCAATGTAATTCTATTTGGGTCATTGTTGATAGAATGACCAAGTTCGACCATATTTTTCCCGTGAGAACTAATTACTCGATGGAAGATTATGCTAAGTTACCCCTTGCAGAGATCGTGAAGTCACACGGTGCTCCGGTGTCTATTATCTAGGATTGTGGTCCTCTATTTTCATATAACTTTTGAAAGTCATTCTAAATAGGTTTGGGAACTAAGGTATGCCTCAGTACCCTATTCTACCCGCAAACGGATGGTCAAGCAGAGAGAACTATCCAAATATTGGAGGATATGTTGCGGGCTTGTGTTATCAATTATGACGGTAGTTGGTATGACCACTTGCCTTTGATTGAGTTCACCTATAATAATAGTTACCACTCTAGTATTGGCATAGCTCCTTTTGAAGCATTGTATGGTAGGAGATGTTGATCTCTTATTGTATGGTATGAAGTTGGTGAGGGTAAGTTTCTTGGAGCCTATTTAGTTCACCAAGCCTTAGAGAAGGTGAAAGTAATCCGTGATAGATTGAAAACCTCCCAAAGTCGCCAAAAGTCCTATGCGGATATGAGGCGTAGGGACTTAAAGTTTAATATGGGCGATTGGGTATTCTTAACAGTATCTCCCATGAAGGGAGTGATGCAGTTTGGCAAAGAGGGGAAGCTTAGTCCCCGCTATGTTAGTCTTTACTTGATTATGAAGAGGGTTGGCAATGTTACCTACGAGTTGGAGTTTCCCCTTAGTATGGAATCCATTCACCCGGTTTTCCATGTGTCTATGTTGCAGAAATGTGTGGGTGACCCTTCCTAGTAATTCCCTCAGAAGATGTTGGTATCTCAGAATCCTTGACCTATGGGGAGATCCCAGTGAGGATCTTGGATTGATAAGTTTTCTGGTTGTGAATGAAAGAAGTGGCTACGGTGAAGGTTCTATGGAGAAACCAAAAGTCCGAGGAATCTACTTGGGAAGCAGAAGAGGACATGAAGTCAAAATACTCATATTTATTTCCCATTCTAGAAGCTTGTGATGGAGGTATGCGTTAAATCTCCTTGCTTAATTTATGTATTTGAGAGATAATGGGTTAAAGTCCCCGATTTTGAATGGATTGTGTCTTGTTAGAATATGGGTTCAAGTCCCTAATGCTTGAAAATTATGTGTGTGACCTTGTTGTGAGTTGAAATAGGTTTGAGTCCGTAGCATATCGAAATTATTCATGCCTTGGTAAATGGTGGGTTAAAGTACCCAATGCCTTTAGTTGCTTTATATATTTGAAAATCAATGGGTTGGAGTCCCTAAGTTGTTAAATGAGTAAATATTTAATAAGCTATGGGTTTGAGTCCCAAGGCCAATGAAATGAAATGGTTGATTGATGATGATCATTTAACAACTTAGGGACTCCAACCCATTGATTTTCAAATATATATTTGATAAGCTATGGGTTTGAGTCCCAAGGCCAATGAAATGAAATGGTTGATTGATGATGATCATGATATGTGGTGTGTTGCATCTTCATTGTGTACTTGTTTCTAACTTGGGTAGGGGTTGGTTTGATACATATTGATATGTTAACTTGTGTTTATGCATGTTTTATCCTTCATTCGTGAGCGAATGATCCCAAGTGAGGGAGAATTGAAACACCTAGACCTTGAACCATTTGAAAAACAACAACTTTTGGTGTCTCTAAGTTGGGTACGACATGGAGCTTGAGTGGTACCCTTAGTCATGATTCGTACCTCTCTCCCCCTCCCCTTTTATACCTTGATCAGTTTATGAGGGTAACATACTATATTCTATATGACAAGGTCATCCCTTGGTCATAAAAAATGCATACGAATCGTATGCTACTCAACCATGTAGAGTGAAGCCTCAAACCGAGTGGACTGTCTTTGTTAAGGATGAAGCTTATGATTGGGGCATAAGTAGTACCCTCTGTTACGACTCAATGGTGCCCACTTGTATCCACAATAGTATGATTGTCCTAGGACAAGCCTAGGGAATGAGTCAGGGTACCAATCGTACCCTAGGTTATGATTACTCAAGGAACCACATGGGGGAGTCATACCCCTGCACGAGTGAGCTTTTTGAGCTTTTAACCAAGGACCTTTTAGTCAGATCCCCAGCCTAAAACCCTAAACCCTCTCACTATATAAGATATTTTAGCCTCCTAAGTCTTCATTTACAAGACTTAAACATTCCAAAACACTCTAATGCAACACTAACTAATGCAAACTGATCATGGTAATTATGAAACTAACCATGGTATGAAAAATCATGAATAACACTCAGTATTTCAATAACTGATCATGATGTAGAAATTCCATTATCAAACATATGAAAACACAATTCTCATGAGGGAATATATTTTCAAGGTTCAAAATCAAACAATAGAGAGAGGATTCATAAAATTCAGGTTAACTTTGTTGATACACAATTTTGGATCTCCGTGCTTGATTTAACGCATTTGGACTATCTGGTCGTTAAAAGGCATGAAATATAATTTCACATACTCGTACAATCGTTAATAAATTATTAATAATCATCTTTACTTTAAAATTTTATTAATTTATTGACATATTTTTTTCATGATATTAAGATTTTTATCAATTCATTTTCACAACCATGTGCACACGTATATGACATGAAATCACATTTATTTTTATAATATTTTCAAGATAATTATATTTTCAATTTTCTTTACATTTTCTGTAATCACATATCAATTTTATATTTTGCACATTATTTAATACAGTCTGCAATTTTGCACGTGGGATCAATTATTTTTACACAACATAATAGTTCAGTGTCTTATCACATCCAACAATGACCATACAATAATATCTTGTCAGATACGACAATGACCACACAATAATGTCTTAGCACATCTGAAAACGACCACACAATGACACTAAACTTTGGATAATAACTGTGCCTATTGGTTGAAAGAATGAAAAATCCATTGATCAATAACTTAAGGACCAAAGAGTGTTCCATAAAAAATAGAGGGGCACCCTATTATCCTTTGGGTGATAAAAAGAACTCATTTCTATTATAAATAGGGGTGGGGGTTAACATTTTTTTAAGATAAAAAAATACAAACACATATTGTAACCTCCACACATATTTTTCTCTTTCTCATCTCTCTCAAATACACCAAAACAAACTACAAAATACACACACACACACACAAAAAGTATCAGATCCCTCTCTCTTTTTTCTCTCATTGTTGCCCCACCACCACTAAATATCGGTGAGCTATAGCACCAGCGGCCACTATACAACATCCTCCCTCTTTCTACTTATTCCAAGTCGCCCCTCGCTGGAGCTGATTACTAGCGAGTTTTGAGCTCCAGCCGTGCCACCACCACGATCCTCCTCTCTTTCCCCACTTTTCGCTGGCTCACCGGAGTTGATGGATGGAAAATTAAAGTCTCCAGCCACGCTACCAACCAGTGTCTCCCTTTTTTTCTTTTCTCCCTTTTTCCTTTCGTCGTTATCTTGTCGGAGTTGATCACCAACAAGATCTAATGCATTACTACCGCCACTGCCCGCTGAAATATAGTCCAAATCTGGCTGGAAAATTCCCACACCATTTCCTTGCTCCTTCTCATTGATCTACCATCGAACATGATCGAAAAACCTATTGCTCCGATGTTCCTTTGTTTTTAAGCAATAGAGTTCTCTGGTAAGGGCGACTCAAGCATATTCATGGTCTAAGGAAAAAATCAAACGGAGACCTTAAATTTTTTTAAAAAAATATCCTTTTTTTAATGAAATCTTTTTTCAAATTTATATAATCAATTTTTTTAATTAATCTTTTTTAAGGAATAATATAATCAACACATTTAATCTTTCTTGCGACATAGTACTCTAGATATATGAACTTTCAATAATTCTTTTCTTTTATAAGAAAAAATTATTTTTTCTATAAATAATATGTAATTTTTTAAAAAATAAATTATAACATATTATTAGTAAAAAATGAGGCCCCTCAAATTTGGGGGGCCTAAGGCGTCCGCCTATTTCTTATAAGGTTGAGCCGCCCCTGTTATCTGGTTACTTGCCTACTTCAATTCGTGATCATTATTTTAGTTATGATATTTTTATTTTACTTTTTCATTTGTCAAACCTGTCTAAAGATATATTTTGGTGATATTAAATTTTCCGGCGAGATCTTGATTTTCTCCGATGAACATCACTGTTTTGGAATCCATTTATGATTGTTTTGGCTGATTGTTTCTATATTTTTACATACTAATTTTGATATTTGGATGTGATCTTGTTTATCTGCATATTGATGACTTTGTCAATTTTTTTCGATGATCATGTTTAGCTCCATTACTGTATTTGTAAATTTGGGACTGTTTTATCCCTTTTACTGATTTGTGGATGTGCTTGACTGATAACAAATAGATACTACATGATTTTGGTCAATGACAATATCTCTCTGTCAGATTTTTGAGGTCTCTCGAAATAAAATACGGACATTACAGATACAAATACGTAATAAAAATAAATAAATTCAGTCGTTATAATATCACGACAACACAAAAGGTTTTATGATTCGTATCTTGCAATGTGATTTAGGATGGTTGATTAGTCGAGTAACCACTTTGTAGCCATGGCCCATCTAAAACTTAATCCGAGCCCACTTTATAACAAATTTTTTTTTTTATATATATATACATCTACATATACGTATGTTTACACACAACTTTTATTTATTTATTCTGAATATTTCTACCAAGTGTTTATACATGTTCTCTATAACACACTCCAAAGTGTTACTTGAATAGGAGTCCTAAGCTTTATGTTTGTATTTTATTTCTCATCTTTATAATTGTACACAAAGACAAAAGTATAGAGGAAACTTTACTTTTTGGGGTGTCAGACGAGAACATTCTTTACTGACATTCATTAACGCATGTTTAGGTAAAAATAGGCCGTTTATATAAATGAATTAAGTTAATCAATTAAATCACACATTTGCATCATAAACATTGTTTAGCCCTTTTTCTTTTCAAGTAAAATCTTTACTTTTCTCTCCGTAATTCGATCAAGCGGGTAGTATTATTTACGAAATACTTTTTCTTTTTATAGTACATAAAAGATATTTTTCTTTTCATATGTCACAAAATACTTTTCTTTTTCATATGTAACTTGTACATTTTTATACATACCATTCACATATTTTCACAACAATAAGTTTTATTTCTATACTTAATGCACATACACCTTTTACATTATTTTAGATATTTATCTCCTCCCTCCTTGATAAATTTAATCTAGTCGGGTACTACATTTGTGGATTCTGAAGGGTACCTAACCCCTTTCCTTTGAAATAATTTGAACCCTTACCTAGAATTTAAATTGATTTCTTACAAACTAAAAAAGCATTAGTTATACGTATTAATAAATAAATAATTTTTCTTTTTTTTCTTAAAAATTAGGTGGTGACTTTGCACAAAAATTCTGTTCTTTTAGAGTCCATAAGTCATGTTTTGTTTAACCTTGATAAAAATAAAGCATGACAGAATGGCGACTCCGCTGGGGACAAACAACAAGTTCTAACCACAATAGACTCAATTTTTCAATTGAGGGAGGTATTTTTACTTTTTTGCATATATTAGTTCTTTGATTTTTTTAACTATTTCACGTTGTAAATTGTGTGGATTTATTCATAAATTCTTTACATTATTTATTTTTGTTGTCTTATCAATTCTTTTATTCATTACTTGTATAATAAACTATATTTGTCACTAGAGAAACTATTACGCATTATTTTTTTGCTTCATTTAATCATAATCATAATTCCATCGAGTCTTTGACCGTACACTTCACACACTGTGGTTCATGCAAGGAGTCTCATACTCTCCCAAACCTTCTTTAAATTTCATAGTTTCAGAGTTGGTGCATTTAGTTTAGTGTGACTTCTCGCAATTATTTAGACCCACTCTCAACCATTTAGGAAAATTCATATTATAGAAATAGATCATGCTATATACAAACTCATAAATAGTTTGAACTAGTTTTGACCTGATTTTATCCTGACAAGATACGTAGTAAATATTCTATTAGGGTTCAGTCTCTTTACTATTTCAGAATAAATTTCTTCGACATTGAAATTGGGGCAATTATCTGAAATGGTTCAAAGACGTTCTCCAAAGGTATTCAAACAGCGTAAATAAATAACTCCTCAAATCCAAATCTCAATAACAGTAATGCCTAGCCGGTCTACCTCCAAATCCTCACCCGATCTTGGGTTCGAGAACACCTAGCTATTTTTTTTGAACTTCATAAACCATTAAATTTGTGATGTATCGATCCTCACTTTCAAAAGCAGGGATTTAAAACCCTTTCTATCATTACAATTCTACCAATTGCGGCAAAATAGTGTTGTAACTTCTTCAATGTCTGACCTTCTTAATCTTGTCAACATACTGAAGTAGTGTTAAAGATTTGTTCATGCTTGACATCCATCCTCTTAATCGTCTGGTCGGAGTAATTTTGATGCTACAAGAAGTTCCTTCCTGATCATCTTTCACATAATTTTCGAGGATGACCACCACTTCATGAAAATTATACATACAAATACAAATTTGCCTAAACTAAACAAATCTAATTCTTATTTTCACAAGATACATAGGCAACCCTCATTCGGGTTCGGTTCCATTCTATTTCTAAATAAATAAATAAAAAAATACCCAATTACTTTCTGAACTATACCCAAAAATGCTATGACACACCTCAACTTAAAGGGGGTCCTATTACCCCCCTGAACTAATTGAAAGTATAATTTTGACACCCTTAGTGCCTACGTAGCACATACGTGGCACAACACACTGAAATGTCTACGTAGGCACACGTGTGTGCCACATATGTGCCATGTAGGCACTAAGGGTGTCAAAATTACACTTTTAATTAGTTCAGGGTATAGTAGGACCCCCTTTCAGTTGAGGTGTTTCATAGCCTTTTTTGGTATAGTTCAGGGAGGTAATTGGGTATTTTCTCAATAAAAAATCAAAAAATTGACTTGGTTAGTACCAACATAGTTAGGAGTGTGCATGAGAAAAAACAAAGTGCTATGATAGAGAGGACTGACTTCATGGTAAACCATAGATTCTTTTGGTACCTTTTAATCACACCTGAGTGACACTTGAAAAATTCTCTTGCATACATCTAAGACAAGAGCAAAACCAACCTCATCGTTTCATGTACATTGTGTGGTAAGATTTAGATTTGCTCATTGCATTGCATTGTTGATCTAGAATTTGGCCTAAATGTCTGTTGAGGAAAAATTCTTAGTAGTACTTTGTTTGGTAAAGAATTGTAGGACTTCTTTAACCCGATTGTACCTTCTACAGCCCACCAAATGACATTAATCCTTAGCATTTCCCCTCTTTGACCAAAAAACTTTTCTTTGGATAACCACATCTGAGCTTATACCTTTTGAGTTCTCACATGCATTATCCCTCTTCTGTCCCACCTCATTGAGCGCACTCAATACGTGTAAATTACGGATGAAGATTCAAGATCAACGTTGTCGAAAAGCGTCCCAGAAGAATAAAAATGAAAAGACGACTTCATAGAAGAAGGAGGAACCCCTTGAAGAAAAAAAAGAAAGAACTCCAACAAAGGTGGAGAATCATCAAAAAATATACTTATCAAAACGAAGGGGGGAAACTCCAACACAAGATTCAAAAAAAATTGAATCAAATACAAAACAAGGAGCAAAGAAACACAACAAAGAAAATAAAGCTTCAAAGTTGCAACAAATATTTGAAGAACAGATATAATATAATGTTCATTGAGAAATTAGTCACTTTCATTCCAAATATCATCCTACCTATCCCCAAGCCTACATTATAAGCCGATAACAAGTCCAACAAAATTTTATTCTAAGTGTTCTCACATTAGTGGATACTTACATGAAGGTCAAGCCTATGGTATCAGAATTACATTCATTAAACTCCTTTCTGAGTATGAGTGTATATCTCTAGACATTCCCAAATTCAAAAAAAATATACTTAAATTGGTGTGAAAATGAGATATTTTTTCCAGAAAGGACACTTGAAACATGAGAATAGGCACAATTCAAAATCTTTATCTTAAGTAAGATGAATAAATCTTGTCGGTACTTTGGTATGTCTGAGGTGTCACTTGAAACTATAGGAGTTATCCTGAATTCGATCTCGATTAGCTGGGAAGGAAATGGGGAAATTCTTACACACATTACTAATTGTTGGTACCAACTGCAGTCAAGACACGGTTAAATATTTCTCACCTTTCAACATTCCTTACAAAGAAAATACAAAATAATTTTTTGCATTTTTACCTTTCAATATTTTTTACAAAAAAATACAAAACAATCTTCTGCATTTTCACATTTCAACATTTCTTACAATGAAAATACAAAATAATTTTCTATATTTTCCCCCTTTCAGCATTTTTTTCAACGAAAATACAAAATAATTTTCTTTCTTTTTCATGATGCTCAACTTCAAATACATATATTATGCTTTTCATTCAAGGTGTCTACCTCAAAATACGGGTAGTTGACTTTTTCTTTCAAGCACATACCTTCAAATAAATGCATTATACTTCTCATTCAAGGCGCCAATATCCAAATACAGGTAGTTTGCTTTCTTGTTAAGTGTCCTAATTTGGGTACCTTACATTCACATAGCCTCTCCAATCAAGAGGATATTACCTTTGAATTGCTCCACCAATTGAGAGCTCTTAGGTTCCATAGCCCCGCCAGTCGAGAGGCTCTTACCTTTCGAATAGCTCCACTAATCGCGAGCCCTTATATTTCCATAACCCCACCAGTCAAGAGGCTATTACCTTTCAAATAGATTTATCGGTCGAGAGCTTTTACATTTCCATAGCCCCACCAGTCGAGAAGCTATTGCCTTTTAATAGCTTTGCTAGTCGAGAGCTCTTAGATTTCCATATCCCCAACAGTCGAGAGGTTATTATCTTTCAATTGCTATGCCAGTCGATAGCACTTACATTTCCATAGCCCTACCAGTTGAGAGGCTATTACCTTTCAAATAGCTCCGACAATCGAGCGCTCCTATATTTTCATATCCCCGCCAGTTGAGAGGCTATCACCTTTTAATTGCTCTGTCAGTTGAGACTTCTTATATTTCTATAACCTCGCCAATCAAGAGGTTATTACCTTTTAGCTCCGCCAGTCGAGAGCTCTTATATTTCAATAGCCTCGCTAGTCGAGAGGCTATTACATTCCAATTGGTACACCAATCGAGAGGTCGTTAGAATTCAATCACCTCACTATTTGATGACCTTAGTCTTCATAGACAATTGAGGATGATCATTAACATCAGTCTTCGTCGATAATCGAAATGACAACTAACATCAGTCTCCATAGACAATTAGCGGCTTCATGCACTAAGTCCAGAAAATAACCAGAGAACTTTACCACAATCAAAATCTATCTCTATAGACAATTGGAGACATCAACAAGTCATTATAGACAATTAAAGACATCATTCATCACATAGTCTCCATATACAATCGGAGACGATGATCAACATTAGTTCCATAAACAATTGGAGATGTCATCAAGTCTTCATAGACAATCGAAGATATTATTCATCACATAGTCTCTGTAGATAATCGGAGACGTCAATCAACATCAGTCTTCAAAGACAATCAAAGATGACAATCAACATCAGTCTTTGTCGATAATCGAAGATGATAATAAACATCAGTTTCCATAGAAAATTGGAGATGTCATGCAAACAATAGAGAAAGACCATCAACGTCAATCTTCATAGATAATGGGAGATGTCGTGCATCAAGTCCCTGTAGACAATCAAAGACGTTATTCATCCTCAAGTCCCCATAAACAATTAGAGACGTTAGCATCCTCAAGTCCCCATAGACATTCGGAGACATCATGCACTTTTAAACAAGAATGCAATTCAGAACAACAAGTAGTTTTCTCAAATTCCATTCAAAGAGTCCAATGCTATCCATAAATCATACACTGGGGTAAATTTGTAGAATCGTCTATTTTCTCATTTCAAACTACATTGATCTGATTCTCGCAATACTCGAGATATGTCGGAAGTTCTATGCAAGAGTTTGGTCTTCACAACCCCATAATTATTCTTTCTTCCCAGCAAGTACATAATCTTAAATCTCATAGCTCAATACTAGGCAATTTCGAGAAGAGCATCAGGATATGAGAATACTTCCATTCCTAAATAGTCCTTCTCTCAATAATCATTTCACATGGTCTTCCGCCCTTAATAACGGGGCAAGAGGCAATTACCTATTCTTTTAAACTATACCCGACCTGATCCTCATGCAACTCGAGGTATGTGGGCAACACTAAATCAGAGTTCAGTTAAATTTTCATCAAAATATAATTTTTTGTCGAACAAAATTAGCTACACGTCAATGTTTTTAATTAAAGATTTCTACATCATATTCAAACGAAAAAGGCCAACAGTTGACACCCAATTTTAGCTCTCCGTGCTTAAATTAATGCGCATGAAATATAATTTTTACATATTTTTTATAAAAATTAACAAACTATTGATAATCATCCTTACTTTAGAATTGTATCAATTTATTGACATATTTTTTTCATGATATTGAGATTTTCATCAATTTATTTTCACAACAATCTGCACACGTACACGACATGACATCACATTTATTTTTATAACATTATTAAGATAGTTATATTTTTAATTTTCTTTACATTTTTTGTAATTACATATCAATTTCGATATTTTTTATATTATTTAATACAGTTCACAATTTTACACGTCGGGTCAATTATCTTTACACAACATAATAGTTTGGTGTCTTGTCACATCCGACAATGACCACACAATAATGTCCTGTCACATATTACAATGAACACACAATAATGTCTTGTCACATCTGACAATGGCCACACAATGACACTATCTTTTGGATAATAACTTTGCCTTTTGGAAAGAATGAAAAATTCTTTGGTCAATAACTTAAAATTCAAAGGGTGTTCTAAAATAAAAAGAGAGGACATCCTTTTATCCTTTGGATAAGAAAAATAACCCATTTTTAATATAAATAGGGGTGGGGGTTAACATTTTTTGAAGTCCAAAAAAATACACACACATATTGTAACCTCTAAACATATTTTTCCTTTTTATCATATCTCCCAAATACACCAAAAAATACAAAATACACACACTTTAACATAAAAATTAACATACACACAAAAAGTATCAAATCCCTGTCTCCCTTTTCTCTCACTATCGCCCCACCACCATCGGATTCCGATGAGCTATAGCGCCAACGGCCACCATACGGCTTCCCCCTTCTTTTTTCTTATTCTAAATTTCCCCTCGTTGGAGGTGATGACTGGAAAGCTTTGATTTCCAGTCGTGCCACCATCATGAGTGCCACTCTTTCCCCACTTTCCGTTGGCTTGCTGGATTTGATGGCCGATGAGTTCAAGCCTCCAGTCATGCCACCAACCAACGCCACCCCATTTTCCTTTTCTCACTCTTTTCCCTCGTTGCTACCTCACCAGAGTTTATCACCGGCGAGATCTAATGCATTATTATCTCCATTGCCCACCAAAAAATTCCCACACCACCACCACTACTTTCCTTGCTCGTTCTCATCGATCTACTAGAAAACATGATTGGGAAACATGTTGCTTCGTTGTTCCTTTATCGTTGAAGCAATGGTGTTGTCTTGTTACTTGCCTACTTTAATTCTTGCTTATTATTTTAGTTATGGTGTTTTAATTTTACTTTTTCATTTGTCAAACCTGACTAAAGATATTTTTTGGTGATTTTGAATTTTTCGGTGAGATCTTGATTTTCTCCAATGAACATTATTGTTTTGGGATCCATTTATGATTGCTTTGGCTTATTTTTGCTACATTTTTATATACTGGTTTTGACACTTAGATTGTCTCATGTTTTATCCACGTGTTGATAACTTTGTCAATCTTTTTTTATGGTCCTGTTTAGCTCGATTACTGTATTTATAAATTTGGGACCGTTTTATCCCTTTTACATATTTTTTGTTGTGCTTGATTGATAAAAAATAGATACTACATGATTTTGGCCAATGACAATATATCTTTGTCAGATTTTCGAGGCCTTTCTAAATAAAAGATGGACATTAAGTATACAAATATGTAACAAAAATGAATAAATTCAAGCAATGATGAAATCATTATAATATCGCGACAACAAAAAAGGTTTTATGATTCGTACCTTGACAAGGTGATTTAGGACGACCGATTAGTCGAGCAACCACTTCGTAGGCATGGCGCATCTAAAACTTAATCTTATAACAAAATTCTATTTATATGTATAAATATATATATATATATATATATATACAAACATATATACATCTACATATACGTATATTTACACACAACTTTTATTTATTTATTCTTAATATTTCTACCAAGTGTTTATACATGTTCTCTATGACAGACTCCAAAGTATTATTTTACAGGGAGTTTTGAGCTTTATGTTTGTATTTTATTTCTCATCTTCATAATCGTACATAAAGATAAAAGTATAGAGGAAACTTTACTTTTAGGGGTGTCGGGTGGGAACATTCTTTACTTAAATATTCATTAACGCATGTTTAGGAAAAATTAGGTCGTTTACATAAATGAATTAAATTAATCAATTAAATCACATATTTTCTTCATAAACATTGTATAACCTTTTTCTTTTCAAGTAAAATCTTTATTTTTCTCTCCGTGATATCGATCAAGTAGGTAGTATTTTCTACAGAATACTTTTTTTATAGTACAAAATAGATATTTTTCTTTTCATACACCACAAAATACTTTTCGTTTTCACATGTAACTTGTACATTTTTATACATACCCTTCACATATTTTCACAAAAATAAGTTTTATTTATATACTTAGGTTGCATTTGATTCTTTTAAGATTCAGACGTCTGAATCTGAATGCACATCTAAATAATTAAGATGTTGTCTTTAGATCTAAAAACTGAATGATTAAGACTGTTTGTTTTTTCAACATTTGAATGTGTAAAACTTTTTTATTTGTATATATAATAAAATGAAAAATACAATTCAAATAAAAAATTAATTATATATCAGAAAAGTATATAATTTAATACAACAAAATTATTTTTTGATTGAAAAAAATATTTATATTTATTAGTGATAGTGGAGATGGTTTATAATAGTGGTTGCGGTGACAATGATTGATGTTAGGGATTAGTAATGTTGGTGGTGATAGTTGTGATGGTTGGTATTTTAGTGACTGTTATGATTGTGGCGATTGATAGTGGTGGTGGTGGTTGTGATGTGACGTTGCTTGATGTTAATAGTTGGAGGTGTTGATTATGCTGGATGAAAAATGAATGCATGTTGGTTGAAGATGTATTGGTGCTAGTTGGAGATGTTGTTAGTTGTGATGGTGGAGATGGTAGTTAGTAAACATAAATTGTAGCGATGGTAGTGGTTGAAGTGATGGTAGAGGTGGCATTACTAGTGACAATGATGGTGGAGGTCGAAGAATGTATAGAGGTTGTGATGTATTAGTGGTAGTTAGTGGTGGTGCTAGTTGTGATAGATGAGTTGGTCGATAGTAGGGATTGACCGATAGTGGTTGATGATGGCGGTATTGTTGACAGTGGCGGTGGTGGTGAAAATAATTAGAATAATAGAGGTAGTAGGTGTGGTAGCGATTGACAATAGTGGTTGGTAACGATATTTGTTGTCGATGGTGGTTGTGATGGTGGAGGTGGTTGGTGGTGGGTAGTGGGTAGTGGTTGATAATGGTGGCGGTGGCAGAGGTGGTTAGTGGTGGTGATTGATGATTATAAAAAGAGTGGCGGTGAATATTATCTAACACCAAAATACCTCTTCAAACTTATGAAGACTTGATTCTAGATCTGAATGATTAAAACCTATTCAGACCTATTAAGAGCTAAAATCTTGATAAAAAATAAATGCACTTAATGGTCTGAAGTCTGAACCATTCAAATTCAGACCACCATTAAGTGAAAACAAATGATCCCTATGCACATACACCTTTTACATTATTTTAAATATTTATACATCCTCCCTTCTTGATAAATTTAGTCTAGTCGGGTACTACATTTGTGGATTCTATGTCACGACCTAGACTAACGGACCGTGCGGGCGCCTACGCTATTCTAAGTAGCTAGGAGAACCCTTATTACCCAACTAAAAATATGCGGAAGACTTCTGTTTTTAAGGAAATATAAAGTAAATTAAATACTAATAAATTAACTTTTTCAAAACCTTATTACAAATGTCCTTCACTATCTCAAGACTTGGCCAGACATGTACCAGAGCTATCTACTACAACATAGACTGATAATAAAATAAATAATACAAAGACTCTAACATCTACCAGGAAGAAAGTGCAGAAGTTAGTGTTAAATATTGTCATCCATCTAGTAACTGCAACTAACTTGTATTCAGTTTACACTTCAAGAAGAAATGTAGAAGAGTAGGGTCAGTACAACCACACGTACTGGTAGGCATCATCGGCCGACCATGTTAGTCCATATAATCATAAAATAGAATTAAGGAAAATAAATCATGACATCCTGAATGGAATATAATTCAACTAAGGTTGTAATAATATTATTACTTTACCTATGTAAGTTACAACATCCCACTGCTCTTCCAACTCCATCAATATTATATTTTCTACTAACATACTCTAGCTTCATTAATTCACACCATCAACCACAATCCAACGCTAATACAACACTATTCCTCTTTATTCACCTTATGTTTTTCATCACTCATATTCACAGGAACAAACCCATAATCATAGACAACCCACACTAAATTCTCGAGCTAACAACCAAATGTTCTCATATAATATTAAAGAATTATAACTAGCTATTCTGGTAAGCCACGATTAAAACACGTATAAATCAAGCAAGTCAACCAACATATAAGTAAGTACAAAGTTTTACTTCTTCAAATAGATATCACAAAATCAAATACCTAATGAATCAACAATACAACAATAAAAAATCAAACAGTGCTCACAAACAAGCCACATAACCATCAAGGTGTCAACCATACTGTAAACATCCACAGATTCAACACAAATATGTACACACATGCTATGGGACTTATTTTTGCCCAAATAGTCATGACCTGCAGGGAACAATCTATGTTCATGTACCGTACCAGCGGGGTACCCGATCCAACATATACATATCCGTACCGGCGTGGTACCCGATCCAACATATACATATTTGTATCGACGTGGTACCTGATCCAACATATACATATCCATACTGGCATGGTACTCTATCCAACTTATACATATCCGTACCGGCGTGGTACCCGATCTAACATATACATATCCGTACCGACGTAGTACCCGATCCAACATATACATATCCGTACCGACGTGGTACCCAATCCAGCATATACATATCCGTATCTTCACGGTACACAATCCAATATACATATATCCGTATCGGTGTGGTACCGGATCCAACATATACATATCCGTACCGACGTGGTACCCGATCCAATATATCCACATCCGTACCAACGTGGTACCCGATCCAACATATACATATTCGTACCGTCATGGTACCCGATCCACCATAAAAAGGTATTATCAATATCAAATTGACACAATCTCACAGCATACAACAATGTACCAAGTTTACAAGTACACTTAAAGTCATAAAACAATTCCATCAAGTAAATTTTCAATAATTATTTATACACGCATCAACAATTTCAAGCATTTTCGAAAACCAATCAACAAGTATTTATAGCATAACTTTAAGGAGTTATCATTATCAAACAAGCCACTCAGAGGCACAATTCAATAAACCATCATTATCACCAATTTAGCCTCTCATGGGCATCCAATAGATATAGTGTTTTTATCAATATCAAAACAAGAATATCATAAAATAAATTACAATTTAATTCTTACGCATACAAGTCACTATTGGAGCCTTAATTACTCATTAATTATTAAAAATATCATTATCTTCTTAAATACCGCAACTTGGGTTCTAACATAACCACTTATAACTAGCACATTCATGCGTATCATTATCCTCTACCTCTTTCCACATAATATAATCATCACACTGATTCAAGTCATCTATCCCTTATATATTACTATGCTCATCAATATTCGATCTTAGCATAATTCTCCTCATCATATTATTACACAATGCATACAGCTTAATACCATTACAACTTAACTAGGTTCATCACTAGAAACCATAATGTTCATATACCACATTTACAAAAATCTCCTTTTGGGCACATAACACATAATATCATGAATATCACATAATCAATCAATAATATAGGTTTTGGGATTAAAGTTAAGTACTCGTGTCTCTATCCCCCTCAACTCCATACCCGCAGGCCTAGACATGCTTTCTCCCATCAATTCTAAATTATGAAAATATAAAATAACACACTTTTCTACTCATTAAACCTAGACTACCTAGACACCAAGCTTTTGGAAGAAACAAGTTGCAACAAAGATGATTTTTCCTTTCCTTCATGCCTTGGAATAATCAACTATGGAATAATCAACTATCTAAAAATCAAGCAATAGTAAGAGTAATAAGTAATTAATCTTCAATCTAATATCTTGGGGATCCAAACCCACTAATTCTACCCTTAATTTAAGGTTTATATCATCCCCCAATGTCAGTTAGCCATTAATTAACTTTTTCAAGCTTAACCCATCTCCATTAATAGAGTTTTTATGCTAAAGGTCTCATCTTTATGGAATTCAAGGTTCCTAACCATCAAAATTAATAATCTAGTTTATGAAATTAATGTTAGGAGTCTTTAATTTAGAATTTAGAATCAACTCTAGGTCATATTAAAAACACTCATGAGTATTTCCCAAAAGAATTTCACCATTAAAGGTCTTTCTAAGGATTCTAAGATATTAAAGGATTAAAAGGCAAAGAAAATAATGGGAAAACTTACCTCCAGGAAGGAATTTCACCTTAAGCTTTGGGAAATCACCTCTCTAGGGTTGGAGAATGAAATTTGGGATTTTTAGACCTAAAATACGGCTGAAGCTGATTTAAATACAACCAGAAATTTTGCTACAGCGAAATTCCATTTCAGTCCGGACAGTACTCAGTAAAATAGTCATAACTTTTTACTCCAAATTCAAATTGCGGAACGGTTTGTTGAGTTAGAAACTGGACTCAGAGATCTTTAATTTTATGGGTGGTGGGTTTCGTAACTTATTATATTCTAAGAGATATGATCATTTGAATTTGACCCTAATAAAAAACCATATCGAAACTCTATCAAAAATAAAGTTTTAAACTTAACTTTGTGTTAAGGATATTGTATGACCTTAATTAATAGCTAAAAAAATTTCAAACTAAGGTATTGATATTAGAACTCATGAATAATTAAATTCATCGAGCTTGAGTCAATCTAGATACATCCGAAGGCTAAAATCTTCACCGAAAAGTTTAAGGTGACATAATAAATAAAATATTGGCTAATTTGGACCCAGATTAATATTGAGGAATGAATTTATTATGAATAATTTAGTAACGAAGAAATGAGTCGTTACATTCTAAAGGGTGTCTAACCCCTTTCCTTCAAAATAATTTAAATCCTTACCTAGAATCTAAATTAATCTTTTGTAGACTAAAAAATCACTAGTCATATATGTTACTAAATAAATAGATTTCCTTATCTTTCATAAAATTAGGTGGCAACTCTACATAAAAAATCACTTCTTTTAGAGTCTATAAGTCATGTTTTGTTAACCCATAGGGCATGATAAACTGGGAACCTCATAAAAGAGAAAAGAGTTTTACAGTTGTAAATTTAGGGAGTTCTTGAGACTCAATGGATTGAAGGGACCCACTGATGAAATCCCACATACTTGAGAATAGATGCCTTGGTGAAATCTTTGAAGTTGATCTTGTTCTTGAGAAACCCTCATTTGCTCTTGAGGGAAAAGAGAATCACTTTCTTTTATGTAGGAGTAGTAATTTTCGATGTTCTGAGGGAATATGGTAATGTTTAACCTTGATAGATGACATTTTGGGAGCATAAACAATGTGGTTTAGCTTAAGAAGGGGTGGAAATTACCAAAAATCCCATTTTTGAAATGTGTACAGATTCGGGGTTCACATCCATTACGACTCACCCTATGACTCATCATGACTGGTTATGGGTCGTAGTCTGAGTCATAATTTGAGGTCCTAGTATTTTGGTCATTTCTAATTTGTCTACGACTTCCCTCCTAACAACTCGTTACGACTGACTACGAGTCGTTAGGTGGAGTTATAGTCTGAGACTTGATTCTTGGATCCTCTACTGGACAGGTTACGGGTCCACACAATGACTCATAAGGTCTGAATACTTGTCATGTGTTGGACTCATAACTACTGAAAGGGATTCTTGGTCGAACATTGTTGTGTCTACGGGTCCCTCCTAATGACTCGTAGTCTCTTATTATGAGTTGTAAAGTGGAGTCAAAGTCACTGGGATAAAACTGAAGGTTTTTTATTCCTTGACTATGACTACTCATAACAACTTGTAACATCCAATTATGGGTCATCAAGTGCATTGTAGCAACTGATATCTTAATGATGCCTGAGGAAAATTTGCATAACTTTCCACCACGATATCTAATTAAGGTGAGACTTGCAGTGTTAGAAAGCTAACTTAGTAGCCTATCTCTTGAGGGGTTTAGAGCTTGAAAATTCAGGGTATTAAATTCCATAAGAGTTTCTATAAGCATCATATCTTTGGAGAGGCATGATCTGAAATACGAGTAAGCCAGGAGTTAGAGAAATTTCAAGACACTATACTCTATAGCCCAAACTCGAACACACGAAAGGGAAATATTCCTAAATGTCTTGTATCCTTCCCCTAAAAGTGTGTTATACACTTATAAAAGGGACTCTACTCTACAGGGATTTGTGGACACCCAAAGACCCTGAAAAGTGCTCTAATGCTAAGCTTGTTACGACCTAAACCAAGGTCTAGTCATGATGGATATCTCAAGTCCTCAGTTGGTTGGATACCACCCCCTTATCCAAACCACCTAAGAACAATAAAGATAATAGAGGAAGCAAAACCAAACAATGGGAAGAATATATAAACCAAAAGAAAGGTTCTAAGAATCCAAAATAAATAACCAAGACACACTTGTCCACAAAAGCCTCTAAAATAAGAATACCAAACTAGGTCGGGACATGCCCCCGGCCATGAAAAAAGAAAGCTACAAATCTCCAAAATATGAACAAAAACCTAAAGAAATGGTAAAGCTCTCTGGATGATTGAGGCTCACCACTTCACAGCAACTCAACTAATAACCGTATCACCTAATGCTGAATAGGTATAATAGAAATATCTTTGGACCCCACATCATGAAACTATGTAGCATCCTAGGATGGTCAATGGGATAAGAACTGGCATGTAACTCAGGAAAAGTGATAAAATAATGCCACATCCAAAATCAGTCAAACCACATACACACATTCATATATACATATATAGGATATTGGGATAGGGTAAAGGGTCATGAACATGAAAATTTAAAACCATTAACCTGGACTGTGTAGCTCTATCCGTCCTAAGGGCACCCACAGGCTATATGGGTTCAGCTTTCCCTGCTGAGAGGGCCACAGTACATGTAGCTAGATGAGCTAAGGAAATTTGAGGAAGGTCCAAAGCTAATGAGGCTTCAACCATTCCAATAAGATATATATTGAACAAATCATGCACACGGTCATATAGACCCCCACACCGGCAAATGTGGTTTCCAGTTTGATCCTCCAGGGACCTCCACCTTCTTGGTGAGTTATACAACCCTCTTTAATCCTAAATTAAAAATATTTGCACATAATACCAATTATTAAAGAGTCATTTATTAGGGTATTTACTATTTGGTATCATCATACCAATTATGCTTGCAATCTTATAAAATTATGCCAATCCAATCCAATTAACCAATTTGACTTTGAAGTTCTATTTTAATTTCAAACCATGGCCACCAAGGCCTTTCAAATCATTTTTTTATCCTTTTATACATTAATGCAATGCGACAGTTCCAAAAGTGGCTTAAACCATGCCAGTTCCATATTCAAAATCAATTTTATAAAGGTGGGTTGAGGTTAATGCCAAGTCCAAACCAAAATCCATTAATTTGGGGGAACCCATATACTACTTTTTCCAAACCATGCAAAAATTACTTATTTCATCCCCAAAATTTATTAATTAAAGCATGAAAAAATCATTAAAACCATGGGGAAAAAATTCAAGTAATTATCATAAAAATCCCTCAACCAAGTTCAAACTCAACAACTAAATCACATAATTCTCAAATCAAATTATGCCATAAAGTAAAGTATAAGTTTAGGAGTGAGAGAGAGACATGCCTGAAACACTAAAGAATTTAGAGAGAAATCACGAATTAGAGCTTAGATATTTAATCCCTTGAAAGCCCTAGCTTTCTCTTTCTTTGGGGAGTTTAAGAGAAGAGGGGTGAATTTAATTTTGTTAACTGATGGACAAGAGGATATTTGAGGTGTTTTAATTGTAGTATAATAGTTGGATGAGAGGAAAAGACCAAAATAACCCTACTTAAAACATGCAAAAAAACTTAGACAGTCGCTACGACTTAGGTAACGAATCGTGACATCTGACCACGAGTCATTACCTAGACTCATTACCTGAGAGCCCCAAATCTTGGCCCTTCACTGCTATGGTCATGAGTCACTTATTACGACTCATGACCTAACCTAAGACTCGTGGTGAGGAGTTATAATCAAATCAAAAACCTTAGGCATCTTCACTATTTAGATAATGGGTCCAGCTCTACGACTCATTACGTCCCATAATGAGTCATACCCTAGGCTCATTATCAAGGGAACAAAGCCTAGGCAATTCACTAGTGAGACCACGAGTATCACCCTATGACTTGAGATGAGTGATAATGACTCATCACCTGAGTTGTAGTCACGATAGTTTTGGCGAAAACTCAAAATTTTTAAAGTCCAAAACCTGGGCTATTATAGTTTGGGTTAATTACTAAGAAAATTATATCTATCGGAGTAGGAAAGGTGAATGCAGTGGGATCATGAGGTAAATTATCTAAACATAAAGAGTTTGATTTTGGGGAGGAATTAAAGCACTTAGACAAGGAGATGGTGAATTTTTTAACCAAGGGCCACGGATCTAACCCAATACACTTAGAACTCGAGAAAGGGAATCAAGGTTAAAATAATTACAGAGACAAGTATAGGGACAGGGGTAGAGAACATGATGGTGACTTGAGAAGAAAAGATGATTACATGGAGAAGAGTGGCCTTTATGCTCCACTGGGGAGCCATAGTGCTGGCACCAAAAGTTTAAGAATTGAATAATTTTTTGCTCATCTTATTAAGGGTACAGAGAGCCAAGAAAGTTGACTTAAGGAGATTAAGGTAGACATATCAATGTTGAGTCAAAAAGTAGAATCACATGCAACTGCAATTAAGCAGCATGAGTAGCAGTTTAGGTAGATATTGGCTACATTAAAGAATAATGGTCACTTCCTAGATACCACCACTCAAAGTGGTAAGGCTACTATTGATCCACCTATGCTTGTGGTTGGTGAGAAGAGGCATGATATAATGGATATTGATGTTGTACCTGAAATTAAAATTGGGAAATTGGTGATAAAGGATGAGGTGTATCAGCAACCTACAGTTACAAAAAAAATAGCTTAAAATAAAGGAAATGGTAAGGAGGTCACACCACCACTTAAGCTCATTCCCCGACATTCTTTATCGTTTCCCCAATAATTGAAGTAAAAAGCCAAAGAATGGAAGTTAATAAGTTT
This sequence comes from Capsicum pubescens, assembly GCA_030864215.1. Classification (NCBI taxonomy): domain Eukaryota; kingdom Viridiplantae; phylum Streptophyta; class Magnoliopsida; order Solanales; family Solanaceae; genus Capsicum; species Capsicum pubescens. Next base: position 231,858,952 of record CM061538.1, read on the forward strand.
ATTTCTATGTTTAAGGAGTTGACTGTGAACATCCCTCTTCTTGAAGTGCTAGAGTAGCTTCCTAGCATACAACAGTTATGAAAGATTTCGTGTCAAAGAAGAAAATTCTCAATTATGAGGATATTAGTATTTTGCGTCATTGCATTTCTATTACATATCAATTTCTTGTGCAAAATAAAAGTGACCTCGGTGCCTTCACAATTTCTTGTATGATTGGGTCATCTGGATTTTCCATGGCTTTATGTGACTTGGGTGCAAGCATTAATTAGATGTCATTGGAAATGTTTAAACAATTGTGCTTAAGACCTCCTAAACCCATAATGATGCAGTTATTGATGGCATATAATACAATTAAAAATCTTGTGGCTGTATTATTTGAGTTTTAGTCAACGTGGACAACTTCGTATTTTTGGCCAACTTTGTTGTCTTGGAATTTGAAGTTGATTTTGAGATGTCCATAATTTTGGAGAGACTATTTTTAGCCACAGATAGAGCATTAGTAGATATGGAAAGAGGTGAGCTTAAGTTTAGCTTGAATAATAATGAAGTCATGTTCAATGTTCGTCAAACTATGAAGTGGCCAACAGATTTGAGGGTGGTTTTCATAATAAATAATTTTGATGATCCTATAATCTAACCCTATGGATACCTTGATAAATTTAAGTAATCAAGGTCCCCATGTTGTGCCGCGATATTAAATCAGGCATTCCTTGAGAGGCAACCCAAGGTGTCTTGTCATTTCTCCATTTGTAACAATTCATGTTATTTTGATTGACATTAGATCTATACAACTAAGTTGCTACGTGTATGTTTCTAAACCTCTTGCTTTATAGTGGCCTAATGCATTGGGAACAATACACGCTTATTCAATGGGGGTGGGGCTACTTGTGGGACTAGATGTCCTCTTGGGGTTTTTGTTGTTGTGTTTTTTTTCCCAAAGTGTGTTATCGTAGTTGAGTCATCATATTTAGGTTATTATGTTATGTTTATGATATGTGTTGTCTTGTTTAATTAGAAGAAAAATAAGGAACCTAAGTGCAGTCAAAATATTATGTTTTATGTGTTTGAAAAATATGATATCGCTCTTAAAATTTTTGTGAACTATGTGTTATAAATATATGTGTGACCAGTGTTGAATCCTATTATAACTTTACTATTAGGGACAAAGTAATCACCTGAGCATTGCATGAACCGGATAGATAGGATTTGGTAATGTAACCCTTTACCATATATGTGTGAGGTATTTACCTAGTTCACTTTGTGTGTTTAATCAAGAACTTGCCCAGTTTGTCTTGCCTATATTGTAGGATAGTTCATTTGTACATGATCATAGGTCGTGTATGAATAAGTCCACTCTCAGCCTAAAAGACTGGCCAAATAAGAATAAGCATCTCTTGATCCTAAATTTGAGCCTAAGTTGACCTATATTCTTGTTTTGACCTTCTGAACTTCCCATTTAATTACAATGAACCTATTTTGGCCCTGGTCCCTCCTTGGACACTGTGTACCTCAACTCAAGCAAATTTCCAAAGTTGAGGGTGTCTATTATAGGGGTGTGTAGTTGAAGATGAGTATAAAGAAAAGTTTGATAAAAGAAAAAAAGTTAGGGTTGGGCGTAGTGGAAAAGCATGAAAAGAAAGAAAGAAAAAAATAAAAAAGAGAAAAATGAAAAAAATTTAAAAAAATACAATGAATGAAGGAAACCACACCCAATCCGAATAAGGCAATAAAGAAGAAAAGAGGAGAATAAAAGAAGCATAGTTAAGTAGTGAAGCCAATAATGTAAGTGTAGTTTTAAGGTGGGTGAGTCCTATGTCCAATATATACCATACCTGCCCCCAAGCCTACGTTACAAGCCTATAAAAGTCCTATAATGATCCCAGTTCAACTGTTCAAAAAATGAAGGTATAGAAAATAAGGACAAGCCTATGGTTTTTTATACACATTTTCTTAACTTCTTTGAGCGCATGAGTGTTTGAATTAGTCCCTATATTGATATGGATTATGATATTTTCATAATGGGACCTCCTTGTTGTGGGGTACATGGGTTGTTTTGTTAACTACTTATATGTTCGGGTAGTGTCAATTACATATACGTTTGGTAATTTGTTGTAAACCTAATACCATCACTTAATTTCTTTTGTATCATATTGTGGTGCTACATGGATTCACACAGTGGTTTTGAAGGTGTAAATAGGAGGGGATAAGAAATTTGAGCTAAACTGAGTTGACTTTCGTAGGTGTCTTAGGTTTCCATTAGTTAAGCATAGTGATTGTTAACTTTTGTGTTAGTTGCCTAAGGACATGCAAACATTTTAAGTTGAGGGGGTTGATGTGTCATGGTTTCATGGAACTTTTGATGCTTAAGACAAGGAAATTATGCAAGTATTTAAGAATTCTTGTTAGATGTGATGTGCTTTTGTGTTGATTTTACAGGAAAATAGAGTTCAGAGCAAAGAATGAGAAAAAAGGATGAAGAGTTACTAAGAAGGATACCCACGAGTCAACCTATGACTCATAGGTAGTACCTATGAGTGGTAGATAGATACATAGGTTGAGTTCTGCACAGTACACATTGTTCCTAATTTCCACGAGCCTACTATGAGGCGTAGGTACAACCTACGACCGTAAGTTGCCTAGAAAGTAGGAGTTTCTGCAAAGTTGACGATTTCACTCTGATTTCCACAACCCAAGGAATAATTTTTGGGTTGTACCTACTACTCAATCCGCAAATCGTGAGTAGATGCTGACTCTGGTTTCCTACACTATTTAGGATAGATTTTCTTTTGTATTTACAAAAACCCTTTGGATATTTTATTATCAATTTAGGCACTTCATACACTTTTGACATTATTTTGAGTTCTGAGATACATTATTGATCTTGGAATTATTGTTTTTGATTTTTAGGTTTGCAATTAATTTGAGATTTTGGATTTTCATTCTTATTCTTAGTAAGTTCATCATTATGATTTCTTCTTGGAATCTATGCTTGTTCTTATAAACATGAGTAGCTAAATCCCATAACTAGGGTTGTGGGAACCCTAATGGATTAACAAAGCAGGTCAAGTGCAAAGTCATTCTAGATTGGTGTTTTGGTATGTATTGGGGATTTTCCTTATTTAGATTGCTTTCTTAATGGTTGCAAATGTTAGGAACTTACCCATGTTTGATACTTGCTCGAAAGAGAAGTAGAGATTAGGAAAAGGAGATCACAAAGTAATTTGAAGCTATCAACCTTCATCTAATAAACTTGAGACCAATAGGAGATGGTTAATCTTAGATCGTAAAACAATATTTAGTAACATGTGACATTTTAAGACTGAAGGTGTAATGCCCTGACTTTCTGTAATCGGAATGCCACACGGTGCTCATGATCCTGAAGGACCATAAGCTAACCCTTTTCTAATATTTGTACCTGTTCACTGCATAATATAATAAAATACATACGAAAAACTGGCGAAAACTTTCCATAAGGTTCAAAATATCTAAAATACATAATTTTACAAACTGAATACTTATACAACTGTCCGAAAATCCTCTAACTGTCTGAACTGTGGAGTTGATAGGAAATGTTCCCAACTAACTCCATCTAATAAAATAAACTGGATATAATACTATACTAGAATAATAATTGTCCTCAAAAGATGAGGACTCTCTAATACTTCTACTGCTGCTGACTGAATCTAGACTGCTAAGGGTACTCTGAATCTCATGCCTCTGAACCTATGGTGTCAAATGAAATAACAACACCATAGTGCAAATGTGTCACTACGTTGGAATGTACTGAGTATGCAAATGAGGTAAGGCTAAATGTAAGGGCTTATGCATTAACAATTACTTAAATGAATAATATGCAAGATCTAGATTAACACACATAGAGAATCTGTAACAACTGAACATACTGCACATACTGACTCTGAGCATACTAGGACTAAATCTGATAACTGATATTGGACATACTGTTAAGCTAAACTTTCTGAACATACTGAGATTCTGCATATCTAGAGCTACTGAAACTGATATCTGAGTTCACTAACTCTAGAATACTATATAACTGAGTCAACTAATATCAACAACTGAGTCTAAGTCTGCTAGTATCGACTGGCTGAATCTAAGATCGAACCTATCTAGCGGATGATCTCTAAATCTTCTATAATGATAAGGAATAATTAAATCTGAATTTGAGATCAAGCCCATCTAACGGGTGATCTCTGGATCTTCTGATAATGAAAATACTCAACTGAATCTGAGAATGAGATCAAGCCTATCTAACGGGTGATCTCTGTAAGTACTGATGCTGAATAACTTTATGTGAGACCAGACCTATCTAGTGGGTGGTCCACAAATCACTAGAACTATTTGAGTTCCTTACTGAGATAGATGACTGTATCTGACAGTCCTGATTTTTGAGTTCTACTCTGAAGACTGATACTGAAACTGCAACTATGGGAGTTATCACTTAAATGACATGCCCCGAGCCTGAACTAGTGGGGTCCAACCTGTAACCTCAAATGGAAAGGTGTTAATACCATGCCACGGGTAAAGACCTCTCTATTCAAGCCTAATTAATGAGTGACAAGCCTTTTTCTGATAGGTGAATCCTACATCCTGCGTTGGCTATACAGTTCTGAAGTTTAGGGATTGCTCCTAACGACTCTGCCTCTCTGACGGGGAGCTGTCATCCCTGCACTCGCTCGGTGCTAGCTCCTACTCCCAACTGAAAGACTCTGAACTGATTCTTAGAACTTGTACTTCAACTAAACTGAATATGTCACTGAGTTTCTTTACTTGACTGAGGTGACTGAGTTTACTTGGTTCCGTTATCTGATGAAATATGTCAGAATTCTACTTTTTGTCTAAATACAACTGAGTTCTATAACTTACAGGGGATTTAATAGAATCTAAACTGAATACTAGTACTGAGCTTGATTAAAATGAATACTGAAATTTACTAAGTTTTCTTACTGTTCAGTCATTGACTGAGTTCTATTGATCATAGCACAACCGAGATTATCTTGAGACTGACTCGGCTCTAGGCAAATAGCTATATTTTTTGGGTACAAGTACCCCAAGACTCAATGAAAGAAAACTGACAGGACTCGACTCTTTGAATTCATGACCAACATCCACATCATAGTAATAGATTCACCATATACTCAATAAAACATCACTTTAAGCACTTGGAAATACTAACATGTATTTTTATAGGAAATGCAAGCAGACACTTCATAACTCATTCCACAAGATCATGCAATAAACACATAACATGCATTCAAGGTACATAATTAAGGATTTCATGCTAACATGTTACCATCCATTCACTAAAGCTTTTTATCAAACACTTGGCATGCTTAGCTTATACCAAACTTGGGGATTTCTAGTCAACATTGTCATAATGACCCAATTTTCTTCATACAAGCATTTTATCAAACATGTAGGGAGAATGCTTTAGTTATTCAAAAATTACTACTTATAAATATCATGACTCCTTCAACCAATTCATCATACAAGGATTTCAACATGATATGATTATAGTTCAACACATATGAAAAAATATGATTATTTCCAACGTCAGTCAACATATAACAATATCACACTTCAATCATCTTGGCCTTACAACAATTCATTACACCAATTAACATGATTACATAATTCAACATGCTTCTTGAAGAGGCTTTATTATGAACACCACAAGATCAACACATACTAGGGTCAAAGATTGAGTCTTTATCATCAAATCATGAATTTAATTTCAACAACATCAAGAACTTCAATTTCAAACCACATAAATCCTAAAAATTCACAAAAAATATTATCTTTGAATTTTTAAAAAGGATTCTTGAGCCTCTTGGGTGAAAGGAACCCAAGAATCAACACTTTCATACCTTAATCTTTGAAATTAGATGAATTCTGATGCTTGAGACTCTATCCACACTTGTAATAAATGATTCTTGAAGCCCAAACTATGAGGAAATTAATTCTTGAAGAAATCTTGAAGATTTATCGATGATTTTTGGAAGATTAATGTTCTTGAATTGAAACCCTAGATATTTTTTTAAGAGAATTGGAAGAGAAAATAATGAAATTAGGGTTTGGATGGGGGTTCTCATATTTATAGAGGCCTCTAAAAGATGTTAAAAGACCAAAATACCCTTGCAAAAACGTCCCTTAATTGCTGAAAAAAATAGCTAACGACATTCGTGATAAGTCGTCAAGTTGGTGATACGTCGTCACGAAATATCGTCACAAAAGGGTGAAATCTTGATTTTCTGGTTAAGGTTGACGACATTGGTGATAAGACGTCACGGGCGTGACGACTTATCACAAAATGTCATCACTGGGGGTAGAAATCTGCCCAGGGCTGACAATATTGGTGATAAGTCGTCACACTTGTGATAGCTTATCACGAATGTCGTCACTCAGTTTTCCAGCCTGACATGCTAGAGTAAAATAGGCATAACTCCTTGCTCCGATATAGGATTTGGGAAAAGTTAATATCGTTGGAAATATAATTCAAAGAGATTTCATTTTATACATAGTAGGTCCTCTAATTCCATATATGAATGACGTATTTCTATTCTAGTTCAAAATGTGGGGTGTTACAAAAGGGAGATGAGTGAAGCTCACCCAAACCAAGGTTGAGAGACATTTAGGTGTACATAACTTATTATTTTTCATGCAAGACACCAAGATAGTTTGACGAGCATGAACAGTTTGTAGAGTTAAGAAGTCAGGGGGAACACAATCCTAGAGATCGTCTCATATTGATAACAACCCTAATTGCCCAACATTATTACTATTACTTTTGTTGTTACAAAACCCCTTTTTACTATATGTAATTTTCTATTACATCAACAAGCTCAAGATAGATTTCTGACCTATTCCTTTTGGGATCATCCCCAACCTGGTTGGGTTCTATATTTGACAAGAGACCATTTTATACTTTCTTGGAAGTGTAATTTGGGTGAAATCACATGGGTATGTGATAGATATGTCATGGTTGTTGACTTGGAGTCTTATTGTTGGTGCTAGTTGACTTGATTGTTATCCTTTTTGACTCTTTTGACTAATCTTCATGTTGTACTGGTTTACAAGGTTAAATATTATGAACTTGAAATATAGTTACATGATGGGTTCATGTTTTCTTATTTTACTATGTTTTTGTTATGTCTTCATATTTCTCATTTTCGGTTTGCCAATGAACCTACCAACACATGTTGTTTTTTGTGTTCTACTACTACACATGCTCATCTTTTTGTTTAGCTCAGAACATATTCCAACAACTATATTTAGATCTTAAAAGTGACTTAGATCATCTTATAACTAAAGGGAAAGCTGCATATTTTGGGCTACATGGGTTCTTCTATTATTTCCTGGTCCCTTTGTTTCAGACTCAGACACTTCATTAGTTTTTGGGGTTGCATCCCTCTTTTGACATTTGATAGAGTTTTGGTACGATGACTTTTAGTTCCTAGGAGATTATTTTTCTATATTTTCTTGTTATGTCATTGGATATTGCTCTTATTTAATGAAATTAGGTTTAGTTGCCTATATCAGGCTAAGTATTGATTAACTTATGGTTAAAGTGGTTCTCCTACTGGCGGTTTAGTATGGTTACCACTCATGGAAGGTTTTGGTTGTGAAAATGTTGGTATCAGAGCCCTAGGTTCGTTGACCTTCTCGTACCAAAATGGGTCTAGTAGAGTCCTACAAAATGGTATAGAGACTAGGGGTGGGCATTCAGTTTATTTGTTTTGATTGTTTAATGTCGATTTGATTTTTGGATTTTTGGATTTATGAAAATGACAACCGTAACCAAACCAAAATAAATTTGGTTTGGTTCAATTTCTACAAATTTGGTTCAGTTATTTCGTATTTTTATTTTGGTTTTGATGATTAAAGTAGTGAGTCTTTTCTTGTCATGACTGGACATTTAAAACTGGTAATTTTGTTAGAAAAATAATTTTTTCAAATCTATTTTTCATTCCTAAATATAAATAACTAAACATGCAAGAAATGAAATGAAATAACTATAAGTTTAACATAACACATAACTGCATTTAGTCAGTGACGGTGAAAGTTCAATCGTGAACCTCGACACTCGTCTCTTCGAGGCGTCGTTGTTTTAGTAATAATGCAAATATGAAATTAATACTTAGGGTTTCAAGTTACTTATTATATATTTATACAATTATACGGAATATATATAATAAAAAATACATATTTTATATATATAAAATAAAATGTATATAAATATATATATATATATATATTATTTATATAATTTTGATTTTTTGGTTTAACTGAATTTTTCTTTTTGGAAAAATAAAAACCAAACCATTTAACCAAATTTCTAAAATTTGAAACCGAAACCGATCCGAGAAACCAAAAAATCAATTTTTGGTTTTTCGGTTTGAACCAAAATATTCCCGTCCCTAACAGAGACGTCTATACTTTTCTTCGAGAGACTATAGGACCTTAGGAAACTATCTTTTCTTTGTTCTTTCGTGTTTTCACTTGATTCTAGTTGGTATATGGCGATCCAAAATGATATATGACCCTTTTCATTTTTATATCCACAGATGGTGAACACTATGTCAAATAAAGCGAGAGTAGCATCCTCCACCACCATCAGCTCCACCTATTGACCTAGCTATTCATGGATGTGTATGAGATAGGGGTAAGAAAGAGGGAAAAGGGGTGTGATACCTGCTAGGGGTGGAGCTCAAACAGTGGTTGACTGAGTTCATTAGAGGTTAATATTACCTCCGCCCCCCTCCCCCCCATGATCATTTTAAGGAGGTTGGGGCAGGGGATGAGGATGGTTTGGAACTAAAGGTAGCGATATCAGCTGGAGGTGCAAATCTTCCTTCAATGTCTTCTGAGGTTATTCAACAGGTTAGTTAGTACTGGATTCACCGCTACTGTGTTGACCTTTTAGATTCCAGGTGCTCATCCCACTACCACTTCATCTCCCAAAGTGAATAAGGCTTTGGGTACTGATGCGTATCCTTGTACTATGTTAGGCCTTATTATGACCAAAATCGATCATGAGTTGTTGACCAAGTTTCTGAAGTGAGCCTCCTTCATTTTATGGTACTAAAACTGCAGATGCATTTGATTTTATAATATATTTCTATGAGAGGCTTCACAAGTTAAGGATTGTGCATCAGCATGGTGTTGAGTTCGTGACTTTCCAATTGTAAGGGGATGCCAACCAATGGTGGAGAGCCTATGTTGAGTGCCAGCATCTTACCTCCACTTACTTGGGCCCAGTTTTAAGCCCTGTTTCTAGAGAAGTATGTGTATCATACTCTACATGACTGCACAAAGGATGAGATCTAGTCCCTTAAATAGGGAAGTAAGTTAATTGCAGTCTATGAGGCCAAGTGTCATACTCTATCTCACTATATTACTGTAACACCATAAGAGTACACCCTGGGCACCACACTGTGCTCGTGGTCATGAGTGACCAAAAGCTAACCCCTGAGTTGGTACCTGTTGTGAGCACTAAATAAAATAATATCATATGCGGAAGAGTAACTGAAAAGCCATAAGGTTTTAGAAACTGAAATTAATACTGAATCATAGTTTCAAATGTCTAAGAACAAACAGGTAATACTGATAAACAACTGACAAAAACAACTGAAAAACTAACCAACTGTCTGTACTAGTCTGAAAGCCTCTAAACTGACTGACTGTGAAGTTGATGGGACAAGCCCCCGACTAACTCTGACTGGCTGGATAACTGAACTACTAACATACTGAATATAAGATAACTCATACTCGAAGGATGAGGACTCACCACTGTTGACTACTGCTGATAGGCTGATTTGTCTAAGTACAGTCAGGAACTTGAGCATCCGAATTTATGATATGAGACATCATAGCACAAGAAACGAGTATACGATCAGTACTTTGAATGTACTGGTATGCTAAATAGGGTTAGGCTAATATGTATGGTTTCATGTGCACAAGTAATAATTGACTGAATAAATAGCAAGAGGTACTAAATAGAATGCATAAAATCTGTAAATGTTGAGAATGTGTGAAATCTGTAAATACTGATGGATGCATGACCAAGCATAAACCGTGTTCTGAATATAGTCTGAAAACTAAAATACCGAGTACTGACAAATGAGTAACTGCTATCTGTATATTATGGTCAAGAGAACCAAAATTGAATTACTGAGATAAATACTAGACTAAGACTGTGGGAGCTAGCAATAGCTGGCAAGCCCTAACATACTATCAGGGTCCAACCTGTAACCCCATTTGGAAGGGTGTCAGTACCGTGCCACGGGTACTAACACTGGCTGTGTGGATCCACTAATCTGAAGTCCCAAAGGACGAGGGTGTCATGCCTAACTGACGGGGGATCCCTCAAAATCTACAGTGGCACCATAGGTCTGGAACCTAGAGAATGCTACTAGTGCCTCATGCCTAACTAACGGGGGAGTCACCATCCCTATGCTCACTTGGTGCTAAGTGTTACTCCCAACTGAATGACACTGACTATTAGACCAAACTGTGTTTAACGTAATGTAATAAATGGTCGAACAAAGAATGTTCCAATCTATTCTAAAATCATTCTGTAGATACTAAAACTAGGTAAGCAGCTAAATTTTAGGTATTCAAACCCCCAAAACTCGATAACAATAATAGCAGGATCATACTAAAAACCTTGAGGACATGATATGCAAGCATTTATTCAAAACTCATTCTTGTAGACATTTCATCAAACACTTGCAATGCATGGGTTAAGATAAACATAGGGCTAGTTTTAAAGCTTGTAGTAATAGCATGATTTCAATAATAAAGTCACAAATTATGGCTTAAATCAACAAACAACACCATTCAAACATATGGGGTTTAATAACAACAAGAAATACGTGTAACCATGGTATAGAATCAAAGTTCATGGGAATTCATGGTTAAAAATCATAATAATCATGTAAAAATTATAAATTTGAATTTTAAATTGGGTTCTTGGACTCCATGGGAGAAAAGGACCCATGGATGAACATCTAACATACCTCAAAAGTTTGAATCTTGAAAGAGAATAACTTTTCTCAAAGGTTCTTGAATAGTGGCATTTTGATTCTTGAGTTTTCTTGAAGAAGGGATTGAATCTTATTCTTGGAGATTGATCATCAAAGAAACCCTAATTTTGATGTTATGAATGAATATGGTGTTAAGTGCTTTGATTTGATGTAATTAGGTGTTAAAAAGGGTGGAAAAAGACCCAAAAATCCCTTTAAAACGGATTTAAATTGCTAAACGGGGGTGCGGGACAGTTTGGGTGACGAATCGTCACCCTGGGGACTGACCGTCCCTAAAACCATCACTTTATGTCTAGAAAACGGGCTTACTACCTCAATTGCGACTGTCTGTCGGCCTTCCCATCGCATTTTGGCAGTTCGGACAGCTCACTGTAAAACAGCCATAACTTTGTACTCCGATATCGGATTTTGGAGAAATTGGTATCGTTGGAAATATAATTCAACTATCTATATTTTTGTAGGTTATTATACAAAAAATTCGTAGTATAAGGAAATATATGTTCATTTGAATTTGACTATAGCAATATCCTTCTCAAGAATTCAATCGGTAAGGGATGTTTTGATTCGCCTAAGAGCTAGGACATATTTAAGGCCTTAATACACATCAAACTTGATCATAAAACTAATAAATCACTAAAATTTATTTCTCATGAGCTTGAATCATGGTTCTACTATTGGTTGAGATTCTTGGGATATTACAATATCTCCCCTTTGGGAACATTCGTCCTCGAATGAGGTTGGTTAAGCTAAGAACACTGAGGAATTTTGGTTACATGCTGAATATAAATACTGAAAACATAATTACATGGCTGAGCATGAATCATGATACATGACTAAACTAGTTTCATGAATACGTGATGACATTAGAATAGTATGCAGCGGGAACTGAGTATGGAAAAGATAAATGCTAGGGAAAATTATTACCTTAAGCTTAGTCTGCGTTCGTGGAGAAAAGATGAGGGTACTTGGTACGCATGTCTGCTTCTACTGCCCAAGTGTCCCCCTCAATAGACTAGTTCCGCCCAAAAACTTTGACCAAGGGAACTTTTTTATTCCTTAGTCTAAGAATTTGACGATCAAGGATCTGGACTGGAACTTCTTCGTCAGAAAGGTTGTTCTGAACATCTATACTTTCTAAAGGAACAACTACAGCTAGGTCACCAATATACTTCTTCAACAAAGAGATATGGAATACTGGGTGCATTGGTTCTAAGTCTGCAGGCAACTCAAGTTCATAAGCCACCTTTCCGAAACGGCTCAAAATTCTATAAGGGCTAACATATCGGGGACTAAGCTTCCCCTTCTTACCAAAATCTTTACCCCCTTCATGGGAGATATCTTTAGATATACAAAATCACCAATCTCAAACTCAAGATCCTTTTTCATCACATCTGAGTATGATTTCTGTCGACTTTGGGCTGCCCTAAGCCTCTCCCTAATCAACTGAACTTTCTCTAACATATCAAACACCAAGTCAGGCACTTCCAAAGCTGTCTGACCTACCTCAAACCAACTAATTAGAGATCTATATCTCCTCCTATATAGAGCCTCAATTGGACCCATCTGAATACTGGAATGATAGTTGTTATTATATGTTAACTCAACCAAAGTCAAGTGATCATCCCAACTTCCCTTAAAATCAACTACACACTCCCTCAACATATCCTCAAGGGTCTGAATGGTCCTCTCTGTCTGACCATCTATCTGAGGGTAAAAGGTTGTACTGAGGTAAACTTGGGTACCAAGACCCTTCTAGAAAGCTTTTCAAAAGTGAGAGGTAAACTGAATACCTCTATCTGAGATGATAGCTAGCAAAACACCGTGCCACCTAACCAAATCCCTAATATAGAGCTAGGCATAGTGTTAGGCTGAATAAAAAGTATGGACTGGTAAGAAATGGGATGATTTGGTCATTCTATCCACAATGATCCAAATTGAATTATGCAGACGACGGGTACGAGGCAAACCTGTCACAAAATTCATGTTCACTTCATCCCACTTCCAAGTGGGAATACTAAACTCCTGTATAGACCCACTAAGCTTTTGATGTTCAATCTTAACTTGTTGACAAGTGGAGCACTTTGCCATAAACTCTGCAATATCTCTCTTTATACCACTCCACCAATAGATTTCCTGTAGATCGCGGTACATCTTTGTGGCCCCTGGATGAATAGAGTAATGGGTACCAAGTGCTTCTGCAAGAATTCACTTTCTCAAATCATCTACACATGGTACACACAGTCTACCCTGGCAACATAAAACACCATCTCCCCCGTGGGAGAAAACCTCTACTTTTTTATCTCCAACTGACTTTTTTAACTTAACCAGGCTTGGATTCCTATCTTGTTTTTCTTTCACTTCGACAACCAAAGAGGATTCCGAACTATTTTGAACCTATACACGACCCTCAACTGAATCAACCAAATGAATACCTAATCTGGCAAGCTGATGAACTTCCCTAACTAACTTCTTCTTGTCATCCTCAACATGAGCAACACTACCCATAGACAATCTACTTAGGGCATTTGCCACTACATTGGCTTTGCTCGGGTGGTACAAAACACTCATATCATATTCTTTTAATAATTATAACCATCTCCTCTGACGCAAATTCAAATCCTTCTGCAAAAACACATACTACAAGCTTTTGTGATCTGTGAACACATCAACATACACCCCATACAAATAGTGCCTCAAAATCTTTAAGGCAAACACAATAGTTGTTATCTCAAGATCATGGATGGGGTAATTCTTTTCATGAGGCTTAAGCTTCCTAGAAGCATAAGCTATAACCTTACCTCTTTGCATTAAAAAATAACCTAATCAAACTTTGGAAGCATCATAGTACAAAACAAACCCATCTGAACCATCAGGCAAGGTCAAAACTGGGGCTTTGGTGAGTCGAGTCTTCAACTCGTGAAAACTCTTCTCATAAGAATCTAACCACTGAAACTTAAATTTCGTTTAAGTCAATCTAGACATAGGGGACGCAATAGATGAAAACCCTTCAATAAACCGTCGGTAATATCCAGCCAAGCTCAAGAAACTCCTAATATCTGATGGAGAAATGGGTTTGGGCCAGTTTCTTACAGCTTCGCTCTTTTGAGGGACAACTCTAATGCCATCACCAAAAATAATATATCCAAGAAAAACTATTGACCTTAGACAAAACTCACACTTACAAAACTTAGCGAACAATTGATAAGCTCTAAGAGTCTACAATACAATTTTGAGGTCATCTGTATGATCATTTTCATTGCAGGAGTAGACAAGAATAGCATAAATAAAGACTATGACGAACATGTCCAAGTATTGCTTGAACACTCGGTTCATCAAGTCCATAAAAGCTACTAGGCATTTGTGAGACCAAAGGACATGACTAGAAACTTGAAGTGACCATACCAAGTTTTGAAAGCTATTTTAGAAATGTCACATTCCCTGACTCTAAGTCGAAGATAGCCAGATCTGAGGTCTATCTTGGAGAAATAACTGGCACCCTAAAGTTGGTCGAACAAGTCATCAATTATGGGGAGTGGATATTTATTCTTTATCGTGACTTTGTTCAACTGACAATAATCAATTCACATCCTAAAGGAATCATCTTTCTTACGTACGAAAAAAATTGGTGTGCCCCACGGGGAAATGCTGGGCTTGATGATTCCCTTATTAAGGAGGTATTTCAATTGTTCTTTCAACTGTTTGAGTTCGGCTGGAGCCATTCTATATCGAGGAATAGATATAGGTTGGGTATCTGGAAGAAGGTCTATTCCGAAGTTAATTTTCCTTTTGAGAGAAACTTCGGGAAGATCTTCAGGGAACACATATGGAAATTCTCTTACTACAGAAACTGACTCGATATTAGGAGTATCTAAATTAGAGTCTTTGACTTGAACAAGATGATAAATACACCCCTTAGATATCATTTTTCTTGCTCTAAGGCACGAAATAAGTTGACCCATAAGTGTTGTAGTGCTACCCCTCCATTCAAGGACTAGTTCATTTGGAAACTGAAAATGGACAACTTAGTTTCTACAATAAACTGAAGCATAGAATGAATTAAGTTAATCCATGCCAAGAATGACATCAAAATCTGTCATCTCTAACTCTACAAGGTCTACTAAAGTAACTTTCTGAGACACTGTAACCGGGCAGTTCTTGTATACCCGTCGGGCTATGATAGACTTACCCACAGGAGTGGACACTGAGAAAGACTCTACTAAGATTTTGGGACTGACTCCAAAGTTGATGGTTATATAAGGGGTTATAACAGAAAGAGAAGCTCCAACATCTAATAAAGCATATACATGTAAATAAAAGACCTATAACGAACTAGTGACCACATCAGGAGAGCTTTCCTGATCCTTTCGAGACTGAAGTGCATAAAGTTTGTTTCGTTGCTGCCCACTGGTGGCACTCGAAGTGGTGCCCTGATGAGTTGGGCGACCTGCAGATTCTCTTGAAGAGGTATTCTGACCCTGCTAACGATTATTCCTACCTTTCCACATAACTGTCGGACATTTCCTCAACCTGTGGCATGGCTTTCAACATCCAAAACATACATCACTGCCAGCCCTGCACAAACCTTGATGATTTCTTCCACACTTCTGGCAGAGAGGATTAGTGCGGGAACTGCTTATACTGCTTTGGGACTTAGATCCTGGTGCCCTATCTCGGTTGTCATTTCTGAACTTTTGCACAGGTGCACTAGCTTAGGATAGAGCTGGAACTAAAGATTTCTAGTGGAACTAAGGTGATTACCACCTTCTAACCTCGGCTGAGCAAAATTAAAGCAACCTATTCTAGCCTTTTATTCTCCTTCTCTCTTTTCTTAGCCTTATTCTCTTCAATCTATTGAGCATATACCATCAACCTAGAGAAGTCCATCTCATTTATCAATAATTTGGTCCTACACTCCTTGACCATACTATCAGATACACCAGACATGAACTTGCTCATCCTAGACTTGTTATCAGCCACCATATAAGGAGTATACCTGGCCAGTTGAGTAAACTTAAGGGAATACTCTTTCACACTCATGTTGCCCTGCTTCAACTTAATAAACTCTAACACCTTGGCTTCTCTCAGCTCCAAAGGAAAGAATTTATCTAAAAAGGTTGTTACTGATAGGCTGATATGTCTAAGTATGGTCAGAAACCCAAGCATCCGAACCTATGATATGAGACATCATAGCACAAGAAACAAGTATGCGATCAGTACTTTAAATGTATTGGTATGCTAAATGGGGTTAGGCTAATATGCATGGCTTCATGAGCACAAGTAATAATTGACTGAATAAATAAAAAGGGGTACTAAATAGAATGCATAAAATCTGTAAATGTTGAGAATGCATGAAATCTATAGATATTGATGGATACATGACCAAGAATAAACCATGTATTGAATATAGTCTGAAAATTGAAATACTGAGTACTGATAAATAAGTAATGGCTATCTGTATGTTATGGTCAAGTGAACTAAAACTGAATTACTGAGATGAATACTAGACTAAGACTACGGGATCTAGCTATAACCGACATGACCTAACATACTATCAGGGTCCAACCTATAACCCCAGCTGAAAGGTGGTCAGTACCATGCCACGAGTACTAACACAGGATGTGTGGATCCACTAATCTGAAGTCTCGAAGGACAAGGGTGTCATGACTAATTGACGCGGGATCCCTCAAAATCTACGGTGTCACCGTAGATCTGGAACCTAGGGAATGCTACTAGTGCCTCATGCCTAACTGATGGGGGAGACACTATCTCTATGCTCACTCAGTGCTAAGTGTTACTCCCAACTGAATGACACTGACTATTAGACCAAACTATGTTTAACTTAATGTAATAAATGGTCGAACAAAGAATGTTCCAATCTATTCTGAAATCATTTTGTAGATACTAAAACTAGGTAAGCAGCTAAATTTTAGGTATTCAAACCCCCAGGACTCGCTAACAATAATAGCAGGATCATACTAAAAACCTTGAGGACATGATATGCAAGCATTTATGCAAAACTCATTCTTATAGGCATTTCATCAAACACTTGCAATGCATGGGCTAAGATAAGCATGGGGTTAGTTTTAAATCTTGTAGTAATAGCATGATTTAAATAATAAGTCACCAATTATGGATTAAATCAACAAACAACACCATTCAAACATATGGGGTTTAATAACAACAAGAAATACGTGTATCCATGGTATAGAATCGAAGTTCATGGGAATTCATGGTTAAAAATTATAATAATCATGTAAAAATTATAACTTTGAATTTGAAATTAGGTTCTTGGAATCCATGGGTGAAAATTACCCATGGATGAACATCTAACATACCTCAAAAGCTTGAATCTTGAAAGAGAATAACTATTCTCACAGGTTCTTGAATGGCGACGTTTTGATTCTTGAGTTTTCTTGAAGAAGGGCTTGAATCATGTTCTTAGGGATTGATCTTTAAAGAAACCATAATTTTGATGTTATGGATGAGTATGGAGTTATGTGCTTTGATTTTATGTAATTGGGTGTTAAAAAGGGTGGAAAAGACCCAAAAATGGCTTTAAATCGCTAAACGGAGGTGTAGGATGGTTTGGGCAATGAACCATCACCTTGGGGACTAACCATCTCTCAAACCGTCACTTTATGGATAGAAATGAGCTTACTGCCTCATTTGTGATGGTTTGGGTGATGGTTCATATTACGACCCAATTTTCAGGAACCAGAACATCACACGGTGCTCATGATACCAAAGGACCACAAGACAACCCTCTACTGATATCTGTACCTCAACACTGCATAATATAGATAATAAATTCGTAAACTGACCATAAGGTTCAAAACATCTAAAAGTACTCAAAAACTAAAAACTGAATTCTGATACATCTGTCCGAAAAGCCTCTAAACTGTCTAAACTGTGGAGTTGATGGGACATGTCCCCAACTAACTCCGTCTACTGAAAATTAACCAAGTCTAAGGAAATAATAAAACAAGGATCATCCTTGAATAAAGAGGACTCACTTCTACGTCTACTGGTGCTGAATGGGACTAAACTGCTGAGGGAACTTGGATCTCGTGCCTCTGAACCTATGGTATCAATTAAAATCACCATAGCGCAAATGTGTTAGTACGGGAATGTACCAAGTATGCAGAAGAGGTAAGGCTAAATGTAAGGGCTTATGCATGAACAATTACTTAACTGAATAATCATGAGAGTACCGAACGAGAACCCATACATGAATGCACAACCATAATCACAATCATCACAACTCTAAATACTGAAACTCGGATACTGCTTTACTGTCATCTGAACTCACCACTAACACTGAGATACTGAATTATCTGATACTGATAACTGATTAACTGGATATACTCACATTAATGACTGAATTCTGAGCTCACTACTCTCGACTGACAAAATCAGAGATCAACCTCTCTAACGGATGATTTCAGAATCTATTATCAATGATAAAAAAATGATCATGTCCGAATTTGACAACGAGAATACTTAACTGAATCTGAGACTGAGATCAAGCCTATCTATCGGGAGATCTCTGGATCTGATAAAAAGAATACTCAACTGAATCTGAGACTGAGATCAAGCCTATCTATCGGGAGATCTCTAGATCTGATAACAAGAATACTCAACTGAATCTGAGACTGAGATCAAGCCTATCTATCGGGAGATCTCTGGATCTGATAACAAGAAACTGTATATGAGACCAAGCCTATCTGATGGATGGTCATGAATCAATAGAACTATCTGAGTTCCTCACTGAGATAAATGACTGTACCTCACATTCCTGATTTCTAAAGATTGATACTGAAATTGCAACTGTGGGAAGTAGTTACTTAACCGACATGCCCTGACCTCCCATAGGTGGGGTCCAACCTATAACCCTAGCTAGAAGGGTGTCAAAACCGTGCCACGGGTAAAGACCTCTCTATTTAAGCCTCTCTGGTGGTTGACCCTCACAGGAAGTGTGCCTAAGGCAATATAATAGTCAAACCTCTCTCTAAGGGTGATAGACTCTACTGATGGTGACTCCTGCATCTTGCACTGACTATGCAGTTCTGGAGTTTAGGGATTGCTCTTAATGACTCGGTCTCTCTCTCTAATGAGGAGCCGTCATCCCTTCCCTCACACTGTGCTAGCTCATACTCCCAACTGAAAGACTCTAGACTGAATTCTCAACTAAACACCAACTGAACTAAATTGGATATTGTTTATGTTTCTCAATTGATCTGATTGAGTTAAGATGAATTCACATGGTTCCGTATTCGACGGAATACTACTGAATCATGGTATCTGACTGAAGATACAGAGTTTGAATTGATTACTTGATCACTACCGAGGTCAAAATTCGACACTTGAATATAACTAGATCTGATCTGAGTACAGTGCTAAGCCTAGATTACTAGTGATACGGGGATTACGAAGATTACTGAGATTTCTTAAGTTTTGTATCTGTCTGAGGATATAGAGTTCTATAATTCACTAATTTTTGAGAATCATGGACCGACTGGGATTATCGTAAAAACTTACACAGTCTCTAGACAGTAGCTAAATTGTCGGTATAAATAAACCCCCAGGACTCGATAACACAAAAGTAAGACATAACCATTCTTGACTAGTCATAACCACGGTCATTCATTCATCATCACAATCACCAAAGCATCTCTTCAAGCATTTAGGAATCATAACCATATATTCACATCACAATCACTAAGGCATCACTTCAAGCATTTAGAAATCACAACCATATATTCACCATCACAATCACTAAGGCATCACTTCAAGCATTTAGGAATTACAACCTTATATTCACCATCACAATCTCTAAGGCATCACTTCAAGCAGTTAGGAATCATAGACATATAATAGCGTAGGGGAAATATGCTATTAGATCATACTTCATTCAACAATATCTTGCATCAAGTACTTCGCACGTATATAAGTCTTGACATGTATAGGATAGCACATGATTGGGGAAACTTTATACTATCATGTCACAATTTACTTGTCAAGCACTTGGCATGTATTAAAGTCTTAGCATGTATCAAAGAGTACGTAATTGGGAAATTTCCTACTATCATGTCTCAACTTGTTCACTAAGGTCTTTCAACAAATACTAGGCATGCATGGGTCTACACCTAATTGGGGATTCCATGATATCATAGAACAATTCATTCACTAAGGCATTTATTAAACACTAGGCATACATGGGTTGCATCTAATTGGGGATTTTATGCTATCATACCATAATTCATTCATTAAGCCATTCAACAAACACTTGGCACAATTGGGGTTTCCTAATCAAAATCCTATAATGGCCCTAATTCTTCACATAAGCATTTTATCAAACATATGAGGAGCATGCTTTGCTTATTCAACCATTTCTACACTTAATTGACATGAATACATCACATAGAAAGTAACTTGAAGAGAGTTTATCATAACTATCACATGAATTCCACATACTAGGGTCAAAGCTTGAAAACCTTGTAAACAAACATGAATCACAACTCAATAATAGCATGACCATCAATTTGAACTCCATATGAATCATGAAAACTCATAAACATAAAAGCTTTGAAATTTAGAAAAGGGTTCTTGAGCTTCTTGGATGAAAAGGGACCCAAGAATCAACATCTACATACCTTGGGAAAACTCTTTTCTTGAAAGCCCTTGGAGAGATTCTTGTTCTTGATTTCTCTTGATCTTTATTGATTTTGCTTGAAGAAGAAATAAGTGTTTTGATTTTGTAAAACCCTAGTTTTGATGTTGAAGATGGGAAATGAGGCTGAGAGCCTTTTATCGGGTATATATAGGGGCTGAAAAAGAATGGGAAAAGACCAAAAATCCATTGGAATTAAAATATAAAACTGGAAGAATCCTGATTTTTCATGTTGGCGCGACGCGCCATAATCATGTCAGCTCACTGGAAATTAGACAATTGGGAAATTGCTTGATGGTGCGATACGGTGAAAATCGTGTTGCCACCTTGGTTGCAAACTGGAAAGGCACCGCAACGCGGTGGAATCGTGTTGATGCACTGGAAATTGGACAATTTCCATCTTTGATGGCTCCGCGACACGCTAAAGTGTCAAGTGGCATACTGTCTCACTAAAATAGCTCTAACTCTTTGCCCGAGCGTCGAATTTGGGAAAATTTAGTGTTGATGAAAAGCTTATTCAATGCTCTACATGACAAAAAATTGATATTAGGGAAATTCTATACGGTTCAAAGTATTTCACACTTGGGAAGACACCTCTCAAACTTTTGGGATTGGATTTTTGCATCACAGAACACATTCTAAGGCTCAAACTAGGGGAGAATTTTGTGGGGTGTTACAATTCATCGCTGGTGTGGTGGTCTATCGGTATTCCCATCGCACTTTGGTAGTTTGGACAGCTCACTGTAAAACGGCCATAACATTTTACTTCGATATCAGATTTTGGCAAAATTGGTATCGTTGGAAATCTAATTCAATTATCTATCTGTTGGTGGGTCATTATATCAAAAATTCATAGTATAACAAAATATATGCTCTTTTGAAGTTGACTATAGAAATATCCTTCTCAAGAATTCAATTGGTAAAGGATGTTTTGATTCGCCTAATAGCTAGGATGTTTTGATTCACCTAATAGCTAGGATGTATTTGAGGCCATAATACACATCAAACTTGATCATAAAACTACCAAATCACTAAAATTTATTTTTCATGAGCTTGAATCATGGTTCTACTATTGGCTGGGATTCTCGGGGTAGTACAGTTACTCAATTGTTAGGAATTAAGAATGAGAGGATCCAGTTATATGTAAAAGGTTTGAACACTGATATTCAGGTTTTGTATGTTCACGTGACTTCTACAAAAATAAATCAATGATGTATCTAACTATATGCAAAAGTTTGAGGGAGTTCAGCATGTTGGTCAGGCTAAGGTACTAACCAAGAAGTCCCAAAATGCAGGCAACTTCAATGGTTAATATTCTAGTAGGATAATCCATCCCACCCTATCTAGTTAGTATTGCCAGCCTCGATAGGTTATTATGCAGAGGGTTTTTAATAGCCCATAGTTGCTAAAGGCTAATGGGCTTTCTATTCTTTGGTCAATGGGCCTTCTCTAAAGAGAGGTTGTTATTATTATGGTGTTATAGGGAACTTCAAGAGAGAATATCCTTTGAGGTAGGCAATGAGTCAGGTGAAGTAACAGACTAAGGTTGTGGCTTCAACAGGTAGAGGTGGAGGTGGCAACGGTAAGGGTCATCCACAAGGTGGATGAGGTAATAATCAAGGAGGTCAAGGTTAAAATAGAGGCAATCTTAATATATGTATTGGTGTAGAACAGCTAGCTATAAAGGTTGCTTAGCTTTATGATGAGGCTCTTTGTTATACCTTTCCAGGCAAGAGCGAGGCTGAGACGTGTGACGCTGTTATTGTAGGTACTATTCTTATCTGTGATTGGATGGCTTCTATTTTATTTGATGTAGGTTGCAATTACTCTTATGTATCTGTTAGATTTTTTAGGTCTGAAATTGGTCTGTGATGTACTTGAATCTCCTGGGTATGTTTCTACTTTGATTGGGGATTCTATGGTGGTGACCTATGTTTATCATGCATATTTTGTGTTGCTTATGGGTTTTCAGACCTGGGTAGATTTAACTTTTTTTACATCTTGTATTTTGACAATTTTTTGGGTATGACTTGATTATCTCCATATTATTCTATCATGAATTGCAATACTAAGACAGTGACTCTAGAAATATCAGTATGGGTGACTAGAGTGGAATGAAGTATATAAGTCTAAGCTGGTGAAAATCATATCTTTTGTCCGGGATAAAAAGTAAGGGGAAGGGGTGTCAGCCTTCCTGGCTCATCTTTAGGAAGTTAGTACAGTGTCCCCTTCTATTGAGTCTGTTCTTGTGGTTTTTGCATTTTAGGAAGTATTTCCAATAGATTTTCCTGGTATGCCTTCGGACAGAGATATTAATTTTTATATTTTTTTGGAGTCGAGCACCTACCCTATCTCTATTCCTCCTTATTGTATAGCTTCAGTAGAGTCAATGGAACTTAAAACTCAGTTATAGGAACTTCTTGATAAGGGATTTATTTCTCCCGGTACTTTACCTTGGGGTGCTCCAGTGTTATTCATTAAAAAGAAAGATATTAGCATGAGATCTCCATTAATTACTGGTATCTGAACAAGGGTACAATTAGCAATAAGTATCCTTTGCCTCATATAGATAATCTCTTTTAATAGTTGTAGGATGATTTAGTATTCTCCAAGATTGACTTGAGGTCGGATTACTATCAGCTAAAAATTTAGCCTGGGGATATACCCAAGATAGCATTTTGGAGTCGGTATGGGTATTATGAGTTCCTAGTGATGTTTATTGGATTTATAAATGTGTCGATGACCATTATGAGCCTGATAAATAGTATTTTCAAGTCTTTCAGGATTCTTTTGTGATATTTTTTATTGATGATATTTTGATTTACTCCAAGAGAAAGGATGAGTTGCATTGTTTTGGGAATTTTGAAGGAAAAGCACTTGTATGCAAAGTTCTCAAAATATTAGTTCTAGTTGTCTTCGGTTGCCTTCTACGAGCATATGATCTCAAAAAAGTGGGTGATGGTAGATTCCTTAAAGATTGAAGCGGTTAAGAGTTGGGTTCGCCTAGCTCTATGGCTGATGTTAAGAGCTTTGTGGATCTTGCTAGTTACTATCGTAGGTTTATTAAGAATTTTGCTTTTATTGATAATCACTTGACAAGGTTGACCCAAAAGCAGGTACTATTTATATGGTCAGGTATGTGTCAGGTGAGCTTCTAAAAACTCAAGACACTTTTGATTACAGCTCATATTCTTTTATTGTCGGTTGAAGGTAAATATTTTGTTATATTTTGTGATGCTTTACTCTTGGGTTTGTGTACTGTGTTGATGTAGGATAGGAATGTCATTGCTTATGATTCAAGGCAACTTAAGCCTCGTAAAAATAATTACCCAACTCATGACTTGAATTTGGTAGTGGTAGTGTTTGCACTTAAGATTTGGAGACACTACCTTTATGGTGTCAAGTGTGAGGTATTCACATACCACTGTAGCCTAAAACATATGGTCATACAAAGGGATCTAAATTTGAGATAGAAGAGATGGACAAAATATTTAGAGGATTACAATGTGACCATCTGTAATACCCTGCAAGATTCTAGATGAGTTTCCAGCTATGCGTCACATGTTTAGAGGTTCCAAAGAAATTATTTAACACTAAGTACAAGTGACATGGCCATTTTAAAACCCAAGATTTCAAACATTTTTTTTGGTCTTCCCAAATTTGAAACATTGATTTGTGAGTTGAAATATGTTTAGGAATGTTAAAAGGGTCACTTGGAGGAGTTTTAGAATTTTTGGAAGAGGTTCGGGGTGTTTTGGGGCCATAGGGGCAGTAAGCCTCCATAAGTTCAGCGTGTCTCTGAGGATAGTCACCACAATACACAGTGTGTCTGAAGTATAGCCTCCATGATATGCAGTATGTCACAGAGACTATCCTCTATGATAACCTCCATGCCACACCTCATGTATGTGGGGTATTCATCAATGGGTTTCTTCCACCCATTGAGTCCTAAGAATCCCTTGTTTGCAAGTATAAACCTTTTTCCCTCTTTTTAAGAAAATTCACTGTAGAGTGTGAATTTACTCAATTTTTTCTTAATAGTTTTGAATACAAACCATTATAATGTGATTTCCTATGTGAATCATGTTCTTAATTCTTTATAATTTCAGTCACCCACATCATTTCAATTGACACCATGTTAATAAATTAATTTATGAACTGAACTATTTGAGTATGTTGTCCTTATAAGTTTAACATCTTCCCATACCTCTTATCATGGTTTTCATAAGTTAGTGATAGATTTTATGCTTTGGGTCTCTACATCATGGATTTCCTTACAAGTATTTTAAATGATGCTATTGTATTTAAAGCATTATTCAGTTCTAGAGGGTTATGAACACCCGATACCTGTATGTTTATCCATGTTTCCAATTTCAAGCAACAGGTCAGTCAGATCATGATTTTACCTCTAAATTTAGAGTATCATATTCATGTTGAGCAATTATCAATTGTGAGTCCTATTAACTTTAATCAGTACCAGTGTCAGTTCAGTTGGGAGTAGAATTTAGCACCGAGAAAATTTAGGGATTAAGGCTTTTTTGCTAGTCAAGGGTGAGACCTTTAGTAGCAGTCCCTAAGTTCCAGAACTATGTAGCCAATGGAGGTATGATATATTACTGCCATTAGAGGTTTGACACTCTCTTAGGAGCACCTTCCAGCCGAGGGTGACACTCTAGTCCTTTGGGACATCAGCTATGTGGATCCAATCATAGCCATGTGTTGGTACCCCTGGCAAGGTACTAGTACCCTTCCAACTGGGATTACAGGTTATACTACGGTTATCTCTAATTGGGGCATGTCAGTTACATGATAGCTCCAACAGTTTTAGTCTAGTATTTAGGTTATATCAGTTCAGGTTTCCATGACCAAGTGTTAAGTTTACCAACTATTCAGTCAGACAGATTTACAAATTATTTCAGTATATGTTTTACTTGGTCTTGCATTCGTTTTATATGTTCATGCATTCATGATCAATATCTCTATGCACTTCAGTTAGTCTTTATCTTACGTACCAGTACATTCAAAGTACTGATTGCATACTCTCTTTTACACTATGTTGTCTTATAGCATAGGTTCGAACGCTTAGTTCCCAGATCATCCTTAGTCAGTTTAGTGCCATTCAGTAACAGTTGTGGTGAGTCCTCATCTATTAAGGACAAGTTATTTGCAATTATTTTCAGTACTTCCTTTATTTCAGTCAGTCAGATTTAGTTAGGGGGTTTGTCCCACCAATTCCTCATGTTTTAGAGGCTTTTAGATAGTTAGACTTGTTTTTAATTTTTATCAGCAGCTCAGACATGTTGGGTATTGTTTTATTATTATATCTTAACAGAATTTTTATTAGTTTAACTTCTACATATGATGTTTTATTATTACATTATTCAGTGCTCACAACAGGTACCAGATCATAGGTTAGCTTGGGGTCACTTATGGCCTTAAGCACCGTATTACGATTAAGGAGTAGTCTCGGGTTGTGACACCATCCAGTATCATTTGGGTAAGTCTAATGTGGTGGTAGACGCATTGAGAAAGAAAATGGTAAGTATATGCAGTTTGGCTTGTTTGAGGGCATCAAGGTGAGCCTTGTCTAGGGAATTTCAAGCTCTAGCATTGTTATTCATGCAGTTTGGTGTTTTATAAATGGGTGGAGTATTCATTAATGTTGAGTTAAATTCAACATTCCTTGATGAAATCAAGGCTAAATAGTTAGAGGATGGACATTTGAACAAACTCCAAAACAAGGTCGTAGGTGCCGAGACTTCAGACACCACACTTGAAACGTGTGGAGTATTATGGTTTAGAGGGTGGATATATGTTACTTAGGTTGGTGTTTGATTAAAAATATACTTATAGACTCATTTTTCATGATACAAAATTCATCCAAGTGCAATCAAGATGTGTCGTGACTTGAGACTGCTTTATTAGTGGCATTAGGATGAAAAGGGACATAGTGAAGTATGTATCTAAGTATCACAAATGTCAATAGGTAAAGTACGAGCATCATGGGCTTGCAAGTTTGCTTTAGAGGATTCCCATTACCAATGTGGGAAAGAATAGTTGTGGACTTCATGGTAGATTTTACTAAGACCTTGGTAAAGTATCAATTGATTTGGGTTGCAGTAGGCAGGCTGACAAAATTAGCTCACTTCATTTTTGTTTGAGTGGACTACAACTCTAAGCAGTTAGCTAAGATAATATATGTTAAGTAGATAGTGAGGCTACACGGTGTGTCACATTCCATTATTTTAGAGAGAGATATGATCTACACTTCTAAATTTTGGGACATGTAGCATGAAGAGTTGGGCACCCAACTCACTTTTAACATGGTTTTTCATCCTCATATAGACGAATAGTCGTAAAGGATGATTCAGGTTCTTAAAGACATATTGAGGTCATGTGTGATTGACTTTGGCGGCCATTAGGAAAAATTGTTGTCATTATATGAATTCTCATACAATAATAGTTATCACTCGAGCATAGGTATGTATCCATTCAAGGAACTCTGTGAGAGGTGATGTAGATCACCCACTGTAGACACCTAATTTTGTCCCTCTCAAAACCCAATTTATCCATTTTTATCTCACCTTACCACGTACCCTCACCCGTATAATTATACTCCACAAAATGATAAAAAAATAACAACTCATAACAAATTTTATCTTATCCTAACAACCTATCCCTACCCCACCCTCTACACCCCGCGTAACCCTTCCCCTATATTTTTTACTCGGCATTTGGCCTTTACCAGGGATGGGGATCTCTTAATAGAGATATAGATACACCCTCACATATATAAAAAGGAAAAAGCAATCACTGAAAGGAGGGGTGATTTTTTCTGTTTTTGTATTCCATTCTTGGACAAAAAAAAGGAGGAGATAAAAGGGAATTCCACTCACTATCTGCCTCACGAGAGACCATAAAACACGACACACACAGATATGCATACCACACTGGTGAGAGAGAGATCAAAAGAGGGAGAAAAAACTAAAATTGAGGGGTTGGTTTAGAGGGAAAATGGCATGAGAAAGAGAGATTGGGAGAGAGAAAATAGGTGGAGGTTGACTATTTCGGTGAGAAACTCACCAGAATTTAACCGAAAAATGTCCCCTTGGTTACTTTTTATTGTCGTTACAGTGGAAAACCCGCCGAAGGTCGATCGAAAAACCCTATCTCAGTCAAAAAATCAACTCGCTTCCATAGTCTTTCCCTCCTCGATGCCAAAACTAGCTTGATCGCCAACCCAAAATTCCTAAACGCACGATAAAAATCAGTCGCGGTAGTCCACGAGCCACTCCGAACTTTGTCGTAAAAAGGTAATTTCCCCACCGCTTGAATTTAGAGTGACGATAGTCATGAATTTCAATCGAGAACCTTGATTTGGGTTTGGGTTGGTTGTTGTCTTTGATTTAGGTTGGTCAGTTCGTGATTGAGGGTCGAATTGAGAGTTTTTGGATTCAGCTTTGTCTTTCGATCACATATTTTGGCACAATAAAAGCTTCAATTGAGGTCCAACTCTACTCTTTCTCTCATCTACTTTATTGTTTACGATGTTTCGTATTTTGAATTTAATATTCGTGTGTGGTTTGATCTTCGTTGGTGATGAATAACTACTTGTATTGATTGGTTGTTGATTTTGTTGATTACGAATTGTGTGTGATGTGAATGATAAATATTGAGTTTATAGTGATTGTGGATTGTTGAAATAGTAATCGTGAATTGTAGAAATTTTGTGTTAAAATAAAATTGGGGGTGGGAATTAAAAATTGCTAAAATGAATGTTGATTAATGTTGATGCATTGATAATGTTGAACGGGATAAAATTGTGATATGTTGAACTTCGATAGGCAAATGTAGGTCGGGTAGTCAAATTTAGAAATAACGATTTGTTGGAATATTTGAATATGTGCGTGAATGGTTTGTTTTACTTTATCATACGAAAAGCTTCAATTGTACTCATTTGGTCGGGGAATGTCCCGAAGGAATTGTATTTATTGACCGGAGGATGCCCCGAAGTATCATGTACTTGAAGATGGCACACGATCAAGGTCCGGGACTTCGGGTGGAGAAAGCAATGGAGTGTAGTTTAGGATTAGCCTAGAATAGAGTAGGTTTATGTTTCTGTATTTTTCTATTTTGGGACTGTATAATTGGACAGGACACTAAATTTTGGATCGTTGTTGTTTTGTTTGTTTGATTAATTGTTTTACATGCTTGGTGTAGTTTATACATTCATAGTGTTAAATTAGCCGACATGCTCCACCAAGTGACCATGGTCAAACCACGGGATCGAGGGGTGCCTAACACCTTTCCCTCGGTCAACAGAATTCCTTAGCTGGAATTTCTGTTTGCGGATCAATTTTAGAGTCAAAACAGTTTCAAAAAAGGATTTTCAAAGGTGACTTGGCACACCCGATTATGCCAAGTGGAGACTCTGAGTTAATTATAAAATGAATCCTTTTCGAAATAATTTTCATCTTTTGTCACTTAATAATAAAAACTCTTTCAAAACTTAAAATCTTTTCTTTCAGAGTTAAAAATGGGGGGTGACAGCTCTGGCGACTCTGCTGGGGATTTTTCAGAATTCGAGCTTATTTTGGAGTTGTATCGGCTTAGTTTGGCACTATAGGTGTATAGACATTTTATTTGTGTTGTTTTGTGTTATTATTTATCATTGTTGAGTGCCTACGTGCTCTTTGTTTACAGTTTTTATCTTATGTGTTATCATTTTATATCTGGCATCATGTGCATAACCCGAGTTATTCTTTCTGCAATAAGTCTATAGTACACGTGTGTACACGACCTCTAGTTTAGTCACCCTTATTTTAGGAGGGGAGCCGTTTGGTTGTATAGAGTAGGTGAAAATCTTTCGCAACCACTATCGACCATACGCTCCCCCAAATAGTCTTGTTAGTGAACCCCAACGTAGGTCAGCCTTTAGGTCATGCTTATGTGCATCATATTCAGACCTAGCGGGGCCCACTTGGTCCTTTGTAGGAGACTCACCTCTAAAGCATCCCTACGTGCTAAATATTGCATTTATAAGGATAACGTAGTCATTTGACAGAATGATTTGGGGAAAACATATGTTAGAAGTAAGGTGTGTAGGAAAGGAAAAAAAATCGAAAAAAAAAAGAAAAATGAAAAGATTCAAAAAAAGAGTTTCGTAGTTTTTTTAGAGTTCTTTATGGCTTTTGTTCTTCACAACCCCCAATAATCAAAAAGAGTTTTATCTTTTGAACTCATTTTTCTCAAAAAACAAAAACATCAAAAAGATTTTCCTTTTGTTTCTTTAGTAATCATTTACTATTCGGAAACTCCAAAAGTATTTTTTTAATAGAAGTTTTATAAAAGAAAATTCAAAAAAATGGTAGAAGTTTTATACATTTAATATAGCAAAAATATCTCAAAAATAAAAAAATTTCTTTCATAGTCGTTGGTGTCAGTTTTATGTGAAGTGTCAATTTGAAAACTAAAAAAGATCTTATTAACATTTTTTGTCATCTGTTTGTGGCCGTGTCTCTCAAGTCAAGGTTTTGTTGGTTCTATAATCTTTAATTGTCCAATCTGGACGAACTACGCACCCCTAATTCTCCTCTCTCGGGAGTGAGATACGTAGGCAGCCTATTGTTAGTTCGGGAATCTTATTTTGAAAAAAGATTTTCTTCACTCTTCATTTAGAGTAGTGTTCCACATATATCTTTAAAAGAAACTACAAAATGGTTTTCCTTTAATAGTTTCAAGTTTCATTTAAAAGAAGAAAATTTTTTTCGTAATCATAGATTTCATTTTGTATAGGAATCTGAAAATTCAAAAAGATTTTCTTATTCTTCATTTAGAGTAGGAGTCACATATATCTTAAAATAAAACCACAAAAAAAAATTTCCTTTAATAGGTTCAAGTTTCATTTTCGCATGAAATTTAAAACTGAAAACCCAAAAAGATTTTCTTTGGTAATCATAGATTTCACTTTGTATAGGGATGTTAAAGCTAAAAAATTCAAAAAAATATTTTCGTCAATTCTTTTGACAAATTGTTATTTTCTTTTCTTCTTAAAGTTTCGAGAAAAAGAAAAAAAAGAAAACAAAGAGTTCAATTGGCCATTTTGGCAAGACTTCACGAACTACGCACACCTGATTCTCCTCTCTCGGGAGTGAGATACATAGGCGCCCTTCTTGGGTTCGGTGATCTTTTTAAAAAATAAAAAAAATAAAAAAGAGGCTTTGAAAAAGTATTGAACTCTAACACATTTGTTTTTTTGTTGAGTCAGATTGAGGTGGTTGGTTTGTGGCATTCTGGATGGTACTCCACATCACACCAAATCCAAAGGGTTAGTTGTGTCCAACAAAGATATAGAGAGTGACATCATAGATCAAACAAAGAATCAAGAAAATAAGAGTTTAAAGCAAGAGATTAGGATACTAAGACAACAAATGAATGAAATGCATTGAGCTTGGGCCAGTGGGTTACCTCATCCTCTATTTCTTTCTATTGATCCTACAAATACCATTAGTTTTCCACCAAAATCGCAAAGTCAGGGTCCTATTGTTGTTGATACACCATAACATGACTCAGAATTCATTCCAAGCCAAAAGCATCACAATATTTCCACCACTTTTCCTCTAGCTCCTCAGTATAAGCCTGCTACATTAATAACACAATATATCGTCCCTGATCTTGTTGCTCAATCCCCTACTGAGGCTTCTACATTGTCCAACCGCCCAACAGTTGTGCTTCCTCATGCTGCTAATGGACCTTTGTTCAATACTTTTGGTGATCATCGCTATACTCCTGATCCTACTTTTAAGCTAACTGGACCACTAAAATTTCTTAACAAGAAGCCTAGTGTGCCAGAAGAGCCAGAGAAAATGGTTGGAAAAATGAAGAGTGCAGGAAATATTGTGAAAAGTTCCCTAAGACTTGCGAGTAAAGAAGATGTTTCATACAAAAACTGCGGCATGTCTTCAAGTGTTAATCCTTCTCTAAGCCTTGAGATATTGAAATTCGAAGAGCAAGATGGACAGGAGGAATCCGTGAAACATTTGGGACAATATTACAATCAATTAAACAAAACTGGAGGAAAGAAGAATGAAAAAGATACAGTTGCTATTGTAGTTGGAGAACAGGCACATCCAAGAAGACGACGTCGTTGTTGCCATCAATCTCAGGCCCAAGTTCTCTATAATCTCTCCCAAAATCTATTATACTTTATTTCCCCACCTACATATCTATTATACTGCGTACAACCATATGTTTAACTTCCTTCTTACTCACAATGGCGCGCACCAACTCCTCAGAGTTACCCTCCGACTCCACAAATCTATCAAAGCCTTGCTAGGCCCGATTTTGGATCCAATCCAAATAATGAAATGAGGTAAAAATTGAGGGATAGTTTCATACCAATTGGAGAGTCATATGCCAGCTTATTTCAGAAATTGGTATAGTGGGGCATGATCACTTCTCTCCTTGGGTATATTTCTGACCCACATTCAAGAAGTTTTAACCCTAGTGTACAATGTGCATATCATTCTGATGTTCAGGGTCACGGTATTGAAGATTGTCGGGCTTTGAAAAGAGAAATTGAAAAGATGATTCAAGATAGATCAATTATGGTGCTAAAAATTGACAGTGAGGAAAGCTCTAGTCATGCTGATATGCAAACCAGTGGGTAAGATGTCAGGCTGATTAATTGAGAAGCCACCCCTCTCCCTCTTAGGAAGAGGTCTGGTAGTTTGTTTTATTTTATTTTCTATTATCCGAATTATTTCAGGTTTGTAGTTCGGGATCTATATTGTTTTGTCCATTTGTCATTATGTTCAAACCCTTCTATCTTTCATTTTAATTAAATAGAGTATCCCTTTTTACTTTATGTTTTAAATATGTATTTGTTTGTTTTCTTTCCACAGTATATTTTATGTTGACTCTAGTGATATGACATGCTAACGGAATTTTCAACCAGATCTTAAAATCTAGTTTAAGCATGAACATTGAATCCGAGAATTAAAGTTAGGAAAAGAGAGCATTTGAGAAAATAAGTAGAGTGATGAGGCATTTGGTGATCAAGTTGAAGCCCTCATTGAAAATTAAGACATTTATTTTGAGAATCACAAGGATAACTTGGTCATCAATCGAAAGGCATATCCCAATTAGGTCAAACAAGGAATGTGTGATCCTATATCAAAAGAAACGGGAAGAAAATCATCTCCACAAAATCATGAGTCATTCAATGTAAGGGATGTACAACAACGGTGGAGTCATATGTTTGACAAGTGTAGAAGAAAGAAGTGGCACACATGCTCAGTTAAAGTTTGTGTTGTTAAAGTATCACACATGATCTTCATCTTTCACTTTCATATTGTATGATGTGTACTTGCATTTTCAAGGATTGATATGATGAAGGCATTTCATTCTACTATCCAAACATTATGGCATCCTTTGTTTACCTCATCTAAGCCTTAGTTCTATTTTTTTTTCATACCCCTCTTTTGGAATAAAGATAGAGTCAGCAAAGCTCAAAAGAAAAGTGTCAAGATAAATAGAGTCAGAAAATTCCCAAAGACAAAGAGTCAATAAAAAAACATATAAGAAAAAAAGTTAAAATCAAGCAAAAGAACAAGCTGCCGGAACTATGTGTGACCTGATTCTCCTCTCTCGGGGGTGAGATACGTAGGCTTCCCTACTCAGGGCTCGGTCCAACCAAATAAATAATTTAGAATTGCCCATTCAAAAGAAACTGGGGCATGATTTAATTCTTCTAGTTTGAGTCAATTCTAAAAGTTGTAAGTCTCACCCCACATTAAGTGTCGTTTGGGCCTCATGCCATCCTTTCTTTCTAACCTTATCCAAAAAGCCAAATGACAACCAAAGAAAGACCTTCAGATCAATCTTTGAGAATGTTAAGTCTAAGCATGCAATGGATGTGATAACGTATTTTGGGAACTACTTGTCTTCCTCATCATAAGGAATTAGGAGAGAAATGAAAATGAGAGAGTCTTATTGGTGAAAACCCTCTCGAACACCATAAGGCGATAGTGAGTTGAGATAATGAAAATGAGAGAGTCTTATTGGTGAAAATCCTCATAGGCACCATAAGGCGATGGTAAGTTGAGGGAGATAAAAATGAGAGTGTTTTATCGGTGACAACCCTCACGGGCACCATAAGACGACTGTGAGTTAAGAAAAATAAAAATAAGAGTCTCATTAGTAAAAAACACTCACAGACACCATAACGCAATGGTGGGCTGGGAAAAAGGAAATGAGAGAGGCTTGTTGGCAAAAAAAAACCTTCAAGGCTCCACTAGCCGAATGAGGCCTTAAATGCAATTAACCTAAGGAAGCAACTCAATTTCAAGGTCATTAACTTAACAACAACTGGTAGAAAGTTTGGATGGAAATATCAGGCAGCTTAATCCAAAATGGATGGCATAATTATTTGAGTTGACTGCCATTTTTAAATAAATTTTTCATTTCTTTATTTCAAATGGGGGCGTTCATTGTCTTTTCTTTCTTTTCTTTATTTTTATTTTTTTTCTTGAATCAGTTATACAAATATAAATTGTTGTCGTTTTCTCTTGTCTTTGAGTCAAGTCCACATCAAACCAAGTGAGAAAAGATTTCAAAACTTTCTACCAGTCTTTCCAATTGTATAAGAAAAGCCAAGACCATCACATGAGAGAAACATGATCATAATTGAAAACATGGCAAAGGTAGTCTATCAACCGATAGGTTGCTAGATTCATAGGAGTATCAGATATCAAAAGGTGCATCTCAGAGGCATGGTAAAATAGAAACTCGATGTTTGAGTCAAAGTCATTTCCCCCGATCTGGTCTGGGTCAATGATGCGACAAGACAGGGGAAAGTATCAGCAAACTGAAACAAAGATGAAAGGATCGAGTGTTGCAGTAGATGTCTGGAAAGCCAAGTGCTGCAAACCACCACTAAGTTTTTAACTGACAAAATTATCTTTGATGAAACAGAGGCAAATTTCTTTACATCAAGTTCAGCTACCGTTGGGAAGACATGTCTGTGATTTTACTTTCTGTTCAGGACCCTCCTGAAAAATGAGATTTTACTTTTTGTTCAGGACCCTCCTAAAAAATGAGACTTTACTTTCTGTTCAGGATCCTCCTAAAAAATGAGACTTTACTTTCTGTTCAGGACCCTCCTGAAAAATGGGACTTAACTTTCTGTTCAGGACCCTCCTGAAAAATGGGACTTTACTTTCTGTTCAGGACCCTTCTGAAAAATGAGACTTTACTTTCTGTTCAGGACCCTCCTGAAAAATGGGACTTTACTTTCTGTTCAGGATCCTTCTGAAAAATGAGACTTTACTTTTTGTTCAGGACCCTTCTGGAAAATGGAAATTTACCTTATGTTCAGGACCCTCCCGAAAAATGGAAATTCACCTTCTGTTCAGGACCCTCCTGAAAAAATAGAAATTTACCTTTTGTTCAAGACCCTCCTGGAAAATGGAAATTTACCTTCTTTTCAAGACCCTCCTGGAAAATGGATTTTACTTTATGTTCAGGACCCTCCTGGAAAATGGAAATTTACTCCTGAAAAATGGGATTTTACTATATGTTCAGGACCCTCCTAGAAAATGGGATTTTACTTTCTGTTCAGGACCCTCCTGGAAAATGGGATTTTACTTTATGTTCAGGACCCTCCTGGAAAATGGGACTTTACTTTCTGTTCAGGATCCTCCTGGAAAATGGGATTTTACTTTATGTTCAGGACCCTCCTGGAAAATGGATTTTACTTTATGTTCAGGACCCTCCTGGAAAATGGGAATTTATTTTATGTTCAGGACCCTCCTGGAAAATGGAAATTTACTTTATGTTCAGGACCCTCCTGTAAAATGGGACATTACTTTCAACAAAAAATGAATGAATGAAATCTTTCTTTATCATAATCTTTGTTTGGGATAATTTTTATTTTAGCTTTGATTTTGGTTTCAGAAGCCCGCCTGAAGAATAAGGTGATGAAATTTTAAGTCAGGAGCTCGTCTGAAGAACAGGGTGATGAAAATTGAAATTCAGGAACCCACCTGAAGAATAGGATGATGAAATTGAAAGTCAGGAGACCATCTGAAGAACAGGGTGATGAAATGGCAAGTCAAGAGTCCGCCTGAAGAATAGGGTGATGAAATTGAAAGTCAAGTAACAAGGTTAAGAGATTGAAAGTCAAGCAACAAGGTCAAGAAGTTGAAATTCAAGCAACAAGGGTGAAAAAGTTGAAAGTCAAACAACAAGTTGAAGAAATTGAAAGCCAAACAACAAGTTGAAGAAATTGCAAGTCATGAGCCCGCCTGAAGAATAGGGTGATGAAACTCAAGTCAAGAGTCCAAAAGAAGCTGCATAGATAGGATTTTTGTAATTTCATTTATGTTTTAACTTATAATTTTCATTTTTGATGTAATAACATAGATGTATACCGGAACCTCAATAGAAGCTCGCTCGACTCTTCAACTCGGTATAATCCCCCTTCTTACAGTTCTTTGAGATACCTGTGACTCGATTTCCTCATCACTTGGATAGGTAGGATGTCCAAAGTCTAGACTCATTTTTTCTCCTTCCTTATATTTTATTCTTTTTGAATAATGGTCGGGATAAAATTCTTTCTTGTTGTCTACTTCTTTGTCTGAAAACACTTCATGTTTACACCCATAGGTGGTTTAAGATCAGTGCTATTAAGCCTTTGCGAACTGACTTGGTAAAGAAAGCTTAGGAAAATGTGAGTTCATCCAAGCTAAATTGATGAAAGCCCAGAGTAGGCAAAAGGAGTATGCGTACTATAAAGAAAGGGACATGTCATTTAACGTTGGTGAACGAGTTTTATTGAAGGTGTCTCTTATGAACAGAGTTATGAGATTTGGAAAGATGTGCAAGCTTAGTCCTTAGTATATCGATATATTTGAGCTTCTTGAAAGTTGTAGGTCCGGTGGCGTACAGGTTAGAATTGCCACCAAGCTTGCCGGGGGTCCATCCGGCGTTTCATATATCCATGCTTAGGAGGTATCATGGGGATGGGGACTACATTATTAAGTGGGATCTAATTTGGTTAAATAAGGACCTTACCTATGAGAAGGAGTCGGTTGCTATTCTTGTTTGGGACGTTCAAAAATTAAGGACAAAAGAAATTTGATCAGTGAAGGTACAATGAAAGCATCATTCAGTTGAGGAAGCCAGTTGGGAAATCGAGAAGGACATGTGCAAGCAATCCATATGCAGAGTTCGACATATTTATGGTATTTTTTCTGCATATGTTTAGTTGTGAACACCTTGTTGGAACCCTTTGGGGTTGCTTCACACAGTAAGGGACCAGGTTCCTCAGAATCAATCACGGGCAATCAAACAATAGAGTGCAGGAAAACTAAAGACAGTGCAGAAAGAGTAAAAGACACAAGGATTTTTACGTGGAAACCCGGGATGGGAAAAAACACGGCTTTCCCTCACAGGAACCAACGAAATCCACTATAATCCACCCTAATTACATTTTAGATTTTAGCCTAACTTCATGCTCCTTTACGCTAGAAGCAACTTTACTACCAGCTCATCTTGGTAACTCTACCAAGGACTCCATATACACTGGTTAGCTCCAATCAGTCTCGAGCTTAGGCAACTCTACCTAAGCAGCACTCTCAATAACAAAATAGTACTCTTACAACATGAGTAGTTCTTTTACAAATCAACACTCAAAAATACTCACTCACTCTTTTAAGCATATTACAAAGTTAAGAGCATAAGCAGTCTTGAAATGGAGTTTTTGCTACCTCACTTCTCTCTATTTGGAATTGGCAAAAACTCAATTATTAAAGAGGCGTCTCTTTTCTTTTATAGCTAGGTGATGATTAGGGATTGAAAGATCATTGGACCATCTATCCAAGTCAGTACAAAATAGCACAAAATAGCACTGTAAGTTTGTTACACAAGATGACAAAATTGTGCAGAAGGTGCGTTCCAGATGTACTATACTTTGCACATCCAGGGACTTGGTCCCTCATAGTTTAGCTGCTCGTTATCAAAACTACATATAGAAATTTTCCACTTTTTTTATGATGACAAACCAAACCATACAATTTGAGCATCATTGTACATTCATCACGTTTAATCAGAGTGATTACTACCTGAGGATGAATGTTCCCTCTATAATCATGATTCCTCTTTCATGCAACACGGGATATGGTCCCTTGTTGTCTCTTATAGTAAGAACTTCTCCCTGTCAGTATGCACCTTTAATCAGTGCATTTGCATTTGTTTCCCCTTCATCATGACTCTCTTCATTCATCTATTTAACATATCACATACTTCCCCCTATCAGCATGTCATTCACACTCACATTCACCTAGAACATCGGAATATTTGAACACCTGATACATGGTTCATCTCTACTTAGTATTCCCTCTTTTAACATCATTAAAAAGGATTAATAGTAAACCAAGAGTAAATTAAGCACAAATTAGTTAACTTATGGCCACTGGGGTAACAGTAACATGAAGAATAACTTTGCAATTTAAAGAGAACAGATGCAATACACAAAGAAAAGATTCATTCATAAGTAGGATAAGTATCATAGCAGTGCATAAATTAAATGTTCTTAGGGAAAATGCCACAGGACTCAAGAATGATTAACAAGTAAAGGACTAGAAAGAAGAGTTTAAAGGAGTAGGATCAGGTTGTTGTTAAGATGTCTTATCTCTGCATTTGACTTAAGGACCTCATCAGTTAATATTGATACCCTCTTCAGTTCAGCATTCTCAGTTTTGAGCATTTCATTGTCACATAGGCTTCCTTTGTAGAGATGCTTAATTGTCTCCTAAAGCTTGCTGATTTCTTCATCCTTGGAAGCTAAATTGCCCTTTTATTTGTCTATTTCCTTGTTGAGATCCCTTTGATAAATGCTACCTGACTTAACACATTTAGTCTTGACCAATGTCTTTATGCCAAGCATTTGAAGCATAGTCCCTTTGGTTCCATTTTCATAGACAATACCAAACTGGTCAAATACCTTGTCCAATCAATATCCACAAGCCATGTCATGATTTCCATTCTTTCCAAGACCCACATTGTGAATGTGTTCCATCATCAATGCAGGTAGATTAATGAATTCAAAGCTACTGAGGCATTCCATTACAAACAAATCAGTGGATGAGGCAATGTTTTTCTTTTGCGACCTAGGAAGAATCACCTTGTTCACAAAGTCAAAGACCAATTGAAACTTACTCTTAAGTGATTTCCTATTCATTATAGCCACAGATTTCCCATTGATCTTAGATGCATTTGCTAAGAATTCAATTAAAGGTAGTTTCTTGGTGATAGTTCTCACCCCATAAATAGGAACTTCCAAAATCCTTCCAGTGTTTTCTCATTCAGTTTTATCTTTTTTCCTTGGAGAACATTCATCATATTTAATCAGAGTAATTACCACCTGAGGATGAATGTTCCCCCTATTATCATGCTTCTTCTTTCATGCAACACAGGGACCTGGTCCCCTATTGTCTCTTGCAGCAAAAACTTCCCCTTGTCAGTATGCACCTTCAATTAGTGCATTTGTATTTTTTTCCGTGGTCATCATGAATCTCTTCATTCATCTACTTATCATATCATATATTTTCCCCTGTCAGCATACCATTCACACTCACATTCACCTAAAACATCAGAACATCCGAACACCTGATACCTGGTTCATCCCTACTCACACCTTTATTTTGATATTTGTAGTCGTACATCTTGCTTATCTTAAAGAATAAGAGTTATTATCATTATATTATCGTGCAGGTTATTCATTCGGCATTCTAATTACTATTGTCCCATTGGATGCCACTAACACCATTCCTGTGAATAAAAACTTTTTTGAGACATTTGAGAAGAAGCATCACACTTATGAAGCAAAACACTGTTTCAAGTCGCTGAAAATGGTTTGTGATACATGGTTCGATGACCAATTCTATAAGGTAATGTTCCAGGAATATAGAACTTAAAATTCTTTGTGGTACTAAAGACATTTGTTTGATAACTGAGAATAATGTGATACATGCAGAGTTTTTTTAAGTGGGACTCATTTAAGTTGGGTATAGCTGCTACAATCATGTGTTAAGGACACAACCACCAAGGAGAAAATGAATTGGCTAAAATAGAGTACATCTGATGGAACAAATCCATTTTTTTATGGTAGTAAAACTCTAAGGTTCAACTTAGAAAGAAATGGAGTTCACAGATGAGACTTTGTGATCCTTTTAGCATGAACCAGGACGGAAGGGGCAGATGCTAGGTAATTGATTATTTCTATTTGAAATATGATTTCCTATTTCATTTTAGTAACAGATAATATGGTGTATCTGCGGAAAAGATTGATTCTTCTTGTCCGACTGGCTGGGCAAATGCTGCAACAAGTGATTGTATGTATGAGTTGATTCATATGATGGATCGTGATGACATTCCTATGGGCCTTAGAGATGGATTCTCAGTGAACCAGCCTGATATTGTTTTCTCTACCGTTGGAGACTGCAGATACAACAAGGTCATCCCATAAGGTACCGGTGGATATATAGACTCAGACACTCTGTATGGTTAGCTTGTTCTTTACCTCGAAGTCCTAGGCGGTATATTCTCTACTCTGATAGGGAAAGAAACAGATTCCTTTGTGCATTCATGAAATTTGGCAGGCATTGACATATCACTTTTCTTATTTTATTTATATAAAGTCACGTGTTTATCATCCAATATAGCGTTGCACCATTGAAATTTTCCTAATATAACACATAATAATAATACCAGATACAACAAGAGAAAATTCTGTAGAATTAGGAGCTCCTCAAAATACTGGTCATCCTGAAGTCAGACAACCTCGAGCATTGGAAGTATTGGAATCATTGGTGAAATTGTTGAGTTATTGGGTCTTTTTTCCTTCCTATGTGGATAAATGAAGCCCAATTTGGACCAACTCACTTTTTCTCATAGGCCCATTACTATGGGACATATATATTGATCTTTTTAGGTCTTATTCACCAATCACAAAAAGAGAGTTTTCAGCAACCAAAGAGAGAAAAACAAAGCTGATTTTTGCACCTAAATTTCAGCCACAGCTGTCAACTTCAAATTACGATTCCCGCTTCGTTTCTTGTCCGATTGAGCTTATTTTTGGACTGCTTGTTCCTCTCATCTCAATCTTTGATTAAGAAATGAAGGAGCTTGATTTAGTGTCCTGTAGATCCTGTTCTTCATTTCCGAACAGTAGCTGCATTTTTGGTGCATTCACTCCTTTATTTCTCTAGTGTTTGGTGTTGTGGATTATCTATTATTTTTTGTTGTTTGGAACTTTTTTGGTGGCCATTTTGGAGGAAAATATTGTAACTCTTTAGTGATTACAGTGGAGGTTTTGGTCCCGTGGTTTTTTACTCTTCACACCGAAGGGTTTTCCACGTAAATTTGGTGTCTTGTGTGATTGCCTTTATTCTTGCCCTATCGCATTTGTGTGGTAATTAATTTTCTACTACATTAATTTGTTTTACTTGGTTTGATTCTATCCTCTTGGTTCAAGTTGAAAGGAAAAGTTTAATCTTGGGTATTTTCCGTTGCTACCCTGTCGGGCTCTTTGATTGTGTGCCCGTCTTTCCTAACAAGTGGTATCAGAGAGTTGGTTGTTGATGATGGTATATTTGAATTATGGAGGTAAATATGAGCAAGATGGTGTGTTTGAATGGTAGTAACTATCATACTTGGAAAGGCAAGATGAAAGATCTTCTATTTGTCAAGAAAATGCATCTACATGTGTTTGCATCTACTAAACCTGAATCCATGACAGATGGGGATTGGGAATTTGAGCACTTACAGGTTTGTGTCTATATCAGACAATGGGTTGAAGATAATATTAGAAATCATATTGTGAATGAGACACATGCTAGAAGTTTGTGGGACAAGCTCGAGACACTTTATGCTTCGAAGACTGGCAATAACAAGTTGTTCCTGCTTAAGCAATTGATGAATATCAGGTATAAATAGGGCAGTCCTACTTCTGACCATATTAATGATTTTCAGGGTGTCCTTGACCAGCTGTCCGGAATGGGTGTAAAGTTCGATGAAAAAATTCAGGGACTTTGGCTTCTTAATACTCTGCCTGACTCTTGGAAAACTCTTCGAGTTTCTTTGACTAATTCTTCTCCCGGTGGTATTGTAACTATGAAATATGTTAGGAGTGGTGTCTTAAATGAAGAGATAAGAAGAAGATCTCAGGCCTCATCTTCTTCATCTTCACACTCTGATGTTTTGGTTACTGAAGAGAGGGGGAGAAATAAGTCCAGAGATTTAAATGATAGAGATAAAAGTAGAAGCAAGTCAAGGTCCAAATTCAAGAATGTTACATGTGACTATTGCAACAAAAAGGGGCATATCATAAAATAATGTTACAAGCATAAGAGAGATATAAGACGGCAAAAGAAAGAAGGCGATAATGAAAATCGTGTTGTTGTTGCTAATGATGATCTTCTTGTTGCTTGTGGTGAGAATGCCATTAATCTTGTTCGCGATGAGTCTAGCTGGTTTGTGGATTCTGGTGCTACTTCTCATGTTACACCGAAGAAAGAATTATTTTCTTCTTATACTCCAGGTAATTTTGGAATGTTAAAAATGGGCAATAATGATGAAGTTAAAGTACTTGGCATTGGCACGATTTGCTTGGAAAGTAACAACGGTTCCAAACTAGCTCTCCATAATGTCAAGCATGCTCCAGATGTTCGCCTGAATTTGATTTCTGTAGGAAGTCTTGATGATGAGGGTTATGTTAATACCCTTTGGTGCTGGCCAGTGGAAGCTTACTAGAGGTTCGATGATTGTGGCTCGAGGTGACAAGTTGTCTAACTTGTACGTATTTCAGGGCTCTACTTCTAGAGGCTTGATAAACTTGGTGGAGAATGATACTTTATTAGAGTTGTGGCATAGAAGGTTAGGTCATATGAGTGAGAAGGGGATTGATAGTTTGGCTAAGAAAAATTTGCTTTCTGTAGTAAAACAAGCAAAGTTGAAGAAGTGTGTTCATTGCTTAGCCGGTAAACAGAAAAGAGTTTCTTTTCAGAGTCATCCGCCATCAAGAAAGCTCGATTTGCTGGAGTTGGTGCATTTTAATTTGTGCGGTCCTTTTAAAGTAAGGTCTCATGGTGGTGAACTTTACTTTGTGACTTTTATTGATGATCATTCTCGCAAACTTTATGTATTTTCTTTGAATTCCAAAGATCAAGTACTTGATGTGTTCAAGAATTTTCAAGCCTTGGTTGAAAGACAGATAGGGAAGAAATTGAAATGCATCCGTTTAGCTAATAGTGGTGAGTATATTGGTCCTTTTGATAGATATTGCAGAAATCAGGGTATTCGACATCAGAAAACTCCTCCAAAGACTCCTCAGTTGAATGGCTTAGCAGAGAGGATGAGCAGAACACTAGTTGAGAGGGTTAGATGTATGTTTTCAGATGCTAAGCTGCCAGATTCTTTTTAGGCAGAAGAACTTAATACGGATGTCTATGTTATCAATTTATCTCCTACTGTTGCTTTGAATGGTGATGTCCCTGACAAAGTTTGGTCTGGTAAGAATGTTTCTTATGATCATCTTAGAGTCTTTGGGTGTAAATCTTCTGTTCATGTTCTTAAGGATTAAAGGTCAAAGTTAGATATTAAAACTAGACAGTGTATCTTCATTGGTTATGGTCAAGATGAATTTGGCTATCGTTTCTATGATCCAATTAAGAAGAAACTTGTTAGAAGCCGTGATGTTGTGTTCTTTGAAGATCAAACAATTAAAGATTTTGACAAAGCTGAGAAGGTTGATTCTCAGAGTAGTGAAAGTCTAGTTGATGTTGATCCAGTTCCTTTAACTACTACTCCTGGAGAAAATCTTTATGATGATGAAAATCAAGTTGATAATGAAGATGATGATCATGTTCAGAATGACCAGCAAGAAGTTGTTGATGCTCTAGTGCAAGTTGATATGGTTGATCAGCAACCAGTTGTTGATGCCCCAGAGAGTTCTCTCAGATAATCTACAAGAGAGAGAATACCTTCATCTAATTATTCTCCCAGT
Source organism: Capsicum pubescens (assembly GCA_030864215.1). Classification (NCBI taxonomy): domain Eukaryota; kingdom Viridiplantae; phylum Streptophyta; class Magnoliopsida; order Solanales; family Solanaceae; genus Capsicum; species Capsicum pubescens. Next base: position 231,902,750 of record CM061538.1, read on the forward strand.
GAGTATGTACTCTTGACTGACGGGAGAGAACCTGAGAGTCTTGATGAGGCCATGAAAAGTGAAGAAAAAGAAAAGTGGTTTGATGCTATGAAAAATAAAATTAAATATTTGCAAGATAATCATACCTTTGATTTGGTTAAGCTGCCTAAATACATAAAAACTTTGAAAAATAGGTGGGTTTTTCAGGTGAAGCATGAAGATGGTAATCCAATTCCACGGTACAAAGCTAGATTGTAAAGGGATTTAACCAGAAAAAAGGAGTTGATTTTGATGAGATATTTTCTCCGATTGTAAAGATGTCATCCATTCATGTGGTTCTAGGCTTAGCTGCAAGTCTAGATTTAGAAGTTGAGCAAATGGATGTTAAAACTATTTTTCTCCATGATGACTTAGATGAAAAAATTTATATGGAGCAACCCGAAGGTTTTGAAGTCAAGGGAAAAGAGAATTATGTTTGCAAATTGAAGAAGAGTTTGTATGGTTTGAAACAAGCTCCTAGGCAGTGGTACAGGAAGTTTGGTTCCTTTATGAGTCAGCAGGGCTTCAAGAAGACTACTTCAGAACATTGTGTTTTTGTGCAAAAATTCTCTGATGGTGACTTTATTATTGTGTTTCTTTATGTTGATGACATGCTTGTTGTTGGTCATAATGCTTGCAGGATTCAAAAGTTGAAGCAAGAGTTGAGTAAGTTTTTTTCTATGAAAGACTTAGGACCAGCAAAGCAGATTCTTGGCATGCAGATTATCCGTGACAGAAAGGCAAAGAAGTTGTGGTTATCACAAGAGAAGTACATTCAGAAAGTACTTCGAAGATTTAACATGGACAAGGCTAAGGTTGTCAGTACACCTTTAGCTATGCACTTCAAGTTGAGCACGAAGCAGTGTCCTTCCAGTGATGATGAGAAGGAAGATATGAAGAAAGTTCTTTATGCTTCAGCTGTTGGTAGTTTGATGTATGCAATGGTTTGCACAAGACCTTATATTGCTCATGTTGTTGGTGTTATTCGTCGTTTTCTTTCTAATCCGGGAAGAGAACATTGGAATGTTGTGAAGTGGATTATGAGATATCTTTGTGGTACTTCTAGTCTGAGTTTGTGTTTTGGTATAGGGAAGTCTATTCTTTGTGGTTATACTGATTCAGATATGGCTGGTGATGTTGATACTCGCAAGTCTACTTCAAGGTATTTGGTTAATTTTGCAGGGGAAGCTGTGTCTTGGCAATCTAGGTTGCAAAAATATGTTGCTCTATCTACTACAGAAGCTGAGCTTATTGCTGTCGTTGAAGCTTGTAAAGAATTGCTTTGGATGAAGAGATTCTTGGGGGAACTTGGTTGTGCTCAAGAGAGGTATGTGCTTCATTGTGACAATTAAAGTGCCATACATCATGGCAAGAATTCTACATTTCATGGTCGGTCTAAACACATTGATGTGAGATACCATTGGATTCGGGATGTGTTGGATTCTAAGTTGCTTGAACTTGAGAAGATTCATATGGATGATAATGGTTCCGACATGATGACTAAAGCTTTTCCAAGAGGTAAGTTTGAAGATTGTTGCATGATCGCCGGGATGGCGGTCTCCTCCACATAGTCGGGAGGAGGAGAATTATTGGGTTATTGGGTCTTTTTCCTTTCCTATGTGGATAAATGAAGCCCAATTTGGACCAACCCACTTTTTCCCATAGGCCCATTACTATGGGGCATATATATTGATTTTTTTAGGTCTTATTCACCAATCACAAAAAGAGAGTTTTCAGCAACCAAAGAGAGAAAAACAAAGCTGATTTTTGCACCTAAATTTCAGCCACAGCTGTCAACTTCAAATTGCGATTCCCGCTTCGTTTCTTGTCCGATTGAGCTGATTTTTGGACTGTTTGTTCCTCTCATCTCAATCTTTTATTAGAAAATGACGGAGTTTAATTTGGTGGCCTGTAGATCCTGTTCGTCATTCCCAAACAGTAGCTGCATTTTTTGTGCTTTCACTCATTTATTTCTCTAGTGTTTGGTGTTGTGGATTATGTATTGTTTCTTGTTGTTTGGAACTTGTTTGGTGTCCATTTTGGAGGAAAATATTTTAACTCTTTGGTGATTATAGTGGAGGTTTTGGTACCATGGTTTTTAACTCTTCACACCGAAGGGTTTTCCACGTAAATTTGGTGTCTTGTGTGATTGCATTTATTCTTGTCTTATCGCATTTGTGTGGTAATTCATTTGTTACCATATTACTTTTTTTTACTTGGTTTGCTTGTCTCCTCTTGGTTCAAGTTGAAAGGAAAAGTTTAGTCTTGGGTATTTTCCACTGCTACCCTGTCGGGTTCTTTGATTGTGTGTCCGTCTTTCCTAACAGAAATCACTTGATCCAGGATATAAAATTAGTATTTTAACTAATGGCCCATTGACTAATGTAGCGAAGCTCATTCTGGAATGGAAGAATACAAGCAAGGTTAAACAGGCAAGCGGTTCCTCTATTCTTGTGGTCTCTGTGGAAAGAATCAAGACACAGTATTCTTCAGTTAAGAACCAATTGTAAGATATAATACATCCTAACGTGACAGTGAGAGTTCAGTTGCAGATCCTTCCCTAAGACCAATGTAGATTTAGTCCTCTCATAAGTAAACTTCCCTTGTCAGTCAACACCCCCAATTTCACATAATAAACATATTAAGTTATCCTTTAGCTTAGGTAGCTGTTTTATTCCGTTGTAATTGATCTCTATGTTTTGCTTTATGGGATGAGAACTTGAATATCCATCACAGATATTTTCATTAATTTGAAAGGTATTATCTTCTGAATTTTGATGCAGGATATATTAATTGTTGGGGGACACATCAATTATGATAACACAGAGATGGGAAATGTCATCACTTTTTCCTTCTAACAAATTTGCAGAATTGAATATGTTTCTTGACCCTTTTGCTGCAAAAATAGTTCTGAATATATGGCTCTCATTCCACTAGTAATGCAGCGGAAAGTGAGTGCATTCCCTGAAACTCTTGAAAAGCTCTATGCGGAAAGGACACCAGAAGCCGTCTTCACCAGGCGCCTGATGTCAAGGTTATATCGCCTGCTGAAGACGCATCCTGTATACCAGCATGTGATATAGAATTTTCATCTTAATATATCCTCAACTGGTTCTTTTTCATTATGTTTCCGTTATGAATTTCAATTCTTGATATTTCTGCCTCTAATAGCATTTATTATATTTCAGGATACGTTTATTAGTGAGATCCTTGGAGCTGTAGTAGCTGGAGATCAACCTTTGAAATAAAGAAGTTAAAAGTGAGTGCTACTGGAGTTGAATCTGAAGATAGATGACGAAATTATTATTGACAAAGAACAGGAAAAAGCAGTAAGAGTAATGGAAATTTTGGATCCATCAGTTTATTATGGTATTTTTTGCAACACGACTTGGGGATAAAAAGCAGTCAGATGTAATTGGAAGCTTCAATGAGCAGGGAAGAATTTGGAGTACACCATCTACTTCATCCAATATTCAGCAACAAATGCAAAGTATGTTTCACGTCCAGAAAATCGTGAATTGCATTTATTTGTGTTTTTCAGACTCTATCATTTCACTTCCTTCAAAAGTTTCATGTCACTTCATCTTGAATTCCTACAAAAGCAATGAAGAGTGCTCCTCTGTTGAAGTTTGTTTTGAAGAGAGAAAATCTCACATTGGAAATTTACTTTGGTTGGGAGGAGGTTGGGAGTTATAAAGAAACTCCACCTCCTTCATTGTTTAATACACACAAACATATTTTTTTCCTTATTTACTATTAAAGAGGTTTAGAAATAATTTTCTTGGAGATCTCTTTGAGAATAGTATTTTAGGAAGTGAGGGTGTGTGAGAAAAATATTGTGTATTGTATGGTGTAATAAAAAATATTGTGTATTGTATGGTGTAATAATTTTCATATAGTGAATATTTTTTTGGGAGACCCGTGATTTTTCTCCAATTGGGGAGTTTTTCACGTTAAATTTTTATGTTGTTATTCTCTTTAATTTCTCTGTTATTTTCTATTTGAAAGCGGTTCAAAAAATAGTCGATTTTTCCAACAAGTGGTATCAGAGCCTTCGGTGTGAAATAATTCTTTTAAAATTTTAGTATGATCTGTGATTGCAGCTTTTTCTGATCTTCCACATCAGAAAAAATTTCTGAATTAGAATTATTGTTCTCAAGCAGAAATCAGAAAAAAATTCTGAATTAGAATTATTGTTTTCAAGCAGAAGTTTCGTCCCGATGGAGTAGCAAGTGGAGTCTGATTCCGGTGGATTTTGCTATTCTGGTGGAGTTACTTTGGGGTACTTGTATATTTGGTAATAGTAGGAATAAGTACAATCTAAAGAGGTTCTGGCTAAGGAAAGACTTGGTACTTAAGTATATCCCTTTTGATCCACCTCTCTTTCCTGGGAACTAATTTAGTGGGTATTTTACATTACTATAGTCCATTTATTAGTACTGATAAACAAGATGGAGACAAAATTTGAGATTGAGAATTTTGATGGGAGAATTAATTTTGGCTTGTGGAAAGTGCAAGTCAAGGATGTGTTAATCCAATCTGGATTACACAAGGCATTGAAAGGGAGACCAACTAGCGAAAAAGGTGATACGGGTTCAGAAAAATCTGAAAGCAGTAAAGACTCAGAAAAATCCAAAATTAGTGATGAAGAATGGAAAAGAGCTAGACATGAAAGCGGCAAGTCAAATTCGCTTGTGTTTAGCTAAAAATGTTCTTGCTAATGTGATTGGATTATCTACAACAAAGGAGTTGTGGGAGAAACTTGAAGAATTGTACCAAACCAAAAGTATTTCAAATAGGTTATATTTGAAGAAGCAATTTCATAAATTGCAAATGAATGAAGGTACAACTATTTCTGATCATCTGAGTGTCTTGAATGGGATTGTTTCTGAATTGGAATCTATTGGAGTGAAAATTGATGATGAAGACAAGGCACTTCGACTCATCTGGTCTCTTCTATCTTCCTACAAGCACATGCAACCCATTCTAGTGTACGGGAAGAAAACTGTGATTTTCTCAGAAGTGACAAGCAAATTGATTTCTGAGGAAAAAAAATTGAAGAATGGAGATGAAAAATCTCTAGAAGATTCAGCTCTTGTTGTTAAAGGAAAATGGAAGCAAAGCTCCAAGAAGAAGGTCATCTGCTGGAATTGTAAACAACCGGGACATGTTAAAAATAATGGGGCTAGTTCGGCTGGAAGCTCCAAATAAAATGTTGCCAATGTTGTCTCCCTAGAACAGTGGGATGATATTTCTTTGTTAGAAAGATGAAAATCCTCATGGCATGAATGCTACCTTTAGAATTTCCATGAAAGAGGATGTTTAATTGATAACTGGTCCATAAGTTTGCATATGGGCATTGGTTGATAGGTGATGCAAGGTGTGTGGTGAAAAGGATGTCGATGGCTAATGAGCTCTCAAAAAATCAACAAGAGAGTTGCACCATAAGTTATTAGCAGTTTTTTCGACATGTGCCGAAAATGAAATTCTTGAAATTAGGAAGTGATTTCAAGTAAATTCTTGGATTGGTTTTTCAATCTGAGTGGATGTACTCTTTATGGTAAGGGGTATGATAATTCTTGAATTTAGAATTATGATTGTCAGTAGCAGACAATGTGGAAGTTGCAGTTACATATGATTGGCCGAGTTTAGAGTCAGGTGGAGAACTGATTTTGTTATGTGTAGCTGGACAACTATAAATGGCCAACAAATTGCACTTTCTTCTCTTCAAAAGGTGGAGATCTGTTGAAGTTTGTTTTGAAGAAAGAAAATCTCACATCGGAAATTTACTTTGGTTGGGAGGAGGTTGGGAGTTATAAATAAACTCCACCCCCTTCATTGTTTAATACACACAAAAATATTTTTTTTCTTGTTTACTATTAAAGAGGTTTAGAGATAATTCTCTTGGAGATCTCTTTGAGAATAGTAGTTTAGGAAGTGAGGGTGTGTGAGAAAAATATTGTGTATTGTATGATGTAATAATTTCCATATAGTGAATATTTTTTTGGGAGGCCATGGTTTTTCTCCAATTTGGGTGTTTTCCACGTTAAATCTTTGTGTTGTTATTCTCTTTAATTTCTCTGTTATTTTTTGCTTGAAAGCAGTCCGGAAGGGGCGGGAAAAATAGTCGATTTTCCCAACAACCTCGACTTACAGGGACAGAACATGAGCGCTTTATACATTTGGTTCGCGAAGCAAGAGTTTTGTTACATTGAGAGGTACTATTTTTGTGTTGGTGGGAGATAGCTCTGATAAAACAGTAGAGATGGGCTCTTAACCTGTTCCATATGATCAATCGTCGTGTGGATTGAAAACTACAAATTTCAAAATTCATTCAGTGTTCTTATTGTCTTGGAAATGTATAAAAATAGACATGATGGACATCTTTAGATTTTATAATTTTTGAATTTTGTGTTGCTGTTATCTGGTTCCTTTGCTATTTCTTCGTTTCTGATTATTAGGGAGAAAAATTATTTCACTTTTGTAAGTGCTTGTTTGGGTTTAGACATGGTGATTAAAGAAAGTGTTAGGAGTTTGGTGATATTACAATGAACATGGGTACAAAAAGAAGATTCAAGAGCAAGTAGACTTTTTGATGGATTTAGAATGAAAATTGGAATGATACATAAACAAAATTAATTTTGTTATCTGGAATTTTTCGACCAAAACAAATGTCAAGGTCAAGTAGTTCTTTGACATACTACTTAGTGGATCCGGCTCCTCTTCATTTTTGTTGTCTTCATTTTTTCCAAGTTCCTATATGAATGAGAGACACATGGCATGAGTTAAATTGAATGGTTAAGATTTAATAACTAAATTAAAATTCTAACCATGATATGAACAATAAATATTTTACCTATTTGCTTCCAAAATTTTAGAAATTCAACAATTATTAAAGTAATAGATTTATTTTATCCACAAATATACTTCTAAGAAAAAATCCTCTCTATTTCTACGTTTTTAAAATTCTCTCTATTTCTACATTTTTTTCTATGTTGTGTTCTATTTTCATACTCCAGGTCTATCTTCCAACTTCTTTAAGTTAATTTTTTAATTTCATTTTAACCATTACATACTTTTTCTTTAAAATTAGCTATGAATATAAATGATGAACTTTAATATTTTTAATAACCAAGTTTCTTTTTAATTATGCTAATTGAGTATTTTTATTATAATATCAATAATGCTCGTGTTATTATAATAATTTACTACTCAAAGATTCATATTTATGAGAAAAAAAAATTACTGTCATCATGATTTTGTCTTTGCTAATTTTTCTTATAGCTAATTTTTTTTTGGACGAAGAGAAAAAATGATAAGAGTTCAGAAATTCGGAAAAGGGAGAAATAATAAAAAGTTTAAAATGATAAGGGTGTATCTATGAATTTTTTTTAACCGTAAATTTTTTTTGTAATCATAGAGTAATTTTTTTTCTAGTTAAATCATGGTTAGGAAAAAAAAGGTAAGAAGAGAGAGAATTTTAAAAAAATATATTTATGAATAAAATAATTTTGTAGTTATAATTGTGGAATTACTAAAAAAAAATTGGAAGCAAATATATAAAATATTTATTAGTCAAATCTTAACCATTCATTTTAATTGATGTCATGTGTCAACTTGGAGAAAATGGAGAGGAGCTCAACCCCTACTTACTCTTTGTTTGGATAGTGATTTGTCATGGTTTCATAATGTATGGTACTGTATGATATGGTATAGTACGGTACAGTATAGTACAATACAATATTTGGATAGACTGTATCATTCACTGTTGTTTGACGACAGTTTTATTGTTTGGTTTGACAATATGGTACTGTATTGTAACTGATAAAGTTTCCTAAAATGCCCTTAATCATTATAAATGTTAAATTTATCAATAATTGTTAATAAAATAATTTTCTTCCTACTATTTTATCATAAGTATGCCATGTAGATATATTAAGTTGTTAAATTTATGTAAATTCTAACAAAGTCAATAAAATAGTAGATCAAATAAATATTATCGGATTTATTTTTATAGTAACAAATTTTGTTTCTTTTTGGTGTTTTGGGACGAGACACTAACGACAAGTACAAAGTTTGAATGCATATTTTTGTGTATGCTATGGATGTGTTTGGTAATGGAATCCAAAAAAAAATATTTTTCAAGAAAATAAATTGTTTCTTACTTATTTTTTTGTGTTCGTAACACAGAAAAAAAAAATCTAAAAGCATTTGTATATATTTAACACAAAATAATGAAAACGAATATGATAAAGGGTAGCGGGGTTAAAAAATGATTCTTTTAAAAAAAAATATTTAGGAGTGGGGGTAGTGGAGTAGGGGGTGGGATAGGGGTAGGGGTAGGGGTAGGGGTAGGGGTGGGAGTGGGGTAAAAAAAAGTTTAATTTTTTAAAAAAATAATTAATTAAAAAATTATTTCTTTCTTTTTTTTGTGTGTGTGGTGTATGGGGGGGGAGATGGTAGGGGGTGGGGATGGTGTAAGAAAATTTTCTTAAAAGTTTTAAAAAATAAATTTTAAAAATAAAAAAGAAATTGGTGGGGGAGGGGGGGCTAGTAGGTGATGGGGGTGGGTCGGGGATGAGGGTTGGGTAAGAATAAGTTTTTGAAATATTTATAAAAGAAATTGGGTGGGGGGTTTGGTGAAGGGTGAGGGTGGGGTGGGGGTCGGAGTAGGAGAATAATATAAGGTGAAGGAAAAAATAAGATTACATAATATTAAATAAGAGCATAATTGGAAAAAAAAAAAATAAGCAAATCATGGGATACCACCAAATCGATGGTTACATAAAATGGAGATTTTCATGGTTATCAAACCATGAGATTAAACAATATCATATCATCCATTTTAAGAAATAATCAAACAAACATGTTCTTCATAACTATACAATATCATACCGTAGCAAACCACCATCAAAAAGAGGGTTAGTATTTTGGAATCTGGATGCATTTATTCCTCCCCGAAATACATGGCAACAGCAAGCAGTCAATAAGTACCATAAATGGAACTTCTTCATACCCAAATATCACAAGGTAAAAAGAAGAAAGATTTACACCATTTCAAAAATAAAGATTCCTAAATTCCCCCATTCCAAATAGAGTAGCTTTATGTAATACCCAAAGCCTCATCACAAAATAGTGTTTCAGTTTTCAATTGTAGGCAAATTTATCACATAAATATGCACAATCAAGACCTTTGATTTTGAGTAAAATTGAACTAGTGGTTTCACTAAATAGATCTCAAATGCTAATAAACCAGCAGTTTACATATACTTCCGTAAATTGAGTCTTCAGAGTTTTACATTAGTAAATCCCATCTTCAACGAATCCATTCCAATTTGCATTCACATCAATCAGATTATTGTGCTTAATGGCAAACTTCAGTCACGCACAAGTGCAGGCAGAGTTGAATATTGATCCAATAATCAATTCACAAAGCAACAGCAAGAAATCTCAGACCATAATACCATATAATATCATGAAGCTGGAGAAGTCTTGACTTAGATAAGCATAGTATGTAATTAGCCTGAAGCAGTCTAGTATTCAGAAATTGTACAAATTCAAAACTTAACTAAATATTGCAGGATATGAGATGCCTCACAAAAGACCAATCTCGGTTCAATTACAACAACAGCAGCACCATAACTTATCTTGCAAGAAGTTAAAAGTCTGATAAAAAACTCATTAAGATGGCCACCATGTCAAATGCAGCTAAGTTCAACTTTGATGACTAAGCTCAACTTGGGGTTATTAAGTAGATCTTTTATGACCATGGAGGTGTCTAGACTAACTTACACGCACCTTGACTAAATCCAAAACATACCACTTCCCATCAACACGTACCCAATAAAATGACTCAAATCTCAAGAAGTGCAAGAATTGGGGTTCCACTTCCTACGTATAAATACAAAGGGGAACAGGAAATTCCAAAGACAGGTCTTTGTGAATCAGTGCTTTTGTTCCACTCCAAAACACCAGACACATCACCAGTAAGTAGCAAAAAGAAAAAAGGAGTCTTGCAAATGAAGCTTGCTAATAGCAATGAACAAATGTAATAAGCAAAGTTGATGTACTGAGAGCTAAGTATATAGCAGAAAAAAGCCAAAGCTACTAACAAGTGACAATAATCAATGGATGGGAAATAACACGCAGATATAATAACAAGACCTTCGATTGAACAAACAAAATACAAATTCCATTAATCAGATTCCAGAATACTAGTAAACCAACAGTTTACACATACTACAACTCAAATCAACTACATTAGACATTAACCCTAAAAAGCTTCATCTTAAGCTCTTTCAGCACGAATCCTCCTAGCAAGTTGAATATCCTTAGGCATAATCGTAACTCTCTTAGCGTGAATAGCACAAAGATTAGTATCTTCAAACAAACCAACAAGGTATGCCTCAGCAGCCTCTTGTAGAGCAGCAACAGCACTACTCTGAAACCTCAGATCCGTTTTGAAATCCTGTGCAATTTCCCTCACAAGTCTCTGAAACGGAAGCTTCCTGATCAACAACTCCGTCGATTTCTGATACTTCCTGATTTCCCTCAAAGCCACAGTTCCTGGGCGGAAACGGTGAGGCTTCTTCACTCCTCCGGTTGCTGGAGCGGATTTTCTTGCAGCTTTGGTGGCTAGCTGCTTCCTTGGAGCCTTTCCACCAGTGGATTTGCGAGCTGTTTGCTTAGTACGAGCCATTTTGCTGAATATGTAGTGCGATAAAATTGAGTTGTGGAATTGTAGTGAATTTGAGAAATGGGTGATGGGGTATTTATATAGAGAGATAGAGGGGCGGGAAGGTTGTAAATTTGGGGGAAAGAGTTTGAAATTGTTTTGGCGTCGTTGATTGAGCTTTTGTATTTAACGGTGGAGATTGGACAGAGGTGATTTGCTCGGATAGCGATCTTAGTGCTGTCAAATTGACGAATGCGTATCTGCCACGTCTGTTCAGCGCAAGTAACTGCTAATGTTTTCTTTTTGCGTATCTGCCATGTTGATTCAGCGCAAATGACTTGCTGTTGTTTTCTTTGACGTTACTTTGCAATTGGCATATTTTTATCTTTATCAATTCTCTTTAGACTGTTAGAAAATTAAGGCCCCATTTAGCTATAAAAATAATTATTTTTTAAAACTAAAGTTGTGTTTGGCTATAAATATAAGGTGGAGTTATTTTTTACTTTTTGTGAGAGAAGTGGAAGTGAAAATTTCAAAAACAGTTTTTGCTAAAGTAAAATAATTTTTATGGCCAAACATCACTAATTTCTGAAAAATATGAAAAAAGTTTCATGATCAAACGCCTACTAACTTTTTTTTATACTTTATTTATTTATTAATTCGATCTATTGAAATTTTCTACATTATTTAAAATTTGAGCTCATTGAAAAAGAAAGAACCTATTTCCAACCTCACAAGTTTTAGGTGGGTTATTTGGATTACACATTTAGGGATCGTTTGGTAGAGTGTATAGAAATAATGTAAAATATGGTGTATTAGTAATACTTATATTGGTAATGCTTGTGTTAATTATGCTTGCATTAGTTATGCTTGTATTTTTCTTATGCAGTGTTTGGTTCGATGTATTAAAAAAAACATGAATTATAGAATTTCTAAAAAAAAAAAGATTTTAATAATACCCTCAATATATATGTTGAAAAGGATGCGAAATTTTTTTTGAGGGATAATTGGGTCTTTAAGCATGTTAATGCATGCATTAGATCTATTGCATTACTAATGCCATATATTTTGAGGTATTAGTAATACACACTTCAATACACAATAGAGTGAATAACTAATGATTGCATTAGTTATACATAGAGTAAGAAGGCATACCAAACAAGATACTGCTAATACACATTAAACTAATGCATGCATTAATATTTTAATACACTCTACCAAACGATCCCTTAAATTATATGAGAGGTCAGTCATCGTACTGAATTTATGTGTTTTGTATTATTTACTCCCTTCACTCTAGTAAAGAAAACAACTTATAACATATTATTATTGTTGGGTTCGAAATTGAGAGGACGTTATGCGGGAGTTTTTAATTTGCAAACCATAAGACGATAAATCAGACGAAAAAAAATACTAAAAAGAAACATATTATTGATATAGATTGACCAATTGACCTACATATTAATAACTAAACTAAAGAAAACATAAAAATTGTTGGAAGAAAATCTCCCACTAAACAAAAATTCTTTAAAGACTACATTGTGGATGCTATTGTGTTACGGCATGAGAAGAGAGTATTCTATTTATAGAGTTCCAAAACTTTTCCTCTTAAAAGAGGTTAGCCAAATATGAAAAAGTTTTATATTTTCCTTTCAAGAAAAGTAAAAGTATTTATGGTTACTTTTATTTTCCTTATAAGAAAAAGTAAAACTTAATTTTGCTAAGAAAATCAGGGCAAAAAAACTAACAAACCTCCCCTTTTGAGCTTGATTTTCTGCAAAATATTCTTAATCCTCCTTCTTCTTGTGCATAATCTTCGTTCTTCACGTATTTTTCATATATCACTGTTGTTTGACATGCTTTAAAAATTAAGCCTCTTTGGTTTAAAATATATCATCCATTTTCGGATTAAAAATATTGAAATCCTTTTAAAGGGTTAAAAGTGAGTTTTCTTTTCAAATATGTAATAACAGGATTATTGAAAATAAGATTGACAATCGTTTCCACATGTAGTTTTGGACATATATCTTCATTATCATCAAATTTGTCGCAACTTTGTTCTCAATATGTCCTCAATCTTAACCATCGGATCATTGAAACTGGCTCTGATATCACTTGTTGGATTCGAAATTGAGAGGATATCATGCGGAAGCTATTAGTTTACAAACCATAGAGACGATAAATCAGATGACAAAAGAAAATATAATACTAAAAAAATATTATTGATATGTTTTGGCCAAACAGCCTACATATTAAAAATAAAATTGAAAAATCTAACTTATTGAGAGAAATCTCCCCCTAAACAAAGACTACATTATGGATGCTATTGTGTTATGACAAGGGGGTCTTCTATTTATAGAGTTTAATCAAATATGGAAAAATTTATATTTTTCTTTCAAGAAAAGTAAAAGTATTTATGGTTACTTTTATTTTCCTTACAAGAAAAAGTAAAAATTAATTTTGGTAAGAAAATCAGGGCAAAAAACCTAACAATTACTACTAGATATAAGCGTGAATGGGGTGGCCTGAAGCAGGCAGCTGACGGTTGATATGTCTGATTCCAGTTGTCTGCTTGTTTCGTGATTTTACTATATCACTCCTAATTAATTATTATATGATATTTATGGATTAAAAATTAATAAAATTTAAGTTTAAAAAAAGTAAAACAGATATTTATGACATATCTGCTTCAACTGTTTCAACCGTAATTTACTATATCACCCCTGAATAATTATTATAAGTCATCTAAGTATTAAAAAATTAATAATATTTAATAAAAATAATATAAAATAATAAATTAATTATTGATGTTTTAAATTAATTTGACATCTTATATGAGGCCCAATTAAAATATCACCTCTAATTAATTATTATACTACTGTATATAAGCGTGAGTGGGGTTGGCTGGAAGCAGGTAGCTGGCGGTTGACATGTCTGCTTCCAACTGTCTGCTTGTTCCATGATTTTACTATATCACTCCTGATTAATTATTATATGACATTTAAGGATTAAAAAAATTAAAAAAATTAATTTTGAAAAAAATAAAACAGATATTTATGACATATCTGTTTCAGCTGTTTCAAACAGAATTTTACTATATCACCCCTGAATAATTATTACAAGTCATCTAAATATTAAAAAATAATAATGTTTAATAAAAACACAAAATAATATAAAATGATAAATTAACTCTTGATGTTTTAAATTAATTTGACATCTTATTTGAGGCCCACTTAAAATATCACCCCTAATTAATTATTATATGACATTTACGTATTAAAAATTTAATAAAATTTATTTTTTAAAAAAGTAAAACAGATATTTATGACATGTCTACTTCAGCTGCTTCAACCGTAATTTTACTATGTCACCCTTGAGTAATTATTATAAGTCATCTAAGTATTAAAAAATTAATAATATTAAATTAAAAAAGATAAAATAAATATAAAATAATAAATTAACTCTTGATGTTTTAAATTAATTTGATATCTTATATGAGGTCCACTTAAAAAAAAATCACAAATATGTTTTATATCAATTTTGTTATATCACTTCTAATTAGTTATTATAAGTCATTCAAGACGTGTCGGTTTTGCTACTTCAATAGTGATATTTGATTGACTCTTGAAATTATGTCAGTGTCGCTTAAATTGAATATAAAAAAATATTATAAATTACAATAATTAAAAAATTAAATTACTTTTAAAATATAAATTGACGATCAATATCACAAAAGTTTGAACAAGAAGAGTATTATAAATTACAATAGCAAACAACTTAAAATAGTAAATTACAATGTCGAAAAAATATTATAGATTACAATAGCTAACAACTTAAAAATCTTAAAACATATCAAAAATATAATTAATTATCTAATTTTATTCATGTCACATAAATTAGGACAAAAACTAATATATCACGGGCCTTCGAACCTAGTGTATATATACATCTGTGCAAGTATACTAAGAAAAAAGGAGGGATTTTAATGTCTTGTTAATTTGATTCTTTCATACCTCAATTGATTAGACCTCATCGTCTCTCGAATTCTCAAACATAGCAAAGTACAAAGTCAAGATTTATAACATTTCATGCCCTTCGGATATACTAGATGCAAGACCATTTTTAGCTATAAAAAGGACCAAAAATTTCATGTCTCAATTAAGTATATACTACAAATAATAAAGTGAAAATTCAACTACTACTAAAGGGGATAAAGTTTGAGAGACGATCAGATCTGTTTGATTTGGACCTAAGAGAATCACATAAAATTAGACATTAAAGTCTCTATTCATTTGCCTAATGTAGGCATGTTTATGCATATGTTTTTACTTATCGTGTATTTAGGGGAGGAGTAAACAATATTTTTCTTTTTTTAAAAAAGGTCAGGGAGTTATAGAATCCTTGCATAGTTTAGGTGTATAATTGATAGCTTCATCATAGTTGGGTGTGTTTTATGCCCTATCCCCATTTTATTCACTTAAAAGTTTGTGAGTGAATTCTCAAATTGTCATTTAACATATAAAAATAACCCATTAAAATAATTTATTTATTTATTTTGATAATATTTTCACTGAACTTGTAGAAACGTCTCATTAAAGTAATTTTTAAATTTAGTATAGTCATCAACTACATACATTTTTTTCAATAAGGTGAAAACTAACGAAAAAGATAAATTTTTAACGAAATTTTATACATATATTTTTAAAGAATTTATTTTTAGTCTCAATACTCATTAATTCGATATATAAAATTCATTTGATCCACTTCAAATGGTTCTTTAATGAAATAAATTATATTTATGTAACTGGAGCAAAATAAAGGTGCAATATTGATTGAACTTTTCTTGAAATTAAAACTCTAAGGTTATGGGGTGGATTTTCATTAGTAATTCATATTCGAATGTTAGAAATACTAGAACTATGAAAAATTCATGAAAGGAACTTACCTTGGCGTAGTAGGATTAGGAGAGGAGAGAAAATCAGTCTAAATCTTGAAAGAATAAGAAAAGTACGAACACTTTCAGAAAAAATCAACTTAAAGAACTTTTTGTCGGTCATTGTTTGAATTGATGTGCGGCCACACATGTACACTACTCTAGAATGTCGGTTAAGGGTGTTAAAGTGGGTCGGGCCGGATCAATTCGGAATTGACCCGTTAAGTTTAGTCGGGTTGTGGGTCGGATCGATCCGGGTTGTAGTTAAGTGGACCGAGCTGGGATCGGGTTCAACAGTAAAAAATTTAAAAATAACGTTGAACCAGCCCACTTAGTCCAACCCGGTCTAACACATCTAAACCCGATCAAATTCGGTTTAAAATTCGATCAAACTCGATAAAAAAAAAATCAAATATACACTATATATACCTACCTATATACATTTTAAATACGTTAAACAATATATATATATACACTGTTTATATAGTATATACTACATTAGAATTTTAAAAATATATACACATATACACAATTACACATATATACGTAACATTCAATATATACGACTATACATACTACTTTAAATAAAACATATACTACAATATATACACACAATATATACTAATTTATAAAACATATACACATGTATACGTTAAATATATACGTCTATAAAAGATATATACACATATATACTCACCATTCAATATATATGTACTACTTTAAATAAAACATATACTGCAATATATATATATATTACAATATATACACACACAATATATATAGTTATATACTAATTTATAAAACATATACACATGTATACATTAAATATATACGTCTATAGAAGATATATACACATATATACGTACCATTCAATATATATGTACTACTTTAAATAAAATATACTACAATATATATATACTACAATATATACACACACTATGTATATAGTTATACACTAATTTATAAAACATATACACATGTATACGCTAAATATATACGTCTTTAGAAGATATATACACATATATACGTACCATTCAATATATACGTACTACTTTAAATAAAATATACTACAATATATACACACGCTATATATATAGTTATATACTACTTTATAAAACATATACGCGTGTATACATTAAATATATACGTCTATAGAAGATATAGACATATATACGTATCATTCAATATATATGTACTACTTTAAATAAAATATACTACAATATATATATACTACAATATATACACATACTATATATATAGTTATACACTAATTTATAAAACATATACACTTGTATACGTTAAATATATACGTCTATAGAAGATATATACACATATATACGTATCATTCAACATATACGTACTACTTTAAATAAAATATACTACAATATACACACATACTATATATATAGTTCTATACTAATTTATAAAATATATACACATATATACGTTAAATATATACGTCTATAAAAGATATATACACATATATACGTATCATTCTATATACATGTACACATATAAAATATATGTACTTCTTTAAATAAAACATATGTTACTTAATATAATAAATTAATAATACTTTATAGTAAATTAATCTGTTTCTTTATTTAAAAATAAATAAAAAAATAACCGGACCAGTTAACCGACGGGCTTGATCCGAGCCGAATTAATCGAGCCCAAAATAAAAACTAAACCAACTCGATACTCGGTATCCTACAATCCATGGGCTGACCGAGCCGGGTCAAATCGGACCAATTTTTTTGACAGGTATAATGTCAGTCAAACTTGATCGTTCTGTCTTGAAAAGTGTGTGCAATGTGCGGCCCACAACCCACTGCACATCCGAAGTTGTGGGTTCAAATTTTAAGGCTTGATTATGCCTTGCTCCCTGATCCACATAAGTTCTGTACGGTTGCATAGCCCGATGTGTATTCTGTACATTACGAACTTCATTTCAAAATACAATAACTCTCTACTCCGAACTTCGATCTACAAATAATTTAGCATGTCCAAAACTAGATTCATATATCTTCAACTTGGTCACAGAGTTAGGATCTAATTATTCACATAAAAATATTCACATTCTAGTTCAAAAGTTTGCGGGTGTTACCCGATTCCCTCAATTCATTGACCAACCAAACCTCATAGTGATACAAAGGCGTCCAACCATATCAAGGAGCCTAAAGACAAAAACAAGGGAACTTAACTCTTAAGTAAATAAATAAATATAAACATAAGTGTGTATGTATATATATATAATTATTTTTCTAGCCCTTTGAGCTATAAAATTACATATAAAACTCTACTTAGGATTTGTTTGGCGAGGGATATTTTTCACTTTTTTTCCCAAAAAAGTATTTCACTTAACTTTAAAAATCTTTGTTTTGACATAAAAATACCAAATTCAACAATAACTCAATATTTATTTTCAGTTTTTCACTTTTACTTTTCCATTTTTTTTTCTTTTAGAAGCAAAATTCTAAATTTTTTACTTTTAGGCTCCATTTAAATTATATTTTATTTTTAAGTCATATTAATTTTTTTAAAATTACATTTAAAATTTAAATTTTCATTACAAAAATTGTGGTCAAACATAATTCCAACTTTAACTTTAAAAGTTTTAAATAAAGTGATTTTTTTATTTATTTTCATTACATACACCTACTTAGGTATCCGTTGTTCTCCTTTTGAGAAAAGATCATTTTAAAACTCTACTTAGTTTTTCTTTTTCTTGTTTTTTTTCAAAAATATGATTTGTTTTCCTTTTTTATGTTAACAAAATATTTCAGTTCTTTTTAATAGTATATATAACTAGTTATATATGAAAATATGGAGGCACCATAATTATAGAGTCCAAGGCAATTGGCTAAGTGACCTAATGAACGAGACATACATGTCGTGATATGATTTTTAAAATTGAACTGATCTGACCCAACGCTTATCTTGTAGTCTTTAGTTGTACTTTAAAAATGAAAAAATTACATAATAGCACTAACTAACTTATCATATCTAGTTAAAATTTCTATTCTTTTATTTAATTACATCTCATCCTATATTTTTTTTTCTCTCTCTAAAACTGACGGATACATCACAAAAGAATGTGATACATTTTAACTCTGAAAAATAAATATTTCTCCCATCATATCTTATATAGGCCAAACACATTGCCACACCCCTAAACTTGGTACGAACTTTTATTTTGGCACTTCAACTAAGCATTGTTCATAAATAGGGAAAAGTCATCATTTTCACCTTAAACTATACTCGAAAAGTCGAAGACACATCTAAACTATTGGAGTGACCTAATACACACCTAAACTATAAAAAAAATGAAACTATTTACCCCTCCAAACTGATCTGGCAAAGAATGTGATATCACATTCCTACACGCGCGTGAAAAGCAGAAAAGGAAATTAAAAGCTTATTAAAACGTACACGTGTCATTATTCAATTGCATTTTATCAATCAATTATATTTAATTAGTTTTTAATTTATATTTATATAATTTTTATTTTCTTTCTTTGCCTTTTAATTTGTTTTTCCTTTTCTTTTTTTTCTGTTCATCTTTGCCTTCTTTCATGTTTTCTCATTTCTTCCTTAACTTCATTTCTTATTCCTTACCTCCTCTCAACCTCCATCAATTCATCAATGAATTTGCAAATACACTTATCCTTTTATTTTTTTTCCTTTATTATTACAAGTAGGAAGAAATTTGTTATTATTGCTAGGTCTTTTTGGTTTTATTAGAAAAAAATAGTACGAATATAATTTGGTATTGATGTATTCTGTCCAATTTATAATTGATATTTCTCTGTGAATCTGGGTATTATTTAGATGAAATTTACTCAATTTTAATTTAAATTAGATTGTGGATTTTTCGAATTTTACAAAATTGGATTATGGGTATCTTGAATTTCACGAGTTGGATTGTGAGTTGTTCGAATTTTACTAAATTGAAATGTGGGTATCTTGAATTTCACGCGTTGGATTCTGTGTTTCTTGCATTTTACTGAATTGTGTTGTGGGTTTCTCAAATTTTACAAATTAAATTCTAAATTTATCAAAGTTTATGAAGTTGAGTTATGAATTTCTTGCATTTACGAATTGAATTGTAAATTAGTTGAATTTTATTGAACTGAGTTGTGGGTTTCTTGAATTTTCAAGAATTGAGTTCTATGTTTGCATTTTACAGTCTGGGTTATGATTTGCTCGAATTTTATCGAATTGGGTTATGGATTTCTAGAATTTCACAAAAAAAAATGGAAGATTCTGAAACAGTGAAATGATTAAAGTGATTTTGTTTGTCGGATTCGGATTGCTTTGATTCGATCGAATTCGTTTGTTTATCAGTAAATGGGGTTTGCCTAGATTTTAACTAAAAGAAGAAGGATTGAAGGAGATGATATTTTGAAGTTTTATATATATGAATAGAGATGGTGGAGATGGAAATGGGGGTGGGGGGTGTTGGTGATTAATTTAGGGAAAATGAAAAAAAAGGTGAAAAAAATATGTGTTTGACGCGTGTCAGCGCGTGTATACATATTCAAGATAAAATCTGATTATGACATTTCAAGGGGTAAATAGTTCTACTTTTTTATAGTTTAGGTGTATATTAGGTCACTCCAATAATTTTGATGTGTCTCCGACTTTTCGAGTATAGTTTAAGGTGAAAATGATGACATTTTCCTTTTAAATACTCGAAGTAGTGTTGTGTTGTGTCATTTTGACTCCTCTTTAATAATTAACAAAATTGATAAGGAGAGTGTAATACACTCTCCAATGACGTGGCACACAACAAATCAAATAATTACATGTGATAATTTTTTATTATTTAAAAAAAAACTAATTATAAGTCTTTTAACACTACCTTTACCTTCCCCCCTTCTCAAAAACGATTTCACCCCAACCCACGTTTCTATTTCTTTTTTTGTTTTTAGATTTCATTAAATTTTGATTCTTTCAATTTGTTGTATGTTTAATTTTTTATTTTATTTTAAATTATATATTTTTCTTCTCAAAATTGATATTAAGTCATGTTAAAGATGGTGAAATTAATGATGGCATCATGATTTTTAATAGTAAATATTTAAATTTGATGATGATAAGTTTAATGATGATATTGAATTCAATTATGATGCGCGAAAATTTTGAAGGTGCATAGTGAAATTAATCATCGAGTTCGGTGAACGCTGAAAAATGGAGATGTGCTTTGGGTCTAGTTTAGAGGTGATGAGGCAGATGAGGACGAATAAAAAGGTGACGGCTAAGATGAGTTTTGGCAATAGAGTTGCGGCGAGGTCATCGATCATACTCATTGGTTGTTAATGGAGTGACAAGAGTGTTAATTTTTGTTTTTAAAGGTTCAAAAACACCTACTTAATTATGCGTTGTTCTCCTTTTGAGAAAGATTCGATTTAAAACTCCATTTAGTTTTTCTTTTTTCTTTTTTTTTTCTCAAAAATATGATTTGTTTTCCTTTTTTATGTTAACAAAATATTTCAGTTTTTTTTAATAGTATATATAACTAGTTATTTATGAAAATATAGAGGCACCATAATTATAGAGCCCAAGGCAATTACCTAAGTGACCTAATGAACGAGACATACATGTTGTAATATGATTAGATTTTTTTGACTTGAACTGGTCTAACCCAACCCCTTATCTTGTAGACTTTAGTTATACTTTAAAAATAAAAAAATTACATAATAGCACTACTTAACTTATCATATGTAGTTAAAATTTCTATTTTTTTTAATTACATCTCATTCTATATTTTTTTTTCTATCTCTAAAACTGCCGGATACATCACAGAAGAATGTGATGCATTTTAGCTCTGAAAAATAAACATTTCTCCCATCATATCTTATATAGGCCAAACACATCGCCACACCCCTAAACTTGACACGAACTTTTATTTTGACACTTCAACTAAACATTGTTCATTTTAAATACTTGAAGTAGTGTTGTGTTGTGTCATTTTGACACCTCTTTGATAATTAACAAAATTGATAAGGAGAGTGTAATACACTCTTTGATGATGTGATACAAGATCGACCAAGAACACACAAAACACACACTCAAAACAGTCCACAAGTTCAAGAGAACCGAGGACCCTTTGAGTGACCCATCTCAGATTCAAGATCTACAACAAGAACACAATGTAATGAGGTAATTAACACCTATTTTCAGCGGACAACAAAATAGATTAACAACGCGAGAATGAAGAACACGAAGAACAATAACAATATTATTAAGAACAACAAACACACGACTACAAGAAACAAAAGGGATAGATAGATAAACTACATAAAGATGTAATCTTAAGAACCCAAGAGCCTATTCCACTCTTGGACCCTTAACACCACACACAGTGATTCACCTATCTCTTCCGTTGAAACAAGAGGGACCTCGATCTCCCAAGCATCCAACATTTCCAAGCTTGAATCCAACACGAGTGATTCCACACTCAAGTTGATTTTCCTAGTTACGATGTTTCGGCCAAGAGGTCATTCTCTCAAGAAAAGGTGTTTCAATGTTACAACTTTCAATATTCAATCAAAACAAATGACTAAAACCCTACATTATTCTATTTATAGTAGGTTACAAAATAAAGTGTGAAATGTCCAAAATGACCCCTTAGTCAAATGCTTCAATAGGCTCCCTTGGGGTGCTATATGGACAATTTTCGTGTCCACTTAGGTGCTCCTTTATACTTTATTTACACACACCAAGTCTCGGGTCTAACATATGTCCTCATAAGTCCATATACATGATCATACTTGTATCATCCTCCCCTTCTTGAAAGGGATTCGACCTCGAATCTATACCTTGCAAAATCAAGAGAAGACAAACAAGCACGCATCCTCACGACACGAGGGTTAGGGTTAGCAAAAATAAATACATCAATATGTCATGCCGGGGGAGAACAAATTTAAAGTATATCCACGGGTCTTTTGTATTAAACATGAAAACATTAGTACAAATGTGACAAAGGAAGTGACTCGGATAAACACCAAAACAAAATGAGCCTAAGCCGAAAATAACCCTTTTCCATCCCAAGTTGGCACCGGGATCAAATAGTAGTCGTAACTAAGGGCTTAGGTCTCGGCCAAGCTCACTTTCCCCGAAGGCGCCGTCCTCAAAATTAGGCATACCCTCTATATCACTAGGGAAAATATCATGAGCACAAAGAGGGTAGATAAAGGTGTCACACAAGTCAACTCTAACTATGGTGACCCCATGCAAGTACTTACTAGTTTCAAGTTCACCGCCATTAGTATTCTCAACACGAAGAAGAGTAGATAGCATTTCTAGGCATGCAACACTTTTTCTTTCAAGAGTGTAGTCCCTACATAGACATGAACTATCATGAGCAGCAAAGGGATTACACTCAAGAATTAAAGAACAAGGGCTGAGACTACTCCTACCATACTCTAAGATGACACCGGGGTCAAATGGGAGAAGTAGCCATGGGCATGGATTTTGGTCATACTCTATTTCAAAAGGGTAAACCCTGCTTAGCTTCACACCATCACATACAACCAAGGGGTTACGACCAAAACCACTTTCACAAGCACAAGCACAAGTCGAGTTTCCTATACTTTCAAACAAATTAAGCTCATCTTCACCCGATTGATCATTTTGCCCGCCTTCACTAGTTGTTGGAAACTCGTATACCAACGTAGACTCACCTTGGTTTTCACAAGGGTCTACTAGTGTGTGAGTACTTTTGTCAATTGGTAATAGAACCTTGTTAAAGTTATAAGGGCTAGCACTAGATGGACATTAATCATTCTTACAAGAAAAATTAATTTCGTCATCTAAAGGATCAACTAGTGCTTGCATACTTACAAAAAGAGCTTGGTCCTCACGTGACCTAACTTCACCAAGAGTATCATAATAGGAAGACTCAAACACCTCTACTCTAGGTAAATCCACAACTACATCCAATTGGCCACTACTAGCCACATCATAACATTCAAAGCTTAAAGAAGTGTAGGGGATAGCATTTTTACCTCGTAGCTCACATGAGCTACGTTCATCACCTTGGTGCGGGTCATGGCAGCCCACTTTTTCCTTTGGGACACTCTCACCACAAGGTGTTTGGACACGAGGAATTGAATTTGGTGGGATAAGTTTAGGTAGAGATTGGCATAGCCTTTCAATGTGCCATTTCATGTCTTCAATATTGTCATTGATGTGATCAAATGTGGCATCGAGATTATGGGCAGTCATGGTACCTAAAAGAAAAGACACAACAAACAAAAGAAAACAAATAAACTTGTTAGATAAAAAAAGGCCTCACCAACCTCTCACTCTCGATTTTTACCTCACACTTGGTTTCACAAGTGTTGAAAGTCGGCTTGTACTTCGCGAGTGATTAAGGGTCGAGTCTACTCTTGTCCGGAATAGATTTTCATTTGAGTTGACTCAAAGAAAATTTATTTACGAACTTGAACCAATAAGATACAACGAATTCACAAAAGAGAAAAGCACACAACAAACGCTTAACACGAATGAATAAACACAAAGACTAACTAACAATCTAGTAGATGAGTACTAGTTTGCCAATTAGTATTGGAACCAACGAAATTGAAAATAATGAACAACAAAAGAATACGAAGAAATCTGAAATTTGAGCTTAAATATGTTGTGTGAAAAGTAAAACGTGATGATATGGCAGCCACGTATTGGTCTCGGTCCCACACAACTTTTGTTGTCCAATTTCAAGTCTTGGTCAATTTTTCAATTTGGACTTTGGTGGAATTTGTTTAAGGAGGGAAATTCAAACAAGTCTTGGAGCCCTTTTCAATTTCAAGTTTTCAAGACTTGACTTTCTTGTACTTCTTCTTAAAACATGAATCCTTAAATCATGGAAAAGTGTTGGAAAGTGGTTGAGACTTGATTGACAGGTCTTTGTTGGTTGTAGTGTCTTTCAAGACTAACAAATAATACACCATTTTCCCTTCAACTTTGGGATTTAGCATTCACTTTATCTTAAAAAATATATGAAGGTGGTGATGAACATCAAGA
Source organism: Capsicum pubescens (assembly GCA_030864215.1). Lineage (NCBI taxonomy): Eukaryota > Viridiplantae > Streptophyta > Magnoliopsida > Solanales > Solanaceae > Capsicum > Capsicum pubescens. Next base: position 231,927,406 of record CM061538.1, read on the forward strand.
ACAACAACAACAACACCAAGAACTACAACAATAATCTTCAAGAACACCAATAATTTTCACACGTCAACTCCCAAATTCCACAATAACAATATCTTCAACACTTGGCCAAGAGAACTATAACTTCAACAAAATGGTTCTCAAGCCACCAATTAACAACAATATCACGTGGTAAAGCTTATAACATCAAGGAGAAACCATACAGCCAAAATAGTCCACCACAACAATGTTCAACAACAATGGGCCAAACTTATGTTCACAATAACAACATCAAAATACAAGCTCAAATCAAGATATAGACTCAATGTGTTAGTGAGGAACAAAATTAACACTTAGAGACAACAAAGACAAGTAAAAATCTCGGCCAAGATACAACAAAAACATAATTTTTGTCCAAGAACACAAAATGGACAGATTACTCTCTTTTCTGGAATTTTCAGTTTTCAACTTTTTTTGAAAAAAAATTTCAACTCTCAAGCCCAAGATTGATCTTGTTAGAACAAAATCAAAGATGGATCTGATACCAAATGATACAACATCGACCAAGAACACACAAAATACACACTCAAAATAATCCACAAGTTCAAGAGAACCTAGGACCCTTTGAGTGACCTTTCTCGAATTCAAGATCTACAACAAGAACACAATGTAATGAGGTGATTAACACCTATTTTTAGCGGACAAAAAACTAGATTAACAACACGAGAATGAAGAACAAAAATAACAATAACAATATTATTAAGAACAACAAACACACGACTACAAGAAACAAAAGGATAGATAGATAGACTACACAAAGATGTAATCTTAAGAACCCAAGAGCCTATTCCACTCTTGGACCCTTAACACCACACATAGTGATTCACCTATCTCTTACTTTGAAATAAGAGAGACCTCAATCTCTCAAGCATCCAACGTTTCTAAGCTTGAATCCAACACGAGTGATTCCACACTCAAGTTGATTTTCTAGTTACTATGTTTCGGCCAAGAGGCCATTCTCTCAAGAGAGGGTGTTTCAATGTTATAACGTTCAATATTCAATCAAAACTAATGACTAAAACCCTACATTATTCTATTTATAGTAGGTTACAAAATAAAGTGTGAAATGTCCAAAATGACCCCTTAGTCAAATGCTTCAATAGGCTCCCTTGGAGTGCTATGTATGGATGGTTTTCGTGTCCATTTAGGTGCTTCTTTACATTTCATTTGCACACACCAAGTACCGAGTCTAATATACGCCCTCATAAGTCCATCTACGTGATCGTACTTGTATCATGATGTGGCACACAACAAATCAAATAATTACATGTGATAATTTTTTATTTTAAAAAAACTATTTAAAAATCTTTTAACACTACCTTTACCTCCCCCTCCCCTCTCCCAAAAGATCTTCTCCAACACACTTTTTTTTTTCTCAAAAACGATCTCCCCCAATCCACGTTTCTATTTTTTTTTTTAGATTTCATTAAATCTTGATTCTTTCTATTTGTTGTATGTTTAATTTTATTCAATTTTAAATTATATATTTTTCTTCTCAAAATTGATATTGAGTCAAGTTAAAGATGATGAAATTAGTGATGGCATCATGAGTTTTGGTATTGAATATTTAAATTTGGTGGTGGTAAGTTTCATGATGATATTAAATTCAATTGTGGTGTGGAAAATTTTTAGAGGTGAATAGTAAAATTAATCAAAAAGTTTGGTGAATGCTAAAAAATAGAGATGTTGGGGCTTTGTATCTAATTCAGAGGTGTTGTGGCAGATGAGGACGAATAGAAATGTGGCAGATAAGATTAGTTTTGGCAATAGAGTTTACAACGAGGTTCGCCGATCAGACTCACTAGTTGATAATGGAGTGGCGATGAAGAGTGTTAATTTTTGTTTATAAAGGTTCAAAAGTGGTGAGTAAAAATAAAGGGAGAAGGTTGTGGTGGTGTATTGTAATGACGTGAGTAGTGCGTTAATTGATGAAAATAAGAATTGTATAGTGAGTGAACATTAATGGAGGAAAAATAGTGTTAATAGTGGTGTGCTGGTGTAATATACCATAAATTATAATAAATTACAGTTGAAATAATAAAATGAACAAGAAAATGAAGAAAATAAGATAATCTTCTTCTTGACTGAGACGTAGATATCTCGCTTTTTTTTAAGGAGATTCAAGCTTACTGCGGTATATTCTACACCTATCCACAAGTATATCTCGTGACTTGTCCCCTCCAGGATACAACAACCCATCAACGATGTATAACTCAGGCAACTCTGTATTAGTTGAAGAGTCCAAAGATCCACCATAAGAACACCTTCCTTTCAATATATATTTACTCTCTTTGTATAGTGAATATAGTTAAAGACTTAGAATATTTCCTTTGTCTCAACTCTTTCTTTCACTACTACACACTATAATCTTTTGCACACTTATCATATTTACTTGTACATGCAATAACATGTAAGACCACCTCTATTTATAGGTGAGGTATTCATCCTTGTATTGAATAGGAAGAATAAAGAGGGGTAGTAAAGAGAAAATATCAATAGACTTTAGGCTACAATAAACTAATGGCACTAATAGCCATGAGAGTTACAACAAAATAATGAGAGAAATTACAAATTACTAAAGGACACATTCTACCATCATTAACAATTAGAGTAATGTGGATAGATAAATAGTCTTATTGTTACTTATGTTACATGCAACTAATGACCATGGAGTTACAACAACTAATGGTCATATTAGTTATAAGACATAATGTGGTAGATTATGATCAAATAAAGTGTTAGAAGTTACAAAAGTTCTCAAAATACAATGACACCACATTCTCCACTTTATGTCCATAAATTATCATGCAAATTAAGATTTTAATAGTAAAATATATAATATCACCAACATTCCCCCACTCATTTTAATATTTAAATAAGATAGTTCACCAATAGTTGAAGGGAGACTATTGTGCATAATGAAGGTGAGCTCTGCATTGAACTTTCACTTAGTAAAATAATAAACTTTACACCAGAGTTAGTAGTGGTCTCAAACTTGAACTATGACTGCTTAAGGGAAATAAGGTATTACTGCTTACACACAACAATCAAGGTGTTGACATAAGCTTTCATAGTCAGCACGTTACGGCCATGTGCTATTCCGATTTTTATGAGTGTTTTTTAGAATAAGCCTCATTCTCATAGACAACGGCCTACTTCCATACTCACATAGGTGAAATCTGTCAAGGGTGGTCCTGTAATTTCGACACTCCACTCATACTAGACACATAATTTATTTAAGAGTTCTTTGACTCAATCTTCACAAATTATTACAGGAACAATGCACTCACATCATAAGAAGGATTAAACAATAGTGCATCCCACACCAAGTCATCATATGATTTATTCTTCCCATTAAACCTGATTATAGGATCTCTAGTCCTAGGTTGAGTTTCCTCATATATGATTCTTGATTTTTTATAGGCTTTCTTTTCCTTTCCCTAGATGCATTTCAGACTCTTTATCTTGCCAAGTCCTTGACTAGTTCATCTGCAAGATTATCACAAAATTAACACAATTACTATTGGTATACCATAGATCAATATGATCTCACAATATTGTATTTTTCACCTTATGATCAGAATTTACCATTATAATAATGGTTTATACTCTACTAATAAATTTTGGTGCTATCACAATAACTCAAAATTAGAGAAATTAATTTCTCAAAATAAAGTGATTGGTTAATTCACTTTTTCACTAGTTGAACCTAAAATAATTAGTTCAACCTCCTCGCTAGAGTTAGAAAATAATAATTTGCTTCATCATTTCAGTAAATAGCACCAAGTTATTTTTTCATTTGCATCAAAAACACTTTTATGTACAACAAAAATTATTATAATAAAACAAGCCACAATTTTTTTTAAGTAAATATACCCAATTAGCTTGTAATAACATCTTAAGTACTTTTATATAATTTTATGCCAAGTGCAATTTGCCACATATCTCGTATTTTATTAGGCTAGCAAACTCCTTTTTTTATTTATCACACCATTTTCACATATTTGAATCAAAAGGAATCGCATGACTCATACAATCAACAAAATGTATTTCACAATTTTTCTTTTTCACCATAATGTGACATGTCAAGGAAAAGTTCAACACATGATTTGGGTATTTTTTTCATTTCAAGAATGAAATTTATCTCACCCAAATATTTAATGTTAAATTAGCTATTCAATTTATCATTTATTTGATAACATGCATGTTAGAGCCAAAGAGATCAATAAATATATAAATAGTAACATATGATTTATTTCAAGACTAATAGATGCACTTGTAATTTTTTTCTCAAAGCATTCTCAAAAATGCAAAAATCACATTTTCCATGGTGATTTTTTCTCATTTCATTAGCTCCCACTATTTTGAGACTTTAAGAAAATAAAATTTCATGAAAATAAGTATTTTATTCATGAAAAATAATAGGTAATTTTTTACCTTTCCTCCGCAACAATTAGAAAAGTTTTTGCCTTTCTTCCGCTTGAGTTGAGGGGTAGAAAAATACTTTACGTGGCTATCTCTTGACATCCATCTTTTGAGATCTCTCATCTTGATATTCACGATTTCTCAAACTATAACAAAACATGAATCTCCTTATAATTACATTTTAAAAAATCGCGGATGTCAAGATGGAGATTAGCTCAACATCTTAACGTCACTAGTTTCTTCAAGAGATGGAAGAAAAGAGATGAAGGTTTGAGAAATCACGGATCTCAAGATGAGAGATCTCAAAAAATAGATGACAAGAGATAGACACGTAAAGTATCTTTCTACTTCTCAACTCAAGTGGAGGAAAGGTAAAAAAAATTTTACTTGTTGCGGAGGAAAGATAAAAAGTTACCTATTATTTTTCATGAATAAAAGGATACTTTTCATGAAAGTTTATTTTCTTAAAGTCTCAAAATAGTGGGGGCTAATGAAATGAGAAAAAATCACCATGAAAAATGTGATTTTTACATTCTTTAGAATGCTTTGAAAAAAAAGTTACAAGTGCATATATTAGTCTTGGAATAAATCACATGTTACTATTTGTATATTTATTGATGTCTTTGGCCTTAACATGAATGTTATCAAATAAATGATAAATTGAATAGCCAATTTGACATTAAATATTTGGGTGAGATAAATTTCATTCTTGGAATGAAAAATACCTAATATGTGACGAGCTTTTCCTTGACATGTCACATTACGGTAAAAAAAATAAAAATTGTTAAATACATTTTGTTGATTGTATGAGCCATGCAATTTCTTTTGATTCAAATGTGTGAAAGTGGTGTAATAAATAAAAAAGGAGTTTACTAGACTAATAAAATGTGAGATATGTGGCTAGTGGTACTAGACTGAAATTGTGTAAAATTACTTAAGCAGATTATTACAAGCTAATCGGGTATATTTACTTGAAAAAAGTTGTGGCTTGTCTTATTAAAATAAATTCTGTTGTACTTAAAAGTATATTTGATGCAGAAAAGGGCCAAAAATATCCTTAAAATATTAAAGTTGGTTCAAAAATACCCTCCGTTAATCTATTGGGACAGAAATACCCTTCAAGTATTGAAATTGATTCAAAAAACTCCTCCATTCACCTTTATGACTCAAAAATACCCTTGCAACTAATGATTTTTTAAAATCATGATTAAAAATTCAGAAAAGAGTCAGAAATACCCTTTAAATATTGAAATTAGTTCAAAAATACCCCTCCATTTACCTTTATGGCTCAAAAATACCCTTCAACTAACGATTTCCTAAAATCATGCTTAAAAATTTATTAAATATCTGGTAGCTTTCTATTGATTGAAAATAAATTAATTAAAATTTTAAATCCAATTCGAACCCAACTCAAACTACCCAACCCAAATCGTACAAAATTTTGCCCAACTGAAACTACCCGGTAGTATGAGTAATTTTTGCTATCAAATGTAGGAACTTTGTTGACTTAGAATATGCCAGTCTAATGTAATGTTGTGAAGAATTCTATCCTAATTATAATGTTAGTTTGATATTTCTTTGTGATGTATATTTCTCTATGTTAGCTAGCAAAACTAATTGCGATGTCTTGATTATGCCACGTCTTAGGCAACACTATCTTGTTACTTCCTCCATTTCATTTTACGTCACACATTTAGTTTGATTAAAAAAAATACAATATTCTTTTCTAAATAGTTGTCACTATTTTTGTTTATATACATCAAATTATCTTGCCACCACCGGTAAGTGCATTTTTCATGCGAGACCACTTCACACCATTTACCGATCAAAATTATAATTAATTTTGTAGGGTTTTGATCGGGTGATTTTAGTTGAGTCCGGATTGGGCTTAATATTTTAATTATTTTTTTGACCAATAAAAAATTGCTACACATTTAATAAAAAATTTAGTTCTGATTTTAAAAAGACCGTTAGTTGCAAGGATATTTTTGAGCCATAAAGGTGGATGGAGAGATATTTTTAAACCAATTTCAATACTTGAAGGGTATTTCTGACCCTTTTCTGATTTTTTAATTATGATTTTAAAAAATCGTTAGTTGTAAGGGTATTTTGAGCCATAAAGGTGGATAAAGGGGTATTTTTGAATCAATTTCAATACTTGAAGGGTATTTCTGTCCCAATAGGTTAACTGGAGATATTTTTGAACCAATTTCAATACTTGAAGGGTATTTTTGGCCCTTTTTTATTTTTGATGCAAAATGAGGAAAAAAACTTGGTGCTATTTATTGAAATGAAAAAACTAAATCATTATTTGTTAACTCTACTATGGAGGTTGAACTAATTATTTTAGTTTCAATTAGTGAAAAAAGTGAATTGATCAATTACTTTAGGTTGAGAAATTAATTTCTCTAATTTTGAGTTGTTGTGATAGCACCAAAATTTATTGGTAGAGTATAAATCATTGTTAAATGGTAAATTCGAACCATAAGGAGAAAAACACAATATTGTGAGATCACATTGATCAATGGTATACCAATATTAATTGTGTTAACTTTGTGATAATATTGCAGATTCAAAACTAAGGCCTTAGCAAAAAAATGATCTGAATTACATCGAGGGGGGGGGGGATGAAGCCTATAAAAATCATAAGTTATATATGAGAAAACCCAACCTGGGGACTAGAGATCATATAACCAGGTTCAATGGGAAGAACGAATCATATGATGACTTGGTGTGAGATGCACTATTATTAAATCCTTCCTATAATGTGAGTACATCTTGTTCCTGTAATAATTTCTGAAGTTGAGTCTAAGAATTCTTAATGAAATTTTGTATTTTATATGAGTGAGGTGTCAAAATTACAGGACCAACCTTGACAGATTTCACCTATGTGAGTGTGAAAGTAGGTTGTTTCCTATGAGAATGGGGCTTATTCTAAAAAACGCTCATAAAAAATCGAAATAGCACATGGCCGTAATGTGCTGGCTATTAAAGCTTATGTCAACACCTTGATTGTTGTGTGTAAGTAGTAATACTTTATTTTCTTTAAGCAGTCATAGTTCAAGTCTGAGACCACTACTGACTCTGGAGTAAAGTTTATTATTTTACTAAGTGAAGGTTTAATGCAGAGCACACCTTCATTATGCACAATAGTCTCCCTTTAACTAAATTGGTGAACTCTCTTATTTAAATATTAAAATGAGTGGGGGAATGTTGGTGTTATTATGCATTATAATATTAAAACCATAATTTGCATGATAATTTATGGATACAAAGCTGAGAAAGTGGTGTCATTATATTTTGATAACTCTTGTAACTTCTAACACTTCATTTGTCCATAATCTACCACATTATGTCTTGCTACTAATATGACCATTAGTTGTTGTAACTCCATGGTCATTAGTTGCATGTAGCATATGTAACAACAAGACTATTTATCTACCCATATTACTCTAATTGTTAATGGTGATATAATGTGGCCTTTAGTAATTTGTAACTTCTCTCATTATTTTATTGTAACTCTCTTGGCTATTAGTGCCATTAGTTTCTTCTAACTCTTGTAATCTAAAGACTACAGATATTTCCTCTTTACCACCCCTCTTTATTCTTCCTATTCAATACAAGTATGAATACCTGACCTATAAATAGAGATGGTCTTGCATGTTATTGGATGTACAAGGAAATATGATAAGTGTGAAAAAGATTATAGTGTGTAGTGGTGAAAAAGAGAGTTGATACAAATAATATATTCTAAGTTTACAACTATATTCACCATACAAAAGAGAGTAATTATATTAGTGAAAGAAAGAGTTGAGACAAAAAATATTCTAAGTTTTTAACTATATTCACTACACAAAGAGAGTAAATATATGTTGAAGGAAGGTGTTCTTATGGTGAAGTTTTGGACTCTTCAACTGATCCGGAGTTGCTTGAGGTGTACATCGTTGATGGGTTGTTGTATCTTAGAGGGGATAGGTCAAGAGATATACTTTTGGATCAGTGTAGATTATGCCGCAGTGTGCTTGAATCTTCTTAAAGAGAGCGAGATATCCGCGCCTCATCCAAGAAGAAAATTATTTTATTTTCTTCACTTTTTGTATTTTCAACTGTAATTTAATTACTGTGGTATATTACACCAACAATTAGCAATTTTAAGGAGATTCAAGCTCACTGCTGCATAGTCTACATCGATCCAACAGTATATCTTGTGACTTGTCCCCTTTAGGGTACAACAGTCCATCAACGATGTACAACTCAACCAACCCCGGATTAGTTGAAGAGTTCAAAGATCTACCATAAGAATACCTTTCTTCAATATATATTTACGCGCTTTGTATAGTAAATGTAGTTAAAGACTTAGAATATTTTCTTTGTCTCAACTCTTTCTTTCATTACTACACAATATAATCTTTTTCACACTTATCATATTTTTTTGTACATGCAATAACATGCAAGAACACCTTTATTTATAGGTGAGGTATTCATCCTTGTATTGAATAAGAAGAATAAAGAGAGGTGGTAAAGAGGAAAGAACAATAGTTTTTCGGTTACAAGAGTTACAAGAAACTAATGACACTAATAGCCATGAGAGTTACAACAAAATGATGAGAGAAGTTACAAATTACTAAAGGCCACATTCTACCACCATTAACAATTATAGTAATGTGGGTAGATAAATATTCTTGTTGTTACATATGTTTCATACAACTAATGATCATAAAGTTAGAAAAACTAATAGTCATATGAATTACAAGACATAATGTGGTAGATTATGGACAAATTAAGTGTTAGAAGTTACAAAATTTCTCAAAATATAATGACATCACTTTCTCCACTTTATGTACTTAAATTATCATGCAAATTAAGATTTTAATATTAAATGCATAATAACACCAACATGGTGGAGGAACATTCAGTGAAGAGATGAAAGATAGAGTAGGCGGAGGAAGAAAGATGATAAGAAGAAGGTAAAAAAAATAGAAAAATTATAAAAAAAATTCTCTTCACATGCCTAAAATTAGTGTAGCACACGCAAGGTGCTATGTCAGCAACAACTGTCAAACTGAGACACTTCAACGCTAAATTAGGTGTTTAAATGAACAACTATTTTAGTGTCAAAGTGAAAGTTTGTGCCAAATTTAGGAGTTTGGAGATGTGTTTGACCTTTTATGTAACTAGTTTAGGGTACGTGCATTGCACGTGTATGTAACTTTAATATAAAAGATTACATATAAAAAATAGGTATATAATAGTTTTCATGACAAATGACGTTTTAAAATGAAATTATACATTCATTTTAAGATTGGGGTATGATTTCATATATATATTAACAACAACAAATTAACGTGAACATGACGACTAATGAGTAAAGTGAAGGTAAACACACTTAAAGTATCTTGATATTTTTTACTTTCTACTAGAAACTATTTTTAGTTCCTTTAGGTATAAGACTCTTAACATAGAGAGAAAAAAAACCTAAAATAAAATAAAAAGTTATGATGCTAAAATCTAAAACTAAAACTTAAATAACATAGAAAGAAAACCTACTAGTTCTCCTTAATTTCCTAGGTAAGGTTAAATTTTTATTTTTATTTTTTGTTTAATTCGTTCATTTTCTTTAAATTTCTATTACTATAGTTTTTTCCACTCTGTGAGTCTTGTTTGTTTTATTATGATTGTCAAAAACTTCATAGTAAAGGATCATGCACTCGTTGAAAGTTAGTATCCTAGCAGTATTACTAGTTTTATAGGAAAAAGTTAAATAGTTATAACCTAAGTCTATAGGATCTCATATACAGATCACTCTTTTCGTTTTCATTACGAACAAACAATTTAAAAATTTTCTATGATGACACGTGAATAAAATGAAGGGTCAAAAACACAAAACACACTTAAATTATCTCAACTTTTTTCGCTTGCTACTTGAACTTTCACCATACACTCTATATATCTAAATGATAGTCTAAAACAAATATGAGATCCCATACTACCACTCACTCTTCCCTTTTTCTCCATCGACTACCAACTTGAAAATTAGTATGATAACTTATAAATTAAGAGAAGGGTCAAAAAAATATCCAAAGTATCTTATTTTTTTAATTTTCTACCCGTTCGACCACGAAGGTCATTAGACACTAAACTTTTGTCTCTCAATAAGACCATGTTCCCGTAGAAGCCCAACAATCTTGAGGCACCAATCCCTCCATCATGACCGAAGATCAAGACACGATCAACATGTCCCGCCACAGGCAATAACCCCAACATCAGCATCAAAAACCTACTTGACACTAACACGCGAACCCCAGATCCACATTCTCTATGCATAATAGGACAATAACTCAGGATCAATGACCAAAAACTCTAAAAGTATTAATAATACAAATACAATAGATTTATAAATTTAATGGTCATCTAAAATAAATTAGGAAAAATAACATAAACATACACGTTAACTTACTACATTTACTCAATTTTTCGTCCTTAAAAAATAATTACAAAAATTTCAATCAATTGCATATTCGTTGGTGTATCGGGAGCTAATTATATATCTACGATCTCGACAAATCCAAAATTAAAAAAAATATATCGAAAGCTAATTATGTATCTTTAAAACTGAAAAAATACATCTTAATTGGATGCATTATGTATCTTGACAGACCCAAAATCAAAAAAATGTATCTAGAATTAATTATGTATCTTTTAAAAGGAAAAAAATGTATCTTCGTTGGATGTATCAGGAGTTAATTATTTATCTTGACAGATCTAAAATTGAAATTTTTAGTAATTATGCAAAATATCAATTTTTTTTGTAATTAAGCTCTATACTATCGAGATTTATGTCGTTTGCCCAATAAATTATGGAATTTCATATTACAAATCACTCTTTCCTTTTTCTCTATCAACAAACAACTTAGAAATTATTATGATGACTTCTGAATAAAGTGAAGGGTCAAAACACAGTTTCTTAGTTTTCTATTGAACTTTCACCAAACGCTTTATACACTTCTAAATGATCGTCTAAAACAAATTATACAATCTCATATTATAAATCACTCTTTCCTTTTTCTCTATCGACAAACAACTAAGAAATTATTATGATGACTTTTGAATAAAGTGAAGAGTCAAAACATATTTTTTTTTTAGTTTTTTATTTGAACTTTCACCCAACGCTCATACACATCCAAATGATCACCTAAAACAAATAATGCGATCTTATACTACAAATCATCCTTTCCTTTTTCTCCATGGACAAACAACTTGAAAATTACTACAATGACTTACAAATAAAGTGAAGGGTCAAACTTACATCTAAATTATCTTGATCTTTTAGTTTTCTACCCAAACTTTTATCAATCGCTCCATACATCTAATGATCATCTAAAATAAATTATATGATCGCATATTATAAATTATTTTTTCCTATTTTCTTATTGACAAATAATTTGAAAATTATTATAATAATTATGAATAAAGTGAAGAATAAAAAATACGCCCATATAGAAAAAGACATTTGTTATTCATGATCAATAAACTCAATGTGATAGAAAAGAAAATTTGACACTTAAAAATCATAAAGCGACGCTGAATTATTATGATAACTTATGAATAAAGTGAAGGGTAAAAAATACACCCATATAGAAAAAGACATTGTTATTCATGAGCAATAAACTCAATGTAATAGAAAAGAAAATCAGACACTTAGAAATCATAAAGTTTCACTGGAGAATAAATAATGAAAAGTTACTTAGAAACATAAAAAGATATTTTGTTATTCTTGATCAATAAAATCATCGTAATAGGAAAGGAAATTTAAAACCTGAAAATTAAACCATAAAGTTACACTGGAGATTAAATAACAAAAGTTACTTACAAACATAAAAAGTTATTTTATTATTCTTGATCAATAAAATTAACGTGATACTAACAAAATAGTGACTCAATAGCAAAAGCCACTAACAAACGTAAAAAGATGATTTGTTATTTATCATCAATAAAACTAAAGTAATAGAAAAACGTATGTAGATTTTAGAGTTTTAATTGTCATTAATATGTTATTTTTTAATTAGATTATAATTAAAATTCACAGATCATTTAGAAGACAAATTAGATATTATAATACCAAAATGTTCAATGAAGAAAATGGGAGAAAACATCTAGTGGTGAAGGAGTAAATATTTGTTTTTTTGGCAAAATCAGAGCCGAAAATGATCTTCACTCCAATTTGTTTCTCGGTCATATTTTTTTTTTTTTTGGGTGTCCCCGAAAGGATTAGTATATCTCTATATTTAAAAATATTTTTGGCATTTTGTGCATATTTAGTTTAGGATCTGTTTTTCTATAAAAATTATTTATTTATTTTAAAATAACTTTTTGTATATTTGAAATTCACTATTTGGCCCAAAAAAATAATTAAATTCAACTTAAAGTTATAATTTTAATTGAAAATCACTTTGTGGACAACGAAATTTCATTAAAATAAAATTCGTACGAAATTCATATTATATTAAATTCAAAATATATTACTCCTAAATAAATATTACGGACTAATATAATTAAATTAATTATTTAAGTTCAAATATGTATGAATTTAATTAAACTCCAATTTTTATTGAGCTAGCCCATTGAATTGGGCTACAAATGATGAGTTCAATTTGCTAAACCCAGGATATTGTCATATTCTAGAGGCCAAATAAGCATCACATATCGAATGAAGTGTCATGCCAAGTCAAGTGAATAAGCTAATAAGACCATGCCACATGTCAAAATGATGCAGCAGACCTACTAAAATCAAAAGCCCATAAAATATGTCATGTCACTTGAATCTGATTGGTCAAAAGAAGTTCATATTCACCATGACTCTTTACTTCCTACAACTATAAATAGGGATGTCATAATTCAGAAAGAAGGAGAACTCTAACAAGAAGCAAGAGAAAGGTCGTGGATCAAACACCACAATTTCTCTACAAAACTCAACCATTCAAATCCAGTTCATCAAGATTTAAGATCAGGATCACAAGATTCAAGAACAAGACCAAAAACCCTTGAATTTAAGCAAAAGTCAAGATAAAATCTATCAAATCCGCAAATGAAGTTCAAATTCAAGATCAAGCTCGAAATCCTTGAATTTAAATTTGAAAAGGCGAATTAGAGTATTCATAGAGATTGTAAGACTCATATATTGAAATCAATAAAATGATTGTTGCAATATTTTTCTTGTCCCGATTTATTTATTTTTTGGTCACAAATTTTTACTGTCCAACAAATTCTGGCACACCTAATGGGACCATCTCTACATCTCATCTCAATTTTTCCAACTTCAAAGTTTAAGAACAATGAAATGACTTCCAAGAAGGTCAATTCTCAATCAACTGCTTCCAAGGCTGCTGATTCCAACTTCTCTACAGAAGTAGAGAGCATCCTTAACATTACTTTTGGAAGCTTTGGAGCTGTCACAAGGAGCAAGGACAACAAACTAGGACAACAAAACATATCAAGTGTCGTCCACACCAGCTTCAATTTTTGGATCTTCAACCCAAAGGAGCGAGATCCCAAGTAACTGTTTCAGAAGGAGAAAATGTTGTAGCAGAGTCACTTAAGAAGACTCTAGCTCTACTTGAGCACTCTGGTTCCAAATACTCTAGCGCAAAGAACGATGATCATTCAACCAACTCATCATCTCCAATTACACTGCATAAATTGAGCACTTCAAAGATTAACTTATGCGACAATCCGTGTTACTCTTCGATATCCCCAATGATTATGTAAGCAATGGTGATCGGTGCCTCATCCATGGAGGAGCAACTTTCTAACCTAACGAGGGTAATTGAAGGTCTCACTAAGTATGTGCAAAATCAAGATGCTAGGATTGATTAGTTGGCGGACAGGATGGATGAATTAATAGACAGAGAATTTATCCATGCACATGGAAAAACTCTAGAAGGTCACGAGACAGAGGTTTCTTCTGTCTAAGGAGGTACAAGTTTCTTTTGAAAAACAAATGCCACCAGCTAAGGAGGTACAAGTTTCTTTCGAGGGAGTGATTTCGATTGATCAGTTGAAAGAGTTCATTGATATTGTAACTAAGTCTTCCATGAAATACGCCAAGCCCTACACTGCAAGATTTGATAGCCTCAAAATGCCTATTGGCTATCAACACCCTAAATTTTAATTACTCGAGGGTAAAGGGAACCCAAAATAACATGTTGCATATTTTGCTGAGACATGTAATATGCTGAAACTCACGGTGACTATCTTGTTAAATAATTTGTTCATTCCCTAAAGGGAAACACCTTTATTGGTATACGGACCTTGAGCCTAACTCCACCAATAGTTGGGAGCAATTGGAGCATGAGTTCCTAAATCGCTTTTATAGCAAAAGACGTACAATGACATGGTAGAGCTCATGAATACTTAACAAAGAAAGGACGATCCAGTCACTGACTTCATCAATCTATGGAGAAATGTGAGTATAAACTACAAAGATAAGCTTAGTGAAAACTCTGCAATAGAGATGTGCATCCAAGGAATGCACTCGGTGCTTCTCTAAATCTTGCAAGGCATTAAGCCTAAATATTTTGAAGAGTTAGTTACTCGTTTTCATGACATGGAGTTATGCATGTCTTCTGCTGAAAAGTAGTAGTGATTATCCATGATTCTTGAAGGGGAAAGGATAAGCATAAACCCAAAATATGGGGCAAGTTTGTTCCCAAAAATGACAATAAGGAATACATGAATGTTGACGTGTCTCTTATGAAAGTCACCACAAAGGTGATCAAGAAGCAAAACGTGAAGACGATTTTTCGAGCACGTCCAAATCAGAAGTTAACTTTAAAGAAACTGCAACAAAAGGAAAACACTTTCCTTGATTCTGATGTTGTCGAGATTTTCAATGAAATCCTTGAGCATAAGCTCATTGAACTTCCAGAGATGAAGCGCCCTGACGAAGCTGGAAGGACCAATCACACAAATTATTGCAAGTATCATAGGCTTGTGGGTCACCCTCTGAAAAAGTGTTTTTGTCTTTAAGGACAAAGTCATGAAATTGGCAAATGAGAAGAAGATCTTCTTCGATGATGAGATGTCCCGTTCTCATCAAATGTCTATCACTTTTGGCTCGCTTAATCCGGACCAAATATGTGTTAAAGAGCATAATAAGAAACTATTAGAGAATGACAAGTCTTTATTTGATGAAAATGATGATCAAGGTTGGACTTTGGTGACTAGGTATAGACGCAAGAAGATGAGTCTACGAAAGGAGTCGTTCAAACAACCAACTAGAAAGGGAATGGTGAAGAAACTAAGAAAATAGAGGCTGGTTGAACTTTCGAAGAAGACGAGGGTAATGGAGCTTCACCACCAAAAACCACTGTCATGCACTGTTTTCGCCAAGGTTAAACAAGCATGACTTATGTACTCTAAAAAGAATTAAAGTTTTATACAGAGTCGCCACCTAATTTTTAAGGAAAATAAGGAAACCTATTTATTTATTAGAACGTATGATTGATGTTTTAGTCTACGAAAAAACCAATTGAGATTTTAGGTATGGGTTTAAATTATCCCGAAGGGAAGGGGTTAGACACCCTTCAGGATCCACAAATGTGGTACTCGGCTAGACTAAATTTATCAAAGAGGGAGCAGGTATATAAAAATAACGTAAAAGTATATGTATTAAGTTTAAACTAATTCTTTTGAAAAAATATAAATGTTTAAAACTATGTAAAGGTATATGTATGTTAAATATATAAATAAAACATATTGTTAAAAAAAACATGTATAAAAATGTATAAATACATGTGAAAAGAAAAAGTATTTTAAGATGTATGAAAAGAAATGTATTATGATGTGCCATGAAAAGAAAAAGTATTTACTAATAATATTCTTTGTTTGATTAAAATTTACGAAAAAAGTAAAGATTAACTTGAATAGAAAATATCACAATGTTTATGATGTCAAAGTGTGTAAATTAATTGATTAATTTAATTTATTGACGTAAACATTAACGACCTAAGTTTGCCTAAGTAACAAAAGAAAAAAGAAAAGAAAAACAAATATATACAGACAAAAAATATGTATTAAAATAATATTAATACATATGCTGTTGTAAAATATATGTCAACAAAAATATATAAGTATATGTATGTAAAGAAAAGACAATATTGAATAAATAAAAATTGTTCTAAAGGGAAAAACTATGTAATATTTTTTAGTGTAAAAAGTATAAATTATTTGATTAAATAATCTAAATCAATCTAATATTTTTATATAAATATTAACGGCCTAAATTTGCCTAAACGCATGGTAAAGATTAAATAAAGAATATTCTTCCCAACCCCCCAAAAATAAAGCTTTCATTATGATTAAAATTTGTACAAGTGTAATAATATAAAAATATAAGCACACAATTTAAAGTCTTCTTTGACTGCCATTTCCGATAAGTATTCCTAATAACCTGTATAAACACTTGTAATAAAAATATTAGTAATAATTAAATAATAATCAAAATAAAATGAAAAATATGTGTGCATATACATATTTAAAAATATAATTTTATTAGAAAGTGGACTCAGATAAAGTTTTTAAAATATTATAAAGATTTAGTCATTGTCCGAAAATATTAATTTTTGTTACGTTTTGTATATGTAAAATCCGTCTTTTTATTTGTGAAGGCCTCGAAAATCGACGGATAATTTCTTCATCAGCCAAGTGTTGATATTTAATATAAATAGTAAATTTGAAAATGTAAAATCCGTCTTTGTAATGGGATGGCCTCAAATGATCCAGACGGACATATAATTTCATTAGCCATGTGTCGGCCTTTGATATAAATAGTAAATTTGAAAATGTAAAGTATGCCTTTGTAACGGGAAGGCCTCAAATGGAAAAACCTCAAATATTTGGACGGAGAGATAATTTCATTGGCAATGTATCTGTTTTGATATAAAATAAATAACTTGAAAAGTAAAGATCCATCTTTTGTGTTGTGTTGGGGTGACCTCGAATATCCGACGGAGAGGTAGTGTCATTGACCAAATTAGTGTAGTATTTATTCGTTATTAGTATAGAAAAAATCATCAACAAAATTACCATAAAAATAGGATCATTAGCGAACAAATTCAAGAGGCGTCTTAAACATCATCTCAAAGGCTAACGAGCGGCAACAACCCAATAAGATAAAAAAAAACAATGTAATAATCAACAGTAAATGATTGACAACAGTGAAGCTTCAATGGAAAGTTCAACTCCGGTTATATATGTGCGAGTAAAAATTAAAAATTATATTTTGTGTATATAAGAAGACAAAGCAATGACGTTGCTTCAACGGATTTCACCGGAGTAACGCCTCAAAAATTTGACCAGATCTGTCTCATTTCGAGCCAAAATAGTTAGGAGGCAGCCATGCTTATGGTCTTTGGAGCTTCGCCGACCATCGCCTCCAACGGAGCAGTGATGGAAAGGAAAGGGAAGATGAAAGGGGGGCGGCACTAGTGTTGGCGTCTAACTGGCCGTTGATTTCGCCTTCCAAAGTGGGGCAACCAAATGTGGTGGTTTCAAGGTTGGATCTCTCCGTTCATCACCTCCGGTGAGCCAACAAAAAGTGGGGAAGGGAGGTGGTCTGTGGCGGCTGGAGCAGCGCATGACGGTGTTCCCATTGGTGGAGCGGCGGTGGTAGATCTGGTTTGGCATGCCAACGGGGTGATGCAGTTAGTTAGTGGTGGTGTTCGACTGCTGAAGTTATTGGTTGCGGGACTCCGGTGAATTTCGTCGGCCAAAAATGGAGAGGATGAGGCGACAGTTTTTGGGAGAGAGAGAAAGTAAAGAGGAGAAGGATTTTTAGAGCGAGAGAGTGAGAAAATCTGATAGGTTTTGCATGTGTTCTGTTGTGTGTATGTGTGTTAGTATTTAAAAAGAAAAAAAGGTAATTTATCAAATCTACAATCTCCAACATATCGCTAGATTTAGGAAAGTAGGTGAAAGAAAAGTCAAGTATCATAATGATGGTGAGACCTTGAATTGACTGATTTGTTGTTCTGTGTATTAAAATAAGCCGATATTATTTCTGTAGATTGTATTAAATAAAGTATAAAAAATATAAATATCGATATATAACTACAGAAAAAAATATAAATAGATATAATTATCTCTGAAAAAATATATTACGCTTTAAACAATTAAAATTATAATATGTAAAAAAAAATTATAGTGTTATGTTATGTACGCATGTAGATGACTGTGCAAGAATATTAAATTGATAATAAACAGATAAAAAATTTAAAATTTATGAAATTAAGGATAATTATGTAAAATTAAAATATGATAATAAATTTGTAAAAATTCTAAAATGATGACAATTATCAATAACTTGTCGGAGGTGACAAGACAATATTGTGAGGTCCTTGTCAGATAGGACAAGACATCAAATTATTATACTGTACAAAAATAATTGATCCGACTCAACATTTGCCGACTGTAAAATGTAGAAATTAATTTGTAATTATGAAAAAATGTAAAGAATGATGAAAATAATAAAAAGATATTTAATAATTTGAAGGTGTTATAAAAAAAATGAAGCCATGTTGTGCACGTGCGCAGATGATTGTAAAAATATAGATTGATAAAAAATCTCAATATACAGAGAATTATCAACAAATTATAAAAAGTAAAAAAATAAAAGTAAATTGATAACATCTTAAAGTAAGGATAAATATCAATAATTTATTAACAATTGAAAAAAATATGTGAAAATTATATTTTGTGCCCTTTAACAGTCAGAAAGTCTAAAGACGTTAATTTTAAGCACAAAGAGCAAAAATTGGGTGTCAACAGTTGCCCCTTTTCATTTGAAGGCGATGTAGAAGTCTTCAAATAAAAACGTTGATGTTTAGCTAATTTTGCTCGACAGAAAATAATTTTGATGAAAATTCGACCAAACTCCAATTTAGAGTTGCATACATATCTCGAGTTGTATGAGAATCCGATCGGGTGTAGTTTAAAAGAATATGCAATTGCCTCTTGCCTCGTTATCAGGGGCGAATGATCATGTGGAATGGTTATTGAGATGAGGATTGGTTGGGAACGAAAGTATTCACATATTCCTGATGCTCCTTTTGAAATTGCCAGAATCGAACTATGAGATGCTGGGGATGCAAGATTGTATGCTTGATGAGAAGAAAGAATGATTGTGGGATTGTGATGACCGAACTATGGATAGAGCTTTCTACATATCTCGAGTGTCACGAGCATCAGATCAATATAGCTCGTAATGAGAAAATAATTTTTTTTGGGGCGGTTCTCAAAATTTGCCAGTGTATAATTATGAGATTTGAAAAAATGCGTTATTGTTCTTGATTGTACTTTTCATTGAAAATATACATGATGTCTTCGATTATCTACGGAGACTTGAGGATGAATGATGCCTTCGATTGTTTATGGAGACTTGAGGATGAATGTCATCTCCGATTATATACGGGGACTTATGTGATGAATGAAAGATGTCTTCGATTGCCTACGAAGACTTGATGCATGATATCTCCAATTGTCTATGGAGACTGATGTTGATTGTTGTCTACAGAGACTGATGTTGAACGATAATGTCTTTGATTGTATACGAAGACTTGATGACATCTCCAATTGTCTATGGAGACTGATTTTGATTGTCATCTCCGATTATCTAGGGAGACTGTGTGATGAATGATATTGTCTTCGATTGTCTATGAAAATTTAATGACACCTTCAATTTTCTATGGAGTCTGATGTTGATTATCGTCTCCGATTGTCTACGAAGACTGATGTTGAATGATAATGTCATCGATTGTATACGAAGACTTGATGTCATCTCCGATTGTCTATGGAGACTCTATGATGAATTATGTTGTCTTCTATTGTCTTCGAAGACTTGATCCATGACACCTCCAATTGTCTATGGAGGCTGATGTTGATTGTTTGTCTCCGATTATCTACGGAGACTGCGTGATGAATGATGATGTCTTCGATTGTATACTAGAACTTGATACATGACACCTCCAATTGTCTATGGAGGCTGGTGGATTGTCATCTCCGATTGTCTAAGGAGACTGATGTAATGTTTTTGATTATTTACGAAGACAGATGCATGACACCTCCAATTGTCTATGGAGGCTAATGTGATGAATGATGCCTTTGATTGTCTACGAAGACTTGATGATATCTCTCATTGTCTATGGAGACGGATGTTGAATGATGATGTCTTCGATTATCTACGAAGACATAATGACATCTCCAATTATCTATGGAGACGGATGTTGAATGATGATGTCTTCAATTGCCTACGAAGACTTGATGAGATCTATAATTGTCTATGGAGACCGATGTTAATGGTCGTCCTCAATTGTTTAGGAAGACTAAGGTCATTAACCAGTGAGGTAATTGAATTCTAATGGTCTCTCGATTGGTGGAGTAACTAGAGTGAATAGCCTCTCGACTAGAGCGGCTGTTTGAAAGGTAATAGCCTCTCGACTGCCGGGGCTATGAAAAGGTAGAAGCAATATTGGAAGGAGAACACCTAATAGAAATGTAAAATATTTATGTTTGAATACGAGAACTTAAAAAGAAAAGTTAATTATCTGTATTTGGAGGTGGGCGTCTTGCATGTAAAGTGTAATGCATGTATGTGAAGACATGTGTTTGAAATGAAAGAAAATTATTTTTTGCATTTTTGTTGTAAAAAATGTGTTGAAAGATGAAAAATGCGGGAGATTGCTTTGTGTATTCTTTGTAGGAAATGTGAAAATGTAGAAGATTATTTTGTATTTTCCTTGTAAGAAATGCTGAAAGTTGAAAAATGTAGAAAATTATTTTGTGTTATTCTTTGTGAGGAATGTTGAAAGGTGAAAATTGTTTTGTGTTTTCCTCGTAAAAAGTGTTGAACAATGAAATAAAATTGTTTTGGTTTTTCTTTTGTAAGAAATGTTGAAAGTTAAAAAAAAGCATAATTATGCCTTGACTGTAGTTGGTACCAATAATTAGTAGTGTGTATAAGAATTCCCCCATCTCTTCCAGCTAATCGAGATTGACTTCAGGGTAACTCCTATAGCTTCAAGTGGTACCTCAGACATACCTAAGTATCGAAAAGATTCGTTCGTCTTGCCTCAAACAAGGATTTGAAGCCTATTCTCATGTTTCAAGTGCCCTAACCAGAAAAAATGGCTTATTTTCACACCTATTTGAGTATTTTTATTTCAAATGTAGAGACGCCCAAAGATATACACTCACACTCAGAAAGAAGTTCGATGAATGTAATTGTGATATCATAGGCTTGACCTTCATGTAAGTATCCACTAATGTGAGAACACTTGGAGTAGGATCTTGTAGGACTTGTTATTGGCTTGTAATGTAGGCTTGGGGACGGGTAGGATGGTATTTGGGATGAAAGTGACTAATCCTCAATAAGCATTGCAATGTATCCATGATTTTAACATTTGTTGCGCTCGCTCAATCTTCTTTGTTGTGGTTCTTTGCCCCTTGTTTTGTATTTGTCTCGACTTCGTTTGAATCTTGTACTGGAGTTTTTCCCCTTATTTTATTTTCAATAAACGTATTTTCTTTTTTTATGATGATTCTCCATAATTGTTGGAGTCATCTCTTCTTCTCTCTATTTTTTGGGGGGTTTGCTCTTTTCTCTTTGAAGTCGTCTTTTGTTTTTGTTCTTATGGGGAGGGGCATATATCCTTTGCTTTTGGCAGCTTTGATCTTGAATCTTCATTCGCAACTTGCATGTACTTAGTGTGCTCAAGGAGGTGGGGTAAAAGAGGAATAATGCATGTAAGCACTCAAAAGGTATAGGCTCAGATGTGGTTATCCAAAGGAAAGGTTTCAGGCTCAAAAGAGGGAGTGCTAAGGACTGATGTCATTTGGTGGGCTGTGAAAGGCACAATCGGGTCAAAGAAGGACTACAATCCTTTCCCAAACTAAGTGTAACTCAGAATTTCGCCTCAACAGACATTCAGGCCAAGTTCTTGATAAAAAATGCAATACAATGAACTAGTCTAAAGCTTACCACACAATGCACTTGAAACGATGAGGTTGACTTCATTTTTGTCTTAGATGTATGCAAGAGAATTTTCAAGTGTTACTCAGGTTTGACAAAGAGGTACCAAAAGAATCTAATGTTTATCTTGAAGTCGGTCCTCTCTATCATATCAATTTGTTCTTTCTCAAGCACACACCTAACTGTGTTGGTACGAACTAAGTCAAAATTCTGAATTTATTTATTTGAAAAAAAAGGATCGAACCTGAATGAGGATTGCCTACGTATCTTGTGAAAACAAGAATCAGGTCTGCGTAGTCTAAGTAAATTTGTAAATTTATATGTGCAATGTATAATTGTAAAAAGATGATGGTCATCCATGAAAATAATGTTAAAGATGATTAGGAAAGAACTGCTTTTAACATTAAAATTATTCCGATCAGATGATTGAGAGGATGGGTGTCAAGTATGTGGAGAGTTTTGACACAACTTCGGTATGCTGACAAGATTGAGAAAGTCATACATTTAAGAAATTATGACATTACTTCGCCACAGTTGGCAGGATTATTATGAATGAAAGAATATTAAACCCTTTTTTTTGGAAGTGGGGATCGATACGTCATAAATTTAATGGTAAACAATGTTCAAAAGAAGAAGCTAGGTGTTCTCGCATCAAAATTGGGTGAGGATTTGGAGGTAGACCGGCTAGGCACTAATGTTATTGGGAATTTGCGCTCTTGAAGACTTTTGGAGAGCGTCTTTGAACTATTTTTGAAAAATTTCCTCAGTTGAATTCTAAAAAAATTATTTCGAAATAGTGAAGAGACCGAACCTTAATGTAGGGTTGCCTACGTATCTTGTTAGGACAAGAATCAGGTCAAAACGTAGTTCAAACTATTTGTGAGTTTGTACATGACGTGATCTATTTCCAGAATAGGAACTTTCCTAAATGGTTGAGAGTAGGACTGACTGATTGCGAGAAGGCATACTAACCTAAATTCACCGACTCTGAAACTATGGAATTCAAAGAAGGTTTGGGGGAGTATAAGACACCCCCGCATGAACCACAGTGTGTGAAGTGTACGGCCAAAGACTCGATGAAATTGTGATTTATGATCAAATGAAGTAAAAAATAACGTGTAACAGTTTTTATAATAGACAGATACAATGTATCAAATAATGAATAAAAGAATTGATAAGACAACAAATTTAATTGCAAATAATGTAAAGAATTTATGAAAAAGTCAAACACAATTTTCAACGTGAAACAGATAAAGAATCAAAGAATTAATATATGCAAAAAATATTAAAATATCTCCCTCAATTGAAAAATTGAGTCTATCATTGTTAGAACCTGCTGTTAATCCCCAGCAGAGTCGCCATTCTTTCATGCCCTGTTTTCGCCAAGGTTAAACAAGCACGACTTATGAACTCTAAAAAGAATTAAAGTTTTATACAGAGTCGCCCCCTAATTTTTAAGAAAAATAAGAAAACCTATTTATTTATTAGCACGTATGATTAATGTTTTAGTCTGTGAAAAAAATAATTGAGATTCTAGATAAGGGTTTAAATTATACCGAAGGGAAGGGGTTGGGCACCCTTCAGGATCCACAAATGTGGTACCCGACTAGACTAAATTTATCAAAGAGGGAAGAGGTATATAAAAATAACGTAAAAGTGTATGTATTAAGTATAAATAATTCTTTTTAAAAAATATAAATGTTTAAAACTATGTAAAGGTATATGTATGTTAAATATATAAATAAAATATTTTGTTAAAAAAACATGTATAAAAATATATAAATACATGTGAAAAGTAAAAGTATTTTATGATGTATGAAAAGAAATTTATTATGATGTGCCATGAAAAGAAAAAGTATTTACTAATAATATTCTTTATTTGATTAAAATTTACGAAAAAAGTAAAGATTAACTTGAATAGAAAAGATCACAATGTTTATGATGTTAAAGTGTGTAAATTAATTCATTAATTTAATTTATTGGTGTAAATATTAACGACCTAAGTTTGCCTAAGTAACAGAAGAAAAAGAAAAGATAAAAAAATATATACAGATAAAAAATATGTATTAAAATAATATTAATACATATGTCATTGTAAAATATATGTAAAAAAATATATATAAGTATATGTATGTAAAGAAAAGACAACATTGAATAAAGAAAAATTATTCTAAAGGAAAAGACTACGTAATATTTTTTAGTGTAAAAAGTATAAATTATTTGATTAAATAATCTAAATCAATCTAATATTTTTATATAAATATTAACAACTTAAATTTGTCTAAACGCATGGTGAAGATTAAATAAAGAATATCCTGCTCAACACTCCAAAAATAAAGCTTTCATTATGATTAACATTTGTACAAGTGTAATACTATAAAAAATATAAGTACCCAATTTAAAGTCTTCTTTGACTGCCATTCCCGATAAGTATTCCTAATAATCTGTATAAACACTTGTAATAAAAATGTTAGTAACAAATAAATAATAATCAAAATAAAATAAAAAATATGTGTGCATATACATATTTGAAAATATAATTTTGTTAGAAAGTGGACTCAGATAAAGTTTTTGAAATATTATAAAGATTTTGTCATTGCCCGGAAATATTTATTTTTGTTACGTTTTGTATACGTAAAATCTGTGTTTTTATCTGTGAAGGCCTCGAAAATCGACGGATAATTTCTTCATCGGCCAAGTGTTGATCTTTGATATAAATAGTAAATTTGAAAATGTAAAATTCGCCTTTGTAATGGGATGGCCTCAAATGATGCAGATGGACATATAATTTCATTGGCCATGTGTCGGTCTTTGATATAAAGAGTAAATTTGAAAATGTAAAGTCTGCCTTTGTAATGGGAAGGCCTCAAGTGGGAAGACCTCAAATATCTGGACGGAGAGATTATTTCATTGGCCATGTATGTTTTTTTTGATATAAAATAAATAACTTGGAGAGTAAAGATCCGTCTTTGTGTTGGGGTGACCTCAAATATCCGACGGAGAGATAGTGTCATCGACCAAATTAGTGTAGTATTTATTCGTTATTAGTATAGCAAAAATCATTAATAAAATAACCACAAAAATATGATCATCAACGAACAAATTCAAGAGGCGTCTTAAACATCATCTAAAACGCTAACAAGCAGCAACAACCAAATAAGATAAAAGAAAATAATCTAACAATCAACAGTAAAAGATTGACAACAGTGAAGCTTCAATGAAAAGCTCAACATCGGTTATATATGTGCGAGTAAAAATCAAAAATTATATTTTGTGTATACAATAAGACAAAGCAATGTCGTTGCTTCAAAGGATTTCACCAGAGTAAGGCCTAAAAAATCCAACCAGATCTGTCTCGTTTCAAGCCAAAATAGTTAGGAGGCAGCCACGCTTGTGGCCTTTGGTGCTTCACCGGCCATCACCTCCGGCGAAGCAGTGATGAAAAGGAAAGCGGAAGATGAAAGGGGACGACACTAGTGTTGGCCTCTGACTGGTGGCCGATTTCGCTAGCCAAAGTGGGGCAACCGGATGTGGTGGTTTCATGGTTGGATATCAGCATTCATCACCTCCGGCGAGCCAGTGAAAAGTGGGGAAGAGAGTCTGCCTGTGGTGGCTGGAGCAGCGCATGGCGGTGTTCCTGCCGATGGAGCGGCGGTGGTAGATCTGGTTTGGTGTGGCAGCGGGGTGATGGCGTTAGTTAGTGGTGGTGTTCGACTGCTGAAGTTGGTGGTGGTTGCCGGACTCCGGTGAATTTTGTCCGCCAAAAATGGAGAGGATGAGGCGACAGTATTTGGGAGAGAGAGAAAGCGAAGATGAGAAGGATTTTTATAGAGAGAGAGAGAGAGTCAGAAAATCTGATAGGTTTTGCATCTGTTCTGTTGTGTGTATGTGTGTTAGTATTTAAAAAGAAAAAAAGGTAATTTATCAAATCTATAATCTCCAACATATCCCTAGATTTAGGAAAGTAGGTGAAAGAAAAGTTAAGTATCATAATGATGATGAGATCTTGACTTGACTGATTTATTGTTCTGTGTATTAAAATAAGTCGATATTATTTTTGTAGACTGTATTAAATGAAGTATAAAAATATAAATATTGATATATAACTACAGAAAAAACAGATATAACTATCTCTGAAAAAATGTATTACGTTATAAATAATTAAAATTATAATATGTAAAAAAGAATTATAGTGTTATGTTATGTACGTGTGTAGATGACTGTGCAAAAATATTAAATTGATAATAAACTAATAAAAATCCTAAAATTTACAATTAAGGATAATTATGTAAAATTAAAATATGACAATAAATTTGTAAAAATTCTGAAATGCTAACAATTATCAATAACTTGTCGGAGGTGACAAGACATTATTGTGCGGTCTTTGTCAGATGTGATAAGACATCAAATTATTATACTATACAAAAATAATTGATCTGACTCAACATTTGTGGACTGTAAAATGTAGAAATTGATTTGTAATTATGAAAAATATAAAGAATGATGAAATTAATAAAAAGATATATAATTAATTTGAAAGTGTTATAAAAAATGTGAAGTCATGTCGTGCACGTGTGCAAATAATTGTAAAAATGTTGATTGATAAAAAATCCCAATATACAGAGAATTATCAACAAATTAAGTAAAAATATAAAAATAAATTAATAACATCTTAAAGTAAGGATAAATATCAATAATTTATTAACAATTGTAAAAAATATGGGAAAATTGTATTTTGTGCCCATTAACAGTCATGAAGTCTGAAGACGTTAATTTTAAGTACGGAGAACAAAAATTCGGTGTCAACAACCACGACATCCGGTGACTTTGAAAGAGTTCTTGCCAAGTTAGTTTCGTGTAAAGATTGATCAAGTCAATCTTGAGGCATCTTGATTTAATACTGCCAAAGAGGGGGCAAAGGGTGAAAATCTACTTATGGGAGTTCCTTCATCTTCTGAAAAACTTGCTGAAACTCTTGGTCAAGAGGCACATATATGTGATACAAAAATCACATTTACAAATAATGATTTTTTTCTTAACAAAACCTGCACAATCTCCCTTTATACGTTTTGGGTCAAGTTCTAGGAAAAAAGATAAACAAAATCCTAATAGATGAGGGATCCGAAGTCAACATCTTACAAATTCGTACAATGAAGAAACTTGGCATCGCTACTGACGAACTTACCAAAAGTATTTTGATGATCCAAGGCTTCAACCAAGGGGGTTAGAGGGCCATGGGATCCGTCAATTAGGGATTCATATGGATAATTTTTTATCAAATACGTTGATGCATGTGATAGGTGCCAAGACTTCATATAATGTATTACTTGGGTGGCCTTGGGTACACGAGAACAAAATTATCTCATCCTCTTACTATCAATGCTAGAATTATCTCGAAGGCAGAGTGGAAAGAAAGATAGTATCTGATGATAAGCCTTTCACTGAAGTTGAATCGCACTTTGCTGATACAAAATTCTACTTGAAGAATTATGTCATGAATGTGAAAAGGGTTTAGAATGTCACCAAGACCAAGTGTGATGATCTTAAATCTAAGAAGGTCATGGTGACTGTCGAAAAAGTTACCACCAAGAAGCCTTTCTTCACTTCTAATAAAGAGAGCGTCGAATCCACGAAAAGAAGGCAACTCCTATTCTCCTCTATGTACCAAAGGTAAAGAAAGAGAAAAATCACCTATCTGATGCTCAAGATAATGTATTAAAGGGGTTAACTCTACCTATCAAGCGGATTGACGCAATAAGTCCATCCTCAAGGCTACTTGGAGAGCCTTTGGCTCAAAATCCTCCACAAGATATAACGTTCCCTATGATGTGTACAAAAGAAAGTTTTGATCCAAATGCTTACAAGTTATTTGTAAAGGCTGGATATAATCCTAATGACCCATCGAGGTTGGGTAAACTTCCATAAAAAATTACAACCAGGCAGGCACATGAGGGCCTAGGGTACACACCACCATCTCTAGTTCGTATCTCTATAAGAAGGGCAGTTAGCAACTACATCACTGTGGAAAAGGAGTCCAATACTTCCAATAAAAGGCCTTATGTCTTTGATCGACTTGGAGAATCAACCGTAATAACTTCTGTGTTCGAGAGGTTAGGTTCACTAAATAAGAAGAAAAGTAACAAGCGTCAGAGAAGTCATCAAAGCAAGATGATGCACTCTTCATCCAAAATCCAGAAGGATTTCCAAAGTTTGATTCCTTCTAGAATGAGGCAACAGACGAAACTTGTAGTTTCATGCAAAGGGTTATTAAAAGCAAAGGATCATACTATGGTTTATACTAAGGAAGGTGAGGAATATAAAGAAAGTGTTAGCTCCTCATATCATGTTACAACCCAAAATGAGAATAATGTCTCATTTCAAATGAAGGTTGATGAAGAGCTGGAAGATATTTCATGGTGTTACCACATATCTATCAACGAAAATGACCCTCAATAGGAGGAAGATGCTTGAGATTCTCCATCGAAACTTGAAGAAGGAGTGAAGACCATAGTACATCCCTTTAAAGAAGTCAAACTTTGCATTGATGAATACCCAAACCAATTTACCTAAGCGCCTTCCTAGAAAAGGATGAAGAAATCGCTTATATGGATATACTCAAAGAATATAAGGATGTATTCGCTTGGATTTATAGGGAAATTCCAGG
The DNA here is from genome assembly GCA_030864215.1 of Capsicum pubescens. Taxonomy (NCBI): domain Eukaryota; kingdom Viridiplantae; phylum Streptophyta; class Magnoliopsida; order Solanales; family Solanaceae; genus Capsicum; species Capsicum pubescens. The sequence goes on from CM061538.1 coordinate 231,956,553, forward strand.
CTTAGATTTAAAAGTTGCAGTCCATCAGTTGGCAGTCAGGAATGGTGCTCATCCTATTAAGTAAGCCCAAAGGCTCTTTAGGCTAGAGTTGGTTCCATTGAAAATGAATTTAACAAACTCGTTGAAGCTAAATTTATTCGTGGAATCAAATATCCCACGTGGATTTTAAGTATGGTTCAAGTACGGAAAAAGAATAGCCAAATTCAAGTTTGTGTCGACTTTCAGGATCTCAACAATGCTTTCCCTAAGGATGATTTTCCAATATCCATACCAGAGCTAATGATTTATGCCACCACTGGTTATGAGTAAATGTCCTTCATGGATGGTTCATCCATCAATAACCAAATCTGCAAAGCGCCAAATGATGAAGAGCTTACTGCATTTCGTGTGCCCAAAGGTATTTATTGCTATAAGGTAATGCCTTTTGGTTTGAAGAACGCTGGCGCCACTTATCAAAGGACTATGCAAAATATCTTTGATGGTCTACTCCATAAAAATGTTGAATGTTATATGGTTGACCTAGTGGTGAAAACAAGAAAGAGAGACGACCACTTAAAAGACCTAAGAATGGTATTCGAGTTGCTTCGAAGATATCAACTTAGGATGAATCTATTAAAATGTGCCATTGGAGTTACTTCAGAAAAGTTTCTTGGCTTCATTTTATGACATCGAGAAATTAAAATTGATCAGGTCAAGGTCGATACGATTTTGAAGATGCTCGAACCTCAAAACATTCATGAGTTAAAAAGTCTTCAAGGAAGGCTAACGTATTTAAGGAGGTTTATCTTAATCCTGGCCAAGAAGTGTCAACCATTTAGCTATCTCATGAAGAAGGATGCTTCTTTCGAATGGGACCAAGCTCGTAGCAAGGCTTTCGAGAGTATCAAATCATACTTGATGAAGCCTCCATTTTTTGCGGCACCTATACCTGGGAAACTATTGGTACTCTATATCACGACTCAAGAAAGGTTAGTTGGAGAACAATTGGCTCAAGAAAAGAGTGAAGTCAAAGAAAACTCTCTTTACTATCTGAGCAGAACGATGACACCAAATGAGCTGAAGTATTCCCCGATCAAAAAGTTATGTTTGGCATTGGGTTTATTAATCAAAAAATAAAATACTACTTTTATGCTTATGTCATTCGTCTTGTGTCTAGGGCAAATCCCATCAAGTTTGTAATGTCGAAACCAGTCCTTAGTGAAAGACTTCCAAGGTGGTGCCTTCAATTTCAACAGTTTGAGATTGTGTACATCACCCCAAAGGTCGTAAAAGGACAAGCATTAGCGAACTTCTTGTCAGACTACCCGATACCTGATGATTGGGAACTAATCTATGAACTTCCTGATGAAGATGCAATGGTTATTGAATCTATACCCCCATGGAAGATGTACTTCGATGGTGCCGCACATCGAGATGGAGCTAGTGATGGTGTGGTGTTTGTCACTCCAAAAAGAGAGGTCATCCCATACTCTTTTGCCCAGACAAATCGTTGGTTTAATAATGTTTCTAAATATCAAACATTAATACTCGGCCTTGAGATGTCAGTTGACATAAAAAAACTATAATTACAAGTCTTTGGTGACTCTCAATTAGTAATCAAACAACTATTGGAAAGCTATGAAGTCAGAAAGCCTGAGCTACTCCTATATCATGATTATTCTCAAAAGTTAATGGGATGTCTTGGAGAAGTGACCCTCCAGCACGTGCCAAGAAAAGAAAATAAGAAAGCCGATGTCTTAGCTGCCTTGGCCCCAATCCTAACTCTTCTGAATCAAATAGGAGTTACTATCCGACAAGAATGGGTAGTACCATTATTGAGTGAGGATGAAGATGTAGAAAATAGGGTTGAGCACCTCGTCGCTCTGTCTGAAGCTGTAAAGGAAAATTAGTGACAACCTATCATTGACTATTTATGTTATGGAATACTTCCATAGGAACTAAAAGAAGGACTGGCATCCATCGCCGTGCATCTCACTTCTTTTACTACAAAATCACTATACAAAAGATCATTTGAAGGAGTACTCTTATGGTGTTTGGGAGAGGAATAAACAATTCAAGCTTTGCAAGAAGCGCGCTCGGGAGTTTGTGGATCTCATTAGTCTGGACCAAACCTCTATTTTCATAGTAAAAGGATGGGAAATTATTGGCCAACAATGGTAAAAGATTGCTTAGACTATGCTAGAAGGTGCAAAACTTATCAATTCTGTGCAAATTTCATACATCAACCTCCTGAAGTATTACATCCAACTATAGTATCCTGGACATTTACGCTTGGGGATTGGATGTTCTTGGACCACTGCCAAAATCTTCTAGTGGGCACTTCTACATCTTTGCTACGACAGATGATGTAAGACCTCGCAAAATTCTAAACTTAACTCAGTCCGTTAAAGTTTGAAAGAGGTCCCAGACTTAGAAAAAATTTCAGCAAAGTGTTTATAGTTAGGAGTATTTTAGCCTTCGTAAGTTGGTGATCCTATTTCACGATCCTTATGACCTTAAAATATCAATTTTTAGGTTTATTTATGATCAAGAATATCAGGTCACTTCGGCTGAGTTATGGATTTTTCGAACATCGTTTGAGGCACGTTTGGAAATTCAAAATAGTGGATCGACGTGATCTCGATCTCCGCATCTCCTATCGCATCAATAAATATTTTCCTCAACTCCCAGTGCTAAATTCTAGTGAGCCAACGCAAACTCAACGCGTCGCGTCACACATCGCGTCGATAGTGAATTTTCCCCGGCTTTAAGTGCAATTCCAGTGAACCAATGCGAACTTGATACGGTACGTTGGTCATCGCGTTGATGCCATCGATGCGGTGCGTCGGTCATTGGGGCATTACAGATGACTTCTCTAAATGGGCTGAAGTTGTTACTCTCAAAAAAGTAAAGAAGGAGAATTTTCACGACCCAAGGCTATCCCCTAGTCGAGACAACGATGCCTACGGTCACGAGTGACCACAAGCTAATCCATGAGCTGGTACCTGCTATGAGCACTGAACAAACGAGTAACAAAAACAACATGTGTGGAAGATAATTTGATAAGATGCTATAAAACTGGAATACTAAAATACGTAACAAAACATGTCTGAAATATCTGATAGAATACTAGAAACCAACTGTCTATCTAAAAACAACTTATAATACTGAAATAACTAACTGACTGTCTGACTGATTGTCTGATGAGGAGTTGATGGGGCAAATCTCCAATTAAATCCGACTGATCGAACATAATAAAATACTAAAATAACTGAAATAACCATATCATGTCCTCGATGGATGAGGACTCACCACTACTTCTGCTAAGTAACGCTGAGCTGTCTAAGAACGATTGGAAAATTGAGCGTCCGATCCTATCTTATAACACAACATAACGCAAAAGAAAAGTATGCGGTCAGTACTTTGAATGTACTGGTATATGAGATGAGGACTGACTGAAATGCATGAGGTAACTGAACATGAATGCATGAACATGTAATATCTGAGAATACAAGACCAAGCATAAATATGTTTTTGAAATAAATTCTGAAAGATTGAAATTTGTATAACTGAAAACCTGTACACTTGGTCAAGCAAACCTGAATTGAGATATACTAAAATACTGACTGAAACTATGGTAGATATCATATAACCGACATACCTCTATCTGAGCTAATCAGGGTCTAACCTGTAATCCTAGTTGGAAGGGCATCAGTATCATGCCACGGGTACTAATACTAGCAGTATGGATCCACTAATCATGAGTCCCGAAGGACTAGGAAGTCAGTCCTAAATTAGCGGGTGACCCATAAGAGAGTGTCAGTCCTAAACTAGCGGGTGACATCTCATAATCCTACGCTAGCTACATAGTTCTGGAACTTAGGGACTGCTACTAAGGACCCAGTCTTAACTGGAGGGTGAGACCCCATCCCTAGGTTCGCTCGATGCTTAATTCTACTCTCAACTGAATGACACTGGTACTGAACTAGACTAAATTCAACTGAACTTTATTTCTGATAGTGCTCATCATGCTCATAAATATCTGAGTATACTGATAAGATTCATGGCTTAACTAACTTAGTACTTAAAATTCTGAAATCATGTAAACACATAGGTATCGGGTGTTCATAACCCACCAGCACTGAATGATAATAAAATACAATATTAAAGCTTAAAACTTTAGGATTAAATCATGGTTCAAAGACCCAAAAAGTAGACATTTCATCAAACAAATGAGAATCATGAACTTGAACACGAGAATATCTTAAAACATGGGAAAATAACATGGTTATGTGACTAAGATCATAACTAGACATTATAACATGAAGTTCACTTGAATATGACATGGGAGATTAAATCTTGAAACATGAGATAACCTAACTTTTCATGGAATCATACTTGAAAATGAATTGAGTTCAAAATACTAAGGAAGAACAAGAATTTAACTCATCTTGAACATAATAAACTTCACAATAGAGGAAAACTCATACTTTACTCAAAAAGGGTTTTTTGGGCTCAATGGGTGAAAAGACCCATTGATGAACATCCACATACCTCAATAGATGGTTTCTTGAGGGTTTCTTGAACTTGGAAGCTTGAATTCTTGATTTATGGAGAAAAGGGCTTGAATTTTGTTCTTGAAAGAGTAGGAGGGTTTTTGAAATGTGACTTGAATTCTTGGGGTTAAGGGAATGGAATTTAAGTGTTTAAAGACCCGTCATATCGATTAAGAGTAATTAGGGTCGGTTTAGGGGTGTTAAAAGACTTCAACACCCTTGATTTAAGTCAAAACAAAGCACTTTGTCACTATGTAATCACCATGCGACACACAACAATCTCCCAAGCCAAGGTGGATGATGCATGACCATAGAACAACCCCAAGTGGGCGAAGCATGGACATCGTACACCCTTTCTAGTTGCCTTTTGCGATTGTCATGCAATGCACGACCTTTGCATGGTCATAAATTTTCTCTCCGATATCGAATTAAGGCGAAATTAGTATTGTTGGGAAGCTAATTCAATTATATATAATTTGGTGGGTCTTGATATGCTAAATTCAACATATGTAAGAAGTTATACACGTTCAAATCTTACCCATGTGGAATCGAACACTAAAATTTATTCGAATCAAAGGATCTTAGCTCACTTTGCTCTAAGTGATTCTTATGAATATTTTCCCACCTCATAAGCTATATTTAAGCTAGGTTAATGATCATGAATCATGTATTCAAATATGAATCACGGGATTAGAGTTTACACACGTAGGAACAATAGTTCGATTTCTAGCTTAGAAACATGCAGGGTGTTACATTATCTCCCCCTTTGGAACATTTGTCCTCGAATGAGACTGGTTAGACTGAGAACATTAAGGCAACTAAGATCATATAATGAATATGCATGACTTAAAATAAGATTACATAAATGAGTCTGAAGCATGATACTAAAATGATTTCGTGAATGCATGCAAAGACATGGAATGGTTACATAGCTGAAACTGAGAACGAAAAAGAGTCAATCTAAAGAAAATTGCTACCTCAAGCTGAATACGAGTTTGTGGGGGAAAAGATGAGGGTACTTGGTTTTCATATCTTCTTCTGCTTCTCAAGTAGCAATCTCAATAGACTGATTCCGCCAAAGAACTTTAACCAAGGGGACTTTTTTATTCCTTAGACTACGAATCTGACGATCAAGGATCTCAACTGGGACTTCTTCGTAGGAAAGGCTATCCTTAACATCCATGTATTTTAAAGGAACAACTATATATGAATCACCAATGCATTTCTTTAACAAGGAAACATGGAACACTGGATGCACTGATGACAAATCTGTAGGTAATTCAAGCTCATAAGCTACTTTCCCAAAATGGTTCAAGATCTTGTAAGGGCCAACTTAGTGGGGACTAAGTTTCCCATTCTTGCCAAATATCTTCACTCCCTTTATAGGCAAAATCTTCAAATAAACCAAATAACCAACCTCAAACTCCAGATCCCTTCTCCTCACGTCTGCATACAATTTCTGATGGATTTGGGCTGTCTTCAACCTATACCGAATTAATTAAACTTTCTCCATCGCTTCAATCATTAAATCTATCCCTATTAAAGAAGCTTCACCTACTTAAAACCAACCAATAGGAGGCCTACATCTCCTTCCATAGAGAGCCTCAAATGGAGCCATCTGAATACTGGAGTGATAACTATTATTATAGGCAAACTCAATCAAAGGTAAGTGGTCATCCCAACTACCTTTAAAGTCAGTAGCACATGCCCTCAACATGTCTTCTAAGTTCCAAATGGTCCTATCTGCCTGACTATCTGTCTGAGGATAAAAAGCTGTACTGAGATAAACTTGGGTACTAAGACCCTTCTGAAAAGCCTTCCAAAAGTGAAAGGTAAACTGAGTACCTCTATCTAAAATGATAGATAGTGGAACTCCATATAATTTCACCAACTCTCTAAGATAGAGCCTAGCATAATCCTTAGCTAAATACGAGGTATGAACTGGCAAGAAATGGGCTAATTTGGTCATTCTATCTACAATAACCTAAATCGAATCATGCTGACGGCGTGTACGAGCGACCCTATCAGAAAATCTATGTTCACCACTAGGCCATTGGTGCTTAACCTTTACCTGCTGACAATTCTAACACTTATCCATAGACTCTACAATATCTTTCTTTATACCACTCCACCAATAGATTTTCTGCAAATCACGGTACATCTTAGTGGCTCCAGGGTGAATAGAGTATCGCGCACCATGTGCTTTAGCTAAAATTCGTTATCTCAACCCATCAACACAAGAAACATATAACCTACCCTGACAACGCAGCACACCATCTCCCCCTTGGGTGAAAACCTCTACTTTTTGCTCTCTAACTGCTTTCTTCAACTTAACCAAACTAGGATCCTTATCTTATTTTTCTTTCACTTCGACAAACAATGAAGATTCTGAACCATTCTGAACCCATATACTACCTTCAGCTGAATCAACCAATCGAACACATAATATAGCAAGCTGATAAACCTCACAGATTAACTTTTTCTTATCATCCTCAACATGATAAACACTACCCATAGAAAATCTACTAAGGGCATCTGCCACTACATTGGACTTGCTCGGATGATACAACACATTCATATCATAAACTTTTTTCAACTCAAGCCACCTTATCTGATGAAGATTCAAATCTTTCTGTGAGAACACATACTACAAACTTATGTGATCCATGAACACATCAACATGAACCCCATAAAGTTAACACCTTTATATTTTCAAGGCAAAAACGATAGCTGCTAACTCAAAATCATGGATAGGATAATTCTTCTCATGGGGTTTAAGCTGTCTAGAGGCATAGGCTATGACGTTACCTCTCTGCATCAATACACAACCAATACCAACTCTGGAAGCATCATAGTAAACTACAAACCCATCTAAACCATCCGACAAAGTCAAAACTGGGGCGGAAGTGAGTCGAGTCTTCAACTCCTGAAAACTCTTCTCACATGAATCTGACCACTGAAATTTGAATTTTTTCTGAGTCAATCAAGACATGGGGTATGCAAAATAAGAAAAACCTTCAACAAACCATCTATAATAGCCATCCAAGCCCAAAACACTCCTGATATCTAATAGAGAGATGGGTCTAGGCCAGTTTCTCATTGCTTTGGTCTTTTGGGGGTCAACTTAGATGCCATCACCAGAGACTATATGGTCAAGAAAAGCTACTTGTATTAGATAAAATTCACACTTACTGAACTTAACGAACAACTAATAAGCTCTAAGGGTCTGCAACACAACACTCAGATGGTCTGCATGACCATTCTCATTATGGGAATAAACAAGAATATCATCAATGAAGACTATGATGAACATGTCCAAGTACTGCTTGAACAGTATGTTCATCAAGTACATGAAAGATGCAGGGGCATTTGTTAGTCCAAAAGACATAAATAGGAATTCAAAGTGACTATACCAAGTTCTGAAAGTTGTCTTTGAAATGTCACATTCTCTAACTCTTAGTTGATAATAGCCGGATCTGGGGTCTATCTTAGAGAAATAAATAACACCCTAAAGTTGGTCAAACAAGTCATCAATTCGAGGGAGTGGATACTTATTCTTGATGGTGACTTTATTCAACTGACGATAATTGATACACATTCTAAGAGAACTGTCTTTCTTACGCATAAAAGAATTGGAGCGCCACAAGGAGAGACACTAGGCCTGATGAATTCCTTACTTAAGAGATATTTTAATTGTTATTTCAATTACCTAAGCTCAGTTGGAGCCATTATATAGGGGGATAGAGATAGGCTGAGTATCTAGGAGGGTATCTATTCCGAAGTCAATTTCCCTCTCGGGAGGAATTCTGAAAAGATCTTCAGAAAATACATCTAAAACTTCACTCACTACTAGAACTGACTTAAGACTCGGAGTCCCAGAACTAGAGTCCTTAACTTAAACAAGATGGTACATGAACCCCTTAGATATCATTCTTCTTGCCTTAAGATTAAAAACAATCTAACCCCTAAACACAGATGTACTACCCCTCTATTTAATAACTGGTTCATCGGGAAACTAAAACTGAATAACTCTATTTCTATAGTCAACTGAGGAATAGAATGAGTGGAGCTAATCCATGCTGAGAATGATATCAAAATCAGTCATCTCTAACTCCACAAGATCAACTGAGGTGATTTTCTCAGATACTGTTATTGGGTAATTTCTATATACTCATCTGGCTATAATAGATTTACCCACTGGGGTAGTCAATGAGAAAGGCTCTGCTAACATTTCAGGTCTAACACTGAAATTGACAGCTATATAAGGATACACTGAAAGTGAAGCTCCGGGGTCTAATAAAACATACGCATAAAGATAAAAGACCTGTAATGTACCCGTAACCACATCAGTAGAACTTTCTTGATTATGCCGGGTCTAGAGGGTATACAATCGGTTCTGACACAGCCCACTGGTCATGCTGGAAGTGTCACCCTGCTGAGTCGAGCGACCTGTTGGAACTGATGAAAAATAAGACTGGCCCTATTGGTGCATATCCCTTCCCTTTTGAGCAACTATTGGACACTCTCGTACCTTGTGGCCTGGCTTGTCATATCCAAAACATACATCATTTCTAGCCTTACATTCACCCTGATGATTCCTACCATATTTTCGACAAAGCAAATTAGTATAATTACTATTCACATTAACCTGGGACTTAAAGCCTAGCGCCCTATCCTTACTGTTTTGCCTGAACTTTGGCATTGGTACACTAGCTGGAGATGGAGCTAGGGATAAAAATTTCAAATGGAACTGAGAACTATTACCACCCTCTGACCTAGCTGAAAAAATTTTAAACTACCTATTCTGGCCCTCGTGTTCTCTCTCTCCCTCTACTTACACTTCTCCTTCTTAAAATTCTGAGCGTGAACTATGAGTCTAGATAGGTCTATTTTCTTAATCAACATGGCAGTCCTAAACTTATTAACCACACTATCAGCTTTACTAGATACAAACTTACCCATTCTAGACCTATTATTCGCCACCATAAAAGGAGCATACATCGCCAACTGAGTGAACTTAAGTGGTAATCCTTCACACTCATACTACTTTGCTTCAACTTGATAAACTTCTTCACCTTAGCTTCCTTCAACTCTAATGGAAAGAACCTATCTAAGAAAGCTGTGGAAAACTATTCCCACTCAATAGGCCCTGTCTCCACACCTTGGTCCTCCTTTCACTGCTTAAACCAGGTATGAGATACATCCTACAACTGATATGCAACCAACTCTACACTTTCACTCGAAGTGACACCTATGATATCAGTCACCTTCTGTACCATATCCAGAAACTCTTGCAATCTTCCTCAGACTTGGATCCCTAAAACAAAGAGGGATTCATTCGGGTGAAATCCTGAATCCTAACTGCAGATGTATTTTCCACTGGATTGGATAGGGCAATAGTTTTCTCGTTGTTCTGAGCAGCTACTAAATGGGCCAGGGTCGTAAAAGCGGCCCTGAATTCAGCGTAAGAGACATGCTCATTTAGGGGATCTTCCTGAATAGGCAGTGGTGCAGCCTGATCCCCATTCCTTCTTCCTTTATTTATTCTTGGAGGCATTGTCTGTAAACGGAATGAAGGATGATTTATAAATAATGGTTAAATAGAGATCATGCTTTTCACATGACATGAACACTATAAGAAGTGAAACTTTCCTAAAAACATCTCATAGCCCATGCACAAGGCTCTACTCAACGCAGATTTTAGACTTTTTAGGACACTTTAAAAACCTTAGGCTCTGATACCAAGTTTTGTAATGACCCAAGGCTACCCCCAAGTCGTGACAACAGTGCCTACGATCACGAGTGACCACAAGCTAATCCATGAGCTGGTACCTGTTGTGAGCATTGAACAAAAGAGTAACAAAAACAACATGAGTGGAAGATAATCTGATAATATATTGTAAAACTGGAACACTAAAATACGTAACAAAACATGTCTGAAATATCTGATAGAATACTAGAAACCAACTATCTATCTGAAAATAACCGATAATGCTGAAATGACTAACTGACTATCTAACTGATTGTCTAAAAGCCTCTAAATATCATGAGGGGTTGATGGTACAAACCCCCAACTAACTCTGACTGACCGAACATAAAAAAATGCTAAAATAACTAAAATAAATATATCATTCCTCGATGGATGAGGACTCACCACTATTGCTGCTGAGCAACGCTGAGCTGCCTAAGAACAGTAGGGAAACTGAGCATCCAAACCTATGTTTTAAGACAACATAGCACAAAAAAGTATGTGGTCAGTACTTTGAATGTACTGGTATATGAGATAAGGACCGGCTGAAATGCATGGGGCAACTGAGAATGAATGCATGAATATGTAATATCTGAGAATGCAAGACCAAGCATGAATATGTTTCTAAAATAAATCTGAAATCTGAAAGACTAAAATTTATATAACTGAATGACTGAAAACCTATACACTTGGTCAAGCAAACCTGAACTGAGATATACTGAAATACTGACTAAAACTATGAGAGGTATCATATAATCGATATGCCTAGATCTGAGATAATTGGGGTCAACCTATAACCCCAGTTGGAAGTGTGTTAGTACCGTGCCATGGGTACTAGCACTGTCTATGTGGATCCACTAATCATGAGTCCCAAAGGACTAGGGAGTCAGTACTAAGCTAGCGGGTGACCCCAAAAAGAGTGTCAGTCCTAAACTGGCGGGTGACATCTCATGATCTTACGCTGGCTACGTAGTTCTGGAACTTAGGGACTGCTACTGAGGCCCAGTCCTAACTATTGGGTGATCCTCTATCCTTAGGTTCGCTCAGTGCTAAATTCTACTCTCAACCAAATGACACTGGTACTGAACTAGATTAAATTCAACTGAACTTTATTTCTGATAGTGCTCATCATAATCATAAATATATGAGTATACTGATAAGATTTATGGATTAACTGACTTAGTACTTGAAATTCTGAAATCATATAAACACATAGGTATCGGGTGTTCATAACCCACCAACACTGAATGATTATAAAATACAATATGAAAGCTTAAAACTGTGGGATTGAATCATGGTTCAAAGACCCAAAAATTAGACATTTCATCAAACATGTGAGAATCATGAACTTGAACATGGGAATGTCTTAAAACATGGGAAAACCGTATTGTTACGTGACTAAGATCATAACTTGACATTATAACATGAAATTCACTTGAATATGATATGGGAGATTGAATCTTGAAACATGAGATAACCTAACTTTTCATGGAATCATACTTGAACATGAATTGAGTTCAAAATACTAAGAAAGAACATGAATTTAACTCATCTTGAACATAATAAACTTCACAATAGAGGAAAAACTCATACTTTACTCAAAAAGGGTTTTTTGGGCTCAATGGGTGGAAAGACCTATTAATGAACATCCATATACCTCAATAGATGGTTTCTTGAAAATTTCTTGAGGGTTTCTTGAACTTGGAAGCTTGAGTTCTTAATTTATTGAGAAAGGGGCTTGCATTTTATTCTTAGGAGAGGAGGAGGGTTTTTGAATCATGACTTGAATGCTTGGCATTAAGGGAGTGGAATTTATGTGTTTAAAGACCCCTTATATCAATTAGGAGTGATTAGGGTCGGTTTAGGGGTGTGAAAAGACTTCAACGCCCTTGATTTAAGTCAAAATAAAACACTTTTAGCACTATGCAATCACCATACAACGCACAACAATCGCCCAAGCCAAGGTGGGCGACGCATGGCCATCGCACACCCTTTCCAGTGGCCTTTTGCGATTGTCATGTGGCGCATGACCTTTGCATGGCCATAACTTTTTGCTCGGGTATCAGATTAAGGCAAAATTGATATTGTTGGAAAAATAATTCAATTATCTACAATTTGGTGGGTCTTGAGATGTAAAATTCTACATAGGTAAAAATTTATACACATTTAAAGATGACCCTTGTGGAATCAAACACCAAAATTTGGCCGAATCAAAGGCTCTTAGTTCACTTTGCTCTAAGTGATTCTTATGAAGATTTTTCCACCTAATAAGCTCTCTTCAAACTAGGTTAAAGATCATGAATCATGCATTCAAATATGAATCACGAAATTAGAGTTTACACACGTAGGAACAACAATTTAATTTCTAGCTTAGAAACATGCGGGGTGTTACAAAAATATTGTGAACTTCATCCTAGTGAATATCATCTGCCACTTTGGAATTCATCAGTACATAATAACTAACAATGACAAGCCATTTTATAACAAGATGATGAACAGGATTTATGATCTCTTTGGTTTCAAGTGGTTTAAATCTTTTATGTACCATGCTTCCATCAATGGACTAGTTGAGCATTCAATAAGACTTTATGCAATTTGTTATAGAAAGTCTTCTCCAATTCCAAACAAGACTGTCATGAACAAATGAAAGAAGCTTTGTGGGCATATAAAATAACTTACCACACACCAACGTAAGCAACTCTATATTCACTTGCTTTTGGAGTTGAAGTAGTAATGCCACTTGAGTGTTAAATATCTTCTTTAAGACTGGCTATGCAAGAAGGGCTCACCGATGAAGAAAATGCTAAGTTGCGTCTTACAGAGTTAGAAGCTCTTGATGAGAAGAGTCTGGAGGCTTAACAAAATCTTAAATGTTATCAAGCTCATTTATCTCATTTTCCAATAAAAGAGTTTGGTTGAGCTGCTTCCAAGTTAGAGATTAAGTCCTCACAGTGAGAAGGCCCATTATTACTTCTCATAAGTCTGGGGGAAAATTCACCCAAAAATGGGATGGATCATATGCCGTATAAGAAGTATATTCAAATGGTGCTTATAAGCTTTTCGATGCAGATGGCATAAAAATTGATCCTATCAACGCCAAGTTCTTGAAGAAGTAATATCCTTGAAGGAAGATGACACTCTTTAAGGCATGAGTATGAACTGCATGTCCACTCCTGGATCGCAAGAGTATAAACTGTGTAGTTCTAAAAAAAGGTCTGCTAAGTTAAAAAACTCAAAAGAGGTGGCCTAGGTAAAAGTTAGGATAAATAAAAACACTTACCAGAACTACGTTGTGACTTGATCCTATTTGTCGAGGTATGCAGGTGCTTAGAATTTTATTTCAAGTTCAGTCGCATGAGTTTCAAAAAAAATATTCCTGCGGTATTTGCCATATGAACGCCAAATATGAAAATATTCTAATTAAATTTTAGACATACTCTAAATATTTATAGCTCAATGGGGACAATCCATATAAAAGAAAAGGACTTCCTTCAATGGGATTTGGAATGCTAAAGTCCTTCGAGCCTACAACTAAGGACACAAATCTACCAAACCTGTAGTTTAAAGTAAATTTTTTTTAGTGCAAGATAAAGTTGCCAAATTCACCAAATTTGAAAGTTGAGTCGCCCAAATCACCAAATTTGCAAGTGGAAGTTGAAAAAATCTCCAAGTCTTCAAATTGAGGCCTCCTAAATTTCAATGTCTTATAATGGGCAAGATTTATCCCTTTGCACCTTATGCTGGCCTCTCATGGGTTTACCCTTAGAGGATCTCAAAATTCCATGCCTTAAGGTAGATAAAAATTTATCCTTATGCACCTTAAGCTGGACTCTCACGAGTTTATCCTTGAAAGAATCTCAAAATTTCCATGCCTTAAGATAGACAAAACTTGTCCCCTTGCACCTTAAACTGGCCTCTCACAGGTTTATCCTTAAAAGAATATCAAAATTTCTATGACTTAAGGTGGACAGGACTTGTCCTTTTGCACCTTAAGATGGCTTCTCATGGTTTTATCCTTAAAAGGATATCAAATTTCCCATGTCTTAAGGTGGGTAAGACTTGTCCTTTTGCACCTTAATATGGCCTCTCATGGGTTTATCCTTAAAAGGATAGCAAAATTTTCATGCCTTTAGGTGGACAAGACTTGTCCCTCTCGCACCCTAGCTGATTGTTGCATAGTCACTATCTTGAAACCAAATTGGTCGGTCTTAAGGTGTACAGAAGCGAAGTTAAACTCTCGCACCTTAATCTGATTGTTGCATATTGCTAGCTGTTTCAATTCTACAAAAGAAGAAAATGAGACAACATAAAGGAGACAACATAAAGAAAACACAAGCAGAAGAGAGATTGTTACCAGTCAGGACGTTTCATACTCAAAAGCCATACATCACAAACTTGGATAGGTGTGAGACAAGATGTCTTAGTAAAAATGAAACTCTTGAATTCTATATTCTGGAAATCAAAACACTTTTTGATGAGTGATGGTCCGTCGTCAAGATATAAATTATTTGGTGAGGCGCCACAAGTCTAAAACTTTCTGCCGGACAAAATTTAGGATTGACTTTAAAAAATTAATATAGAAGGATCCATGAGGCTTTAAACTCCAAATCTTGGATATTTTATATATCCATATTTTTTTCATTTATAAAATCAAGAATATCATGATTTTGATACTCCCACATTGAGATATTTTTTTTTTATGTCATCGCATAAATCTGAAACTGCTGGTGCATCAAAATCCAATGTTGATTTTGGGATAAAACCTGAAAAATATCAAAGTTATTAAATTATAATTTTGGATAAGTTATAGATCTTTGTGTCTAGTTTCACAAGAATCAAGCGGTTTGTGATTTCATCCTTTCTACTTCAAGATATGAAAGTTTTGACAATGACGCACAAATCTGAAATTTTCAGCATGATAGAGTTTCGGGCGAACTTCAAAAAATTATCTAGAATTATATTGAAGGATTTTGGATCTAAATTTTGTATATGTTATAGATCTTGAAGTCTAGTTTTAGGAGTATTAAAGGATTTGTGATTTCGATATCCTATAATGAGATATGAATTTTCTACCACCAATATGCTGGGCTGGAAAAAAGTGACGAAAAAATAAAAAAAAGTAGAAGGAAAAGAAATTACCTCAACATTATTTATGGCTTGAAAACCCCAAATTAATGTTGAAAAAGTGAGGATCCCACATCCTTTTATATAGTTGTAGGGTGACTGTTTCCTTCTCCAGTATAAATTCAAATTGAAAGAGTTTTCATTTCCAATAAAAATTCAAATTTGGAGGTTGTTTCCTTCTTCAATATAAATTCAAATTGAAGGTTGTTTCCTTATCCAATATAAATTCAAATTGAAAGTGTTTCCATCTCCAATATAAATCTAAATTGGAGGTTATTTTATTCTTCGATATAAGTTCAAAGTGAAGGATACAATTTCAAATTGAAAAGTTTTTTTATTCCCGATTAAGTAAGGAGGTGAAATATTTTTCAAAATCTATTTGAAATTGAACAAAATCAAGATATCCTAGTATAAATGTACATCATTAAGAAATTCATTATTGGAGTTGAATATCATGTCTCACCAATGGGTCTTACGTGTAGAAATTATGAAATAAATCAGATCTGTTATGAAATATAAAGTAAAGAAGAAGAAGATGGAGAGAGAAGAAAGGAGATTTCTTTATTTCTTATGAGGGATTCTTGACGAGTTAATTACAATGAAGGAAACCCCCTTTATTTATAGGAAAAAACTAACCTTAGGGTTTCTAACTTTTTTCATAAATAGACATACACTATATATGATACAGTAGACATTTACTATATATGATAAAGTAGACATGCATATATATGGTAATATATTTATAACACTCCCCCTTGAATGTCTAATTGATAGATAATGTGCCTCGGTAAAATCTTACTAGAAAAAACTTAGTGAAAAAAAATCTAGTGAAGAAAAAAGAGTACACATCTCTAACAATATGCATATAGTCTGCCTCATTAAAAAACTTACAAGAAAAATTCATTGGGACAAAACCTCGTAAGGAAAAAAGAGTACAACACGTATTAACTCCCCCTAATGAGAACATCCTTGAACCTTTGCATCTCGATCTTGTGCACCATCTTCTTGAAAGTTGCAATTGGAGGAGACTTGGTGAATAAATCAACCACATTGTCACTTGAACGAATATGTTACATGTTAATCTCACCATTTTTTTGTAGCTCGTGTGTATAGAAAAACTTTGGCAAAATGTGCTTTGTTCTATCTCCTTGAGTCCTCTCTTAAGTTGTGTTGTCCATGTTGCATTATCCTCATAAGAAAATTATGGGTACTTTATCACATTTCAAATCATATTTTTCTCAGATGAGATGTATCATAGACCTCAACCACACGCACTCTCAGGTTGCTTCATGAATAACTATTATCTTAGCATGGTTCGATGCAGTGGCTAGTGGATAATTCCTAACATATTTCATAGATGCTTATAAATTTTTCCTTATGTTAGGAAAACTAACATACATCCTCTATTTTTTTGAGGAATCCATCTATGTACACCATGGTATATTTATTAATCGTATATCGCACATCAAAATTATTAGATGGATAATGTGTGGTTCCTGACTCAGAACCAACTTTGAGGATGAACTAATTATAATATATTAGTTTGATACATACAAGTACTTTTGTATATGTTATTTCAAACCAGCACATGAAGCTTTGTTCTCATTAGTAAGGATTCACCTATTTATCAAAGGCATTCAATGCCAAACCATCATCATCAAGATGAATTGTCTTGATTACATAATCTGAAAATTATGCTCTTAACTCAATTTTATTGAGCAAGCAACTTTATGAATGTCAAACTGCAGGTTGACAATAAACTCACATGTGATCATCTTATATCGATGCATCTTATTAGATCATATGACAGGTGAACGGGCCCATATTCACTTTTTATACTTGTCAGATTTTAAGGGATCCGATCCCAACATTAGTTGGTACAACCAACTTATCATGAGAATAAACAACATTAAAAGTTCATGAAGAATTTTCTAACTTTTCAATATATGTTTAATATTCAATATGCACATCTTTGGGATGTCGCAATCGTTCATGTCAATTTATGAACTTTTATTCTAGAAAACTCCAAATTTACCATGACGTGTACCTTTTACTTTAGTAAATTTCAGATTTACTATTACATGAATAAATTTCAGATTTACTACTTTAGAAGTAGATTTTAAAATAACTTTTCTCAGTTATTCAACCTCTTTACCATCACAATTACTTGCAGGTTTGCATTAATAAGCTTCTCATTCCTCAGGAATGGAATATAATCGTGTCTTAAACCTATCAAATTATAATAGCTTATAGCCTCTTTTAAGATATTGCTAATTCTGGAACAAATCGAGGGATACATATGGTTGTAGAGAATTTTTCTCTAACATATCTTATAATTATGATAAACGTGTAAAAATATTATCACTTTTGATGATTATTATCATATTGTCCCTCACGCTTATATTCGTGCATTCAATCACTTGCCTTCTTTTAGACATATCATGCATTGCTACCACATACACTTTAAGAATGGAGAAAATTGCATCTTTCAGACTTATCATATATTGCTACCACATTCACTTCATGAAATGGAGAATATTCAATGTACAAGTTTCATGACTTTTTATCAAACACATTATTTTTGCCTTAGTCATCATAATATCATTAAGGGATATGGTGCATTGAGATTCAAACTCAATGTCTTGTCCATATAAAGACGTCTTAGGCATAAATTGATAGGACTTGAACCCAACATCTTATCATCATGGTGCATTAAAACTTTTAACTCAATGTCTTACCCTCTTAATGAGATGAGACTTAAATTCATTATCATATCTTTTAACAATATTATTTTTCATGAATAAATTTAAAGCATAAGTGTTCCAAATCAATTATTTTTTTCTCAAATCCAACAATAATCATATCATTAGTAGGAAAAGACAAATAACATAAGAAATTACTAACCTTGAAATTACCTTTAGATTTATAATCTCACCTTATTTGGTAGAGTCTCGTGTTAATAACGTGTTATGAAATATAAAGTAAAGAAGAAGAAGAATGGAGAGAGTAGAGAGGAGACTTCTTTATTTCTCTTGAGGGATTCTTGATGAGTTAATTACAATGAAGGAAACCCCCTTTATTTATAGAGGAAAACTAACTTTGGGGTTTCTAACTTTTTCATAAATTGACATACACTATATATGGTAAAGTAGACATTCACTATATATGGTAAAGTATACATTCACTATATATGGTAATATATTTATAACAAGATCTAAAATAAGAGAGAATTTTTGAGAGGTAATATCAATATGCAAATTGCATGATCCAGCTTTAAATTTTCTCAACTAATGAAATGGGGTGTTCATGTGTATGAAAATCTTCGAACCACGAAGGAAGCATGTTTAAATAATCATACTTCAAGTCTAGTCTCTAAACTATACACTCGACCAACCTTGAAGTAGGGGGCATTTTGTGGACAACGAAATTTTATTAAATTAAATCTGTAAAAAATTCAAATTATATTAAATTCAAAATACATTAGTCCCTAATAAATATTGCGAATTAATATAATTGAATTAATTATTTAAGTTCAAGCATATATGAGTTTAATTAAAGTCTAATTTTTATTGGGCTAGCCCATTGATTTGGCTACAAATGATGAGCCTACTTTGCTGAGCCTAAGATATTGTCATATTCTAGAGGCCTAAATAAGCGTCACGTGGCAAATGACGTGGCATGCCAAGTCAAGTGAAGGAGCCAATAAGACCATGCCACATGTCAAAATAATGCAGCAGACCTAGTGAAATCAAAAACTCATAAAAGGTGACATGTCACTTAAATTTGATTGGTCAAAAGAAGTTCACATTCACCATGGCTCTTTACTTTCTACAACTATAAATAAGGGGTCTCATAATTCAGAAAGAAGGAGAATTCTGACAAGAAGCAAGAGAAAACTCGTGAATCAAACGCCAAAATTTCTCTACAAAACTCAAAACTTAAGCATTCAAATTCAGTTCATCAAGATTCAAGATTAGGACCGCAAGATTCAAGAACAAACCCATCAAGATATTCAAATCCAGATTCAAGAACAAGTCCAAAAGCTCTTGAATTCAAGCGCAAGTCAAGATCAAATCCATCAAATCCGCAAATCAAGTTCAAATTCAAGATCAAGCTCGAAGCCCATCAAATCCATCAAATCTGCAAATCAAGTTCAAATTCATAATGAAGCTCGAAACCCTTGAATTTATATTTGAAAAGGTGAATCAGATGATTCATAAAGATTGTAACTCTCACATATTAGAATCAATAAAAAGATTATTGCAATATTTTTCTTGTTCCAATTTATTTATTTTTCGGTCATGAATTTTTATTTTCCAACACACTTATAATTTTTTTTTTAACATTATTTTAAAGAGTAAATACGTAATTACCCCTCTGATGTTGTCCGAGTTTTTCAAAAAGACACCTAAACTTTACTTTCGACCTATTACCCTACGATTCTTACTAAAACCATTGCAAATACACCATTTTTTGCTGAATTTCAGTCATAACCAAGTGAGTGAATACACACACCAATCAGGTGCTGCCACGTGTTAAATATATTTAATTTCATATTTTATTTATTTATTTTAATAAATTTTTCCTTTTTATTTAATTTATCACCCCATCCAGCAACCCCCCACCCCCCTCCGCGTACAACAGCTCCCCTCCACTCCCCACCCCCACCCCCACCCCCATCCCCATCCAGTTACTGATTTCTCCATTCTTCTTGCTCTTTGGATTTCGTTTCAATGGTTCTAATTTCGTGTTTATGTTAATTTTTTAATGCTTCCTAATTTTGTTTTGATTTACGTATTTGTTGATTGTTTAATGATGACATCAAAACTCAATTAAAATGGAGCTTTATAGCTTCTTAAGAGGATATACAACAACTATAAAAAGTAAAAATTAGAATTTAAAATAGACACAACAATCAAATATCAAGAAATAGATATTTTAAAAATGATTTTGTTGAGAAAAATTTGAGAAGAGAGATAATTTTTTTCTTCGAACTAAGCTATCAATGGAGGAAGAAGAGAAGAGGAAGAAGAGAATTGGGTTTGTTAAAGCGGAGAAGAAGAGATTTTTAAAATATTTGACAAATAATTACACGTGACAACTTTTGATTGGGTATTTAAGTCAACTTTGAACCATTCACGCGCTTTCTGTTCGTGTTTACACGCATAGTCAAAATTTTGGTCAAAATGGTGTATTTACAACAGTTTTAGTAAGAATCGTGGGGTAATAAGTCGAAAGTAAAGTTTAAGTGTCTTTTTAAAAAATTCGGACAACATCAGGGGTAATTATGTATTTACTCTATTTTAAATTTACTATTTATATTTGAATTCATAATAAATTTTTTAAAAAGGTGAAAAATGTTTAGAATTTATGATCATATGTTGAAACTCATTTAGGGCCCATTTGGCCATGAAAACATCATTTTTTGGAGTTGAAAATAAAGTTGAAATTGAAATTGTGTTTGACTATAAACATAAATTAAAGTTATTTTAAAAATTTTGTGAGAGAAGTAAGAGTGAAAAAAGTAAAAAAAAGTTTTTCTTATTTTTACTTTTTCAAAATATAATTTCAAAATATATTTGAAATTTTTATGACTAAACATTGTGATTTTCACTATGTTCGTAAAGTAAAATAATTTTTAGGAAAAAAGTGAAAAAAATACGGCCAAACGTCTACTTAATTCTCCACTTTTGAACAAGTCTTTTTAACATTAGTGAAAAGAAACGACGGCGTTGGACAGGTGGTTCCTCTGTCTTTCTTGTATCATCGCCACGACTTACAATTGTTGTTACCAAAAGCAGCTGATTACGCCATTTCTCTGTGTGAAGCAAAAAATGG
Source organism: Capsicum pubescens (assembly GCA_030864215.1). Classification (NCBI taxonomy): domain Eukaryota; kingdom Viridiplantae; phylum Streptophyta; class Magnoliopsida; order Solanales; family Solanaceae; genus Capsicum; species Capsicum pubescens. The sequence continues at coordinate 231,977,799 of CM061538.1, forward strand.
CGAGGAGCAGAGCGAAAATAACATTCAGAATAGTAATAGGGATTTTAGTAGTATCATTGCTCTACTACGTCGGCCGGCCTCTGTACTGGAAAATCTCGGCCACCGTTCATGACATCCGTCACAACAAACAAACCGTCTCCCAAGGTCTCTCTCTTCAACTCTTTTCTTATTTTGATAGATAAGACAATTCCTTCATGTATTTGTTGACATTTCTGTCTTTGAATCAAAGATGGATCTAGGAGTCAATTTCAAAATACTTATCACATTTCACTTCTCCAAAATCAATTTAACTAATTTTAAAAGCTAAATTAGATTAGATTTCTATGATATTTTAAGAAATTTAGTTATTCAAATGCTGTACGAGAAGTACTGTAAATTGCAATTTTCAAGTACTGTAAATTGCAATTTTCTCATGTCAATATGATGAAAAAATTATATCTTAAAATGTTGGTGAAAGTTCGTCCCGTTTGACTCTCGGAAAGGAAATTGTGATAAGTATTTTGGTACTGAGGGAATATATCCATGTATTGGAGCTGCACGCACACTGATGCTCATTTGCCTCTGCTCCGAATTGGAGTTTCTACATTGTATCTGTCGATTTTGTTTTCCTTGTAGGACTTTCTAAAAGTATTTTCTATCAATTGTTGACGCATGCCTGTTTTTTCTTTTTAATTTTCTATTCAAGTGTTATAATTATAATTCATGCTTTTAGCGAAGCATGTCACAATATTGTAATTTTGAGGTTTGGTATATTGTTATATTGTTTTGGTGTAGGATTTTCACAAATTGTTCAGGCAGCTCAGAATTCAGTGGGCTGGTTCCACGATGAGTCTGACTCAGGAGTGCATGACGATGGCATTGCGGCAGCAAGGAGGATCCTTCTTCCTAAGGTTTTGTAAAGCTTTGTACTTTCGAAATTGTATGTTACTTTCATGTGTTGAGACTGTATCAACTGATTAATGTAGATCTGGTTGAATAAATGTGTTATAATTGTGGAGGCTTTCAAACTTTTGAAGTTTTGGAAATTGTAGCTACATCTTGTACTAATTTAAAGTCCATATCAGATTATTGAACAATCGATTTTTCTGGTTATTTCTTGATCTGAGTTTGCATTTCATTCTTTGATCCTACTTGATTACCTTGATCCCACTTACTAGATCTCGTCATTTGTTCTTTACCTTTCCATAAAAAAACAGAGAAAAAAGAAGAAAAATCTCTAGTTTGTCAATTCCCTTCTTTGTGTCAATTGAACACAGCTTGTTTATAGAGTTGAGTTTGCTGGCTACAAATCATGATCTTTGACACGACCTATATAAAAGGGCAGCCCGGTGCACTAAATCTCCCGCTATGTGCAGGGTCCGGGGAAGGGCCCCACCATAATGGTGTATTGTGCGCAACCTTACCTTGCATTTACGCTAGAGGCTGTTTCCAAAGCTTGAACCCGTGACCTCTTGGTTACATGACAACAACTTTACCAGTTACTCCAAGGCTCCCCTTCTTTGACACGACTTATAGCTCATGCCAATTTGATTTGTTCTTCCAAGGGTCACACATGAAAGTAGCTCAACAAGATCTGCGATTTACTCTAGGGAAAAACTCTATTTGGCTGGGAGGGATATTACATTTAGTATTGACATTGAGGGTTTGTTTTGCTGTAAAAATTAAGAAGGGATTATGATGCTTTTGTTGGAGATATGAAATAGAAGATTTCCAAGCTCAAGTTGTTCTTATTCAAGGACATGTCACTTTTGAGAGTAAATGTCATTTAAGTCCAGTAGTTTACTTAGCCTAACGGATATCTTTTGGATGCAACAATTGTATCTTTTTTTTGAAGGTAGGTTAAGAAATTCATTAAAAGAACACACACCAATTACTTTTCATTTGCATGTTTCATTTGCTAGTTTCTCCCGTTACTCTATGTAGAGGATAGCATGCCTATTATCAAAGGTTGTAGTGAAGTAGTAAGTACTCTCCTGTCCCCCATCCTTAACCATATGTGTCGAGTTTGAGCTTCAGGAATAGGTCACGTTTGGTAAGGAGTCCCTCACCAAAACGAAATTTCCTATCGGATTCCCATAGCGGGTAACAGTCACCAGGTGAAAAACACGTCCAAAAAAAGAAAGAAAGAAAAAGAGAGAGAGAGAATAGAATGCCTGAACTTTGGTTAAAAGGATCCTCTGTGTCAGTGAATTTGATCTACAAATAATCGTTTACCATTGTGAAGCAGACATATTTGTTTTATACTCATGAACATGATTATGCTTCTTTCAAGAGAAGTAGGTTTATCTGAGAAGTTATCCGTGAACAAATAGAATTTATAAAGGGCAGCCCGGTGCACTAAAGCTCTCGCTGTACGCGGGTCCGGGGAAGGGCCGGGACTACAACAATGGAATTTATGTTTAGCATAATTTTCTTACATGTAAAAGTTGGCTCTCTTTCACCGTTCATAGATAGTGTGTACTCTAATATCAGGCCCTATGGCTTGTTGTGGATCACGAGCATGTAACTTGTTTTGAGATTATCTTTATTTTGTAGTTTCCCTTTCCTCTAAATATTTCTCCTCACCAGAGGAATTGTTAATTTGGTTCCCTACCAAGGGAACAAGTGTGTGGGATGCATAGTACAGTTACTTTGTTTCTTGACTTTAATATATTAGGGGAATAGGATTGCCTTTTGTTAGTCCAGTCCCTGAACTTCTCGGGAGGGGTGGGAGCAAAAGGGGTGGGAGCTCTCCTAGGGAGGGGTTAAAAAGACTCTTCCGATCCATTACAAACTTTCTACTTCAATCCAGAAGGTTCTTCAAAAGTTTATGATGCCAGAACTGCTCATCTAAGAGATTTCGCAGAGTACTAGTAGGAGGTCTTTTGAAGGTTATACAAGTGCACCAACTTGGGAAGTGGTATTGGGCCTTTTCTGGTCTACACCTATAACGAACACCAAAACACCAAAATTTCAGGCCATGGTGTTTATCTAAGGTCGAATAGAAGCGGTAAAAGCTTGTGGCCCGTAACTTCCGGTTAATTTTTCCATATTCCGTGAAGCATTTCAGTCTTCGCATGAATAATTAATTATATCAAGCTTTCCTCTGTAGCCGAGGTGCGCACAACGTGGTCTAGACATAACAACATAACTAGTGTGATCCCACAAGTGGAGTCTAGAAGGGTGGGGTATACGCAAACATTGCTCCTACCTTGTGTGAGCTAGAGAGGTTGTTTCTTATAGACATAACAACATAACTAGTGTGATCCCACAAGTGGAGTCTGGAAGGGTGGGGTATACGCAAACATTGCTCCTACCTTGTGTGAGCTAGAGAGGTTGTTTCTTATAGGCTCTCGGCTCAACACTTCAAAAATAATATTAAGCTTTTCTTTCCATCTTGCATGTTGTATTTTATACTTATCACATAACTAAAAAGGAGATGATAGTGGCTCAGTTTTGGCATTTGTGCCAGTGTAGTTGGACCCTTTGTTCTAGGATTGGGTTTGGACAAAAAATCGAAGGGAAAAAGACATTGTGTAGCCTTTTAAAAAAAAAAATAACCCAAGTTTGGGCATATGAACATGTGTCCTGTCGGAGAAAAAAAGTATAAATAACATAAATACCAACTCTTTTGAAAGTAATTACACTCTCTTTCAATTTTTTAATTACTTTATTCTCTCCCTATACATAACATAGCCGACATATACATAGCATTCTGTGTATATGTTGGGATTTTTGTAACATGTTTAGAGAGTTGAGATTTTTTGTAATATTGAAAACATAAGTTGTGTATTTGTGTAATTTTTAGAAAAAAAAAGCCACTTTATGCCCATTGGGCCATTTGGCCAGTTTCAGCCTTCCCTTGGGTCGTTTGGCCATTTTCGGCCCTTCACTTGGGCCATTTGGCCCTTTACTCACTTTTTTTTGACTATAAATTTTTTAACTGAAAAATATTCTATTTTTTTATTGTTTAAAAATAATAATTAAATATAATTATATAAAAACGGTATAATTGTTATATAGAATATGTATTTATATAAGATATATGTATAGAGATTGTATAGTTCTATAAAATATATATATATATATAAAATTGTATAGAATGTAAATAGAAATTTATAGTTGATGTATAAAATACATATCCGAATAATAATTGTAGCTAAAGGTTGTATAGAATGTGTATAAAATTTGTATAATTGTTGTATAAAATGTGTATAGAAACTATATATATAAGGTGTATAGAAACTATCATTGTTGTATAAAATATATATATGTACAAAATGTGTATAGAAACTGTATAATAATTGTATAAAATATGTATCTAAATAAGTATCAATATGATATAGGGGTTGTATCAATATGGTGTAAGGACTGTATCAATATGGTTATAGGGATTGTATCGATATGGTATAATGATTGTATCAATATGGAATAGTATATGATTTTTTTTTCTATGATGTGTGTAGTACATGATGTGCGTAGAAACTATATCATTGTTGTATAAAAATATTTATATCTCTATTGTATTATGTTGTATATATGTATATATGTATTCTATTGTTCCCAATAATACAAGTTTTTTTATTTTTAAAATAAGAGCTGCCAAAAAAAAAAAAGAAGCCTAGCCTGAAACCTCAAAACACACCCAATTTCAAACAAAACTCAATTTCAATTGGAGTTGTTGTTGCTATTTGCTTTAATGAGCAAATGAAAAAATTTAATTGGTGTTCATGATTAACTAGAGAAGAAAGTCAATTCAATTGTGGGTGCGTGTTCATGATGATGTTTACTATAATTTTTCAAAATTTAATTGGTGTTCATGATTAACTAGAGAAGAAAGTCAATTCAATTGTGGGTGCGTGTTCATGATGATGTTTACTAAAATTAAAAATTAATAGAAAGTAATTTTTTTTTTTAAAAAAAACATAGCAGCGACCCAAACCAAAAAGGGAAAGGAGTCAGCCGCCTACCACTAGTCAGTAAAATGGCTAGAATTTGGAATTTTGAAATATTGTCCATTCTCGTGTCATTTATTTAAGGAGAGCGGCCATTTATATCCTTTTCCCAAAATAGAAAAGGTATGTCAGCCCAAATAAGGGAAATCCCCTTATGGAAATGTGTCCCTTTTTGTATTGGCCCAAGATTCAGCCCTGAGCCGTAAATGTCAACATAAATCCTTTAACGTGGTGCAGTAAAAACTTTTGTAGGATCATAGGGTTCCAGCGGATTCATTGCATGCCCGTTGATACGCCCTAGTATTGAGACTCATTCAGAGTAGCTCGGCAAGATCAATTGCAAATCACCATCATTCATATAGTAAAAGGAGACAATTGATAGTTGATGTGAATTTTAATGCAAGGATAATACTAGTTCAGCTAGTAAATGGGAACAACTGATAGTTGATGTGTATTTTAATCTACAATGATGATAGTTCAGGTAGAGAACGGGAACAACTGATAGTCAGTATGAAATTTGCGAAAACATGATAGTTCAAATGTGTTTCTGATCAGTATCTCAAGAAAAAATGTAAGAGGTTTCGACCTTTTGGGTCCAACTTCTTAGTAGTGATGCTTAATTAGCAAAGATGATAACCGATGAACTCCGCCATTGCTACGTTGATCTAATAAAAAATCTGAAATAAATCTACTCTAACATATTTAACTAACTTTTCTTAGTTGAAGATGTGTACATTGGAAGCCTCATTCCAATATCCCCAAAGTTTAATTATGTTCAATAGATTATTAATACATCAATTTGAGTCAATAATATTCCACCTTCAGTCAGTCATGCATAAAACTAGTTTAGTCAATAATATTCCAGCTTCAGTCATGCATAAAGCTAAATAATAGTAGTAGTGTTCCTATCAACTTGTTGTTATTTAGTATGTATTCGGGTACAAGAATCTGTATATAAGTAACACGAACTTCAACATTAGTTCAAGTCCAAGACAAGAACGCTTATGAAACTCCTTAACACTTTCAACACTAGATTATGAATAATCTATCTAAGAAGTGTGTTAATGTTCAGAAAAGAGACGAAATAGAATTTTAAGGCCAAGTCCACCGACTTCACGGAGTGTCCTTAAGTAATAATTCCCCTCACTGTACTCGAGGTTATGGAATTTTCCTCTCAGGATAAAATGACCTTCAATCCGAACAATAGCGGTACCTCAAATTGTTGGATTCAACGAACTCACTCAATGATTTGATTGATCACACAAAATGTTTTTGAAGACAAGAAAAGAGTTTTTATTTCAGAAAATTCGTGTCTAAAATCAGATGCCTCTTCGAAAAGGTGACAATGGTTCACTTAAAAGGTGTGACCTTTCTGGAAAATCATGTCTATTCGTCCAAAGAATGTGTCTTTTCCGAACAGGCATACCATTTCATGAAACAGTGTGTCATTTCATAGAAGGGTTGTCCCTTCCGAAGCATCACTTCGTTTTTGCATAGCATTTCGAAACAGTGTCAGCCACTGCATGCATGCTTATAAATGGAGAAAAAAAAACACAGAAAAGTTGTGTTTTTTCTTTGGTATTTTCGGATTAAATTTCTATCAAATAAACTTTGTCCAAAAAGATAAATCTTATCGATCATTTGATAAATCCAAATCCAAAGTCGAGCGACGACGACGACGGCGACGGCGTGAGGCATCTCTTATTTCTTGCCTCACTTACCAAGTGGAATAAGTGTTACTTAATACAAACACTTGAAAGTCACATTCTCCTACCAATGTGGGAGAATTAGTAGACTTTTCATTTTAGAGTACACTTTCCTTTTTTGTATTTTCTTCTCTATTTTTCCTTCCACTTGGTTTCCTCCATTTTTCATTCACACTTTTCATATATTTTGAACCCAACAATCCCCCACATGAATGGGGAATGACTATTTTTCGTAATTTTTTTACGGACAAGTATGTGATCATCAAGCAAAGACTAATTGCATCTGGATAAGTGGGTTTTCCTTTGAACTTTCCGTAGTGAACATGCATCGGATGCACTCGGTCAATCGGTAGATTTGATATCTTTGAAACATCGAGCTTTAATGTACACCTAGACAACCCATGTCACACAACCAACCTTTTATCGTTTATGGTTATCACGATTTTTTTTTTTCAGTCATGAACACGTCCCGGTTTCATGAGAGCTTAGAGAATAAGCCTTTACTAACATTCTCCTTGAAGCGGCTTCCACTTCTCCCTCACATAGGTGATTTCTAAACGTTCAATTCTATAGATTAAACTATTTGGTCAAATCTGCCAAATTAGATAATTATTAAAAGACTTTTCACCTTAGGTCTTATCCTTATTTACTAAACATTATCTACATCATGAGAATGGATTGGGGTATATTGACAATGTTGAACTTGTCAGACACAACTTTGTTTGATCTCCTTGAACCTAGCTCTTGGGATCTCCAGTCTACTAGGTAGAGTTACCGCCATGCTGACTTGTCCTAGGCCTTAAACCCATTCTCTTGGATGTCCTTTCCATTCCTTCTCTAGATAGGCCTTTTGTTAGTGGATCCGACACATTATCCTTTGACCTTACATAGTCAACAGTGATAATTCCACTAGAGAAAAGTTCCCTAACGGTATTATGTCTTCATCGTATGTGACGAGATTTACCGTTCTACATCATGCTCCCTGCCCTACCTATTGGCGCTTGGCTATCACATTGTATACATACTGGTGCCACTGGTTTGGGCCAATAAGGAATATCTTCTAAGAAATTTCGGAGCCATTCTGCTTCTTCACCGACTTTATCTAATGCGATAAATTCAGATTCCATTGTAGAGTAAGCAATACAAGTCTTTTTGGATGATTTCCAAGAGACTGCTCCTCCACTGATAGTAAATACATATCCACTTGTGGATTTTACTTTGTTCGATCCGGTGATTCAATTTGCATCCCTATATCCTTCGAGTACCGCGGGATATTTATTATAATGCAAGGCATAGTCTTGGGTGTATTTAAGATACCCCAAAATTCTTTTCATTGTCATCCAATGAGTTTTGTTGGGATTACTCATTTACCGACTCAATTTACTAATAGTGCATGCTATGTCTGATCGTGTACAGTTCATTATATATATTAAACATCCCAATACTCATGCGTACTCCAATTGTGAGTCACTTTTACCTTCATTCTTTCGAAGTGCAAAGCTCACATCCAATGGAATCTTGACAATACCGAATTCCATATATTTGAATTTGTCAAGTACATTTTTGATATAATGAGACTGTGATAATGCCAATCCTTGTGGAGTTCTATGGATTCTTATTCCTAAGATTACATCCGCAACTTCAAGGTCTTTCATATCGAACTTGCTCTCGAGCATTCGTTTTATTGCATTTATGTCTGAAATGTCTCTACTGATGATCAACATATCATCCACATATAAACACACAATGACTTGGTGATTTGGAGTGTCTTTAATATAAACACATTTATCTCATTCATTTATCTTGAATCCGTTTGCTAACATGGTTTGATCAAACTTTGTATGCCATTGCTTAGGTGCTTGTTTTAGTCCATAAAGTGACTTAACAAGTTTACACACCTTATTTTTTTTCTAAAACCACAAAACCCTCAGGCTGTTCTATGTAAATTTCTTCCTCTAATTCTTCGTTTAGGAATGCGGTTTTCACATCTATTTGATGAATTTCAAGACCATATACCGCCGCCAAGGCAATTAACATTCAAATTGACGTTATCCTTGTTACCGGCGAGTATGTATCAAAGTAATCAAGACCTTCTTTTTGTTTGAAGCCTTTTACTACAAATCTTACCTTGTATTTGTTAATACCATCCGCTTTCATTTTCCTTTTGAAGATCTATTTAGAACCTAAAGGTTTATTTCTTGGAGGAAGATCAATCAATTCCCATGTATGGTTGCTTAAGATTGAATCAATCTCACTATTGACTGCATCTTTCCAAAACGACGAGTCTGATGACGACAACACTTCTTTAAATGTTTAAGGTTCATTTTCTAAGAGAAATGTTACAAAATCCGAACCAAACGAAGTTGACGTTCTTTGACGTGTACTACGTCTTGGATTTTCTTCATTATGTATATTCTCACTTGGTTCATCTCGAGGTCGTTTAGACCCCCCACTAGACTGTTCATGTCTAGTTTTATACGGATAAATGTTTTCAAAGAATTCAACATTATCTGATTCAATTACCTTATTTTCATTAATATCCGGATGTTCGGATTTATGAACCAAAAATCGATATGCTTTACTACTTTTAGCATATTCTATGAACACACAGTCCACCGTCTTAGGTCCTATCTTAATCCTTTTAGGCATAGGAACTTGGACCTTTGCTAGACACTCCCACACTTTGAAATATTTCAAATTGGGTTTCCTTCCTTTCCATTTTTCATAAAGAATTGATTGTATCTTACTATGGGGAACTCTATTGAGTATACGGTTGGCTGTAAGGATAGCCAACCCCACAAGTTTTACGGTAAACCTGAACTTATAAGTAAGACATTCATCATTTCCTTTAAAATTTGGTTTTTTCTTTTCGCAATTTCATTAGATTGAGGTGAATATGGGGCTGTAGTTTGATGGACAATTCCATTCTCTACACATATTTCGGCGAAGTGAGATTCATATCCTTCGCCCCTATCACTTCTTATCATTTTTATCTTTTTCTCTAACTGATTTTCAACTTCAGTTTTGTATTGCCTAAACGCATCTATTGCTTCATCCTTACTATTTAGAAAGTAGACATAACAATATCTACTGCAATCGTCAATAAAAGTTATGAAATGCTTTTTCCCACCACGTGATGGTGTTGACTTTATATCACAAATGTCAGTATGTATTAAGTCTAAGGGATTGAAATTCCTTTCAACGGACTTATAAGGATGCTTTGCATACTTTGATTCCACACACGTTTGACAATTTGATTTATTGCACTCAAAGTTTGACAAAACTTCTAAGTTAATCAGTTTTCGTAATGTTTTGTAATTAACATGGCCTAAACGTTCATGCCACAAATCATAAAACTCAAGCAAGTAAGAAAAAATTGAACTTTTATTGATTTCAACATTCATTACATTCATTTTGAATAGACCCTCAGTGAGGTAGCCTTTTCCTACATACACTTCTCCTTTACTAAGTATAATTTTTCCGAAAACAAAAACACATTTGAATCCGTGCTTGTCTAGAAGTGAAACAGAAATCAAGTTCTTCCTTAACTCCGGAACATACAAGACAATGTTAAGTGTCAACACTTTGCTGGAAGTCATCTTCAAGCACATCTTTCCAGTTCCTTCTACTTTTGCAGTAGCAGAGTTAGCCATGTAGATCGTTTCTTCTACTTGAGCCGGAGCGAATGTCGAAAACAACTCTTTGTTGGCACAAACATGGAGGGTGGCACCAGAATCTATTCACCATTCACGATGATTCCCCACCAAGTTGCATTCTGAAAGCATAGCACACAGATCATCACATTCTTTGTTGGACTCAATCATATTTTCTTGGTCTTTTTTCTTGCCTTTCTTAAGGGCACGACAAGTCGTGGACTTGTGGTCAATCTTGCCACAGTTGAAGAACTTTCCCTTGAATTTCTTCTTGGTGCTTCCATGTTCAACTTTCTTTCTTTTCTTAGAATTATTTTGGTCATCTTCTATAATATGTGCTCCATTAATTATAAAATTCCCTTTTGACCTTCTCTCGGCAGCCTTATTATCCTCTTCAATACGTAGTCGGACAATAAGATCTTCGACAGTCATCTCCTTGCGTTTGTGCTTCAAGTAGTTTTTGAAGTCTTTCCACATAGGTGGTAGCTTCTCAATTATCGCTGCTACTTGAAATGCATCATTCACAATCAAACCTACAAAACAGTTTATGTGAGTACTAAGAACATTTTTAATTTGTTCAACAAAGGTATTTTTCAAAGATATACCTTTCGCTAGGAGATTATGGATTATTACTTGTAATTCCTGCACTTGAGAGACAACTGACTTGCTATCTATCATTTTAAAGTCCAGGAACCTTGCAACGAAGAATTTCTTAATTCCCGCATCCTCTGTCTTGTATTTTCATTCTAGTGCCCCCCACAATTCCTTCGATGTCTTAGTTTCACTGTAAACATTATAGAGGTCGTTTCGGAGACCACTTAAGATATAATTCCTGCAAAGGAAGTCTGAGTGTTTCCAAGCCTCTACTATTATGAAACGCTCTTTATCCGAGGTTCCCTCGGGCACCTCAGGAGCATCCTCACTAGTGAACCTTTGAAGACATAGAGTGGTGAGGTAAAAGAATATCTTTTGCTGCCATCTCTTGAAGTCAATGCCCGCAAACTTTTCGGGCTTTTCCGCAGGTGCCATAGGTTGCAGAACATTTGCTCGACTTGTCGTGGCAATGGTAGTTGCCGCCATAGTCGTAGCATCATGCATTTGACTATCATTCGTGATTCTTCCTATCACCACAAGACAGTAAATTTAGTATTTTTCAGAATACTACTAATAAAGTTAAACAACTTTAAACTCTTCTTCTTGTTTCTAGTTTAACGATGAAATTTTTATGACTTTCAATCGTCAATCAAATGATCTTTAACTTGTGATGAAGATTTTATTTCTTCAAATCACTAATTAAGTTCAAACAGAGTAGAAAGCTAAAAGCTTTAATCTCTAATCTCCAGAAACAAACAATACAGATTCTTAAACAGTAAGTTTATTCCTTAAGATTGGTATTTAGTATGTATTCGGGTACAAGAATCTGTATATAAGCAACACGAACTTCAACACTAGTTCAAGTCCAAGACAAGAACAATTATGAAGCTCCTTAACACTTTCAACACTAGATTATGAATAATCTATCTAAGAAGTGCGTTAATGTTTAGAAAAGAGATGAAATAGAATTTTAAGGCCAAGTCCCCCGACTTCACGGAGTGTCCTTAAGGAATAATTCCCCTCACTATACCCAAGGTTATGGAATCTTTCTCCCAGGATAAAATGGCCTTCAATCCGAACAATAATGGTACCTCAAATTGTTGGATTCAACGAGCTCACTCAACGATTTGATTGATCACACAAAATGTTTTTGAAGATAAGAAGAGAGTTTTTATTTCAGAAAATTCGTGTCTAAACCTGTGGATGAAAGCAGGTTTATATAGCCTATCAGATGCCTCTTCGAAAAAGTGGCAATGGTTCACTTAAAAGGTGTGACCTTTCTGGAAAATCATGTCTGTTCGTCCAAAAAATGTGTCTTTTCCGAACAGGCATACCATTTCATGAAACGGTATGTCGTTGCATCCCTTCCGAAGCATCACTTCGTTTTGCATAACATTTCGAAACAGTGTCAGCCATTGCATGCATGCTTATAAATAGAGGAAAAAACCCACAGAAAAGTTGCATCTCTCTTCGATCGATCATTTTCCAAATATGAAGCCGAGCAAGCGACGACGACAACAACGCGAGTCATCTCTTATTTCTTGCCTCACTTACCAAGTGGAATAAGTGTTACTTAATATAAACACTTGAAAGTTACATTCTCCCACCAATGTGGGAGAATTAGTAGACTTTCCATTTTAGAGTACACTTTCCTTTTTAGTGTTTTCTTCTCCATTTTTCCTTCCACTTGGTTCCCTCCATTTTCCATTCACACTTTTTATATACTATGAACCCAACACTTGTATGCAAGTCTACTATTTTATCGGTACCTGTTATCTTCCACAAGTACATGTATCAAATAATTCTATCTATTAAGGCCTAATTCGTAGGTGGAATGAATAATCTAACATCCTGCGTATTAAGGCGTAAGTAAGTGGGATGAATAATCTAACATCTTTTTTTGTTATGATGAGATTTAAACCTTTTGGTTCAATGATTTTCATCTACTTGTTAGTTGATCGCGGAACCACATCCGTCACTCCAGTTAGTTTTTTGGAACTTTCATCTAAGGAGATGTTATCTATGTTTCACAATCAACATGATCTTCACTTTAATATAAAGTAAAATCTGTAAGTGTTCCACGTAGCAAAGGTTAGGTCATGCTGTTTTGTTCACCAAAAAGTAAAATGGGGTCAGGTCATACCATAAAGTGGATGATGACATCAATTTTTATCCTCTGCTTTTTCAACTATTTGAGTGTTTCAAAATATATACCTCTCTCCATTTAGGTTTAGGTTAAAAAATACGTACGTACGTATTCTGCTTGTAAGTTGCAACATTCTTAGAAAAACATAATTGCCCAGGCTCCTATGTATGGTTTCAATATCGTCATGATCACAAACATCACACTTAGCCATAAAAAATGTAATAGTGGGTAAGCGCTAAAGTGTTTTGACCATTTCATTGTGCACTTGGTACTCTATTCTGCTGCTACTAGAGTTCAAACTCATACTTTTTTCTAATATTTTATGTGCCACGAGTTATGATTGATGCTTGCCATCATTGTCTCTAAACCAAGGATCATTGACTTCGTGTAGCCAGGTGGGTTTTGCTTCTTATTTTTATCTTTTATCTTTTTAGAAAGGAGGAGATCAATGAATAGTCATATTACAATGAGTCATGATTTGTATATCGACGGAGTAGAATGGAACGAAAGGATTTAGGTATACAACAACGACAACCTATTCAATATAATTTTACAAGTACGCAACTTTAGCCCTACTTTGTGAAAGTAGAGAGCTTATTTTCAATACTCTCGACTCAAGTAAAGCAACAACGACTACAATTCCTCAAAGTAGAGTCTGGAGTTGGAGTTGGAGTCGGAGCCAAGATTTTTGCTTAGGGGTTCAAAATCTGAAGAAAAGCTCTTCGAAGTGGGTTAAACATCTAGAATATATAAATAAAAATCATTTTAACCATGTATTAATAAGAACCCCCTTCAATAGGCTAGCTCCGCCTCTGTTTAGAGTATGCAAACCTTATCCCTACCTTAGAGGTAGAGAAATTGTTTTTGATAAACCCTCGACTTAAATAAAGCATATAAAAAAAGTATGTAACACAGATACAACAACGAAGAAGTCATGCTAAAATTTAAGATGAGAGAGTAACAACGACACATAGAATGAAAACTGTAGAAAATAAAACAATAATACTAAAATTGAAGAGTAAGATAGTAGTAGGGGTGCATATTGGTCGGTTTGGTTCAATCGGTTTTATGTATTATTGATTTTTGATTTTTAAATATGCTAAATCAATAACAAATCAATAAGATATTCTTTTATTAATTTATCAATTTTTAGTCCTTAACGATGTGATTTTTTTATTGGATTATTAGGTTAATCAATTCGAATCGTTTGGGTTTGCTTTTGTGCTTTTTTTTTCTAGGAGGTTGCTGAATGTGTTGAGAAAGGCATTAAAGCCAAAAAGTTAAAGAGTGCGACCAAGACCATCATGTAGCTTTTGTGGTAGAAAGTAAAGTGACTTTTTTGAAAAGAAATTCTCTGATTACTCGGTCTTCATAGGCTAATTCCTTTTCGTTTTAATTAATTAATTATTCTTCTTATCCACACTTTTAATCCATAATTTCAAGTGCTATGTATCCGGAGTGTTTCTTGTGTTTGATTATTACACTATTTTTTTATTGTCACTATTTCTTTTTGTATGTTATGTATAATTTTTCATTGTATTTTATTTCGTTACTATTACTGTTTTTATTTCTGTATCTCCTTTTTTGAATTGCTTTGAGATGCTGTATTTGAGTATCTATTAAAAATAATCTATTTCTATGAAATAAAAGTATAATTTGCGTACATTCTACCTTATTAAATTCCGTTTGTGGTGGGATGATTGCTGAATATGTTGCAGTTGCTTGTTTTACATGATTTCAAGCTCCACCATTCACAGGTTCACACTATGGAAAGAGATTTGGACTCATCAATTCTCAAACCTTCTATGTTTATAATTTAGGAATAAATAAAAGTTAGTGCTTATATCATATTGTACATGGTGGAGAATATGGATATAAGTTTTTAAAGTTGACAAATCAACTCACTCTTTGGAAAAGCTATAGTAAATATTCTGTTAATATACCTCACCACCGTCCCTTCTAAATGTTTTTATATTTCTAATTTTTTTCCTCTTAGGGCAGGACTTTTTTGATGGGGTGGGGGAGTAAAACAGTATTTCTGTTTGCATCTCTTATTTTTCTTTATCAACTTTCTGAAAAAGTTGGAACCTAGTGCCCTTCCCAATTGCATTTAAATAGTATATAATGAAGAAATTAGATGGGATAACCAGTAATTCTTTCCTATTGATCTAGTTTGGTTTTGGAGGAAAATGTAATAAACATTGTGGAAATATGCTTGCTTTCTCTATTAAATAAAATACATAAAATATAAATGTGTACTTCAACTCGTTTTCAGCCCTAAGCTTGCAGTTGTGTCTCCAATTTTGGGTGTGCACAGATAAACACTTAAATTATTATAAAATTAACAAGTAGACACACACGTTCTATGTGACAAATCTTATCATGAGATTTCCTCCCCCTTCCCCCTTTCTTTTTCCCCCTTTTTATTAGTGAATTTAGCCCCTTTCCATTTTTAGTGAAAAGACTCAGATTGAGGGTGCATGAAGTCGTATATGGCTGATTGCTTTGATGTCATTCGGACTCGGCCAATAGGATTACATGTTTCGTTTTGACTCTAAAAAAAAAAAAAAAAGAAAAAATTATCACGAGATTCACCATCCTATGAGTCAAATCGCGTGATATTTGCCACGTAGAAAGTGTGTATTTAATTGTTCAATTTTTCGGTTGTTTTTGCTTGTGCACACCCAAAGTTGAAGATATAGATGTTAACTGAGGCCAACTAAAACATATGTTTGTGTATTAGCCTAAATAAAATTAAGGTAGAATGTGAGAGTATCAGTGAAGAGAGATTTAATTTGTATTTCTTTACTGGCTTGTTTCTTATTTTTTTATAAAGAGTTTTCAGTTTTACATGTAAGAAATTTTAAAAATTATCTTCTTTTGTTCTGTTTGTAAATAAAGGAAAGTAATTTATAGAAAATAAGTTATTTCTCGTGTTTTGTTGACAAATGTTTTCCCAAAGAAGCATTTTCTACTAAAAGGGAAGAAACTACTTTCCTAACTTTTGACATACGTAATTTTCTTTCTCAATAATCCCAACGAATTTCATATTGTTGTCTTAACAAACACATGAGTAATAATTATTATTGTAACACATCAGTAATAATTATTATTGATCTATAATACTGATTTTTTTTAATCAAAACATTATTCCATTTTCATGATATATTAAACGTGTCAGGAATTAAGATGCATGCAATATGTTCCTTTTGCCTGCATTACATTAATGTTAATAATTGTGGAAAAGGGTCAAAATTACCTCTAAATTATTGGAAATAGATCAAAAATACCCTCCATTTATTTTTGACTCAAAAATACTCCTCTATTTGTTATTTTGGCTTAAAAATACCCCTCTATTAATTTTTTGACTCAAAAATATCCCTCCATTATTTTTTTGGCTCAAAAATACCCTTCTCTCTATGGGAATGCCACCGGACATGCCACGTGGATAAAAAAAGCCACTTAACCAGTCCATATCAGCATACACGTAGAAAATAACTTCATTTAGTCCATCTAACCATTAACACATTTTATTCTATTTAAAAACCCAACCCGACCCACATTCAAAAAATTCGAACCAAGAGGCAAAAATCAATTCTTCAATTTTTTTCTCAAATCATCCCTTTCTCCACATTTCATTTCATTATTAACATTTTTAAAGTTACGTGACTTACTCGAGCAATTCTTGACCTCATCAACTTGTGGTTGTCCGACATTGCCACTAAACTTTCTCTCTTCAAATTTCAATTTCGTCTTCGAATTATCATTTCTCTCACTACAATCAGGTTTCTCATTAGACTAATTTAGATAGGACATTCAGTAGCTATCCAAGCTCTTGAACATCGAATCGATTATTCGAAGATCCAATTGTTTAGGGTCGACCCAATTAAAACTTGATTCTTTCATGTCAACAATTTGAGGACCTGATTGTTTCCTCATCTTTTGTCTTGATCAATCTGAAATATTTGAACCCATCACATGAAAAATAAGCAATCAAATTCTTCAATATGTTTCCTCTTGGTTCAGGTTTTTTAATATGGGTTGAGTTGGATTTTTAAATAGAATAAAATGGGCTGATGATAAGATGATTAAATAGAGTGATTTTCCACGTGTATGCTGACATGAATTGATTAAGTATTTTTTTTTCACGTGGTGTATTTGGTGGCATTCTGTTTGATAGAAGGGTATTTTTGAGCCAAAAAATTAATGAAAGGGTATTTTTGAGCCAAAAAAACAAGCAGAAGGGTATTTTTGTGCCAAAAAATAAACGGAGGATATTTTTGATCCATTTTCAATAGTTCAGGGGTATTTTTGACCCTTTTCCATAATAATTGAGGTTATTGCTTCCATTATTATAGTACAATTGTACAAAATAGATTTGGTCACAAGAATTACAACTGACCAAATTGTAACACGTGCATCTCCATAATCAACTCTAGTGACCAAGCAAAAGTTTGTTGAATATTTTATTTGTTTATTAATGGAAAATGGCCTAAAATACTTTCAAACTATTCATAAAAATATACTCCATTAATCTCTTGGCTTTAAAATATCCTCGATGTCAGCCTATTATCTCTAAATTGCCTTTATTTTTAAAGGTCCACTTAAAAATACAGTTAATAAATTTTTTTATTACGTGTGACATGTTCTTATTGGTTATTGTTAAAATTAATTTCAATTCAAGACTCAAATTCACTTAATTATCGATACCCGTCCCAGCTGAAGGTAATTTTTTTAAAATTAAAATGTTTGATTCGTAGACCATTTTATTCAATAAAAGGCCCAATTGACCAAGTCCAATAATCAAACAAAACAAAAAGAACCGGCCCAAAAGGAGTGAGTCGGTCCAAAAAGAATAGGAAGCTAAAAAGTTTTCTATTGTGCTGCATATATCTGAGTTTTGTGTTAGAGTACCAGTTACTCTTCCTTTGAACTCGTCGCCACCCAGGTCTTGAAACATGCTGCCGGAGTGTTGTCGGTGGAACATGAAGCTTCAATTCCTTCTCCTTTGGATTGTGTACTGGCTTGAGCCTCTCAAGTCTATGGTTGAGCTCTGTCTATCTGCCTCACTGTTGCTTGGTATGTTACCATCTTCATCCCTTAGTCTCCCCTTCCATTCTAGTATTAACCTTGTTCTTGATTCTATAAGTGCTCGAGGTTTTACCTTATATAGCCAATAGACGTCGGTTCAACCAGAGCTATAGATCTCAGTAAACTTTGCTATTTTTTTTCCTTTTCTTTATTTCTCTTTTTATGAACTCTCTGTCCTCCGTCCAGGTTAGATTGATGATATGCTAATCTCAGTTTCTCTATATCTACAGCTGGTGGTTCAAGGTAGTGCACCATTTCACAACCCCTTTTTTTTGGTGAAGGTTTTGAGTAGCTAGAGCTATTAATCCTATCTTTTATTTGCACAGTTGTAATGCTTTCTCTAGGCATACTTTTATTCTATATTTGTTGTGCTGATGTTTTCGATTGGTTATAACTCTGTAATTATTACTGTTTCCTCCTGCATGCTGAACTTTGAATGATATTCCTGCTTTTTTGTGTTTGCAGTTTGCCTTTATATTCATCATTGTGGTGTTATCTTGCGGGTCTTTATTCTGATATGTGAAATTTCTACCTTATCAATGTTTACCAGCCTTCTTATGTGTGTTGGAAGTTGTTGAAAACTGTAGAATTCCCTTATCCCTTGTGATTCCATAACTTCATTGGCTAAGGAATCAACCACAATATTTCCTTCCCTGAATGTGTGCATGACTGTAACATTTGGCTCCTATATATTACTCCTGATGTCTTCTAGTACTTCTGAAGTTCCCACAATATTCTTCGCTGTCGTAGAATCATCTGTTTAAGGCTAAGTGAATTTGTTTCCAAGATAAAAACTTTTATATTTTTCTAATTACAGTACTCTAAAGCCTCCTTGATTGCTATTGATTCTGCTTCAGTGTTAATCCTAATTCTAAATCCCTTAGCTCTAGCATTATCACATCACCTTTATCATCCCTTAAGCAAAAACCATAGGAACTCATTCCAGAATTTTCTCTACAAGTTCCATAAGTGTTTCACATGATTTGTTGGCATCCATGTTTCCTTAAAGTCACACCACGATAGTGAAACTTAGGCTTATATGTTTTTAGCTTGTCCACCACCTCTGTCCATATCCATGTCTCCATTTTTATCCAGGGTAAAACATCTTAGATCATTTTCTTCACTACCTCTTGTATTTGTATAACCATTCCTCTGAGGTTTGTTGATCCCCTATGCTTAATACAATTCTTTTTTTCATAAAGTCTACTGTATTATAGGTGGTGTAGCCTTGAATAGCACTTTCAACTTTGTTGGTAATTCACTAGTCCACCAGGCTACTACGAGCTGTTGTAGCTATATGTCCTCCATCTGAATACCTGTAAAATGAGCAAATTACCTCCAAAGCATCATGGCTATTGTGGCTGTTCGAAATAAATGTGACATTGTTTCCTTCCTTTTCTCCTCATAACACCAACACCATTAGATCAACTGTATTTTTATTCTTTTAAAATTGTCATCTGTCGCAATTCTTCTCACCCATAGCCTCCACATAATGAAATTTACCTTGAAAGGCTTTAGTCCAAATGAAATCATAGTCCTTCTTTTTCTCCCTTTTATGTCTAATAATATTCCAAAACCAATTTAATTGAGAATAAGACATTAGTGCTGCCTATCCACCAAGGAGTATCATTCTGATGGCCCTCACTTGGAGGTTTGATACTTTCCTTGATGAGTTTCACTATTTTCTCTGACAATATTGACAACTACAATTATTTATCCCATTCTCTATTTTCGATAAAGTCTTTGACACCGCTTCCTCTTCTTAAGCATCTTCCCCTTCCACATAATAGAGTGCACCATGCTTAGTGCAGTAATCAAACCAGAAGCTAAAGTTTTTAGCCTTGATTTGCCACCAAATATTGTGCTTCACCTCTTTCATGATCATTTTCTCTAGACATGTAAGGCTCCCAATTCTTTTGCAAGAATAGGATGCATTTTCTTGCAATATTTATTCAACATAAAAGAACTTCGCATAGAAGATGTAGATGTTTTAAAGTTCCACTATAGTCTTGCAAAAAAGTACTCTGGATAAATCATGTAGTGATTTAAAATCAAGTCCTCCCTCTTCTTTAGGATAACACATAGAGTCCCAAGACACCCAATGTTTATTCTTAGATCCCATAGCATTTCCCTAAGAAAATCTTGCAAAATTTTATACAGTTGATTAACTACACCCACTAGTGGGTTCATGATAGATAGAATATAAATAGGCATAGACTGTAAGGTATGAGCAATTAGGATGTACCTTCCACCATAAAATAATAGTATATTCTCCCATGAATGTAGGCTCCTTATTACTATCTTAATAAGGTCCTCATAATGTCCTTTATTCTTCATCCCATAAAAAATTGGCCATCTCATATAAGTAAATGAAAATTACCTTGCCTTATTCCTATTATTCTCCCAATCTGATTGCATACCCCAATATGAACTTTCTCATGTATATACATCAAGCTTTTGTCTAGGTTGATCATTGGTCCAAAGACTTCCTCATAATTCCTTAAAATTATCATCATCTTTCTCATTAAGGTAGGCTGTCCAAAACAAAATAATATTGTATCATCAGCATAAGAAAGATGATTGATATCGGGGCTCTGCTTTAGCATCTCATAGCCTTTGAATTCAGGATCTCTGAATAATTTATTCAAACTTCTTGAGTGGACTTTAGTTGTAATTATAAACCAAGTAGGTAATAAAGGATCCCCGTGCTTTAAACCTCTAGAAGAATGAAAGAATCCAAATGATTGTCCATTCATAAGCATAGAATATCAATTATTGCTAATCAATCTGACAATCATATCTTTGATTCTTTCTGAGAAACCAAACCAAATCTTCTGATCACCTCAATGAGGTATTTTCAAGAGACTCTATCATAAATATTTGCCATATCAAGTTTCACCACCATATTGTGAAATTTATTTCTTCTGTTTATATTTCTGATTATCTCCTGAGCTAGTAGAACAGTTTCTATGATACCTCTTCTTTTAACAAATCCAGACTAGTAAATAATACCTGGTAGTACTTCTACTATTCTCATGTGAATGAGTTTGGAGATAATCTTTTTAGCAAAAATACTCAGGCTAATAGGTCTCAAATGTCTAAAAGTACTCACCACCTCTTTTTTAGGGATAAGTACAAGGTTAGAATGGGTATGTACCTTAGTAGTTCATGCCCACAGAAAAAATATTTGATCATATTAATTATTTCCTCCTCAATTATGCCCTAGAAACTTTGAAAAAACTAACCTGAAAATCCATCCAGTCCACTGGCATTCTCCTTATTCAATGAAAATCACATGCTTCTTCTTGTCTTTAGTTGGCATTCTTTCCATTTTCTCACTCTGCTTTGCATTGATGGTTTTCTTAATGCACTTCAACATATCATAGTTACTACTACCCTAAGTTTCCTTAAATTGATCCATAAATACATTCACAACCTCTTTTCCAATATTCTGGGTTGGTGTTATCGTGTCTCCTTGTCTTGTCTGAATTTTGGTAACATGAAGATTTATCCTTCTTCCTTTGGCATATGCATGTAAGAATTTTGTATTTCTGTCTCCATCAGTAAACTACTTCATCCCTACCTTCTGCCTCTAGAATTTCTCCTCTATCTTTAAAAGCCTCTTTAGATCTGTCTCTGCCTTGCCAAGTTCAACTCTATTCACTGGTGTTGGTAAGATTTCAAGCTGAATCTCCTTAGTTTTTATCACATCATCCAAATTAGCAATATTTTGGAAAATATTTCTAAAAGTATTCCTGCTCTATGTAGCTAATGCAGACTTAACCTTTTTCACTTGGTCTGCACTATTGTAAAATGAGAGCCACTATTGTCCCCATTCCAACTTTCTTTCACCACCTTTTGAAAATCTTTATGCTTTATCCAAAAATTCAAGAATCTAAAAGGCTTGATGATCTGTTCTTGTGAGGTATTGCCTATGACATGTAGTTGAGCATGGTCTGACGTATGTCTGATCAGATGGTGTAACTCATAGTTTGGCAATATGTACATGAGATCATTTTTTCCAAATGCTCTTTCAAGCCTTTTAAATATACAATCCTCTTCTATTCTTATTGCACCATGTGTATTTACTCTCACTGAATCTCAACTCATTGCACATGAATTTGCACACTAAGCAAAATCCAAGGTTTTCTATTGTGTAACTGGTAGGCCTCCAAGCTTTCTTGAGTCATCCATTATAGTATTAAAGTTTCCTCCCACCACCCATGGACCTTGAGTATTACTAGCTATTTTCTCTAGATCATCCCACAACTCCAATCTCTCCAAAGAACTGCATCTAGCATACACAATAATAATTTTAAAACTTTTATTTTCTACTCTTAATTTGAAATCTACTGTCAGTTGTTGTATTGTATCTGTTGAGCCTACTTCCTCCTATTCTCATCCCAAAAAGTCCAGATCTTAGCTGAACAATTTGCCTTAGCATATGTTAGCCCCATATACACATCCAGTTCTGAGGGACTTTGAAAAGGATCTAATAAAGTAATGTATGAGTAGTGATTTATTTTATGTAGTTCTATTAGTCTCTCAAAAGAGTTTTGAGTCCTAACAAACCTAATGTTCCAGTATAGGGCCTTATTAATCATTAGTCACTACTGGTTTTGGATTATGTCTTACTCCCTGTATTGATTTGTGATTTGCCTGTTGTATTCTTTTGATTATTTCTATTTCTTCCCTTAAGCTAGCCAATTTGCCCAGGAGACAAATCTCCTTCTCTGCCTATCTGATCTATGTTTGTCTCTATATATTTATCTTCCTCAACATCTTTATTTTCATGTATCTCTTATTTTGTTAAATCGTATAATTTCGGTACATCTTTGATCTTTCTTGGTATGTAGATCATTTATTTATCATTGTCCACCCTCTTGTCTTTCTTATTTCTTTCCTCAGTAATAGATTTCTCCCCTAGGATCCTTAGGGAAACCTCTGATTCTGCAGAATCCTATTCATTTACTTCTTAGGTATAAAACCCTTTATTCAACTTTAAGATTCTACACCCACTTCCTTGGCTTTGACACTATTTGTTGTTGAATATCTTCTTTGACCTTCCATCTTTGTGGGCTTTAAGGAGTCTACTTTGGTGGCTTCTGATGTATCTATCTCCTCTTTTCTTTGTTTTTTTATGATTCTTCCTCATTTTTTTATTGCTGTTGTTATTTTTCATTTCTCCTCTTACAACTGCTGTTGCTTTCAGTGTTTGTCTTGTGATCCTTATTTTTCTTTCCTTTTCTTTTCTTCATTGTTCTTGTCACCTTCTTTATGATTCTTCTCTTTTTATGCCCCAAACTTATTGTTCACTGCTATTTCTTTCCCATTCTTTAGTTGAGCCCTTGGATTCCATATCATTTCAGCTCTTCCTTTATGTTGTTGTCTTTCTCTTCTATACTAATGCTTTTTTTTCTCTCTTGAAACTCCATATCTACTGTTACCTTTGCCTTCCCCTTTATATTTTTTTCATCTCTTCCACCTTGTTGTTTTCCCCATTGTCTTTCTTCTTATTCTGGGTCTTCCCTTCCTTTTTTTGCTCCCCTATTTCCCCCATTTCTTCTTTAAGATATAATTTTGGATCTATGACATAGCATTTTTTTTCATGGTGACCCTGAAGCTTGCATTCTTAACAGTATTTAGGAACATAATCATATCTTATGATCCTTTTTCTACCATTTCTCCTGACTTTCTTCTCATGCCTATATTTATTCATTTAGGGAATTCCCCTTGTAAATATACTTCCACCTTGACTTGTTCACAACTGGACCTCGTCTTATCCATGTCGTTAAATCCATTTGTAAAGGTTTTCCAACTGTTACTGCTAATGAAAACACTGCTTCCTTCCCAAAAAAATTTGGTGGTAGTGTTGGAAAGGAAATCTAAGCTATTGTTGTAGATATTTCCTCTTCTGGATTGAACATAGGATCCCATTTAAGATTTCTCATTGGAAACAATTAATATTGTGAGTAATATAGAATTGCACTTTTAAAAGAAGGTTTACATAGTCTTCTAACTTTGTTGCCCTTATCAACATATACCTATTGCTTAGCAATTCGATATTTACTTTACCTTTTAACTCACACTGTTTGGGTATTAATCATCGTAGATCATGAATCTTCAGCCACCCATATAAAAATTTGCCAATCACTACATATTGTAGGTCTTAATTAATGATCATCTGATTCACCTCTTCCCCCTTCCATATTATACGTGATTCCTCATGCAAATATGGTATCTTTTTCAAAGGAACTGGTTTATATTGCAGAATTGGTGTTCTAATGGTGCTGGCATATGAAGTCTTGGGTATTCCTATATTGTCATTGATGAGCATTAATTGACCAGTCTCCGGTGGTGGTGATATTACCCAAAGCTACACCTCCAATTGAAGATAAAACGGTTGAAGTAAAATATAGTAACCCAACTAGGTTAGGGTCGAACCCATAGAGAATACGTGGAACTATCTCTCTAGATTGTTGAAATCACCGGGCATTACAGAAAGTAAATGGGGGGAATTTTGATGTGAATAGTATAAAGTAACAAAACTGAGATGCTTTTGGTTGTAAACAGTCAGAAATGAACACTAGGCTTGTGTTCCGCTTGGCTTATAACTTTGTAGGTTTATCGTGCTCAATTCGACTATCAAATGTTGTACATTTAGAATCTGATAAGTTATGTGTCACCAAAAACCTCTCGACACACTTTTGTAAATTACACTCATCTCCTCTCGGCCTCAGAATGTCGCATTACTAACTATTGTCTTGGACCCCAGTTTTAACTATCTCCTCCCAGTCTCAAGTTGATTAGATGAAGATAATTATCTTAAGTAGATAAAAATAATTATCTTATATCAACAATTAACTTCAAACAACTGTTGTGATCTCCTTATCCCAACATGTACCTCCCTCTCTTGTTTGTAGTAAATACAGGTGGGATCCTAATGTTTGCAACTGTTAAGAGATCAATAGGCTCGAAGAAACCACAATACATGCAGAAATAATAATCTAGAAGGATTGAACACTTTCCCTACTTCGTTAATCCTCCGGGGTTGCACAACCTTAGCTAAGGGCATTAGCCGCTCATCATTTTGAAACAATTAATGAAATTCATAATTGAAAGCATTAAATCAATCTCACAATAATTAACAAATGAAATCCAAAGTCTCAAATTAAATAATCTACCAAAATCAAGAACAAAACAATCCCAAGAACAAAATCAACTCTTGGAATCAAATATATGATTGAAAGTATTAAGAGTGTGTAAGATAACTAAAAGACATCAAAAGGGTATTTATAGAGTACAAGAAAACCCTAGAAAATCAATCCTAAATAAAAGAGGAAAATTAGAGTCGGTGGCCACCTATGTGGCCATTTACGGGCTGTAGGTGGTCCGATATAGGTGCCAGTGTCCAAAAACTGTAAAATCTTCTCCGTATCTTCATCAAGTCTGACACCTATGGGGCGTAGGTACTTTCTACGGCCCGTAGATAGTCCTACGTAGGTGACATTCTAAAATCATCAGCTTCTGAATCTCTGGATTTCAACTTTCTAGCACATATTTTGACACCTACCCTACATAGGTAGTACCTACGGGGCGTAAGTATCCACTTAGGTATTCCAAACACTTCAATTTTCAAATCTTTTCTCTGATTCATCTCCAAAACCTAGTTTCCTGCAAAACACGACACAAAACACCTCATATCTAACAGAAATACCTAAGTAACTTGCATATTTTCATTGTTTTAAGCATAGAAAGTGATATGAAATCATAGCACATTATGTCATGACCCGAACCAGGGCCTGGCCATGATGAGTATCTCAAGACCACCATGGACCGGAGATCAGCCGCATCACCTAACCTCATGAACACAAAAATAACTGTAAAGTTAAGTGCGGAAGCCAATTAAGATAGTAATAAAAGAAGAAATAGATAACTCTATGAAAACTAAGAGTCAATCAACAACCAACCAACCCACATATTTTTCACAATATCCTTTAAAATCAGAATACCAAATAGGTCGGGATATGCCCCCGACTATGACAAAAAAAAATCCATAAGTACTGAATCAATAATAAAAGAAAAGTGAACTGATAAGGCCTTCTGAAGGATGGAGGCTCACCATTTTAGCACAACTCAACATACATGCTAATCCACCTAATACTGCATAGGGGTAAAAATGTATCCTTGGACTCTACTTTATAAAATAATGTAACGTACTAGGACGGTCAGTGGGATAAGCACTGGCATGTAACCCAGGATAGGGATAAAATAATGCCATGTCTAAAATTAAATTAAACAAAATGCACACATTATATATACAAATATAAGATGGGGGGAAACCCATGTTCCCCATTTCAAATTCCCAAAACCATGCACCCATTCAATTCAAAATCCATAATTTAAAGCATGAATATCATATGTAAAACAAGGGGAAAGCAATTCCAATTGTAATAAATCACAAATCCTCAACCTAATTACAAACCCACAATTAAATTCATATGAACAATGATTAAACATACACCTTTATATGAAAATCAAGTTAGGAAAGAGAGACTTGCCTGAAACACCAAAGTAATTGGAAGAGGTATCACAAATTGGAGCTTAGATGATTGATATCTTAAAAACCCTATCCTTCTCTTGTTTTGGGGAGTTTAAGATGAGAAGAGTAGTATTTGATTTGATAATTAATATAAAAAGGGACCGTGAGTTGTTTTAAGTTGTGGGTAAAGTGTAAAGGAAGGAAAAAGACCTAAATAGACTTAATGAAAAACATGCAGGAAAAATAACTTCCAGTTATTTTGGGCCGGTTAACGACTCATGGTGGTTGGTCACCAGTCGTTGCCTTGACTTGTGGCCTGGGAAGAAACTCGAGGCACCTTCACTGTTATGGTCACGATTCCCTTACCACGACTCGTGACCTTACCCTATGACTCATGAAGACTACGTTGTGATCAAGATAGTAACCTGGGTACACTTCAATGGAGAAACTACAAGTCTTACCCTACGACTCGTGACGAGTGATAACGACTCATCACTTAAGTCATAGTCTGGATAATGTCATCAACACTAAAATTTTTTTAAAGTCCAAGACCTGGGGTATTATATTACGCCGCCCCCTGGATTATTCATCCCCAAATAAGGAGTTAGGACACCCCTTGGCATGAAAATAAGAAAGAATATACACACAACCAAACGACAAATTTTAAAGGCCATAAGAAGGAGAATAAAAATCATACCTCAAGCATATCCATCCCACGCGGGGAACAAGAATGGATAGTTAGACTCTATATCATCTTCAGTGTCCTATATAGCCTCTTATACCCTTTGATTTCTCCAAAGAACTTTCACTGAAGCTATGTCCTTAACACATGAAACACGGGATGAATAGATGCTAAACTCGCAGGTAAATCCTACTCATAAACAACATTCCCATTTCTCCTCAAAATCTGATATGGACCAATGTAACGGGGACTGAGCTTCCCCTTCTTCCCAAACCTCATGGCTCCCTTCATAGGAGACACCTTAAAAAATACCCAATCATTTACTTCAAATTCTAGTTCTCTTCTACTCATATAAGCATAAGATTTTTTGCAACTTTGAGCAGTCTTAAGTCTTTTTCTAATATACTTCACCTTCTCTATGGCTTGGTGAACCAAGTCAGGACCAATCAACCTATTCTCACCAACCTTAAACCATCCAATAGTAGACCTATACCTCTTTCCATAAAGAGCCTCAAAAGGGGCTATCTAAATGCTCAAATGATAACTATTACTATACGCAAACTCAATAAGAGGCAAGTGATCATCCAAACCACCTTTAAAATAAATCACACAGGCCCTTAGCATATCCTCCAAAGTCTAAATAGTACGCTTCGCTTGCCCAGCCGTTTGAGGGTGGAAAGTGGTTCTAAGATTCACCTGTGTACCTAAACTTTTTTGAAATGAACACCAAAAGTGAGATGAAAACTGCATACCCCGATTTGAAATAATGGACACTGGCGCACCATGCAACTCCACAATCTCATGAATGAACAACTTAGAATAATTCTCTCCTGAGTAGTTAGTCCTCATAGGCAAAAAGTGAGTGTACTTCATCATCCTATCCACAATGACCCAAATCGAATCATACAGATTTCGAGACTGCGAAAGACCCATAATAAAATCCATATAAATCATCTTCTACGTCCACATAGGCAACTCTATCTCTGAGACATACCACCAAGCCTCAAGTGCTCAACCTTAACTTGACATACCATACACTTAGCAATAAAATTTGCCATATCCCTCTTCATGTTGTTCCACCAATAAATTTCCTTCAAGTCATGATACATCTTGGTTGGGATGGGATGAACTATATATCTGTATTCATGAGCCTCAGTCAGAATTCTTTCTCGCAGTCCATCAACATCAGGAACACACAACCTACCTTGATACCTCAGAATACCATCTTCCCTAATCTCAAAAGCCATAACCTTTTGTTGACTCACATTATCCTTAATCTGTATAGGTATGGGATTCAAGGCCTATTTTTTCTTCACCTCGACACCAAGAGATAATTTGGCCACTTCTTGAACAATCACTCCTCCATCTTCAAAGTTCAAAAGATGAACTCCCAAGTTAGCCAACCTATGAATGTCCTTCAACAATCCTCTTTTCTCCTCATCCACATGAGATAAAATCCCTATAGACAACATGCTAAGAGTATCAGCAAGTACACTAACTTTACCTGGATGATAGTGCAAATTCATGTCGTAATGCTTGAGCAATTCAAGCTATTGCCTCTACCTAAAATTCAACTCCTTTTGTGTAAACACATACTGCAAACTCTTATGGTCTGAATAAATATCCACATGCACCCCATACAAATAATGGCGTCAAATCTTCAACGTAAAAACCACAACCACCAAATCTTAGTCGTGAGCC
Source organism: Capsicum pubescens (assembly GCA_030864215.1). Taxonomy (NCBI): domain Eukaryota; kingdom Viridiplantae; phylum Streptophyta; class Magnoliopsida; order Solanales; family Solanaceae; genus Capsicum; species Capsicum pubescens. The sequence continues at coordinate 232,006,848 of CM061538.1, forward strand.
GAATAATTCCTCCCGTGAGCCTTAAGCTACCAAGAGGCATAGGTCACAACCTTACCTCATTACATGAAAATATAACCCAGTCCCACATGGGATGCATCATAGAACACAACAAAACCATCAATACCCTCGTGTAGGGTCAAAATTGAAGCAGAAGTCAACTTATCCTTTATTTTCTTAAAACTACCCTCACAAGCATCAAACCACAAGAACTTAAGCCACTTATGGGTCAACTTTGTCAACTGAGCAACAATAGATGAGAAACTCTCCACAACCTCCTATAATACCCGACCAAGCCCCAAAAACTTTTATTGTCGGTTGGAGTCATGGGTCTAGGCCATTTTTTAACTGCCTCAACTTTTTGTGGATCCACCTTGATCCTTTATTAGATTCAATATGCCCAAGAAAAGTTGCAGCTTTCATCCAAAACTCACACTTAGAAAATTTAGCATCCAACTTCTGATCCTTAAGAGTCTGCAAACACAATTTGAAGGTGATTGGCATGATCCTCCACACTCTTATAATATATTAAACTATCATTAATGAAGACAATGACAAAAAATTCCAAAAACTACTCGATAACTTGATTCATAAAATCCAAGAAAGTTGTTAGAGCATTAGTCAATCCAAATGACATAACCAAAAACTCATAGTGACCATACCAGGTTCGAAAAGAAGTCTTAGGAATATCAACCTCCCTAATTTTCAACTGATGATAACCTAAACGAAGATCAATCTTAGAGAAACATCTAGCACCCTAAAACTGGTAAAAAAGATCATCAATCCTTGGAAGAGGGAACTTATTCTTTACAGTCACCTTATTCAATTGACGGTAATCTATACACATCTGAAGATACCCATCTTTCTTAATCACGAAAAGTAACGGATCACCCCACGGAGACACACTAGGATGAATGAAACCCTTATCAAGAAGATATTTCAACCGCTTCTTTAGCTCCTTTAATTTAGCCCTAGCCATTCTATAAGGGGGAATGGAAATAAGAAGAGTATCCGATAGAAGGTCAATCCCAAAATCTATATCTCTATTGGAAGGAATTCCAGGAAGATCATCAGGAAATACTTCAGGAAATTCATTGACCATAAGGACAAATTGTAAAGAAGGACTTTCAAAATTAGAATCCTTAGCCCAAACTAGATGATATAGACACCATTTAGAAATTAATTTTTGGGCTCTAAGATAAGAGATAAACCTTCCTTTGAGTACTTAGGAACTTCATTCCCATTTAATTACTGGCTTATTAGGAAAGTGAAATTTGACCTTTTCGGTCCTACAATCTAGAGAAGCATAGCAGAATGAAGCCAATCCATCCCAGGATAACATCTAAATCTACCATATTCAGCTCTATTAAATCCACTAATGTCTCCCTATGAAAGACAAACACCACACAACCCCTATGGATTTTTTTAGCAATTTTAGAATCACCCATCTGGGTAGAAACTGAAAAGGGGTCGAAAATACTTTTATGACATAAAACAAAATGCATAGCCACATAAGTGGTCACATTAAAAAGGGTAGAACTCAAATGAAGCAAATAATAAACACCATGGGGAAAGAGCTATTACATACCAGTAACAACATTAGGGGATGCGTTGGATTCCTGATGAGTAGCAAGTGCATAAAGATGATTCTAGCCAGTGTCGGTACCTGAATTAGAGCCCTTTGGATTAGGAGCTAAATATGCGGCAACCGAAACTTTATTAGCTCCAGTAGAAACCTTGGTTGAAGAAAATCCCTTTGCATATGACAAAGTTGCCCATAATTATAACACTGATTCCTCTCTTTCTCACAATAACCATAATGAAGTTGTCTGCAAAATCTCAAAGAGGATATGGTGGGATTGATTGAGCTCCATTAGCTTGAGACAGGGCACCCCGTGCCTTAGGTGTACTTCTATCCTGAGAACAATGATAGCTCAAAGGCTTAGGATAAGGAGCACTAACAGATGAATAAAAATTGCCCAGTTCTTCTTCTTGGTCCACTGTCCACATCTCTCCTACTATTCTGCTGACCCCCACCATGCTTTGAATATCTAAACTTCTTATTCTACCTCTCTTCAAGCTCTGACTGTTTTTTCTTTTCATTCTCAACCTGCTGTATATAAACCATAAGTATTGAGATGTCTATATCATTGTTCTACATTGCAGCCTTACACTCCAATACCAAATCACGGGACAACCCAGAAGCAAACTTTCTCATCTTAGATCTCTGACTAGACACCAATTCAGGAGCATATCGAGCCAACTATTGAAATTTCAGAGCATACTCCTTCACATTCATCTTACCCTACTTCAGATTAACAAAATCCTCAACCTTAGCTTCCCTCAACTCTTGAGGAAAGAAATGATCAATAAAGGCACCTAAAAAATTATTCCACACATCTTTCTCAACATCATCACCCCTCATAGCTTTCCACTCCTTATACCATTAATAAGCTACATCCTTTAGCTGATATATGGAAAACTCCACACCTTCTATATCAATAGCATGCATTACCCTAAAAATCTTCTCCATAACATCAATGAACCCCTGCAGATCCTCTTCAACCTTAGAAACTTAAAAGGTTAGGGGATTAAATCTTGAACTAGTCAACCCGAGTGACCTTAGAAGAAGGAGCAACAGAACCAACACGATCAGGATGGTAAGACCAAGATTTCACTAATTGAGTAAGTAGGTGAATCGATTGGTGGAACTCTACATTAGAAATGTCACCCTCAGGCGCTTGGGCATGGGTTTCATAATCCCAAGAAGCCCTTGGAGGACTAGTAGGTACTGGTAGAACTCCAATTGGGGCAGTGAAATCAGTAGCGGGCACCCTAGATCGGGTCTACACTTTATAAGCAGGATGATTTCTATCCATATTTCCCTCAAGTGGAATAGACGTTACAGTAGAGTTTTTACGAACATCAAATCATTAGAAAGGCATGGTCTGAAACATGAGCAAACAGAGAGTTAGGGAAATTCATGACACCTATCTCTATAGCTCGAGATAGAACACAAGAAGGAAAATATTCCTAAATTCCTTATAGCCTCCTCCTTATAAGTGTGGAACGCTACACACCCATTAAAAAGACTATACTTAACATGGTATTATGGACACCCAGCGACTCTAAACCGTGCTCTGATAACAAGCTTGTCACAACTTGAACCAGGGCCTAGCCGTGTGGGTATCTCAAGCCCACCATGGACTGAAGACCATCCCCATCGCCTAACCTCATGATCACAAAAATAAATGTAAAGATAAATGCGGAAGCCAATTAAGATAGTAATAAAAGTAGAATAGATAACTCTATAAAAAGTAAGAGTCAATAAACAACCAACCAATCCATATCTTTTCCACAATAGCATCTAAAACAAGAATATTGAATAGTTCAAGTATGCCCCCGACCATGAAGAGAAAGAATCCATAAGTACTGAATGAATAATGAAAGAAAAATAAAATGATAAGGCCTTTCGAATGATGGAGGCTCACCATTTCACTGCAACTCGATATACTTGCTAATCCACCTAACGCTGCATAGGGGTAAAAGAAGTTTCTTCAAACCCTATATTATGAAGCAATGTAGCATTCTAGGACGGTAAGTGGGATAAGCACTGGCATATAACTCAGGATAAGGATAAAATAATGCTATTTCCAAAATCAAATTAAACCATATGCACGCATTATATATATACTAAATATCTCTAATAGTCCAAGGGAACCCATGGGGTATACGAGTTTAGCTTACCTACTAAAAAGGCCCCAGCGCGTGTTAGCTGCACGAACTGAGGAAATTCGAGAGAGGGCCAAGACACCAAGGCTCCAACCATCTCAAAAATATATGTAATATGTGAACTATGCACACAATCATAAAGACCCCCATATCGGCAAATGTGGTTTCCAGTATTGGTCTCCCCAGGACCTCCACCTTCACGGCTAGCTACATAACCCCCTTTAAGCCCAAATTAAAATATTTACACATAATCCCATCTATTAACCCAAGAGTTATTTATTAAGGCATTTACCATTGATATCGTCATACCAATTACGTTTGCAAGCTAAGTCCAATTATGCAATTCCAATCCAATTAAACCAACCGACTCTTAAGTTTTATGTTAAAACAAAACCATGGCTACCAAGGCCTTTTAAATCCACTTTTGTCTGTTTGTCCATTAATATAATGCAATAGTTCCAAAAGTGAGTTGAATCATGCAAATTCCATATTTAAAACTAAAGTTTAGGAAGGTGGGTTGAGGATATTATCATTATCAAGCCAATTCCCCATTTCAAATTCCCATAACCATGCACTCATTCAATTTAAGATTCATAATTTAGAGCATAAATATCATATGAAAAACATGGGGAAAGCAATTCCAATAGTAAACAATCCAAAATCTTCAACCCAATTACAAAACCATAATTAAATTCATATTAATAATGATTAATCATATGCCTTTATATAAAAATCAAGTTAGGGAGGAGAGACATGCTTGAAACACCTAAGAAATTGGAAGAGGAATCACAAATTGGAGATTAGATGATTAGTCTCTTGAAAACCCTAACCTTATCTTGTTTTGGGGAGTTTAAGATGAGAGAAGTACTATTTAATTTTGATATTGATGTCAAAAGGGACCCCTGAGGTGTTTTAAGCTGTGGGTGAAGTGTAAAGGAAGGAAAAAGACCAAAAGCCCTTAATGAAAAACATGCAGGAAAAATAGCTCCCAATCATTACGGGTCGGATAACAACTTGTGGTGACTGGTTATGAGTCGTTGCCAGGACTCGTGGCCTAGGTAGAAACTCGGGGCACCTTCACTGTTATGGTCATGAGTCCCTTAACATGACTCGTGATCTTACCCTAGGACTTGTAAGGACTATAAATCGTGATTAAGACGGTAACCTAGGCATTCTTCACTTGTGATACTATGAGTCTCACCCTACGACTCATGACGAGTGATAATGACCTGTAATTTGTGTCGTAGTCTGGGCAGTGTTGTCAACACTCAGAAATTTTTAGAGTTCAAGACCTGGGGTATTACTCATCAACACCCTCAACTTAGAACATTTGCATGTCATCAAGAACCACAACATAACAAAAAAACAACGATGCTTAACTAGGAGAAACCTAAGCTATCTACGACAGCCAATCATCAACTTTAAGCTCAAGAACATTAACCCCTCTTATTTTAATATTTGAAAACTAACAATACACAAACCCAACACAATATGAAATAAAACAAAATGTTTCCCTAGACATGATGATTTTACAACCATACCGCGATCGACAGGAATGAAGAACGATAATAAAAGCCCACGTAGCTATGGTATACCCCACCCCAACTAAAAGACTACACACTGTCCCCAGTGTGTGATAATAATAAAAAGAAAGGGAATAAGGACATACCTGGGATGCACTAAGCATCTCTAACTATCACCGATGCAAAAATGAAAAAATACCTTGGGTTGCCTCCCAAGTAGTGCCAGATTTATCATTACGACATGACTTAATTTCCTTGGCTACTTAGACTTCGCCAAGGCTAACCTTATCAACTACCTCCACCTCATTAAGATTACCCAAATAGTGCTTCATATGTTGTCCTTTCACTTTGAATGGGTCTTCACCTGCCCTCTTTAGTTCTACAGCACCATGAAGGAATACTCTAACCATGACAAATGGTCCAGACCACCTAGATTTCAACTTGTCGGGAAATAAGCAAAGTCTTAAATTATACAACTGGACCAAATCACCTGGTCTAAACACTATCTTCTTAATTTTTTTGTCAGGATACAACTTTATTATTTCGTTGTATGTAGTGGAACTCTCATAAGCACAAAGACAAAATTCATCCAACTTATGCTCCTTGCTCATTCTCAACTTAGTTTCATCATGCCACTCAAAATTCAGCTTCTTCAATGCCCATAGTTCCTTGTGTTCAAGTTCGATCGACAAGTGGCATGCCTTTTTGTACACAATATAATATGGAAAGGCACCTATGGGGGTCTTAAAAGCTGTTGGTAGGACTACGAAGCATTATATAACTTTTTTGGCCAGTGCTGACGTCCAAACTACACCTCATCTCAGAAGATGATATGATCATTGTTAAAATATAGTAACCCAATAAAGGTTGGGGTCAAATCCCAAGGGAACACGTGGAATCGTGGATCTCAGACGTTTTAGTCAACGTGAAGAACTAGAAAAGTAAATGGGGATTTTGTATAGTATTCTCAAACAAGTAACTATATTAACTTCGGTTGTAATCAGTCGTAGGTGAACAATAGGATTGTGTTCCCCATGGCTTCTCAACTCCATAGGATTATCGTGCTTTGTTGAACCAACATGATATTTTTCATGCAGAATCGATAAGTTATGTACCTTCCACAGTCTTTTTGAAGAGCAGAAGTATTTTATCATTTATCATTTACCTTTTGAGTCTCAAGATATGGCCTTACTAACTCTTATCTTGATCCCAATTAACTATTTCCTTTTGAGTCTCTAATTATTAGATGAAATCTAACCATCTTACTTAGATAAAACCTAAAAACATGGATCGACAGTTAAACCCAAATTACTGTTGTCTTTATCTTTTCATAGTCACTCCTCCTCTTTTGGAGTAAGTAGCAATATCTAGGCGGGATCCTAATGTGTCCACCCATTAAGAAAACTATTATAATAAAGATAAAGCAGTACATGCATGGGTATCGGTTTAAAAAAACAACAACACTTCTCCTACTTCGTAAAACCGCTAGGGTTTTCACAACTCTAACTAAGGGCTTTAGCCACTTATGCTTGTGAAGAAATCAATAACATTCATAATTTAAAGCATAGATTAAATCAAAATGATAAGAAGTATAAAAACCCACAATCGTAACTGAATTAATCAACTGAAGTCAATACAAGAGAATCCCAAGATCAAAATTGAATCTTGGAATTAAAATATATTTGTGAGTGTCAAAAGTGCGTAACTTCTACTAAAAAACACATAAAGGGTATTTATAGTACATGAGGAAACCCTAAAACCAAAGCCCAAATGAAATAGGAGAAAACAAGGTCGGTGGCCACTTATGGCCCCTACTTGTACCCTGACCCTAGGCGCAGGCCTGCGGTTAGCAGGGTGGGTGTAGGTACAGGGCGCAGGTACCAGGATGTAAAAATCTGTTGGTCAGCTCTTGGGACTTTGGACTTCTGGCACTTACTTTACCTACTTGCAGTCCGTAAGTCCTACTTTCGGTCCACATGTTGACTTAGTAAGTTCCAGGAGTCATCTTTTAAGCTCTTCTTCTATTCTTGAACATGCTTTGATCACTAACAAGCCAAAAGTATCTCAAACATCCATAATTGCTCCAAAAGTAGCCAAAACACCTTTTTCATCTTTTTCACTAACTTGGCATCCAAAATATGATTTCTTGCAAACATACCCCAAATGCGTCATATCTAATAAAATAACCTCAGAAACTTACATATTATCCTCATTTTAAGCATCGAAAGTGCTATATTTCTATAGAACATCAACACCCTCAACTTAGAACATTTGCATGTCCTAAGGCAACAAAACACAACAAAATAAAAATTACGCTTAACTAGGAGAATCTAAGCTATTAAAGGCAGTCAGTCAACACTTTAAACTCAAATTACAACACCCCCTTCTTATCTCACTTTTCAAAACCAATTGTGTATGAACATGGAGAACAACAATATGACACAATGGGATCAAGTTATGGCATTAAATTTGCAATAAACAACCATGCATATGTACAAGTTACACTACCTAAAACAAGCAAATAGCTAGCAATATGACTTAAGTTCCCTCACAACAAAGATGTCCCACTCACTCATATGTAATAATGCATGGCAATGCAGGGAATATCAAGAAACACTCGCACTTGGAAGAGAAGTTCCAATCAATGCGCATCAAATACCATATGCTTTCCCTTATTTTCTTTACCTTAGAAGTCTAATAGTCAATTATGGATCACTATAAGACTTTTCTTGGCTTGTAATGTAGGCTTGGGGGATGGTGTGGTATGTATGGATATATCAAGTGACTAAGCCTCTTTGGAACTACACTGACCTTGGGGTCTCACTTACTAGACAATTTTATTTTTATTCCACCCTTATTTCTCCCTTTTTATTCTTTATTGCACTTTCAGGTTGGGCGTGGTCTTTTATTTTTTCTTTTTACTTTTTCATAATCTTTCCTTTGTTCTTTCTTTTTCTATCACACCCAGCCCTATTAGTTTTTTCTCTTATTTTATCCTTCTTCATACCAATTTTACACTTTGCACCCTTATAATAGTCACCCTCAACTTAGGCATTTTGCCTTAGTTGAGGTGCACAATATCCAAGGAGGACTAGGGCCAAATAGGTTCTTTGTAAAATAAATGGGAAGGTTAATGGTGAAATAAGAAAAATAGGCTTATAAGGCTCAAAGTAGAAATCAAGGGATATAATTTATACATGGAAGGTTATTTAGGATAAAAGTGGACTAAAATAAAAAATGGCCTATGATCCTTTCCTAACTGACTATCCTTCAACCTAGGCAAGGCTAACCAGACAAATTTTGAATTCAACACACAAAGTGAACTAGGTAGTATTTCACACACATATGGCACAAAAGTAATATTAACAACTACTACCTATCCAGTTCATGCAATTGTTAGCAAGTGATTATCATGTCCCTAATCCTAATGCCATAACAAGATCCACTATGTTCACACATATATACATTCACACAATTCTAAGACACAAAATTTTGGAGAGGAATAATAAATTAATCAAATTAAAACTACTTCCCTAAATACTTAAAAATCTCCTAATTATACAAAAAATATTGCACAATAAAAAATAAAACATAATACGACACAAAATTATCCTAGACATACCATTTCTACAACTATACCACAACCGACTGGAAAAGAAGTACGACAATAATAACCCGCGGCGGCATGGTATGCCTACCCCTAACTAAAAACTGTGCACTATCCTTAATGCTCTAACATAAAGTAAAATAAAGAGAAGTAAGAACATACCTGGGATGCACTAGATGCCCAAATCATGAGCATCCCTAGATAGAGACATATCAGTTAACGGAGGCAGTGGTGGTGGAGGTGCTCTACTAGAGGAATTACTATTGATTGTCCCCTCTGCCTATCGATAAATGCAGTATCCATCGAATAATGTATGTGTCTTTTAATGGCTTGTTCTTATGGTTTATCAAGATCCTGGAAGTTGACTATGTGACCTATCTTGGCCCCAACTTCTGGGACCTCCTCCTCATTTTCTGCAAAGAAATCAAACTATCCCAGTGTATGTAGAGGTGATATCTAGACAACAAAGGGTATAACTGAGGGAGTGGCTAATATATGAATCTTTGTAAGAGAGAATAACTCTGCTTGAATATATCAAAATACTCCCTTATCTGGGGGTAGATCCGACACATCTGTCTTAATGAATTAAGCTATAACCTATCTCTCAAGCTCATCGAGCCATGTCTAGAAATTAACACGTAGCTTTGATAGTGCAGTTCTCTGTGCAGCCTCCCTTCTGGCCTCTGCCTGCTCAAATTTAGTCCTAACCCCTGATCTTATCTGCTCATAGAGGGTAGTCATCTTGGTCTTAATAACCCTTAATCGAGCATCGGTGTCCCTCTAGCTGTCCACTAAGCTCTGTAAAAAATTACTAGATATTGTGATCATCCCATTTGCAGAAGCTGTAGGATGTGAGAGTAGGCTCTGAAAATACACCAACCAACTCTGAGGTCGAAGCCAGGGCTGAAGAAGAAGTGGCTGGTGTACAATAGCTCTACGTACTTGAGTCTGGAGCCTCTCTCTACTCCCTTATTTCCATATCAATACTAACACCCATATCCTATCGATATGCCTTACCTGACTCTGTAGAAACTATTGAACCCTCAGTCTGGGCTCGTGGTACTGCTGTCTACTCTTTTGATCTCTTGGGAAGGCTTGGACGTGCCAGATCCTTCATAGTATTTGTCTGTGCAGTCGCCATCACAAGTACCCTCTCGTTTACTCTCGGTATCTCAGGTATACCAGCCTCATCACACAACCTCTGAATTATGCAAGGGAATTACAGATTAGTTAACTCTCCAAATGATCTGTCATGTAACTTATACCAGAGAATCATCGAAAAATCAACAACATATCCAACCATCATTCAAGCAACCTGTGCTGCTTCGTACCAAGTCAACATATTATTCAAAACATTGGGTATCAGTCGGTATCTGATCAGCAACCACCAAAACTTGGCCTCAAATATCAATAGGCCCTTCTTGATCATACTATGCTCCTCAATACATGGGGTCTCTTCAACCAAAGGTGAAATATAGCTGGCTATCTAACTAGCCATGTCAACCCTCTCTCATCGGTGCTCAACCTCTCGCATGATATATTGATCACGTACAACCCTCAGTCTATGGTCATACTCAGCTATAAATGTAGGAGTGATGTAATTTGGGCCGAAGATAACTCTGCGGATAGTCTCTGCTAAAATATAACCTCTGACACCCCTAACCTGTGTATGATTAAGCTGTGTCTGCCTTACGAATCTCACCTGGCGTAAAGCTCTGCGTATAGGAAGGACTACAATAGCTTGGTAGGATTTCTAAGAACTAAGTGGTATATTCATCCACTCTAACTGATATCAATCGAATACAACCCGTAACTGTGGTACCCGACCCAACCCTAATAGATCAATCTGATGCTTCTCATAAATAACCCTTATAAGCTTGAATACCTCCCAAATATGGATATCGCTATAAAGTATCTCCCACATCCCTTCCATACCACCTCGAATGTCCTTTCTTAGGAGGTGTATCTGAGGTATGTGTAGATGCGAGACTCTGCCCTTGCTGTATTAATGCATCATGGATATCTTAATATGTACCCTTCTAAGAATGGGGTACATTTGTCTACTGTATCAGAGTAGCAGTACCCTCCTCAGATCGGGGCACCACTGGTGACTCCTCCTGCTCTGCCTCCTCGAATGAATCCTAAGATCCCTCTTCAGACTAGGGGTCCTGAGCAGCAGCTTGTGGAGTAGACTCAGAATCTGTCTCCTTCTCCTTCTCATCATCATCAGGTGAAGGAGTGTGTAGGGGTGAAATTTGTGCTGACTTCATCCTTGGCTGGGATGCAGCAGCCTCAACAGCCTGGCATGTCTGTCCTATAGTAAATCTACATGTCACCTCAACTGTCGCTTTTCTACTTTATGAAATTAGGTACTTCTCCACCGAACCACTAGGCTCGAGGGACTCATCCCGTCTCCTCAAGGTCTCAACCTTTTTTGCCTTAGCTTTTGGTGCCATATATACCTGAAAATAACAGTCGTTAGTTTCCAAAAAGAATGAGGGATAGCAAAAGTTGAAGAAGAACTCAAAATTTGAAAAGTTCAAATTTTTCTCAATTTTCACACCTCTATAACCTATTTGAAATCACAACAAGTCCAATGTGCACACACCTGTCATAAACCATAACTTTCAAAGAAAACTAACATGGTCTATAGAGGTATTACTCTATTCATTCATGTTCAACATCTAGTTGGGGCCTAACTTTAGACTTTACTTCAAAACAAGGCCCTACACCATTAGGACCCGAGAAAGTTATCTCTTATTTAAAGAACCAGAAGTGAACAATGAATAAGTCAAGCAAAACCAAAGTTGGAACTTGTTTTTAGTGTGTCTGGACAAGTTGGTATCTCAAATAAGTGTCAATTAAGCCTTTACTTAAGTGTGGGGTTAGTTTGCTCTTTAAGAGAAAAGTTTGAATTCAAAGAGAAAAGTGAAGTTTTGAGGATTTGAATGATTTAGAATGAGGTTAAGGTTGTTTAAATATAGGTGGGAGGCTATTTTAGGTCATATATATGTGTTGGTGGGCCCAAAATTTAAATTATAAATTGGCCCCACTTATGACCTAGCTGCGACAGTCATCTGAGGCTAGGCATGGGGCCCAGGTTCCATCTGCGGTCAGCAGGTGTAGGGCGTAAATGCTGGGACAAAACCTTTGCCCACTTTACTATAATCTGGACTTGGTGTTTCGATATTTTTCTAGCCTCTTAAGGTCCCGCAACCTATGTTTGAGGTCCCAAAAGTAAAATTAGATGCCAAATTCCACAAATTATTTTCCATTGTCAAAATTTCAACTCTTCAGCTTATTACTCAACTTACTATATGGGACTTATGACTATGATGGGTTGATCACACAACCCACTTACCTAGAAATTGATGAATATATCAAATTTTTACCATATTCCTGGTAAGTTCAAGAGCTAAAAACATACAACAAGAAAAAACAACAAAAATATAAACACTAAAAATAGTGGGTTACCTCACACTCATCGCTTGATTTAACGTTATGGCATGACGTGGCTGTGTTGGTTACTCAAACTTTTCCAACAAGCCCATGGGTTTCCTTCCATGCAACACTTAATTTAATGTCGTTGCATGACACGAGTATCTTGACTACTTTAAATTCATCAAGATACCCATAGGAGTATCCTCCAGGGTCATCAAAACATTTAGTCACAAACATTACCCTCATGTCAGTTGGTTGATTTATTGACTTTTGGGTGTTGAATGTAGGCTTCTCACCGTTGACTCTAAATTTTAGCTCTCCTTTCTCTATGTCAACCATAACTCTGCCTGTGGCCATAAATAGTATTCCTAATATAATGGGGATCTCAGTGTCAACCTCGCAGTCTAGGATGACAAAGTCAGCCCGAAATATAAAGTTATACACCCTCAGGATCACATCAAACGAAATTCCCACAGGTTTTTTCACTGTGCAGTCAACTATTAACAACCGCATGTCAGTTTTGGAGGGTACAAACCCAATTTCTTGAATACAGTCAACATCATCAAATTAATGTTGGGCCCTAAGTCACACAAGGCTCTGGAAAATTGGGATGACCTAATAGTGCATGGTATAGTGAATGCTCCAGGATCACCCTTTTTCTGTGCCAAAGACCTAGTCCTGACTGCACTGTAGTGGTGCACACCATCAACATCCTCAATTGTGCTCCTTTATTCCTTATGACTAATTATTTCATGAACCTGGCGTGTCTAGGCATTTTCTCCAATGCCTCAAGAAGAGGTATGTTCAAGCTCAATTATTTAAAAATATTAATAAATTGATTGAACTTACCTTTCTCTTTCTCTTGCTTCAATCTCTTAGAAAATGGTGGGGGTGATCTTAGAATTTTCTTAACTTCTGGCTCCATGACCGAACCTTTTCCTCTGTCTTCAACAGCTTTACTTGTATCACCTGTTACTTTTTCTTACTCAACAGCAGGTGTCTCATCATCAACATCTTCTGTAGTAGGTAGTGAAGGATCCATAGTAGTTATACCACTCCTTATGGTAATAGCAAGTACATGACCATCTTTTTTCAGATTTTGCATCGTGTTGCTCAGAAGGGTACTTGATTGCCTCTAGCTCAGAGTTGCTAACATCTGCCCAAACTTGTGCTCCAACTGCTTGATAGCAGTGGCATCTGACTCGACCTTCTGGGTCAATCTTTAAATGTCGGCCTTAATCTCCTTAAAGGTTGATCTCCTAATTTTCTTGATCCTTCACCAGCTTAGCCAGTATCTCTTCTATTTCAGATTTTGCATCTCTTCTGCTAGGTGGAATATATCTATCTCCCTTCTCTCTATAGTCATCCTTCTTTCTCCAGTCACCATCTCACACTCTACTACAGTCTATATATCTGTCACAATAGTTTTGATCTTGGTTTCCTTGCCCTTGGGCTCGGAAACCCGTTATCTGATGATCCAGATAATTTGCTTCCTCCTCTAATTCTGACTCATATGCTTTGAAAGTTGACCCCTGTGCTGCTACTGCATTCTATTTTTTGAAAGTCGCTGCTGCAAATTACTTTGCTAGCATCCCTAAATCGGTTCTTAATGGTGCAATTTCTTATGCTACTGATCATCAGCTATTTTTTGGTCGCAGAAGGGACCAATAGCATATGTGCCAGATCCCTTCTCAGCCTCCCGAGTTTGCCACCCTTGATTAGTGAGAGAGATCTGATCTAACATATCTGAAGCTGCCTCCCAGCGTAGTCTCATGAAAGATCCTCAAAATATGGTGTCTGCCATAGCTCTGGAGTTGATGGTCAGGGCTCTGTAGAATATCACCAGTAAGCTCATCCCTAACAACTGATGATTTGGTACCATGCTCAGTTTTTATTAAACCTGAACCATGCCTTATACATAGATTCTGACTACAACTACCTAAAATTATAAATCTCATCCTTAAACTGCAACATCCTTGATTGAGAAAAGAACCAGTTTAAGAATTGCCTGCGCGACTTGTTTCATGTAGTGATAGAGCCTCTTGGCAGTTTCCCTAACCATAAAGATGCTTCTCCTGTAAGTGAGATGGGAAACAACCTTAGTTTGAGTGCTTACTGATTCACCCCTGGAATGATATATGAGCTTTAGATCCCAAGGAAATTAGCAAGGTACATATTTGCATCATCTGTAGGAAAACCTGCAAATACACCCTTCTGATTTAGAAGTTGGATCATTATACTCGTGATGTCAAACTTGATGCCTGGGGTAAAATAGGAAGAACTATGGCTCTAGTCTCTGTTATCTCAACATATCCTAAGTATTTATCATTATCTATATATGGATGCACATACAAATATGCTGGGATTACTTAAACACGGGCACCTCTAACTCTATTCTAGTTTCCACCGAGTTCTGCTCGACGGTCTACTGCTTATCTCTATTCAGCTAGCTCTACCTCTCTAGATACCCACTGAGCTTTTTTTGTTGCCCTCCTCTCGGGTTTAGCTTAAGCTAATAGCTCACTAGTCAATCGATCAACAATATCCTATACTCCTTCGAGAGGAGAGGAGGTACAACATCATGAACCCCTTCAGGTAGTTGATCTCTTTTCTGATCTGACATCCTACTAGGTATTTATAGGATCCTCTCTGGATTTAGATCTATTGGGAGTAAGGGATTGCATCTACTCTGAGTGCTAGGCATATACCTGCGCATTCCCAACTAAAAACAAAAACAAAAAGAAAAACCCAAAAACTGCAACAACTTCAAATCACAAATCAACACCGTGTCTCCCGACAACAGTGCCAAAATTTTTATGATGTCCAAACTACACCTCTTCTCAGAAGATGATACGGTCACTGTTAAAATATGGTAACCCAATAAAGGTTGGTGTCGAATCCTAAGGGAATGCGTGGAATCGTGATCTCAACAATTGTAGTCAATGGGCAGAACTGGAAAAGTAAATGAGGGGTTTTGCATAGATCGAGCAAGTAACTATATTACCTTCGGTTATTATCAGTCATAGGTGAATATTAGTATTGTGTTCCCCCTAGATTCTCAAATCCGTAGGCTTATCATGCTTTATTGAACCAACCCGATACTTTGCATACAAAATTGATAAGTTATGTACCTTCTACAGTCTTTTGGACGAGCAGAAGAATTTCATCCTTTACCTTTTGAGTCTTAGGATGTCGCCTTACTAACCCTTATCTTAATTCCATTTAACTATTATATTTTTAGTTATTAGATGAAATCTAACCATCTTACTTAGATAAAACCTAGAAGCATGGATCGACAGTTAAACTCCAAATTACTATTGTCATTATCTTTTCCTAGTCATTACTCCTACTTTGGAGTAAGTAACAATATCTAGGTGGGATCCTAATGCGTGCGCCCATTAAGTAAACCATTGTAATGAAGATAAAGAAATACATGCTTGGGTATTGGTTCAGAACAACAACAACACTTCCCCTACTTTGTCAATCCACCAGGGTTTCCGCAACCTTAGCTATGGGCTATAGCCACTCATGCTTGTGAAGAAATCAATAACATTCATAATTCAAAGTATAGATGAAATCACAATGATAAGAAGTATAAAAACCCACAAACAGAACTGAATTAATTAACCAAAGTTAATAAAGGAGAATCCCAAGATCAAAATCGAATCTTGGAATCAAAATATGTTTGTGAGTATCAAAAGTGCGTAACTCCTACTAAAAACACATAAAGAGTATTTATAGTTTATGAGGAAACCCTTAAACTAATTTCCAAGTGAAATAGGAGAAAACAGTGTCGGTGGCCACTTATGGCCCCTACTTATATGTAGTATTGTGGTTAGTAGAGTGGGCCTAGGTACTAGGATGAAAAAATCCTACAGGTCAACTCTCAGGATTTTTGACTTTTGGCACTTGCTTTTCCTACTTGCTGTTCGTAAGTCCTACTTATGGTCCACATGTTGACTTAGTAAGTGTCAGGAGTCATATTTTCTGCTCTTTTTCAATTCTTGAACATGATTTGATCATGAACAAGATGGAAAGTGTCCCAAACATCTATAATTTCTCCAAAAAGTAGCTGTTGGACAAAGGGACAAATTTTGTCCACCTTAAGGCATGAAACTTTTGAGATCCTTTTAAGGATAAACCCGCGATAGGCCAGCTTAAGGTGCAAAGGGACAAATTTTGTCCACCTTAAGGCATGGAACTTTTGAGATCCTTTTAAGGATAAACTCGCGATAGGCCAGCTTAAGGTGCAAAGGGAAAATTTTTTTCCACCTTAAGGCATGGAAATTTTGAGATCCTTTTAAGGATAAACCCCCGAGAGGCCAACTTAAGGTGCAAAGTGACAAATTTTGTTAGCCTTAAGGAATGAAACTTTTGAGATCCTTTTAAGGATAAACCCGCGAGAGGCCTTGATTTGAAGACTTGGAAATTTTGTCAACTTTCGCTCTCAAATTTGGCATTTTGAGTGGTTCAACTTCCAAATTTGGGGATTTTAGAGACTTCATCTTATGTAAATGAAGCTAATATTTTATTGGAGTTTGCCCCCATTGAGCCACTAATACGTGGAGTGAGTCCAAAATTGAATTAGAATGTTTTCATACTCGGTATCCATATGGTAGATACTGCAGGAACATATTTTTTTTTGACACTCATGCAACTGAACTCAGAATGAAATTCCAAGCGCCTGCGTACCTCAATGAAGAGGTTCAAGTCACAACGTAGTTCTGGGTGAGTTTTTTTTTTATGTGTCGTAAGTTTTGCCTAGGCCGCCTCTTTTGAGGTTTTCAATCTAGCGGACATTTATTTGATTTTTTTTTTGAGCCATTCACAGTTTATACTCTTGCGCGCCAGGAGTAGACATGCAGTTTATACTCGTGCCTTAAGGAGTGTACATGCAGTTTATACTCGTGCCGTAAGGAGTGTACATGCAGTTTATGCTCGTGCCTTAAGGAATGTACATACAATTTATACTCGTGCCTTAAAGAGTGTACATGCAGTTTATACTCCTGCCTTAAGGAGTTTCATCTCCCTTCAAGGATAGTACTTCTTCAAGAACTTGGCATTGATGGGGCCAATCCTCATGCAATCTGCATCAACAAGGTTGTAAGAACCATTTGAATATGCCTCTTGTAAGACATATGGTCCATCCCACTTTGAGGTAAATTCCCCCCCAGACTTATGAGAAGTGATAATGGGCCTTCTTACTGCAAGAACTTGATCTACAACTTGGAAGCACCTCAAGCGAACCCTTTTGTTGAAAGAACGAGATAGCCGGGATTGATAGCATTCAAGATTTTGTTGAGCCTCCAGCCTTTTCTCATCAAGAGATTCTAACTCCGCAAGACACAACTTAGCATTTTCTTCATCGGTGAGCCCTTTTTGAATAGCCAGACTCAAAGAAGGTATTTGACGCTCAAGTGGCAGGACTGCTTCAACTCCAAAAGC
This sequence comes from Capsicum pubescens, assembly GCA_030864215.1. NCBI lineage: Eukaryota > Viridiplantae > Streptophyta > Magnoliopsida > Solanales > Solanaceae > Capsicum > Capsicum pubescens. Next base: position 232,024,593 of record CM061538.1, read on the forward strand.
AAGTGAGTATGGGGTTGCTTGTGTTGGTGTACGGTAAGTTGTCCTATACGCCCATAAAGATTCTTCCATTCGCTCATGCCAGTACCGTTTGGATTTAGAGATGAATTTCTTCAATAAGTTGCATAAAGTTTTATTGAAGGCTTCAGCTAGACCATTGGCGGAAGCATGATACATTGAAGACTTGCGCTGCTTGAAGCCAAAGAGCTCATAAATCTTGTTCATCAACTTGTTATCAAAGGTCTTGCCATTGTCAGTTATTATATTTTAAGGGATTCCAAAGTGATAGACGATATTTACTCGGATGAAGTTTGCAACATTTTCTTTCTTTACTTCCTTGAGAGCAACATCTTTGGCCCATTTTGAGAATTAATATATCGCAGCCAAGATGTATAAGTGTCCACCAGAAGACTTTGGTAGTGGACCAACAACATCCATTCCCCAAGCATTGAATGGCCAAGACGCTACAGTTGGATGTAGCACCTCTGGAGGTTGATGTATGAAATTTGTATAGAATTGGCAAGCTTTTCATCTTCTCGCATAGTCCAAGCAATCTTTCACCATTGTTGGCCAATAATATCCCATCCTTTTAATGTGAAAATGGAGCTTCGATCCAGACTGATGTGATCCACAAACTCCCAAGTGCGCTTCTTGCAAAGCTTAAATTGCTTATTCCTCTCCCAAACACCGTAAGAGTACTCCTTCAAATGATCTTCTATACAGTGTGTCTTTGTAGTAAAGGAAGCGAGGTGCATGACGACGAATGTCAGTCTTTCTCTTTAGATCTTCTGGAAGTATCCCATAACATAAGTAATAAATAATAGGTTGTTGCCAATCTTCTTTTACATATTTAGACACGGCAACGAGGTATTCAACCTTGTTTTCCATATCCTCATCTGACGGCGGTACTACCTATTCTTGGCGGACAGTAACTTGGTTTTGATTTGGAAGAGTTAGGGTTGAGGCCAGAGAAGCTAGGGCATCAACTTGCTTATTTTCTCTTCTTGGCATATGTTGGAGGGTTACTCCTCCAATACACCCCATCAAATTCTGTGCTTAATCATGGTATGGTCACAACTCAGACTTTCTGACTTCATAGCTTCCCAAAAGTTGTTTGATCACCAATTGGGAGTCACTAAAGACTTGTAATTGCAGTTGTTTCATGTCCACTGCCATCTCAAGTACAAGTATTAAAGCTTGATATTCAGCAACATTATTAGAGCAATGATTTATTAGGGTAAAAGAGTATGGGATGACCTCTTCTTGTGGAGTGAGTAATACCACCCCAGCACCAACTCCATCTCGATGTGCGGCACCATCAAAGTACATCTTCCATGGGAGTCTAGATTCAATGACCATTGCATCTTCATCAGGAAGTTCATCGCTCAATTCCCAATCATCAGGTATCGGGTGGTATGTTAAGAAGTCAGCCAATGCTTGTCCCTTTATGGCCTTTTGGGGAACATACACAATCTCAAACTATTGAAATTGAAGGTACCATCTTGCAAGTCGGTCACTAAGGATAGGTTTTGACATTACGAACTTGAAGGGATTTTCCCTAGACACGAGACGAACCACATGAGCTTGAAAGTAGTGTTTCATCTTTTGAATTGAGAAGGCCAATGCCAAACATAACTTTTCAATTGGAAAATACTTTAGCTCATTTGGTGTCATCATTTTGCTCAGATAGTAAAGAGAGTTTTATTTGCCTTCACTATTTTCTTGAGCATTAGTGATCCAACCGACCTTTCTTGTGCTGCGACGTAGAGTATCAACGACTTCCCAGGTATGGGTGCCGCAAGAACTGGAGGTTTCATTAAGTACGATTTGATACTCTCAAAGGCATTACTACAAGCTTGGTCCCATTCGAAGGGAGTGTCCTTCTTCATAAGATGACTAAATGGTTGACATTTTCCTTCCAGGTTTGAGATGAACCTCCTTAAATATTCTAGCCTTCCTTGAAGGCTTTTCAACTCATGAATATCCCGAGGCTCGGGCATCTTTAAAATTGCATCAATCTTAGCTTGATCAATTTCAATTCCTCGGTGTCACACAATGAAGCCAAGAAATTTTCCTGAAGTAACTCCAAAGGCACACTTCAATGGATTCATCCTAAGTTGATATCTTCGAAGTAACTCGAATACCATTCTTAGGTTTTTTAAGTGGTCGTCTCTCTTTCTTGACTTCACCACTAGATCATCCACATAGCATTCAATATTTTTATGGAGAAGGCCGTCAAAGATGTTCTTCATAGCCCTTTGATAAGTGGCGCTAGCGTTCTTCAAATCAAAAGGCATCACCTTGTAGCAATAAATACCTTTAGGCCTACGAAATGCAGTGAGTTCTTCATTCTTTGGCGCCATACGGATTTGATTATAGCCAGATGAACCATCCATGAAGGATATTGCCTCATGACCAGTGGAGGAATCAATCATTAACTTCGGTATGGTTATTAGAAAATCATCCTTAGGGCATGCGTTGTTGAGATCTCGAAAGTCGACACAAAATCGAATTTGGCCATTCTTCTTCCGTAATGGAACAATACTTGAAATCCACGTGGGATATTTGACTTCACGAATAAAGCTAGCTTCAATAAGTTTGTTAACTTCATTTTCGATCAGTGGAACCAACTCCGACCTAAAGCGTCTTTGGGCTTTCTTAACAGGACGGGCACCATTCTTGACTGCCAACTGATGGACCGCTACTTTTGGATCAAAGCCAGATATTTCCTTATAGATCCAAGCGAAGACATCCATATATTATTTGAGTATGTCCATATAAGCGATTTTCTCCCCTACTTCTAGAAACACACTCAGGTAAGTCGGTCTTGGTTCTTCATCGGCTCCAAGATTAACTTCCTTTAAAGGATGTATTATGGCCTTTACTCCTTCTTCAAGTTGCGATGGAGAATCTCCAACATCTTCCTCCTCTTGAGGATCATCTTCATTGATGGATATATGATAACACCAAAAGGCATTTTCTATCTCTTCATCAATCTTTATTTGAGACGAGATGTCTTTCTCGTTCTAGTTCATAACATGATATGAGGAGCCAACACTCTCTTCATCTTCTTCGCATTGCTTGGTATAAATCACAGTATGCGCCTTTGCTTTTAACACCTTGTTGTATGAAACTACCAGTTTCGTCTGTCGCTTCATTCTAGAAGGAATTAAACTTTGGAAATCCTTCTGGATTTTAAATGAAGAGTACAGCATCGTGGTTTGACGACTTCTTTGACAGTTGTTTTTTTTATTTTATTTATAGGACCCAACCTTTTGAACATAGAAGTTCTTGCGGTTGATTCTCCAAGTCAATCAAATACGGAGGGTCTTTTGTTAGCGGCAGTGGATTCTTCTTCCACGATGATGTAATTATTGACTACCCTTCTTATGGAGATGTAAATTAGAGGTGGCTGCGTGTATCCTAGTCCTTCACGTGATTGCCTGGTGTTATCCTCTGATGGAAGTTTGACCAACCTTGATGACTCATTAAGATTGTATCCAGCCTTTACAAATATCTTGTATGCATTTGGATCAAAGCCCTCTTTTGTACACTTCGTAGGGAGTGCCATATATGGTGGCAGATTTTGAACCACAGATTCCCCAAGTGGACTTGAGGATGGATTTATTATGTCAATCTTCCTGACAGGTAAAGTTAGCTCCTTTAGCACATTACCTTGGGCATCAGGTGAGTAATCTTCCTCTTTTTTTTCCCTTTGGCACGTAGCGAAGAACAGGAGCTGCCTTTTTCTTTTGAGGAGCGACGCTTTCTTTATTTGAAGTGAAGAAAGGATTTCTATTAATGAATTTTTCAATAGTCACCGCGACCTTCTTAGATGAAAGATTATCACACTTGGTCTTGGTGACATCTTCAATCCTTTTCTCATCTACAATATGATTCTTTAAGTAGAATTTTGCATCGGCAAAATGTGAATCAGCTTCAGTAAATGGCTTATGATCGACGACTATCATTCTTTCCACTCCATTTTTGAGGTACTTCAAGCATTGATAGTAAGAGGACGAGATAATTTTGTTCCCGTGCACCCAAGGCCTACCAAACAATACATTGTATGAAGTTTTGGCATTGATCACACGCATCAGTGGGTTTGATTGAAAATTATCCATACTAATCCCCAACTTGATACATCCCATGGCCCTTTGTCCCCTTTGGTTGAAGCCTTGGATCATTATACGACTTTCGTCCAGTTCGCTAGTAGCGATGCCAATCTCCTTCATCGTACGGATAAACAGGATATTAACTCCAGATCCTTCATCTATCAAGATTCTATTGATCTTATTTCCTAGAATTTGACCCACCATGTATAAGGGATGGTTATGTAGGGTCTCACCAAGCAGAAGATCGTTATTTGTGAATGTGATTTTTGTATCACACACATGTTCCTCTTCGCCAAGAGTTTCAGCCAACCTTTCGGAAGATGAAGGAACTTCCATGGGTAGATTCCTACCCTTTGACCCCTCTTTGGCAGTATTAAAACAAGATGCTTCAAGGTTGACTTGGGCAGTCTTATTGCGGAACCAACTCGGTAAGAATTCCTCTAAAGTTACCGGACGCCGAGGTTTCTGATGGTGAAGCTCCGTCACTCTTGTCCTTTTTGGAAGTGCAACCAACTTATGCTTTCTTAGTTTCTTCACTACTTTCCTTCTGGTTGGCTGCTCGTACGTCTTCTTTAGCAGGTTCATCTTCTTGCGTTTGCATCTAGTCACTAGAGTCCAACCTTCATCATCATCTTCATCAACCGAAGACCTATCGGGCTTTAATATCTCCTCATTATGCTCCTTGACACAAATTTTAACTGGGTCGAGCGAGCCAAAAGTGATAGAGATTTGATGAGAACTGGCTGTCTTCTCATCGAAGAAGATTTTCTTCTCTTTTGCCAGTTGCATAACTTTATCTTTAAAGACAAAGCATTTCTCCAGAGGGTGACTTATGAGCCCTATGATATTTGCAATAATTAGGGTCATTGGTCCTTCCGGATTCGTTGGGATGCTTCATCTCTGGGAGTTCGATGAGCTTATGCTGGAGGAGTTCATCAAAAATCTCAGCAACATCAGAATCAAGGAAGGGATATTCTTTTTCTTGCATCTCCTTTAACGTTTTCTGATTTGGACGTGCTCCAGAAGTCGTCTTTACACTTTGCTTCTTGCTCACCTTTGTGGTGACTTTCACAGGAGACACATCAATATTCATGGATTCTTTGTTGTCATTTTTGGGGACAAACTTACCCCATCTCTTGGGTTCTTGCTTATCCTTTCCCCTTCGAGGGTCATGGATAGGTGCTCCTTCCTTTCCAGCAGAAGATATGCTCAATTTCATGTTGTGAGCACGAGTAGATAACTCTTCAAAGGATTTTGTCTTAATTCCTTACAAGATGTAGAGAAGCCCCCAGTGCATTCCTTGGATGCACATCTCTATCGCAGAAGCTTCACTGAGCCTATCTTTACAGTTTAGGCTAGCATGTCTCCATCTATTGATGAAGTCAATGACTGGTTCGTCCTTTCTTTGACGAGTATTTGTGAGCTCTACCATGCTCACTGTATGCCTTGTGCTATAAAAGCAATTAAGGAACTCTTGTTCTAATTGCTCCCAACTATCGATGGATTTAGGCTCGAGATCCGTATACCAATCAAAGACGTTTCTGTTTAGGGAACGAACAAACTTTTTGACAAGATAGTCACCATAAGTTCCAGCATTATTACGTGTCTCGCCAAAGTGTGCGACATATTATTTTGGGTTACCTTTGCCCTCAAATTGTCAAAATTTAAGGGGTTGATAGCCAGCGGGCATTTTGAGGCTATCTATTCTTGCAGTGTAAGGCTTAGAATATTCAAGGGAAGACTTGGTGACAACATCATACTTGTCTTTAAGGGTCCCTTCAATAAATTCCCTCAATTGCCCAATCGGGATTATTCTTTTAGTAGAAACTTGCACCTCTTTAGTCGATGGTGTTTGTTTCACAGGATTTTCTATCTCATGAATCTCTGGAGATTTTCCCGGAGCATGGATAGATTCTCCGTCTATCAATCCTTCCACCCTATCCACTATCTTATCAATCCTAGCCTCTTGATTCTGAACATAGTTGGTCAGCCCTTCAATTGCCTTTGTCAGATTTGCAAGCTGCTCCTTCACAGACGAGGCATCAGTTACCATTGCTTGCATGATCACTGGAGATATTGGAGAGTAACACGTATTATCACATAAGTTGATCTTTGAAGTACTTAGCTTATGTTGTGTAAGTAGAGATGATGCATTTGTTGAACGACCATCGCTCTTGGCTCTAGAGTATTTTTAACCGGAATGCTCAAGTAGAGATAAAGTCTTTTTCAACAATTCATCCACACTGCTTCCTCCTTCTAAAGCACTTGAATTGGACTTCATTCCTTTCGGGGTTGAAGATCCAAAAATTGGAGTTGGCGCGGACGACATTGGATGTGTTTGTTGTCCTAGCAAGCCTGCGTTGCTCCTTGTGACAGCTCCTAAGGTTGTGAAAGTAACACCAAGGATGCTTTCTACTCCAACAGAGAACTTTGAGTCAGCAGCCTTGGAAGCAGTTGATTGAGAGTTGACCTTCTTGGAAGTCATTTCGTTGTTCTTAAACTTTGAAGTATGAAAAGTTGAGATGAGAGGTAGATATTGTCTCACTGGGCATGCCAGAATTTGTTGGAAAATAAAATTTTGAGACCAAAAAATAAATAATTCGAGATAAGAAAATATTGCAATAATTGATTTTATTGATTTCAATAAGTGAGTGTTACAATATCTATGAATCCTCTGATTCGCCTTTTCAAATATAAATTCAAGGGCTTAAAGCTTAGTCTTGAATTTGAATTTGATTTGATGGACTTGAGGGACTTGATCTTGACTTGTGCTTGAATTCAAGAGCTTTTGAGCTTGTTCTTGAATATTGCGGTCTTGATCTTGAACTTTGATGAACTTGATTTGAATGTTTGAGCTTTTTAGAGAATTTGCGGCGTTTGATCCACGAGCTTTCTCTTGCTACTTGTTAGAGTTCTGGGGTTGGGGGTCCTCTTTCTGAATTATGAGCCCCTATTTATAGTTGTAGGAAAGAAAGAGTCATGATGAATATGGACTACCTTTGACCAATCAATTTTAAGTGATGTGGAGCCTTTTATGGGATTTTATTTCATGGGCCTGCTGCGTCAGTTTGACATGTGGCACGGTCCTATTGGTTTCTTCACTTGACTTGGCATGCCACGTCATTTGTCACGTGGTGCTTATTTGGGCCTCTAGAATATGACAATATCTTGGGCTTAGTAAAGTGGGCTCATCATTTGTAGCCCAAATTAATGGACTAACCCAATAAATATTGGGCCTTATTTAAATCCATACTTATTTGGACTTAAATAATTAATTCAATTATATTAATCCACATTATTTATTTGGGACTAATATATTTTTAATTTAATATAATCCGAATTTTGTACGGATTTAAATTTAATAAAATTGTATTGCCCACAGTAGACAAAGCACTTTTTTCATTTTTTTCGCAAACTTAGCATCCAAAGCATGATTTCTTGCAAAACATACACAAAATGCATCCTATCTAACAAAATAACCTCATAAACTTTAACATTTTTCTCGTTCTAAGCATCGAAAGTGCTATATTTCTATAGCATATCAACCAGTCAGTCCTTTTGGCATTCACAATCTTCATTAATATAGACTTGATCTCTCTATTAGAGATCTTAACCTTCCCTCTTGTCTAAGGATGTTAAGGTGTTTCCACCTTATGCTTTACACCATATTTATCAAGCAAGACCTTAACCGGCGGTTGCATAAGTGAGACCAACCATCACTAATAATTGTATGTGGAGTGACAAACCGAGAAAAGATATTTTTCTTCAGAAATATGGTGACACTTCTACCCTTATTGTTTGGAAGCGCAAACGCATCCACCCATTTTGAAACATAGTCAACCGCCACTAGAATATACTTCATACCATAGAAGCTCATGAATGAACCCATGAAATCAATCCCCCATGTATCAAACAAATCCATCCCTAAGATAAGTGTCTTGGGAGGTTCATGTCTCCGTGAGATATTGCCTAGACGCTGACATAGTTCACAGGCTTAGGCAAAATCATGTGCACCTTTTTATATGGTAGTCCAATAATATCCACACTGTAAGATTTTATGGGCTTTGCTGGTACCACTATGATGACCCCTAACTGATGATAAATGACAAAATTCAAGAATGCTCATTATCTCCATCTCAGGGATACACCTCTGAATAAAACCATCCACAAATATTCAAAAAAGATATGGTTCATCCCCAAAGAACTTCCTCACCTCATACATAAATATCTTGTGTTGTTGGAAGAATAGGTCTTCTGGAATAAGATCACTTGCCAAATAGTTGTCAAAATTAGCAAACCAAGGAATTAAGTCTTGAGATGCTGCCAAGACCCGCTCATCTAGAAAAGCATCATCTATGTCAATCTCATACCCTAATTTCAACATTACCTCCTACTCAAGGTGAGACAAGTGATCCGCAACCTGGTTCTTTGTTCCCTTCTGGTTTTTCACCTCAAAGTCAAATTCTTATAATAGGAGGACCCGATATTTCAACCTTGGTTTTGAATCTTTCTTCAAAATTAGTTTCCTAAAGCTCCATGATCTATGTGAAATATGACTTTGGTCCCTATCAAATAGGATTAAAATTTTTTATATACAAAAAAACACTGCAAGCAACTCCTGCTCAGTGACTGTATTGTTCTTCTATGTGGGAATTAGTGCCTTGCTGGCATAATAAATTGGATGAAGGATATTCTATCATCTTTGGACTAGGATAAAATCCAAGGCCACTTCACTATCATCACACATAACCTCAAATGGAAAAGACCAATTCAGGGACACAACGATAGGTGCCAAGATCAACCGCTCTTTAAGGCATGAAAAAGCTTTGAGACATACATCATCAAATACAAATTTCACCTCCTTCTCTAAATGCTTGCATAGAGGATTTTAAATTTTAGATAAGTCCTTAATGAACCTCCTCTAAAAGCCTGCATGTCCCAAAAAGTTTCGTATACCTTTAACTGAGACTGGTGATGGTAACTTTTCAATTACCTCAATTTTTGCTCTGTCCACCACATACCCCATTTGGATATTTTGTTCCCAAGAAAAATACCTTTTTGTACCATAAAATGACAGTTTCCCTAATTTAATACCATATTACACTCTTCACATCTCTATAGTGCGTTGGACAGATGGGCCAAACAATCATCAAAGTAGTCCCCAACTACTGAAAATCATCCATAAATACCTCAATTGTGTCCTCCACCATGTCAAAAAATATAGACATCATGCATCGTTGTAAGTTGGCGGGAGCATTGCATAATTCAGATAACATTCGTTTGAATGCAAAAGTCCTATAGGTGCAAGTAAAACTCATCTTTTCCCGGTCCTCGGGAGAAATAGAGATCTAATTATATCTTAAGTACCCATCAAGAAAATAATAAAAACCCATGCCTTCTAGTCTATCGAGCATCTGATCCATCAATGACATAGAAAAATGGTCCTTTTGGTTCCATGTATTCAACTTTCTATAATACATGCAAACTCTCCAACCAGTGAACAATCTCATGGGCACAAGTTCATTTTTCTCGTTGGAAACCACTGTGATTCCACCTTTATTTGGAACAAATTGAACCAGGCTAACCTACTTGTTATATACAATAGGGTAAACCACTCTAGTATTTAACCACTTGATTATTTCTTTCTTTGCTGTATAGAAAGATTCAATTGATGTTGATTATCAATGCTAGGAATACAATCCAGTTCAAGCTGTATCTTATATGTATAATTATTGGGTGAAATCCCCATAATATCTACTATTATCCATCCGATGGCCCTCTTGAACCTCTGCTACACTGATAATAATGCTTAATCCTATGACTTTGCCAAATCTGCTGCAATAATAATTGATAAGGTATTGTTGGCCCCCAATAATGCATACCACAAGTGAGATATGAAGGCCTTCAATTCCAAAGTTGGTCACTCCTCAACAAATGGTCGAGCAGGAGGAGTGGTTCTATTTTTTAAATCAAGATCCAACTTTTCATTTTCATTGATGCTATCGCTTTCAAAATTCATAATGACTGCTGCTAATGCTTCAACCCCAAGCCTTTCTTCAATGGGCACAGTCTCTTCATCATCATCAATAACATCAATCACAGATACCTCTCTCATATACTTTGGATGCCGTATAGACTGGCCCACATTGAAATTGACTTGCTCATTATTCAACCTGAACTTCGTCTACCCTATCTCCATGTAAACCAAGGCCCTTCCTGTAACTAGGAAAGGCCTTCCCAAGATAATAGGGATTTCAAAGTTCACCTCGCAGTCTAATATCACGAAGTCAGCAGGAAATATAAAGAATGCAACCCTCACCAATACATCGCACAAAATGTCAGCAATTTTTTGATAGTTCGATCAACCATTAATAGCCTCATAGATATAGGTTTGGGTCCCCTCAAACCCAACTACTTCTAAACTACCAACGACATGAGATTGATACTGGCTCCTAAGTTACACAAAGCCTGAGAGAAGTTGAAAGAATCAATAGTGCATTTAATACTGAATGCTTTGGGGTCTAATTTTCTGCAGCAATGACCGTGAAGCCTCATCACTATAATGGTGCACATTATCGGCGGGATCAAAACTCACTGTTCACTTCATAGTGACCAAGTCTTTCATAAACTTCTTGTACCAAGGAATCTACTCCAAATCTTCTGCAAGAGGAATATTTAACTGATAGTTCCTTCTATATTGACAAGAACTTCTGATATTTTTCTTCCTTTTGCTTCTTTCTCAACCTTTAAGGAAAAGGTAGGGGTTCTCATTAGATTGTATTCACTTTTGGATCATCAACCCTTTTTTTACTTTTGTCCTTCTTAGCATTACTATCAACACCTGTCATCTTTTCTAACTCCACTTTAGGTGTCTCATCAACCTCAGTACTATCATTCTTTAGATCATCAATAGTAGACATAAGGGGATAAATAGTTGTCTTACCACTTTGAGGGGTGATGGCTAGATAATGACCATCATTTTTAGGACTTTGAACTATGTTGCTTAAAAGGGTGCCCGACTGCCTCTGATTCAAAGTTACAGATATTTGTCTAAACTGCTGCTCTAATTGATTTATGGTAGGAGCATGCGACTCTATCTTCTGGTTCAACCCTAAAATGTCAGCCTTTATCTCTTTAAGGCAATTTTCCTGACCCTTAAATTTCTTGGACAACATTGCCTCCATCCTCGACTCAGTGTCACGGCTACCTGGTGGAACATACACAACATACTCCTCCTTGTATTCATCCTTGTGTCTTCATTCACTATCCCTCTCTCTGCTCCTATCTCTTTACCTATCCTTATAATAGTTCCGACCTTAGTTTTCTTGCCTCTTGGCTCGAAAACTCACCAACTCTCTATCTAGGTATTTTGCCTCTTTTTTTAAATTAGAATCATATAATCTAGAGTCCTTAACCTTTGAGCCCACAATATTTACCTTCTCAGAATTTATCATCGCGACTCGCTTTGTCAACAATCCAACCTCTGTCTTAGCTAAGAAATTTCTTTTGCCACTTTATTGCCAATAACCCTATGTTCACTGGAAGCACCAATAGCATATGTGCCAGTGACTCTTTCTGCCTCCCGAGCATGTCACCCTCAGTTGGTGAGAGAGATCTGATCTAATATCTCCGATGCTACCTCGTAATGCAGATGAATGAATGTTCCATTAGTAATAGTGTATGACATAGCTTTTGAACTGGTGTTAAGGGTACAATAGAAGATCTCAAGCAAGTTCTGCCCTGAAATCCTATGGTTAGGCACCATCATTAACTTCTTTTTGAACCAAAACCATGCCTCATACATCCACTCAACATGTAGCTGCCTGAAATTATATATCTCTTCTTTCAACTACAACATTCTAGACAAAGGGAAGAAACTATCTAAAAACTAACTCTGAAACTTATTCCAAGTAGTAATCGATCCTTAAGAAAGTTTCCCCAACCACAATGTAGCTTCACTAGTCAAAGAAAAGGGGAAAAACCTGAGTCTCATTGCTTCTTGATTAGAAAACCTGAGTTTTGGTCCTTAGAAATTTCTTGGGTTTTGGACTCACTGGGCATCATACGACTTAGGGTACCAGTCATATGTTGTGATTCAGTTTTGTCGGTCTTGGTCATATCTTAGATAGTGTGGGTTGGGTTGGCTACCGTGTAGGGTACAAATAAATTATACTAGTTGTACCTTGGGTACGAGTGGTATGTTGGCAATTGTATGTTGTCCAGTGTTGGATGGTTGGTTTTTGTAATAGGTACGGTTTATGGGTATCAATCATATGATTGGGTACGAGTGAGACTTAAGAGTCATATTTTTGTTAGTGTGGGGGGTGGAGGTTCTGTCTAGGGTATGAGTGATGGGTACCACTTGTACCATAGGGTGTGGATTGTGTGGCAGAGTTGCACTATCCCATGGGATTTTATACCATTTATGTTGGGGGTAATTTGGATATTTCCCCTTATAACTTCTTGGGACCCCACGTCTTATATCACACTTGGGATATTATTTTCCCTATTATTCTAATCTTAAATACTTAGAAACTCTCTCAAATTCTCTCAAAGACTCTTGGGTCAAGAAAGGCTAGGGTTTCATCAAAAGGATCAAATTGGGACTTATGAGGGTGATTTCTTCTCATCTTCTTCTTAATCTAAGGTAAGATACTCCTCCCTCATTGTTAGTTCCAACTAAAGACATGCTTTATGAATTGTTTTCATGGCATAATTGTTGTATGGTTTTGGGTTTTCAAATATATATTGGGGGTTTTGGTTATAAATGCTTAGTTATTGTTTTCCCATGTTTTAATTTTGGATTTACATATTTTAATGATGGTTTGGACAATTGGTTGTATGGGAATGGTTAATTGGTATTTGGTTTTGTCTTTAGAAACACTATGCCCCTAATGTATTTGATAAAATACCTATGAGAATGCTTTTACTATATTATTGAGCTTTTAATGAAACTATTGTATGGTATAACTTGGTAATGGAATCCTAAATGATATAATGGTTTAAATGGTTAAATGGTAAGGTCTTGGTGGTCATGGTTATGGTTAATTGAAAGCCTTGTAGGGTACAAGGGAATCCCCCAAGAAAACATAATAATGAACATACTTAAAAGGTATATGGAGTTTCCCTAACAAACTAAATAATGTAATCTATGGGTACATGGGAATCCCTATTTCTTAAAAGGTTGGCTAAGGACATTGCTTGCAAGCTATAGTCAATATGACGATACCACTACTTATAGTATTTGTAAATCAGAAATTGAATGGTGGTCTTGGTTATGTGGTAATGGCTTTAGTTGGGCAATAATGGCGGGTGTGATAGCTAATTGTGAAGGTGTGAGTCCAATGGACGGATACTGGAAACTTATGTTTGCCGACATGAGGATTGGTCATGATGACCATATGGGGTGCATGGGAATTATCTAAGTTACACTTGTAAATATGTATCATGGAGAGCGAAGGGTACTTGGGAATCCCCCACTCCTATGGTATCTTTGGTTCATAGGCCTACATATATTGGAGCCCGTTCAGGGGGTTACACTGGACCCATATAGCGCGTGGGTGGTTCTAGGATGGTTAAGCTACATATACCCAGGTTAATGGTTTTAAATGCATGCTAAACCTGATTCTTTTTCTTAGCATGGTTATAAATATATGTATGGACGTGTATGCATATGGTTGGTTTACTTGGTTTTAAAGGTTGGCATTACTTTATCCTTATCCTGAGTACTCACTAGTGTTCACCCACTAACCCATCTTTGGGCGACTATATCCCCATGCGATGCAGAAACCTGCCATCTCACTCCTCCTGCTTAGTGATCAGATTTAGGATCAGCTTTTGGATTGAAGTGTTTAGCTTCCCTACTTCGAAAGGCTCTATTTCATATCATGGACATCGTTTCATTGTATGCTTATTTTATGGATATTGGTTTTAGCTATGGTTGGGGGCATGTCCTAACCGAATATTTTTTTTCTTTTGGTTAGAGGCTTTGTGGAACTACTATAGGTTAGAACGGGTAGTTTCGTAGTGGTGTCAACCTTAGTATTGGGGCTGATACTTTTTTGTTAAATTTATGATTATTTTTTCCTCTTATGTTATGCTGTGGACAAGAACTTGGTTATTGTTTTGGTTTTGGTTTATGGTTTTGGATTGGTAATTGGTTAATGGTTGGGTATTGGATGGTTGGACTTGCTTGGGTGATCACGGTTATGGACCTATCCCAGAGTCTAGAATTGTACAAATGCACTATCTTTTTTATATGTTCAGAATTCATCTGACTCAGGGTATAAGTATGGTTGGTTGGGTTGAGCATCAGGGGCGGTCTCTAGTCTTGGTTGGACTTGAGATGCCCATTACGACAAGGCCCTTGTTCGGGTTGTGTTAAGTTACTATTAGAGATTTAGCTTCATGTTCAATTGGGAGTCCACAAATCCATGTCTGGTGGAGTCTTTTTTAAGGGTGTGTAGCACGCCACACTCATAAAAGAGAAGCTACAAGGCATTTAGGAATGTTTCCTTTTCTTGTGTTCTATTTCATGCTACAATGTCTAAGTCCTTTCTAATTCCTATTTGTTCACTTTTCATATCATGCCTCGACGATCTAAAGCTCATAAAAACTCTTCTGTCCTAACTAGGGACAATGTTGATGGGACATATTCTACTTAGGGGATCTATACTCAGTCTAGGGGTCCAGTCCCTGATAACCTTGGACTTCCACTGGTTTCTTCTAGTCCTCCTCAAGCCGATGTGGTGAATGCAGAGTTTCATCAGTTGATTCACATGATTGCTCAGTTGGTGGCTTCTCAGGTTGAGCGGGATGCATCTGGTATTCCATCCCTTAAGGTCACAATGGTTGGCTAGTTTGTGAAGATGAGTCTTCCAATATTTACTGGTGTTATGGTGGATGAGGCTCCTCAGGGCTTTCTAGATGAGATGGAAAATATATTCAGGATTATTCATGTCACGAATGTGGAAGGGGTAGAGTTTGCAACTTATCAGCTTTAGGATGAGGTATACCAAAGGTACGAGAAATGGGATAGGGCAAGGGATGATATTGAGGAGTCATCTTTTTGGAACACTTTATCAAATGCATTTTTGTACCACTTCTTTCCTCGGGAGTTGAGGGAAGCCAAAGTCAAAGAGTTTGTTAATTTGAAGTAGGGGAAGATATCAGTCAAGGATTATGCCTTAAAGATTCATCAATTATCAAGGTATGCTTCTTAAATGGTGGCTGATATGAGAGTCAAGATAAGGAATTTTGCCTCAGTACTATCTTGTGAGTTGATCCTTGAAAGAAAGACTATACTATTGATCAAGGACATGGATATCGCTAGGTTGATTGTTCATATGCAATAGGTGGGGGAGGAAAATAAAAAACAGACTAAGATAGGGGAATGACAGGGTAAGAAATTCAGGTTCTCTGATCAGGGTGGTGGTCAACAACAAAGTGGTAGAGATAGTGGTAAGTGGCCAAAGAATGAGTTGGGGGAGTTCTAGTTCCTACTTCACAGCTAGTGCTCCCTACCCGCAGTCGTCATGTGATAGGCGCCAATAGGGTGACAATAATTTTAGGGCACAGAAGGCCTAATATCAGGCAAGTAGGGCACAGTCAAAATCATTGTGTCCTCCTTGTAGGTTAAGTGGTTGGTTGTATAGGTGTTTCTATGATGAAGAGAGGGTCAGGTGCTTTAAATGTGGTCAGTCGGGCCATATCCTTAGAAATTATCTAGTTGGAAAGGTTGCTTCGGGAGCAAATAAGGTTCCGGTTGCTTTTTCAACTGCTCCTGCACCAAAGGGTACTATTTCTATATTTATGTTACATGCTGGAATAGGTTATATGCTCTTGCTACCCGATAGAAGTTCGAGGCATTGCCTGATGTCGTAACTGGTATATTTTAACTCTTTTCTCGTGACATGTATTGCTTGCTTGATTATGGGTCCTCTCTTTCTTATGTGACCCTATATGTGACTGGGTACTTTGGTTTTGATCTCGAGGTTATTTTAGATCCTTTTTCTATTTCTACCCTGGTAGGTGACTCTGTGATTGCTAAAAGAATCTATAGGGTGTGTGTGGTATCTATTGGTAGTAGAAAAACCTAGCTGGATTTGTTTAAACTAGATATGGTGGATTTTAAAGTCATTCTGGGTATGGGTTAGTTACATTCATGCCATGCGTCCTTAGATTGTTGGACCCATAGGGTTGTCATTAAGTTCCCTGATAAATTAGTTATTGAATGAGAGGGTGGTTCTTTTGCCCCTAAAGGGAAATTTATATCTCATCTTAGAGCTCGGAGGTTAATCTTTAAAGGGTGTCTCTATCATCTTGTCCAGGCTAAGGATTCTAACTAGGAAGGTCCTTTTTTGCATTCGGTTCCGATGGTGAATGAGGTTTCTATGGTCTTTCTAGATGGCCTTCCTAATGTTTCTCCGGATAGGGAGATTGTGTTTGGTATTGACTTGGTTCCAGACACTCGTTCAATATCTATTCCTTATTATAGAATGGCTCCGGCTGAATTGAAGGAGCTTAAAGGGCAACTTAAGGATCTTCTGGATAAGGCTTTTATCCATCCTAGTGTATCCCTGTTAGGTGCATCAGTTTTATTCATGCACAAGAAGGATGGTTCCCTTCGGATGTGCATTGACTATTGGCAATTAAATAAGGTGACGGTTAAGAACAAGTATCCTCTTTGAAGGATAGATAACTTGTTTGATTAGTAACAAGGTGCCAAATTCTTCTCCAAGTTGATCTTAGGTCGGGGTATTATATGCTTAACATTAGGGAGGTAGATATCCCTAAGATAGCTTTCTGAACCCGGTGTGGGCACTTTAAGTTCTTGGTGATATCATTTGGGTTGACCAACGCTCCAACAATGTTTATGGATTTGATTAATAGGGTCTTTCGATATTTTCTGGATCTATTTGTCATTGTGTTCATAGATGACATCTTGGTGTACTCTAAGAGGTAAATTGTGCCAATCACCTCTATATTGTGTTGCAGATATTGAGGGAACAATAGTTGTATGCTAAGTTCAAGAAATGTGAATTCTGGTTGAATGCTGTTACTTTTTTGGGTCATATAATTTCTAGTGAGAGGATCATGGTGGATCCATAAAAGGTTGCAGTGGTTAGGAAGTGGCCTAGACACATGACTCCAATCGATATTCAGAGTTTCTTAGGTTTAGCATGTTATTACAAGAGGTTTGTGGAGAACTTTTTTTCTATAGCTGCCCTTTTGACTAGGTTGACTCAGAATAAAGAGAAATTTCTGTGGTCTGATAATTGTGAAGGATGTTTTGAGAAGCTGAAGGATAAGCTAACTTCGACTCTGGTTTTGACCTGAAGGCAATGCGGGGTTTATGGTTTATTGTGATGCATACTGGGTGGGTCTTAGTTGTGCTTTGATGCAGCATGGGAAGGTAATAGCCTATGCTTCCATGCAGTTGATTGTGTATGAGAGGAACTATCCTGCTCATAATTTAGAACTGTTGGCTATGGTATTTGCATTGAAAATTTGGCGACACTATTTGTATGGAGTGCATGCGGATATCTTCTCGGATCATAAGAGTCTGTAGTATGTATTTACTCAGAAGGAGCTTAATCCCAGGCATATAAGATGTCTTGATATTCTCAAGGACTATGATATGAGTCTTCACTACCACCCAGGTAAAGCTAACGTGGTTGCTGATGCTCTAAGTAGATTATACATGAGGAGTTTGGCTCATTTAAAAAAAAGCGGGAGTTGGTGAAGGATATTCATCCCTTGGCTAATCTTAGGGTCCGTCTTCTAGACTCCGAGGATAGTGGTGTGATGGTATATGAAGTGGTGCGGTCATCTCTTGGTGCAGAAATCAGGAAGAAGCAAATGCTATATCTTGTCTTGGTAAAAATCAAGGGTGATATAGGTGGGAAAAAAGTAAGGGTATTTGAGGTTAATAGTGATGGTACCTTGAGGTACCAAGGGAGGTTATGTGTTCCTGACGTAGATGGTTTGCGTGAAAGGATTTGGTTGAGGTGCATGAATCACGCTATGTTTTTATCCCAGTTCAATGAAAATGTATCATGACCTAAAAGAGATGTATTGTGGAATGGTATGAAAAGGGATGTGGTTAACTTTGTAGCCAAGTGTATGGTGTGCCAACAAGTAAAAGTTGAGCACATGAGGCCCGAAGGGTTGTATGAGGAAATTGAATTGCCATAATGGAAGTGGGAAGTGGTCAATATGTATTTCTTTATGGGCCTTCCTCGGGCTCGGAATCAATTTGATTCGATTTAGGTCATCGTGGATAGGGTGACAAAGTCAACTCGCTTATTGCCATTGAGGACTAACTTTTCGGCTGAGGATAATTTGAGGTTGTGTCTTCATAAAATTGTGAAGCTGCATGGGGTGCCTATTTTGATTATCTCTGATTGTGGTACGCAGTTTTCATTTCACTTTTGGCGGTCATTTTAGAAGGGTTGGGGATTAAGGTAAGTTCGAGTACTATTTTTTATCTGCAGATGGATGGGCAAGTAGAGAGGACTATTCAGACATTAGAGGATATGCTTTGTGCATGTGTGATTGATTATGGTGGGTTTGTGGATTGAGAATTAACCTCTTGTAGAGTTTGCTTACAATAATAGTTACCATTCTAGTATTGGAATGGCCCCTTTTAAGGCATTGTATGGTAGGAGGTGTAGGTCTTCTATTGGGTGGTTCGAGGTTGGTGAGGTAGATATGTTTGGTTCAGATTTGGTTTATCAGGCTCTAGAAAAGGTGAAGGTGATTTAGGATAGGCTTAAGGCTGCCCAAAGTCTCCAAAATTCCTATACGGATATAAGGTGCAGGACTTAGAGTTTGAGGTTGGGGATAGGGTATTCCTAACGGTATCTCCTATGAAGGAAGTAATGTAGTTTGGGAAAAAAGGGAAACTTAGTACCCTGTATGTTTGTCCTTATGTGGTTTCGAGGAGGGTTGGTAATGTGTCATATGAATTGGAGTTGCCTTTAGTTTGAGATCCATTCATTCAGTGTTCCATGTCTCTATATTGAGAAAATGTGCAGGTGACCTTTCATCGGTTGTTCCTTTGGAAGGTTTAGGTATCACGGATTGTCTGTCTTATGAAGAGATCCCGATTGAGATCTTGGACCATCAGGTTCGTCAGTTGCGGACCAAGGATATGGCCTCGGTTAAGGTTTTATGGTGGAACCACAAGGTGGAAGAGGCTACTTGGGAAGCAAAAGAGGACATTAAGTCCAAGTATCCATATTTTTTTTGGCTTCGGATATTTGTGCAAAAGGTATATGTTCTTAATCACATCTTTGTTTTCTGGATTTGATTAATATATAGGTTAATTCTTTACATCTTTGTTAAATTTAAGAGTAGAGGCATCTAAGGGATGTAAATTGTGCTTGTACTACCTTGTTCGTCATTCGGTGATGAATGATCTTAGTGGGGAAACTGAAACACCTTGGGTGGTAGTCTTAATAAATTTCCTGGGTTTGGGACTCACTGTGCATCATACGACTTGGGGTACTAGTCGTAAGATATGATACGGTTTGGTTGGTCTTGGTCATATCTAAGATAGTATGGGTTGGGTTGGCTACTATCCAGGGTACGAATGGATCATACCAGTCTTACCTTGGGGTACAAGTGGTATGTTGGCAATCATATGTTGTCTAGTATTGGATGGTTGGGTTTTGGTTTTTGGAATAGGTATGGTTTATGGGTACCAATCATATGATTGGGTACGAGTGGGACTTAGGATTAGTATTTTGGTTATTGTGGGGGTGTAGGTTCTACCTAGGGTATGAGTGATGGGTACCACTCATACCATAGGGTATGGATCATGTGGTGGAGTCGTTCCCTCATGCGGGATTTTATACCATTTAAGTTTGGGGTAATCTAGACTTTTCCCCTTATAACTCCTTGAGACTCCACGTCTTATATCACACTTGGGACATCATTTACCTTATTATTCTAATCTTAAATACTTAGAAACTCCCTCAAATTCTCTCTAAGGCTCTTGGGTTAAGGAAGGCTAGGGTTTCATCAAAGGATAAAATTGGGACTTACGAGGGTGATTTTTTCTCATCTTCTTCTTAATCTAAGGCAAGATACTCCTCCCTCATTGTTAGTTCCAACTACAGACATGTTTTATGAATTGTTTTCATGTTATAATTGTTGTATGGTTTTGGGTTTTCAAATATATGTTGGGGGTTTTGGTTATAAATGCTTGGTTATGGTTTTCCCATGTTTTAATTATGGATTTACATATTTTAATGGTGGTTTGGACAATTGGTTGCATGGGAATGGTTAATTGGTATTTGGTTTTGGCTTTGGAAACACTATGCCCCAATGTGTTTGATAAAATTCCTATGAGAATGCTTTTACTATATTATTGAGCTTTTAATGGAACTATTGCATGGTATAACTTGGTAATAGAACCCTAGTTGGTATAAATGGTTTAAATGGTTTGGAATGGTTAAATGGAAAGGTCTTGGTGGTCATGATTATGGTTAATTGAAAGCCTTATGGGGTACAAGGGAGTCCCCCAAGCAAACATAATAATGAACATACTTGAGGGGTACATGAGAATCTCCCAAGCAACTAAATAATGTAATCTATGGGTACATGGGAATCCCTATTTCTTAAAAGATTGGCTAAGGACATTGCTTGTAAGCTATAGTCGGTATGACGATACCACTACTTGTAGCCTTGGTTAATAATAAATGAAATGGTGATCTTGGTTATGTGGTAATGGTTATTGGGCAATAATAGCAAGGTATGATAGCTAACCGTGAAGGTGTGAGTCCAATGGACGGACACTGGAAATTTATGTTTACCGATATGAGGATTGGTCATGATGAGCATATGGGGTACATGGAAATCCCCTAAGTTACACTTGTATATATGTATTATGGAGATCGAAGGGTCCCTGGGAATCTCCTACTCCTATGGTATCTCCAGTTCGTGCAGCTACATGCATCGGGGCCCGTTTAAGGGGTTACACTAGACCTATATAGACCGTAGGTGATTCTAGGACGGTTAAGCTATACATACGTAGGTTAATGGTTTTAAATGCATGCTAAACTCGGTTCCTTTTCTTGGCATAGTGTTATATATATGTATTGATGTGTATTCATATTGTTGGTTTACTTGGTTTTAAAGGTTGTCATTACTCTATCTTTATCCTAAGTACTTGCTAGCGTTCACCTGCTAACCCATCTTTGGGTTGATATTCCCCACGCAGTGCTGGAATCGACCATCCTACTCCTCGTACTTAGTGATCGAATTTAGGATCAACTATTAGATTGAAGTGGTGAGCTTTCACACTTTGGAAGGCTTCATTTCATATCATGGACATCTTTTCATATTATGGTTATTTTATGGATATTGGTTTTGGCTATGGTTTGGGGCATGTCTCAACCAAATATTCCTTTTCTTTTGGCTAGAGTCTTTGTGGAACTACTATGGGTTGGAATGGGCAGCGTCGATAGTGGGGTCATCCTTAGTATTGGCATTGGGATTGGGGTTGATACTGTTTGGTTAAATTTATTATTGTTCCATTCTCTTATGTTATACTATGGACAAGAACTTAGTTATTGTTTCGGTTTTGGTTATGGTTTTGGCTTGGTAATTGGTTAATAGTTGGGTATTGGCCAGTTGGGCTTGCTTGGGTTGGTCACAGTTATGGACCTATCCTATAGTCTGGAATTGTATAAATAGGCTATCTTGTTATATGTTCAGAATTCATCTGACTTAGGGTACATGTATGGTTGGTTTGGTTGGGTATTGGGGGCGGTCTCTGGTTCTGGTTGGACTTGAAATTCCCATTACAATAAGGCCCTAGTTTGGGTCGTATCACCTAATCTACCTCGGGTGTAGTGTATGGAGTGTAGATCCCAATAAATTTTGTGACGTGCATATTTTTGTTATCGATCGGTAAGCCCTCAAATACACCTTTCAAGTTCAACAGTTGGAGCATAGCACTGATAATGTTTAACTTCACACCCGGTGGCAAAGTAGGAGGAACGATAGCTCCTATCTTGATAGGCTCAACATAACCTAAGTCCTCATTTGGATTATCATATGGTGGTAAAATGCTAATAGGCTGGGATTACGTATGCTCTACCCCTTCTATCTCTATCTCAATTTTTGTCGAGTTCTGCTTGATGATCGACTCTAGGTCTCTGTCTCGCCAGCTCTGCCTCCCGAGCTACCCTATGAGCTTTTTCTTTCCTTTTTTTTTATCAGCTACTTCTGTTAATAGTTTCTCCATTCTCTGATAAACAATGTCTTGAACTACTTCAAGAGGAGGAGGAGGCAAACCGGTAGGATCAATCTGAATACCTTCAAGATGGCCTTCTCTTACATGTTCTTTCATTCTTTGAGTCAGCTGTAGAATTGTCTCTGGGTCAGGATTTATTGGGAGTGAGGGATTTCCTTGACTCTTAGTGTTAGACATACACCGGTGTACACCCAACCAAAAACAGAAAACAAAAACCCAAACACTCCAACACTTTCAATCAATAACTCAACACCGTATTCCCCGGCAACGGCGCCAAAAAATTGATATTGCCTAAAGCTACACCTCCAATTGAAGATAAAGTGGCAGAAGCAAAACTCAAATGCTTTTGGTTGTAAACAGTCAGAAATGAACTCTAGGTTTGTGCCCCCTAGATTCTAACTCTGTAGGTTTATTATACTCAATCCAGTTATCAAACTGTTGTGCATGTAGAATCGGACAAGTTATGTATCACTAATAACCTCTTGACACACTTCAATGAATTTCACTTATCTCCTCCTAGTCTCAGAGTGTCGCATTACTAACCCTTATCGTGGACCTCAATTTCTACTATCTCCTTTTGGTTTCAAGTTGATTAGATGTAGATAATTATCTTAAGTAGATAAAAATGATTATCTTATATTGACAATTAACTTCAAATCACTATTATGATATCCTTTTCCCAATCTCTACCTCTCTCTAATTCGTAGTGAATAATGGTGAGATCCTAATGTTTGCAATCATTATGAAATCAATAGGCGCGAAGAAAACTATAATACATGCAGCAACAATAATCTTGAAAGATTGAACACTTCCCTTACTTTGTTAATCCGCCAGGGTTTCCACAACCCTAACTAAGGGAATTAGCCATTCATCATTGTAAAACAATCAATGGAATTCATAATTAAAAGCATTAAATCAATCTCATAATAGTTAACGAATAAAATCCAAAGTCTCGAATTTAATAATCAACCAAAATTAAGAACAAAAGAATCCCAAGATCAAATATATTTTTGTAAGTATTAAAAGTGCTTAAACTAACTAAAAACGTTAAAAGGGTATTTATAGAATACAAGAAAATCCTAGGAAACTAATCCTTAATTAAACTGGAAGATCAGAGTCGATGGCCACCAACGGGGCCACTTATGGGCCGTAGGTGGAACCTATGGACCATAGGTGGTCCCATGTAGGTGACAGTGTCTATAAACTACAAAATTTTCTCAGTATCTTCATGAAGGCTAACACCTGGGGGCGTAGGTATTACCTACGGCTTGTAGGTAGTCCAACGTAAGTGACAATAAAAAATCTTCAACTTCTGAATCTCTAGTATTCAAATTTTTGGCACATATTCCGACACCTACCCCATATAGGTAGTACCTTTGGGGAATAGGTACCCACGTAGGTAGTCCAAACACTTTAATTTTCATGTTTTATCTCCTGTTCAGCTTAAAAACCTTGTTTCCTACAAAATACAACACAGAAACACATCATATCTAATAAAATGACCTCAGTAACTTGCATATTTTCATTGTTTTAAAAATTGAAAGTGCTATATAACCATTGCACATCATGTGAAGGCTGGATAATGACCGTCGTGGCCATAATTGTTGACATTGGTTTGTGTAGGCAATGTAGAATTTTTTCCTAATATCCCATAGCGCTAATTAATTAAAAATAGACCTAAAGGTGGTTCCTTTTCAATTTTCTTCATATATTTTTAGTGGTTTGGAAATCTTTCTTTAATCTTGATTTTTTTCTACTTGTTGAGTTTTAACAACAATGTCTGCTTTCTCAAATGCTACAAGATGATTTGGGTTTAAAAGGTGAAACACCTTCATTTTTTTCTTTGAAAATATATAAAATTTTATCCTCATTGTCCTAACTATGACTCTCCTTACAAGTCATAGGGTCTTATTACAGGTCTTAAAAACCCAATCATAGCCTAACCAAAGTGTGTGGCTAAGGTTTTTGCTCTGAGTACAAGTGGCTCACAATGAGTTATCAAGACTCCTTAATAGTCATTGTGTGCAACTAGTAAGATGACCAGGTATTGTCCCAAGGTTTTGATGTGATTACAACTAGGTCTTTACGAGTCGTAAGGTCCCGAGATGAGTCATTCGATCATGGTCATAACGTGATTAGAGTATGCCTCAAATGATTCTATCTGGGGTACGAGTGGGCATGGTGAATCGTATGGTATGAATCATAACTAGACCAATGGTAGTGGTCCTGGATAATGTCTAGATTATGATTGAGTTCCACGAGTTGTAGGGTGACCTTACGAGTCATTGTATGACCCGTAACGATTGGTGATGATTTTTCTGTTCTTTTACAAAGGGAATTCTAGACATTTCCCTTTATCCCTAAACATAAACCACAACCCTAAAACTCTAGTGAGACCTTATTCTCACCCATAATACACTCAAAACATATTCTCATCTTTGTCAAATTCTCTCAATCATCCATACTTAAGGCTTCCAAGAAGTGGGTTAAGTAGAGCTTCAAGGGTGGATTTCTCTCCATAAACATTGGTATTTTAGGTATGTTACTCTTCCCTAATAGCTATTTGTTAAAAGCATATGTTTTAAAGTGTTGAGGATTTTGAATATTTGTTGTTGAACAATGTTTCTCATGGTTTACACATGATTGTTCATATTTTAAATATGTTTTTTTAAACCTATGGGGTGTATGGGTATAGTAAATAAATGAGGGGATTGTGATTTGCCCCAACTTGTTACTTTTGAAGTGGTAACGACCTCTTACCTATATTGTGGAAATTGATTTTGATATGAAGAGTATGCATATTGAACTAATTTGAACTATTGTATGATTTAAAAGGCTAATTAGACATATTGGTTTGATTTGAACCTTGTGGGTTTTATGTTTTCATAAGATATTGCATGATTGAACCAAGGGGGTTGTGAATTTCCCCCAAGTGATGTAATTATGTTGGCATATTATTGTTACCTTACAAGTATAGTTGGTATGTCGATACCAACAATGTATGCCTTAATGTGTAATATGGTTAAATGAATGGGAATGTGTGATAAATGTTTTAAATCGGGCTTAAAACATGGTTGTATAGTTGAGTCGTGAAAGTGGAGGTCTAAGTGACCGATACTAGAAACCGCGATTGCCGATGCGGGGGTCTAAATGACCAGGGAACTTAGAGTCCTCCTTGTTATTACATATGATTGAAAGGTTCGAGTCCCCCATATTATAGTACATGATTGGGTACTTGCGTCACCTTAATATGTCGGGAGGTTCGAGTCCCCCGTAGTGCATATGTATACTGTAACTCCCCAAGGCTTTGGCCCATGCAAAAATTTATGAGTTTGAGCCTTCTGTTGATCATATAACTCACCATACTAGTAGTATGGTGCGGATATGGGTCTAGGACCCTAGTCATATGTTGTTCAGTGTTACATTGGCCAAGTTCTGTTCAGGGTGCAAGAAGACTCCATACGAGTCGTATGTACATGATATGAGAGGTAGGGTCCAAACCATATGTTTTCCAATGTCTAGCCTTTGATGTTCTTCTTAGGGTATGACTTGAAGGGTACTAGTCGTATGGTGATGGTACAAGTTAGGCTAAGGAGTCATATGTTGGACAGAATGTGGTGTCTAACTTTCTGATTAAGTTACGAGTAGAGGGTACCACCGTATGATATGGATTCAAGTTGAGGGGTCCAACCGTACCCTTCTGCGTTCTTTTTATAGCCTTTAAACTGAGGGTATTTTGGATAATTCCCACCCCAAGCACTTAATACCTTACATCTTATAATATTATTTGGTCCTTTATTCTACACTTTGGAAGATCAAAACACTCAATAAAAATCTCTCTAGAAGATTGGACTAAGGTTTCTTCAAGGTGGTCATCTAGAGGCTTAAGGATCAAAATCTCTCTGTGAATTTTTGTAACTCAGGCATGTGACCCTTTCTTCATTGTTAGTTCACAAAAATCATGTGTTTAAACATTGTTCTTGAATCATAAAATGGTGATTTTGAAATCCATGGTTGAGGGTTTGAATGCATATTCTTGAGTATTGTTCTGTCACGATTTAACTTATGGTTATGCATGTTTTCATAATGGTTTTGCATGCGTGGGTGCTTTGAAATTATGATTTAAACTAAGGGGTAATGGTTAACCCTAACTTGATGGTTCATGTCTTGAATAATGGTTTGATAAATGGTATGCCCTCAACATATTTGTGAAAATGTCAATGAGAAGAATCCTGTCACAAGATGAATTGTATTTTGAACTAATGCTTAGCATAAGAATGTTAATGAAGGATGAATGTCTTTGTAAGGGTCTTGATGACCATAAATTGAATTGAATGGTGCTTTGAACTAATGCATTGGCCTAATAATGTAATTGGTCGGTAAACGGTTTCATGAAGGCCTTGTAGATCATAAGTTGATTTGAATTGTAACCTTTGTGGTTTAAATAGCTAAATGGGTTCAAGTCCCTAACTGTTGAATTGAATTAATGTATTTGTATTGACAATGGGTTCGAGTCCTAATGTTGAATGATAATGGTTATGGCATGGTGTACGCTTGCAAGTGGGGTTGGTATGACGATACCAACGGGATACCTTTGTAAGCGATTGGACTAATAGTTGTCTGTATGTGTAAAGAATGTTTTAAATGGTCTTTAAAGCGGGATGTGTAGCCGGGCCATGAATGTAGAGTCCGAACGACTAACACTAGAAACTGCGAGAGCCGGTGTGGGTGTCTAAATGACCAGGAGGTTCGAGTCCCCTGAATGAATATATGAATGAGAGGTTTATGTCCCCCATATTGTATACACTGGTTCTATGTCACCTTGATTATTTCGGGAGGTTTGAGTCCTTCATAATGGAATATATGAATATGGATATTCTCTGGTTCGTGTGGCTTCACGCACTAGGGCCTTTCCATCTAGGGGAGAGTTGGGCCTATATACGCCATGGGTGCCTTGTATTATGATGGTTGTGTTACACAGCCAGGTTAATGTTTTCAAAGTTCATGTTAAGCCTTGTTCCCTATTTCGGCACGATATATATATATATGTTTACATGTGAGTGCATATGATGATTTGACTTGGTTTTAATGATGGTATTATTTTATTCCTCTATCCCTGAGTTACATGCTAGCGCTCCAACTGTTAACCATCTCCAGATGCTGTATTCCCACACGATACAGGGACCTGGAACTCTTTTTTTTTTCCTGTGCAATGACCAGATGTTTTATTGGTTTGTGAGTTGACATTGAAGTGGTGAGATTTCATACTTTGGAAGGCATCCATTTCATGGTATTTATCTATTCTATGTCTTAAACTTTGTTAAACTTAGTTTTTGGCTATTGTCGAGGGTATGTCTCGATATTTTATTAGCTTCGGATTGTAGAGGCTTTGTGGATAACTGTAAACTTAGGTGTGTTGTGGTGATGAATGGTTTAGACATTTCTTGAGCTATTTTATACTTATATTGCTCTATCTTGTTATATTCTTGAAAATCATTTGACACTTGTGGTTGGTATACTGGTTAGATTAGAAGAAAAGGGTGATCTCTGGTCCACGTAAAACTAGAGATACCCATCATTGCCAGGCCCTGGTTTGGGTCATGAAAAAGTTTGTATCAGAGCCTACATTCATGGTCAATTGGGTATCCATAAAGCTGTGTTAAGTAGAGTATTTTTTATGGGTGTATAGCGAACCACGCTTACAAGAGAGAGGCTATAAGATATTTAGAAATGTTTTCCTTTCTTGTTGTCTTAATTTCAAGCTAAAAAGTCTAAGGTATTGGATTCTTCTGATTTTCGTGTGCTTGTCTTTCAGATCATACCTCCAAGAAGATTTGATGTTCATGCAAACACTTTTGTCCCATCTTGGGACAATATGGATGAAAATCGCCTAATTTTTGAGGTCTAGACCCGGTCAAAGGTCGCTGCATCTGACTATCCATTTGGCATCCCACTGATCCTATTCCTAAGGGTAACACTCATACTCAGTCGCCTCCTAGGAAGGTTAGTAATGTTGAGTTTCATCTCACCATTACCCTGTTGACTTAGTTGGTGACATCTTAGTCACAACAGTCGGGTTCTACAATTACTATGTCTTGTTTGAGGCCACTAACGTTGGCCAATTCATGAGGGTGTACCCTT
The DNA here is from genome assembly GCA_030864215.1 of Capsicum pubescens. Taxonomy (NCBI): domain Eukaryota; kingdom Viridiplantae; phylum Streptophyta; class Magnoliopsida; order Solanales; family Solanaceae; genus Capsicum; species Capsicum pubescens. The sequence continues at coordinate 232,053,111 of CM061538.1, forward strand.
TGATGTTTACTGGTACAAAGGTTGACAAGGATCCTCAAAGTTTCATTGATCAAATATAGAGAATATTCTAGGTTATGTATGTTTTAGAGGTTGAAGGTGTAGAGTTTGCTGCCTATCAAGTGAAAAATGTTGTATACTAGTGGTACGAATAATGGGAACAACCGAGAGGTGAGGATGCTTGTTTCGCTTTATGGGATGATTTCTCTAGTGCATTTCTAGACCGCTTCTTTCCCCAGGAGTTGAGGGAAGCTAAAGAAGAAGATTTTTTTTAACTTGAAGCAAGGAAGGATGACAGTTAAGGAGTATGCTTTGAAATTTCATTATTTGTCTTGGTATGCTCCTGAATTGGTTTCTAATATAAGGCCCCGAATTAGAAAGTTTGCTTTAGGATTGTCTCATGAGTTGATCCTTGAGAGTAATACTGCCTTATTGATCAAGGACATGAACATCTCCAGATTGGTTGTGTATATGCAATAGGTCGAAGAGGAGAGAAAAAGCAGGCTAAAATTGGTGAGAGGCAGAGTAAGAGGTCCCAATTTTTGAAATAGAGTGGGGTCCAACGACAGAGTGGTAAGTGTCCTAAGAGGAAGAGTTTGGGAAGTTTTAGATCTTATTCGACAGTTAGTGGTCCCTACCCAGAGCCGTCAGGAGATAGATTTTTTCAGGGTGGTGATGATTCGAGGGAATAGGGTTCCCAATCTCAGGGCAGTGGAGCCCAATCAACACCATCCTACACTCCTTGCAGATTCTGTGGTCAGCATCATTAGGGTCAGTATGGGAAGGGAAGGAATTGATAGTTATGTGTAGTCAGGTTGGTCATATGCAGCGGGATTGCCCTTCAAGTATTGCTTCTGGGGAAAATAAGGTTCTTGTTGCCTCTTCTTTAACCCCTTCTCCAAAGGGTGCTACTTCTGGTTCTGGCACTGGTTAAAACCATCTTTATGGTCTCACTACTCGTCAGGGGTCCGAGGCATCTCAAGATGTTGTTACTGGTATGTTGAAACTCTTTTTTCGTGATGTGTAATGTTTACTTGATTTGGGGTTCTCTCTCTCTTATGTAATCCTATTTGTGGTTGAATATTTTGGCTTTGGTCTTGAGTTTTTATCAGACCCTTTTTCTATTTCTACCCCGATAGGAAACTCTGTGGTTGTCATAAGAGTCTATAGGGTGTGTGTGGTATCAATTGGTAGTAGAGAAACTCTGGTGGACTTGATATAGTTAGACATGGTTGACTTTGATGTTATTCTAGGGATGAACTGGTTGTACTTGTGCTATGCTTTCTTAGATTGTCGGATCCGCAAAGTTATCTTTAAATTCCCTAATGAGCTAATTTATGAGTGGGAGGGTAGTTCCCTAGCTCTTAAGGGATGGTTTATATCATATCTTAGAGCTCAGAAGTTAATTTCCAAAGGTTATCTCTATCATGTGTTTTGGCTTAAAGATTCTAACTCGGAAGGTCCTTCCTTACATTCTGTTCCAAATGTGCTTCCCGAGGTCTTCCCTGATGACCTCCCTAGTGTCCCTCCCGCTAGGGAGATTGATTTTGGTATTGACCTTGTTTCGTACTCTTGTCCTATTTCTATTCCCCTATATAGAATGGCTCTAGTTGAGTTAAAAGAGCTTAAAGAGCAACTAAAGAACCTTTTAGACAATGGTTTCATCCATCCTAGTGTGTCCCTGTGGGGTGCATCGGTGTTATTCGTGCGTAGGAAGGATGGTTCTCTTCGTATATGTATTAATTACTGAAAGTTGAATAAGGTGATGGTAAATAACAAGTACCCTCTTCCGAGGATTGATGATCTCTTTGACCAACTTTAGGGTGCCAAATTTTTTTCTAAGATTGATCTTCTTTCCGCGTATCATCAGTTAAATATTAGGGAGGCGGATATCCCTAAGAATGCTTTTCATACTCGATATGGGCATTTTGATTTCTTGGTGATGTTGTTTGGCTTGACCAATGCCCCTGCGACATTCATGGATTTGATGAATAGGGTTTTTCGTTAGTTTCTAGATCTGTTTATGATTATTTTCATTGATGACATCTTGGTGTACTCTAAGAGTGAGGAGGATCATGTCGATCACTTCTACCTTGTGTTGCAGACCTTGAAAGATCAACAATTGTATGCTAAGTTCTACAAATGCTAATTCTGGTTGAATGCCGTAATATTTATGGGTCACGTGTCTAGTGAAGGGATTATGGTGGATCTTCAAAATGTTGTTGTGGTTAAGAAGTGGCCTAGACCCACGACTCCAATCGATATTTGTAGCTTCTTGGGTCTAGCGTGTTATTACAAGAGGTTCGTGGAGAGCTTTTCTTCTATTTCTACTCCATTGACTAAATTGACTTTGAAAAAGGTGCAGTTCTTATGGTCGGATGCTTGTGAGGGTAGCTTTGAGAAGCTAAAAGATAAGTTGACTTTAGCTCCGATTTTGACTCTACCTGAGGGTATAGAGGGATTTGTGGTCTATTATGATGCATCCCGGGTTGGTTTGAACTGTGTGTTAATGCAACATGGTAAGATGGTTGCTTATGCCTCTAAATAGTTAAAGGTTCATGAGAGGACCTATCCGACTCCTGACTTGGAATTGTTAGTGGTGGTGTTTGTGTTGAAAATCTGGGGTCGCTATCTGTATAGGGTCCATGTTGATATCTTTTCTGATCATAAGAGCCTGCAATATGTGTTCACTCAGAAAGAGTTTAATCTCAGGCAAAGGAGGTGGCTTGAGTTTCTGAAGGACTATTATATGAGTCTTCACTACCATCCAAGTAAAGCTAATGTAGTTGTTGATGCTCTTAGAAGGTTATCCATGGGGAGTATAGCTCACGTGGATGAGGATAAGTGGTAATTGGTGAAGGATATTCACTGTTTGGCTAACCTTGAAGTTTGTCTTTTGGACTCTGAGGATGGTGGAGGGTTGGTGCAACAGGTGGAATAATCATCTCTTGCATTAGAAATAGAGGGGAAACAGGTATTAGATCTACTCAAGATGAAGATCAAGGATAATGCTGGTAAGCAGAAGGTGATGTCCTTTGAGATCAGCGGTGATGGTATCTTGAGGTACTAAGGGAGGTTGTGTATTCTCGATGTAGATGTATTATGAGGCAGGATTTTGTCCGAGCCTCATGAATTATGGTATATGGTTCATCCCGATTCAACAAAGATGTATTATGACCTTAAGGAGATGTATTAGTGGAACAACATAAAATGAGGTGTAGCTGACTTGATGGCGAAATGTATGGTATGTCAGCAAGTTAAGGTGGAGAACATGAGGCCCATTGGGTTACTTCAAGAGATTGAACTACCAGTGTAGAAATGGGAGATAATTAATATGGATTTCAATATCGGCCTTTCGTGGTCGCGGAATTAGTGTGACTCCATTTGGCTCATTATGGATAGGATGACTAAGTCCGCTCACTTCTTGTCGGTGTGGACTACTTATTTTGCCGAGGATTATGCGAAATTGTTCCTTCAAGAAGTTGTAAAGTTGCATTGTGAACCTGTCTTTATTATTTTGGATCATGGTATTTAGTTCTCATTGCATTTTTGCGCTAGTTTCAACGTGGTTTGGGGACTAAAGTGAGTCTAAGTATGGCTTTTACCCACAATCGAATGGGCAAGTTGAAAGGACTATTCAGACTTTGGAGGATATGTTGTGAGCCTATGTGTTTTATTATGGTGGTAGTTGGTTCGACCATTTGCCATTGATTGAATTTGCTTATAATAATAGTTATCATTCTAGCATTGGTATGGCACCGTTCTAGGCATTGTAAAGTAGGAGGTGTAGATCTTCTATAGGGCGGTTCAAGGTTGTTGAGGCAAACATGTTTGGCCCAGATTTGGTTAACCATGCCATGGAAAAGGTGAAGGTAATTCGGGATAGGCTTAAGACCGCCCAAAGTCGCCAAAAGTTCTATGCGGATGTAAGGCGAAGGGACTTGGAGTTGAGGTTGGAGACTAGGTGTTTTTGAAGGTATCTCCCCGTAACACCCCGCATTTTCGAGCTAGAAATCAAACCATCGTTCCTACGTATGTAAGCTCTAATTCCGTGGTTTATATTTAAATTCATGTGTCATGATCTTTCTCCTAGTGTATGAAGTGATTATGATGTGAAAAGTGTTCATAGAAATCACTTAGAGCAAAAGTTGAGCTAAGAATCTTTCATTCATCCAAAATTTGATATTCGATTCTATAAGGGTCTACTTTGAATATGTATAAATTTTTATATATGTGGAATATTTCAGTTCAAGACACACCAAATTGTAGATAATTGAATTAGCTTTCCAACGATACCAATTTCGCCTAAATCCGATAACTGAGCAAAAAGTTATGACATTTTTTGTGTGAGGCAGTAAATTGACATGATAGCGACACAACGCGTCGGCCAACGCGCTACGAGACTGTTTCACACGCTAAATCAATTTCTAATGGGTATAGGGGCATTTTGGTCACTTCCCTCACCCAAATTTCGTCCATAACATAAAATTTTATCCCCAAGAAGCATCAATTGCCTCTTATATCAATTTCCTCTAAAAAGAAAAAACCCTAACCGCCTCTCCAAGAACAAGATTCAACCCTTCTTCTTCAAGATTCTCAAGAAAAGTATCAAGATTTGGAATCCATCTTTCAAACTAAATAGTCTAAGGTACGTGGGGTTTTCCTAAAATACATGGGCATGGTGAAATTTTCTTAATCATGTTTAAATGTTAGAAATTATGAATTTACAAAGGGGTTTGGATTTACAATTGTAATTATGCATTATGAAACCTTTTGATAATATTGTTTTGGTCTTGAGGCCTTCCCTTAAAATTGATTTTGTTAGTATATATATGTATGTGGTTTGAGTGTTGAAACTTGATTTGAGAGCACAAAAATTTATACTCCCTCTCTCGTTATGAATTATTCGATTGCATATTGAGAAGCGTGACATAAATGTCTTTACTATTAATTGTTGACTTGGTTTTGATGATGACTTGAAGAGAGGTTGTCTTTCTTAATTGCATAAACGAGAGTGATGATTTTAAAGCGAAGTGAATGATTTGTTACACGATACTTCACCACTATGTGTTTGTGAATTGAATTGAGGATCCTTGACTCTGTTTTCATGAATTTCACTATACATATCCTCTTATACTGTTTGACTAGTTTGGTGGTCTAAAAATAATATTTTGAAAGAGAAGACTGTAACATGATATTGTATGGCTTAGATATATGACTTGCAAGTCTTGGTATGACGATACCAAAATAGATAATGCCATAACAGACTCAGAATAGAACATAAGCCAGATTTCATTCAGATTTTCATAATTTGATTTCAGAAAGATGCATGCTTAGAAAAGGCTAAAAATAGGCTTAAGAGATGTTAGGTAGTTACCCAAAGAAGGCATGAGTTCAGATAGCTCATTTTCCAAAATTGTGTTTTGTCGATACGGGTTATTATGTCCCCAAGAGGGATTATACGCTGGCCTAGTGCCCTGTGGCGTATCAGAATCAGAAACTCTAATTCTTGAGACAAACTTGGGTTGGGGGCTTGGCCTCCGAGTCAAGGGCTGACTCCATATATCCCGTGGGATCGTAGAATTGTACGGTGTACCACCTAACCCAGAAGTAATACAAAGAATAGAATCGCATTGACAAGAATGTTTTAAGATTATTAGAGATTACCCATGTATTTTTAACTATATCATGCATGTTGTTTCATGACTTGCTCTCACCTATTATATATATATATAAATACATTATTTTTAATTGCTCTGCGTACTAGTACATATGTATTGACCCCCTATATCTCAGGATCTGAGGCACAGTCCCGCGGTCTTAGCCAGCAGTAGATTCGTGTGTGTCAGAAGTTGCAGTTGGTGAGCCTTCTCTATTTCGGAGGGCCTGATTTTCAGATTTCATTGTTTCTTACATTTTATGGTTTACCAGGGGCCTTGTCCCAGTTTTGTCTCAAACTTATGGTGGTTATTGTAATATTACAGATTTCGCAAATGGTTGTCACATGTTTAGAATATTCAGAATTTCCCTATTTAAATTATTCATGTTTATGAGATTGACCATGGTTCCATCATGTAGTGTTTTTCACAAATTTTCTTATAATATATGAATATTGTGCATGATTACCAGATTTAGAAGAGCGCTTGGGCCTTCATAGTTCGGGATGCTCATTACAGCTAGCGCCCCAGCTCGGGTCGCGACACTCCCATTAAGGGAGTGTTGCGGTTTGGAAAGAAGAGGAAGCCCGGTCCTCGGTATGTTGGTATGTATGTGGTTTTGAGAAGGGTCGGTGATGTTGCATATGAATTGGAGTTTCCCTCTAGTATTTGTTCCATTCATTTGGTATTCCATGTGTCCATGTTGCGAAGATGTGTGGGTGATCCTTCGTTGGTTGTCCCTTTGGAGGCTATTGGTATTTCAGATTCTTTGTCCTATGAGGAAGCCTCGATGAGGATCTTGGATCGGGAAGTTCGTTTGTTGAGAACAAAGGATGTGGCTTTGGTGAAGTTTCTATGGCGAAACCAAAAGTCTGAGGAAGCTACTTGGGAAACCGAGGAAGACATAAAGTCCAAGTATCCATTCCTATTCTCGATTCCAAAAAATTATGTTTGAGGTATGTGTTGTTCTTAAAATATTTGTTTTATTTCCTTGTTAAAGGTAGATTGTAAATTCCTTGGTGTTTTGTTTTCTGTCTTAAAGGTAATAGTAGAGTCGTTTGGGGTTTAATCATGCTTGTAGTGCCTTATCCCAACATTCTAGGATGAATGATCCTAAAAGGAGAGACTAAAACACCCCAAGGCTTTGGCCCTTGCAAAAATTCATGAGTTTGAGCCTTCTGTTGATCATACGACTCACCATACTAGTCGTATAGTGTGGATACGGGTCTAGGACCCTAGTCATAGATTGGTCAGTGTTATATTGGCCAAGTTCTGTTCAAGGTACGAGAAGTCTCCATACGAGTCGTATGTACATGATACGAGAGGTAGTGTCCAAACCCTATGTTGTCTAGTGTCTAGCCTTTTTTTATTCTACTTAGGATACGACTTGAAGGGTACTAGTCGTATGGTGATGGTACGAGTTAGGCTAAGGAGTCGTATGTTGGAAAGAATATGGTGTCCAATTTTCTGATAAAGTTACGAGTAGAGGGTACCACTCGTATGATGTGGATACGAGTTGAGGGGTCCAACCGTACCCTTCTGTATTTTTTACAGATTTTAAGCTAAGGGTATTTTGGACAATTCCCATCCCACACCCTTAAGACCCAATGTCTTATAACACTATTTGGTCCCTCATTCTACACTTCGAAAGATCAAAACACTCTAAATACATCTCTAGAAGATTGGGCTAGGGTTTCTTCAAGGTGGTCATCTAGAGGCTTAAAGATCAAAATCTCTTCATAAATTTTTGTAACTCAGGCATGTGACTCTTCCTTCATTGTTAGATCACCAAAAATCATGTGTTTAAACATTGTTCTTGAATCATAAAATGTTGGTTTTGAAATCCATGGTTGAATCTCAAACAAAGAAGGTGGCTGGAGTTGCTCAAGGATTACAACATGAGTCTCCACTATCACCTAGGTAAACCTAACGTGGTTGCTAATGCTCTGAGCGGGTTGTCCATGGTAAGTTTATTTCATGTGGACGAGAAGAAGTGGGATTCGGTAAAGGATATTCACCTCTTGGCTAATCTTAGAGTCCATCTCTTAGATTTTGATAATGGTAATGTGATTTTGCAAGAGGTGGCAAAGTCCTTTCTGGGTGCTGAGGTATAGGAGAAACAAGTGTTAGACCCTATCTCAATGCAAATCAAGGAGGATGTAGGTAGGAAGAAGGCGATGGATTTTGAGATAGGTGGTGATGGTATCTTGAGGTACCAAGGTAGATTATGTGTTCTCGATGTTGATGGGTTGCGAGGAAGAATTCTGACCAAAGCTCATGAGTCGCGCTATACGGTTCATCCTGGTTCAATAAAAATGTATCGTGATCTTAAGGAGATTTATTGGTGGAATAATATAAAGTTGTATATGGCCAATTTTATGGCTAAGTTCATGGTGTGTCAACAAGTGAAGGTTGAGAACTTGAGGCTCGGTGGATTATTTCAAGAAATTGAGCTGCCTGTGTAGAAGTGGGAAATAACTAATATGGATTTTGTTACTAGTTCGCCGCAGTCTCAAAATCAGTTCGATTCTATTTGGGTTATCATGGATAGGATGACTAAGTCTACTCACTTCTTGCCGATGAGGAAAAATTTCTCTTTAGAGGATTATGCTAAGTTTTTCATTGAGGAGATAGTCAAACTGCATGGTGCTCCAGTTTCCATCACTTCTGATCGAGGCACTCAGTCTTATCTCACTTTTGGCATTTGTTTCAGAGAGATTTAGGGACTAAAGTGAGCCTTAGTACCGTTTTCCACCCCCAGGTGGATGGGCAAGCAGAGAGGGATATTAGAGGACATGCTCAGATCTTGTGTGATCGACTTTGGTGGTAGTTGGGTGGACCACTTTCCTCTCATAGAATTTGCCTACAACAACAGTTATCTGTATAGCATTGGTATGGCTTCGTTTGAGGTTTTGTATGGTAGGAGGTGTCGTTCTCCTATTAGGTGGTACGAAGTTGGTGGGGCTGGGTTATTTGGTCCTGATATAGTTCACCAAGCCATGGATAAGGTAAAGGTGATTCGAGATAGGTTTAAGACTGCCCAAAGTCGCCTAAAGTCCTATGCGGATATGAGACGAAGAGAGATGGAATTTAATAATGGTGACTGGGTGTTCTTAAAGGTGTCTCCTATGAAGGGAATGATACGGTTTAGAAAGAAGGGGAAGCTCATCCCCCGTTATGTTGGTACGCATTTGATTTTGATGAGGTTTGGTAACGTTGCTTATAAGTTGGAGTTGCCTTTCATCCTGAGCTTCATTAATTCGGTCTTCCACGTCTCGATGTTAAGGAAATGTGTGGGAGATCCTTCCATGATTGTTCCTTTGCAAAGTATGGGAATTTTGGATTCCTTGTCTTATGAGGAAGTTCTGATGGAGATCTTGGATTGGCAAGTCCGTCGGTTGCGGACGAAAGATGTGGCTTCGGTAAAGGTTCTTTGGAGGAACCACAAGGTTTAGGAAACTACTTGGGAAGCCAAATAGGACATTAAGTCCATATATATATATACTAGTATCCGTCCCTATTCCCTATTCTAGATAATCGTGCTTGAGATATGTGTATTCCTTAATATTTTTGTTTTCTGTCTTTGTTAAAGGTAAGTGTGGGTGCATTTCTGTGTTAAGTCGTGCTAAGGGATTCCTTGACCCTTCATTTGAGGATGAATGATCCAAGTGAGGGAGAATTGAAACACCCTAATTTTTGATTTTGAAAATTTCTGAAATTTTATCCTCCATATGCTGACTACGACTCTCCTTACAAGCCGTAGGGTATTATTACGGGTCTTAAAGACCCAATTGTAGCCTAACCAGAGTGTGTGTATAAGCTTTCTGCTCTGACTACGAGTGGCTCTCAACGAGTCGTCAAGGCTCCTTACGAGTCATAATGTACAAATCGTAAGATGACCAGTGTATTATTTTAAGGTTCTGACGTGACTATGACTATGACTTTACGAGTTGTAAGGTCCCAAGATGAGTCATTAGGTCATAGTCATAATGTGATCAGAGTATGCCTCAAATGATTATGTCTGGGGTAAGAGTGGGCGTGGCGAGTTGTAAGGACTTGTTATGAGTCGTATGGTACGACTCATAACCAGACCAATGGTGGTGGTCCTAGACTCTATCAGATTATGATTGAGGGCCATGAGTCATAGGGTGACCTTACGAGTCATTGTGGGACCCATAACGACTGGTGATGAATTTTTAGTCTTTTTAATAAGGGCATTCTAGATATTTCCCTTTCCCTAAACATAACCCATGACCCTTAAACCCTAGTGAGACCTAATTTTCACCCATAATACACTCAAACATATTCTCATCTCTCTCAAATTCTCTCTAGCATCCATACTTAAGGTTTACAAGAAGTCGGATAAGTAGAGCTCCTAGGGTGGATTTCTCTTCGTAAACTTTGATATTTCAGGCATGTTACTCTTACTTAATTTCTATTTCTTAAAATCATATGTTTTAAAGTGTTGTTCATAAGGCATTGATGTTGGTTTTGAAACATGGGTTGAGGGTTTTGAATGTTTGCCATTGAACAATGTTTCCCGTGATTTATATATGATTATTCATGTTCTGATTATGGTTTTTGAACCTATGGGGTGTATGGATATGGTAAATAAACTTGGGGATTGTGATTTCCTCCAATTTGTGACTTTTGAAGTGGTAATGACCTCAACCCTATATTGTGGAAATTGATTTTGATATGAAAAGTTTGCGCATTGAACTAATTTGAACTATTATATGACTAAAAAGGAAAATGAGACATATTAGTTTGAATCAAACCTTGTGGGTTTTGTGTTTTCACAAGCTATTGCATGATTGAATCAAGAGGGTTGTGAATTCCCCCTAAGTGATGTAATTGTGTTGGCACGTTGTTGTTACCTTGCAAGTGTAGTTGGTATGACGCTACCAATAATGTATGTCTTAATTTGTAATATGGTTCAATGAATATGAATGTGAGATAAATTTTTTAAATTGTGCTTAAAAGAGGGTTGCGTAGCTGAGTCGTTAAAGTGACCGATACTGGAAACTGGGATTGCCGACGCTGGGGTTTAAATGGACAGAGAGGTTCGAGTCCTCCTTATTATTATGATATGATTGGGAGGTTCAAGCCCCCCATATTATATAACATGATTGGGTGCTTGTGTCACCTTAATATGTCGTGAGGTTTGAGTCCCCCGTAGTGCATATGTATACTCTCTGATTCATGAACCCACACGTATAGGGCCCTACCAGCTGGGGGAGAGTTGGGCCCATATATCCCATGGGTGACTTCTTATGATATGACGATTGAGCTACACAATCCAAGCTAAGGTTTTCAAAGTTCATGTTAAAACTAGTTCCCAGCCCCAATATGTGATATTAGGAATATATGTATTTGGATATGATATTGTACATTGGATTTTGGACTGGTTTGAAACTTGTTATCCATGGCATTATTTTATCCCTTATCCCTGAGTTACATGCTAGCGTTCACCCCATTAACCATCTTCGGATGTTGTATCCATATGCGATGCAGGAACTGGCCATACTTCTACTTCTCCTACTTAGTGATTAGGATTCGAGATCAGCTCATGAGTTGACATTGAAGTGGTAAGCTTACATACATCGGAAGTATATGTTTTGGTCTCTTATGTCTCAGATTGTTTAAACTTGTTTTTGGCTATAGTCGAGGGCATGTCCCAACACTTTATTTGTATTTAGTTTTAGTAGAGGCTTTGTTGAATTACCTGTGGACTTAGGTGGTGACTATCCCATGTTCTTCGCGAAATATATCTATCCCTAGGAAATAATGTAGACATTATAGATCCTTTATTTTGAATTATTTGTGAAGAAATGTCTTGAGAGATTGTAATTCTATTGTATCATTTCTTGTAATGAGTATGTCAGTGACATACACTTCCACTATAGAAATCAAGCAACCTTTTGTTTAAGAAAAAATAAAGATTAACCATTTAGTAGTGTTCACCATAGTCCTTGTGGGATTCAATCCCAATCTTTGTTGGATTATATATTTGACAACGATCGCGTATACCTTTTAAGGAAAGAATGATTTCGGTGTATTAGGTTCAACATAGTTAATAACTCAACATGCACCAATAAATCATAATTTCATTATCCTAAGTTTAGTTTGCTATTCGATCCTTCCAAACTCTGTGTCCATAGGTCTAGGCATGAAATCTTCCATCATAACTACCATTGTCCCATGCATCTAATTTAAATCTACTAGAATTAAACTATAACCTACCCCATGAGAGTTTTTCTACTACAGAAAGTGAAGAGTCTTTTTTTAGCGTGCCTTTTTCCCTCTAATCAATTGGAATCTTTGCAAGAATGCTTGAAAATTGCTCTTTTAGATTTTGGCCTCTAAATTCTAGTTGTTCTAAGCATATGGATCATCTCGGATGATTTTGGAGGAGGCAAAAAATAGGAGACCTCAGCTGGGGAAATGTTTAAATAAAATCCAGGTGACTTACTGCCTTGCCATAGTTGTGGTAATGGAAGTGTCTCTGCAACGATATTACTGCACCGACAGATTTGTTGCTATAATAATGGGTTGATGGCCTAGATTAATTTTGATAAACTAGACTAAATCATGGACCCCTTTTCACAAAATATAATACTAATCAAATTTGAATAAAAATTTCTTGATGAATTGTTTTCTTGGAACGAGCATAACAATAATTTGGATTGTTATAGGAGGGCATTTCTTACATTAGAAAACTGCACCATATTCCAGATATGATTTCATTGTGAACCAGTTGTTTCCCTTTTTATAGCCTGCTCTACCCTGAATGATTGAAAGCCTGAAAATAATTAGTTAGTTTTGTGATTTGTGAAACTAATTTAAGTAGAATCTAATTTACTAAAAGAAAGGACAACAATACATAGCACGATAGGATCTGGAGTTTTAACATCAAAACACAAATCAGTAACAGGACTAGAAAATATTATTGCAAAAATAGTCTTAGAAATTTACTGGAGGATTTACTTTAGTGTCCCACCAGATCTTCTAGGAGGAGCTAATGTGGAGGCTTATGTGGGTGAAAAATAATAGAAGTAGAATGTGATATGGGTGAAGATAAAATAGGATCAGTTTATGGTGTGCTAGAAGGGTTATGTGTTAGGTTTGGGTTTTTTTTTTTTAGAGAGAAAGGTCATTAAACATTTGAATATCAAAATTAGAATAGGAAAAGTATAGGGTGAAGAAGTATTACAATTTGTAACAAAAGGAAATGGATCTTCATAAAAGACAACATCTCTAGATATAAACAACTTCTTACTGTTAAGATACAAAAGTTTAGAACTCTTTGATTATTAGGATATCCTATAAACACACAATCCTTATCCTTTGGTTCAAACTTCCTTCTATCATGAGCTAGTGCACTAGCATAACACAAGCAACCACAACACCTAAAACTTTGATAAGAAGGTGACTTTTAAAATAGGACAAGATAAGGGGTCTTTTCATACAATACTCGAGATGGTAACCTACTGATCAAAAAAGTTGTGAGAATACTCCCGACTTGATTCAAGGTACCCCAAATTAGAAAAATAAAGCCTTTTGTACTTCCTGTCAACTATGTATTCTTTTGAGAGGTAGAAATACATGAAGTTTGATGAATAATTCCTTTAGAAATAAAGTAGTTAGTGGCATCTATACTCTTCTCCAATTTCAAGGGATTATCTGATCTGGTCACCTTTACTTTAGTATTGAACTATCTTTCTATCATTTGTAGAAAATATTATCAAATTGAAAAATGTTTCTCTTAGTGGTTAACAAATAGATCCGAGTAACCCTACTATAATCATTCACTAGGATAAGAAAATACATATTATTGTTATAGGTAGGCATTTTATAAGGATCCCATGTATTAATATGAAGAAGATTAAAGTTGAAGTTAGTTGATATTTGACTAATAGGAAAAGATAATCTTAGAATGTCTTACTTTAGGACACATATAATAAAAGCAATCTGAACCAAAATGAATAAAAATAAATCTGACATTTTCCATTGATGAAAAGTTAAATGCCAAAATCTAATGTGCCAAAGCTTTACATAATAAGTTGCATTTGTACACATAGAAAAAGAAACAAAAATAGAAATAGAATTGGAACTGAAATTAAACTAGAATCACTAGAATAATTTTTGACATCAGTTATACGTCCTTAATAATATTGAAACTAGACTTCTTAATGTTGGGGTGAAGAAAATAGAGACTTTCCTTTGCTTCACGAAAAACTTGTGTCCTCCTCATTTAAAGGTCCCTATATCATACAGTTAATTGATGTAAAAAAATAAGGTACATTCATATTGACTGAATAATTTATGCATAGACAGGAGATTTTATTTTAAACTTAAACTATCACGGTCTAAGTTTAGGATCTAGTCATAATTGTTACCCCAGATCATTAGTGGCTCCAGTAAACCACTTGACTTGCATCATGATCATTCATATAAAAAGACTCAAAAGACATATTTAAAAAGCATAAATAAAGCCATGGAAGAAAAATCCATTCTTTAAATATCAAAGATATTTAATATATAAGGATGGGAAAAATTTCAAGACAACTAAAATGAAATCAACATAAGTTTATGAAGCCTCTAAGTTATCATGAAATAATAACTAAGCTAGGACAAGACCCTGGCTGTACCATAAGACTGAAATAAGCTTGACATTAGAAGAAATATGTCGTTCATAGGATGGAGGGCTCTCTAACAGTTGAGACTTCAAGTCCTAGATGCACAGAAATCACACATATAAGTATCAAACTCTACATCATGAAATAAATGTAACATTTAAGATGATCGATACATAGATGTGTTGGTATGTAAAATTGAAAAGAGAAAATACAACATAAAACATGTACTAGAAACTAAAAATCTGCTGACATAAATATTTACTGAAAAGGGGACTAATTTACTTTATTTATATTACTTCTGAACTAGATGCTCGACCGGCTGACTCTCAATCCATGTTTGCTATATGAACTAGAATATACATCATAAAAGATTGCATAAATCATCCTCAAAGAGAAGACATATAATATCTTTCAATTAAGGAACAAATCACCCCATACGTTGGCAAAATGTAGGTTTTTAATAATGAGGCTTTACTACTCGCATCTTCTCAGTTAACCATCTAATTCTATTTAAGCCTATATTTTAGTGTATTAATATCTTAAGTCATCTTTTAAAAATATTTCATCATTATTTCACCAACCATATGTTAAACATAAAAGTTTATATCATAATGGTATTGACATATCAAGACTTGCAAGTCATCCATTCATAACCACGTTCTCATTAAAGGGGTTGAGAGGGTTCTTACATTTCTATTATTTTGAGTTTTACATTTTAACAATCCATTCAAAATGCTTAAGTGAAAATAATGGTTGATATTTATGAGGAATAGAAATTCATCAAAGAACCTATCATTAGAAATTATAGCAAAGGATTAGAAATTCATCAAATAACCCATCTTTAGAAATTATATCAAATCCAATACTTCTTAAAACATTTAAATTCATAAGAGGGAGATACATCAACCATTACAATTAGGAAATCATGATTATTTCTCAATCAATTTTAAAACAATTTCATGAACTCATATACATCTGTTCTAGCGCCGAACTAAATAAAAGTAAAGGGTTTTCTTGAATTGAAATATTTATTGGTTTAAAATCCTTAAAATTTCAAGAATATAATTCAAGCCCTAAATTTCCAATTAGAACATATCTACGCTGGTTAAGTAAAAAAATGAAAATCTTAATTGATTTAAGTTAGTTTTACATACCTTATAGATGAATTTGAAGAAGTAATTCTTTGAATAAGAACCGTAGCGGTTAATTTTTTTCTGAGACTTGATAATTAAGGTTTGAGGAAAGAGGAAAGCATTTAATCGATGTCCTTTTGATAAATGATCGGGTAGGAGTATTTTTACAGTGAAGAGGGATGAATTCATAAAAGAAGATGATCAAAACTTTCAAACAAATCAAAGTTTGGGACAAAGCTGCTTAGATATTCATCCTTGTGTCATGGGGCTCAACATGGAAAGGCCTCATGATATGTTAGCCAATGCATCCATTGGATAGTGCATCACTAAATTTACCATAACTTTTTATTCAGGACTTATATTGATGAATAGTTGATGGAGTTGAAAAGAAGATTCAAAACCTTTTGATTTGGTAGAAATGGATTATGTAACTCTTCATATTCTAGGAAGAATGGTTGTTTGAAGCTGATCCTAGTAAGAATTTATAAAAAAACTCAATTGATAGAAAGACACTCAACTCAACTTTACTTAGAGGTTTCTTATTACCATGATTCATATCCAAAGCATTAACCACACTAGAGAATTTATCTTAACACTTGTATTTAATAGAAAATAGTTGGGTTCATACCTAGACGCATATGAATAATAGTTTGAATCCTAGCTATAAAGTTTGGTGTGTTATAAGAACATATAAGACATTATCTAAATCAAGCAGAAAACAATAAAACTATTCCTATGTTAGTGACTTTATAGTATGAAAATTAGGAAGATTATTACTCAAAGAATGTGAAGAAGGGACATTGATGTGAAAGAAATTGAATTAAAACACATGTATTCTGATAAACCTAAATCAATAATCAAGGTGCTAAAATTTAAAATTGTAAAACATGACTCAACATGCTGTCACAAACCAAAAAATCAGGTCATGATGACACTTGTTGCAACTAATCCTTGACAAGTAAGCCAATCACCCAATTGATATGTAAATTAAAATCACAACACAAATTTCAAGGTGAGACTTCTAGAAAGAAGTCAATCCATACATGCATAAAGATAGCGGAAGTCTAAATCACAATAATTTCATAAACTATCCTAGAACCTAGAGTCATAGTGTGAGAACAATCTATAACCAACTCAAAGTCTGAAAATACAACTAATAATCCAAAACAACACAAGTCTGTCTTCGAATATGAAACAATACATAAACTAGATAGGATGGGTAGGAGGTCGACTTTGGAAGCATAGAGAGGACACTACCTCGAAGGTATAAAATCACCTCCCGAACTCAGTTGTTGCACGACCTACTCATATATAGATTTGCACTAAAAGGGCTCAAGAGGGATGAGTATGGTCCACTTGTACTCAATATGTATCATAGGTTTATAGAGAAAGATAGAAAATAAAGTACATAAATACACAATATGAGCATATCACCTGCAAATATAAAATTTCCTTAATGATAGCTCACACCGTCTCCACTAAGAGTTCTAAATATAGCACATAAATAAGAGAATAGATAGGTAAAGGAAATAGAAAAGGCATGAATCAGATAAAATACAGAAGTACAACATTGAATATGCTTAAATGAATAAATGCAATGAGAGTGATAATGAATGATAATATGATATGATTGAGGTTATCACATAACCTTCGTATACACCTACCAATAATTAGTTCTTTCATATAGGACCCATGGGGGGGGGGGATTCCCAACCCATATACAATCTCAAAAGTCAATTCTAGTCTCAATATTTGTATATCCTCTCTAACTCATGGGCTACGATAAAGGGTTTTGTAAAAATATCTCATTTGTCTCAAAACTGAGTATCACCACAATGGTACCAATAGATTATAAATGTATGTATGAATGAGGATATAATGCTCACAATAAAACTAGTATGAAGATCTCAAACCTAGCCAATTCACATGCACGTGAGCTAAAAATCCACTTAATATATCAAATCATCAACGATTTAATATAAGCCATGTATCATTAGAGAGAAATATGCAAATAGGACATCATTTATCATACTAACCCTAACTTAGGTATTTTCTATAATAAAGAAAGAACCAAGGGTATACACACGGCCAACAATATCATATAAGGCCTCTCATACAAGCCACGCATAGAAAATATCATCTCAGACCACCAATAATAACAACGTAAGCCATCACTGGGCACACAACATTAATAATATTATTTTCACGATTATTACTAATGCCCATAGCATGATTATATACAAATATTAACTACCTAGCCCAGTCTGAAGAAAGTTAAGCCATAACCTACCTCGTGATGATGAAATCCAAGCCAAAATTCCTTCACACAGCTTTCTCCTCACGAACGGCCCCAAAATCAACTTAAACATACAAATATAAAATCTACACATCAACAGGAAGCCAACAATACCCATATTGCCTATTTTCAAATCGAGGTCAAAACGAACCCCTGAAATGGGTTTTCAAAAAAAAAAAGGTAAAATCAAAAATTTTGTTCGTAAACACATTACCCATGATTTAAGGAAGCGATAGAAGAAAAAAAAGTGAAAATAGGCTAAATACAGGTTTTAAATTGAAGAAAAACTATTTTAGGCCTCCCAAGCCAAAATTCTCAAATTTCACTTTTGAAATCACGAATTAACGGGTTTTAGATGGAGAGAATCGAAGTAAAATTATTGAGATAGTGATTTGGAGCTTACCCAAGCTTAATAATGAAAGAAATCATCCAAAAAAAAAATAATCTAAAATCCAAATATCAAAGTCTCAAAAATAGAAGAAAAATTGAAAAAAATGATTTTTATATGGTGACCCAGTTGTGATTGCTGAAGTGACTAAATGGTCGCTTACGTAGTCACTTAAGTGACTAAGATACCTCAACTAACCTTTGCTTAAGCGACTAGACTTTTATATGGTGACCTAGTTGTGATCACTTAAGAGATTAGGCAACCTCAGCTGACCTTTGCTTAAGCGACCTTCCTTTCGCTTAAGCGACACCCACTTAAGCGATGAGTGCTTTTTTAAATGGCTGGGGGCACATCAGTTGGCCACTTAAGCAACCTCCTAGTTGCTTAAGCGGCTGCATCAACTTAAGTGGTAGTGTCGCTTAAGTGAATGCATCAGTTGGTGCTGCACCAACAAGCATGGAGTTTTTTTTTAAGATTGCGTAGGACCCTCGGGATTCATTTGGAATCTCGAGAATGCAAACAAGATATGCTACTAGACTAAATTCGATATTTTGAGCTCAATGGAGATAGCAAATTATTGAAAGGAGGTTGTTTCACAAAATTGACCCCCGAGACCCAATTTTCCCAACTTTCTAAATTGAGGGTCAAAATTAGATATAAAAGTCATAAAATCAAACCAACTATCTACTAACCCAAAATCGATGTTCCAAATTTTCTGGTGTAGTCTGTTTTTCCATCTGACATGCAGAACAATAAAAGTTGACCGAAGTCAACTAAAGGGTCTTTCTAACCTTTAAAAATCACAAACTTACTGAAATCACATTGTAATGCATTGGGAACTGTACCATCCATCCCTACACTCCAAAAATATCACGTAGCAACCATGAGGAGAGGTAAAATTGTCCAAACACATGAGAATAAAAAATTCACAAAAGCAAGCCCTTACAATATCCACCACTAAGAATCTTTTTCGTCCTCGAACTAAAGGAAAAGAAGATACCTAAATAGGCGTAAAACTTGGGATAGCTACAACGCATGTTAGACTCAATCTCCCAAGTAGCCTCATCTATAGGATGATATCTCCACTGGACCTTTACTACCGGAATATCTCTAGAACATAACTGTCTAACATCCCTGGCTAAAATGAAGACCGGCACCTCAGTGAAGGACAACACCCCATGACTGCAGTGCATCCCAACAAATGACATTAGACTCATTCAAAATGTAATGTCGTAGCATAGAAACATGAAAAACTAGATGAACAACTAATAAATTTGAGGGCAATGCTAACTCATAAGCTACATCCCCAATAGTTTGAAGGATCTCAAATGGCCAAATATACCTGGGGCTAAGATTGCCCCTATTTTCAAGCCTCATCATGCCCTTTATGGGTGAAACATGAAATAAGAATCGATCACCCATACTAAATCTCAAGGCACAAATTCTATGATCCGCATAGAACTTCTACCTGTTCTGAGCCACTCAAAGTCTATCTTGAATAACCTGAACCCTATCCAAAGACTCCTGAAGAAAGTCCGTACCTCAGGGTCTAATCTCAAAAACCTCAAACCAACAAACTGGAGAGCACAATACCTACCATATAACTCCTCAAAGGGTGCCATCTTAATACTATAATGGTAGTTATGATTATATGCAAACTCCACCAAGGAAAATTCTACTCCCATTAATCTCAAAAGTCCATAACACAGGCGCGGAGCATATACTTCAAAACCTAAATGTGCACTCCGACTGACCATCGATTTGGAGGTAAAAAGCTATGCTAAGATCAACCTGGGTACCCAAATCCTCCTGAAATGCTTTCCTGAAGTAAGAAGTAAATACTGGACCTCTATCTGAGATAATGGACACTAGTACTCCATGGAGACAAACTATTTCACAAACATAGATACTGGTCAACCTTTCAGCATTGAAGGATACTTGAATAGGGATGAAATAAGAAGATTTGGTCAATCGATCAACGGTGACATAAACAACGTCAAAACCACGAGAAGTATGAGGTAACCCAGTCATGAAGTCTATAGTGATCTATTTCTATTTCCACTAGGGAATGGGTAACCTCTGAAGTAAACCATTATGCTTCAAATGCTTAGCTTTCACCTATTGGCAACATAGGCAACGAGCTACAAAGTCTGCTACATCCCTCCTTAAATTACCCCATCAGTAGTGCTATCTCAAATAATAACATATCTTAGTAACTCCCAGATGTATGGAATACTTAGAACAATGAGCCTTATCCAAAATTAGTCTCACCCAATCACCCACTCTCAGCACACAAACTCGGCCTGCAATCCTCAAAACACCATCGGAGTCAAGTGAGGCTTTCTTAGCCTTTCCAATCAACACCTTGTATCGAATTAATCTCATGCCATCATCATTAAACTGATGAGCTCAAAACTGCTTCATTAAAGATGATGTGTAGCCTACACAAATGCCAAAACTCACCAAAGTGTCGCTAATCATCTTGATAACCAAAGACTAAGCCTCTAAATCCAAAGGCCTCTCTTGGGTCAAAAGATGCACCAAGCTACTGATACTAGTCGACTTTCAGCTCAAAGCATCCACAACCATATTAGCTTTGCCCGAAAGATAGAGAATAGTAAGTTCATAATCCTTAAACAACTTGAGCCAACGATGCTATCTCATATTAAGATCTCACTGGGTGAAAAAATAATAAAGTATATGATGATCCGAGAAGATCTCACAACAGACTCCATATAAATAATACCTCTACAACTTCAAAGCAGATACAACCACCACAACTCCAAATCGCGAGTAAAGTAATTCTTCTCATGAGGCTTCAACTATCAGGAAACATACTCTATCACCTTACCCTTTTTCACCAACAAAACACCTAACCCCATACCAAAAGGATCATAGAAGACGGTAAAGCCCATGTCCTCCTTGGGCAAAGTTAAGATAGGAGCTGAAGTTAATAAATCCTTAAGCTTTTGAAAGTTCGCCTCACAAGCATTAGACCACTGAAAGGAAATCTTCTTCTGTATCAACTTGGTCAATGGATCCGCAATAGATGAAAATCTATTACACAAAGCGCTGATAGTAGCCTACTAAACTAATAAAACTTCGAATCTCGATTGGAGAGATAGCCTAGCCAAATCACGAACAACTGATATCTTGGTCGAATCAACCATGATACCATCATTGGTCACAATATGACCTAAGAAAATGACATACTACAACCAAAACTCGCACTTGGAGAACTTGGCATACAAGTTCTTATCTCTTAATATCTGAAGTACAATCCGCAAACGCTCCTCATGATCATCCTTACTCTTGGAGCAAACTAAGATATTATCTATAAGTACAATGACAAAAGAGTGAAGATACGGTTGGAACACCTAATTTATAAACTCCATGAATGCGTCTGGGGAATTGGTCAACCCAAAGGACATGACCAAGAACTTATAATGACCATACCAAGTCTAAAAAGTTGTCTTCAGAATATCCAAAGCTCTAATCCTTAACTAGTGAACCTTAAATCAATCTTTGAAAATATAGAAGCAACCTAAAGTTGATCAAACAAATCATCAATACAGGGAAGAGAATACTTATTCTTAATCATCACCTTGTTCAACTACTAATAATCAATAAATATATGCGTGGACCTATTTTTTTCTTTACAAATAGGAAAGGTGCACCCCAAGGTGATACACTAGGCCGGATAAATTCCTTATCCAATAACTCCTACAACTAATCCTTTAACTTATTCAACTCTACTGGGGCCATCATATAAGGAGCAATAGAAATAGGCTTGGTGCCCGAATCAACATTAATAGCTAAGTCAATATCATAATTTAGAGGCATACCAGGCAAATCCACAGAAAAGACAATCATGAACTCATGAACAATACGAACAAAATCTAACAAAAGTAGTGAATCAATACTAGTATCACGAATATGGGACAAGTAAGACAAATACCCCCCTCTACCAAACAACTAGCTTGAAGAAAGGATATAACTCTTTTAGGACTCGAATGAAGCATACCCTTCCAAGCTATTATTAGCACACCCGATAAAGCTAAAGTCACGATCTAAGCATAATAGTCTAGAACAACATGATAGGGATCGAACTAATCCACCTAATATAACTTTAAAATCTATCATATCTAGGATAATAAGATTTACCTAAGTCTCATGATTCACGAAAGTCACAACACAAAATCGGTGAACCCAATATACCAATAAAGAGCCACCTATGAGTAGATATATGGATAGGAATAGCAAGAGGATCACTATTAAAATCAAAACTCAAAGAAAAATATGTAGACAAATAAGAGAAATTTAACTCTGGATTAAATAACACAGATATAGATCTGAAACAAACAGGGATGATACTTGTGATAACAACGTCAGAAGACTCTGCCTCAAAACTAATGGGTATAACATAGCACTGTCCACGTCCACCACTAGCCTAAGAAACCCTGTGACCACCATCACGGGCACTACTACCTCTGCCTCGTGCACTTCTATTAGTACCTTTGTTAACTTGAGGATCACCTATCACTATCGATATAGGAGTAGCCATAAAGAGATGGTATGGAAAATCCTTGGCCACATGGACAAACTCACCACATACATAGCAACCTCTGCAGTATGACTCGATCTGAGGAGGAACAACTAAGATAGAATAACCATCCTAAAACGATGCCTGACTACTCGAAGCCACTGAGCCAGAAGACCTACTACCTGAACCCTACAAAACTACCTGCACTGGTCGATCATGGTGCCCATGGGAACCTTTATATTCTCTGCCTTGAGGAGTGTGACTGTTGAACTCGCCCTAACAACAAACCCTTTTAGTGCCTTCTTTAGACATTCAAAAGTATAGACTCGGTCATCTTAGCATTATCCACTATACTTTAAAATGACACTACCATCTGGGCAATACCCGATTAAAGTAAAATATCCAATCCCTTTATGAATTCCTAATCTTCTTAAACTCGATGGAAATACTGGAAATAAAATATCTAGACAATGTATAGAAGCATGCCTCATACTCAACAACAACCATGGATCCCTAATCTAGGTGATTAAACTCGTCTCTCATCTGATCCCTTAAACTGAATGGAATGAATATCTCTAAAAAAGCCTCAACAAACTGATCGCAAGCCATCTATGGTAAACCGATAGGTTTGCAACTAACAAGTAACCTCCACTAATCTCTGGCTACATCCATCAGCTGACAGGTAGTGTAAGGAACTCTATGCGACTGAAGTGATTCAAGGTTATACAAATTCTCCCAGCAATCAATCAAGAACTCATAGGCATCCTCACCCACCGCACCACTAAACTTAGATGGATCAAAGTGAGTAGATCTATCAAACCTCATCTGATCCTCAGAAGGCATAACAGGACCTGAAGCAACATGAGGCAGAGTGAATTTGGCAGCTTGTGATTCTACCTAAGAAGGTAATATAGAAAAAAGTTAAACCCCTGGACTCGAAATACCTTACTCGGATACTAGAATAAAAGAAGAAACATTACTTGAAGCCCATAGAATACTATAAGTAGATATCGATATTGATGAAGAAATCACACATGGACCTGAAGGAACATCATAACCAAACTTTGGCAAGGATAAAGGTACAATACTTGGAGTTAAGGGACTATAAGGTGCACTCAAGGGAACACACTCCAAACATGTCAACAAATGAATCAATAAACCCTCTAAGACTGGGGTCGAATGACTTTATGGGATCTGAGTGGGACCCACATCACTAGCATGCTCAACCTCAAGCATAGGAGATATCCCTCTAGTACTACCTCTGGAAGGGATAGATTCTCGTGCCTATCCTCTACCATGTGCTCATTCGTGGCCCCTATCTCGTCCCCTAGACTGGGCTCTCCCTTGGGTTTTAGCTTTGTATTCTTAGTCTTATTTGGTCTAGTCTTCACCATCAGCTTAGAGAAAAAACTCAGTTTAAAAAATAGGGTATGGAAAAATCTGCATGATAAGGAATAAATTAAAAAAAGTTTCCTAAAGATATCCTATAGCCTCTCAAAGATAGATATAGACACCCGATTCTTACATTGATGTGACTAATGAACCTGGATACTCCGATACCAATTTGTCACGGCCTAAATACTCAGTTCATGATGGCACTTATTGTGGTTAAGCCTTGACAAGTAAGTCAATCACCCAACTAATACGTAAATAAAAATCACAACATAAATCCCAAGGAGAGACTTCTAGAACAAAGTCAAATCATACATGCATAAGGATAGTGAAAATCTAAATCACAATAATACCATAATCCATCCCAAAACCTGGTGTCACAGTGTAAGAACAATCCACGTACAACTTAAAGTCTAAAAATACAACTGATAATCCAAAAAGAAACACGAGTCTATCTCCAAATACAAAACAAGACATAAGCTAGACAAGATAGGATTGGAGGTTGAATCTGGAAGCATAGAGTATCCACTACCTCAAATGTATCAAATCACCACCTGAACTTAGATGTTGTGTGGCACACTCGTATATGGATCTGTACTAAAAAGGCATAGTAGGGATGAGTATAATCCATTTGTACTTATTAGGTATCATAGAATGACTAAGAAAAGTATAAAATAAAGTATATAAATACAAACTATGAGCATGTCACCTACAAATAGAAATTGTCCCAACTGGTAACTCACACCATCTCCATTAATAATTCTGAATATAGCACATAAAAGGAGAATAGGTACATAAAAGAAACAGAAAATTCATACATCAGATAAGATACAGAAGCACAATACTGAATATGCAAAAATAAATAAAATGCAATGAGATATGATAAATGCTGATGTGACATGATCGAGGTTATTGTACAACCTCCGTATATACCTAATGAGCACCAGTGCTTCCAGGTAGGACCCATGGAGGTTTTGCAACCTATATAGAATCTTAATATTCAATTCTAGTCTCAATATCCATATTTCATCTCCTACTCGTGGGCTATGACAGAGAATTTTGTAAAAATGTCATATTTTTGTCAAAACTCAGTATCATCACAATGGTACCAATATCTCATGAATGTATATATGATATGACAATATAAATGATCATAATTAAACTAGTATGAAGATCTCAAACCTAACCAATACACACGCACGTGAGCTATAAAATCCAGTCAATAGGTCAATCATCCATGATTCAATATAAGCCATATACCATTAGAGCAAAAAATGCAAATATGCATTATTAAAATCACACTAACGCTAACTTAGGAATTTTTTATCATGATGAAAGCAACTAAGGGTATAATGTCACGACCCGAGACTACCCCTAGTTGTAACACGGTACTTAGAACCATAAGTGATCCCAAGCTAACCCATGAACTGGCATGATACTTGAGCATCTGATTTAAATTAATTATATAATCTAAATTTTCTAAATGGAAGTATAATAGTAAGAAAACTGGAATACATGTGCTACAAAAAGGGTTTACAACTTGATAAATTTGAAGGAAGAACCTGATTTACATGAGTGACTCTGACTAACTGCCTATGAAGCCCCTACTATACTGACTATAGAAAGATGGGACATGCCTTTAAATACGACTAATTAATACATATGATAAATAACAAGATAGAACATGAACTAAAATTGACTGGAGTTCCCAAAACAAGAGAACTCATTACCTGTTGGTTGGAAGCTGCAAACTATTTGATCAAGATGTGTGGGCTACAACTGGTACCTACGTTGTGAGATAATATATCACATTGACATATATATGGATCAGTACTTTGGAATGTACTGAGTAAGTAGGGGTGAATGCAATAAGTAAAACTAATTACATACATAATCTTAAAACATGCATGCTAAATGTAAGTAGACTCACCAAGAGACTGAAATAAACTGAAAGCTGAAGTATCTTAAAACATGAGTAACAAACATAATCTGATAAGCTGATGAATCACTACACTTAGTTTCTTAAATCTTTACTTTTATAGAATAAGTAGAAGTGAAGCTGGGAAGCAGTAAAACATAAATATTGTATGAAAATCTCATGTAAAGTTGAATATACTGAAAAAAAATGAATTGAGGATCATGTATGGCTATTGATCAAGAAAACATGAACATTTAAAACTGAGAATGCAAGACCAAGCATAAAAATATACTGACATGATTTAAATATCTGAATAACTAATATTGAATAATTGAATAGTTGATGTCTGAATAACTGATATTTGCACACTTGGTCATGCAAACCTGAACTTACATACTCTGAATATTGAACTGAGATTGTGGAAGGTATCGTGTAACCGACATGACCCAATCTAAGCTAATCGGGGTCCAACCTGCAACCCCAGTTGGAAGGGTGTCAGTACCGTGCCACGGGTGCTAACACTGGCTGTATGGATCCACTAATTTGTTATTTTTGAAGGAACAGAGTGTTAATACTAAACTGACGGGTGAACCCTGAAAGGAAGGAAAGCCTAAAATGATAGGTGACCCCTTATATCCTACGCTGGCTACGTAGTTCTGGAACTCAGTGACTGCTACTAACGACTCTGCCTAAACTAATGGGCAAGCCTCCATCCCTGCATTTTCTTGGTGCTAAATCCTACTCCCAACTGAATTGACATTAGTACTAACTCAAGTTCAACTAAACATAACAACTGATGTTGCTCACCATGATCATAACAACTGAGTAAAATGATAGGAGTCATGATGTAACTGACTTATTACTTGAAAATTTGAAATCATGTAAACATATAGGTATTGGGTGTTCATAACCCGCCAGCACCACATGATCAAACTTAAAACTATAGTATGAAATTATTGTTCAAAGACTCAAGACATAAACATTTCACCCAATAAGTGAAAAGCATAAATTTAAACATGGAGATAGGTTAGGCATGAGAAAATAACTTCATAACTTCATTACATGGCTAAATTCATAACTTCGGATTTGACATGAAAACAATGGAACATGGTATGAAATCTTACAACTCAAAACATGAAATAGCTTAATTCACTTGTAAACACTTGTAAACATGACTTTTAATTAATTTGGCAAGGGATTCATGGATAAATTACATAAAGTAGAATAATATTAATACTCTCAAGTTAAAAATAGGGTTTTTGGGCAATGGGGAAAAGGGACCCATTGATGAATATCCATATACTTTATTTGAAAAAATTCTTGAAGAAATCTTGTAATTGAAGCTTAAATCCTTGTGTTCTTGAAAGAAGAAGTTTGGATTATTGTTCTCGGGAAAGGAAAGGTTTTTTATGTGAGTTGTTTTGAGAAAGATGGGAAAATAATGCCCTTTTTAGTATTGTAAATCATGCTTTTGACGATTAAGGTTGAGGGGATAGGACCAAATTACCCCTTGGCCCTTAGGAAGCTGAAACAGTGGGGGAATAACCTCTACGGCATGGACATTATTCTAGGGAAGAGACCAGTGCATCGGGGACCTTATTTCGGGGGATAGACTATCGCGTCGCGGGCATATCGTGGACCCTTACTGTTTCTCATGAAAATGGGCATAAATTTTTACTCGGGTATCAGATTAAGGAGTAATTGGTATTGTTGGAAAGATAACTCAATTATACATTATTTGGAGGGTCTTGATCTGAAAAATGCAACATATATAAAAATTTATACATGCTCAAAGTTGACCCTTGTAGAATTAAATACCAAAATTTGGCCAAATCAAAGGCTCTTAGCTCAACTTTGCTCTAAGAGATTTCTATGAGTATTTTTTACCTCACAAGCACTCTTAACACTAGGATAATGATCATGACACATGTATTCATATAGAAATAATGGGATCAGAGTTTACATATATAGGAACGACGACTCGATTTCTAGCTAAAAAATGCGGGGTGTTACATTATCTCCCCCTTGGAATTATTCATCCTCGAATGATGGATAGAAACCTTTTAAAGTCTTAGAAGTATGGAATAACATACACATGACATGTCTGGTAATGAGGGATATAGCTGAGATGAAACATTGGAACTTTCATCATGAAACTGATTTCTGAGCTGACTTGACTATATTTACTATAAGGGGCTGATTTATGCTGAGAGTTTAGAACTCACTTGAAATGTTCATGATATGATCCTACATATAAAATCGCAACATGATAACCGATGCAATAAAATTACAAGAGTTACTAAGGAGGGAATAAAGTACATAGCTTCTCATTAGGAACTGTCTCTCAACAAAACACATATAGAAATCAAAAGAAAAAGGGTTTCATGGCATTACCAAGCACATTATCTAAGATCAAACCATGAGATAATGGGACTAAGGTCATACCAAGGGAATTACAATGTCTGAGCTGGGATACTTGAAAAACTTAGATCATTCACTGAACACTTATGAACTGAATCACGACTAAATATCTGAATCGTAGACATGATGCTTAGACTTAACTGGATTTGCAATTTGCATGGACGTGAATAAATTACCTCATGGAATATACATACTCATGAAACTTTAGATAGTAAGACTAGATGGAAAGATAGAAAATCATAGGAGCTTATCTGCCTGATTGCTAATCTTAATTGCTGGTTATATGGACTAACTCATATTGAAAGTTCATACTAAACTGGAGTATTTCTTCAACACTCTTTGCAAGAAGTTCTAATAATATTAGGGATCAAAGAATCTTGGGCATGATCTGAATAAGATATCTGAGTAAGGAATCTTAATATGGATATAACTCTATAACATGGAACATAGGCCTATGAAACATAAGCTAGGATAGAATAACTAGGCCTTAGGCAATGCAACTGCCCAATTCAAGCTTAGCATCGCTCCTTAAATACTTGGATGGGTATATATAACTATTTCCGGTAGAGTATGAGTTGAAATACATACCCTTACCACGTTCAAGCCTAACTCAAAATCATAAGGTACTGCACATAACAACATAATACTAGTCAAAACCATGAATTTGAAAGCCCATGTGTGCTTCACAACTCTCACCTCATGAATAATTCTTCTTACCACTTCAACAACTAAGTTCAACCTCTTACTAAGGATTCACTAACGCACAATGCATTTATCCATTTATATACCAATAGGACATTCAAGCCTATCATTATAACCATATATGAACTTTTAGGCAAACAACCCATAAAATCATTTTTCTCATATTCTCTAAACCTATATCAATAACACTTTCTTGCACTATTCTTAAGAAGACAAACATGGAATTCTCAACTAACCATGACATGTACAAAAAAATAACTTTGCCTCAATCCTTCGTCAACCTTATATCCTTATATAAAACAAACATAGAACAATCTTACCTACACAAAAAATATTTACTCTCTCCCATCTAAACTATTGATCATAAATTTTTCATCACCACTATCTTAACATTAAGGAGAGGTCACTGAAAGGTTAGAACATGAGATCATAAAGCATGAAAGGATACTATACGTAACTTTGACACTTAACTGAGGCCTAAGGAATAGAGTATCAGCAACATGAATTCATCAAAAAGATCTAAACTGAGGACATACATGACATAATATGAATTTTACTGGTCATTAAGAGTGCACCATGAGCTATGGGAACTGAGCATACTGTAAAGCATGAGTACATGAGTCATGAGCTACATGACCTGAGTTTGTAGTTCATAATTTCATGGAGTATGATTCGTACTACTGAGTGAACTGGAACTCCTCATACTAGGAACTGGAAGCGTACATGATTCTATGGAAAGTGCATGAATATGAGCTATGAGCATGAAGATGACATGTATGGCATGAGTAGATATCGTGATGACTGAAGTACAAAAATTTTCACTTCGGTAAGAATGGGTCGAGTATCTTCCTCCTTTACTATTGTTCTACAACACACTTGCACCACTACTAGAATCTGAGAGCCTAACTTGGTTCCTTGTTCTATCATCTCCCCCTTATCCTTAAGCCATAATTCTAAGTCTTTGGACCCCTTTACTAAACTCTTATCTGAACTGAAACTACTTTACTCTAGAGTTTGAGATATAACAATACACATATATAATAAACTCACCCTGAAAGACTATAACTTAAAGTGTAAAATCCGTTGCTAGTACTTCCTTCTGAGATACAACTCTTAGTTTTCCACAGCCCAATAGTCATCAATAATAATTTAAACACTTACTAACTTAGAATCTTCATGAGTATCACCATACCATGAGTTGACACCATCTAGAATTTAAACTCTTCTTACTATTAGATCAATTATCTAAGATTTAAACTTAGATTCTAACATGTAACATGGGTATTTCCAAACCCTTAATAAACCATACTACTTCCATCATAGCCTACTAATATCATATCTCTAAAATTATACTTTTCATAAACCATGAGAATTACCATTACATCTAAACATCTAACATCAATAACCTATAGCCCATAACTTAGCTGGTAAGAACATCACATACTACATTACTAGTCTCATTCACACTTATTAACTCAAGGGTACTATCTAATCACACACACTTTAAAAACTTTGAAATACTACAATCCCATATCACCTTGGGCACACCTCTAAATCACACCCACACATCATACTTAATTTTGAATAAAAAAAACTTAAATTCTTGCATACACTGTTTCAAGCCTATTGGTTCACCTTTCATACAACTAGCCCCATGGATACATAATCTACTAAATACAGATCAACACTATCCCCACTTTACAGTCGATAAACTTCTGGGTTCATGCTTCTAACTCTAGGTCATATGCTGTCATAGGATTCTGAGAAGGTATGTGAAAGCACATCTGACTTTTGCTTAGTACACGATTTTCATGAATGAAATATTACATACTTTGGAACATAAAAGCACTGGTGGGATACTTTCAAGCCTGCGTGCAATCCTATAACTGTCTGTGGGGACTGTCTGAGAAAACTTTATCTATAGTAATTTAAGCTTCACTGTTTCTGGTACCTTAAAAATAAGGCAGAGTTGACATGAATGGAGCATGATGAGAATCTGTATAAGTATCTTCGAGAACACTTTTACTGTACAATCTGAGATATAAAAGAAGGGAAACATTTCTTACATGCCCTGTAGCCTCTCAAAGAAAAGTACAGACGTCTCTGTACCATTCTGCAAGACTCTACTAGACATGACTTCATAGACACCCTAGGATACTTGAAACTTATGCTCTGATACCAAGTTTGACATGACCTGAGACTACCCCTTAGTTGTAACACGGTACTTAGAACCACAAGTGATCCCAAGCTAACCCATGAATTGGCATGATACTTGAGCATCTAAATTAAATTAGTTATATAAGCTAAATTTTCTGATATAAGAATAATCAGAACAAAAATGGAATATAGGTGATACAAAAAGGGTTTATAACATGATAAATCTAAAGAAAAAACTTGAATTACATGAGTGACTCTGACTAACTGTCTATGAAGCCTCTACTATATTTACTATAGATAACTGGGACATACCTCCAACTACCACTGATCAATACATATAAATAATAACAAGATAGTACATAAACTACAACTAACTGGAGTTCCTGAAACAAGAGAACTCATCACCTGCTGGTTGGAAGCTACAAACTGTTATCATGATATGTGAGCTACAACTGGTACCTACATTATGAGACAATGTAGCACATAAAAATATATATGGATCAGTACTTTGGAATGTATTGAGTAAGTGAAGGTAAATGCAATATGTAAAACTTATTACATACATAATCTTAAAACATGCATGCTAAGTGCAAGTAGACTCACCAAGAGACTGAAATAAATTGAAAGTTGAAGTATCTTAAAACATGAGTAATAAACATGATCTGATAAGCTGGTGAATCACTACACTTAGTTTCTTAAATCTTTACTTTTGTAGAATAAGTAGAACTGAAGCTGGGAAACCGTAAAATATAAATACTGTATGTAAATCTAATGTAAAGTTGAACATGCTAAAAATAAATAAATTAAGGATCATGTATGGATAATGATCATGAAAACATGAACATGTAAAACTGAGAGTGCAAGACCAAGCATAAACATGTACTGATATAATTTGAATAACTAAATAGTTGATGTCTGAATAACTGATATTTGTATACTTGGTCATGTAAACCTGAACTGACAACTCTGAATACTGAACTGAGACTGTGAGAGGTATTATGAAACCGATATATCACAATCTGAGCTAACCAAGGTCCAACCTCTAACCCCAGTTAGAAGGGTGTCAGTACCGTGCCACGAGTACTAATACTGGCTGTGTGGATCCACTAATCTGTTATCCTAAAAGACTAGTGTATAAATCTTAATCTGACAGGTGACCCCTGAGAGGAAGTCAATCCTAAACTGATGGGTGACTCCTCATATCCTACGCTGGCTACGTAGTTCTGGAACTCAGGGACTACTACTAACGACTCTGCCTAAACTAATGGAGAAGCTGCATCCCTGCATTTGCTCGGTTCTAAATCCTACTCCCAACTGAATAGAAACTGGTACTGACTTAAGTTCAACTGAACATAACAACTGATAGTGCTCAACATGATTATAATAATTGAGTAAAATAATATGAGTCATGGTGTAATTAAATTATTACTTAAAAATTTGAAATCATGTAAACACATAGGTATCGGGTGTTCATAATCCACCAGCATTGTATGATCAAGCTTAAAATTGTAGTATGGAATCATGGTTCAAAAACTCAAGACATAAACATTTCACCCAATAAGTGAGAAGAATGAATTTTAACATGGAGATGGGTTAGGCATGATAAAACAACATGATTACATGGCTAAATTCATAACTTGGGGATTTGACATGAAAACAATGGAACATGGCATGAAATAGCTTAATTCACTTGTAAACACTTATAAACATGAGTTTTAATTGATTTGGAAAGAGATTCGTAGATTAATTACATGAAGTAGAATAAGATTAATACTCTCAAGTTAAAAATAGGATTTTCGGGCTCAATGGGTAAAAGAGACCCATTGATGAATATCCACATACCTTATTTGAACAAATTCTTGTAGAAATCGTAAAATTAAAGCTTGAATCCTTGTATTCTTGAAAGAAGAAGCTTGTATTATTGTTCTTGGGAAAGGAGAGGATTTTTACATGAGTTGTTTTGAGGAAGATAAGCAAATAATGACCTTTTTAGTGTTATAAATCTTGCTTTGGATGATTGGGGTTGAGGGGAAAGGACCAAATTATCCCTTGACCCTTAGAAAGCTAAAACAGTGAAGGAGTACCTCCGTGGTGCGGACCTTATTTTGAGGAAGATATTGGCGCATCGCCGACCTTATTCTGGGGGAGATATTAACGCGTCACGGGCATATCGCGGACCCTTACTCTTTCTCATGAAAATGGGCATAACTTTTTGCTCGGGTATCGGATTAAGGCGTAATTGGTATCGTTGGAAAGCTAACTCAATTATGTATCATTTGGTGGGTTTTGAGCTGCTAAATTATACATATATCAAAAGTTATACACATTAAAAGTTGACCCTCGTAGAATTAAATACGAAAATTTGGCCGAATTAAAGGCACTTAGCTAAACTTTTCTCTAAGTATTTCCTATGAATATTTTCCACCTCATAAGTACTCTTAACACTAGGATAATGATCATGACACATTTATTCACATAAAAATTATGGGATTAGAGTTTACACACGTAGGAACAATGACTCAATTTCTAGCTCAAAAATATGGGGTGTTACAATACATAAGGCCAACAATATCAGATAAGGCCCCCACACAGGCACACAACAATAATAATATTATTTTAATAATGGTTAACCATGTCCATAACATGTTTTTATACAATTATTAAGTATCCAGCCCAATCTGAAGAAAGTTAAGTCATAACCTACCTCGTGATGATGAAATCCAAAATAAAACCCCTTCACACAGAGCTTTCCTCCTCTCGAACGACTCTAAAATCAATTAAAACATACAAATATAGAATCAACGCATCAAAAAAAAAGCCAACGATACTCATATTATCTATTTTCAGACTAGGGTCAAAATGGATCTCCAAAATGAATAAAAAAAGTGGTAAAACCAAATTTTTGTTTGTAAACACATTATCCATAATTTAAGAAAAACATATAAGAGATTCAATTAAAAATAGGCTAAATATGGGGTTTAAATTAAACAAAAACCATTTTAGACCTTTCGAGCCAAAAGTCCCAAATTTTACTTTTGAAATCACAAATTAACGAATTTTAGATGGAGAAAATCGAAGTAAAATAATTGAGATAGTGATTTGGAGCTTACCCAAGATTGAAAATGAAATATTCACTCAAAAAAACTAAAATCTATAGTTTAAAGTCTAAAAATAAAACAAAAATTGGAAAAAAATAATGTTTATATGGTGATCCAGTCGTGATCGCTTAAGTGACTAAATTGTCACTTAGGTAGTCACTTAAGTGACTAATCCACCTTAGTTTACCTTCACTTAAGTAATGAGTGGTCGCTTAAGTGGCTGGGAGCACATCTACTGGCCGCTTAAGCGACTGCATCAGCTGGTACTACACCAGCAAACTTGGAGGCTTTTTTCAAGTTTGTGATAGGATACTCAGGATTTATTCAAAATATCGAGAATGCAAATGAGATATGTTACTAGAAAAATTTAATGTTTCAGACTCAGTGGTGATATCAGATTTTCGAAAGGAGGTCTTTTTCACAAAATTGACCCTTAAGGCCCAATTTTACATTTTTTTGAATCGGGGATCAAAATGAGATATAAAGTCATAAAATTGAATGAACCATGCTACTAATCCAAAATCGATATTTCATATATATTAGTGCAATATGCTTTTTCCATTTGACACAAAGAACAATAAATATTGATCAAAGTCAAATATATGGCCTTTTTAATCTCTAAAAATTATATACTCGCACAAATCACACTGTAATGCATTGAAAACCATTCCAACCATCTCCACACCCCCAAAATATTACATAGCAATCATGGAGAGGGGTAAAATAATTAAAATAAATAAAAATAAAAAATTCACAAAATCAAGCCCTTTAATATACTTTAAAATTTACTAGCCACTACATTTGCATTGATCACATGTTCTGTACTTGTGTTTGTTTCCTTCTCAGTCCTCATCTATTTGAACATTTAAAGAAATTAAATGTACTACTTTTTATTATACTCTGTTCAAAGTAACTTTGTACATGATATCATTGATCGGGGACCTTAGCTTGAACATATTTATTATCCCTAGTATCATCCTCCATCGTGGACAATACTATATTTTCCTAATCTAAACTTAAAAGAACTTCTTATTTGTGAATTGGAAATCTTTCAGGAATCTTTTTAATCTAAAAAATCTACTTTTAAATGGTCTGTCTTTTCATAATAGATGCATGAAACATTTGGATTATACTTTGCCTTTTTTACATTAGATTTCTAAGTTTGCTTCTTAAATTTTTATGGCTGAGTGGTGAAATATTTAGAATATGCATTCCCAGATTGGGCTAGGCACAAATCTTTGAGGTTGCTTTGGTACTTTATAGCAAACTTAGGTTTTCAACCATGAAAATAGAAGAATAAAGAGCAGAAAATAGGACTCATATAAGTTTTTCTTTGATTTTCATCTTGTAAGATTAAGGAATAAGGATAATTAATGTCTAGCAAGGAATGCCAGAGACAAATTATCAAAATATTTTTCCTAACCAAAAAATATGTGTCATTTAGATCCATAAGAAACTATATAAATATCTCATCCTTTAAGTATTTTTCCAATTTATCTCTCCCCTCATATTCAAAAACACAAGTGCACTTGATGTTGGAGTTAAGAGAGTCCAATTCAGCCCATAACCTTTTCATTTAGTGAATTATCTTGAAATGTTATTGGTACCCTGAACTAACCCTTTCAACTCCTTTTGCAAGTGATGGTGTTTTGCATCATTAGATTGTCCAATTTGTTCTCCAAGTTATTTTAGGATTCCTTAATAGTTCTTGAGTAGATAACACTATTTATAAATTTTTTTGATAGTGAATTCAAAAGCAAAGATATCACTATACCATTGCATGTGCTCTAAGCTTGCAGATCTGATGATTTATTAGGAGATACTGCTTGACATCTAGTGATGAAACACAGTTTATTCTTTGGTTACGAAGTAATAAGAACAATCTTTTCCACTCTTTATAACCTTTACCATCAAAGAGGTTATTAACCATTGTCATACCTGAGGCATTGGAGGCATGAAGATGATAAGGGTGATCCAAATCAATAGTTGAGATACTTTCTATAATTGTTGTTATATTTGAAATAATGGTTGATTACTGAGATATATCTTAAACGAGAAGAAGAAGGCTTATGAAAATTTGAGAGAAAGATGATTAGTGCTCTAATACCATGTAGAAAATATGAAGAGAAGTTGAGAATTTTTTGCTTATTGTGTGTATGATTTGCTTCATATGATTTGTTGTGATGAACTAAATCAATCCAAGGAACTAAGAAAAGACCGACTGTAATGATCCTTGTATCGATATATTAGAATTTTTTGTATCTTGATCTTTTTGCCTCTCCCCGTGATTACCTTATTTGATTTATGAGTTGTGAAAATAGTTGGCATGGTCTCTGATGCATTTGAGAATGTTTTATTTGAATTTACGATTTTGAGTATCCTTAAAAGAATAGGTTTGACTTCGATCAATATGTTGTGATCCGAGTCTCAGATGAGGCTTCAAATAGTTCTATTAGATTCAAAACACTCATTTTGGGTTGGTAGCGTGATTGGTTTGTGTTTGAGACTTTTATTTTATATTTTGACCCTCTGTTTGAAAATAATGTATTTTGGTCTAAAGGAGTTCCAAGGGTTAATTTGTTGTAAATGACTTTTTTTCATAAATTCAATGGTTTCACTAGATCCAAAATATTCTTTATGATCAATTTGCACCATTAGTTCATGTTCATAGGGTTTTAGATGAGTTTTGAGGGTCAAAAATAAGTTTATAAAATTTGTTGGTTGTTGGTGTGTGTGATCAACGCGCGTAGTCAACAAGATCTTGACTTTGCTGAAAATAGACCAATTCGTGAATTAAGCCCCCTTTTGCTTATTTTCACCATTTTTATCATACTGGAAGCTCGGGGGGGGGGGAGGGGGGAGATTTTTTATGAATTTTGTGGGGGCAAGTTCCTAGCTCAATTCTAAATCATTTCAAACCAACTTTATCATCTAAATTCTTCTAAATTAAAGATTTCAAAAGAGGGTTAGGGTTTTTTATCCCAAATTAAAATGTTGGTATTTCTTTGATTTGAGCTTTGATTCTTTCTCATTTTTCTTGTGTTTTCACCTATAGAGTCATTTTTACTTGAGGATTATGATTTTCAAATAAAATTTTGTTTTTACCCTATTCGTGTTGAACTCATTTTTGGGGTCTATTTTTGATCCGTCTTAAATAGGATTAATATGGTTATCATTAGCTTCCTTTTGACTTGTAGACGACATACTTGACTAGATTGGATGCATTTGATAAAGTTGGACTTTTGGTTGAGGTTTTGAACTGTGTTTGAGTTTGTGGATCTTTATTTAAGGTAATTTGAGATGTACCATGACTTTTTTCAAATTATTTATGTATTATATACTTGTTTATTGTATTTTGTGTATCGCTTAGGATTTCGGGTCCCACTTAGGTAAAATGACGAGCATCACCATGAGTATCAGAGTCTTTGATGGATTTTAGTTAGTTTATTGGTTTGATTAGTTGGTATTACGACATGCAATTATCCTTAGACTGTATGTAGATAGATAACTTAGTGACCTCGAATAATTATTGTTGGAATGCCTATTTTAGAGCAATTTATTATGATGATTGTGGATTAATGTCTTGTTAGGGGGTAATTATGTTATTATCATCATTATTGATGGAATTATTGAGGATTAGAGAATACATAAAGTATTAATAGACTTGTGATAGTTGAGGCTTAATGTATGGACCAAGTTAGGTAGTTCGCGATTTATTGTTATAGGAATTTTTGATTATTTCGTATGGACCGAGTGGGGATTATGTGAACTTCATTATGAACTCGAGTAATTATTTATGATCGTGTGCCCGAGTGGTAGCTTATATGCATATTGCTTTTGATTAAAGAGGATATACTATAGTGATGCTCGAGTGGGGGATGGGCTTGATATTGTTAGTCATGTTTTGTGCATTAAATTCCTTATTTATCATTGTGTCGCTCGAGTGGTGATTTGAATTGACATTGTAGGTCTTATATGGGCATTTAATTTTATATTCATTATAGTGATTCCCATGTGAGGGGCCAGAGATGATAATATTGTTGACTATATGACTATTTATTCTGGTGGTGCTAAGTGAAAATTGATATTATGAATTATTGATACATTAAGTTAATTCTGAGCTCACTTATATACCTATTGAATGAATTTTGATCTTCATATTGATACGGTGTGAGCATTGCATCCTCAGATCAAGCATGCATATTTATGAGATATTGGTACCTTTGAGACATTTTAATTTTTGTATGAAAATGTGACACCTTATAAGATGTCTATACCGATAGATATTCCGATAAGGTTGCTTTGAGATATGAGATTGAAATTATATGAGTATATGGATGTGACCGCCCTTTTCGGATCCTACCTGATAACTGCGAGCTCATTGAGTGTATACAGAAAGTCATATGATGACTTTCACCTTTCATCATCATCATATTACCATCACTACATTACATTGCATCATTTACATTTCTTGATATAGTTTAGTATTGTGTTAGTATTTACTCTTGTGTTGTGTTACCGTGAACCTTGTTTGTGATATTGTATTTGAACATTCATTTCACTTTATTACATTATCTTATTTTATCTTATATTGGTTGGGGGAGGTTTAGATATTATAAGATATGGGGTATAACGGTAGCTTGATCGAAAGATAGATGGGTAACACCTTTTGGTAGCATGAGATACACCCTTATAAATATATATACACTCTCCTTGTTGCTATTCCATAGTATTGATTAATGATCATTGATTAAGCCTGTTATATTGTATTTGTGAGTCTTCTTCATAAATGACTTTCCTTGTTGTTGAATATAAATGAATAGTATTAACTCACCTAAATTAGTGTGGCTACCCTGTATTTGATCTATCTGTTGAGCGTTGTGTTGAATTACCCTAATAGGATAAAGTACTATAATTTTGTGGGGGTATAGGTTGTTTGAGATACCTTGGGTAGTTGGGGTGGTGTTTCTGTCCATCGATTTGAATTAGGATCGATTATCGACGATGCTTGTTGAGTACATGTGGTTCCATATTCACTCTTACTTTTCTTTTCTTTTTCTTGTTTTCTATATTCCGTGCAGGTATTGGACTTAGTAGCAACTTATAGATTATTTTCTTCCATTTTTGACGGTATGGAGATTGAGGTAGTTTTGGTGGAAACCAAGCTTCTCCGGATCTCTCTTTATTTATCTTATGCTTATCCGCATTTAAGATACTTTAATTAATTATTATCAATCTGTATTTAGAGGCTTGCACTGATGACAACTAGACCATGATTATTATTGTCCTTCTGTTTTCGCTTTTGACTCACTTTAATTTTATTTTTTGGGTTGGGTTAGGCTTATTTGTCTGTAGGGTGTGACAAGTGTCATCAAGTGACTATTTTAAATCGTGACACCGGCCTACTCCGTCATTTTTTCTAGAGAAACTTTTAAATTATTTTAAAAGAACATTGATGGAATTTAAGAAAATCAACGGATGTTCGACTCTTTTTTTTACCACAAAATGTGCAAGAACTATATAAATTTTTCTTAATAAAAAATAGATGGAGTCCTTGGAATTTTATTTTATTTTTTTACGAAAATTGACGAGTTCCATTAATTTTTTAATTGCAAATTTATAATTGGAGATTATAAATAAAATAATGAAAATATTTCAGATATAACTGTCCATTATCATAGTAAATACTTGAGTTTGATTTCAAGTATCTACATCTTTTATGTGTATTACTGAAAAATTGAAAGAGCCCAATATTTTTCTAAAAAATATCTAGGTTGATTTTAATTGTTATACCATAAAATTATCATTTAACTTGACTTACGCCCTCCAACTTTGTGTATGCACAAGTAGACACGTAAACTATCACAAAGTTGAATAAGTAGACACACACAACCTAGTTGACAAATTGTGTGAGATGCATGCATCTACATGTCAAATCGCTTGATATTTGTCATGTAGATACGTGTGTCTACTTGTCCAACTTTATAATAGTTTAAGTGACTAGTTGTGCACACTCAAAGTTGGAGAACACAAATATTTGTTAAAGGATATGTTTATGTATTATGTCTTTTTAATTTATTGAAATCAATGGACTCCGTCAATTTTCAATTGATTTTATCTATATCATAGAATCGACCGAGGTCCAAACCAAGATGCGTAGTTCTTTTTTCTAAAATCGACTCAATCCATCAGTGTGTACCCTCAATTTCATTATTTTAATATGTATTAGTTTTGTTGTACTTGGTTACTATACTAAAAATAGTTATTTCAAATTACTTGTCCAATTTATGAAATCAAGAGGAGTTTGTTATATTTTTTTCTCTGTGCCATTGGTATTAACTACTCCCTCCATTCCTTTTTGTTTGCTTCATTTGGGTTGAACTTATATTCCTAAATACTTGGTCCTTTAATTTCTCAAGAATAGTTTAAACAAAATCTTTTTATTATGTCCTTATTCAATAAATGTAATCATTATTAATTTGAAAAGAGGTATACAATTTATTTAGTGGTATATTGGTAAAATTATTTTTAATTTTATAAAACTAATGAATTTATTAAGAAGTGTGCCCAATTCAAATAGAACAAATAAAAAAGAAGGGAAAGAATAACAACATAAGCAATAATGGTCAAATTTAAAATTCTAAAACATAATTAATAAAATTTATTAAAAAGTGCATTCAAAAATTAAACTTTTTAAAGAAATAAATGATATTAATAAAGGTCAACTAAAATAAACCTAACAGAATAATATAGTTAGGGTTGCACTATGTAGTTGAAACCAAGACATGAAATAATAAAGAAGGGGCATATTATCTTTTTGAGTTCCCAATGTTGATTGCACTTTAATTTGGGTCAAACAAATTAATTAAAGTTGGGTTTATTTTATGTCGACAAGGTAGAGTTAGTTGTGCTCTAATTAGACGACAAAGAATCTTACCAAGATCCATACAGTGTTAATCCCTTCGAATCTTTTCTGTTTGCTATTCACTTCACTATTTTTACATGTAACATTTTACATCTGACACAATCATTAAGAAATGATAATTGACATAATTATTTTATTGTATAATTTAATATTATATCTTCAAAAATGGCTTGAAAAATGATAATTAATATTATTCACTCCATTTCTTTATGAATGTTCCTTTTAGATTGTGATTTTATTTCTAAAGAAATGTATGTTAGGCCTTCAAAGATATTTTGATCATAATCTTTCTAATACGTCTTTGAGTTTAAATATAGTAATTAATATCAAGTTAAAAAAAAAATTAATTAAGGATAAGGTAAAATTACGTTTATTTTTATAGTGAATAGTTTGTTAAAAAGAGTGTGACCAAGTCAAAAGAAAAAAACTTTAGAAATGAAGAAAGTAAGAGTAAAACATCAAAAACAAAAAAAAAATCATTGATATATTAAAAGTGAAAATTGATTATTAAAATAGAAAAGGTACAAATATATCCTTGAAATTTGATAAATGATACAAATATATCCTCCGTCATATTTTAGATACAAATATATCCTTGGCGCTAATGAAAATGTACATATATACCCCTGAACTTTGATAAATGATATAAATATACCCTCCGTCATACGTTAGATATAAATATACTCTTGTCGTTAATGAAAAGATACATATATACCCTTCTCACTAACGGCAGGACACGTGTCATAATTCTGTTCATTTGGCCTTTTTAAATTTTATTTATCCCAATCCCACCCCAAAATAGTTCTAATTTAACCCATAACCCGATCCAAATAATAACCCAAACCCGATACGGTCTAATAGAAAGAAAAAAAGAGAATGAATACGCGTGAAAAGAGATGGGCCGTGAAGGTTGTCACACCCCTTTTTCGCCCGAAGGAAGTCGAGTCGAAGGGTTTTTCCAATTAAAGTGAAGATTTTGAATAGGGATTATTTTTATCATTTTTAGAGTCGTCATTTGGAATTGAGTTATGGTGTTCCAAGTCACCTTTTTGAATCCCTAATCAAAAGAAAATGACTCTTTAATATGGTCTGCGAAAACAGAAGACTGGGTAAGGAATTCTGTTGACCGAGGGGAAGGTGTGAGGCACCCCTCGAGTCCCGTAGTTCTAGCATGGTCACTTTATCGACTTATACTTAACTTAAACTATTTGATAAATTATGTTTGAAGGCCTAAGTTCTCTCATTTTAATATATTAAAACTATTTAAAACTCTTGTATTAAATTTGTGAAAAATTAAGTTTAGAAAAATATTTGTCAAGGTACATTACTGTATCCTTAAATTTTAAACGTCTCGAAAATGACGCGTACGCCACATTCTTAATTGAGACAAAAAATTTAAACGTGCTTAAAGCTTATCTAACGTTAAAAGATATTTGTTTCATCTCTTGTAAACTCAAGACATATTTTCTTATCCATTTAAATATTTAATTCTTATTTTTAATATGTAAATATAAACCAAAAAAACAAAATGATCAGGAGAGATTATTTTTTTCGTAAGCTCAAGCCTTTAAAATTAAAATTAGGATTCTAACTATGCTTAATTAAATATTATTTTTCACCAGCCTTGAATTTAAGTACATAAAATAAAGCAACAAAATTAACTAAATATTTTGTAAATCCAAAATCATAAGAAATTAAATTGGAAAACTGAAAGTGTAGGAATCACATACAAACTTTCTCTCTTTTGATTTCTATCCCTTTCTCCCTTTTTCTTTTGCTACGTGCTTCTCTTCTTCTTCTTTTTTCAACTTTTTTTTTTTTTTCAACTTTTGTTTTTGTTTTTGTTTTCGTCCCTCTCAATTATTTCCTTGTTTTTATTTTCTAAATTTGTGTGTGCATGGGGTACTTTTACGTGTGTGCATGTATTTTTTCCTTTTCGAATTTTATGCATACATGCATGAGTTCGCAAATTGTAGTTTACAATATAACCACATACTAATTACACATCAACTAACATAATTTTACACTTTTGTACATTAATAACTTTAAAACTATCCCATCTAAAATTCAATCAAATTAACATTATTCTGAAATATCTACTGACTTATAAATGAAGACGTAAAGCACCAAACTACATCTAAACAATAAACTGTGCATACTAAACAAAGAAAGTCGTTAAAATAACTTTGCTCATGCTTCGATTTACAACAAGACTCGTCAAAATAAATAATACGAAGTTGAATAAAAACTTGTATGATGAACTAACTAAAGAGAAGCACGAACGAAGTCACCGGAGATTCAAACGATAACTTGAACTCAATCCTCGACATAATTTCTTTTTTGATTTTTGTTTTTCACTGCTATTTTTTTTTCTTTTTTTTTGTTTTCACTATCGGTTTTCCTGGTTCTTCCTTCTTTCCTCACTTCTGTTTTCTCATTTCTTTTCCTTTTCTCTCCCTTTCTTTTCTCACTTCTTTTCTCTCTCTGTTTCTTCCTGTCTCTCATGTATGCACATAGGTTTTCACTCCATTTTTTCTTTCACAAAATGTTCTCCCTTTCTCTTGGTTTCTTAAGTTTTTCTAAGTGTTAGGTTTTTCTCCTTTTTTTTTTTGGTTTATGTACGTGTGTATCCTTGTGTCTGTTCTGTGTGTGTGTAATATAGGGGTGCCATGTGGGAGGTTGAGGGAGTTGAGGAAAAACGGGGGGAGGGGGGGGGCGTGGGGGAGTAGTTTAAGATAGGATAGGATTTCAAAAATTAATGATTTTTTTTTAAAAGATAACAATAATAAAAAATAAAAATAATAAATATAATAATAATAATAAAAATAATATAATAATAACTAATTAATTTTTATATTTAATAAAAATACATTAAAAGTTTAAAAATAGCCAAAAATAATATAATTAAGATAGTACTAAAACTATTAACTTATTTATTTAAAATTTAAAGAAAAAAATATTTTTAGATTTTTGTATTATTTTTTTAAAATTGGAATAAAATAAAATAATATCCTAAAATTAACTTCAATTAGTTATTTACTTTTTAACTAAATATTTATTAAAAATAAAAATAAGAATTAAGATAATATCGGATCAAATATAAAATATCGAAAAATATATATATTACACTCGAGGGGGGGGG
Organism: Capsicum pubescens; assembly: GCA_030864215.1. Classification (NCBI taxonomy): domain Eukaryota; kingdom Viridiplantae; phylum Streptophyta; class Magnoliopsida; order Solanales; family Solanaceae; genus Capsicum; species Capsicum pubescens. Next base: position 232,097,519 of record CM061538.1, read on the forward strand.
GGGGGGGTCAAAAATCACGTGTCTACAAAGGTTCTATTAGATCGGGTTGGGTTTGGGTTATTATTTGAATTGCACTACTAAAAAAACCCGAAAAAACCGACCAAGAAAAACCGATCACAAACTGTGGTCGGTTTTTAATTTTTTTTATTTTTTTTTTATATAAAAAAAGCGACCACATGTCTTTGCTTTTATATTTTAAAAAATCAAAATAATTATTACAATAATTTTTATATTAATTATTATTTATTTTACAAATAAAAATTAAAAAAAAAAAACCGACCACAAGTGGTTGTTTTTTTTTTAAAAAGTATAATTAAAAAATATTTTTAATAATAGAACACTTGTGGTTGGTTTTTAAAAATTCTTTTTTAATTTATTTTTTGAAAAACCCGACCACTAGTGGTCGGTTTTTAATTTAAAAAAAAAGAAAATATTTTAAAAAAAACAACCACTTGTGGTCGGTTTTTTAATTAAAATTAAAAAAAAAAAAAGAAACCGGCCACTTTTGATCGATTTTTGAACTAAAAAAAAAATAAAAAGTAAATAATTTTTAGTAACACCTAATTATATATATGTAATCAAATATATATATATTATTTTCATTAAAAATAATTATATATATAATCATATATATATATATATATAATTTTTTAAAATTACACTGATCACACGTAGTCGATAACCAGTATAATAATAAGAAAAATCAATCATTCTTAAATTTTGTGAAAAAGTTACACTAAAAAATATTTCAAATAAAATAAACAAATTACGTTAAACATAATCTTTATCTTTTACTTATGTTTCAATATATAAAATAAATATTTTCCTTTGTATATACGTTAAATGACGTTAAACATGCATAATCTTTGTATAATGAATATGTGTATATATATCATACCGTTGAGATAATGATATTATGTTACTATTCCAGTCATAATGATATTACCGTTGAAATATCTTTATATATATATATGTATATATATATATATATATATATATATGTATATATATCATGTATGTAGTGATCGATTGTTAAACGATGTAGTCAAAACCTAGTATATTAAGCTAATCAAATATAATTAATTGACCACTCATCTGAGTATGTATAAGAAACATATCGCATTATATTATTGAATAATATACTTGTGTACGTATGTGATATATATAGTACATATTTAGAACTTGATATAGTTGATAGTGTGTATATGTGTGTGTATGTATAGGTATATATATATATAGTATATACATATTATACAGTAAAGGTATGTTAATGACATAAGATAATGTAATCTATAATTTATCTGAGTATTTGTGAAATACGTTGTATATTAATGACATAAGAACTTGATATAGTCGATAGTGTGTATATGTGTGTGTGTGTGTATATATATATAGTGAAGATATATTAATGACATTAGATAATGTAATCTATAATTCATCTGAGTATTTATGAAATACGTTGTATATTATTATGGGGTAGTAGAATTAATGTATTAACTTAGTATTTGTAAAAAATAATTTTAATTTATTAACTTATTTTTGTAATTTATTAATTATAATTTATTAAACTTTAATTTCAAAAATATTTTTTTTTTAATTACGAATACCGACCATATGTGGTCGATTTTCAAAAATATTCCCAGAAAACCAATCACATGTGGTTAGTTTTCTGTAATTATTTTTGAAAATCGACCACATGTGGTTGGTTTTCATAATATTTAAAACAAATATATAATTCTTTAACCTGATCCGACCCGTAATACATAATAAAACACAAAACACTCCAAAAACTCACCCATTTCACCCGTCTAAAACAGCAACAACACCCCAAAACCCTCCAAATCTCACACTTTAACACTAAACCCTCCAATCTCTATTGTTCTTTCTCTTTCAAGGAAGTTTCTACTCAGCTTCTTGGATTCTTTTTGGCTTTAATCAAATTTTCGAGAAACTATTCCATCCTAACCTTCAATTTTGGGCAAGGTAACAATTAACTACAACTCATTAACTAAATTTAGCATATTTTTGTATCCACAAACTCATTTTTAATATCTAGAAATATTAAAGGTCTACATACAAATATCTTAGTGTTAATTTTGTCAATTGGTTGTGGTTTGAGTTCTAGGGTTTGAATATTTATTTTATTTTGCCAGATTTTAGCTAATTTTTGGAATTTGAGATTGAATTAGCTAATTTTAGACTTGCTCCTACATTAATTTAATTTTGAATTACCTAAATTAGGGGTGTACATAGGTCGGGTTGGTTCGATTTTTATTAAAAAAAAATAAACCAATCATGTCGGTTTACTAAAATTATAAACCAAATCAAACCAACATAAAATTATTTTTTCGGTTTAGATTTTAGTCGGTTTTTTCATTTTTTTTTTGGTTTTTTCATTTTTTTTTAATAATATTTAGTTTTTACAATTATATTGTGATCGAAGACTAGATCAAATATGTTTTCACTCATGTGCTAATGAAAAACCATAATTATGAAAAAATGAGGAGCGGAAAACTCTCTTGAAACTAAAAAGTGAGATGAAGAGTGAAAAATTTAGGTTTTAAGTTTATATTGGGTTTTGGATCATTTAATTAGCAATTAATGGACAAATATTACAACTTAAAGGCCCAAATTTAAATATATATCTACATCTACTTTCAAATTATTAAAAATTACTAAAACTAGTTGACAAGGTATTTAAAAAGAAGATTATAATTAATATTTTATGTATAAAAAAGTTTGAATATTATATCTATACTATATTAAAAGTGTGAAGGGCCTTAAAAATGACGTTTGAACTTTTTTCCCTTATTAGAAGCCTCTGCAATAGATAAAAATGTCTTTTTACTATTTTCCTCAGTTTATTATTTAATTAGATTAAAGACTCCTAAAATATATGAAAAGAATTTAATAACTCCTAAAATATATAGAAAGAATCCTGATAAACTAAAAACTTCTAGTACTTCATAATTTAAAATTATAAAGAAGAATAAGTAGAATATTATGAATAAAATTGTAGGACAAGTCAAAGTTAATAAAGGAAGAAATCGTTGTGCACGTAAAAAAAAGGAGGCGGAAAAATTTATATTTAATTATATGTTTTATAAAAGGAAAACATTATAAATAGAATAAATTTAATTTATTGTTCCTACACATGAGTTTTAGGATTTAATAACATATATTTGTTGATTTTGATTATTTAATCTAGGTAATATTTAGTACTTCTAAAATTAGAATTTTGCCTTATATAAAAAAAATATTCTTTATAATTCTATTTAAGTAATATTTTGGATCAAAATTTATACGAAATAAATTCTTATATTGTACTTTTGCCTTTTATTTTAGTTTTGATTCACGTGTTTTCTTACTATCATTATCATCACCCCTTTTGCCTTTATTTATTTCTTTAAAATCATACCTTTAAAGATTATATATGAAGAATAATAATCAACAATTGACATTGATTCTCTCTTTTAATAATTTCTTGTGTTTCTCTTTTAGTTGAAAGTTTCTGATCGAAAAATTGGATAAGTATGTTGCCGCCGAATGAAGTTGTCAAAAATCAAAGATTTATTGCTCTTTTTTTTTTTACTTTCTTTGCGTAATCGTGACATAATTTTGATTATCATGACATAAAAAGGGATCCAATCCCATTATTTTTTTTTTTTAAATATATCAAGGTCACGAATTAGGATAGGAGGTTAAATTCTTTTTTATTTATGAGTCATGTTTTTTGTAATATCGTAACTTTTATGTACAATTCAACCACTATAGAAATCCATATTATTTGTAAGTGAGACATATTAATTGTTATTTATGTTAAAGAAAATTGTAATACTAATTTATGAGAATAACATAAAAAAGGCGGCTATGGAATTTCAAAGAACAAACAAAATCGAAGCAAAAAAGTTGTTTGTAGTATAGTCATTTTCACCAATATCCCATTATGCATAGTACCCTCCTCTATCGAAGGTTGGGTTTGATTGAGTTAGTTTTAGTTTATATGTGAATGTCTTGATTGCTTGTAATCACATGTGGATATTTGATCTTCATAATCTAAATTTAAAGATTTGATGAAATGGAGCCACATACAAATGTAGATGTAGGAATTCGACTAAATATAATTCAAATATCTACTTAAAAAATCTGACTATATAGATTTGAGATATGAACACAAAAATTCGACTGATATTTATGTAAGGAGGAGGATCCGAACACTTATATATAAAAGGCCGTTATTCAACATTCTTCATCACAAATTTTTAAGGTATTATTCTCTTAATTATTTTTGTCTTCGACAATATTGCATTTTTTTCTCTAGGAATATTTCTTTTATCATCTTTTGTGCATGTAATTGCTAAGGTTTTAATTTTTTTGTTGTGTTCAATTTTTTATTTATTTTTTTGCATAAGATTTGTAAGCAAGCAATGTTATTATAATTAGATATCTTTGTAAAAATTTATAATCCACTCTATTTGAGTAAATTACTATTTAACTTTTTATAATAAAGTTATATATGAATATCTATATAAGCTTTCGCAATAGACAAAATCGTCTAATTTTAAATAATCAAAGGTTACACGTGCGATACACGTGCGGTTAAACTAATATATATATATATATTATGTCGGTTTGATTCGGGTTCGGTTTGACTTTTTTTTTGTTAACACCAAACCAAACCAAGAATGGTCGTTTTTTTTTTCTAACGCCAAACCAATCAAACCAAACCATAAGTCGATTCTTTTTCTCGGTTTGATTTGGTTCGTCGATTCAGTTTGAGTTGACGGTTTGGTCTGTACACCCCTAACCTAAATTTTGGTTAGTCTTGACACTTATTTTTCCATTTTACTCATTAATTATTTTTTATTTTTTATTTTTAGGGGGGGGGGGGGGCGGGGCGGGGAATCTTATTCCTATTCCTTTTCTAAATTTTTGTAATTATTTAAGTGAAAGATTATTCTTTGTAATAATTTTACTATTTGATAGATTCCGAATTTGGTAAAAGGATTGCTTTGCTATTTTTTTCTGTGACCGCTTATCTCTTTCATTTTAATTTACGGCAAGCAAAGGTAAGTTGATTTCTCTCTATTTTCTTATAATGAAGTCTTGTTATTGTTCATATTGAAGTCTAGTGAAGACGTGTGTGGCCTTGTTCGCTTCACTAGCATTGTTGTTATCTTCTTGTTATTATTCATATTGAAGTCTAGTGAAGCCGTGTGTGACCTTGTTCGATTCACTAGAATTGTTGTTGACATCTTGTTGTTCATTTTTTATTTTGAATGTGGTTATGTTTGGTGACTTGGTAGGTTGAAAATGATTAAGTGTAGGAACTTGAAAGGTATTTTTTTGTTTTGAATGAGGTTATGCTTGGTGACTTGGTAGGTTGAAAATGATTAAGTGTAGGGACTTTAAAGGTGATTTTTTATTTTGAATGTGGTTATGTTTGGTGTCTTGGTAGGTTGAAAATGATTAAGTGTAGGGACTTTAAAGATGATTTTTTGTTTTGTATGTGGTTATGTTTGGTGACTTGGTAGGTTGAAAATGATTAAGTGTAGGGACTTTAAAGGTATTTTTTTGTTTTGAATGTGGTTATGCTTGATGACTTGGTAGGTTAAAAATTATTAAGTGTAGGGACTTTAAAGGTGAATTTTTTATTTTGAATGTGGTTATGCTTGGTGACTTGGTAGGTTGAAAATGATTAAGTGTAGGGACTTTAAAGGTGAATTTTTTGTTTTGAATGTGGTTATGCTTGGTGATTTGGTAGGTTGAACATGATTAAGTGTAGGGACTTTAAAGGTGAAGTTTTTGTTTTGAAAGTGGTTATGCTTGGTGACTTGGTAGGTTGAAAATGATTAATTGTAGGGACTTTAAAGATATTTTTTTGTTTTGAAAGTGGTTATGCTTGTGTCACAACCCAGATTAACGGGTCGTGTGGGTACCTATGCTATTCTAAGTAGCTAGGAGAACCCTTACTACCCAACTAAAAGTTTTTAAGGAAATACAAAGTAAATTAAATACTAATAAACAAACTTTTTACAAATACTTCTTGCAAATGTCCTTCACTATCCCAAAACTTAGCCAGACATGTACAAGAGCTACCTATTACAACATAGATTGACAATGAAATAAATAATACAAAGACTCTAACATCTGCCAGGAAGAAAGTGCAGAAGTTAGTGTTGAATATCGTCATCCATCTAGTAACTGCAACTAACCTGCATCCAGTCTACACTCTAAGAAGGAATGTAGAAGAGTAGGGTCAGTACAACCGCACGTACTGGTAGGCATCATCGGCCGACCGTGTTAGTTCATGTAATCATAAAATAGAATTAAGGAAAATAATTCATGATATCTTTAATGAAATATAATTCAACTAAGGTTGTAATAATACTATTACTTTACCTATATAAGTTACAACATCCAAGTACTCTTCCAACTCCATCAATATAACATTCGGTACAAACATACTCTAGCCTCATTTGTTCACACCATCAACCACAATCCAACGCTAATACATCACTATTCCTTTTTATTCACCTTATCTTACATCAATATTCCTGTTTATTCACCTTATCTTTTTCATTACTCATATTCATAGGAACAAACCCATAATCATAGACAACCCACACTAAACTCTCGGGCTAACAACCAAATGCTCTATTATAATATTAAAGAATGATAACTAGCAATTCTGGTAAGCTACGATGAGAACACGTATAAATTAAGCAAGTCAACCAACATATAAGTAAGTACAAAGTTTCACTTTTTCAAATACATATCACACAATCAAATACCTAATGAATCAACAATACAACAATAACAAATCAAACAGTGCTCACAAACAAGTCACATAACCATCAAGAGTATCAACCATACTGTAAACATCCACAGACTCAACACAAATATGTACACACATGCTATGAGACTTATTTTTTCCCAAATAGTCATGACCTGCAGGGAATAATCTATGTTCATGTACCATATCGGCGTGGTACCGGATCCAACATATACATATCCGTACTGGCATGGTACCTAATCCAACATATACATATTCGTACTGGCATGGTACCCGATCCAACATATACATATCCGTACCGGCATGGTACTCGATCCAATATATACATATCCGTATCGGTGTGGTACCCGATCCAACATATACATATCCATACCGGCTTGGTACCCAATCCAAAATATACACATCCGTACCGGCGTGGTACCCGATCCAAAATATACACATCCGTACCGGCGTGGTACCCGATCCAACATGTACATATCCGTACCGGCGTGGTACCCGATCAAACATATACATATTTGTACCTGCGTGTTACCCGATCCAATATATACATATTCGTACCGGCATGGTACCCGATCCAAAATACACATATTCATATTGGCGTGCTACCCGATCCAACATATACATATCCATACCGGCGTGGTACCCGATCCAACCTAAATAAGTATTATCAATATCAAATTTACACAACCTCACAACATACAAAACAATGTACCAAGTTTACAAGTACACTTAAAGTCATAAGACAATTCCATCAAGTAAATTTTCAATAATCATTTATACACGTATCAACAATCCAAACATGAACAATTTCAAGCATGTCCGAATACCAATCAACAAGTATTCATAGCATTACTTTAAGGAGTTATCATTATCAAACAAGTCTCTCATAGGCACAATTAATAAACCACCGTTATCACCAATTTAGCCTCTCATGGGCATCCAATAGATATAGTATTTTTATCAATATCAAAACAAGAATATCATAAAATAAATCACAATTTAATTCTTACGTATTTAAGTCACTATTGGAGACTTAATTACTCATTAATTATTAAAACTATCATTATCTTCTTAAATACCGCAATTTGGATTCTAACATCACCACCTATTACTAGCTCGTTCACGTGTATCATTATCCTCTACCTCTTTCCACATAATACAATCATCACACTAATTCAAGTCATCTATCCCTTAGATATTACTATGCTCATCAATATTCGATCTTAGCATAATTCTCCTCATTATATTATTACACAATACATACAACTTAATACCATTACAACTCAACTAGGTTCATCACTAGAACAACAAAAAAGTCATCATGTTCATATATCACATTTACAACAATATCCTTTCGGGCACATAACATATAATATCATAAATATCACATAATCAATCAATAATATAATTTTTGGAATTAAAGTTAAGTACCCGTGTCTTTATCCGCCTCAACTTCATGCCCGCAAGCCTAGACATGCTTTCTCCCATCAATTCTAAATTATGAAACTATGAAATAACATGATCTTCTACTCATTAAACCTAGCCTATCTGGATGTCAACCTTTTGAATGAAGCAAGCCGCAATAAGAATGTTATTTTTTTTTCTTCATGCCTTGGAATAATCAATCATCTAAAAATCAAGCAATAATAAGAGTAATTAAACAATTACTCTTCAAACAAATATCTTGGGGATTCAAAATCACTAGTTCTATCCTTAATTCAAGGTCTATTTGATTCTCCAATGTTAGTTAGCCATTAATTAGCTCTTTCAAGCTTAACCCATCTCCATTAATGGGAGTTTTATGCTAAAGGTTTTATCTTTATGGAGGTTTCTAACCATCAAAATTCATAATCTAGTTTATGAAATTCATGTTAGGAATCTTTAATTTATAGTATAGAATCAGATCTAGGACATTTTAAAACTACCCATGGGTATTTCTCAAAAGGATTCCGCCATTGAAGGTCTTTCTAAGGATTGTAAGATGTTAAAGGATTAAAAGACGAAGAAAATAATGAAACAAACTTACCTCAACGAAGGAATTTCACCTTGAGCTTTGGAAAATCACCTCTTAGGGTTGGGGAATGAAATTTGAGGTTTTTAGGCCTAAAAAATGACTGAAGTTGATTTCAATACAATCAGAATTTTTGCTACAGCGAAATCCCATTTCAGCCCGGACAGTGCTCAGTAAAACAGTCATAACTTTTTACTCTGAATTCGGATTGAGGAATGTTTTTTTTCATTAGAAAAAGGACTCAGAGATATTTTATTTGATAGGTAATCGGACCCCTAACTCCTTATATTCTATGAGATATGATCATTTGAAGTTGGCCCTAATAAAAACCCATATCAAAACTGTATGGAAAGAAAGTTTTAAACTTAACTTTGTGTTAGAGATATTGTATGACCTTAATTATTAGCTAAAGAAATTCAAACTAAGTTATTAATATTATAACTCATGAATAATTAAAATTCATCAAGCTTGAGTCTATCTAGACACATTCGAAGGCTAAAATCTTCACCGAAAAATTTGAGGTGTCATAATAAATAAATATTATTTATTTTTTACCCAAGTTAATATTGAGGAATGAAGATTAAGAATTTTCATGAATTTATTACGAATAATTTAGTAATGATAAAATGGGTTGTTACAATCAGATCGGTGACTTGGTAGGTTGAAAATGATCAAGTGTAGGGACTTTAAAGGTGAATTTTTTGTTTTGAATGTGGTTATGCTTGGTGACTTGGTAGGTTGAAAATGATTAAGTGTAGGGACTTTAAAGGTGAATTTTTTTTTTTGAATGTGGTTATGCTTGGTGACTTGGTAGGTTGAAAATGATTAAGTGCAGGGACTTTAAAGGTATTTTTTTATTTTGAATGTGGTTATGCTTGGTGACTTGGTAGGTTGAAAATGATTAAGTGTAGGGACTTTAAAGGTGATTTTATTTTTTTGAAAGGTTATGCTTGGTGACTTGGTAGGTTGAAAATGATTAAGTGTAGGGACTTTAAAGGTGAATTTTTTGTTTTGAATGTGGTTATGCTTGGTGACTGGGTAGGTTCAAAATGATTAAGTGTAGGGACTTTAAAGGTGAATTTTTTGTTTTGAAGGTGGTTATGCTTGGTGACTTGGTAGGTTGAAAATGATTAAGTGTAGAGACTTTAAAGGTGTTTTTTTTATTTTGAAAGTGGTTATGCTTGGTGACTTGGTAGGTTGAAAATGAGTAAGTGTAGGGATTTTAAAGGTTTTTTTTTATTTTGAAAGCGGCTATTCTTGGTGACTTGATAGGTTGAAAATGATTAAGTGTAAGGACTTTAAATGTGAATTTTTTGTTTTGAAAGTGGTTATGCTTGGTGACTTGGTAGGTTGAAAATGATTAAGTGTAGGGACTTTAAAGGTGACTTGGTAGTGAAAATGATTGAATCACTAAAAAATATGATTTCTAAACTCACTGAAGAGCTTGTTGAACAAAGAAAGAGGGAGGAAAAGAAGGAAGAGGAAACATCATCACAAATCAGGATGCTGCAGGAGCAGTTCGACTTTTTTATTCAGACTGGAAGGATTATTCCTCCATGTCCTGGTGATGCAGTTCGGGCTACAAAAGGTCTACGCTCAGTCGATGATATCAGCACAGATGAAGATGCGGAAGACGAAGACGATGAGTATTAGTTTATTGACTTTTGTATGGGTTGTACTTTGGATTTGGATATTTTGTTGTAGTTTTTACACTTTTGTATGTATTGTTGTAGTTTTTACACTTTGGTTTGTTGTTGTTGTATGGATTTGGACATTTTGTTGTACTTTGGTTTGTTGTTGTTGTTGTTGGTGGTGGTAGTGGATTGTATGGTATTTCATTTGTTGCTTTTATTTTTTTAAATTTTTTGTCAGAAAATCCGACTAAAAGTGATCATTTTTTTTAAAAAAATTTGCATTTAATTAATTTTAAATAAAAACCGACCACTAGTGGTCGGTTTATTTTGCATTTTTTTATTTTTAAATTTATTTTTTTCTATTTTAATAAAATAATAATGAATTTTAAAAATATATATATATTTTTAAAAAAATCGACCCCACGTGGTCGATTTTTAAAAAGCTACCACAATTTTACCGATCACACACTTTGATCGGTTTTGTGGTCGGAAGTGTTGGAATGTAGGGCTAAATTAGAATTATTTTCGAGTAGGATGGGGATAAATTAAATTTAGAAAAAGGGCAAATGAATCCTCCCGTTAGTGAGAAGGGTTATATGTACCTTGTCATTAACGGCAAGGGTATATTGGTACCTAAATTATGACGGAGGGTATATCTGTACTATTTATCAAAGTCCAGGGGTATATATGTACATTTTCATTAACAGTAAGGATATATTTATACCTAAAGTATGACAGAGTGTATATCTGTACCATTTATTAAAGTTTAAGGGTATATATGTATCTTTTCATTAACGACAAGCGTATATTTATAGTTTTATACCTAAATTATGACGAAAGGTATATCAATACCATTTGTTAAAGTTCAGGAGTATATTCGTAGCTTTTTCGTTTTTAAAATAATGAAGAGAGAAAGTAATAAATTGTAGTATCCATAATAAAGATATCGATCATGAAGTATCTTACAGTGTCAAAGACTGAAAAATCTAATTGGATTAGTACATTCATTTAGCATAATCAATCCAGATTTCAGACACATGAAATAATTAATTGATTGGACTTAAATAACACTACATGGTCGTTTGGTTCTACGGACTACACATTTTTATATAGAGTTTTGTTAAGTTAAATAATACATTAATGTTCAATGGATTGTTCCATTTGTTATCATCTATTTGGTTAATCATTCTAAAATCAGTATATGTTGTGTGTACAAATAAATCTGAATATGTTGTGTGTACTTGACCAAATTATGTACCCCTTTCTATGTTTTATTTTATTTATTTCTTCCATTAAAAATAGATGTTTTGATTTCAGACCAAATAAGCCTCATAAGGAATAGTGTTGCCTTATGTATTTCATCACCAAATTTACACTCAAAGTATTTTGTTTTCAGCCTGCTCAATCTAAAGTCTTTAAATTCAAGTGTCTTTCTCTATGCCTCCAACCTAGTATTAATTCCATTGCATGTCTAATCAATCAGAACTATGTGACCAACAAATAATATATATGCCATGACACCTCATCTTAAGTATTCCACCCAATTCATCCATTGCAATGAAAAACAAAAATGGTCTAAGTGATGATCCCTGATTTGACCCCATATCGAATGAGAAGTGTTGCAAGTGTCCTTGCACTATTCTAACTCGAGTCTTGGTTCCATCATATATGTCTTTCATGGCCCAAATGTAAGCTATTGGTACCTTTTTAGCCTACATGTATCTTCAAAGGACTTTCTTCGGGATTTTGCCATAGACATTTTCAAGGTCAGTGAACGCCATATGCAAATCTTTCTTCTGTTTCCTATATTTCTCCACCAGTATCCTCAAAAGAAGAATTTCTTCTGTAGTAGACCACCGCGATATGAATTCAAACTGCTACTTAAATATGGACACACACGTCTTGACCCTCATCTTCACTATCCTTTTACAAATTTTTATAGTGTGGCTTAGCAGCTTGATACCCCTATACTTGAGAAAATTAGGTGGGAGGTGACAAAAAAGTCTTTAAATTAAAAATGGTGACAACTTTGACAAGCTAAGTTCAAAGCTTCATTTAAATTCTGATTAAGTTAATTGGGGGTTTAAATGTAATCTTTTAAAACTTTTAAATTTTTTAAAAAGTCCTCCAACTCCAAATTTCAAATTTTAGAATTTCCCCCTTTTCTTATCTTTCAATCTTTCTTCTTTTTTTTCTTTCTCTCTCCAAATTTCTTTCTCCCCATCTTCTTCTTCTTATTTTTCTCTCTCTCTCTAGATTTTCCTCTTCTTTCATCTTCCCATCTTCTTCTTTTTTTTCTCTTTTTATTTCGTTCTTCTTCCCTTTTTAATCTTCATGGACTATTTTTGTAAAAAAAAATTGAGAAGTTTGAAAAGAAATTTTTTGATTTCTTTTAAAAATGAATGAAGAAATAATTCAGCAAATTCTTCAACTATGAGAGTTGCTTCAGCAACTGCCATAGTTGCTACAACAGTTATGGTAATTGCTGCAACAACTACTATTAGTTGTTGTATTACAACAATTATTGAAGTTGCTACAGCAACTATCGAAGTTGCTGCAACAACTTCGACTGTTGCTGCAGCAACTTCGATACTTACTTAATTTCTAAAAAAAGATGTGGTCGGAGGAGGAGACCATGAAAAAGTGATATTTAGGGTTAAAAGGGTGGCAGTGGTGCTAGTGGTGACGCCAAACGAGAAGATGACATTTGTTGCGGTGTTGATAACAATAATAGTGGAGGAGAAAGAAGAAAAATAGGTGTTAGTTATTTAAAGGGAGGAAATAATGGTGAATCTGGAAGAGGTGGCAATGATAGTGATAGTGATAGTGGAGGAAGAGGAGGTGACAGCGGCAACGGAAACAAAAAGGGTTTGGAGGGGGAGTGGTGGTGATGGTATAGGGATCTTTGTATAAATAATAAAACTTGAGGGTTTTAAAATTAATGACATTAACACTAATCTTAAAATTGTCACCTCTACTCAATATTTAAGACTTGTGTCACTTTTTTTTAGTTTTTAAACTTTTTTGTCACCCTTAATTAATTTTTGGTACAAGTTGCGATATTGCCTTTGTTCTTATACATTAGAACCATTGTATGCCACCTCCGTTCGTCAGACATTTTACCGTCTTAAAAATGACAATAAACCACTTAGTCAACCTATCTATAGAAATAGGACACACCAAAAAATCATCAATTTTATTGCAAAAATTAATTTCAATTTCAAAGTCTTTTTAGTAAAATCACTATTAATCTACCATGTCATAAATTAGCATACCCAATTATAATTGAAATACTTGTATTATTGAAAATTTCTTGAATAATATTCAATATAAATAATCCCTAGCTCAGATATATCCTGTCTTAACAATGTCTCCTTCATGAGAAATACTACCTTCGTTTCAAAAAGAATGACTTCTTTGACTTGGCACGAAATTTAAAAAAAATAAAGAAAACTTTTGAATCTTGTGGTTTTAAGTTAAAGTTGTCTCAAATTACGAAAATGTCCTTTAATCTTCAAGTCTCAAACATGACATGTGAAAGGTTGAAAGTAAAGTGTGCCAAAAAATGGGTCAATCTTTTTGAAATAGATTAAAAAAAAAGTAGGTCATTTTATTTGAAATATAGGAAATAGTTATTTTATCAGCTTTGAAACCAAGTTTAGAATTGCTTTGCTGAGAAGTCGTTCAAAAGCTAAGTTTCTATAGAAAGAAGGAACGCACGGAGCATTGTTCAAGTTAATTTTTTTTACAAGTTAACTTAAGTTTCTTAAACTCATAACTCTAGCAGTAAAGGAGCTACCCATATAGACAACATCGCCATCAGAGTACTCCTCAATGTCATAGAATAACTTTTTGTTGGCACAAAAATGCCTTGATGTAATACCCAATCAATTATGTTAGCCACTAGGTTTATCTCGATGATTACTATAATAGCCACTTCATTACCCTGGACAAAGTAAGCTTGGACAATACCTTATCCTTCTAGTTTTGAGTTTTGCCATCGTCACGACCCGTACTAGGGCCTGGACATGATGGGTATCTCAAGTCCACCGTGGATCGGAGATCACCCCTTAACCTAACCATACCATCACACACTACCCAAAAATGGCTGAATTTTAAATGTATAACAAGATAGCATAAGATAAGCTCAAACGAATTTAAGACATGTCTATAACCGATAACCGATAATCGACCAAACACAACCAACCATTATCACCACCCAAGTCCACAGTAATCCAACAAAGCCTTTATGTAAAAGAACCAAAAAATAGTCTTGGTTGGGACATGTCCCCGACTCTGACAATGACAATGGCAATGATAATATAAACTCTCAAGTCTAGCCTATGAAAAAATTGATAAAATCTCTAAGTCTTTAGAAGAATGGAAGCTCACCATTTCACCACAACGAACTGACGAACAAAGCCGATCCACTTAACTCTATGAAGGAAAAGTAGAAGTATCTCCGGTGCCTGCCTCACATGGAGATATAGTTCCCGGAGATAGTTAGTAAGGTGAACACTAGCATGAAACTCAGGGATAGGGGATAAAATAATGTCAAGTCTAACCATTTCAAATACCATATGAACCACATCATAATACATAAATAAATAATATGTTGGGATAGGGAATAAGGCTTAGCATGCACTTTAAAACTTTAGCCTAGATTGTGTAGCTCAACCGTCATAACATAAGAAGGTACCCATAGGTTATATGGGACCAGCTCTCCCCCAGCGTAAAGGGGCCCAGTGCGTGTAGCCACACAAACCAGAGGATGTACATATGCACCATGAGGGACTCAAACCATTTGGCATACCAAGGTGACTGAAGCACCCAATTATATAATGTAATATGGGGGGACCCGTGCCTCCCATTCACGTGATAATAATAAGGAGGACTCGAACCACCCGATCATGTAGACCCCTGCATCGGCAATTGTGGTTTCTAGTATTGGTCCCTTGGGACCTCCACTTTCACGACTCAGCTAAACAACCCTCATTAAAGTACAATTAAAATATTTAACATACATTTTCATTTATTGAACCATGATACACATTTAGGCATACACGGTTGGTATCGTCATACCAACTATACTTTCTAGGTAACATCTCATGCCAAACCAATTATCATCACTTGGGAAATTCACAACCCCCTTGGTTCAATTTAAAAAATCATTATGCTTCATTAATTTTTCACATTATGCAATAGTTCAAGAGTAGTTCAATGTGTATACTTTTCATATACAAAACCAATTTCACAATATGGGGTTGAGGTCATTGCCACTTCAATTGTCAATATTCACAAATTAAGATAAATTACAATTCCCTAGTTTATTTATCATAACCATGAACCCCACATGTTCAAAACCATAATTAAAGCATGAACAATCATGTAAACCATTAGAAACATTATTCAAATACAAACATACAAAACCCTCGACCCATGTTTTTAAACCAACATCGAGACCATATGGATAATACTTTAAATCACATGCTTCTAAAAAGGTAGCAATTAGAGAAGAGTAACATGCCTGAAATACCTAAGATTATGGAGAGAATTCAACCCTTGAAGCTCTCCTTGACCCTTTACTTAAAAACCGTAAGTATGGAGGCTTGATAGACTTGAGAGAGAAGAAAAAATATTTAGAGTGTGTTCTTGATGAAAAATAGGGCCGCAAGTATGCTTATAGGCCATGGGTTATTATTGAGATAAGAGGGAAATATCTTAAATACCCCCATTAAAGAGCTGAAAATAAATCGTCAGTCATTACGGGTCACATAACGACTCATCATGACTCATTACGACTCTTCTCCCTGAGTCATTGTCAAGACAGTGTCACCAGGAACACACACACTATTGACCGTATGACTCATATACCATGGCTCATAATGAGACCCTACAACTCGTAGGGTTTAGTTGTAATTAATACAGAAACCATTTGGGTATACACTGGACATCCTACGATTTGCATACGATAACTCGTAATGAGTCCATATGACTCGTACTCAGAGAAAAAAACTTAGCCACACATACTGGTTAGTCTATGATTTGGGTCCGATGACCCATCAAGACTCCCTACGACTTGTAGGTAAGTCATGGTCAGGACAGTGAGGATAAAATTTCAGAAATTTCTTGGAGATCAACACCTGGGTGTTTCATTCTCCCTTTTCAGGATCATTCATCCTCGAATGATGGGTCAAGGCATCCTTTAGCATGATTTAACACAAAAACACATCCACACTTACCTTTAACAAAGACAGAAAAAAAAGATGTTAAGATCACACATACCTTAAGCATGATTTTCAGTAATAGGGAATAGAAATGGATACTTGGACTTCATGTCCTCCTTGGCTTCCTAAGAAGCTTCCTCAAACTTTTGGTTCCTCCAAAGAATCTTTACCAAAGCTACGTCCTTCGTTCACAACCGACGGACTTGTCGATCCAAGATCTCTATAGAAACTTTCTCATAACGCAAGGAATTCGAAATTCTCACATCCTTTGAAAAAACTACCAACGAAGGATCACCCACCCACTTCTTCAATATTGAGACATGAAAGATAGAATGAATGGAGCTTAATCTTAAAGGCAACTCCAATTCATATGCAACATTGCCAAGCCTATTCAAAACTCAATACGGACCAACATAATGGGGAGATTCCTCTTCTTTCTAAACTACATCATGTCCTTCATGGGAGACACCTTTAAGAACTCCCAGTCACCAACATTAAACTCCAACTCCCTTTATCTTACATCCATGTAGGACTTCTGGTGACTTTGGGCAATCTTAAGACTATCTCGTGTCATCCTCACCTTCTCCATGGGTTGGTGGAAAAATCCAGGGCCAAATAACCTATTTTCACCAACCTCAAACCACCCAATAGAAAACCTACACCTACTACCATACAAGGCCTCAAACGGAGCCATACCAATGCTAGAGTGATAGCTATTATTGTAGGCAAATTCTATGAGAGGCAAGTGGTAAACCCAACTATCACAAAAGTCAATCACATAAGATCTGAGCATATCCTCCAATGTATGAATAGTCCTCTCCACTTGCTCATCTACTTAAAGGTGGAAAATGATACTAAGGCTCACCTTAGTCCCTAAACCTCTCTGAGAGAAACTCCAAAAGTGAGATGAAAACTGAGTACCTCGATCAGATATGATGGAAACTAGGTGACCCGACCTAACCAAAGGCCTTGTTGTAATGGGCGTTCCAAGTTCGACCGAGATTGGAGACCACCCCCGTTACCCAACCCAACCTCTAGCTGCCTGCCCTTTGTTGTCTGAATTTTGATCATTTAACAAGATAGTGTAACAACTCATAAGAAGACTCTGGGATAGGATCATAATCGTGACCGATCCAAACTAGTCCAACTATTCCATACCAATCATCCGACCATACCAAACCGAAATAATACCAAAATAAGGGCCATAAACTAGGCCATAACCAAATAAGTTCCAAAACATAATATGATTAATCCCAAAATTAAATACGAGGGAATAGTGAGAAATTATGTCCAATGATGTCAGCCTCAATACCAATGCCAATATTAAGGCCGACACCAGTACTGATCCCGCCTATTCCAACCCATAGAAGTACCATAAAGCCTCTAACCAAAAGAGTAAGAATATTCGATTAGGACATGCCCTCAACCATAGCCAAAACCAACATCCATAAATAAATTAGAATGTCTAAAAATATCCATAATATAAAATGAAGCCTTCCAGAAAGATGTAATCTTACCACTTTAATCCAAAAGTTGTCCCTGAGACAATCACTATTTAGGGGAAGTAGAACGGCCAGTTCCTGCACAGCATGGGTATACAACTGCCCGAATATGGGTTAGCGAGTAATCGTTAGCATGAAATTGGGATAAGGATAAAATAATGCTATTTATAAAATCAAGTAAAACCATCCATATGCATACAACCATACATATATATATATATAACCATCCTGGGTTGTGTAGCTTTGTTGTCCTAAACCACCCACGGGCTATATGGGTTAAGATCCCCCTGCTGAAAGGGCCTTAGTGCGTGAAGCGGCACGACTAGGGAAGAAAACCTGGGATGACTAGTACATCCCCCAAAATATAGTATGACATCATCCACACGGTCACTTGGACCAAACCTCACATCAACAAATATGAGTTTCCAGTTTAGATTCCCCCGGGACCACCACCTTCCACGACTTTGCTAAACCTCCCTCCTTTAAGCCCAATTAAAACCATTTTTCATCCAAACCATTATTCCATTATTATTAATCAAGGATATTAGTAGTGGTATCGTCATACCAATAATAACTTGCAAGTATTATCCTTAGCCAAACCTTAGGGGATTCCATGTACCCCACATGATTTCCAATTAACCAAAACTATGGCCACCAAGGCCTTTCCAATCCATTTAAAACCATTTAAACCTTTAATACCATTTCGGGTTCCATTACCAAATTTAAACCATGTATAAGTTCCATTGAAAAACTAATATTATAATGAAAATATTGTTAAAGGCATTTTATCAAACACATTGGGGGCATAGTATTTCCAAAACCAAAGTCCATTACCAAAGAACCATTCACATGCAACCAATTATCCAAAACTACCATTAATGCATATAAAAGAATAATTAAAATATGGAAAAACCATGACCAAGCATTTATAACTAGAACCCCAAAACATATTGGAAAACCCAAAATCATACAACATTCAAGTCATGAAAACATTGTATAAAACCATGCCTTTAGTTGGAACTTAACAATGAGGGAAGAGAACATTACATAATTGACAATGTAGATGGAGAGAAACCATCAACAAGATCCCCAAATTAGCCCTCTAGTTGAAACTTTAGCTTTCTCTCCCAAAAGCTCTTGAGAGAATTATAGAGTGTTTAGGAAGAGTTTCTAAGTGTTAATGAATAGAATAATAGGGTAAATAACCTCCCAATAAAAATATAAGTCGTGGGACTTTATTAGGATAAGTAGGGAAATGTTCAGATTACCCCCACTTAAGTTGCACAAAAATTCTATCACGGGGATACGACTGACCCTTACGAGTTGTATCCTCTTTGTACTAGTAGTACCCACCACTCGTACCCTTGGCCTCCTCCTTTGACCTAACACTATCCAAGGTATGACTTATCCAATTCAATTCGTATCCAAATATATGATTCGTAACCTTCACCCGTATCCCTGACAGAATAAAATCCGAAAAGAATTGAACACTGTCCATCATATGAGTCATGGGTACGACTCGTATCCTAGCTTACGGCTCATGGTGAGACACTCCTACTCAGATCCAACCTAGGTTACCAAGTTTAAGGTTAAGTGAAGAAGCCAAGCGATATTTATCCAATAATACTACTCGTACCTTTCAAGTCATACCCATTCCAGTGACCAAAATTCATCCCACCAACTAACATCGATCGACATACGACTAGACCATACCGTTCGTACCCAAACATATGGATCATACTCATGATTCGTATTGGGTCTAGAGACCAAAATTCCAGGAAATTTTTCTAAGGTCCATAAACTAGGGCATTTTAGTCTCCCTTACTAGGAACATTAATCCCCAAATGACGGACAAAGTAGGGGTACCCATACGCACGAGTCATTTGCATTATCAAAAATATTTCCAATCTTTACCAAAGTTTGAAAATAAAAAGGCAAAGATATAAATTTTCCTTTAACAAACTCAGAAAATAAAGATGTGTTGAAGACAGATACCTTTCACACGAATCCTAGAAGTGGATACTTGGACTTCATGTCCTCCTCTGCTTCCTATGTAGATTCTTCTACCTTATGGTTCTTCCACAGAACCTTAACAGAAGCCACATCCTTGGTTCGCAGCCAACGAACCTACCTATCCAAGATCTCAATCGAGACCTCTTCATAAGACAGAGAGTCTAAGATACCCAACCCTTCCAAAGGAACAATCGAAGAAGGATCACCCAGGCACTTTCTTAATATGGAGACATGAAATACAGGATGAATGGAGTTCAAACTAGAAGGCAACTCCAATTCATAAGCAATGTTTCCAACCCTCCGTAAAACCACATAAGGACCAATATACCAGGGACCGAGCTTTTCCTTATGCCAAACTGCATTACTCCCTTCATAGGGGATACCATGAGGAATAATTTATCCCCAACCTAAAACTCCAAGTCTCTATGCCTTACATCCGCATAGGACTTTTGGTGACTTTGGGTAGCCTTGAGCCTATCCTGAATCACCTTCACCTTTTCCATAGCCTTATAGACCAAATTCGGACTGAACATATATGCTTCACCAAGCTCGAACCAACCAATAGGAGATCTACACCTCCTACCATACAATGCCTCAAAAGGGACCATGCCAATACAAGAATGATAGTTATTATTGTAAGAAAACTCTATCAAAGGTAGATGCTTAACCCAACTTCTACCATAATAAATCACACATGCCCGAAGCATATCCTTCAATGTCTAAATAGTTCTTTTTTCTTGCCTATCCAGTTGAGGATGAAAAGCAGTACTCAAATTCACCTTAGTACCCAATCCCTTCTAACAAGATCCCTAGAAATAGGATGGGAACTATGTACCACTATCAGAGATAATTGAAACAGGTACTTCATGCATCTTCATAATCTCCTGAAGATATAACTTTGCAAAATCCTCCGCCGAGAAGGTAGTTCTCACTGGCAAGAAGTGAGCAGACTTTGTCATCCTATCCATGATGACCCAAATTGAATTATATTAATTTTGAAATCGAGGAAGACCATTAACTAAGTCTAAATAGATTATCTCTCATTTCTATTTGGCAAAACAATCTCTTGATACAACCCATCAGGTCTCAGGTGCTCAACTTTAACTTGTTAACACACCAAGCACTTGGCCAAAAAATCAGTTACGTTCTTTTTCAAACCATTCCACTGAAATATCTCCTTGAAATCATGATACATCTTTGTCAAGCCGGGATGTACAACGTAGCGTGATTCATGCGCCTCAGCCAAAATCCTTGGTCGAAACCTACCGAATCAAAAATGCATAACCTCACTCGGTACCATAAAGTACCATCGCCACTGATATCAAACACCATTACCTTTTGCATACCCATATTACTACTAATTTTCATCAAGATAGAATCTAGCACTTGCTTCTCCTTAATCTCTGCACCATGAGACGACCAAACCACCTCTTGTAGCATCACCCTACCATCCTCAAAACCCATAAGAAAAACTGTAAGATTTGCCAAACGGTGAATATCCTTCACCAATTTCTACTTTACTTACTCCACTGTAATACCCCGTATTTCCTAAGCTCATTTTAACTCTCAGTATATGAGTTATTCCATATAAATATTTCTAAATGATCAGTATTTTTTAGTTTAGAGGATGCTAATACATAAGAAATTCAGTCAGCTTTCCAACGATATAAAATTTGCCCAAATCTGATACCCAGGCAAAGAGTTAGAGTCATTTTAATAAAGCAGTGTACCAACTGGAAATGCAACGCGTTGTGGAGCTGGACCAAATGAAAATTGTCAAATCCAGTGAGGCATCGCGATCATGAAGTTTCATGCCACCAGCTAATTTTGTAATTGTCTAGTTTCAGTGTTCCAACGCAATTTCACCGCATCGCGTTGAGTCCAAAATTCAGAATCAAAGGGGCTCTGCGATTCCACCTCATCGCGCCAAACCCCCAGTTCCCAATTGTCGAATTCTAGTGACATGGGGTGATAGAACCGTGTCGCGCCAAGTGCCTAAATTAGATTTTTCAGTAAAATTTTTTATATCTTTTCCAGGGTTAATTGAGTTTTTTTTCACGACCCTAATTAGTCTAAATACGAAATTAAACCCCTAAATAACCTATTGCCTCATTATTTCCTCACTTTTTCTCAAGAATAAAACATTCTCTTTCAAAGAGGCAAAAAAACCCTAGTTCAAGAAATCAAGAACAAGCCTAAGAATTTCCTCCAAGAACCTTCAAGAAAGAATCTTCTAAGGTATGTAAGGTGTTAATTCATGGGTTCCTTTCACCCATGAAGTCCAAGAACCCTTTTTCAAAATACAAAGATTGTGTATTTATGAATTTTCATGATTTAGTTGAATTGAATTCATTTTCATGTTATTGTTGGATTTTAATACATGATTTAAATTATAAGTTTCAAGAATTGATCCTAATATGTGTTGAATTACATGATATTCATGATAAACCCTTCAATTTGTAAGTTGATTATTGTAACCATGTTAACCCTAAGTGTTTATGATTTAATGAACCAAATATGCTTTCCATGTGTTTGATAAATTATCTATGAGAATGAGATAATGCCATTATAACATGCTAACGTGTATTCCCCATCCATGTACAAGTTAATGCATTACAAGTGTTTGATAAGATGCTTATATGACTTGACTAGTGAAAACCTGACATGTTAATATATGATTCCATTCATGCACAAGATCATGTATATCAAGTTTTTGGGAGAATGTCTAATTGAGTGCATTGTTAGCAAGTATTGTTATGAATTTTTTATCATGCTATGTTTTACTTTTCATTCTATCGAGTCCTGAGGGTTTTTAATACCAGACAATCTAGCTGTTTACCTAGAGCCAGTATCAGTTATAAAATAGTACCAATCATGTCACAATCAGTAGAACTCAGTCAGTTATAGAACTCAAGAAAACTCAGTAAACTCAGTATCAGTCCAGTTCAGTATAATCAGTTCAGTGTCTATTCAGATGGGAGTAGGATTCAGCACCGAGCGAGCCTAGAGATGGGTGCTCACCCGTTAGTTAGGACTGGGTCCCTAGAAGCAATCCCTAAGTTCCAGAACAACATAGCCAGCGTAGGTTATGAGATGTCACTCGTTAGATAGGACTGACATACTCAGAGATCACTCGCTAGTTTAGGACTAATCTCAGGGGTCACCAGTTAGTTAGGACTGACTCCACAACAGATGTTACTACCCGTGGCATGGTATTAGCACCCTTCCAATTGGGGTTACAGATTGGACCCCAAACTCAGTTATCTTATCTTATTTAGGGCATGTCGGTTAGATGATTAAGTCCATAATTTTAGTTTCAGTCTTCAAAATAGAACTCAGTTCTACAGAATCAGGACTATCAAAAACAGTCCATCAGTATTAGTAAATCAGTTATCAGTAACTTCAGATATCAGTTACTCAGTTATCAAAACTCAGTGCCCATCTTTAGAAAAACTCAGTTACAGTCTATGTGTATATGTATAGTATTGTATACTCAGTGATTTCCATAGTATTAGTTATCCATGTACTCTTATATTCAGTTACTCTATATCATTCAGTCAGTTATTATTTATGCATATGAACCCCTGCATTCAGTCTTACCTCATCTAGCATACCAGTACATTCCATGTACTGACGCATACTCTTTCTTTGTGCTATGATGTCTCTTATCATAGGTTTGGACGCTCAGGATCCCAACTGCGCTTAGATAGGCCAGTCTGCAGTCGCAGGTTTAGTAGTGAGTTCTCATGTATCGAGGATGTTCTTTAATTTTAGTATTTAAGTTTATCAGTAGTTCAATAGTTTAGTAGTTGGAGTTAGTTGGGGTCTTGTCCCATCAACTCCATATTCAAATAGTTCAGTTAGAGACTTTCAGACTAGACCAGTTCAGACAGTGTTTAGTTTTCAGATATTTTATTATGTTATTATTTATCAGTATTTAGATTTTGAACCTTATGGCAATTCATCCTAATTCCATATTTATTTTAGTATTATTATTCAGTGCTCACATCAGATATCAGTCGTGGGTTAGCTTGTGGTCCTTCGGGGTCATAAGCACCGTGTAGCGTCCAGAGTATAGACTCGGGGTGTTACAAACTTGGTATCAGAGCCTAAAGTTCAACAGAGTCCTGAGGAGTCTGAAAGACGCATCAAGTAAAGTCTTGTGCATGGGTGTGTAGTGCACCACACTTATGGACAGGAGGCAATGAGATGTTTTAGGAAAATTTTCCCTTCTTTCAGTTTTCATGTCGTGTGAGTAAGCATGAGCTAAAGTTAAATTCTCAGTCTAATGTTTTTCTTCTTTTTGGTTACAGAACATACCTCCTAAAAGGACAAACAAAAAGAGAATCGGAAATCAGTAAACACCTCAACCTATTCAGGCAGATCCCCTAGACGAGCATGTCTCTCATGCAGAATTCAGAGCTGTATTCACTACTCTAGCTAATTGATATAGGAATAATCATGAATATGGACTTAGAAGAGTGTGTGTTGGACCCGAGCCTTGACACATGCAATTGAAGTATTAAAGAGGCCCAAAATGAACCCAAATCAACCCATAAATTACACTAGATGGGTTCCCACTCTTTGAAGGGCCTTTTGGTCATTTTAACTTATATTTTGTAATAGCTATAAAAGGAATATTGTAGGGTTTTTAGTTTAGTTTTTGGATGATATTTATGAGTCTTGTAAGACTTGTAATAAGCTCTCTCTCTAGTAAGAAGAGTGACCACCAAAACTAGGATACAACAATAGGGTGGATTCTCTTTTATTGTTGCTTTCTTGGAAGCGTTGATGCTAGAGAGGTGGAATCCAATCTTGTATCATGTATGAGATTGGTTATTGTTGTGTGCAGTGTTAAGGGTCCAAGAGTGTCCATTCTTGGGTTCTTAAGATTATACAGTCATGTGGTCAATCTATCTATCATTTTACCTTCTTGTAATCTTGTTTAGTGTTTGGTTGTAATCTTGTGTTCTTGTTGTTATTGTTAAATCTGAATCTTGTGTCTTCTTGTTCATCATCTTATGTTGTTAATCTAGTTTGTTGTCCGCTGATTTGGTGTAATAAACACCTTGTTATCTTCTTGTTATTGTGTTCTTGGGAAGCCGAGACTTGGTCTCCAAAAGGGTTCACGGATTTCATCCATTTTGTGGACTATTTTTTGGACTGATTTTGGTGTTCCCTTATTTGTCCCATATCATTTGGTATCAAATCCATCTTTGGGTTTGTTCTTACAATAGCAATCTTGGGCTTTCTTGCTAAGAAAATAAAAAAAAAACGTGTTCTTGAGCTTGAGATCTTGGCCGAGAAGTTGAACTTGTTGTTGTTGTATCTTGGCTGAATGTTGTGTTTCTAGGTCTAGGATTTATTTTTCTTGTGTTTTTGTTTCAAGTGTTAGTATTCTTTTCCATTAACACTTTGAGTCGATCTAGATTTGAGCTTTAAAAAAATTGATGTTGTTGTTTTGAACAAGACCATGGCCGTGTGTTGAAGTTGTTGTTCTTGGACGTGTGGACTTGTTGTTATAGTCTTGGTTGGATATTGTTGGTGTTTTTGTAGCTCTTGATAAAGTTGTTGTTGAGTTCTTGTCATTCATCACAACCTTCACCCTTGCTAAAACCGAAATACAACACCAAAAAGAACATTGGCCGTGTGTTGACACTAAAATTGGCCGTGATGTGTGTTGATGTTTGCCGTGGGGTGGAAATTGTTGTTATGTTATTGATGTGTTCTTGAAGGTTGTTGTGGTGTTCATCTTGTTCTTCTTCTCATCTTACAACTTAAGACAACCAAAAGTGAAACATAGATTAAAAAAGGTGAACCTACAAGTTGTAAAGTTGTTTGTGAGAAGACTTGAGCCATCACTTTCTTGACTTGACATCTAATTTTAAACCACTTTCCTTGTTTCAAGGGACCTTGTTTTGTGGGAATTGTACAAAGTCAAGTCTTGCCTTTTGAAGATTAGACTTAAAGGAGATTTAAGACATATACTTTCCCTCCAAAACCAATTGTTTCCATTACATAGTAACTAAAGTTTGTAAACTTCAATTAGTGAATAATTGTGGGGCCGTGACCAATGGTATGCTGCCACATCACCTAAGTTACTGTTCACACAAAAATTTTAAGCTCAAAATTTGTTCTTCTAGTTTCATTGTGTTGTTTCTTTAGTTTCGTTTGTTGATTCCATTACTAACTTACAAGCTAGTTTTAGATTGTAAGTTAGTTTTGAAACTGTCCTTCGTGTATACGTTCCTTTGTGTGTCCTATCCTTTTGAGTAGTTAAAATACTTGGCCACCTCTCACTGCCTCACGGAGTACAAGCAAGGTTATAAAACTTATGAGATCAAAGTGAGAGAAAAAAAATCCGAGAGACAAAACA
This sequence comes from Capsicum pubescens, assembly GCA_030864215.1. NCBI lineage: Eukaryota > Viridiplantae > Streptophyta > Magnoliopsida > Solanales > Solanaceae > Capsicum > Capsicum pubescens. Next base: position 232,124,078 of record CM061538.1, read on the forward strand.
ATAGAGAGGGAGTGTGAGGAACATTCTTGTACAACTAACTTGTTTGTTGTTTTGTAGGTAACTTCTTAGCCATAATGGAAACCATTTTGTCCCTCTTTGATGTTTTGTCCCGAGACCTTGCTAGGGCAAATGCGGGTCTTGAAAAAATTGACTCGAATGTGGTAACTATGAGTGAGAGGTTGGATCGAATGGAGAGTCGAAGGAACTCTCGTGCTTTTACTCCCAAAACTTTACTTCCAATGACCAATCCTCCAAGACCGCCACATAATGCCAAAATCCAAGCTCCAAATAGCCCTCAAAACCGAGAACAAGATAGACCACTTCCCCGGTAAGTTGATCAAGTCCAACAAAGAGGACTTGGAAGCCAATTTCCTTCCATCCAAGCTCCATAACCGAAGCTCCACGTTACCAAATCGAGCCTCTCAACCGAAACTTCTCTTCCAAAAACCGACACATCCAAAAAGAGGAACATAGTAGAGAAAGATATGAAGGATATGGATTCTACGAAGATGATTATATGATAGATGGAGACTTGAGTCGGATGAGATTGAAGGCCAATCTCAAGAGAGAGAGGAAGCCGAGGGTCAAAATGAAGATGTTGGATCCGAGACTTATTGCCATTATGCTCTCGGGTTTGGCTAGCTTGTGGACTATTTTTGTGCATTTCTTGTGGGCTGTTTTTATCTCATATTTTGATACGTCCCTTGTTCTTATTTAGCTCTCGGGCTCTTCATGTTTTGCAGAATGTTTTTGAGTAGGTTTTCTTTGAAGTGACTAATTGAACGAGGTGAAGCCATGAATTTTGGGACAAATTCCCCTCAAGATGGAGAGGATGATACGGGAATAATTACGAATATATACTTAGGAGAGTGTGTGTTGGACCCGAGCCTTGACACGTGCAATTGAAGTGTAAAAGAGGCCCAAAATGCACCCAAATCAGCCCATAAATTACACTAGATGGGTGCCCACTCTTTGAAGGGCCTTTTGGTCATTTTAACTTATATTTTGTAATAGCTATAAAAGTAACATTGTAGGGTTTTTAGTTTATTTTTTGGATGATATTTATTAGTCTTGTAAGACTTGTAATAAGCTCTCTCTCTAGTCAGAAGAGTGACCACCGAAACTAGGATACAACAATAGGGTGGATTCTCTTTTGTTGTTGCTTGCTTGGAAGCGTTGATGCTAGAGAGGTGGAATCCAATCTTGTGTCACGTAAGAGATAGGTTTATTGTTGTGTTCAGTGTTAAGGGTCCAAAAGTTTCCATTCTTAGGTTCTTAGGTTTATACCTTCATGTGGTCTATCTATCTATCCTTTTACCTTCTTGTAATCTTGTTTAGTGTTTGTGTTGTAATCTTGTGTTCTTGTTGTTATTGTTAAATACGAATCTTGTGTCTTTGTGTTCGTCATCTTATGTTGTAAATCTAGTTTGTTATCCTCTGATTTGGTGTAATAAACACCTTGTTATCTTCTTGTTATTGTGTTCTTGGGAAGCCAAGACTTGGTCTCCAAAAGGGTTCACGGATTTCTTCCATTTTGTGGACTATTTTTTGGACTGATTTTGGTGTTCCCTTGTTTGTTCCATATCAATTCCATAATATCTCAGAATGAATGGCCAGCTGCTATTCAGGACAACCCATCAACCATTACTGCTGCACCCAGGATTCGGGACTTCACCAGAATGAATCCTCACCTATTCTCAGGATCTAAGTTAGAAGAGGATCCGCAGGAGTTCCTCGATCAAGTTCAGAAAGTCACAGATATTATGGGTGTAACTTCTAGTGAGAGTTCTGAGTTAGCTGCCTATCAGCTACAATATATAGCTTATATGTGGTTTAAGAAGTAGAAGGTAGACAAGGGCACAGATGCAGATCCTATAGAGTGGGAAGAGTTTTCTACTGCTTTCCTAGATAGATTCTTTTCCTCATAACTGAGAGAAGCCAAGGTGTTAGAGTTCATCAATCTTAGGCAAGGCTTTATGAGTGTGAAAGAGTATTCCCTTAAGTTTACTCAGTTAGATAGGTATACTCCCCATGTAGTAGCAGACAATAGGTCCAGAATAAGCAAGTTCATGTATGGGGTGTCAGATAGTGTGGTTAAGGAGTGCAGAATAGCGATGCTAATTAAGGAGATAGACATATCTAGTCTTATGGTCCACGCTCAACAGATTGAGGATCAGAAGCTTAAGAAGAAGGATAGAGAGAATAAGAAAGCAAGAATATGTAGTTTTAATTTTAATCAGCCTAAGTCAGAGGGTGGTAACCGTTCCCAATTCATCCAAAATCTTCATTTCCAGCTCCATCCTCATCTAGTGTGCCAGTACCAAAGTTCAGGAATGACAATCATGATGGGGCTCCAGGCTCCAAAACCCAGGGTAGTGTGAGCAGTGGTCGTACCCATCCACTTTGTGAGAAATATGGTAGAAATCACCTAGGTGTGTGTAGATCTGGCTGCGATATGTATTTTAGATGTGGTAATCCAGGCCAAAGGATGCGAAAGTGTAGATTAATGGCTCGGAGAGGGAAAGATTTACATCAACAGGGTCAGTTCAACCATCCTCCAGTCCCATCCGGTAGCCCGACTCATTAGGGCGCCACTTCCAGTACCACTAGTGGTCAACGCCTGAACAAATTTTATGCACTCCAGTCTCATCGTGATTAGGGAATTTCTCCTAATATAGTTATGGGTACATTATGAGTCTATCATCTTTATGTTTATGCCTTGTTAGACCCGAAATATTAACAGAACCCTCCTCAGTGTCTCCCCTAGACTCTAGAGTAAAGTGGTGACATTTTAATTTAGATTTGTTGATTAAGTGGTTCGTAGCTTTAGAATAGCGTCTTTAATCTAAGAAGGAGATAGTATAACAAGTAACCAAGTCAAACTTTCAGATTTATTAGTAATGTTAGTACGGGTAGAAAAGCAGTGGGAGAGGTTGATGCCCAACCCGTCCTTACCTCATATACATAGTACTCTATAGTTTCAGTCCAGTTATTTAGATTAAGTACAGTTCAATATTACATGACCAGTATTCAGCTATCAGTCATCCAGTTAATCAAATAAGTTAGTATGTTTACGCATTTGTGCTCAGTGCCCATGCGAATATTTTCAGTAGCCCCAAATAAAATGCGGTGTTAAAGTAGAAATTATAGTTGAGGGAATAGTTGAGGAATGTGGCTAGGATGGAAATATAGTAGTTACAGTGCTTAAGGCTCAGCAACTCTATCTTAGATGACGTTTCATAGACCTTTCTCCAAATTACAAAATTGGAGCCATGTTGTGATTCCTTATTCGAATGTCTTATTCGGGCCATGCCAAGATTTCCTTTCTCCCTAAAGTCAGTAGAAGCTTATAGAAAGAGTGTCAAGAAATACTCTATTTGAGTATAAGTTTTCAGTATGAGTTAGTCCGTAAAGCCAGGAATTCAGTTTAGCAGTCAGGCGAACAAGTTCGTACGATTTCCTATCTTTCTTCCCAGTCGCCCTATCTGAAGTTTCACGAATATTACCATTCCAAGATGGGGAAACTAGGTAGTTACGAGTTCAACCTAGTTCATGTATCATGCCTTAGTTTCAGATCCTAAATATTCAGTCATGATTTAGTTCTTAGGTGCCCCGTGCATTATCTCAGCTTTTTCTCAGTATCTCAACCAAGTCAACATTCTTCGAGGGACATTATGTCCCAAGGGGGGATGCACTATAACTACCGAGCTTTCATGTCCTAAACCTTTCAGTTTCTCTTCACGTAATGAATCTAGTTTGGAGTAATGGGTACTCATAAGTTTACCCTCTCTTCCAATCTTAGCCGTATGACCATTCCCAAGTCATGGCATGTATTCAAGGGCTCAGTTCCGTTCATGATAGTCAGTCCATGTATCATATTTCAGACTTAGTCATGTTCTCATGTTCCCGTTCATGCATGTTCAGTAAATGATCTCAGGGTCATCAGTATTCTCATCTTGAGGTAACATCCTTCCTTAGATTTACTCAGTTTCATGATTCAGTTACAGTTATAAACTCTTTATTCTTTACCAGTGCAATTTTAGTCATGCACTCACGAATCAGTTCAACCATGTACTCATGCATCAGATATGCATGTTAAGTGTGAAAAAAAACCTATCTTATTAGTAGTCTCAGTCATGTATTTCATGCATCAGATATGCTGGGCCAGTATGTAAACTCAGTGTACCAGTAGTTTCAATCATGTAGTCAGACTTCAGTCATGCATGTTCAATATGTAAACTCAGTCTATCAATGTTCCTTAACTTAATCAGTCTCATTTAAGGACGAATGTTCCCAAGGGGGAGATATTGTAATGCCCCGTATTTCCTAAGCTCATTTTAACTCTCAGTACATGAGTTATTCCATATAAATTTTTCTAAATACGTAGTATTTTTAAGTTCAGAGCTTCTCAATGAGTAGTAAATTCAGTCAGATTTCCAACGATATAAAATTTGCCCAAATCCAATACCCGGGCGAAGAGTTAGAGTCATTTTAGTGAAGCAGTGTACCAACTGGCAATGCAGTCCGTCACAGAGCTGGACCAAATAGAAATTGTCAAATTCAGTGAGGCATCACAATTATGGTGCATCGCGCTACCATCTAATTTTGTAATTGTCCAGTTCCAGTGTTCTAGCATGATTTCACCGCATCGTGTTGAGTCCAAAATTCAAAATCAAAGGGGCTCTGCGATTCCATCGCGTCACGCCAAGCCCCCAGTTCCCAATTATCGAATTCCAGTGACACGGCGCGATAGCGCCGCGTCGTGCCAGGTGCCCAAATCGGGTGTTTTAGTATGTACTTTAATATATTCCCCATCCATGTACAAGTTAATGCATTACAAGTGATTGATAAAATGCTTATGTGACTTAACTAGTGAAAACATGATACGTTAATATGTGATTCCATTCATGCACAAGTTCATGTATATCAAGTGTTTGGCAGAATGTCTAAATGAGTGCATTTTTAGAAAACAAGTATTGGTATGCCTTTCTGATCATGCTATGTTTTACTTTTCATGCTATCGAGTCCTGGGGGTATTTAATACCCGATAATCTAGCTATTTACCTAGAGCCAGTATCAGTTACAAAATAGTATCATTCATGTCACGATCAGTAGAACTCAGTCAGTTATAGAACTCAAGAAAACTCAGTAAACTCAGTATCAGTCCAGTCCAGTTCAGTATAATCAGTCCAGTGTCTCTTTAGTTAATAATAGGATTCAGCACCGACCGAGCCTAGGGATGGGGGCTCACCCGTTATAGGTAGGACTGGGTCCTTAGAAGCAATCCCTAAGTTCCAGAACTACGTATCCAGCTTAGGTTATGAGATATCACCTGTTAGATAGGACTGACATACTCAGGGATCACCCGCTAGTTTAGGACTGATCTCAGGGGTCACCTGTTAGTTAGGACTTACTCTAAAGAAGATGTTAGTACCCGTGGCATGGTATAGAACCCTTCCAATTGGGGTTACAGATTGGACCCCAAACTCAGTTATCTTATCTTATTTGGGGCATGTCTGTTAGATGATTACCTCCCACAGTTCCAGCTCCAGTCTTCAGAATATAACTCAGTTCAATTCTACAGAATCAGGACTGTCAGACACAGTCAATCAGTATCAGTAAATCAGTTATCAGTAACTTCAGATATCAATTACTCAGTTATCAAAACTCAGTGCTTAGCTTCAGAAAAACTCAGTTACAGTCTATGTGTATATGTATAGTATTTCATACTCAGTGATTTCCGTAGTATCAGTTATCCATGTACTCTTATATTTAGATACTCTATATCATTCAGTCAGTTATTATTCATGCATACCTGCATTCAGTCTTACCTCATCTAGCATACCAGTACATTCCATGTACTGACGCATACTCTTTCTTTGCGTTATGATGTCTCATATCATAGGTTCGGACACTCAGGATCCTAACCGCGATTAGACAGATCCAGTCAGAAGTTGCAGATTTAGTAGTGAGTTCATCTATCGAGGATGTGCTTTTATTTCAGTATTTTAGTTTATCAGTAGTTTAGCAGTTAGAGTTAGTTGGGGGCTTGTCCCATCAACTCCATATTCAGACAGTTCAGTTAGAGGCTTTCAGACTAGACCAGTTCAGACAGTGTTTAGTTTTCAGATGTCTTTTTATGTTGTTATTTATCAGTATTTAGATTTTGAACCTTATGGAAATTCAACCTAATTCCGCATTTATTTTAGTATTATTATTCAGTGCTCACAACAGATATCAGTCATGGGTTAACTTGTGGTCCTTTGGGGTCGTAAGCACCGTGTAGCGTCCGGAGTACAAACTCAAGGCATTACAAATGATAAAGACAACCTTTAGAGATTAACCTTCAAGATCTAAGATAAGAAATAAACCTCCCCCTAGGAGCTAGGGAACCACCCTCCCACTCTACAATCGGTTCCCCAGGGAACCTAAAAACAACCTTATGGGTCTGACAATCCAAGGATGCGTAACAAAAGTTTAACCAATCCATCCCCAGAATAATATCAAAATCCACCATATCAAGATCAAAGAAATCCACCAAAGTCTGCCTATCACCAACAGATACCACACCCTCCCATAGACTCTCTGAGCAATAACTGAGTCACCTGCTGGGATAGAAACAGAAAAAGGATCCAAAATAACCTTAGGATCAAAACCAATACATACAACCACAAATAGGGTAATATAGAAATGAGTGAACCCCTAATCAAGAAGACAATACACATCACGAGAAAAGAGTTGTAATATACCAGTAAAAACATCAGGCGATGCCTCAGATTCCTACCGAGATGCAAGAGCATACAACCTATTTCGGCTAGTGCCGGTACTAAAAGTAGGAGTAGATACCAAAGTCGCACCACTAGGAACAAGAGCAGAAGATAAAGAACCTAGAGCTCTGACTGTTCCTGAAACTCTCTTACCAATCAAACAATTCTTGAGCATATGGCTTGGCTGGCCACATTTAAAACACTTGTACCTTTCTTTGTCATAATAAACTTGATGAAGACGACCACAGAACCAACAAGAGGGGCATGAATGAACCGACTGACCCCCACTCGCCTTAGATTGGGCACCCTGTGCCCAAAAATTATCACCTCCCTGCTGACGCATATCATCCGACTGCCTCGAGCAACGAGTGCTAGCAGTAGAGAAGGAACCTGAACTCCTTTACTTTTTTTCAGCCATTTACCTCCATTCCAACCACTTTGCGACTGAACACCTTCCTGATCAGAAAACCTGCTCCTCTTGCCCTGCCTATCTCCAAACTCCGCCTGTTTTCTCTTTTCATCCTTCACTTACTGCATGTGGACAACTAATTTCGAAATGTCCATATCTTTGATCAGCAAAGCAGTCTTTCTTTCTAAAATCAAATCACGATTTAATCCAGAAACGAACTTTCTCATCCTCGCTCTCATGTCAGCCACCAAATCAGGAGCATATCTTGACAGTTAATGAAACTTCAAGGCATATTCCTTGATAGATATTTTCCTTTTCTTAAAATTTACAACCTCCTCCATCTTTGTTTCCCTCAGCTCTTGAGGAAAGAAACGATCCAGAAAAGCTCCATTAAAAGCATCCCATAAAGATGACTCCTCCACATCTCCTCTATCCCTATCCCACTCCTCTTACCATTGGTACGCAATATCCTTGAGCTGATAAGCTGTAAAGTTTACACCTTCCACATTAGTGACCTGCATCACCCTGAATATCTTCTCCAGTTCATCCAAGAAACCCTAAGGATCCTCCTCCACCTTTACATGAGTAAAAGTAGGAGGATTCAGTTTCATAAACTGGCCAACCCTTGTGGCCACAGCAGACAACCCACCAGACGCATCCCGCTCAGCCTGAGCAGCAACTAATTGAGTAATAATATGAATAGACTGACGAAATTCCAAATTAGTTACCTCACCCAGAGGAGGACTAGTAGCAATCGGAGGAACTCCAGAACTATTAGGGATAGGACCTTAAGATCGAAGAAGAACTCAAGATGTAGGACGTACCCCATCAACATTTTTCCCAGATGGGACTAAAGAGTTTCCTTGTGTTCTAGATCATCGAGGCATTATATAAAAAGTGAACAATTAAGGATTAGAGAAGAATTCCAGGACTTAGACTCCAAGCTTTAAAATAGAGTACCAAGAAAGTGAAACATTCCTAAATGCCTCGTAGCCTCTCTTTTATGAGTGTGGCACAATACACACCCTTAAAAGAGACTCTACCAGACACGGCTTTGTGGACTCCCAATTGACCATGAACCTAAAGATTTGATTCCAGCTTGACAAGACCCAATCGGCGGCATTGTCGTAATGGGCATCCCAAGTCTGACCGGGACCGGAGACTACCCCCGTTACCCAACCCAACCTCCAGCCGCCTTTCCTGAGTTGGCTGAATTTTGAGCATACAACAAGATATTGTAATAGCTCACATGAAGACTCTAGGATAGGATCACAACCGTGACCGACCCAACCGAGTCCAATCATCCCATACCAACCGTCCAAACATACCAATACCGAAACAAGGGCCATAACTAAATAAGTTCCATAACATAATATGATTAATCCCAAAATGAAATATGATGAAATAGTGAGAAATTATGTCAAATGCTATCAGCCTTAATACCAATGTCAATATTAAGGCTGACACCAATACCGATCTCGCCCATTCCAACCCATAGCAGTACCACAAATCCTTTAACCAAAAGAGTAAGAATATTCGATCGGGACATGCCCCTAACCATAGCCAAAACAAGCATCCATAAATAAATTAGAATGTCTAAAAATATCTATAACATGAAATAGAGCCTTCCAGAAAAATAAAAGCTCACCACGTCAATCCAATAGCTGTCCCCGAGTCAATCACTACGTAGGAGGAGTAAAACGGTCGATTCCTGCATAGCGTGGGTAAATAGCCGCCCAAAGATGGGTTAGCGAGTGATCGCTAGCATGAACTCAGGATAAGGATAAAGTAATGTCATTTATAAAACCAAGTAAAACCATCTATATGCACACAACCATACATATATATATATAACCATGTCAGGAAAGGGGACTGGGTTTTGCATGCCATTAAAATCTTTACATGGGTTATGTAGTTTGCCGTCCTAGACCACCTACGGGCTTTATGGGTTCAACTCCCCTGCTGAAAGGTCCCTACTGCATGAAGCCACATGACTAGGGATTAAAACCTGGGATGACTAGTACATCCCCCAAAATATAGTGAGACATCATGCACACGGTCACTTGGACCAAAACTCACATCAATAAATATGAGTTTCCAGTTTAGATCTCCCCGAGACCACCACCTTCCACGACTTTGCTACACCTCCCTCCTTTAAGCCTAATTAAAACCATTTTTGCATCCAAACCATTATTCCATTATTATTAACCGAGGCTATTAGTAGTGGTATCATCATACCAACAATAACTTGCAAGTATTATCCTTAGCCAAACCTTAGGGGATTCCATGTACCCCACATGATTTTCGATTAACCAAAATTATGGCCACCAAGGCCTTTCCAATCCATTTAAAACCATTTAAATCATTCATACCATTTAGGATTCCATTACCAAGTTTAAACCATGCATAAGTTCCATTGAAAAACCAATATTATAATAAAAACATTGTTAAAGGCATTTTATCAAACACATTGAGGGCATAGTATTTCCAAAACCAAAGTCCATTACCAAAGAACCATTCCCATGCAACCAATTATCCAAAACCATTATTAATGCATATAAAAGCATAATTAAAACATGGAAAAATCATAACCAAGCATTTATAACCGAAACCCCCAAAATATATTGGAAAACCCAAAATCAGCCAACATTCAAGTCATGAAACCATTGTATAAAACCATGCCTTTAGTTGGAACTAACAATGAGGGAAAAGAGCATGCCTTAATTGACAAAGTAGACGAAGAGAAATCACCAACAAGATCCCCATATTAGTCCTCTAGTTGAAACCCTAGCTTTCTTGCCCAAAAGCTCTTGAGATAATTATAGAGTGTTTAGAAAGAGTTTCTAAGTGTTAATGTATAGAATAACAGGGTAAATAACCTCCCAATAGGAATATATCATGGGAATTTATTAGGATACATAGGGAAATATCCAGATTTCCCCTATTTAAGTTGCACAAAATCTCATTACAGGGATACGACTGACCCTTATGAGTTGTATCCTTCCTGTATGAGTGGTACCCACCGCTCGTACCCTTGGCCTCCCCTTTGGACCTAACACTGTCCAAGGTACGACTCATCCAACTCAAGTCGTATCCAAATATATGATCTGTAACCTTTATCCGTATCCCTGGCAGAATTGAGTCCTAAAAGTATTAAACACTGTCCACCATACGAGTCCTGGGTACAAATCATACCCTAGCTTACGACTCATGGTGAGCCACTCATACTCAGATCCAACCTAGGTTACTAAGTCTAAGGTAAAGTGAGGAAACCAAATGATCTGTATCCAACCATATGACCCATACCATTCAAGTCGTACCCATTTCAGCGACCAAAATACATCCCACCAACCAACATTGGTCAGCATAGGACTGGACCATACCGTTAGTACCCCACCATACGGTTCGTACCCATGAGTCGTATTAGGTCCAGAGACCAGAATTCCAGGAATTTTTTCTAAGGTACAGAAACCAGGGCGTTTCATTGGGCACCGTACAACTTCACGATTTCCTCAATGAAGAGCTTATCATAATTCTTTGCCGAATAATTAGTCTTTACTGGAAAAAAGTGAGCGAACTTAGTCATCCTATCCAGGATGACCCTAATAGAATCAAATCGATGGCGAGGCCACGAAAGACCAGTAATGAAATCCATATTAAATATTTCCCATTTTCACAAAAGCAACTCAATTTCTTGAAACTATCCATCGGGTTTCAAGTGCTCCTCCTTTACTTACTGATACACCATGCACTTAGCCACAAAATTGGTCACATCCTTCTCCATGTTATTCCACCAGTATATCTCCTTAAGATCATGATATATTCTGCTGAACCAGAATGAACATTATAACATGACTCATGAGCTTCATCCAAAATTCTTCCTTGCAGTCCATCAATATCGAGAACACATAATCTACCTTGGTACCTCAAAATACCATCACCACCAATCTCGAAAGCCTTCACTTTCTTCCTACCTACATCCTTCTTAATCCGCATCAAGATAGGGTCCAACACGTGTTTCTACTTTACCTTTGCACCAAGAGATGACTTTGCCACCTCTTAAACAATCACACCACCGTCCTCATAATCTAATTAACGGTCTCCAAGATTAGACAAATGGTGAATATCCTTCACCAAACCTCATTTCTCCTCATCTACATGAGATAAACTCCCCATGGATAACCTGCTAAGAGCATCAACAACCACGTTAGCTTTATCTGGATAATAGTGGAGACTCGTGTCATAGTCCTTTAGAAACTTAAGCCATCTTTTTTTCCTAAGATTTAGCTCTTCTGAATGAACACGTATTACAGGCTCTTATGGTTAGAATAAATATCTACATAGACCCCATATAAATAATGTCGCCAGATCTTCCATGAAAAAACAATAACTAACAAGTCAAAATTATAAGCCGGATAATTCTTCTCATGAACCTTCAACTGTCTAGAAGCATGTGAAACCACCTTGCCATGATGTATCAACACACAACTCAATCCCACCCAGGACGCATTATAATAGATAACAAAACCATCAGTACCCTCAGGTAGAGTCAAGACTAGAGTCGAAGTGAACTTATCCTTCAACTTCTCGAAGCTACCCTCACAAGCATCAGACCACAAGACTTCACCTTCTTCTGAGTCAACTTAGTCAATGGGGCAACAATAGAAGAGAAACTTTCCACAAACCTTCTATAATAACTGGCTAAACCTAAAAATCTCCAAATGTCTATTGGAGTCATAGGTCTATGCTAATTCTTAACCACCACAACTTTTTGTGAATCCATCATGATCCCATCACTAGAAACAACATGACCCAAATAAGCCATATAATTTAACTAGAACTTACACTTTGAGAACTTTACATACAACCACTAAACTTTCAAGGTTTGCAACATAAGGCAAAGATGATTGACATGATCCGCCTCACTCTTAGAGTACACCAAAATATCGTCAATAAATATAATTACAAATTACTCTCAGAACTAATGGAAGACCCAGTTTATAAGATCCATAAATGTTTTTGGGGCATTAGTCAAACAAAAGAACATCACCAAAAATTTAAAATGATCATACTGGGTTAGAAAAGTCATCCTAGGGATATCCGTCTCCCTAATTTTCAACTGATGGTACCTGTACCAAAGATTAATTTTGGAAAAGAACGTAGCACCCAGAAGTTGATCAAAGAGATCAACAATCATCAGAAGTGGATACTTATTCTTCACGATCACTTTATTCAATTGGCGATAATCAATACACTTTCGAAGGGACCCATCCTTCTTATGCACGAATAGAACCAGAGAACCCCAAGGAGAAATCTAGGAAAGATAAAACTCTTATCCAGAAAATCTTTCAACTGCTCCTTAAGTTCTTTTAACTCAGTCGGAGCCATTCTATAAGAAGGGATAAAAATAGAACGAGTGTCCGAAAGAAGATCAATCTTAAAATAAATTTCTCTATCGGGAGGAACACCAGAAAGATCATTAGGAAACACCTTGAGGAACTCACAGACCACGTGGATAAATTAAAATAAAGGACCTTCAAATCTAGAATCCTTAACATGCACTAATGGTATAGACACCCCTTGAAAAATAATTTCTGGGCTCTAAGATATGAAATGAACCTCCCCTTAGGCACCAGGGAACTACATTCCTACTCAATAGCCAGCTCATTAGGAAATTTAAAAATGACCTTATGGGTCCGACAATCTAAAGAGGCATAGCACGAATGCAATCAGTCTATCCCCAAAATGACATCAAAATCTAGCATGTCTAATTCAATCAAATCCATAAAAGTTTTTCTACCACCAACCGATAACACATAGCCCCTATAGACCCTTGTAGAATTAATGGAGTCACCCATCAGGGTGGACACCAAAAAAGGGTTCGAAATGTGCTCGGTACCGAAACCAAAATACACATCCATAAATGGGGTCACATAAAAGAGAGTAGACCCCAGATCAAGTAAGTAATACACATCACGAGAGAAGAGTTTTAACATACCAGTGATAATATTGGGGGACGCCTCATAATCCTGCTAGGTGGTAAGAGCGTATAGATGGTTTGGACCAGTGCTAGAGCAAGAAGTAGAAGTAGAACCCTTTAGTACAAGAGATGAAGTAGTAACATGAATCTTATTTTCCCCAGAAGCAACCCTAGTAGGAAAATCCCTCTGCATATGACCAATCTGACCACATTTAAAGCACTTGTTCCTCCACTCTTCAAAAACTAAATGATGCACCTAACCACAAAATCTACAAGAGGGATATGATGGAGCTGACTGAACCCCACTAGCCTAAGGATGGGCACCCTGTAGCCTTGGACCCACACTATTTTGGAAATGATGATGTAATACCCCATACTTTTCTTAGTTTAGTTCAGCTCCTAGTGCTTGCATAAGAGTCTAAAAGCCTAAAAATTTAGCTATCTGTTGTGGACTTAGCCATTTTTAAGACCTTCTAACTTCGAGCAATTTTAAGTTGACCTTCCAGACTCCGAGTCGATGGTTTTTGAGTTGATTCATGTTCAGGGGTATAAGGATCATGTGTCGAGTAAGTTTTGGATTTTTTGAATGAGGATTGGGTCACATTTGAATTTCAATTCCAGCAGCTCAACGCGATTCCACCGCGTCGCACTAGCAATAGTGGTGACCCAAGTACTGCTCACGGTGAAGGTGTATTCATCATGTTCTTGATTCATAATTTGAATTCATGTGTCATGATATTTATCCTAGTGTGTGAAGTTCTTATTAGGTGAAGAATGTTCATAGAAATTATTTAGAGCCAAGTTGAGCAAAGAACCTTAGATTCATCTTAAGTTTGATGTTTGATTCTACAGGGGTCAACTTTGAAAGTGTATAAATTTTGATGTATGTAGAATTTTTCAGATCAAAACCTACCAAATTGTGGGTAATTGAATTAGATTTCCAACGATACCAATTTAGCCTTAATCCAAAACCCGAGTGAAAAGTTATGGAATTTTTCGTGCGAGGAAGTAAGCCACCACTATTACACCACGTCACGGTGAGCCTTCAAATCGTAATCCGGGTTACGAATTTTTGGTCTAAATGAGTGAGGGGAAATTGAGTCTTTTCCCACCTCAGTCCAGGTCGTAAAAATATAATTTTAAGCATCTATTGGGGAATTATTTGTCCTCATTCTCCTATTCTGCTCTCAAGAATAAACCCTAATTAATCCCCTTCAAAATCATCCATTTCATCACCTCTTCTTCAAGAAAAATCAAGAACTTAAGGTTCCTAATCCAAGAACTTCAAGAAAAGCATTCAAAAACATTTCTAAGGCTTCCAAGTCAAGCTTTCAATTTCAAAATCAAACCAATTAAGGTATGTGGAGGAGAGAAAGAAATTAGGGGAATTTAGAACGGATTCCACTTTTCTATATGCTAATTCGAATCTGGCGGGTCGCTCCTTTCTTCGTATGGGGAGTCTCGGGTTATGAACAAGGATACTTCTTTCATCCATGTGCCCAAAACTAGTTTTTAAAGTTGAATTTACATGAGTTTCAATTTAGGGATTCATACCCAAATATCATTGTTTAAAGTTTATGATGTTACAAGTGATTTAAGTGTTGAATTGCATGACTACTTTCACAAATTCATGCGTGTGATTTGATTTCATATATTGAGAATTGAATTTCATTATCTTGATTAGAATTGTTAAAATATTTCAAGATTATTGTTATTGAGCATGAATTTTATTATGATTTGACATGAGTTTTAAGAATGGGTTTGAAGCCCCAAGTTTAAATTTTGATATTTCAAGAAAGATGATGTTTAAGCATTCTTTGATAAGTGTGTATTCAGATTTTTAGCAAGATTTAATTTTTTGATCCTTAGCTAAGATATAGAATCCACTTTACAATTTTAATTACAGTTTAAAGTAAACAGATACATAACTGGTTTTCATTGTAAGCCTTTATGCTAGTTTTAAAGTGGATTTCCTACAGAATGACCATACAGATTAAAGGGAGTAGTATTTAGCACTGAGTTGGGTATGTGTCCTAGTTCACATGCCCCAGAATTACGAGCCAACATAGGTTCAGATTATCATATTATTCCTATTTATATAGATGCAGATACAGATTGTGATCACTTAGCTCAGGTTATACTCCCTGGCAAGAGTATGACACCTCTCCCCAACATGAGGTTTTTCCCTTAGGGAAACTAGACTTTGGACTCCATGATAGCTCACATGATTTATGTCTGTTAGAAGAACCTCCTTAACAGAAAAGAATAATAGAACTTTTAGAAGAAACTCCCTAAGTCCTAAGACAGAATAACAGTATAACTTTTAGAAACTAAGTGTAAAGGATCACAATATATTTTAGATATTGTTTTACATAAGACATTCGTTATGAGATTTCAGCTTTCAATTTACAGATATAAAGGTGAGCCCTTTTTACACTTAGCCTGCATGATTTGAAAACAAACTTAACTTCAGTCCTACTTATTCCACTAATAGAAAGAGTAAAAGTACAGCTTTTAGAACTAAGTGTTATAGTTCCCAAGATTTATACAGTATGCTTTATTATTCATAAGTTATGATTTTCAGCTTTCAGTTATTCAAGACAATGTGAGTCATTTACACTTAGCATGAATCATTTTACAAGTTTATATAAACATTGAGATATTATTTTACTCATGCATTCACCCCCATATGCTCAGTACATTCCAAAAGTACCGATCCACATATACGTCTATGTGATACATTATTTAATAATATAGGTACAAGTTATAGCGTGCACATCATAATCAGACAGTTGCAGCTTCCAGTCAGCATGTGATGAGCCATTTTGATTCAAGGATTCGAGTCAGTCATAGTTTGAGTAGCATTTTGTTTTCTTTATTTAGTTGTATTGATTTGGGATTGCTGGGGTCATGTCTCGGCTACCTATAGTCAATACTAGTAGAGGCTTCATAGACAGTCAGTAGAGTTAATGTATTTGATTCCAGTTTTGTTTTGTATAATCAGAGTTGTAATTATTTCAATATAGTTTTGTAATGATCATGTTCAGAAAATATTTATCTTCCGCATTATTCTTTCAGAATTATATATTTATTTCAGTTGCTCATGAGTTTTGCCAGTAAAAGGTTTAACTTGGGATCACTTGTGGTCCAGAGCACTGTGTGACATCCAGGGGGTAGTCTCGGGGCATTACTGGCGATCACCTGACGGTTTCAGTTAAGGAGAACTAGCCATAGAGTAGGAACCAGGATTGCCCCACTTCTTCTTAGACCATTTTCCACCATCTCTACCACTCTGTTGCTGACTTCCACCCTAATCCGAGTTGAAACTTCTTATTCTGTCTTTTACTCATCTCCTCTTGCTTCTTCTTTTCCTCCTGCACTTGTTGCATATACACCACAAGTATAGATATGTCCATATCTTTGTTCAACAAGGTGACCTTGATTTTCAAGATCAATTCATAGGACAACCCAGAAGCAAACTTTCTCATTCTAGCCCTCATGCTAGACACTAATTCTGGAGCATATCGCGATAGCTAGTAAAACTTTAAGGCATACTCATTTATTGTCATCCTGCCTTGCTTCAAATTAACAAATTCCTCAACTTTCGCCTCCCTCAACACCTGAGGAAAGAAGCAATCAAGAAAAAACACTAGAGAAGTCATCCAAAAGAGCAGACTCAACATCATCACTCTTAGACTGGTCCCATTACTCATACCACTAATACGTCACATCTTTCAACTAATAAGCAGTGAACTCCACACCCTCCACATCAGTAGCATACATCACACGAAAAAAAAATCCCATTTCATCAATGAAATTTGAGGATCTTCCTCAACCTAGAACCAGTGAAAGTATGAGGACTAAACCTCATAAATTGGTCAACTCTAGTAACCTCAGAGGGTGGAGCAATAGAAGCAACACGCTCAGTCTTAGAGGCTACCAACTGGGTAAGAAAATAGATTGACTAGCGAAACTTAGCATTAGACATGCCAGCTTGAGTGTCCGAGAAGGTCTAGAGGGAATAGATGGAACTCCACTAGGGTAATCAGAAGAAGTGACCCTAGACCAAGTCTGAACTCCTTGATTAGGACGAGCTCCATCCATATTGTCCCTAGACGAGACAGAAGAGTTTCTGCGAGCATTAAATCTTCTGGGGGGCATGATCTGAAAAGCGAACATACAAGGATTAGATGAGATTTTGAGATCTTAGACTCTATAGCCTGAAATAGAACAACAAGAAAGAAAAACATTCTAAAATGACTCGTAGCCTCTCCCTTATAAGTGTGGCGCGCTACACACCCATAAAAGAGACTCTACTTAACACGAATTTGTGGACACTCAATGACACCAAACCTAGTCTCTGATACCAACTTTTTCACGACCCGCACCAGGGTCTGGCCATGATGGGTATCTCAAGTCCACCGTGGACCAGAGACCACCCCTTATACCTAACCAAACCACCACACACTGTACAACAATAGATGAATTCCGAATATATAACAAGATAGTATAAGATAAGCTCAAGGAAATTTAAGACATGTCTATAACCGATAACTGATAATCAACTAACACAACCAAAAAACATCACCACCCAAGTCCATAGTAATCCAACAAAGTTTCTAAGAAAAAGAACCAAAAACTAATCTAGGTCGGGACTTGTCTCTGACAATCACAATGATAATGTAAACTCTCAAGTCTAGTCTATGAAAGGAACTGTTGAAATGTCTAAGTATTTTTGAGAATGAAAGCTCACCACTTCACCACAACGAACCGATGAACCGAGCCGATCCACCTAACTTTGCGCAGAAAAAGTAAAAGTACCTACGGTACCTGTATCGCGTGGGGATACAACACACGAAGACGGTTAGTGGGGTGAACACTAGCATGAAACCTAGGAATAGGAGACAAAATAATGTCAAGTCTAACCATTTCAAATACCATATGAACCACATCATAATACATATATAAATAATATGTTGGGATAGGGAACAAGGCTTAGCATGGACATTAAAACTTTAGCCTGGATTATGTAGCTCAACCGTTATAACATAAGAAGCCACCCACGTGCTATATGGGCCCAGCTCTCGACCAACTGGAAGGGCCCTAGTACGTGTAGCCGCATGAATTAGGGGATGTACATATGCACCATGGGAACTTGAATCACCCGGCATACCAAGGTGACTGATCACCCAATAATGTAATATGGGGGACTCGAACCTCCCATTCAAATGATAATAATTAGGGAGACTTGAACCACCCGGTCATATAGACCCCTGCATCGGCAACTGCGGTTTCCAGTATTGGTCCCTTGGGGCCTCCACATTTACGACTCAGCTACACAATCCTCATTAAAACCAAATTAAAATATTTAACACATATTCCCATTCATTGAACCATGATACACATTTAGTCATATACTGTTGGTATTGTTATACCAATTACACCTGCATGGTAATATCACATGCCAAACCAATTATCATCACTTGGGGGAATTCACAACCCCCTTGGTTCAATTTAAAAAATCATTATACTTCATTAGTTTTTCATATTATACAATAGTTCAAGAGTAGTTCAATGTGCATACTTTTCATATACAAAACCAATTTCACAATATGGGGTTGAGGTCATTGCCACTTCAATTGTCAATATTAACAAATTAGGAGAAATCACAATTTTCTAGTTTATTTACCAAAACCATGCACCCCATAAGTTCAAAATCATAATTAATGCATGAACAATCATATGTAAACCATAGGAAACATTGTTCAAACACAAACATTCAAAACCCTCAACTCATGTTTCAAAACCAACATCAAAATCATATGGATAATACTTTAAATCATATGCTTCTAATAAAGTAGCAAAATGCCCAAGATTATGGAGAGAATTCAACCCTTGAAGTTCTCCTTGACCCTCATCTTGGAAACGTAAGTATGGATGCTTGAGAAAGAAGAAAGAATATTTGGAGTGTGGTCTTGATGAAAAATATGGATCAAGTATGCTTATAGGTCGTGGGTTATTATTGGGATAAGAGAAAAATGTCTAAAATACCCCTATTAAAAAGCTGAAAAATAAATCGTCAGTCGCTAAATGTCACATTATGACTTATCTCTACGAGTCGTTGTCAAGACAGTGCCACCAGGCACACACACTGTTGGCCTTATGAATCGTATATCATGGCTCACAATGAAACCCTACGGCTTGCAGGGTCCAATTATAATCAACACAGAAACTATTTGGGTATACACTGGACATCCTACGATTTGCACACGACGACTCGTAATGGGTCCTTACGACTCAAGCGAGTCACTCGTACTCAGAGCAGAAAACTTAGTCACACACACTAGTCGGGCTACCATTTGGGTCCAACGACCCGTCAAGACTCCCTACGATTCGTAGGGTAAGTCATAGTTAGGACAGTGAGGATAAGATTTCAGAAATTTCTTAGAGATCAACACCTGGGGTGTTTCATTGATAGTACTAGTCAATTATGTGACCAAGTTTTTAACAGATGAAACAAAATCCTTTGATTTCTGAATTTGGTTTTGTTGAAGTGTTTGTTCTTCTTCACGTCATTTTTTTTAGAATTTTCTTCTCTTTGCTTTTAAACATGTCTTTTACAACAGTATCAGAAAATGCCACAAGGCCAACTTTAGAAGAATTAAGAAAAAGAACTTTATCTTTTATCTTTGAGACGGGTAAACTTTTCAAACCTCATGTGATTGATCAGTTTCTAGAGAGTCGAATTCTTTTTCTTATATTGCAGTTGACATCTGTCATGACTCCAAGACGGTGGAAACATTGTAAAGTAGCACATTAGGTTGAAAAATTGCACATCTTCATGTCCTCATTGAGAACACCAATAGTCAAATTTTAAGTTCAGAGCCTAAAATGCTATATTTTGAAGCTAAAATTCCAAAAATCAAATTTAATTTTGATCGAAACAGAAAAAACGCTGCAAGTGCAACAAACAAATAAAACACTGAAAGTCCAGGGACAAACAGATTGCTTTGACTTTGATAGACTCCTTCATAAAAATTTCAATTAATTTGCTAATCCTGCAATGTCACACGACAAATTCGATTTTAATTATTTTTTTCTGTCATGCATCGTTACACTACTTTGATTCTTTTTTTTTTTTTTACTTTTCAACTTTTTTGATATGTGTTTCATTTTCTACTTTTCAAATTTTATGTCTCAGTTTTCAATTATCTGATTAAAAAAAACACATGCCTTTATCATAAATATAGTCGAAATACTTTTAAAAATCTACATATAAATTAAATCCAAAAAAATACATTTAAAAGTAATGTTTTAGTTTTGAATACATTCCTTAACAAAATTACAAACTCCTACAATATAAGTGATTTACTATCTTACAAGATGTTTGGATTGATTTTTTTAAGTAGCTTATAAACCGAAAAAGTTAAAAGATATAAGTTGGGAATGCCCAACTTTGGAATTTTAACTTCTTTTTATACTTATTCAGCCCAAAAAGGTGCAAGAAAATACTTTTTATCTTTTCCAAACACTTACAAAAATAATAAAAAAGCTTAAACGCCAAAAGCTAGTTAAAATAAGGCAATCTAAAAACCCTCTTAGCCTTAATCAAATGTTTTGAGAAAAAAGTGGCTTTTAATAGTGTAAAACGATTTATTAAACCAGCGATAATTTTAGAAGAAAAAATTTGATTCTTCTTAATTGTATAAAATATTACTTCATTCATTCACTTTTATTTGTCACATCTTATTTCATTAGAGTCAATATGACTAATCTTCAAAGATAAATTAATTATATAAATTAATTATTTAAATTTAAATTGTGATCCTTCTTATATTAATATTATAAAAAAAATATATTTTAAAATATTGATCAAAGTCTACATAATTTTACTGAAACTTGATTAGCTAGTAAAAGTGAATAAATAAAGTAATTATTTTGAAATAAATCTTAATAAATAAAAACATGATTTATTTTCAGACGGAGGGAGTAAAAATCAGAAATCTAAAACTATACAAATACAGAAAACTGATCGCCTAGTCAAGACAAAAAAAATTGCAAGAATCTACAGAAAAATCACATGCTTGCAATAAATAATGCACGAAAACAAACAGTTAAAGCAAATTTGTCGTGTGACACTGCAGGACTAGGAAGCAAATTAAAAGAATTTGTTTTGAAATAGTCTGTCAAAGCCAAAACAATCTGTTTGTCGTTGCACCTGCAGCATTTTGTTAGTTTTGGTCTGAATCAAATTATACTGTCCTTTTTGAAATGTTAGCTTAAAAAGTAAGCTTTTTAGCTCCAATTTCGATAACATATTAGCATCATATTTCTTTTTCAAGACCTTTTCATATTTGCTTCACCAGATTTATAAATAACAAATAAATCAAATAAAAATTAGCTATGTGGATTCGGCAAATGTCCTTTTACAGTTTTATTGTTTCTTTCAAATTTAATTTTTAGACTCACCAACAACAAGAACGATGCTAGTACCAACAGTAGTAGCATTAGAAATAGTAGTATAAGAACCATCATCATGCGATTCGTTAAACAATACTGAATCAACTTCTAATTATACAAAGAAAATAAAGAATTTCTGAGACCAATTTTAAAAATTATTTTCCCAAGACTCAAGCTTCGATAAATAAGGAGTGGTTTTGTTTTAAAAAATAGTCATTTAATTAATTGCATTTGAACATAGGAAAATCACTTTCAAAAGCATACTTGGTAAGATTACCTCATTAAATTGACCCTTGAATTCACCCTTGAAACATTGACGAAACTATAGTCACTTTTTTTAAAGATCTTATATTGAAGATTTTGTTTTGTGTCAAGATTATGTATTGAGGCCCCATTGTCGGCATTCCCTTTGGAAAAACAAGGCAAAAGCAGAGATGATACATGTCAGCAGTCACTTGCTACTTTCCAAATTGCAGCCTCCTCTTTCCATCTTATTGACAAAACATGATGAATTGACCTCACTCCTCCACTTTTGTTTCAGACATCCCATTATACATTGCCATATTCAACACATAATTGGAGTGCTGTACAAGAACTTACGACCATATAAGATGTACAAAACATTATAAACGTTTCACAGGTAGTACATTGTACCATTGTAATTTAATGGCATTTTTCATCCACCATAATAAATCTTTAATTTGTTTGGTAAGAAGCTCATACTTCTTAAGAAATCATTTAGTTTTTATGTTATTAAGTTGATCTTATTAATTAGATGTTGAACTTAAAATTTGGTACTAATACTTCAATAATTTTTAAAAATGGTTACTTATAGAAAAATTAATTAATTCTCTCTTGATTTTTTAAATGGACAAATAAAAAAAAAATTAATAGAGTGATTTGCACAAAAAGGATTTTTGGGCGCCAGTATTTAAAATTTGACCTCGTTAAAAAAAGGCATAATACATTAATATGACCCTAAACTTGACACCAAATTATAACTTTGACCTTAAACTTTGATAATGCACAAATAAGACCTTTAACTATTCAAAACTTGAACAAATATAATCTCCGATTTTGCAACCCCATGCGTGAGTTTCACTCGCGCCTACGTGGAAAGCTCATCCAATCACACGGCGCCACGTCGTTAAAAGGGCTGACTTGGAGGGAGGTTATATTTGTGCAGTTTTGAATAGTTAAAGGTCATATTTGTGCACTGTCAAAGTTTTGCTTTTTGTGTTAAAACGGCATCGTTTTTTTTATTTTTGTTATTATTATTATTATTATTATTTATTTATTTATTTCTATAGCAGCAGCACCTAACTTTTTTTTATTAAAAAAAAAATCACAAGCAGGGATCGAACCCGCGCAGTAGGCTGAAGGAAGTGCCCAAGAAGAGAAAATAACACCACTGGGCTATCTAAGTGCCTTGTTTCATGTGGTTCAACATTAATATACGTACATAAATATAGATTTTCTACCTTATATATACAACGTAATTTTTTTACCGGCGGGGTTCAGGTGAACCCCATGGCAACCACGTAGGTCCGCCCCTGCGTTAATTTAATAACGTTTTAATAACTTTAATTTAATACTAACATTTTAATAACGTTAATTTGATCACGTTAATTTAATATACTACTACTACTATCCTTAATAACGTTAATTTAATAACGTTTTATTAAAACTATAATTTTTTATTATTAGTATAGTTTCATCTTTAATTTAATATTTAAATAAATTATATTTAGATATATTATATAACATAAATTCGCCCTTTGCTTTATAATATATATACATACCCGCACGATTTTTTTCGTATGAGGCTGACCCACCTAATTAATAAATCTTCAATATTGTTCTTTTTTCGCAATGACAAAAGAAATTAGATCTCATTTTCATCTTTGAGCCGAAAATAATGAAAAAATAATAGTGAAAAGTCATTTAAAGGTCATATTTGTCCAGTTTGAAATAGTTAAAGGTCCTATTTGTGCACTATCAAAGTTTAAGGTCAAAGTTATAATTTGGTGTCAAGTTTAGGGTCATATTTATGTATTATGCCCTTAAATTTTAAGCTGGACGCTCCCAGTTTTGCGTGTTGAACACGCGTTTTGCCACGTAGGATCGGAAGTCATATTTGTGCAATTTTGAATAGTTAAAGATCCTATTTGTGTACTGTCAAAGTTTAAGGTCAAAATTATAATTTGATGTCAAGTTTAGGGTCATATTTATGTATTATGCCTTAAAAAAATAATGTAAAGATAACTATTTTCCCAAAAGTGGGTGCAAAGAATTAGCGAGTTGCCATATTTTTTATTTCATATTGGGAAACACTTTCTTAACGATAATTTATGGTTAGCATCGAGATTATGGTAACAAAGCCTAGCAAATCGCTAGGATTTTAATCACAACTCACAAGACTTGCCTTAACACCAAGTTATGGTGATCATCCAAATTTCGATCATAAATTTTGATGAATTTTCAAGTGTTTTTCAGCATGTGGCTGAAAATCTTTGTGATTCTCAAGATTTAACCCAAAATCCTGACGATCGTCATACTTAGTTGGGTAAGAATTTCAACAACATATTTTTGCTTCAAAATTGATTCAAATCAACACCAAATTTAATATCCATCTTTATACTATCAGTTTCAATGATTTTAACAGGAAATTTCAAAAATAGCAATTCATAAAATTTAACTAAAAAAAAGGAAAAAATGGTTCGATGGACCCCTGTAATATGTCGGTTGTGTAAGTTGGACACTTCTACTTACATGTTTGTCATCTGGACCCTTGAACCCGTTAAAAAGCAATATTTTAAATACTTTTTTGGTGAGTGTAACACACTCGCCCCACGTCAGCTGTCACATCTGCCACGTCATTTTTCACGTCATTTTTATATATAAAAATATTAAATATTAAAATAAATAAATAAATAAACAACCAACCAACCCCCCTTCTCTTTCTTCCCCTTTTTCTTTGTTTTCCCGTTATTTCTTTCTCTATTTCTTATTATTCTTCCTCCTCTTCTCATTCTTCTTTTCCTTTATCATCTTTATCTTCTTATTCTTCTTGCTCTACGAAAAAACTTAAAAGTGAGAGCCGAAAAATTTAAGAAGTATGGAAAGAAGGAATTTTTGGAGATTTTTGTGATTTGGGTGATTCAAGAAACTTGAAATTCAATGTAAAGACTCAATTTTTATGATTTCTTTGAATTTTTTGTGATTTGGGTAATTCGAGAAACTTGAAATACAATGCAAAAATTCATTTTTTGTGCTTTCTTTAAAATTTTTGTGATTTGGGTAATTCAAAAAACTTGAAATTCAATGTAAAGACTCAATTTTTATGCTTTCTTTAGACTTTTTGTGATTTGGGTAATTCAAGAAAGTTTGAAATTCTTGAAATTCAATGTAAAAACTCAATTTTTATGGATTTTTTGTGATTTGGGTAATTCAAAAAAGTTGAAATTTCTTTAATTGAGTGAATTTTGTGAATTGGTTTCTTTGTGAATGAAGGTTTCTTTGTTGCTGGGGAACTGGTGGGGCAGTGGGGGAGAGGGGCTGGGGGTGGGATGGGGGAGAGGGGCTTGGGGAAATGGTGGGGAGGGGAGGCAGCAGGGAGAAGGCTGGGGTTGAGGGAATGGGGGGTGCTGGACGGGGGCTGGGTGGGTGGGGAGGGGCTGGATAGGGGCTGGAGTGGGTTGGGAGGGGATGGACGGGGCTTGGGTGGGGTGGGGAGGGGGGTTGGGGAAGGGTTTTTTTAATTCTTTTTTAAATTTATTATTTTTAAAAATATTTTTAAATTTAAAAAGGTGGAGGAAAAAAAAAGACCTTTTTAATTTTTTTTTAAATTTTAATATTATTTTTATTTTTTTAAAATTATTTTAATATAAAATTGATCAAAATTTGACGCAGGCACGCGCCTCATCCTAGTCAGCGCTTTTAATGCCACATAGGCCTGGTCAACGGTCAAAGGGTTTGAAATATTACTTTTTAGTGGGTTCAGGGGTCCAGATGACAAACATATAAGTAGAAGTGTCCAACTTATAAAATCGACATAGTACAGGGGTCCATCGAA
Organism: Capsicum pubescens; assembly: GCA_030864215.1. Lineage (NCBI taxonomy): Eukaryota > Viridiplantae > Streptophyta > Magnoliopsida > Solanales > Solanaceae > Capsicum > Capsicum pubescens. The sequence goes on from CM061538.1 coordinate 232,149,769, forward strand.
CTATTTATAACAACATTTACATAATTACATCTCATATCAACTCTCTCCTTTACTTTCTACCTTAATTTTCTCTCTAGCTCTATTTTCTATTCTCTTTCTTGTTCTTTTTTTCTTTACCATTTTTTTTCTTTTTTTCGTTTCTTTTTTCCTATTTTTTAATCTTTCTTTTTTTTCTTTTCCATTTTTTCATCGTTTTTTGTTTTTTTTTTCTCTTTGTTTCCTTTTTTCCTTTTTCATTATTTTTGTAATTTTATTAATCTTGTTTTCTTGTTCTTTTTATCTTTTGTTTTATTTTATATTTTATATGTTTTTCATATTGTATATTTATTAGTATCAAATCAAATATTTCAAATAAATTTATTATTTGCACTAGGATAGTTTAATTTTGAATATGTATAATTTATCATTTCTATTTGTATACAATAAGCATATGAATTTAATTGTATATTTTTAGTCTAAATATATAAATATGCAACGTATCACCTAATACAAATGTATTGTTAGTATTTTCATATAAAATTTATCATTTGTATTATATATAAATGTCACGATCCAACCCACTAAGTCATGTCGGGCACCTACCTACACCTACCCCAGATAGAAGAATCCTGAATATCCTACCATTTAATCAAATGTGGAAGTTACTATGTAATACACTTAGTTAATGTGATGTCAACCAGCTGAAAATCAAATCAAGTTGAAATAAGCTTTATCATTTAATTCTTCCCAAAACTTATTTCAATACATCAAATATGAAAAGTAAATGCAGAAAATAACTATAGGTGACTCCTCAGAACCTAGCCTAAATTGGTACAAGAACACTAGACAAGGAGTAGTAACATCCACGACACAACATCCATGTAGAATAAAGATGATAGGAGTTGTCGTTGAGAGATCGACGCAACTGCTATAGAAACTCCAATTGACCTGAACTAATGGCTATATCCCTGAGTGGAGAGATAGTAAGTATAGCACCAGTACAACCATATGTATTGATAAGCATCATCGACCGACCAGGGTTAGAAACAATTAACATCAATAATAAATATGAAAAAATTATAACATCAAATAAAGTTTCAATTCTAACCACAACTAAGGAGTCATCAACATATCATCCTAGCATCTTTGTGACCTACATGTCATTTAATATTTTCGTATATCTTTGTTCTTTAACTTAACATTTTGTACATCTTTATTCTTTGACTTAACATTTTTTATATCTTTGACTGTTAACTTAACATTTTGTATATCTTTGTCCTTTGACTTAACATAATCCAACTTAACCCTTTCTCCCTTCAAATTGACCAATTCTTATTATACCTACAATTCCTTAAGCTACAATCAAGTAAGCCTATCGGTACTCGTAATCAAAGACATCAAATTATCACCTTCCGTAAATATCATAAGTTTCATCCATCATATTATACCATAAATGATTCTTTCAGGAGATCAATCTCACTTTAACCAGGTCTGCATAAAGGACCTAATTTACATTCGTAAATTCTCATTCATTATTTACCACAACCAGAAAACACGTACGAGAACATATGTATGTACGTACATATGTATGTATGTATGTATGTATGTGTGTGTGTGTGTATATATATATATATATATATATATATAACTTTGACCAACATTTTAAGTTGTATTTCTTAATCAAATTGAAAAAGGAAAAATTACAATTTAAAGTACTTTTCAAATAGTTTTGAATATAAAAGTTTTAATTCTAAAAAATGAAATTAATCTAATATAACTTAGCTTTGAAACTTAGGGTGTTTTTGGTATAAAGGAAAAAACTAAAAAATATTTTTATGAAAAATAAGTTGGTTTCTTACTTATTTTCTTATGTTTGATTGGTGAGTGGAAAATATTTTCTAGAAAATATTTTTTAGTGTGTGGTTGGATAATAAAAAAAATATTTTTCAAAAGATACATTATAGTGTTTAGATAAAGAGTAGAAAATACTTTTTAGAAAATAATTTTTGACCCCTGAAAATACTTTTTATCAGGATGTGTTCGCTATGGAGGAGGAAAATATGTTTTTTAAAAATAAGTTATTTCTTACTTATATTCATGGGTTCGTTATGCAAGCAAAAAATATTTTTATATATTTAACACAAAATAATGAAAATGAATAGGGTAAGAAGGGTGGATTAAGAAAAAAGTTTTGAAACTTTTTTAAAATCAAATTCAAAAAAATTATTTTTTGAGGGGAGGGAACGCCGGTAGGTGTGTGGGGTGGGGTGGGGAGGTGTTAGAATAGATTGTAGGGGTGGGGTTAGAAAAAAAATTTAAAGCCTTCTAACAAAAATAAATTAATTTTTTTTGGAGGGGGGAAGGGAGGGGGCAAGCTAGTAGGGTAGGGGGAGTGAGGATGGAAGTAAGAAAAGTTTAATTTTTTTAAAACAAAGAAATTTTTTTTGATTTTTTTTTAAAAAATAAATTTTTCTTTGGAGGAGGAGGGGGTGATTGATAGGGGTCGGGGTTGGGGTAGGGGATGGGGGTAAAAATTCAAAAAAAAAAAATTGGATGGGGGTGGTAGGGGATTGGGGGTTGGGATAGGTTGGAACTTGAGAGTGAGGTTGAAGAGAGTTATGGAAAATATTTTCCTTACTTTTTGAAGGGAAGTCATTTTTCTTACATTTGAGGAAAATAAGTTGATTTTGAAAATATTTAACCCAACCAAACATGAGAAAATTGGAAACTATTTTCCAAAAAATATTTTCCTTCATACCAAACACACTCATAGTCAAATTGACCACAAAAAATGAAGGAAGCAAATAAAAAAATGGAGAGAGTAATATACAATAACATTCAAACATATGAATGAATGCATGTATGCAAGATGCTCGCATCATCTCTTACCCCTTATCAACATCATCATCATATTCGTATCGGTGTGGTACCTGACCCATATCACAACCATCATATCTGTACCGACGTGGTACTCGATCTATATCACAACAAGTACATTTGTAATGGAATGGTACCCGATCCATATCATCTCAACACATCAATATAGTGTAAATGAAATACAATTCAGTAAATGAGTCACAAGGCATGCTAGAAAGCAATCATAGATGCTAAGTCTTCAAACTAAGCACATACCAAGAAAGTCTAAGTACTATAGACCCTTGAGTTGTTTTGAAGTGGATTTCCTAAGAGTTCTGAGCTGAGTATGGGAGTAGTATTTAGCACCGAGTTAGGTATGATTCCGAGGTCTCATATCCCAAAATTATGTGCCATCGTAGGACTACGATTTATGGGCCCAAGGATGAGATAGTGATCACTGAGTTGAGGTTATACTCTCTGGAAAGAGTATGACGCCTCTTCCCAACGTGAGGTTTCTTCCTTAGGAGGACAAGACGTTGGACTCCATGTAGCTCATATGGTTTATGTCGGTTAGAAGAAACTCCCGAGTTTCCAAAGTTATGTAATTCCAAGAGTCACAGAGTTCCCAAGTCTTAAAGTTTCAAAGAGTCCTGAGTCCTTGAGTTTCGAAGAAGTTTTACTTTCCATGAGATAAAAGTATGAGTTTGAAAGCATTGTTTAAAGTCCCTTTATCCTTCAAGTATTGAGAATAAGAGGAGAGTAGAGATTTTTTTAAAATTCAAGTATAATGAATCACAAGATTTGTGTTACATGCTTCATTATACATGATTTATGAGCTTTACATTTTTAGACTTATTCAAGCTATGTGAGTCATTCCTAATTGCATGCATGATTTGATGAAAGAGTACTGATATTATTTTACGTAAATGCATACACCCCCATATACTCAGTACATTCCCAAGTGTTGGTTCACATATACGTCTATGTGCTACATTGTCTTATAATGTAGGTTCAGGTGCTCAGTCCCAGCCTCGTCAGTGATTTCCGAGTACCTTTTGTCTACATCTCCACAGTGGTGAGTCCTCATGCTTCGAGGACCTATCTTCAGATATTTCAGTACTTTAGTAGATATATTATGGCTTTCAGTTCAGTTTGAGTCATTTGGGGACCTGTCCTAATGGCTCTCTAGTTCATGGAGTAGTAGAGGCTTTGTCAGACTAGTTATCAGATTGTTAGTATGTTGAGATTTCTAGTATTGTGGTCGTTTGGACCAAATATTTTCTTCGTATTTCCTATCATTTGATATGACAGCATCAGTGTTTCATTTATTTTATCTCGAAGTAAGTTATTATATGTAGTAACGGGCTCAATGGGTTAGCTTGGGGCTACTTGTAGCCTTAAGCACCATGTGACGTCCCGGGACTCATTTTTGGGGCGTTACAAACTTGGTATTAGGGCCTAAGGTTTAAGGAGTCCTAGGGAGTTTGACAAGCCACGTTAAGTAGAGTCTTGATCATCGGTGTGTAGCGCGCCACATCTATGAGCAAAAGGCTACAAAATGTTTTAGTAAAAAGTTGTTTTTTCTTTCAGATTCTATCGTGCCTACAGTTGTCCCTCTCATATAATAATTCATGATTTCCTATTTCAAAAAATGCCTCCCCAAAGAGCGAATGCCCGCAGAAATAATAATGAGAAACACCAGTCTGTTGATCCCTTGAATGAGACCGTGTCTCATACTGAGTTTTGGGCGGCCTTTTAGGCATTAGTCCAAGCAGTCACCGCTAATGTTCAGGCCAATAACTAGGCCGCAGTTCCAAATTAGCAGGGAGGTGATTTAGCTGCGTCTAGGATTCATGATTTCATGCGGATGAAACCACCAGAGTTTTGTGGGTCTAAGGAAAGTGAAGACGCACAGTTATACCTTGAGAAGGTGGGAAAGATCACACAGGTGATGCATGTTTCTGAGTAACAAAGTGTTGATCTAGCGTCTTATAGGTTGAAAGACATTGCTTATGACTGGGTTGTATTGTGGAGGAAGGGTAGAGGTGAGGATGTTTCTCCTCTGACTTGGTAGGTGTTCTAAGATGCATTCTTGGACAAATTCTTTCCGCTTGAGATGAGGAAAGCAAAGATTGAGGAGTTTATGATCTTAAGGTAAGGCTCTATAACTGTTAAGGAGTACTGCTTGAAGTTTAACCAGTTAGCTAAGTATGCTCCTGATTTGATTGCTGACACCCGAGCTAGTATGAGCAAGTTCATGACAGGTGTTTCTGGTTTGGTACTTAAAGAGTATAGGACTGCAATACTGAATAGGGATATGGATATGTCTAGGTTGATGATACATGCAAAGCAAATAGAGACAGACAAGATAAGGGAGAGAGATATAGAGAGGGGTAACAAGAGGGATAGAACTAAGCAGCATGAGTATAGTCAAGCTAGGTCCCACGGAGGGAACCACCCATATTTCCAGGGTCGTCCGTCTATGCCTGCACCATAAACAGCTAGTGCTCTCGCACCTAGAGATAGGCAGTAGTAGGGAAATAGACCTTCTATGTCTAGATCCCAGAACAGTGTGAGTAACAGACCTCGTGGTCCTCCGTATACTAAGTGTGGTAGGGACCATCCCTGTGAGTGCTTAGCTGATCAGAATGGTTGTTTTGGTTATGGCAAGCTAGGCCACAGACTTAGAGATTGTCCGCATGCTAGGCATGGGAACAGAGATATTCGACCTCAGACACAGACTACTAGTGCACCAGCTCCTGTAGCCCATCCCATCCCTGCTCAGGGCACTTCATCTAGCACTGCTGGCGGTCAGCGCCAGAACAAATTCTATACATTACTATGTCATCAAGAGTAGGAGGACTCTCCCGATGTGGTTACTGGTATGCTCCGTGTCTTTTGCTTTGATGTTTTTGTGTTATTGGACCCCGGGTTAAGTTTCTCTTATGTGACCCCATTAGTAGCTGTGAATTTTAAAATGAGTCCCGAGAAGATTCCTGAGCCTTTCCTAGTTTCCACTCTAGTAGGAGAGTCAGTTGTTGCTAAGCAAGTGTATAAAGATTATCCTGTTACTGTTCTTCATAGAGTCATATTTGCTGACTTGATAGAATTAGACATGGTGGATTTTGACCTTATTTTGGGTATGGACTGGCTTCATTCTTATTATGCGTCTATAGACTTTCGTACTCGTGTAGTCAAGTTTCAGTTTCCTGATAAACCAGTTTTCGAGTGGTCTGTGAGTTCAGTATCTCCCAAGAGTCATTTCATCTCCTATCTCAAAGACAGAAAGCTTATATCTAAAGGTTGCATCTACCACCTAGTTAGAGTCAAAGACACTAAGTCCGAGGCTCCAACTATTCAGTCAGTCAACATTGTTAATGAGTTTCCTGATATCTTTTTAGAAGATTTCCCAGGGGTACCTCTCGATAGAGAGATAGAATTTGGGATTGTCCTTCTTCCCAACACTCAATCTATTTTTATTCTGCCATATTGTATGGCACCTGCAGAGCTTAAGGAGTTGAAAGATCAACTCAAAGATCTTTTAGATAAAGGTTTCATAAGGCCTAGTGTCTCTCCTTGGGGCGCACCTGTACTGTTCGTGCAAAAGAAGGATGGTTCTTTGCATATGTGCATTGACTATCGTCAGCTTAATAAGGTCACAGTCAAAAATAAGTATCCTCTTCCGAGAATTGATGAACTGTTTGACCAGTTGTAAGGTGCAAGTTGTTTCTCCAATATAGACCTTAGATCCGACTATCATCAGCTTAAAGTGAGGGAATGTGATATTCCAAAGGCAGCCTTCCGAACCCATTATGGTCACTTTGAGTTTCTAGTCATGTCTTTCGGGCTAACCAATGCCCCAGCGGCCTTTATGGACCTCATGAATTGAGTGTTCAAGCAATATCTTGATATGTTTGTCATTGTTTTCATAGATGATATCCTTGTGTACTCCCATACTGAGAACGGCCATGCAGATCATCTTAGAATTGTCTTATAAACTCTTAGACATCACCAGTTGTTCGCCAAATTCAACAAGTGTGAATTTTGGCTAAGATCAGTAGCCTTTCTGGGTTATATTATTTCAGCCGAAGGAATTAGAGGTGATCCCCAAAAGATAAAAGCTGTAAGAAATTGGCCTAGAACTATTTCCCCATCTGACATTAGAAGTTTCTTGGGTCTAGATGGCTACTACCGCCGTTTTGTTGAAGGTTTCTCTTCTATTGCGTCTCCCATGACCTGGCTGACCCAAAAGAAAGTTAAGTTCTAGTGGTCAGATTCCTGTGAGAAGAGTTTTTAGGAGTTGAAGAGTCAATTTACTTCAGCCCTGTGTTAACTTTGACTGATGTTACAGATGGTTTTGTGGTGTATTGTGATGCCTCCAGAGTTGGTTTGGTTTGTGTGTTAATGCAAAGAGGTAAGGTTATAGCCTATGCCTCTAGACAGTTAAAGCCACATGAAAAGAACTACCCAACCCATGATCTTGAGTTTGTTGTTGTGGTCTTTGCTTTGAAAATATGGAGACACGATCTTTATGGTGTTCATGTTGATGTGTTTACTGATCATAAAAGTCTGCAATATGTGTTTAGCCAAAGGGAGTTAAATCTTAGGCAGAGGAGGTGGTTAGAGTTGTTAAAAGACTATGATATGAGTGTGTTGTAGCACCCGGGCAAGGCCAATATAGTGGCAGATGCCCTTAGTAGGTTGTCCATAGGTAGTGTTACTCATATAGAGGAAAGTTAGAAGGAGTTAACTCATGATGTGCATTGTCTGGCTAGATTAGGTGTTAGGTTGCTTAATTTTGCTGAGGAAAGTACTTTGGTGCAAAGTAGCTCCGAATCCTCTTTAGTTTCAGAAGTAAAAGAGAAGCAAGACTTAGATGATAGTTTGGTCAGACTGAAGGGATCAGTTAAGGACCAAAAAGTAGAGGTTTTCTCCTAAGGGGGGGAGATAGTGTGCTGAGACTACAAGATAGATTGTGTGTTCCGTGTGTTGATGATCTAAGGTAGAGAATTATGGCTGAAGCACATGGCACACGATATTCTATTCATCCTGGCACTACCAAGATGTACCGCGACTTGTGGGAAATCTATTGGTGAAGTGGTATGAAGAAGGATATAGCTGAGTTTGTAGCAAAGTGTGCAATATGCCAACAGGTTAAGGTAGAACACCAAAGACCTGGTGGTGTGATACAAGAGTTTGGTATACCTACTTGGAAGTGGGAAGGGGTGAATATGGACTTCGTGACTGATTTACCTCTTTTGCATCATCATCATGATTCTATTTGGGTTGTTGTAGATAGGCTGACTAAGTCCGCGTATTTATTGCCCGTGTCTACATCTTATATAGCTGAGGATTATGCTAGATTGTATATTCGGGAGTTGGTCAGGTTGCATGGATTCCCCTTGTCTATCATTTTAGATAGGGGTACTCAGTTCACTTCTCAATTTTGGAGAGCTTTCCAGAGGGGTCTTGGCACCCAAGTTCATTTAAGATCCGCATTTCTCCGCAGACTGATGGTCAGGGTGAGAGGACCATCCAAACTTTGGAGGATATGTTGAGGGCATGTACTCTAGATTTCAAAGGTAGTTGGGATGAGCATTTTCCACTTATTGAGTTTTCATATAACAATTGTTACCATGCTAGCATCGAGGTGGAACCATTTGAGGCTTTGTATGGTAGGAGATGTAGATCACCCATAGGTTGGTTTGAAGTGGGTGAAGCTGCTTTGGTTGGACCTGATGTAGTATTTGAGGCTATGGAGAAGGTGAAGTTGATTAGAGAAAGGTTGAAGACAGCTCAGAGTCGTCTAAAGTCATACGCCGATGTGAGGAAAAGGGATCTTGAGTTTGAGGTGGGTGATTTGGTGTACTTGAAGATTTCACCCATGAAAGGGGTGAAGAGGTTTGGTAGAAAGGTGAAGCTTAGCCCCCGTTATGTTGTCCCCTATAGAGTCTTGAGTCGTGTTGGTAAAGTAGCCTATGAAGTTGAGTTGCCCGCAGAGTTGTCAGTCGTTCATCCTATTTTTCATGTCTCCATGCTTAAAAAGCATATTGGTGATTTCATTATAGTAGATCCTTCAGAGAGTGCTGATATTCAGTATAGTCTTTCATTTGATGAGATTCCTGTTGAGATTCTAGATTTTCAGATTCGTAGACTGAGGAACAAAGAGGTTCCCTTGGTCAAAGTTTTGTGGCAGAACCAGTCAGTTGAGGGCGCTACTTGGGAGGCAAAAGCAGACATGCGATCCAATACCCGCACCTCTTTTTTGCGAGTTCAGATCAAGCCGAAGGTAATATTCTTCCTTAATTCAGCCCTTCTAATCTAAAGTTTAAGCTATGCATCTACCCTTGTTAAGTTCATGCATTCTCTAAATTATTCAAGAGTTAGAAAGACATAGAGCCCGTTTAGCAAATTGCTTCAGCTATGTGTACTCAATTTTTCCTGTGTTCTTAGTCTAACTAGCGACATTAGAGTAAGAATGTTTCCAAGGGGTATATATTGTAAGACCCCACAAAATTCTCTCGTAGAATGAGCCTTAGGGTGTGTCAAGTGAGGTGTAATTTTGGCCCTAAAAGATTGAGAAGTGACTTCCTAAGTGAGTATCATGTTAACCATATACAATTTCCCCAATTTGTACTATTTATCACATGGTAAATTTGATAAGCTTTCCGTCGATATAAGATTTGCGCAAATCTGATACCCGGGCAAGAAGTTATGACTAATTTAAGTCCTAGTCATAAACTGCATCATTTTAGTGCTTGGCACGTCGCGGAGAGGGTCTATTTGACAATTTTCAAATTCCAGTGAAACTCCGCAATAGTGGCGCATTGCGGAGGACCCCAATTTCCCAATAGTCAATTTCCAGTGTCCTAGCGCGATTGTGATGCGTCGCGCTGAAGTTCCAGGTCCCAACCAGTGGGACAATGCGATGGCTCCGCATCGTGGTGACTCCCAGATTCTCATTTGTCAATTTCCAGTGAGCCACCGTGATAGTGGCGCGTCGCGGTGGCCCATAAAATCGGGTTCCCAGTTCAATTTTTCCATCTTTGTACAGAAGTCAAAAAGGGCACTTTGGACTTTTTCCAAGCCTCTTAAACTGTGCAAACATCAGAATTTAGGGCCACTACAAGCATCATATGAGATTTTCTCACAATTTCCCGCAACCAAAAACCCTAAGTATCTAGATCCTCTTCTAAAAATCTCAGGAATTCACCATAGATTTCCTAAATTGAGTCAAGATTCAAGGTTCTCATGTCAAGGGCTTCAAGAACCCACATTCAAGAGTACGAATAGAGTCCCAAAAGCGAGAGTTCATCCAAAGCTTCTAATTCAAGGTATGTGTGGTTTGAATAAGAACACGTCTTTCATTTTTGTGCCCAAATTGTTGATTTTTATTTAAAAAATTCGTATTCTTGCAAATGGGTTATACCCAAATTACTTTATTTTGAGATTATGAGATTACGAGTTGTTCAAGTCTTGATTTGCCGGATTATTTCACTATTTTATGACATGAGTTGAGAAATTATGCTATGAGTTACAAGTATGAGTTTTGATATTTCTTGAAGAGTATGTTGTTGAGTATGATTCAATCAACGAGTACTTTGATTTTAAAGGAAGATTATTTCTAAGCCTGAGTTTAGACAGGAATCAACATTATTCAGTCTTTATAATTTAAAGCTAAGAGAATTATAATTTAGTCTTCACTATAGACCCTTGAGTTGTTTTGAGGTGGATTTCCTAAGAGTTCTGAGCTGAGTATGAGAGTAGTATTTAGAACCAAGTTGGGTATTATTCCGGGGTCTCATACCCCAAAATTACGTACCATTGTAGAACTGAGATTTATGGGCCCGGGGCCGAGATAGTGATCACTGAGTTGAGGTTATACTCCCTGGCAAGAGTATGACGCCTCTCCCCAATGTGAGGTTTCTTCCTTAGGAGGACAAGACGTTGTAATCTATGTAGCTCACATAGTTTATGTCGGTTAGAAGAAACTCCTGAGTTTCCAAAGTTATGTAAATCCAAGAGTCACAGAGTTCCCAAGTGCTAAAGTTTCAAAGAGTCCTGAGTACTTGAGTTTCGAAGAAGTTTTACTCTCCATGAGATAAAAGTATGAGTTTGAAAGCATTGTTTAAAGTCCCTTTACCCTTCACGTATTGATAATAAGAGAAGAGTAGAGATTTTTTTTAAAAGTCAAGTATAATGACTCACGAGATTTGTGTTACATGCTTCATTATACATGATTTATGAGCTTTACATTTTTAGACTTATTCAAGCTATGTGAGTCATTGCTAATTGCATGCATGATTTGATGAAAGAGTACTGATATTGTTTTACATAAATGCATACACCCCCATATACTCAGTACATTCCCAAGTGTTGATCCACATATACGTCTATGTGCTACATTGTCTTATAATGTAGGTTCAGGTGCTCAGTCCCAACCTCGTCAGTGATTTTTGAGTACCTTTTGTCTATATCTCCACAGTGGTGATTCCTTATGGTTCGAGGACTTATCTTCAGACATTTAAGTACTTTAGTATATATATTATGGCTTTCAACTCAGTTTGAGTCAGTTGTGGACCTGTCTCAATGGCTCTTTAGTTCATGGAGTAGTAGAGGCTTTGTCAGACTAGTTATCAGATTGTTAGTATGTTGAGATTTCTAGTATTGTGGTTGTTTGGACCAAATATTTTCTTCGTATTTCCTATCATTTGATATGACAGCATCAATGTTTCATTTATTTCATCTCAAAGTAAGTTATTATATGTAGTAACAGGGAAAAAGGGTTAGCTCGGGGCTACTTGTAGCCTTAAGCATCGTGTGACGTCCCGAGAACCGTTTTTGGGGCATTACATAAGTAACATGTTTAGAGTGTTTAAGGTCCTTTTTAAAAAATTTAACAATAAAAAATTATCAAATAGAGTGTAGTCGAGAAAACTAGTGGTTCTAGCTTTAGTTATGCTTGTTCTAGTGTACTTTGATGATCTCTATTGTGTGGTTTGCACTAATGCTTGATATATGATGTTGTAGGATACCATTGGAGGTGTTTTGGAAGGTAATTTAATCCCACATACAAGTCATAATAAGTGTAAAAATAAAGAGAAAACGTACGACAAGATATGAGCTTAAATGGAGTGAAATCTAACATTTGAGACCACCCCTTGCACCGCATCCCCCAAGGCAGGATATGGTGTGTGCCCCTCACCCCCTATGTCGATCCCTTACTTTCTTAGACTTGCTTTTGGTGGGTTAATCACCCCTCAAGAGCCATTTTAGGCCTCGCGGCGCAAGGCAACTCCCGGGACGTCGAAAAGGCTATTTTTATGTCTTTAAGTGAGGGGGAATATTGTCACTGCATATATTTCGTGTTGGGATACCCATTGGCGACCTAAAACACTATAAAAGGATCATTTATTCACAATTACATGACATCTTTGTATCAATTAATGAATTGGAGAGGAAATAAGTAATAAAGGGGCTCAAACTAGGTTTTTTGTTCTTTAACTTTACTTTCTTGTAGTTTTGCTTTATGAACTCATCTATGGTGATTCTTTGTAAGACTATGAGTGGATAAAATCCCACATTCTATGATTGAGGCTACAACATAATTGTTTAATTATGGTTTTATAGTTTGTTTTTATATTTATTAAGTTTGTAATTGTTCTTGTATTCTTGTTTTACTATTCTAAAGCGTCATAAACTTTAGGATAAATCTAAGTCCTAAAGTGAATTGACTATAGGAGTGGAGGGACAGAATGAAGAATGTAAAGATTCTGGATCATGTCTTTAATTGTTATATATTAATTATTGAAGGATGATTTATGCTTAGAATAGAGATATACCTAAACGACCCACTTGGTTAGTGAAATAGGAAACTAGCTTAATGCATACAATTTAAAACTCATATCCCCGCTCAACAATGTAGTTGTGAGATGACATAGAGGATGACCATTCCCAAGTTATAATATCAACCCCATAGAGAAAAAATCATGATAAACACCAACATTTCTAGAAACCATGGTTATGCATGAATGTGTAGTAAGTCTCAACCTTGGAATCTCTCTACATATTGTTTACAATCCAAATTTCATAACATTTTTAATTTTGTTAGTTAGTTATAATTACATTGATCATAATCTTGTTACAAAATCACACTTATTTAATCTCATTAGTAATGCTAGAATTGGATTTCTCGCTAAATATCAAGTCCCTCTGGGATTGATATTCGGCTCGAAAAGGCCACTATATTACTTGCACGAATACGTACACTTACGTGTGCAGTAGAAAGCAATAATTTTTTGGCGTCGTTGCCGGAGACACTTAAAAAGGCTAAAGAGGATTCTTGTTTTAAGAAGTTCTTTGACACTTCATATAACTTCACATTAATATTCCTTTGTTAGACATTTTGCAGGAAATGACAAAGCACGTTGAGTACTTAAAGATATGGTGTCCAATTATACAAAGTTGGGGACATCGAGATGATAACACTTACTGAGGAGTGCAATTCAATAGTGATAAGCAAGATGCCCTAGAAACTCAAGGACCTTGGGAGTTTCAGCCCCCCTATACGAATTGGTGAAAGTGATGTAGTCTATGATTTGAGTAATCTCGAGTTAAACATCAACTTGATACCCCTTTCAATGTTTAAAACTATGGGTTTAGGAAAATCGAGGCCATGTTTAGTTGTGCTCCAAATGGCAGATAGAACAAGAGTGGTTTTTGAAGAAATCATAGAGGATGTTCTCATCAAGGTTGGTAAGTTCATTATTCCTGCTGACTTACTATTCTTGATTATGATACAGATGACATAGTACCAATCATATTGGGACACCCATTCTTAGCAACTGGAGGAACACTTATTGATGCGAGAGAGGACACTCTAAAAATAAGGTTGAATAGTGAAACGGTTGTCTTCAAGGTATAAAAAACACTCAATACACCCTCACACTATAAGGATTTGTACATAATCACGGCTATAGAAGTGGATGAGTGTCGGGTAAAGGAGTGCAAACATCCAATGACTACTTCGAACTCTCTCATAGAGTTTCCCAAATTACCAAGTAAGACTGAAGTTGAGAAACTTAAAAAGGAAACTGGAAAGGCAAGTGTGAAAATATGCATACCTTGAGAGTAAGCACTCACGAGGTTAGAAAAGAACAAGAAGATAGGCTCCAAGTAGGAGGAAAAAAATGAGAGGCTTTGATTGAAAATTATGATGTAAGTCATGCCACGATAATAAATCAGGCGTTGCTTGGGAGACAATCCAAGTTAAGATAGTTATTTTTATTTTTCTTGTTTCTCTTTAGTATCACCTTTGTTTTTGTTTTTGTTTTGAATTAACAGATTGAAGAAAGGTCTGAGTCTTAGAGATCTGAGCTAAGGAGCATAGCAAAGACTAAGTGTGGGGTCCTCCAGACCCTTTTTGATGGTTAAAATGCTACTAACTAGGCCTCGAAGCCTTAGAAAGTATTTATGTCCTTTTTTTAAGTTATACTTTGGGGACAAAGTGTAGTTTTAAGTGTGTGTGGAAAATCTTCCAATTGGTTAGGGTGAAGTGTTGCTACATGATTTTTATTTTCCTACTGTTTGACTAAATTTAAAAAATCATAAAAAGATTTAATCTTTATTTATTTTCAAGTTTTTGCTGGTCTATTAAGTAGAAACCCACTTCACCTACCCCTTGGTTTTTATTTTCTGTTCTTTTTCGAGGGGAAGCCCTTTGAACCTAGTATCCCTTTTCAATTTTTAGGAGTAATTTCAATTTTTTGTTATTAGGAATAAATGAGACGTTCTTGATAAGCGCTATGTATGATTACATGATGCAAGTTGGTTTTGAATATGAAAGCATGTGTAATGAGTTAAATGACTATTTTTGAGATACATAGACTCATTTATATGACTTTTAAGTGATGTTGGCTTAATTTTGAATTCTTACTATTACATGGTTGAGAGTCTACAAAAATCCTACTTGATTTGAGCATGTGCCATGTGTGAGTGAGTTTTTTTGTTATGTTCCTTATTGCATAGTGATTTCTGGAACTTGCCTGGTGTGTTTCCAAAGCAAAATAAAGAAGGTTGGGCTTAGGAGATGATATAGGTATTTATTTGATAGCCATGTTTTATACCCTATTTATCTACCCTTGTTGTATGAACTTACCTGGCTTTGTTAAGCCTTTAGCCTCTTCTTTGGTATCCTCATGTGTAGCTTATCCTCTTTCTTTCAATTAACCATAATTTTATCCAAAACTCCTAAGCACTTTAGTTGAAATATTGAGATGTTAAGGAGTGTACAATTGAAGGAGGAAAAGAGTGAATGGGAAGCCCCAAAATAGTAGCTATTGGTATGTGGAAAATGTTTATGTATTGTTGGTAAGGATTAGTGTAAGGGAAGGAAAAATTGATTAATAAAGAATCATGTGTTGATAGAAAATAATTCCTTCTTAAGATGTGTAAACTAGCTAAAAGATATGGGGCAAAACAAAAGAGAAGTGGGAAGATAAAAATGGTGAAAATTGATTGTTAGAGAGGAATCTAATATAAAGTGTGATGTATTAAAATTCTTAGAGAAGATAGTCACTATTACTTGCCAGAATAGTTTCTACCCGTCCCGTAGCCTACATTACAACCTTTTAAGTCTACTTGATCTTGAAACTTGATATTCTGCTATTAGTGGAGTACTGCACTAAGGGAAACCTTATGGTTCATCTTATGCAACATATGAATTACTTATGAGAGTGAGTGAAATTTGATGCTTACACCCATTCTTATGATAAACTTCATATTTCTGAGTAAATATAGGTGACTCTCTTGTGGTTAGAGTACATGTTTGATTTTGGTTAGAAGATTTGTATGATTTAATTGTTAAGTAATATGCTTGAGTTTGCCAACTAAATAGAGCCAATTCTTGAGGTTAGGAAGTTTTGAAGTAGTGTTCATATCTTTTTAAGTGGAATGCAGGGGCGGACCTACATTCATTTTTGGGGTGCTCCAGCACCCATTAAACTAGATGCGGACTAGGTAAAATTACATTGAAAATATACGAAAAAAGGTATATAATATATAAAAGCAACCACTATAACAAAAAGTTGGTTGAGTGCGTTGGTATTTAGGTTGACCTTATGGTTGTCCCCTGAAAGGGTGCCCGAGTTCGAACCTCATTAAGGTGAGTTTTTATTTTTTTTCAGTTTTTAAAATTTTTAAGCACCTTAAATCCCGTGTCTACTACTGGTGGGATGTGACATACTTGTTGTGGAACTTGCTATTCATGTAGTCATTGTACTCCTAGCTTGAGTGGATTTTTTGGAGTAGTGATGTTAGATTCTCCTTGATGGTGCTTGATTTAAAATAGTTGTTCGAGTACGAAAAAGGCTTTAAGTGTGGGGTGATATTCTTAGGCGTATTTATACTCTAAGTGTCACTATCTATGCACATTTTGCTTAGTTTTGAGGACTTTTTGATGTACTTAATAAGGCATTAAAGGTGTAATTGTGTATTTATGTATTAATTTAAATTTTTAAAGTGTTTAAGGTGTTTTCAAAACAAGTTAAGAATCAAAATGATCAAATAGAGTTAAGTCGATAAAACTAGTGGTGCTAGTTTAAGCTATGTTTGTTCTACTGTACTTTGATGAGCTCTGTTGTGTGGTATGCACTATGTTTGTTATATGATATTTTAGGATACCATTGAGGGTGTTTAGGAAGCTTATTTAATCCTACAAAAATTCATAATAAATGGGTAATAAGGAGTAAATGTACGACAAGATAGGAGCTTATACAGAGTGGAATCTCACGTTTGGGAGCACCCCTTGTGCCGTACCCCCTAAGGCAGGATATTGGGTGTGAGACTCACCACCTATGTAGACCTGTCACCGCCTTATACTTTATTTAGGTGGGATTTATACCCCTAAAGGCCAACTTTAGGCCTCGCAACGTGAGGCAACACTCAGGACGTCCAAAAGTTGATTTTTATGTCATTAAGTGAGAGGCAATGTTTTCAATGCATATATTTCATGTTGGGCTACCCATGGGTAATCTAAAAACTATAAAATGATAACTTAGTCATAATTACATGACAAGTTTGGATCAATACATGAATTGGAGAGGAAACCGACAATCTAGGGGCTCAAACTAGGGTTCTTTGTTCTTTAACTTTACTTTCTTTTAGTTTTGCTTCATGAAATCATATATGGTAATTCTTTGTAAGACTATGAGTGAATAAACACCCTAATTCTAGTATTTAGTGTACAACATGATTGTATAATTATGGTTTTATAGTTGTTTTTTATGTTTATAAAGTTTGTTATTGTTCCTGCATTCTTGTTTTACTACTCTAAAGCGTCATGAACTTTAGGATAAATATAAGTCCCAAAACAAATTAGACATAGGAGTGGAGGGATGGAATAAATAATTTAAGGAGTGTGGATCATGTCTTTAATTTTTAAAGGATGATTTAAGTTTAGGATAGAGATATACCTAAATGACCCACTTAGTTAATGAAATGGGAAAATGGCTTAATACACCCAATGTACTTATATCCCCGCTCAACAATGTAGTTGTGAGATTACTTTGGTTATATGACTTATATGATGACCATTCCCAAGCTATAATATCAATCCTACAGAGAAAAAATCACAATAAACACCAACACTAGCTAGAAAGCATGGTTATGCATGAATGTGTAGTAAGTCTCAACCCTGGAAGCTCTCGACATATTGTTTACAATTTAAATTTCATACCATTGTTAATTTTTGTTACTTAGTCACAATTACAAACCTCATAATCTTATTACAAACTCACACTTATTTAATCTCATTAGTAAAGTTAGAATTGGATTGCTCGTAAAACACCAAGTCCCTGTGGGATTGATATTAAGGAAAAAAGGGCCACTATATATTTGCACGACCAGATACACTTGTATGTGCGGTAGGATGCAACACACTGCTTCAAACCTGAGCTTATACTTAGCTCCCGAGGGAGCTATATGAGAAGACGAAGAAGAAGAAACTCCACTCCCGGGACTGTATACTGGTGGGGATGTGGAAGGTCCTGTGAGTTATGTTCGCATACACCTTTCCAGATAAGGATCTCCAAATACTAAGTGCAAAAGATATTGAGGATTTCTTCTTCCTCAGTGGTGTAGATGAGGAGGACCTGAATGTCGCAATCCTTGAAGACGATGCCACCAACTATAATTTTCCCCATCCCCCTCCCTTTTTATGTTTTAAGTTTTTGGATTTGGGTTTTGCTATATGTAGTTTTGATGATGAGAAGCTAACTGCAAGGGACCAGGTCCATAGATGTGCAAGGTACAGTACAGCTGGCACACATTGTCTGCACAATTTTGTCCTCTTGTGTAACAAACTTGCAGGTGCTATTTTGTACTGATTAGGACAGCTGGTCCAATGATCTTTCAGCCCTAATCATTACTCAGCTATAAAAGAAAAGAGACATATCTTCATTAAATAGTTTTTTCCAATTACAAAGAGTGAAGAGAGGAAGCAAAAACCATTTCAAAACTGCTTAAGCACTGCTTATGTTCTAATCATTGTAGCATACTTAAGGAGTGAGAAATTGTTCTTGAGTTAGTACTGATATGTAACTGAACTGCTCATGTTATAAGAGTAGTGTTTTTCTCTTTGAGTAGTGTGTGCTTAGTTAAAGTTGCCTAAGTGTGAGGATGATTAGAGTTAATCAGCGTAGAGAGTCCTTGGTAGAGTTACCAAGATGAGCTTGTAGTAGAGTTGCTACTAGCGAAAGAAGCCTAGAGATAGGCTGAAATCTAGAATGTAATTAGGAGGTTGATTATAGTGGATTTCCTTGGTGCTTGTGAGGGAAAACCGTGGTTTTTTCCATCCCAAGTTTTCACATAAAAATTCTTGTGTTTTTACTCTTCCTTCACTGTTTCTTACTTTCTGGTTATTTTTGCCTACTTTCCCTGTGATTGATTTTGAGGGACCTGGTCCCTCACTGTGTGGTACAACCCCCAAGGGTTTCGACAATTGGTATCATAGCAAGGTCACTATAAAAGGTTCATCCCTAGAGTGTCCTGATTAGTATAGCTTCACTATCTAATCTAGAAGAAAGGCAATCTACCACTAGACCACCAAGATTCAATTGGCAGTATTATGGGCGGTGGAAAACCAGGATGTTTGGCTTTATTATGGCTGAAGATAGTGAACTTATGGACATAATTATTGATGTTCCTCATGTTCCAGTTAAAGAATTCAAAGAAGGAGAAATAACAAGAATGGTATTAAAAAGCAGGAGAGAATATGATGATGAAGATAGAAGGAAAGTTGAGAAAAACTACAGGGCCAAGAAATTGCTAGTCTGTGGTATATAGCCTAATGAATATAACAGGATCTCAGCCAGTAAAAATGCCAAAGAGATATGGGATTGCTTGAGGACTGCACATGAAGGTACTACTGATGTGAAGGATTCTAAAGTAGACATGTTGACTACTCAGTATGAAACCTTACCATGAAAGAAGGAGAAATAATCCAAGAAATGCATATAAGATTCGTTTCTATCACTAATGAGCTTCACTGCTTGGGAGAAGTGATTTCATTGTATAATCAAGTGAGAAAAATTCTTGGTGTTCTTCCTAAGTCTTGGAAAAGCAAAGCAGATGCCATAAGTGAAGCCAGAAACCTGAAGACTCTCACCATGGATGAACTAATTGGAACTTTTAAAACCCATAAGCTTAAGAAGCAGCAAGGGGTGGAGAAGAATGATGCAAAAAGGGAAAAATCCCTGGTATTAAAATCTACCAAATATGATCCAGATGAAGATGACACTGAGGTTGTTTATTTGGTAAAAAAAGTTATTAGTGACATGAAAAAGAATGGCCAGTTCCAAAGAAAAGGAAGCAGCAGCAAAAAAAAGGTCATGTTAAGGTTTGTCACAAATATGGAAGTATTGACCATTTCATCAAGGACTGTCCCATGTGTAAAATGGATCATTAGGATTACCTCAAGGCTACAAGTGACAAAGGAAATATCAAGGACTAGGTCCCTAACAATTCAAGAGGGAAGGCTACAACTGATTATGCAGTAAAGCATGCTCTGGCAGCATGGGGAAATTTCTCTAGTGAATCAGATGAGGATAAGAAGTTTGCAGATATGTCTATGCTGGAAGTGGAAGATAGTACAGTTATCTATGATTCCTTATTTGCCTTCATGGAAAATACTGATGATAAAGAAGAAGATAAGGTAACTCTCTCTGATATAAAAGAAAATCTAGTTAACTATTTTATTAGGAAGATAAAAAGGCTTGCAAGTTTGTTGATAGACTGTGTATGTGAACTAGCTGATGAGAAGAATGTCTTAAAATAAAAAGTAGAGTATAAGGAGCTTGAATTAATTGCCTTAACTCACCAGATTTCCGAAATAGAAGAACAGTGTGCCAAGTAAAAATTTAACAATATGAGTTTGGTGAACCAACTGAAGAAAATAGATGCTTATGATAGCAAAGGGAATAAAGAAAGCCTAACAACTTCAAATTGAGCTTGAAGAAAAATTTAAAGCTTCACAAAAACATCTTATGTCATCACTTCATAGAAATGAAGATTTAGAAATAGACCTGGTCTACTTGAAAGAAGAGTTGAACAAGTTTCTTAAGTGAACTACTTCCTCACTGATCCTTTTTGACTTGACTAGCCAAGGTGTTAATGATGGTAGAGGTATGGTCTATCAAGGAAAATCCCAACCTATTGAGTCTAGAGGAAAGGTTGTTCATGATGATAGAAGAAAAGGGCACAAACTATTGTGTACTCACTATGGAAGAGATGGACATTTGAAAGAAAGATGTCAGCACTGTCTTAAGGAAAAATTAAGGAATACTGAATACATTCAGGAGGAGAATGTACATCCTAAGGGCTTCGAGTCTCTAAAATTGTGAAGAAGAAGCTATCACTGCTTAGATGGCTTGAGAAAAATTTGATCACACCATTATCCTCCTATTGGGAACTCAAACTTAAGTGGGTTCCCAAATCTAACTTGTGATCGTGATTCTAGGCATGGGAAGGGGATTGCAGTCAGGAATAGCTCGCTGATTGAAAGGGTTCACAACTCAATGATAAAAGGTCTAATGTATTATCTCTCTTAAGACACTTCAGATAAAAGTGTCTTATTATGAAAATTTGATATCAAGGACTTAATCCTTGGCATATGAAAGCTAATTTTCAAAAAAAAAGGTGTGTGAAGTTTGTGTTCAAAAGAAAGCCCTAGAATGGCCTTTAGATTTGGTGAATAAAAATATTTAGGAGAATAAAATGAAAAGAAAGTTTGTGGATTGATGAAAGAGGTGCATGTAGTTCCTAATTCGTCAGGAAAATTATTGATCCTTGATGGTGTTGAAAATGATGAGCAAAAGAATGAAAGATTCATATAATTCTTGATTCTCAGGGACCTGGTCCCTAGGGAGATCATCTCAGAAGAAGAAGCTTCAACAGTGTGAACAAAGTCAAGTCTGGGATCTGATCCTCAGACATACATTAAGAACAAATTGTGGAATAAGAATGGTATGCAGAGGCAAAAGGCTAAAGCAGGATTGATCTAATCAACCTGACCTATCTCGTAATTCAGTGTTTCCACTCAAAATTGGCTATACTTAGGAGACAGGAATCCTTAATAAGGTAGGTGCATTTTTGTCTAACTCAGTACCATACCTTTGTACGTCTGTACCCATAGGGACAACTTTAGGAGAAAACAATTAAAGCAATCACAAGTTGAGAATTCACTCAAGAAAGAGAGGGACCTGGTCCTATCTCTCGGGTTAGTACCAAAAGAATGTGCCTTAAAAATTCTTAAAATTTCTATTTAAAAAGGTCACATTTTCTCTCCTATCTGAATAAAAGTTGCTAGTCTACGACAAATATGAAGAGTCACAAAATACCTTACCCATCAGTCTTTCCTTTGAAATTCCTGAGATCCTTAGTGAAACCATTCTAGTTGAACCTCTAGACTCCAGTAAAAATCTTGCTGAGTTAACTTTGGATGTTGACTTAAATAAAAAATCTGACCCAAAAATTGAACAAGAAACTTCTATATTAGAAAATCCCCCCTTCTTCAAAAAAATAGAATCCTCTAATGCTCCTCAAATCCATGTTCCTTCTAAGGAATTGAAAGGTACTAAAATTTTTGAGAATTTACAAGAACCTAGTTCTCCTATCCTCTCTAAGTCAAACCCCATATTTGCCCAGCTGGTTGATGAAGAAATTTCTATAAAAAAAGTTTGATCGATTCAGCAGCACAAATTGGGTAGATAAAAATTCATTTTTACTTGGACATAATTCCAAGGAAAGTTCTGAAAATGGGAAAGAGCAAATAGAAGAAGAAAATGATGATTTGAAAAGGAATAGGGAGTTTGTATTACTTTCAAATGAGGAAAATGATTCTGATATTATTATTGCATATAAGAAGAAAAGACTAGAACTTCATGATGATTAAACCAGGTCCTATGATTTAAAATCTGTCAGTCCTGGTGTAAGCAAGAAAAAGCACATAGATGTGAAAAGAAAAAAAGTCTCTAAAGGATTCGGTCCCAAAAGGATAAAAACACAAATGTATGATAAAAAGAGCCAAGTAGTAGCTCAAAAGAAAGAAAAAAGAAGAGGAAAAGAAAAAAATATATAGATAAAGAAGGATTAGAAACTTGGGAACACAGAAAGTATTGTCAGGAAGAGTTTTTTATCCTAGAATTTATGAGAAGCCTGGGATGGTGAAGTTGATAACATATGTCAGGCATCAAGGATGGTTATATCTATTTGAGGAAACAACACCAATGGTATTTGAAAATGAGATAAGGAAAATTTATTACACCGTGGGATTCTCAGAAGATAAGCTAAGATTGAAGCCCAGGTGCCACTGAGGAACTAGCAGCAAAAAATGCAAAGTTAAAGGCTAAAGGGCAAGGTTGCAGAACTAACTGGTGAGGTTCAAAGATTAAATTCTAAAGTTAAAGCTCTCACCAAACAATTATTGGATGCTCATGCTGTTGAGGCTACTAGAATGGACATGTTGCAAATATCACTCTCCTCTAAGCCCACTTCTACCTGAGTTCGAGTGTGTCAGTTTCTGGTCTTTGATTCTCTTATGTCATTTAAAGACAATTATATGTTGATTGTTTTGGTATATGGTATTGGTACTTAACTGCTTAAAAATGAATGAATTTTGATTTGTGTGCTTGACCTGTTCTCTCTTTTAAAAACTATTTTACATGTTAGTATTTCCCAAGTGGCCATGAGTTAACTAATATGTGCCTATGTTACTCTTGGTTTATTATTAATCCTTTTCAATGATGTCAAAAGGGGGAATATTGAGTCCATGTAGTAGGGACCAGGTACCAGGTGCAACTAATACAGATGCCTATAATGAATTGAGTTGTAGATTTGAATAGAATATTGGTAGGGGGAAGTAAGTGAGGTGTTGAATACATGAATGAAGAAATTTATGTTGACAGGGGGAAGTATTCAAATGGACTAAATAAATATGCATGATAACAGGGGAAAAATCTGAGTTTTTGCTGCAAATGACAACAAGGGACCAGGTCCCTGTGTTGCATGATGGAGGAAGCATGATGATAGGGGAAACATTTATCTTCAGGTGGTAATCACACTAATTAAATGTGATGAATGTGCACTAATGCTCAAAGATATATGGTTGGTTTGGCATCATCAAAAAGAGGGGAAAATTGCTATATGTAGTTTTGATGATGAGCACCTAACTACAAGGGACCAGGTCTATAGATGTGCAAGGTACAGTATAGTTGGCATGCGTTATCTATACAGTTTTGTCCTCTTGTGTAACAAACATGCAGGTGCTATTTTGTACTGATTAGGACAACTAGTCCAATGATCATTAAGCCCTAATCATCACTCATCTATAAAAGAAAAGAGACACTTCTTCATCAAAAAAATTTTACAATTACAAAGAGTGAAAAGAGGTAGCAAAAAACTTATTTCAAGATTGCTCATGTTCTGATCATTGTAGTATGCTTAAAGAGTGAGAAATTATTCTTGAGTTAGTATTTATTTTTAACTTAACTACTCATGCTATAAAAGTAGTATTCTTCTCTTTGAGTAGAGAGTGCTTAGGTAGAGTTGTCTAAGTGTGAGGCTGATTAAAGTTAATCAGCGTAGAGATTCCTTGGTAGAGTTACCAAGATAAGCTTGTAGTAGAGTTTCTACTAGCAAAAGGAACATAGAGGTAGGCTGAAATCTAGAATATAATCAAGAGGTTGATTATAGTGAATTTCTTAGGTGCTTGTGAAGGCAAACAATGGTTTTTCCCTTCTTGGGTTTCCACGTAAGAATTCTTGTATTTTTATTCTTCCTGCACTGTCTCTTACTTCCTAGTTATTTTTTTGTACTTTTCCTGTGATTGATTTTGAGGGACCTAGTCCCTCACTGTGTGGTGCAACCCCCAAGGGTTCCAACAGGACCCTATTAATTTTTTGCACCTTTTAGACGTTTTTCTCTCCTACCCTTTTAAGAATAATCATACTTGCTTATAATTCATGTTGGATATATGTTTTTTTATTTTACTATCATAAAAATGGGGTTTCTTTGCAATGCTTTAACATTACAAAAATAAGGAAATGCCTGGCCAAATTTCACCTTTTAACCCTACAGCGGTAGCCTCTAGTGACTTTGATTTTATTTTTATCCCTTACCCAATATCAGGTTCTTTCCTACATAATATTCCTCTTTATGCAAGTGTTAGTAGCATAATAACCTCTTGTTTAAACATCATATGTATTGAATTCACAATCCTATTGTTTCTGAACCACCACTAACACCATTTTTTGTTTATCAAATTAATTAGCGCTATACTTCCATCAACCTTCTTACTCACACAATACACTACCTTCAAGGGAGTTACACTAACAGTTAGTCACTTGGATGGTTTACGCGAGATCAGATAGAAGTCAAGTAGTACTTCAAATCATGGTGAGATAAGTTGTGGCTCAGGACGAAGAAATGAAGACACTTGGGATCATACTCGATCCTTACATCCACTAATCTGCTTGACTACACATCACACAACCACACACATACTATTAACACACCATGTTTGAGACATTAAGCATCACAAAGAAATTACATACGTCACAATCAATAATCCACTTAGTACATTTTTAACACATAATTATTATACCCCAAGTACTTAACACCATATCAAACAAAGCATAGCAATCTACTTCCTATGTTTCTTATTAACCTCTATGGGTTAAAAGTATTGTTCCATCCTTTACACATTAAAAGATACCAATTAGAACCATGTAGTCCCAAATGTGATGATTGAGATACCAATTGAAATCGTCTAGATACCAATTGGACTTAACTCGGGGACAGGATATTAAGATGGCATGATAGGAAAGGAAAAAGTGATATAGATTCCAAGATGCATTATTGATTCCTATAGATTTGATATGGACGTCAACACACCAAACATAGGAATATACTCAATATTTTCTCTTGCATAAAAAGATCGATAACCTGGGCTCTGATACTATCTTTTTCATGAACCAACCCACTGGGTCATGCCGAACACCTACATAAACCAACCCTAGATAGGAGAACCCTGAATATCCCATCATTCAATGAAATACAAATCTTACTACGATATACACTTAGTTAATGTGATGTCCACTATCCAAAAATCCAATCAAATTGAAATAATATTTCTCATTTAATTCTTTGCAAAATATATTTTAACACATTTAAATATAAAAAGTAAATGAAAAAAATAACTACAAGTGAATGCCTAGAACCTAACCTAAATCGATAGAAGAGCACTAGACAAGGAGTAGGAACATCCACGTAAAATAGAGATTATAGGAGTTGTTGTTGCGAGATTGGTGTTGCTACTATAGAAACTCCAACTGACATGCACCAATGGCTATACTCCTGAGTGGAGATATAGTAAGTGTAGCATCAGTAGAACCACACGTACTAGTAAGCATCATCGGCCGACCAAGGTTAGAAACACTTAACATCAATAAAAAATACAAAAAAATTATAACATCAAATAAAGTCTCGATTCTAACTCCAAATAAAGAGTCATCAACATATTATCCTAGCATCTCTGTGACCTACCTGTCATTTAAATTTTCATATATATTTATTCTTTAACTTTACATTTTGTATATTTTGTCTTTTGACTTAACATTTTATATATCTTTGTCCTTTGACTTAATACAATCCAACATAACCCATTCTCCCTTCACATCGATCCATTTTTATAGTACCTCTAATTCTTTAAGAAAGCCTACTATACTAATATTCAAAGATAACATAGTTTCCCCCCATCTTATTATACCATAATCGATTCTTTCAGGGGATCATAATGTCTCACCTCTAACTCAGTCTGCACAGAGGACCTAATTTACATTCATAAAATTCCCTTCCGTCATTTACCACAACCAAAAAATTTGTATGAGAACATATATGCATAATATCGAATAACATTCAAGCATATGAATGAATGAATGCATGCAAGATGTGCGCATTATCTCTTGCCCTACTTAACATTATCATTATATTTGTACTGACATAGTACCTAACTCAAATCATAACAATCATATCTGTATCAGTGTGGTACTTGATCCATATCACAATAAGCATATCTTTGTTGATATAATACCCAACCCATATTATCCCAACACATCAACACAATGCAAATGAAATGCAATGTAGTAAATGAGTCACAAGGAATGTTAGAAGGCAATCATAGATGTCAAGTCCACAAGCCAAGAAAATCTAAGTACTACAATAATTGCCTGACTCATTTGATCATTAACCTTAATCTTTACATATATATATATCTAGATCACAACTTACCAAGCACCCCTATATGCTTTCGTTACCCAAGTTCACCTAACCTTGATATTTTCACATTATCTTCTAAATTATGTAAATCATTGATCATGACAATATAAAAATAATGCCAACTGGCTAATCCTAATATTTTTTTATTCACTATCTCATTTTTTAAGCTCTTGACATCTATGATTGCCTTCTAGCATGCCTTGTAACTCATTTACTGCATTGTATTTCATTTGTACTATAATGATATACTGAGATGATATGGATTGGATATTACGCTAGTACGAATATTTTTGTTGTGATATGGTTCGAGTACTATGCTGGTACAAATATGATAATTGTGATATGAATTGGTTACCATGTCGGTATAGATATGATGATGATATTGAGAAGGGTAAAAGATGATGCATACATCTTGTATACATGCATTAATTCATATGTATGAATGTTATTTATATATTTATATATATATATATATACATACATACATATATGTGTTTCGTAGTTGTGGTAAATGATGGAAGAGAATTTATGAATGTAAATTAGGTCCCTTGTGCGGACTTTGGTCAGATGTAAGATTCTAAGGTCCCTCAAAAAAATCGGTTATGGTATAATATGATTGGTGGAACTTATGATATTGAAGGAAGGTGGTACTTTGATGTTTTTGATTGTGAGTACCAATAGGCTTGCTTGCTTATAGCTTAAAGAATTGTAGGTACCATAAAAATGGGTCGGTGTTAAGGAGAAAAGGGTTAGGTTGAATTATGTTAAGTCAAAGGACAAAGACATACAAAATATTAACTCAGTGGACAAAGATATATAAAATATTAAGTTAAAGGACAAATATGTATAAAAATATTAAATGACAGGTAGGTCACAGATATGCTAGGATAATATGTTGAGGACACGTTAGTTGGGTTAGAACCAAAACTTTATTTGATGTTATGTTTTATTCATATTTATTATTGATGCTAATTATTTCTAACCCTGGTCGGATGATGATGCTTACCAGTACGTGTGGTTGTATTGATGCTAGACTTACTATACCTCCACTCAAGGGTATAGCCATTGGTGCAGGTCAGCTGGAGTTTCAATAGCCGCGACGAGAATCTCTCAGCAGCAGCTCCTATCATCTCTATTCTACATGGATGTTGCATCATGAATGTTCCTACTCCTTGTCAAGTGCTCTTGTACCGATTTAGACTAGGTTTTGGGGAGTCACTTATAGTTATTTTTCGCATTTACTTTTCATATTTGATGTATTAAAATAAGTTTTGAAAATAATTAAATGAAAAATCTTATTTCCACTTGATTGAATTTTCGAATGGTGGACATCACATTAATTAAGTGTATAATATCATAGTAACTTCCACATTTGGTTGAATGTGGGATATTCAGGGTTCTCCTATCTAGAGTAGGTGTAGGTAGGTGTCCGACACGACTTGGTGGTTTGGGTCGTGACAATAAACAAGTATCATTTGTATGTGTATGGTTCTAGTTATATAAACATAATCATTTGATACAAATGTAACATTTGTAGTTGTATTGTTCAATTTGTATCCATGAAATACAATTCGTGTCAATGAACATAAATACAAGTGTTCATAGAAAGAAAAATAACAATTCATTTTTTAATTGTAAATATACAAATGATGCAGTCAATTATAAATTCAAATATAAATAAATAAAATTACAAATACAAATACAATATGCGACCAAATTACAAATATAAATACAAAATATTTTTTTACAAGTGCATCAATGAAAATAGAATACAAATATAAATAAAATAAAATCACAAAATACAAATACAATAGGTAGTCAATTATAAATATAAATACAAAATGATTCCTTAAAATACAAATGCATCAACGAAAATAGAATTGTATAAAAAGATATCATTTATATTCGGATGGTTCCAATCAATGAATACAAAAATATATATGATGGTGCCAATACAAATACAATAAGCGATTGTGATATTTTCGTTATCATCCATGACTTGTGCTCGACATAGACTTAATTTTCAAAAATATAAAAAAAAAAATAATAAGAATGATCATTTGTATTTTTATTGTTTAATTTGTATCAACAAAATACAATTTGTATCAATAAATATAAATACAAGTGCGCATAGAAAGAAAAAATAATAATAATTCTTCAATTTCTTAAAAATAGAAATGATGCAATCAACTACAAATTCAAATA
Organism: Capsicum pubescens; assembly: GCA_030864215.1. Lineage (NCBI taxonomy): Eukaryota > Viridiplantae > Streptophyta > Magnoliopsida > Solanales > Solanaceae > Capsicum > Capsicum pubescens. The sequence goes on from CM061538.1 coordinate 232,178,638, forward strand.
CAAATAAATAAAATTACAAATGCAAATACAATATGTGATCAAATTACAAATACAAATATAAAATAACTTTTTAAAAAACAGGTGTATCGACGAAAATAGAACATAAATACAAATACAATTTGTATCAATGAAGATAAAAATAAAAAAAAAATGCTAAAAGTAGAAGAGAGAAAAAAATGAAAAGAAGGATACGAAAAAAAATTAAAAAAAAAAGAGAAATAAAGGTTAGAGATAGAAGAGAGAGAGAAAAAAAAATAAGTAAGGATAAAGACCCATTAAAATATTGCTATTTTTATTGTGCTTTGTGATTATTTTAAAATTGTTATGAAATATAAAGTTAGAATAACAAGAATAAATAAAGAGAGGAGGTTTCGTTATTTCTCTTGAGGGATTATTTATAATGAAGAAAGCCCTTTCTTCTCTCTTTATTTATTCTTGTTATTCTAACTTTATATTTCATAACACGTTATCAGCACGAGGTTCTGCCTTTGAGTTTATATTTATGTCGGTAAGTGGCATCAAATACTAATACGGCTAACTAATAGCCTTTGTTTTTCTTTTTGTTATTATAGTTATACAGTTCATACCAAGTACTAAGGATGTAACTCAGTTCAATCCCACATCTATCAACGGAATGAGCACAATATAGAAATTGTGTTCAAATCAATCCATATTTTCCTCAGTCCCCGTTGCTATGTCCTATTTCCTCGCTTCAATTCAACTTTATTGTGCCCTTGCATGAAGACGTTATAGGAGGTTACTGTATGGGATTATTTTTGTTTTAAAATTACATAGCTATGGTGTCATAGAAAAATATTTATTGTGTTTGTTATATGTGACAATTTTATAACCAATTGCTACCATGTGAAAACGAGACTCTGTCAAACAAGATGAGATTATAAATCTAAATGTAATTTCAAGATTAGTAATTCCTTATGTTATTTATCTTTTGCTACTAATGATATAATTATTGTTGAATTTGATAAAAAATAATTGGTTTGAAACCACTTATGCTTTAAATTTGTTCATGAAGAACAATATTGTTAAGAGATATGATGATGAATTTAAGTTTCATCTCATCATTAAAAAGGGTAAGACATTGGGATAGAGTTTCGATGCACCATGATAAAGATATTGAATTTAAGTCCCATCGATTTATGCCTAAGACGCCTTTATGTGGATAAAATATTGAGTATTTGAGTTTGAATCTCAATGCACCATATTGATGATATTATAATGGCTAAGGAAAAAATAATGTGTTTTTGGTGAAAAGTCATGTGACATATCCCATTGAACATGCTCCATTCTCTGAATTGAATGTGGTAGCAATGCATAATATATCTGAAAGAAAACAAGTGATTGTCCCATTGAACATGCTCCATTCTCTGAATTAAATGTGGTAGCAGTGCATAATATGTCTGAAAGAAGACAAGTGATTGAATACATGAATATATGAATGGAGGGACAATATGATAATGATCATCAAAAGTGATGATATTTTCACACGCTTATTATGATTATAATATATGCTAGAGAAAAATTTTCTCCAATCACATGTATGCCTCGATTTACTCTTGAAGTAGCAATCTCATGAAAGAGGTTATAAGCTATAAAAATTTGATAGACTTAAGGAACGATTAGATTCTATTCCTTGTGAATAAGAATTTCAATTATTTCAATACAAACGTGCACTTGATTGTGATGGTATCATAACTCACCTCCGAAAGAGGCTGAATAAATTGAGAAGAGTTATTTTAAAATCTACTTCTGAAGTAGTAAATCTAAAATTTATTCATGTAATAGTAAATCTAAAATTTACTAAAGAAAAAAATGCATGTCATAGTAAACTTGTGTTTACTACTATAAATGAGTTCATAAGTTGATATGAACGATTGTGATATCTCAAAAATATGCATATTGAGTATTAGATATGTATTGAAGAACTAGAAGATTCTTCAAGAATTATTTATGTCGTTTGTTCTCATGATAAGTTGGTTGGATCAACTAATGTTGAGATTTGGTCCCTCAAAATCTGAAAAGTATAAAAGGTGATATGGGCCCGTTCACCGGTCATGTGATCTATTAAGATGCATCGATATAAGATGATCACTTGTACATTTATTGTCAACCTGCAGTTTGACATTCATAAAGTTTCTTGCTCAATAAAATTGAGTTAAAAGCATAACTTTTACATTGTGAAATCAAGACAATTCATCTTGATGATGATGGTTTGGCATTGAATGCCTTCGATAAATAGCTAAATCATTACTAAGGAGAATAAAGTTTCATGTGTTGGTCTGAAATATGATATGTTGTATACAATAGCACTTGTATGCATTAGACCAATAAATTATGATTATTTCTTCCCTCTCAATTGGTTCAAGGTCAGGAACCAACTATTCCATCTAATAGTTTAGATGTGTGGTATACGATTAATGAATATACCAGGATGCACAAAGATGGATTCCTCAAATAAGATGGAGGATGTATGTTAGTTTTCCTAACATAAGGGAGAGATTATAAACAGCTATGAAATATGTTAGGAATTATCATCAGATCTTCATTCAAAAGATAATTCAAGTCAAATGTCAAAAGCATCTCATAGTAAGCTGCAAGTGCTCCTATTTTTTATCCCTAAAGGATAAAGTCTATGCATGCATGAAGAATGGTAGATCTCAAAACACTTCATGAAACAAATAAGAAGGCAATGTGCTCTTAAAGATCTCAAAACAAATAATCCTTGAAAAAGATAAGGAGCAAATAATCATAATAAGAAGGCAATATGCTCTTGAAGAGCCTAGAACATAACACTTCATAAAACCTTATGAGAGGTTCAGGTACCTAAAAATAATGAAGTGATGAGATCTTATAACATTATGTCACATTATGAACCGATATAAAATAATATATCATCGATGATATCTGTGATATAATATTGGCGCAATACTGTACAAGGTTACGAGAATTTGAATTCTACGTTTATTTAATCATGCTGACGTAGAAACATTTATCAAGTGACATGAAATGATGCATCTTGGTACGCATAACACTTATTTGATTTGTAGTCCAGACACTAGTAGATGTCATACATGAAATGTTGAATAGTGTCGCTTGACAAAAATCTACATGAAAATCCCTAAAGGATTCAAAATGCTTGAAGCATATAAAGTTTCTGAGAAACTTATTTATTATCCTTATAAATAAGTTTTCAAAAGAAATATATTATTTACTGAAATGAGAAATATATCAAAGTTGATTGGTTATGAAGTACCATATCTTAGTGCAATTGATGCACTAATGTATCTTGTAAATACCACAAGGCCTGATATAGCCTTTTCAGTTAATCTGTTAGCAATGTATAGTTCTGCTCCTACTAGGAGATATTGGAATGGTATAAAACACATATTACGGTATCTAAAAGGGACTATCGGTATGGAATTATTTTATTCTAAAGATTGCAGTCCCGATCTTGTTGGTTATGCTGATGCTGAGTACTTATATGAAAAGCTCGATCTCAAATAGGCTATGTATTTATATTTGGAGATACTGCCAGATCTCGGAGATATACAAAGCAGTCTATCGTAGCCACCTCATAGAACCATGCTGAGATAATAGTTATTCATGAAGCAAGCCGAGAATGAGTGTGGTTGAAGTCTATGATATATCTCATTTGAGAAAAATGTGGTTTGAAATGTGACAAAGTATCCATGATTTTATATGAAGATAATGCAACATGGATAACACAACTTAAGGTAGAGGTGGATCCAGGATTTTATGTTTGTGGGTTCCCAGTAAAATAAAAGTGATCGTAGAAAGGAGATTCAAACTTGGGTATAGCATGTGAGGCATTTCTTCAACCCTTTTTGAACCATTAAGCCAACTAACAACTTTGTTAATGGGTTCCTCACTTATTATTCTTATATATTTAATAGATTTTTAATATAATTACAAGGTATACGAAAATACTTGGGGGTTCTCGGGAACCCACACCCGCAAGGCTAGATCCACCCCTGACTTAAGGGAAAATGCATAAAAGGAGATAGAACGAAGCATATTTCGCCAAAGTTTTTTATACACATGAGCTACAAAAAAGAATGGTGATATTAACGTGCAACAAATTCGTTCAAGTGGCAATGTGGCTGATTTATTCACCAAGTCTCTTTCAACTGCAACTTTCAAGAAGATGCTGCACAAAATCGGGATGCAAAGGTTCATAGATGTTCTCATCAGGAGGAACAAATGCGCGTTGTACTTTTTTTTCCTTTCAAGGTTTTATCCCACTGAGTTTTCCTTGTAAGATTTTTAATGAGGCAGACGAAATGTGTATTGTTAGAGATGTGTACTTTTTTCTTCTAGATTTTTTTCTCACTGGATTTTTTCTAGTAGGATTTTAACGGGGCACATTATCTATCTAGACATTCAAGGGGGAGTGTTATGAATGTATTTACATTATAGTGAATGTCTATCAAGAATATATATAAGATCTCTCAAGATCTAGTTTATATCTACTAGGATATGAAATATCTATCTTTTAGAGAGAAACTAGGAATATTTTCCTCTATAAATAGAGAGATTTTGTTCATTGTATCTTCAATCTTATGATCTCTCATCCCTCAAAGAAATAAGAAGTACTATCTATTCTCTCTCTACTCTTCTTCTTTATTCTTAGTTATTTCATAACAAAAATATTGTTATGGCGATCCAGCTCCTCTCCATTTCCTTTTTCTCTATTTTTTTCAACTTCCTACTTGGATTAGAGACACATGACAAAGGTTAAATTTAATGGTTATAATTTACTTGTCCAAAGTAAATCTCTAATCATGATGTAATACCAATTAAATTATATTATTTGATTTTAAAAATTATTATAATCCCACAATCTTAGCAACATAGTATTATCTTGTCCATAAATATAGAAAAACAATTTTTCTCTCTATTATTTTTTCCTACCCAACTTTTGTTATTTTATTTTTGTACGTTAATTTTTATTGCCTTTTTTGGAACTTTTTCTTTAAACATTTACCAATGGAGAGCCAATTATTTCTCGTATTTTCTCCACATTTTTATTGTGAAAATCAATTTTCTGAAGATAATTGTTAAAGAGAAAGTTTCAATAAAAAAATGCAGCAAAAAAATTAATTCTAGAAGAAATTGAAAGATGGATGTGCGTAGAGAAAAAAACAATTAGGAAGGCAATTTTTTTTCCCTATCTAAGATCGTGAGATTACAATAATTTGTGAAACCAAATAATATACTTTAATTATTATCTAAATTATAATTAGTGATTTATTTTGGATAACTAAATCTTAATTATTAAATTTAATCTTTGTCATGTATCACTAATCTAAATAGAAACTTGAGAAAAATGAAGAGAAGGAAAATGAAAAGGAATCGAATCCATTAATTAAGGCCTTAAGTTTGTTATGCTCGTAGTTTTCTCTAATTTTAATTGTTAAATTCAACTAAAAGTTCAAAAACTAATAGACCCATTGTATTTTCTTGTACAAAATAAGAAGCTCAACAAAACTAAAAAATGATATCCTACAAGTCTCTTCAACCAAAATAAATGAGTATTCGATTTTTTACTGCACATATGAAGATAACAGAGAATAAGGAGAAGGAGTAATGTGGCAGAGCAGAAGTATCACAACTTTTATTAATGGGGCCAAAAATTAAATAATTTTGTGTAAATTCCATGGACAAGTAAAAAGGAACAAAATAAATATATACCAAAAAAGCTATATAAAGTTATTATATTTGTATACTGTGAAACAACGTAAAACATGCGCTATAATTAAAAAAAAAGAAATTTTTTTTTGCACTAATGAAGGATGTATACATGTTTTATGAAAATGACAACCCAATGACGGATATATAACGTAAAATTTTATACGACGACTGATTTTGTAGAAAACTTAGTTTCTTTCTATATATCGGTTGAATATAAAGTAATTTGTCATTTTATTTTTTTTTTAGTTTGTTTTAAAAATAAGTACTTATTTAATTTTATTTTTTCATGTGATATGTTTAGGAGCAAAAAATTAAAGTATTGGTTTTGACGCATTCTACATATAATACCACACAATTCAAAAATCTTCTTTATATTTCAAAACCACATAAATAAATTGAAACTTATAGTTAGTCTGTTCTATTTAAACTGGTTAAGTGGAAGTCTTAATGAAAACTACTAAAAAATTATGTTGCATAGTAAGTACTCCTTCATATTTGAACCTCAAAATTAATGATGTCGTCTTTGCTAGAAAGTACTTTAACTCTAAAGTGGAACATCCTAGCGAGAATTCCAAAGTATGTTGCTCGGATGTTACAAAAATTGCCATTCGGGTGCATATCGAATCCTTCGAAAGTAGTGTATTCTTAGAGGATCCGATACAAGTACATCAACATTTTTTAAGAGGCCGAGCAATTTAGATTCCAATTAGTGGAGCTCAGACAAAATTGTACTTTGTAGAGCAGAGTGTTACTTTCTAACCGCTGATGATTTAAATTGCTACTTAATTTGTTTTATGCTGTCTATAAAATATGTTGCACATTCTTTCTCTTCAACAATTCTACAACCAGTCCAACTGTTATGTGCAGTTCCTACCCCCACTGTTTATTCCCATTAATACTTTGAATACAACAACAACATAGCCAGTTGATCTGTGGCCCAAAAAAGAATTTGAGCTTAATTAGCTGTGATGAAGGAGAAAGAGAAGGTGTTGTTTTTACGTAAAGTTGTCCTAATGATAATGATGGTGGTAATATTGTTGGCAAATGGAGTAAAGGGTCATCGAATTCTTGTGGATACAGATATGGATACTGATGATTTCTTTGCTCTCTTTTACCTTTTGAAGCTTAACACATCACAAATGGACTTAAAGGTTTGCTTTGCTCACACTCACTCTTGTTTCTATTCTTGCTGAGACTGTCATATAAATATAATACTTGTTCTCCTCTCTATCTCTAGGAGGTAAGGGTAAGTGCTGCGTAAACTTTACCCTCCCAGACCTTCACTTGTGGGACTACTCTGGGTATTTGTTGTTGCTGTTGTCATTGTTGTTGTTGTTGTTGTGTATTACTTGTTCACCAGGGGCCAAATGCCCACTAGCTTGGGTTGAGGCATTATTGTTGTGTTATGGTTGTTGTATATTCCTTTCTCTTTTTTTTATCTTCACCTTTGATTTTTGGATATCAGCTATAATCTCTCTGTGTACATGTCTATGTTGAGAATTCTTTTCACGCTAAAGGTGGGATCAAAACTGTCTAGTCCTTATTTTGTGATCCAATTCAATTAGCTTTAATTTCTTTCTACAGAGTAGTTGTTAAATAAGAGTTGCTTCCTTAAATTAGAGTGCTAATAATGATTACATTAACTACACTTGTTAAATCAGGTAATTTAATACTGTCCAAACCTGTTATTTCTCAATCTTCTATTCTGGCTTTCATAGGAATAACTAAAAGTTGCTAAAGATTTACTCTCTTTCGAACAACTTTTAAAACTAAGCAGTGTCACAATTGTTTGAAGTCATGACTAGGGATCAAACAACTTGTACCATTATTTTTTGTTTGTTTGCTTAAAGCATGTCAGGGAAAATGATATAACTTGGAAGGGAGCAATCCCTTTGATAATTCGTGCAATAGAAGCATACTACCAGCTCGTAACGTAAGTTTTCCTATAAAACTACTTGAGGGAGATTTTTGCTGCAGGCAATAACTATTAGCACAAATGCATGGAGTGATGCAGGACATGCTGTAAATCAGGTGTATGACATGCTTTACATGATGGGGCGTGACGATATTGTTGTTGGTGTGGGAGGTGAAGGTGGAATACTTCCCAATGGTACCATTCTGCCAAATGTTGGGGGATATCTCCCTATAATTGATCAGGTGAATTTTATTTTTTTTTATTTTTTTTTGGCAATTTAAAAAAATCATATGTTTTAATGTCAAATTGCTGATAAGTTATACATCTCCATAATTTTCCTTGAATGTACTAACTGTTCACTGATTTGTTAGGGAAATGGTACAGCTGGGTATTGTAGATACAGACAAGCTATTCCTGTGGGTACCGGAGGACGTTTGGACATTGACTCAAATTTTGGATTCAGAAAGAGCTTCCTCCCACAGGTACCATTTCGCACTAAAACTGAATGTAGGATAACTTTGTATAGCTGCCTTAATCACATTCATAGGATTGTTGATCTAGGATACAAAAGTAATCACTTTTGTCTCCACCTTTCTGTTCATTTCAAATTATCTGATGCTCCTGTGTAAAGCACGGGCTATCTTTAGCCTAACTGCTACCTCTCGTTTCTGGTTTTACACAAGAAGTACAATTAGACACTTTAGCTTCAGTCTGCAGTATGATTGAATGTAACGGCAGAAAATCAGTTAATCAACCAAGGGCAACTGCCTACTTAAATCTGTCTTTTTTGCCTGGCGGTCAGTCACAATGATATGGCATATAGCATAAGAAAGTAATGGCGTGTCGCAAAAATTATATAACTGATTCTTGGATATGAATAGTGAAGAACCTTACTTGTGAAGGTGCTGAATGTGAATCCCTAGACTTGGCACTAATGCAACTATTTGAAGAAGCTCAATTCTATTACTTAGTTCCCCCACGTTTAAAATGTTTTCATAACATGTTAATCTTTCACTTCACAATAGGGGAAGAGACATTATTCACCTCTTCGACAGCCAACATCGCAGCAAGTAATGATCAACACAATTTCATCTGGGCCCACAGTGGTTTTTCTCATTGCATCACATACAAATTTTGCACTATTTCTTCAAAGTAATCCACATTTAAAGAAAAATATCGAACACATTTACATAATGGGAGGTGGTGTAAGGTCAAAAAATCCTACAGGTTGCTGTCCACAAAATGTCAGCTCCTCTTGCCAAGCTCAGCAATGTGGTGACATTGGCAATTTGTTCACAGATTACACAAGCAACCCTTATGCAGAGTTCAACTTCTTTATGGATCCCTTTGCTGCATATCAGGTATTACAAAAATCCATCGACGTTCCACTGCATGTTCTTTTATATAGATGTATTGTAACTAATCCTAATAGTTAGTAACTGTCATCATTCCCTTACGGTGTAGGTATTTTATTCAGGCATTCAAGTTACACTTGTCCCATTGGATGCCACAAACACCATTCCCGTAACTGAAAAGTTTATTAAAACTTTTGAGAAGAATCAGCACACTTACGAGGCACAATACTGTTTCAAGTCTCTGAAAATGGCTCGTGATACTTGGTTTGATGGCCAATTCAACATGGTAATATTTTAGAAATGTTGAGCTTGGTATATATGAAAACATCAGTGAAAATGTGATTTACTGATGACAATGTTGCTAAATGCAGATTTATTTTGTGTTGCTAAACGCAGAGTTATTTTATGTGGGACTCCTTTATGTCTGGTGTAGCTGCTTCAATCATGCAGAAACAACACAACCAGCACGGAGAAAATGAATTTGCAGAAATGGAATATATCAATATCACTGTAGTTACTTCAAACAAGCCATATGGGATTTCTGATGGATCAAATCCACTATTTGATGGTCATATAACTCCAAAGTTCAGCGTAGCACAAAATGGAGTTCACAGCGGCCATGTTCAGACAAAACTTCGTGATCCATTTTGCATAAAAAAGAACAGGAGAGGCAGATGCCAGGTGATGAACTGTTACAGGTCATTATTGGATAATGGTTTTTAGTTGTTGTCTCTAGTAAATAAGATATTAGTCGTAACTTGCGAAAACATGATTTTAACTCCTTATGGTGTGACTCTTCATGTTTTCAATCAACTAAGATGAGTTTGAGATGGGTTGATATATCATTTCCTTCGTTTCCTTTCTGGTTTTTTGTTCACTACTTTATGCTTAACATTTGTACTGTTATGTATTCTGAGTTGGTGGTGTTTATCAGGATGGTTATACAAAAGAAGTTTTTGGTCCAGGAGGAGTGCCTATTCTTGTTGCTATAAAAGCAAAACCTAATCAAGATGTTAACAGTGAACTGGACAGAGAGTTTTTCGTTAGCTTTCTGGATGTAAGTTACTAATTTTAAGTCTGAATTGGTTGTATTTCATATAATGCCAATATGAGCTGCAATTCCTTCCTATCTACTCTGAGCTCATGTTTGCCGGTGACATTTTCATCTTACACATTATTAAAATAAAAGGATAGACCATTTCAAAACTAATACTATATTTGTCATGGTTGCAGGTCTTAAACAAAAGAGAGAACAGCGGGAGGTTTAACTTTTCTATGCAATTTCCTTATTACAGAAAAGTACTTCACAAACCAGATTTCAGGGGAAAGCATCTTGGGAAGAATGTTGTGTTTGATATGGATATGAGTGCTGGAGATTTTCTAGCTCTCTTTTACCTCCTTAAGTTGCCAGTAGAAGAGATCAATCTGAAGGTAAATGACGTTCTATTTTGAACTAGATCCTCAGCTGAAAATTCAAATTGGATCTAGATGTTATCTTGCTTTATTTACTATCAGGACATGTTAAGAAAATTATTTTTACTTCACCAAACACATTATGTTTCAGTAATTTTCTTAAATGGGTGGTAAAACTTGCTTCAGTTCATGCTCAACTCTTTATCCAAAAATGTGTTAAACGTTCATAAGAGAAACTTCCTCTATCTTGAGTGACATTGAGGAAGCAATGATTGTCAATGTGCAAAATCTTCTATCATTCAGGCTATAATTGTGAGTCCAACTGGCTGGGCAAATGCTGCAACAATTGATTCTGTGTATGATTTGCTTCATATGATGGGTCGTGATGACATTCCCGTGGGCCTTGGAGATGTTTTTGCAATGAACCAGTCTGATCCTATTTTCTACGCTGTTGGTGACTGCAAGTACAACAAGGTTATCCCACAAGGTTGTGGTGGATTTCTCGACTCCGACACTCTTTACGGTTTATCTCGTTCTTTGCCTCGAAGTCCTCGAAGGTACATGGTCTAGGTAGTGTAAATCATTTGCCTAAAGGAGGAACAGTAGATTTCTGTAAAAATATGTGATCTTGAAAAGCATTGACATTTCATGATATTCATCTTAGTGTGCAAATTTGCTGATCTATCTCCTTGATCTAAATAACATCAGATACACAGCTGAAAATTCGGTGAAATATGGAGCTCTAAGAGACACTGATCATCCTGAACTCGGACAACCTCGAGCACTAGAAGTATGGGAATCAGCAGTGAAATCACTGAAACCAGGATCTAAGATTACTATTTTAGCCAATGGTCCACTGACTAATATAGCAAAGATCGTTCTTGCAGGCGAGAATATGACCAACGCGATCCAGGCAAGCATTTCCTCTACCCTTTCGGTCTTATGAGAAAGATCCAGAGGGCATTACCCTTTCAAGAACTGTACTAATATATTATCCTGGACTGCATATGAGGTTCTAGCTGCATACCGTTTTCTAGTCGTGTAGCTTAAGTCAGTTATTTCTACTGTCCTTTATCACCAACTGCTACAATGTTAACATCATGGAGTACCATTTAGCTATATCTCTTACAATGTGGCTGACCACTACATAAAGGTTACATCGCTGAAAATAGATCATGGTTTGATTTTACAGCTTGAGATATCGAGAGTAGACATTCATTAATGAGATAGCACTGTCTTTTGTTTTCTGGTGCAGGATATAATAATTGTTGGAGGGCACATGAATAATGATAACACTAAGAAGGGAAATGTGATCAATATTCCCTCTAATAGGTTTGCGGAACTGAATATGTTTCTTGACCCTCTAGCTGCACAGACAGTTTTGAGTTCAGATCTTAATATCACTCTCATTCCACTTGGCATTCAGCAGAAAGTCAGTGCATTCCCTGAAATTCTTGAAATGCTTAACCTGACTAAAAGGACACCTGAAGCAATTTTTGCAAGGCGTTTGCTCTCAAGGTTACACTACCTGCAAAAGGCACATCCTAAATACCAGCATATGGTATATCATCTCATCTCAATTTATCCTAAACATTTCAAGTGTTTAAAAATCTTTGCAATGTTTTCATTTAGCAGTCAACATACAGAATCAGGTATTTTCCTTCTATTTACGGTTTGTATAATAACAGGATACATTTCTTGGTGAAATCCTTGGAGCAGTAGTATTGGCTGGTGATTATTCTGTACTAAAATCAACATTTGGTGTCAAGAACATAAAAGTCACTGCCTCGGGGTCCGAATCTGAAGATGGACAGATAGTTATTGACGAAAAGCAAGGGAAATCAGTGAAAGTATTGGAGAATGTGGATCCATTAGCTTATTATAAGGTTTTTGCAAATCGACTAGGTGATGTAAAACAGTCTGCAGTAGTTGGAAGCTTTGATGAGCAGAGAAGAATTTGGAATACCCCATCCAATACAAAGAAAACTGCCCCTTAATTGCTCTTTTTGGTTTTCAAGTTTCTTTAGGTGATTTTTTTTACAACTATGATTCTTCAAAATAATTGCCACTTACTCATTCTTGGTGCTTAAGTAATAGAAACAAAATTGTACATATAGTTTCGCAATAGAAGTGGCTATAATGAAAAGAAAATACAGGAAGATTATTTTACCCGTAGATCTATCATCCATACCGAAAAACAAAAAGTGTCACATCAAACTTTAGACATTTCATATGATATCTCCCTTTATATTCTTCTCAATGCCTTTGTGTTTTAAACATCTTGAGGATTTATAAGAATTGTTGACAATCTTCAATTAATCTTTTTCGTATTTTTCCTTTATCTTCTGCAAAATTCATGATTTTTATGTTGTAAGCTATCAGTGTTTTAAAAGACAGTTTTGGACACTGGCAAAATGCCTTGAGCCATAGGTATGAGGCTTAGTTTTGTGAGGCTTACGCATCCGACTGTACGTCCTAAACACGCCTAACACCCAATGCTTGGGACTCGCCTAATATATACTAGGTAAATAATGTGCCGAATTCCTTGATTGACGTTGTTGACCCCACTTCTCTAATAAATATATGATATTTTATAGTTTTTCATTTATTGAAATAAGAATGTTGAGAATAACTCAAATAACAAGTCATTCTATTGAATATTTACTATTTGAAAGCACTTTGAGGGTGAAGACATTTAACATTTCTTTTCAAAATACATAATTAGACAAATTTTATATCTTCACTTATTATTACTTTTCATATTATTTTCATACTTCTCAAAAATTTTATATTTTATTATTTGTCATACATCTCAAAATAATCGCTATTTGAAAATAAATTATTGTGTTTTATTATCTCAAAATTATCATGAGGATACTAATAAAGTTTATTTGATCATTTTCTTTTAGGGATGTAAATTGTATAGTACTATAGTAATATATTTTACAAAAAAGAGATTCTTTTATTAATTGAAAGTTTTGATGTTAGAGTTAATTTGCATCTCATGGTAGTCATTATAGCATTTCTTTATTTATACTTGTAAAATTATATTAGAAGTTTTATTTTCTATGAGTTTGTTTAATCATGTTATCAATTGTTTTAACTATTAATTTATTATTTATAAACTTTACTTTATAACACTATTTTACTATATTATAAACTAAAAGTTTAAAGATTCATAGGGATTATGCCCCATCGCCTCGAGACTTACACCTCGTTCCGTGCTAAATAAAACATCCTGCCTAATGCCTCTGGATCCTTCTCGCAAGTTTCAAGTTCTTGAGGACATGTTGCGGGCATGTGCGATTAATTTTGGTGGCCATTAGGATCAGTTCTTGTCGTTGTGTGAGTTTTCATACAACAACATCTATCACTCCGGCGTTGACATAGCTCGATTCGAGGCACTCTATGGGAGGAGGTATAGATAGTCCATAGGATGGTTTGAGACTGGTAATGTGAAGCCTTTGGGTACTAATTTGGTGAAGGAAGCTCAGAAAAAGGTATGATTCATCCAATCTAAGTGTTGGTATCCCAGACTAGGCAAAGGAGTATGTTGACCGTAAGGTCAGGGACATGTCATTCAAAGTTGGCGAACAATTGCAATGATCTAATTTGACCAATCTTGATTTTTATGTGTTATGACCATTTTGTCTTCCCAATAATTGCTAAAGTTGATTTTAAGGTGTGGCGATAGTTGACACGGTTCCCGATGCTATAAGAAATAATTTTAGTGAGTTTGCGGTTTTTAGAGGTTTTAAAAGCCATGTAATTGACTTCGGTTAATATTTAATGTTTGAGTGTCAGATGGTGATTTGGACAGTTTCATTACATTTGAAATATCGAATTTGGGTTAGTAGAGGGGTTGGGTTCAAGTTTGGAACCTTTATTTTGCATTTCGATCCTCCGTTTAGAAAATAGTGAAAAGAAGGTCCCGTGGGTTAATTTATTGAAAATAATATTTTTTTTCAATAATATGATGTCTCCATTGAGTCCGAAAAGTCAAAGTCAGCCTAGAGGCATATATGATTCATTTTTGTGGGGTCCCGAACGACTCTCGAGGGTCTGTTCGGAGAATTCGAAGACATGTAAAATCAATAAAATTGTTGATATTTGGTGCATGCCAGGTATTTCTTCGCGAACATGGCCTCAAGTCACGGCATGGAGAAGGAATATTCCCTTCATTGCGATTGTGAGTTGGAGGCCGCAATTGCGGAGGACATTCGGGATCAGGTCACACCTTTGTTGTGAACGAGATGAGGCTATCGCGAATGCGATGGTCCGGGTAGTAGAACATCAAGAATGTGAATCCTAGGCCAGGAACGTAGTCCTATTTAATGGTCCAGCCAACATTGACCCTTACTATCGTGAGGTAGGGTCCGCAATGATGAGACATTGTTCATAGAACAGTATATAAGCCTCAATTTTGCAATTCTGCTCCACTTTTTGGACCTCCAAGCTTCGATAAAGGCATATTTTTAGGGTTTCCTCATCATATTCCGTGTGGATAACCTCTAAACTCATATCATCATTATTTTTCATTGATCACATCTTCGAAAACACTTTTTAATTATGATTTTGAAATGAAATTTTGAGATTTTTACAGGTAAAGCTTAAAAATGAGTTTTCTTTATTTTGCACCTCAGTTTTAACTCATTTTCACGTGAATTTTCAACTATAGACTCTTATAACCTTGAAAATCTATTTCTAAAATAAAATTTTAGTTTTACCCCTTTCATTTCGAACTCGTTTTGGATTCAGCTCAAATATGAGCAATGTGGATATCATTAGCTTTCTTTTAATGGATAGATGCTATATTTGGAAGTTGTAGTTGATTCTGAGTCCATTCAAAAGGGAAAAGCTCTGTGTTGAAGCATTTTAGGCTTGAATTTCATCATTTCGAGGTAGGTTATGGCTTAACTTCTTTCAAATTGAGTTGGGCAGTTAATAAATAAGAAAAACATGCTATGTGAAGGGAAAATAACTATGAGGTTTATATTTTGAGATTATTATTACAATCGCGTGTTCCAATAGGGGTTTATATTCAGTTATCACTGACTTTTGATATCTGATATTGCGTGTTGTCTTTGTGGGGGTTTTGTTTGACATCATTGACCTTATCTGTGAATTAACATGTTGTTATTCTAGATATAATGTCTATACAAGGGCTTGAATAGTTATTATAGACCTTATTGAGCATTAATTTCTTTTATCATGATGGAAATGCCTGAATGAGGGGTTGATATGATATTAATGATGTCTTATATGCATATTTATTCCATTGGTGCTTAATTAGAGTTGATAATCATGACTTGTGAACATATTAAGTTGATTTCTGGGCTCACAATACATACATATTGAATGAATTAGATATCTTCATACTAATTTCGTTGTGAGCATTACATGGTCATTCAATACATATATATTCATGAGATACTGGTACCATTGAGAAAACACTATTTTAAAAAAAAAAGAGTCATTTTTATAAAAATCCTCTTCATGAATACAAGCTGGAGAGCTGGGTTGGGATTTGAGATATGAGTTATAGTATATAAGTTTTGAGCCCTCCATATGTCCTATCTTAGGAGCTGAAAGCTCGATAGGTGTATATAGAAAGTCATACGATGACTTTCACCATTCATTCCATCATCATTGCATTCCTTGCATTGCATATGCATCTTTCAGGATTTTTTTAGTTCTCCTTTGACTTGTATTTAGTTTTTGTGTACTCTTCGAGTATATTTGTGTTTTTTTTGTATATATATTTATTAGAACTGTGAGTAGAGTGTGAGCTACTTTCTAAGACTTTTCTGTTTACAGGTGACGTGCTCATAATTTTTTTACTTATATTATTTTTTACTTTTCTCAGTCGATCTATGATATCTATTCAATATAAGTGAATCGTATTCATTCCTACTATGCCCTTTCGGTGCAGATCCTAGACGAGTACGACTGACAAAGGCTGATTCATGCAACAGAGTTGGTGATATCTCGAGATACTGACCCACTCTAGTTTTTCAGAGTCGTCTCTAGACCTCCTTTTTTCATTAGTTTTCTTTATTTATATTTCATAGACAAACTATGTATTTTCTATTTCAAATATTGTATTAGATGTTTCAATACTTGTGACACCAGGTTTTGGGATGGTTATGTTGGTTCAGACTTTCATATTTGTATCTCATATGGCCTGATTTCATTCTAGAAGTCTCGTCTTGATTTATGTCTATTGTTGATTTTGGATTTTTTCTTTATCAGTTTAAGTGATTGACTTACTTATCAAGATTGGGCCATGATAAGTGCCATCATGACCTTTTTTGGGTTGTGACAACAAGTTTTACTAAAGGAGTCTCCTATGAAGGGAGTTATGAGGTTTGGTAAGAAGGACAAGTTTAACCCTCAATATATTGATCGATTCAAAGTTCTTGATGATGTGGATTCGGTTGCGTATAAGTTGACATTACCGCTAATCTTGTCGAGGTCCATCTGGTGTTCCATGTATCCATATTAAGGAGATATCATAAGGATAGGAACTATATTATCATGTGGGATTCATTTTTGTTAGATAAGAATCTTACTTATGAGGAGGAGCATGTTACTATTCTCAATCAGGGTATTCGAAATTTGAGGACAAAGAAAATCTGATAGGTAAAGATCCAATGGAAGTATCATCCGATTAAAGAAGCCACTTGGAAAACTAAGAAGGACATACGGGGCAAGTACCCTCACTTGTTTGAGGATACAAGTATTCTTTCTCTTTTTAACTTGGCTCATTTTTCTTGTTTAATTGTTCGTAGATAAATGATGGATAAATTGGCATCTATTGTGACAACCTTTTTCGTCATTACAGGTGAGTCAATCGTGCTAAATTTTGAGGTAAGTTTTTTCCTAAAATATAACGGTTTTTTCCCAATCTGGGAATGAATTGGATAAATATAATAAAGTTCAGCTTGAGTTTATGTTAGCTAACTAGATAAGAAATCCATATGACTTTTTGGAAGTAAATTCAAGTGAGTAGTACTTTCGATATTGAACTTGACGCAAAGGACTTAGTTTGAAATGTCATAGTCTGAGGGTGTGTTGCGGAAAAGATAAAACTGGAAGGATTTTTGAGTTTTTTCCTTTCCACTCTCGCTATAATGGGTGGCATGTCAATATAGCCTTCTCCTATAGCGGAAGTCAACGTCGGTCAATCTTGGGCGATGTCGCTATACTGGGGTAAATCACAGTAAATGCAGAAAATCTTCCAAAAATTATTTATTATTCTAAACTTATTTTTTGGGAAGGGCTAAGGTGATTTGGATAATTTTCATTAGTTTTCCATCGATTTTCATCGTAAAGTCAAGTATTTCATTCCTATTAATTAGTTTTTTGATTAATTAACCTTAGAATCACTAGTTTACAGGCTTGACTTGGTGGATTTTATGGTGCAAGAGGGTAAAATAGGTGTAAAATCTTTGAGTGTTAGTTATTAGTCGTTAATTTACTTTTGTATGTTAATAATTTACTAATGTAATCATGAAATTTGTAGGTTTAACAAAAAAATCCTAGAATAGGAGAATGATCATGCATTTGACTTTGGGATTAGGGATTAGGTTGCGATCCTTGACATGGTAGAACATTTGATTGATAATTGCTATCTTCGTATTCTTAGACCACGGTCAAGCAAAAATTATACAAAAAAGTAAAGCTTAGGCTTAATTGGGTGGTGAAAGGTTGGATTGAGTATGCAATGATTCTAATGTAGCTGAAATCTAATGTGGGTTATATGTGCATGATGACTGAGTTGTAGTATTGCTTGTATAATGCATGTTCAAGAAAAGTGAATGACCGTTTGATATCGTAACTGTTAATTGCATGCAAGAACATATATAAAAGCTTATTGGATTTTACAAGTGTCGTTCTTTATCATTGTTGTTGTGATTGCTATGATATCTTGTAGAATGTAACGGTATTTGGACAGCTCTATAGAATTGGTGATATAAAGTGATAGACACTTGATATTTGAGATTGGTACATGAATAAGGACTTGTCCCCTGCAGGTCATGACTAGTGGACGCGCACATAAAATCCTTAGCACGTGTGTACAAGGCGGATGTGAGTGTGATGGTTCCTTGAGTGAAATAGAGATGATATGTTTCTTGATTTTATTGATTCCTTGAGTGAACTGGGTTTTTAGGCTTAATTGCTAAGATGATTTCTTGTGTAAATTAAAATAAATGTTATTGATATTTTTGTTATTATTATGGATATTGAGTGGTTTAGGTTGCTTGCAAGTTGTGACATAGCTCTATGTTGTTATTATCTGCATAAATGGAAAACAGTCTTTATGATAGTTGTGTCAAGATTGTTGACTTAGAGTCATTGTTGTTGGTCTTGATTTGACTTGATTGGTTATCCTTGTTGACTCTACTTAACTAAACTTCATATTGTACTTGTTTATGAGGTTAAATATTATGAACTTGAAAGATAGTTGTAAGATAGAGCTCATGAATTTCTGATTGTGCTATATTTTGGTTATGTGTCCATATTTTTTTTATTTTGTATTGGCCGAGGATCCTATCAGCACATTGTTGCTTCTTGTGTGCCGATACTACACGCGCTCTTTTTTTTGTTGAATGAAGAACATATTCCAACGATTGTTTCGAGATCTCAGTTGTAAGACAAACAATATTCAAATTCAAGGGTGAGCTGCATCTTTCGGGCTATCATGAGTTCCTTTATAATTTTCTGATCCAATTGTTTTACACTTGGCATTACTTTCATTTTTGGGGTTGCATCTCCTTTCTTTTGATATTTGATGGAGTTTTGGTACGATGACTTTTCATTCCTAGGGGACTATTTTCCGCATTATTTCATTATGTTATTAGATATTATTGTTATTCAATGAAATTGACTTTAGTTGCCTATTTTGAGGCTAAGTGTTGTTGACTCATGATGTTGGTTGGTTCTCTCACCAGGGGGTTTAGTGTGGGTATCATTCACGGCTGTTTTAGGTCATGACAATCACATTTTAACTATTTCCTAAATTTATGGCTAAGTTGAATGGATTGGATGAAAGTTTTTATTTGATAGTTTTATTTTTTTATTTTAGATAATTTTCAACCTTCAACTTTTTCGTTTAAACAAATTCCTTAATTAGTGGGTGATTGGATGAAAATATTTGACAGTTTTTTTAAAAATAGTAAGTTAAAATAATTTTCAAACTCAACTTATGTTCGTTATATTTTCTTTGATTTGCTATTTAATTTTTTATTTTTATTTTTTAAATGTGGATTTTGTTGTGATGGAGGAGAAAGAGAAGATTGTTATAAATATATTACCATATATAATGAATGTCTATTTTACCATATATAGTGATGTCTACTTTACTATATCTAGTGAATGTTTATAGAAAAGTTAGAAACCCCAAAGTTAACTTTTCCCCATAAATAAAGGGGTTTTCTTCATTGTAATTAACCCATCAAGAAACTTCTCAAAAAAAAAAAAATCACTCTCTCTTCTCTCTTTATTCTTGTTGTTCTTACTTTATATTTTATAACACGTTATTAGCATGAGACTCTGTCAAACAAGATAAAATTATAAATCTAAAGGTAATTTTAAGGTTAGTAATTTCTTATGTTATTTGTCTTTTGCTACTAATGATGTAATTATTATTGGATTTGAGAAAAAATAATTGGTTTGGAATCACGTATGTTTTAAATTTGTTCATGAAGAACAATATTGTTAAAAGATATGATGATGAATTTAAATTTCATCTCATTAACAAGGTAAGACACTGGATTAAAAGTTTCAATGCACCATAATGATAAAATATTGGGTTCAAGCCCCATCGAGTTATAGCCTAAGACGCCTTTATATGTATAAGATATTGAATATGAATCTCAATACACCATATTGATGATATTATGATGGCTAAGGAAAATAATGAGTATTTGGTGAAAAGTCATGAAACATATCCCATTGATATGATCTATTCCATGAAGTGAAGCAATATATCATGAATCTGAAAGTTGACAACTTGCTCCATTCTTGAAAGAATGTAGTTGCAGTGCATAATATGTCTGAAAGAAGACAACTGATTGAATGCACATATATAAGCGTGGAGGAAAAATGAGATAATAATCATCAAAAGTGATAATATTTTCACACACTTATTATGATTATAAGATATGTTAGAGAAAATTCTCTACATTATATGCACACCTCGATTTGCTCTTAAATGAGTAATATTTTGAAAGAGGTTATAAGCTATCATAATTTGATAGGCTTAAGATACGATTATATTCCATTCCCAGGAATGAGAATTTTAATTGTTATAAGGACAGATCCACTTTCTAGGGTGAATGTGATAATATTTAGTAAAGCTTATCAATACAAACGTGCACTTGATTGTAATGATATCACAACTCACCCCCGAAAGAGACAGAATAATTGAGAAGAGTTATTTAGAAATCCACTTGTGAAGTTTAAAATTTATTCATGTAATAGTAAATCTGAAATATACTAAAGCAAAAAGTATATATCATAGTAAACTTGGAGTTTACTAGTGCAAATAAGTTCATAAGTTGACATAAACGATTATGACATCCCAAAGATGTGAATATTGAGTATTGGACATGTAATGAAGAATTAGAAGACTCTTCAAGAATTATTCATGTTGCATGTTCTCATGATAAGTTTGTTGGACCAACTAATATTGGGGTTGGATCCCCTAAATTCTAAAAAGTATAATAGGTGAATATGAACTCATTCACCTGTTGTATGATCTATTAAGATTTATCAATAAGATGATCACATGGACATTTATTGTCAACCTGCAGTTTGACATTTATAAAGTTGCTTGCTCAATAAAATTGAGTTAAGAGTATAACTTTCAGATTGTGTAATCAAGACAATTCATCTTGATGATGATGATTTGGCATTGAAAGCCTTCGATAAATAGCTGAATCATTGCAAATGAGAACTAAGCTTCATGTGTTAGTTTGAAATATGAAATATTATATACAAAAGTACTTGTATGCATAAAACCAATAAATTATGATTAATTCCCTCTCAAAGTTGATTCTGAGTCAGGAACCATACATTGTCCATCTAATAATTGTGATGTGCGGCATACGATTAATGAATATACCATAATGTACAAAGATGAATTCCTCAAAAAAGATGGAGGATATATGTTAGTTTTCATAACATAAGGGAGAAATTATAAGCAGCTAAGAAATATGTTAGGAATTATCATCAGATCCCCATTCAAAAGATAATTCAAGTCAAATGCCGAAAGCATCTTATATTAAGCTGCAAGTGCTCCTATTTTGTGTCTCTAAAGAATAAAGTCTATGCATGTGTGAAGCGTGGTAGATCAACTGGTTCCAAATGAAATAATCCTTGAAAAGGATAAGGAGCGAATAATCATAATAAGAAGGTAATTTGCTCTTGAAGAGTTTACGACATAACACTTCATGAAACCTTATGAGAGGTTCAGGTACCTGAAAATTATGAAGTGATGAGATCTCAAAATGTTGTGTCACACCGTGAACTGATACAAAATGAAATATCATCAATATCTTTGATAGAATATTGACGCAATATTGTGAAAGACTATGAGGATTCGAATTCTACGTTTATTTAAGCATGCTGACGTAGAAATATTTATCAAGTGACATGAAATGAAATAGTGTAAGCATAAAAATTATTAGATTTGCAGTCCAAACAATTGAAGATGTCACACATGAAATACTAAATAGTGTCACTTGACAAATTTACATGAAAACTTTTTTAAGGATTCAAAATATTCGAAACATATAAAAGTTTCTGGGAAACTTATTTATAATCATTATATTGTGTGAGCTTATTGTTTCAAAATTATTGGAACTCTTGGAGAGTTTTCAAAAGCAATAAATTATTTGCTGAAATAAAAAAATAAACCAATTTAGATTGGTTATGAAGTACCATATCTTAGTGCAATTAGTGCACTCATGTATCTTGAAAATACCACAAGGCCTGATATAGCCTTTTCGATCAATTTGTTAGCAAGGTATAGTTCTGCTCCTACTGGGAGACATCGGAATGATATCAAACATATGAGCTTATTTTATTCTAAAGATTGCAGTATCAATCTTGTTGGTTATGTTGATGCTTGTCACACCCCTTTTTCGCTCGAGGGATCGAAGCGAAGGGTTTTTCTAATTAAAGTGACTATTTTGAATAGGGATTAATTTATTTACTTAGTTACCACTTGGAATTGAGTTTCGGTGTTCCAAGTCACTTTTTTGAATCCCTAGTAAAAAAGAAATGACTCTTTTATTTTGGTCTACAAAAATAAAAGACCGGGTAAGGAATTATGTTGACTGAGGGGAAGGTGTAAGGCACCCCTTGAATATCGTGGTTCTATCACGGTCGTTTTTATTGACTTAACTTAGCTTTAACTTTTTTGGATAAACTATGTTTGCAGGCCTGAATTCGCTCATTTTTAATATCTAAAATTTGTCTATATAGCTTATATTAAATAAATGGATAAAAATTAATTTTTGGTAAAATATTTATCAAGGTACATTATTGCATCCATGAATTTTTAAATGTCTCGAACAGATACGTACGCCGCATTCTTTAATTAAGACGAATATTTAAAACGTGCCTAAAATTTGACTATCACTAAAAGCATTAATTCGTCACTTGCAAACTAGTAATAATTTATCTATCTATTTTTATTCTAAACCAATTAAAATCATATTTTTGTTTAAATTATCTCTACTTTCGTAATAAATAAAATAACCAATTAAAGTATATATATATATATATATACATACGTAACAACAAACAAGCAAAATAATTAAATAAAGATTATAAAATGAAATAATATATTAAAACAATTACATTAATTATTATATATATTTATATGTACAAAGAGAGATGAAAAAAAAAGAAAAACAACAAAAATAAACGAGTAAAGTAGTTTTCATCGAATTTTGGGGTAGAGGTACGACACATGACGGAGACTGGCGGCGACGGGGTTTTATGACCAACGATCGGATCAGCGCACGCGGGAGCCAACGCTGGTGGATCTGGTCGGTTATCCGACGAAAGGAGGTGGTTTTTGGGTTGCCGGTTGTTGATTCCGGCAGGGAAGTGCGGCGGCTGTAGTGGTGGTTTCGGCCAGATTTGGTGCTGGAGAAGGGAATACCAGCGACGGGAAAGGGAAAATGCGGGTGGCGCCGGCGCAGCTGGAGTAGTGGCCAGCCATGGTGACTGCCGGTTTTCAGTTGCGTTTGCCGGTGGAATCGCGACTGTTGGCTAAATTTTACCAGCGAGAGATGGTGGCAGCGGGGGTTGAGGTATTCCGGCGAAAGTTCGCCGAAAAAATTGGTTCACTGTCTATTTTTCTTTCTCTCCGATCTCTACCTTTTCGCCCCTTTTTTTATCAATTTTTCTACTTCGTCATTATTACTATCTAGTTTTCTTTATATCTATTTTCGTATATACAGGTATATGTACAGTACAGTGTGTGTATGATTTTGTCGTGAATAAAATTGAAGAACAGTGATACAATATGTATTTTGCAGAATATATTAAGTACATGATGTGTTGTTATGGATTTAGTGAACTGTTTGTGAGAATGAAAATATCTATATGCAAATATATCATATTCAATAATATAATTGCATAACATCCAATAATAACGATTCACATAATTTTTAACTACACATATTAAAATTATTTAAACATTCTCATTCAATGCTTTTCACAATGTAATTTATAACATAAATGATTTAGATTTGAATAAAAACCTGTAATTGATTCAAACGGAATACTACAGCAAAGAAATAGTTGTCACCGGAAACTTCAATCGAAAAACTCTTGAACTCTTTGATTTTTCACTCTCTTTATCAGAAAAAAAAATTTACTCTCTGGTTTTTCTGTCTGATCCTGTGTGTAATAGTACATCCTTTTTTTATCTGTGTAGAGAGTCCCTTAAGTATAGACTACTTGGGGGAACAGTTACTTTTGAGGGGGGAAATAGTTTTAACAACAGATAAGGGCGAGGGTTATTCAAAATTCATTTTTTTTATTTCAATTGAAGATAATAAGAATAATAATAAATAAATATAATGATAATAAATAAAAATAAATAACTAATATAATAATAATAAATATAAATATAATAATATTTAATTAATTTTATATTTATGAAAAATATAATAAAATTACAAATATCCAAAAATAAAAATAAAAATAGTATTAAAACTACTAATTTATTTATTAAAATTTAGAAAAGGAAAATATTTTTTTCTTTAATTTTTGTATTATTTTTAAAATTAGAATAAAATAAAATAGCTCAAAATTAACTTTATTTAATTATTTATTTTTAAACTAAAAATTTATTAAAATAAAAATAAGAATCAAAATAATATATGATCAAGTATATAATTATAAAATATTTAATATCAACAAACATGTTAAATTTAGGGAGGATCAAAAATCACATGTCTACATTTTTGCCCCTCTTTGTGTGAAATCTCGAAGAGTTTTCATACAAAGAAGTAGACAAGATATGATTTTTGACCCTCCAATTATTTGAAAGGTAAGGAAAAAATAAAATTAAAATAAAAGTAAAATGTGACCGAGTCATGTTTTTGGACATCCTACCTATCCTGGGCTATAAGGGAATCAGGTCATGAGTAGTTCAAAGGTAATTTGATGAGAGAAAGAGTAGAGTCGAGTGAGATTCCGTCGAGATTTCGGTTAACAACTTCTGCCTTTTACATTCAAATGACTAATATATATAGATATAGATATAGACGAAAATTATAATCTCTAGAATCTTGATTCTAATCTTCGCAACTTAAATTTGAAAATTCGCCCTATTCTTCAAACGGACTCCTAACTTGCTATATTTTCACCCTATTCTTCAGGCGGGCTCCTGGCTTACAATTTCTTTTCCTTGTTCTTCAGGCGGGCTCCTGAACTTCCTTTTTTCTTCACCCTGTTCTTCAGGCAGGCTCCTGGACTTACAATTTCTTCAACTTGTTCTTCAGGCGGGCTCCTGGACTAACAATTTCTTCAAAATATATTCTTGAACTCAAAATAAAAGGTGAAAAAGAAAAATAACATCTCATTTTTCAGGCGGGTCCTGTGCACAAACTAACTTTCCATTCTTCAGGAGGGTCTTGAGCAAAAATAAATTCTCATTCTTCAGGAAGGTCCTGTCCAAAAAGTAAATTCCCATTCTTCAAGAGGGTCCTGTTCAAAAGTAAATTCCTATTCTTCAGGAGGGTCCTGTTCAAAAAGTAAATTTCCATTCTTCAAGAGGGTCCTGTTCAAAAGTAAATTCCCATTCTTCAGAAGGGTCCTGCTCAAAAAGTAAATTCTCATTCTTCAGGAGGGTCCTGTTCAAAAGTAAATTCCCATACAACACATACATAAAAATTTGCCCCAGTTTGTTCTGGAAAAATTTATGTGTCGTCAAATTTTAATGTTTTGAAAAATATAGTGACAGAATAAATCAAAGCCTGGAATAGCTTTGATAAATTCATCTCCCAAATAATAAAATTTACCATAACCGAAATCCATCATCATATGTTGTAATCCTGATTCTTGCATTGACAGAAATGTGAAATTGCATCCTTTATTTGAACACATTCTATCTCTGTTTTAAATAAAACAAAGAAAAATTGTGAGTTTTAAACACATGTGGTGGTTGGTTTGTGGTTTTCGGCTCTTGAACTGACTGTTCTTGCACTTTTCATGCTCAACTCCTTTTCATTCCTTGATTGATATCCATTGACTTGTTATACTTCTGACCCAAAATTCTGACTACAGATACTTTCAACTCAAAATATATTTCTCTTGTATAATATCTCAGGATTTAACTTTCCATACATTTTTTATCTTTCAATGGGCCAAAAATTGTCAAATAACGATCATTCTAAGTACTTTATTATACTTTGAAGTGCTGCCCTTGTATGTCGACCCTTTGTCTTGCTTTGTAGATTGAAGAAGTTAGTAGCAAGTTTGGAGTCCTTTCTCACTTAACTTGACGTGAATTTGACTCAAAACACATACAAGACAACAAAAATTTTCGTTTGATGACAAGGACACAAAAATAAAAATAAAAATAAAAAAAAAAGACAATAGGCATCTCTTTTTCAAAATAAAAAAAAAACTTATCTGAATGTGGAAACCGATTCTGGTGATTATGGCATGCATTTTGAATCAAACAACCAGATCTACCCACACCAATCATTACAACTTTCGTTCACTTATTGATCTTGAAATTTAGTTAATCTTGAACTCATTCCTTCTGGATAACAACTCTCATTCGTCTAGTGGCACCTCAATGGGTTTTTGCCAACTAGCCTATCTCATTTTTATTTCTTTTTCAGCTTACAGTAGTCTTATGGTGCCCAACAGGGTTTTCACCAATGAGACTCTCTCTTTTTCATTCATTTTTTCCTTTTTTTTTATAAACATCCAAAATATGAAATATCATGCACCCATAACATATTTAGCCTTGACATTCTCAAAGAATGATCTGAAGGTTTTTCTTTAGTTGTAACTTGGTTTTTGGATAGGGTTAGAAAGAAAGGTCGGCATGAAGTTCAAAATTTACACAACATTGGGTAAAACATTCAACTTTTGGAATTGATTCTTTTTATAAAAAGAAAAAACTTTTGCCCCAGTTTTCTTTCATTCTGGGTAATTTGAATCTTCTTTTGGTTGGACCGAACTCCGGAGTAGGGCTGCCTACGTATCTTGTCATAGCAAGAATCAGGTCAAATATAGTTTAGGCTCGTTATTCTTTTGCTTGATTTTGAATTTTTGATTAATTTTTTTTCATTTTAATTTGATTTCAAAAGAGGGATACGAAGAAAGATAAAAAGCTCAAAAGGGGTAAGCAAAGGTTGATATATTATTCGAATAGTGTAACAAAATGCCTTCATTATTACAATCTTTTAAAATGCAAGTATAAAACATACATAATGTAATTGTACATGAATATCATACATAATATCTTTTAACTTCATCAGCATTGACTGGCATTCCTTCTATTTTGTCTTCTATATCAGTCAGATATAACGCGCCATTAGACAACACTTTCTTCACCATGAATGGTCCATGCCAATTAGGAGAAAATTTTCCTTTGGCTTCAATTTGATGGGGTAGGATGCGTCTTAGTACTAACTGGCCAACTTCAAAATATCTGTGACGCACCTTTTTGTTATATGCTCGTGCCATTCTCTTCTGGTATAGTTGTCCATGACATACTGATGTTAATTTTTTTCATCAATCAAGATTAATTGCTCTAAATGAGTTTTGACCCATTGGTCATCACCAATTTCAGCTTCTACAACTACTCGAAGAGATGGAATTTCAATCTCTGCAGGTATAACTGCTTTAGTTCCGTACACCAACAAGTAAGGAGTTGCACTAATTGAAGTCCGAACTATAGTACAATAACCCAACAAAGCAAAAGGTAACTTTTTATGCCATTGTCGAGAACCCTGCACCATCTTGCGGAGTATTTTCTTTAAGTTCTTATTGGCATCTTCAACAGCTCCATTCGTTTTCGTATTATAAGGAGTTGAATTTCGATGCATAATCTTAAATTGTTGGCACACTTCTTGCATCAAATAGATATTGAGATTTGCAGTATTATCTGTGACTATTATCTTCGGAATGCCGAATCGACAAATGATGTTGGAGTGAATAAAATCAACCACCGCTTTCTTGGTCACTGACTTAAAAGTCGCTGTTTCCACCCATTTCATGAAATAATCAATGGCTACCAAGATAAACCTATGTCCATTCAAGGCCTTCGGTTCAATTAGTCTAATTACGTGCATTCCCCAAGCCACAAAAGGCTATAGAGCAGTCATTGTATGTAACTTAGATAGAGGGGAATGTATCAAGTCTATGTGTACCTGACATTCATAACATTTACGAACAAAATTGATGGAAGCGCGCTCTATGGTGAGCCAATAATAACCTGCTCGGAGTATTTTCTTTTCCAAAACATACCCACTCATGTGTGGTCCACAAATTCTAGAGTGTACTTCAATCATGATTTTTGAAGCTTCTTTAGCATCTACACACATCAAAAGTCCCAAATCAGGAGTCCTCTTATACAAGACTCCTCCACTTAGGAAAAATCCACTAGACAAACGTCGAATGGTTCTCTTCTGGTTACTATAGGCATATATAGGATATTTTTCGAGTCTGAATATATTCTTTGATATCATAAAACCACGGATCCCCAGCTAATTCTTCCTCAACTACATTGCAATATGCATGTTGATCATGAATCTATATATGCAAAGGGTCAATATAAGTTTTTTTGGGATGTTGAAGCATCGAAGATAAGGTCGCCAAAGTATCAGCAATCTTATTATGAGCTCTGAGAATGTGTTTGAAATTTACTGATACAAATCATTGACATAGATCTTGCAAACAACCTCGATATGGTAGGAGATTTGAATCACGAGTCTCCCAATCTCCTTGGATTTGATGGACTAATAAATTTGAGTCTCCTAACACTAACAATTCTTGGATCCCCATGTCAATAGATAATCTCAAACCTAGAATGCAAGCTTCATATTCTGCCATATTATTGGTACAATAGAATCAAAGTTGGGTTGTTATAGGATAATATTATCCTGATTCAGAAATAAGAACTGCTCTTATCCCCACTTCTTTTACATTAACAGCTCCATCAAGAACAATTTCCAGCCTGAATGGCAATCGTCAGAAACAACCTCATCAATAAACAATACCTCTTCATCTGTAAAATAAGTCTTCAATGGTTCATATCCCTCGTCAATAGGATTTTCAGCCAAATGATCCGCTAAAGCTTGAGATTTTATTGCAGTTCGTGTCATATAGACAATATCAAACTCTGTGAGCAACATCTGTTATTTCGCAAATCTGTCTGTGGGCATAGGCTTCTGAAAAATATACTTTAAAGGATCCATACGAGAGATGAGGTAAGTAGTATAAGATGACAAGTAATGTTTCAGCTTTTGGGCTACCCAAGTTAAGGCGCAACACGTCTTCTCAAGAAGACTGTACTTAGCTTCATAAGTGGTAAACTTTTTGCTAAGGTAGTATATGGCCTGTTCTTTTCTTCCTGTAACTTCATGTTGACCCAATACACAGCTGAAAGAATTTTCTAACACAGACATGTACAATATCAAGGGTCTACCTAGCTCTAGAGGAACCAAAATAGGCGAATTCGACAAGTATCTCTTAATTCTGTCAAATGCCTCTTGACATTCTTCAGTCCATTCAACTTTAGCATTCTTCTTCAACAACTTGAATATTGGCTTGTAGGTTTTCGTAAGCTGAGCAATGAATCTACTGATATAATTCAACCTTCTAAGTAAGCTCATCATCTCTGTTTTATTCTTTGGAGGAGGCAAATCTTGAATAACTTTTATTTTTGAAGGATATAACTCAATGCCGCGCCGACTGACTATAAACCCCAATATCTTTCCTGGCGGGACTCCAAATACATATTTCGCTGGGTTAAGTTTGAGATCATACCTTCGAATCCTTTCAAAGAATTTTCTAAGATCTTTGACATGGTCAGACTGCTCTCTGGATTTAATGATCAAGTCGTCTACATAAACTTCAATCTCTTTGTGCATCATGTCATGAAACATTGTAGTTATTGCCCTCATATAAGTTGCCCTAGCATTCTTTAGTCCGAACGGCATAACTCAATAATAATATGTCCCCCATGACGTGATAAATAATGTTTTTTCTGCATCTTCTGGATCCATAATGATCTTGTGATACCCCGCATAACAATCCACAAAAGACGTAAGATCATGTTTGGCACAATTTTCCAACAAAATATGAATATTAGGAAGTGGAAAATTATCTTTCGGACTCGTTTTATTTAGATCACGATAATCAACACACATCCAAACTTTTCCATCCTTCTTTGGAACAGGGACAATAGTTGTCAACCAAGTAGGATATTGAGCCACTTGAATAACTTTAGCTTCAAGTTGCTTCGTGATCTCCTCTTTGATTTTTATACTCATGTAGGTTTTAAGCTTCCTTAACTTTTTCTTGACAGGTGGGAAAGCAGGATCAATTGGCAACTTGTGAACTACCAAATCGGTGTTCAAACCGGGCATATCATCATAAGACCACACAAAGATATCTTTATACTCATGCAAAGCTTCAACTATAGCTTTCTTTTGTTGTGGTTGAGCATGTAAACTTATCTTAGTCTCCCTAATATTTTTATGATCTCCTAAATTGATCGCCTCAGTTTTCTCCAAATTGGGATTTGTCTTATTCTCAAACTGTTTGAAATCTTTGCTTATATCCTCAAATGTTTCTCCCTCATCGTATTCAACTTCTTTATTCATTATTTCAAAATTATATTGGGTTTTTAAATCTGGTTGACAATTCTTCATGTATGTCATATCATTAGAATCGGCATAGAAAGAACTGTATGATAGAAGATAAATAAATAAAAATCAGACTCAAAATAAAACAAAGGGAGACTACACTTTATTAATAACAAAGATAAAAAGAGTTTTAACCTAAAATACTAAGTTTAAAGATTTGAATTACAATCATAGAATGATTCAAATTACAGAAGAAAAAACAAACAAACTACTAAGACTGTAAGAAAAACAAACAAACTACCAAGACTCCTTCATAATAGGGAAAGGAGTGGCCTCCCAATTGTTAATCTGAATATCAAGGCCGACAGACTGCAATCTGCATTGCTGGTACCTTCCCCGAATTCAACCATATCAGCTTTAATGAACATATTCTGAAAAAATCTAATCAACTCTGTATCATCATCATTCATTAATTCTGCAACAGGTAACTTGGAGGACCCAACATCATTGACTTTGATGAAAGACTTGTGAAGTGGCGGTATCGGCTTGGTAAGTGATCATGACTCTTTCTTACGCTTTTTAGCCTTTTTTATATCTTCAGTAGTGGGTTCGTATCCCAAACCAAAAGTACCAAGGTTCTCATATAGGTTTACTGGATGAACCCTACCTTGCAAAAACAATCCTAGACCTTTCCCTGGTTTGAAACCATGCTTCAATATTTCATTCACTACCATAACAGATGCAGAGGATAATTGTGGTCTTGCGATGAGATTCCCCTCGAGGATATGCTCAACAGCCACTACCTCAGAAGTTTGATAAATCAATACTCCGTTTGTAATATCTGCTTCGATGAAGGAAATAGAGTAGTCTTTATACATGGATAAGTCTCTTTCACCATGAACGACTATGTCTTGCCTGTCACATTCGAATTTGATCATTTGATGCAACGTTGATGCGACTGCTTTAGCCCTATGAATCCATGGCCTTCCCAATAATATATTATATGAAGCATCAATATTCAGCACTTGGAAATCCATAGAAAAATCTACAGGCCTGATTGTCAATATGAATTATATTTCACCAATAGCATCAGTTTTTTATCCGTCAAAACCTTTGATGCATACATTGTTAGGTCGGATTCTTTCTACATTAATATTCAACTTTTGCAAAGTCAACATAGGACAAATGTTAGCGCCTGATCCTCCATCAATTAACACTCGAGTGGCGATGGAATGCTTACATTTCACAGTAATGTAGAGACCCTTATTATGTCCAGTACCTTCCACAGGCAATTCATTGTCGGAGAAAGTAATCTTATTTACTTCAAGGATCCTTTCAACAACTTTTTCCATTTGATTCACTTTAATCTCATTGGGAACACATGCTTCGTTAAGAATCTTCATTATAGCTTTGCGGTGTTCTTCTGAATGTATTAATAAAGATAACAAAGAAATCTGTGCTGGTGTCTTCTTCAACTATTCTACAACAGAATATTCTGGCAATTTCATTTTCTTTAAGAATTCTTTAACTTCTTCATCAGTAACAGGCTTCTTGAACGTCATTCGTTCTTCATTGCTTTGTTTATTCTTTCTTAACTCTACTGGGGCATAACATCTTCCAGATCGAGTTAATCCCTTTACTTCATCCACATCTTTAATCATTTTTTTCCCTTATGTATCACCATAATGCGGTCATAGTTCCAAGGGACCGCCTTAGTATTAACCATAGGCAACTGTGACACTGGTTTAATAACAATGGGAGCTATAGGAGCTCCTTTTATGATTAAGAGAGATTTACGGAATCTTCCAGGAACAATGAGTTTTGGCTTTACTTGACTTGACCCAACATTTCCTAAAAAAAATTTCCCCACCGCTACGGGAACATTCAATGATTCGGGTTTTGTTAACACCTCCACTTCTGCAGATTTTTCTTTTGTCAAATCTACAGTATTTGCTAATTTTTCCGAACCAGTTTTAATCTTAATGATCGGCTTAAAGGATATTGCAACATCTTCACCACTGGGTATCACTTCGAGCATATTTGTTTCATTATGATCTGGCAGCAGATTTTGATTGATATTTGAAGCGTTTGGACTTTGTACCATGATCCGTTGGGTGTCAATCAGCTCTTGAATGGCTATTTTCAAATACCAACATTTCTCTATGTCGTGCCCTGGGGCATTGGAACAGTATTAACATCTTCTAGAATAATCCAAATTCTTCGGAGGAGGATTTGGAATCCTTCTCTCAATTAGGTTTAGGACATTCATTTTTCTCAGCCTAAGAAATAAATTGGTGTAAGATATTCCAATATGAGTGAAATTATCTTTGCCCATATTATCCCTTTTGAATTCTTCTCTAGGTCGAAAATTAGACCTAGGAGGTCCTCTTTGAACTTGCAGAACCGGTGGATGATTTTGGATGGCTGGTACACGCCATCGCGGGTAAGAAGGAGCCCGAGCATATGGTTGTGCGTTGTAAATAGGATATTGGGGTGATGGAATGAAATATAATGGATTTTGTGTGTATGGTTGACACACACCTCTCTAATTTTGTCGTGGACCTGTCACGACAGTTGCTACATCCTCTTTTCTTTTCTTTCCCCTGAAACTTCCTGCACCACTTTGAATTGCCTGTGTTGTTGCTTTCAAAGCGGCCTGCCTGATGATCTTTCCTGATTTTATTCCATTCTCTACCATTTCTCCAACTTTAATAACTTCAGCAAATGTTCTTCCAATTTTAGAAAGTAAGTGATGGAAATAATTAGGTTCTTGTGCTTGCAAAAAGATATCAATCATTTTAGATTTCTTTACCGATAGTATGACTCTTGAAGTCTGCTCTCTCCATCTGATAGCATATTCTCGAAAACTTTTAGTCAACTTTTTTCTCATGTTAGCAAGCGTAGTGCGATCTAGCACTATCTCAATGTTATATTGAAATTATTAAACGAAATCTCAAGCCATGTCATCCCATACGTGCCAACGGGAAATGTCTTGGTCAATGAACCATTTAGAAGCTATCCCTGTAAGGCTTTCTCCAAAGTAAGCCATCAATAATTCTTCTTTTCCTCCTGCTCCCCTTAATTGATTGCAAAATCTTTTCAAATGAGCTACAGGATCATCGTGTCCTTCGTATTTGTCAAACTTTGGCATTTTGAACCCTATAGGCAAATGGACATCAGGAAACATACACAAATACTTGTATGAAATACTTTTTGGTCCACCTAATCCTTGCATATTTCTCATACTCTACTCCAAGCTTCTAACTTTTCTAGCCATCTCCTCTTGTTCCTCATTCTTAGCAATCTTCTCAATCATGATTGGAGAATCATGTTGATAAGCATGATAATGTGTATTTTGGGATTTGAAAGTCATTTCAGGAGGATACAGCAGATCATGACTTGGATCCCCCATATTCTTTGGTACTGTCGGTTGAGTACCCGCAGTAGCTGGTGCTATAGAAGTAAAAAATAGGTTATTTATGATAGACGGATTTGGTGGGCGCATGGTAGAAGTACCAGCAACACCAGGCATATTAGCAAATGGGTCAAATCCTGGTGGGTAAAATAGATCATTAGTTTGAGCTGGAGCAGGATTTGGATCATTTGAAGTCGAAAGTCCAGTGATTGAAGAAGACGGGGCTTGTCCATTCAACCAAGCTTGGTACATCTCTGACATCTGTTGTTTCAATAACTTAAGTTCTTCCATTGATGCTATTTCCTGCGAAATCAAATGATTTTGCTCTTCTTCACTGTCAGACTCTATACCTTCTTTGCGGGTCTTTTTTTTTAAAATTGTATCTGGTGTTGTACGGATGTGATGCTAGATTAAACCACAAACCAACCACCAATTACTTTATCTTTTTGTTATCAAGTAGCAAACAAGTGAGTGTTATATATTTAACACATTATAATGCCACGTTGTAGGTCATGCTTCTATATGCATTTCCCAACCTATCATGGAAGGTTTTATGTTTCATCCCGGCTTTTCTAGGCGTACTTTTTCAAAAGTTATGATCGAACCCTTTGGAGGGTTGCCTACGTATCATGTCAGGACATGAATCAGATCTTCCGTAGTTCGGGGAAAAATTGAAGATACGAAGAAATATACCTTTTTTATTATTATTATTATTTGAAATATGAGAAACAAATTTTTTATTTTTGAATAACATTTTTTTTTCTTTTTTTTTTAGAAGGAAAGACATCCAATTTTTTTAAGACCACCGAATCCATTGAGGACTGCCTACGTATCTCATTAAAATGAGAATCAGGTGTGCGTAGTTCTTGAAAATTATGTCGTACAAAACTCAGCCTCAAGACCCCTAAAAGTTTAGGGCTGTTAAGATTTATTTATATTTTTTATTTTGTAAAAACTTAACCTCATGATCCCTAAAGATTCAGGGTTATTAAGATATATAAAAATTAGACTTGAAGAGTAGGAAAATAATTATAAAAGTAATCATATTTTCAAAATATTCCCTAACAAATCTACGAATAATTTTTCAAAAGATAGGGTCGTATCCTGGGAAGGACTTCCTACATATCTCAAAAAGATGTGAGAATCAGACTATTGTAGTTCATGAAGACCGTAAAACTATGTTACTAAAATTTTCCTTTCTCTTAAAAATAATTTTTTTTAAAATGATTCACTAAATGTGAGGATAATTTAATCTCTTGCATTTTAAAGTTGCCTAAAATCGGTCGACAAACAAATAGTCTTCCAAATAAATGTCAAAGAGCACGTAGGATGTACATGTTGATCTTTATAAAGTAGGTCACCTGTCCTAGACAGACCCGGCCCCTGTGTCGAGTCCCGCTAATTCAAATGCATATGATGCAAATGAAGCGGTACCTAATAGGTATAACCAGATTCTGATTTTTCAGTTCTTCTAGGTTTAAGCCTAATAGGGATAGGTGTCTAGACTGGCTTACCCAAGTGGACACTCGAGCCAGGGAGGGACAACTTGGTCGGTAGCAGGGCAACACCACCTTCGTTGTCGATCCTAACCCCGCCTAACATGTATGACTATAATCCTTCACCAGGTGCCTTGACACTCCGACTATCTCAAAAGAAAGTTAGGATGCATACGTTGCATTCCTTCTATCCTATTTCAGAGACTCAGAAGGGTTGCGCAAGAGAAGACAATTTATAAATACAGTTCAACAATATCAAAGCAGTAAATGAACAACAAATAGCACATAAGGACAATAAACACAATATCAATAATAATTAAAGCAAGTATAAGTCAACATCAAAAAGCTCGAATTCTAGCGTTTCCCCAGCGGAGTCGCCAAAGATGTCACACCCCTTTTTCGCTCGAGAAATCGAAGCGATGGGTTTTTCCAATTAAAGTGACTGTTTTGAATAGGGATTAATTTATTTACTGAGTCACCACTTGGAATTGAGTTTTGGTGTTCCAAGTCACCTTTTTGAATCCCTAGTAAAAAAGAAATGACTCTTTTATTTTGGTTTGCGCAAATAAAAGACCGGGTAAGGAATTATGTTGATTGAGGGGAGGGTGTAAGGCACCCCTCGAATTCCGTGGTTCTAGCACAGTCGCTTTTATTGACTTAACTTAGCTTTAACTATTTTGGATAAACTATGTTTGCAGGCCTGAATTCGCTCATTTTTAATATCTAAAATCTGTCTATATAACGTATATTAAATAAATGGATAAAAATTAATTTTTCGTAAAATATTTATCAAGGTGCATTATTGCATCCATGAATTTTTAAATGTCTCGAAAAGATACGTATGCCGCATTCTTTAATTAAAACGAATATTTAAAATGTGCCTAAAATTTGACTATCACTAAAAGCATTAATTCGTCATTTGCAAACTAGTAATAATTTATCTATCTATTTTTATTCTAAACCAATTAAAATCATATTTTTGTTTAAATTATCTCTACTTTCGTAATAAATAAAATAATCAATTAAAGTGTATATATATATATACACGTAACAACAAACAAGAAAAATAATTAAATAAAGATTATAAAATGAAATAATATATTAAAACAATTACATTAATTATTATATATATTTATATGTACAAAGAGAGATGAAAAAAAAAGAAAAACAACAAAAATAAATGAGTAAAGTAGTTTTCATCGGATTTTGGGGTAGAGGTACGGCACATGACGGAGACTGATGGCGACGGGGTTTGATGACCAACGATCGGATCAGCACACGTAGGAGCCAGCGCTGGTGGCTCTGGTCGTTTATCCGGCGAAAGGAGGTGGTTTTTGGGTTGCCAGTTGTTGATTCCGGCAGGGAAGTGCGGCGGCTGTGGTGATGGTTTCGTCCAGATTTAATGATGGAGAAGGGAATACCGACGACGAGAAGGGAGAAATGCGGGTGGCGCCAGCGCGGCTGGAGTAGTGGCTAGCCATGGTGACTGCCGATTTTCAGTTGCGTTTGCCGGTGGAATCGCGACTGTTGGATAGATTTCACCGGCGAGAGGGTGGCAGCGTGGGGTTGAGGTAATCCGGCAAAAGTTCGTTGAAAAAAATGGTTCACTGCCTATTTTTCTTTCTCTTCGATCTTTGCCTTTTCGCCCTTTTTTTTAATCAATTTTTATACTTTGGCATTATTATTATCTGGTTTTCTTTATATCCGTTTTCGTATATATAGGTATATGTACAGTACAGTGTGTGTATGATTTTGTCGTGAATAAAATTGAAGAATAGTGATACAGTATGTATTTGCAGAATATATTAAGTACATGATGTGTTGTTATGGATTTAGTGAACTGTTTGAGAGAATGAAAATATCTATATGCAAAATATATCATATTCAGTAATATAATTGCATAACATCCAATAATAATGATTCACATAATTTTTAACTACACATATTAAAATTATTTAAACATTCTCATTCAGTGCTTTTCACAAAGTAATTTATAACATAAATGATTTAGATTTGAATAAAAATCTGTAATTGATTCAAACGGAATACTGCAGCAAAGAAATAGTTGTCACCGAAAACTTCAATTGAAAAACTCTTGAACTCTTTGATTTTTCACTCTCTTTATCAGAAAAAAAATTTTACTCTCTGGTTTTTCTGTCGATCCTGTGTGTAATAGTACGTCTTTTTTTTATCTGGGTAGAGAGTCCCTTAAGTATAGACTACTTGGGGGGAACAGTTACTTTTGAGGGGGGGAAATAATTTTAACAACAGATAAGGGGGAGGGTTATTCAAAATTCAATTTTTTTTTATTTCAATTGAAGATAATAAGAATAATAATAAATAAAGATAATGATAATAAATAAATAAAAATAAATAAATAATATAATAATAATAAATATAAATATAATAATATTTAATTAATTTTATATTTATGAAAAATATAATAAAATTACAACTATCCAAAAATAAAAATAAAAATAGTATTAAAACTACTAATTTATTTATTAAAATTTAGAAAAGGAAAATATTTTTTTTCTTTAATTTTTGTATTATTTTTAAAATTAGAATAAAATAAAATATCTCAAAATTAATTTTATTTAATTATTTATTTTTAAAATAAAAAATTATTAAAATAAAAATAAGAATCAAAATAATATATTATCAAGTATATAAATATAAAATATTTAATATCGATAAACAAGTTAAAATTTAGGGAGAATAAAAAATCACATGTCTACAATGCTGGATAATTATCTGACCTGTATAAAGTTCAGTCTCAAATAAGCTATGTGTTTATATGTGGAGATACTGTCATATTTTAGAGATGTACAAAGCAATCTATCGTAGCCACTTTATCGAACCATGCTGAGATAATAGGTATTTATGAAACAAGCCAAGAGTGTGTGTGGGTGAGGTCCACGATACATTTCATTCGCGAAAAATGTGGTTTAAAATGTGACAAAGTACCAATGATTTTTTATGAGGATAATGCAGCATGCACAACACAACTTAAGGGAGGACTCAAAGAGATAACGAAGCACATTTCGCCAAATCTTTTTCATACACATCAGTTACAAAAGAATGATAATATTAGTGTGCAACAGATTAGTTCAAATGACAATGTGGTTGACTTATTCACCAAGTCTCCTCCAATTGCAACTTTAAAGAAGATGGTGCACAAAATCAGGATGCAAAGGTTCAAGAATGTTCTCATTAGGGGGAGCTAATACGCGATGTACTTTGTTTTCCTTACGAGATTTTCTTCCACTGAGTTTTCTTGTAAGGTTTTTAATGAGGCAGCCTATATGCATATTATTAGAGATGTGTACTCTTTTTCCTTCACTAGATTTTTTTTTCATTGCATTTTTCTAGTAAGGTTTTAACGAGACACATTATCTATCAATTAAACATTCAAGTGGGAGTGTTATAAATATATTACCATATATAGTAAATATCTACTTTAGCATATCTAGTGAATGTCTATTTATGGAAAAGTTATAAACCCCAAAGTTAGCTTTCCCTTATAAATAAAGTGATTTTCTACATTGTAATTAACCCATCAAGAAACTTCTCAAGAAAAATAATAATCACTCTCTCTTTTCTCTCAATTCTTGTTGTTCTTACTTTATATTTTATAACAAAGATGTTATTTCTAGAATTTTTACATAAAATTCTTTTCCTGATTTTTATTTTTATGCCAACTTTCTACAATGGAGTAGAAGGTGTACATCAAATTCTTTTGGATACAGATATGGATACTGATGATTTTTTTGCTCTTTTATACATTTTGAAGCTTAATAGATCAGAAATGGACTTAAAGGTATTTTTTTCTAATGTCCTGTTTTTATTGTTAAGTGTTAAATTGTGATTATAATGAAATCACGTTTTTATTTATGTAATCATATTTTCAAAACATCATATCAGGGGTGCATAACTGATTCTTTTATGTATCGTATATATGTGTGTGCGCGCACGATCTTTCTTTTTGTATAAGGTGGTGATAAGATTTACTCCAAATTAAATAATACGATTCAATACTCTGAAATCATATTGAATGGAATCATCTAAATATTATCTACTCCTATACTTTCTATTTACTACTTCATTAAAGTTTTTTGCATTTTGCATCGTAATAGGTATTATTTTTTAAATTGAACCTTATTTTATTATTTTTAATAATTTACATCCTGATCTCCTCCTTTCCTTATAAATAGTATAACAAAGAACATTTTTTTTGAATTGTCCATGAGGACAAAATAGAAAAAATAGACAAAAAGTAATACAAAATGAACAATTTTTTTGTGTTTAGCTTGTAAGTATAAATTCCTAAAGTCACAAGTCTCGATCTAATTGCAATTTTACATTCAACATAAGTTAACAATTTATGTAAATGACATGAAAATTAAGCCGTGTAGGTGATTTACAGAATCCTTCATCTTAGAAAATCTTAGGACAACTGATAATTCATTAATCAACTAGAACTAATTGTAATTTGATAATATTTGTAGTACATCTACTCTAAGTGTGACTTTATTGGTGTACCTGTATATTGATTGAGATTCATTACTGAGGGTTGAAATAAATACACTTGAAATTTATGTCTGCTATATTATGAATTTTAATAGAACCTTATTCTGTTGATATATTTTTCTAAAACCTTATTTTCAACTTCTTGCAATTGATCCTCTAGAGGAAGAAATTAAGTAAATTTTCATTTTGCACTATACTAATTTTTATATTTTTCCTTCACACAATAATTTAAGCAAGACAATTAATGAAGAGATCAGAGTGTAAATCATTAAAAATAATAGAATAGGAGGCAAATTGAAAAATAAAGTAAACATCAAGTGAAAAGAGCTCATTTAATTATATCTTCAAAGCGAATAGAGACATCACCCATTTTCGCCCTAATAATAGAATTTGTATGTTGTATATTATTTAGTTCTCTCAATTTTTCTCCCTTCTTCATCTCTGACTTTTGAGGTATCAAATATAATCTCTCTATGCAAATGTGTTGTGTTTATAAAAATTCGTGGATATTTAAGAATATGATGTGATTTTTTTTTAAAAAAATAAAACTTTTAAGAATATGATGTGATATTATCAGCTTTGAATAAACTTGTAAAAGAACTCACATCTTATAATGGTTATAGAAGCTCGTCTTAGCAGTTTCGAGAGATAAGCTGCTTCACGCAGGACTGCTAGATGTGGTTAACTTCGTCAGAGCAGTTGCTTTTTAATTTTTCATTTATTCTCTCTTTTGTTTTGTTTTTGTATTCACTACTTGAATATTCTATTTCTAATTTTCGCAGTAAGGATTATCTGCAATGCTGCTGCACAGTTATCCAAATTTAGAGTCCTTCGTAAAGATCAAATTTACTTCAAAAAAAGTCATTTTAGAATTCTTGTTTAGTCACTTGTGTAAAGGAATGCCTAAATGATAGAAAATGCTTTTTTGAACTTAAATAGTCAAATGATACATTATACATATTATAAATGTTTTTCAAGATAAGTAAATTTTGATGATATTAACAAGTGGGGTAGGAAAAGTATTTTTATACACCCAAATCAAGGTCTGGGGTTTTAAATCCTCAAATAAGTATTTTTGTACACCCAAATCTTCATTTTTACTACCGAAAGTATTAAATCAAAAGTTGTTATCAATTAATAATATTTCATTGAAATTGTATTGTAATTCGATAAACTTTACAATACATACTTACAAAAAAAATTGTTGAAATATTTTATTGATGTATATTAATCATAATTATACATACAACATACAGGTTTTTTCTGATTCAAAATTATGTCTTTTCACATGAAATATTAACAGGAAAAATTGTTAATTAAATCATACAAAAAAATTTATCTTATGGAATGTTGAATATGGTTGTTATATATGTGTGAGGATTCAAAATGATCATATACACAAAACAACCATAACAACATATTTAGTGTATTGTCACAAAGTGATGTCATTGAAAGGTAGAATGTACGCAGTTCATACCACTACCTCAGAGATGAGAGGATGTTCCGATAAATAAAGGTGAAATAGAACCTTATAAGTAGTTAAGAAATTAACTAATTCTTCTAAAAGCTAATTTATACGAAACCACAAAAATTTGCAAATAATCTCTTACATAAAAAGAAGTGTTCAAGTTTTGTACCTCTCAGAATAAAAGAGTGAGTACTTGACAGATTAAAAACATGCTAGTTTAGTAAGCATTAAGTTGAAAAGGATTTTGTTTTAATTCACGCAACTGTTGTCCTAGAACTTGGCCATCACTACTTCCTCCTAATCTCGTTTTTCTTCATCTGAATTCAGGAATATAGCCATCTCAACTTGATTTAGTGTTTTTTTTTTTTTTTTATAGAGAAAATTAGAAACACAATTTTCTTTGTCGTGTCCATTTGTATTTCTCG
Organism: Capsicum pubescens; assembly: GCA_030864215.1. Classification (NCBI taxonomy): domain Eukaryota; kingdom Viridiplantae; phylum Streptophyta; class Magnoliopsida; order Solanales; family Solanaceae; genus Capsicum; species Capsicum pubescens. The sequence goes on from CM061538.1 coordinate 232,220,739, forward strand.
TAACATTTTAGTTGGGAAGAACATAAGTATAACTATTAGTGAGTTGGGAATTGTAAAAGTACCCCAAGCCAAATACCAAAACCAGATACATTATATAACTACTCCCTAGAATATTGATGGTCTTTCACAATCTTTGAAAACTATATTTATTATTTCTTCAGAACTACATAAATGGGTCAAATAAACGGCCGCTCAAAGTCTTACAAACAAAGAAGTGAGAAGACTGAAAAAAGAGGGAGGAAAGAAGAACTTTACCAGAGTAGAAAAACTCTAGTTGAAAATACCAAGCTGACAAATTCATATTTAGTATATATTGACTTAACTACAACTTTTCAGCTTCTATAATTTAAGATTAAAGGGGGGAAAACTTGATTCGTATACCCATTTAAGGAGAATCATTTAGTTTCCAGGTACAACTCTTTAAATTCTAAAAATTCTAACTGGTTTTTGTTCTCCTAAAAACCCTTTCAGATCACCTTGCAAATTATCTATATCTTTTAAATGAATTGCATAGCAATTAACAATTTTTATATAAATAAATAATGAGTTGTGCTTAACTATCATTTACGTTGATAGAATTACTCCATTCCAATAGATATTGGTAAGCTAAAAATAATGTTTAGACAAAGGAACAATGAATTACTATTTAATTAAATAGATATTTTACAATATTTTAAGTGTAAGGATAAAATGGTAATCCAACTTTTAATCTGTTTTGTTTGGTAATCAAACTTTCAATTTGTTATAATATAATATGACTACACCAGCTTCTTTTTGTTGTCTACTTCTAACACGAGACTTTTGTTCGCGCACACTCAAAACTATCATGTGGCCTATCACCAAAAATTTTTGGTTTAACATGTTGCGATGTTGTCCACTTTTGTTAAAGGCCGCAAGGTTTTCCTAGAAAGCCCTCACACCATTAAGATTACTCCTAAGTCCCACCCCTTATATATAATTTCTTTTTCCACCAACTTCCAATATGATATTCTTTTTTGCGCATCCAATATATATATATATTTGTGTTTTCTAACTGTTGCTAACAAAGGTTTTCTTACACAATTGACTTGATAAAACCTTTGATGCAGGCAATAACTATCAACACAAATGGATGGACTGATGCAGGGCATGCTGTAAATCAAGTGTATGACATTCTTTACATGATGGGGCGTGACGATGTTGCTGTTGGTGTGGGAGGTGAAGGTGGAATACTTTCCAATGGTACAATTATGCCGGATGTTGGTGGATATCTCCCTATTATTGATCAGGTGAGAAAAATTATCCATTTACTCTACCTTTGGCACAATTCTGCAAGTTTAAATTAAGCATTTGTTGCTCATGTCAAAATATCGTTGCATTATACATCTCCATGCATGCTTTCCCTTTTCCTGAATATGCTACTAAAGTTTCACTGATTTGTCAGGGAGATGGAACCGCTGGATATTGTAGATATAGACAAGCTGTACCTATTGGTCGCGGAGGACGCTTGGACATCGACTCAAATTATGGATTCCGAAACAGTTTCCTTCCACAGGTACCATTCTTGCTGCTTTAATCATATCAATCAAAATTTTGCAATGATGCCGTGTATAGCATTTAAAAGTGTTGATGTGTTTCAAGACTATATAATTATTCTCATACATGAATGGTAAAAGCTTTACCTGGATAGCTACTGAATGTGAAACTGTAGAATTGACAATAATTCGAGGATATGTTTCGTTCTATCCCTCAGAGAATTACTCTAACTAGATGATGAAGCTTAGTTCTCATAACTTTGTTCTCCTTTATTTGATATGTGCGTATAACTTGTGTTGTAACTATTACGGGAAACACTTTTTTCACTAACACTTGTATGGAATTCTTTAAAGCTTGAGGTGTGCTTTTGTCACTGTCCGTAAGGATATTTCAACCGGCACAGATATATCTCCAAGAATTCAACAAACTCTTCTAGTATATAATTAGAAGTCATAAACTAACAAAGATTCCTAAAGACATAAAACCCAGAATACTTATAAAATATGGAAAGAAGTAATTTGTTTTTTCCTCTCGTCTCTTAAGAAAAAAGAATTATCCTAGGAACTCACTCACAACTTAAACCATTTGTCATATATATAGTGGAAGAAGATCATTTTATAGAAATGGAGTTATGACAATATTTAATTGTTAGATTAATGATCACATTAATCTTCCAACGGCTATATATTGAATAGTCATAATAATGAATCAAAATCTTAATGATCCAATTAAATACAAAAATAATGGTTATAGTGAAGATAACTAATGGATCCAAAGTTGATGATATATATATATATATATACTAGGGACGCGTTTTAAAGCCGTGCGGTCCTGGACTCAAAGCAGACAATATCGCTAGTGGGTTGGGGAGTTACCGGGGTCTCTTGGGCCTTGATGGTTCGGGGTGCTTGTCGCGGCCAGGGCCCCGACTCGGGTCGTGACAAAAATGGTATCAGAGTCGTTCCTGTGTCAGCCCTGTCGATGTGGGCCAGAGTTCAAACTGAGTTTAGGCAAATCTCGATAAGGCGGGGCAAACCTCAGTCTTGAGTCTAGGCAAATCCCATTCAGTGGGGTAAACCTCAGCAAGGACGCTGAGTCCATAAGGGGGTATATGTGACACCCCAACTTAGGATAAGGAGTCCCACATCGGCAAAACACAGGAGGGATGCTGGGTATATAAGTAAGTAAGCATTACTCTCTAGTGACGCATTTTAAAACCGTGCGAGCCTGGGCCTAGAGCGGACAATATCACTAGTGGGTTGGGGAGTTGCAAGGTTCTCTCAGGCCTTGATGGTTTAGGATACCCATCGCGGCCAGGGCCTCGACTCGGGTCGTGAAAAGAAATATGTAACAACCCCAACTTAGAATAAAGAGTCTCACATTGACAAAACACAGGAGGGATGCTGGATACATAAGTAAGCAAGCCTTACTCCCTAGTGACACATTTTAAAGCCGTGCGGGCCTAGGCACCCAGAGCGGACAATATCACTAGTGAGTTGGGCTGTTACAGGGGTCTCTCAGGACTAGATGGTTCGGGATGCCCATCGCGGCCAGGGCCTCGACTCGGGTCGTGAAAAGAATGATATCAGAGTCGCTCTTGTGTCAGCCCTGTCAATGTGGGTCAGAGTTTAAACTGAGTTTAGGCAAATCCCGATAAGGCGGGGAAAAACTCAATCCTGAGTCTAGGCAAATCCCATTAGGTGGGGCAAACCTCAGTGAGGATGTTGAGTTCATAAGGGGAGGTGTATGTAACAACCACAACTTAGGATAAAGAGTCCCACATCGGCAAAACACGGGGGGAATGTTGGGTATATAAGTAAGCAAGCCTTACTCCCTAGTGACCCATTTTAAAGTCGTGCGTGCCTGGGCCCAGAGCGGACAATATCACTAATGGGTTGGGCCATTATAGGAATCTCTCGGATCTCAATGATTCGGGATGCTCGTTGTGGCCAGGGTGATACAAGTGCAACTAGCTCAAGACCATTCACACGTAACCAAGCTCGGGAGTTGAAACACTCCAAGCCATATTCATGCAAAGGGCCGTGTGTGAGTGTGTAATTAATTCATCTAAGGGATTCAATGTTTTAAAGTGTATGTTTATTACACTCCAAAGTCACCCAAGACCAAGGCTAGAATGGTTATTTTCCTTTCATTTTGTGGAGTACTATATATAGCCAATATTAGGGATATTTCTTTCACTTAGTTCATTCATGATATTTTGAGACAACAAATACTTGTAATATTTTGGAATTTCTCTCTTTCATTGGAGAAGCTCAAATTCGAAACTCACAAGTAGAGTGATACTTGTGTTGTATCTTGGCTAGAAACTAGGATCTTGAGGTCATAGAGTTCCTCTTGGTCCAAGTAACAACTTGGTGTTGATATTCTTTAGTCTTAGGGTCCTCTCTTGTTGTTAGGGTTCTTAGACTCTTGAACATTGTATGTCAAGTTGTTATCCTTGTAATCTTATTAATATTGTGTTGTTGGAATCTTGAAGTCTAGTGAAGTCGTGTGGGGATCTTTCGATTCACTAGCATTATTGTTGACTTGCTGGTTCTTGTTGATAATTTTATATTCTTGTTCTAAAAACATGATTCTTGAAGCCTAGTAAAGCCATGTGTGACCTATTTCGATTCATTAGTAGATACCAAATGATACAAGATCAAGTTCACAACACAAGAAACTAACAACAACAAGAACAACAAGATGAATAAGAAGTGCTAGTGAATCGAAATAGGCCACACACGGCTTCACTAGGCTTCAAGAATCACGTTTTTAGAACAAGAAGATGAAATTATCAACAAGAACCAGCAAGTCAACAATAATGCTAGTGAATCAAAAGAGTCTCACACGGCTTCACTAGACTTTAAGATTTCAACAACACAATATTAACAAGATTACAAGAAGGATAGTAACTTGACATATAATATTCAAGAGTCTAAGAACCCTAACAATAAGAGAGGACCCTAAGACTAAAGAATATCAACACCAAGTTCTTACTTGGACCAAGAGGAACTCTATGACCTCAAGATCCTAGTTTCTAGCCAAGATACAACACAAGTATCACTTTACTTGTGAATTTCGAATTTGAGCTTCTCCAATGGAAGAGAGAAGTTCCAAAATATTACAAGTATTTGTTGTCTCAAAATATCATGAATGAACTAAGTGAAAGAAATAGCCCTAATATTGTCTATATTTAGTACTCCACAAAATAAAAGAAAAATGACCATTCTAGTCTTGGTCTTGGGTGGCTTTGGAGTGTAATAAACTTGCACTTCAAAGCCCCTCTTCACACTTCAAAACATGGAATCCCCTAGATTAATTAATTACACGGCCCTTTACATGAACATGGGTTGGAGTTTTTGTAACTCCCGAGCTTGGCTACATGTGAATGGTCTTGAGCTAGTTGCACTTGTATCACAGGGCCTCGACTCAGGTCGTGACAAGAATATATATATATATATATATATATATATATATATATATATATATATATATAGTACTACTATATATAAGGGAGGATCTCCCTTTTTGGTTGTCCTCACAAATTTTTTAATGTAATTAAATAGCTCCACATGTTTACTTATTTTTCATACATGTTGTTACATTTGTCCTCATTTATTCTTTTATTATATTTTTATTTGAGACTTTGTAATTGAACTATACATAGTATTCTTTTTTTATATATATAAATCTCTTCTTATTCCTTATTAGATTCCTTATTCTTTTTTACTTATTTCTTATATTAAAAATTAATTATTTTTCTTTCTTATTTATTTTAGTAAGTCACGAAAGATTTGTAACTTTTTTCACATTATTATTACTATTACTATTATTATTATTAATAATATAACTATTTTTATTATTATTGTTATTATTATTATCAAGTAATTAAGTAACGTATGAATAGCTAAATTAAATTTTTAAAACATAATTAATAAGGATAATTTCATATATTTTATCCTTAATATATTAAATTCTTAAGTTATTTATCAAGTCAAAGAACAAGTAAAAAAGAATTGAGAGAATACCCCTTTTTCTCGTTTTTTTTTTTCATTTTGCTTGATCCATGTACTAAAAATAAAATTTACTTTTTGCTTATTATTTTAGCAAATAAAGAAAAATTTATTATTTTCTTTCAATATTACTCTTAGCATTAAGTAACTATACAACATAATAGTTGTCAATCATATACTTTGAAATCATAATTATCGAGATCAATAAATCAACTCCTATTAAAAAGTTTTTTATTAATAGGAGTACTAAATCAACAAATGTAAAATAAAATGAAATGGATAGAATGCATATTTATTTTTTTACATTTTAGTAAAATTTGTGCAACTTTAAAGTTACAGTCTTTTTTTTCAATCAGAACATTTATTATTTTTTAATAATACTTATTCTCTTTTTGAGTGTGTTTGGTACAATCGTTTTTTCAATTAAAAACATTTAATAATATTTTTTTAATAAAATTAGTGTGTTTCTTACTTATTTTGTTATATTTGGTATGTAAGTAAAATATTATTTAAAAATTATTTTTATATAATTTAGATAAGTATTATGAGAGATGGGGTATGGAGTGACAGAGATGGGAGCTATATTGGGTAGGGGTGGGCATTCGGTTTGTTCGGTTTGATTGTTGAATATAGGTTCGATTTTTTTATTTTTTGGATTGACGAAAATGAAAACTATAACCAAACCAAAATTATTTCAGTTTGGTTCGGTTTTTACAAATTCGGTTCGGTTATTTCGGATTTTTATTTCATTTTTAAAGATTAAAGTAGTGAGCATTTAAAATTGGTGATTTTTCTAGAAAAATAATCTTTTTTTCAAACCTATTTTTCTTTCCCAAATATAATTAATTCAACACGTATGAAATAACCATAAATATCGACCTCGCTGAGTCATCGCCGTTGGCGTGGCGGCAGTGGCGCACTCGACAGTGACTGCCGACGGCAGTGACGAACTGAGCAAACGACTGTCGTTGGCGATGTTGAAATTTCAAATGAATTGACGAACTGAGGATGGTTGAGCGTCACTGCAGCCTTTACGTTAATGTTAGGGTTTAAAGTAAAGCAGTATATTAGGATTTAGGGTTACTAAATGATTATAATTTATATATTTATATGTTATATCAGATTATATTATATTTTTAGTATATTTACATATATATTAAATTATATATAATTATAATATATTATTTATATAAATTCGTTTTTTCGGTTTATCCAAAAAAAATTTTGTAAATTCAAAAACCAAACCGTTTAACCAAATTTCTAAAATTTGAAAATGAAATCAATCCGAAAAATAAAAAAATCAAACCAAAATTAAATTTCGGTTTGATTTTTTAGTTTTATCGGTTTAAACCAAAATATGCCCAGCCTTAATAGTGGGTGAAGACATGGTGTATTGAAGAGCGAAGGGCTCAATGAATGTGAAATATAGAATATAATTTTTCTACTTCCACGTAGTCATTTTTATAAGTCTAAAAAGACTTATTTTCTAGAGAAAATATTTTTTCCAACAATCTAACAAATATGATTTTTTTTAAACATGTTGAACACATCACTTATTTATTTTAAATTAAATTTTATGTCTTCATATTTGGTAATTATCCTTCATACTTCCTTTTTCTTAAATAAAGTCCTTTAAAAGTTATCCAAATATATTGAAAATACTTTAATAGTCATAGTAGTTTTCCAGACATGCATAATCAACGTATCACTAAATTAAATTAATTATGTAATAGAAAAATGTGATTTAAGTTATATTTTTTCTAAAATTAAATTTTATATTCTTTATCATGAGCTTATGACTGGGCTTAGCACGGGCCTTATGCAACTAGCGCGTGTGTGTGTGTATATATATATATATATATATATACTAGTTTAGGTGTACGCGTCTCGCGCGTGTACCTCACTTTATTGAGTTCAAGCGTTATACTAAATAAGATATTTTTTAAATAATAAAGATGAATACAATATTTAAATTCAACATCTTTTGGAGAATTTATTTAATTAAATCTAACCTTTACAAAAAAAAATTGTCAAAGTCGATCGACATTCATCTACCACCTGTAAACTGCAACAAAACAATACGATAATACAAACATCAAAACAATATAATTAACTCTAACCTTTACACAAATTTTTTTCTCAAAGCCGCCCGACACTCATCTACAATCTGTAAACTATAACAAAATAATATGATAATAGAGATATCAAAATAATACAACTAAAATTATCCTTTACACAAAAAATTTCTCAAAATAGAGATATAAAAATAATACAATTAGACATAACTTTTACCTAAAAAAATTCTTCAAAGCCGAGTAAATTAATTGAATGAAAATAAAGAAGATATATATCCACACACGTTGATCTAGAGCATCAATCATATTTTCCCAATACGTAAATCAATTTCTTCTCTAGTTTAACGTGCATCTCAATATATTTATAGAAGTATTTTCTTAATACAATCCTATTTTAATAGTATTTCTCTATCCTATTTTAGGAGTATTTTTCTAATTGATCATTATAAAGAAAAATATTAATTGATTCTCTTTTCATATATTTTAGTAGTCGGATTAATATAATATAAAAAAGAAAGTCAAACTATTACCCATTAAAAATATAGATATGCTTTTTATACGAAAGTCCAACTTTCGTACTGCTTTTTATTATTTTAATAGAATACTTTTAAATTAAATTGCTTAAAATCAATATTTTATCAAATTATATTATTTTAAAATTTTATTTTTAGATTGTAAATAAAAGGTGCATTTGTACATATAGAAAGTTTTCAAAAGTTACCTTCAATAAACAAAGATGTAAAAGAACCTTTTTTCATATATTTTAGGAGTCGTTAATTCAAATATATTTCTTTCTATATATTTTAGGAGTTCAGTTAATATTATAAATATAATTAAATAATAATTAAAAGAAAAATAGTGAAAAGACGATTTTGTCAAAAGCAAAGATTTTTAATGAAGGGTAAAAAGTTCAAATCTCTTTTCTAAGGGTCTTCGCACTTTTAATATATTATAGAAAATAATACGATAATAGAGATATCAAAATAATACAACTAAAATTAACCTTTACACAAAAAATTTCTCAAAATAGAGATATAAAAACAATACAATTAGACCTAACCTTTACCTAAAAAAAATTCTCAAAGCCGAGTAAATTAATTGAATGAAAATAAAGAAGATATATATGCACACGTGTTGATCTAGAGCATCAATTATATTTTTTCAATACGTAAATCGATTTCTTCTCTAGTTTAACGTGCATCTCAATATATTTATAGAAGTATTTTCTTAATACAGTCCTATTTTAATAGTATTTCTTTATCCTATTTTAGGAGTATTTTTCTAATTGATCACTACAAAGAAAAATATTAATTGATTCTCTTTCCATATATTTTAGGAGTCAAGTTAATATAATATAAAAAAGAAAGTCAAACTATTACCCATTAAAAATATAGATATGCTTTTTATACGAAAGTCCAACTTTCGTACTTCTTTTTATTTTTATAATAGAATACTTTTAAATTAAATTGCTTAAAATCAATATTTTATCAAATTATATTATTTTAAAATTTTATTTTTAGATTGAAAATAAAAGGTGCATTTGTACGTATAGAAAGTTTTCAAAAGTTATCTTTAATTAACAAAGATATAAAAGAACCTTTTTCCATATATTTTAGGAGTCTTTAATTCAAATATATTTCTTTCTATATATTTTAGGAGTTCAGTTAATATTATAAATATAATTAAATAATAATTAAAAGAAAAATAGTGAAAAGACGATTTTGTCTAAAGCAAAATATTTTAATGAAGGGTAAAAAGTTTAAATCACTTTTCTAAGGGTGTTCACACTTTTAATTAGGGGTGGACATTCGGTTTGTTCGGTTTGATTGTTGAATATCGGTTCAGTTTTTCGACTTTCGAATTGACGAAAATGAAAACCATAACCAAACCAAAATTATTTCAATTTGGTTTGGTTTTTACAAATTTGGTTCGGTTATTTCGGATTTTTATTTCAGTTTTAAAGATTAAAGTAGTGAGCATTTAAAATTGGTGATTTTTCTAGAAAAATAATCTTTTTCTCAAACCTATTTTTCATTCTCAAATATCATTAATTCAACACGCATGAAATAACCATAAAAATTGACCTCTTGAGTCATCGCCGTTGGCGTGACGGCAGTGGCCGCACTCAGCAGCGACTGTCGATGACAGTGACGAACTGAGCAAACGACTGTCGTTGGCGATGTTGAAATTTCAAATGAATTGATGAACTGAAGATGGTTGAGCGCCGCTGCAGCCTTCACGTTAATGTTAGGGTCTAAAGGAAAGCAGTATATTAGGATTTAGGGTTACTAAATGATTATAATTTATATATTTATATGTTATATCAGATTATATTAGTATATTTTTAGTATATTTACATATATATTAAATTATATATATATTATAAATATTATTTATATAATTTCGATTTTTTGGTTTATCCGATTTTTTTTTTTTGTAAATCCAAAAACCAAATTGTTTAACCAAATTTCTAAAATTTGAAACCAAAATTAATCCGAAAAACCAAAAAATCAAACCAAAATTAAATTTCTATTTGATTTTTCGGTTTTATCGATTTAAAACAAAATATGCCCAGCCCTACTTTTAATATATTATAGATATAGATATATGAAAAGATGACCAATTATGACACTCATAACTCACTTTAAAAAACAATAATATATATACATTTCGAGATACAAAATATTTTTATAACAACTTGTTAATCTGGAATTTGTAACCAGGGCAAGAGACAATATTCTCCTCTTCGACAGCCAACTGCTCAGCAAGTAATGATTAAAACAATTTCTTCTGGAACAACCGTAGTTTTCCTCATTGGAGCGCATACAAACTTTGCACTATTTCTGCTAAGCAATCCTCATTTAAAGAAAAATGTTGAGCATATTTACATTATGGGAGGTGGTGTAAGGTTACAAAATTCTACAGGATGTTGCCCAAAGAACTCGACCTCTTCTTGCCAACCTCGACCGTGTGGTGACTATGGCAATTTATTCACAGCTTACACAAGCAACCCTTATGCAGAATTCAATTTCTTTATGGATCCTTTTGCTGCTTACCAGGTATTTTAAAAATCAATAAGCATTTCTTTTCTGCACATACATTCTTTTATAGACGTGACTTCTAGTCATGTGTTGTAGGCTTGTAGCTAATCATCATCAATGTCCTTATACTATAGGTGATTCATTCTGGTATTCCAGTTACTCTTGTCCCGTTGGACGCCACAAACACCATTCCCATTACTGAAGAGTTTTTTGAGACCTTTGAAAAGAATCAGCATACCTACGAGGCACAGTACTGTTTCAAGTCCCTGAAAATTATTCGTGATACCTTGTTTGGTGACCAATTCTATACGGTAACATTTACTACGTACATATACTATACCTTTTGATATAAAAACATCAATGTGACATGATTAAGTGATGACAATGTTTCTGGATGCAGAGTTACTTTATGTGGGACTCATTTATGTCTGGAGTAGCTACTTCAATAATGAAGAAACGACAAAACCACAAAGGAGAAAATGAATTTGCAGAAATGGAGTATATCAATATTACTGTGGTTACTTCAAATATGCCTTATGGGATATCCGATGGATCAAATCCATTTATTGATGGACGTACAACTCCAAAGTTCAACTTGAAAAAAACCGGAGTTCATAGTGGTCACGTTCATACTAGACTTCATGATCCATTTTGTGTAATCAAGAATGGGAGGGGCAAATGCCAGGTGAAGAATCATCTCTAGTGTAACAAGTCATTTCGTTGGTAACTAGCCAAAACACAATTTATACTTGATGTAAGAAAATCATTGTAAAGCAAGCCAAAGATTTTCTTCCCGTATCATATTGCAACGACTTTATATTTTCAATCACTAGGAATTTTTGTGATCCATTATTGTTTGATCATTGTACTTGTGTATGTGTTCTGAGCTGATGCTGTTTATCAGGACGGTTATACAGAAGAAGTTGTTGGGCATAGAGGAGTACCTGTCCGTGTTGCTGTAAGAGCAAAACCTAATCAAAATCCTAAAAGTACACTAGATAGAGAATTTTTTGTTAGCTTCCTGGATGTAAGTTAATTACTCAGTTTGAATTGGTTGTGTTTCATACAAAACCAGCTTCTTATTTATTCTAAACCTCTTTTCCTAACAGATTTTAACTTAGGACACAATTATTGCTCCATTTTTCATGGTTTCAGGTCTTAAACCAAAGAGAAAATTCTGGATTATTCAATTTTTCTACACAATTTCCTCATTACAGCGAAAAACTTCACAAACCAGATCTCAGGAGCAAGAAACTCGGAAAGAATGTTGTGTTTGATATGGATATGAGTGCCGGAGATTTTATAGCTCTCATTTATCTCCTCAAGTTACCAGTCAAAGAAATCAATCTCAAGGTATGATGGCCTTCCTTATCTTCAGTATAATAGCTTGATGAGTTATTTAACTTGATGAGCTAGCTTTTGGTGTTGAGTTAGATCCAATGTCCCTCTCCTTAACATAATATCAAAGACAGTCCCATCCCTATTTTTGCTCTACACAATGTTGGGTCTTCGTGTTATATTGTTTACGCACTAGATGTCTAGTCATAGACATGCAGGAGATGTTAAGTGCCCCATATGGTTGAGCAAATGGGAACGTTGCCTCTTAACTCTTTATAAAGTCTTGGGCAATTTGGGAATACATTCTGTAGATAGCTAAGTTAAGTAAGCAATGCTTAACAATATGCAATATATTATTCCATTCAGGCCATAATTGTGAGTCCAACCGGCTGGGCGAATGCTGCAACAATTGATTCTGTGTATGATTTGCTTCATATGATGGGTCGTGATGACATTCCCGTTGGCCTTGGAGAAGTTTCTGCAATGAATCAGTCTGATCCTGTTTTCTCTGCAGTTGGTGATTGCAAGTACAATAAGGTAATTCCACAAGGCAGCGGTGGATTTCTCGACTCAGACACTCTTTATGGATTATCTCGTTCTTTGCCTCGAAGTCCTCGCAGGTACATTATCCAGTCTTAATCTGCCTATAGTATCCATGTAGAAGAATTTGTCAAGCATTATCATTCCATGTTATGAATCTAAGCAATTAGTTCCCACAGGTTCACTTTTGTACTGCACAATTCTGCTGATATACCATCTTGGTCTAAATAATTTCAGATATACAGCTGAAAATTCTGTGAAATTTGGAGCTCCTAGAGACACTGATCATCCTGAACTCAGACAACCTCTGGCACTAGAAGTATGGGATTCAGTGGTGAAATCACTTGATCCAGGATCCAAGGTTACCATTTTAACCAATGGCCCATTGACCAACATAGCCAAGATTGTTCTCGCGGACAAGAATATGACCAACGTTATCAAGGCAAGTGTTTCCTCTATCCTTATCATCTTACGACAGAGTTATTTTTACCCGTGGTCCTAGCTTAATTTACCTTGGTAGCTTATGTCAACCACCATGTCATATCAATACATTTCTATATCACTCAACTGCAACGAGTGTTGTTTGTGTTTACATCTCAAGATATCTATGGACATTCCCAAGTGAGAAAGCACTACCTTTTGAATTATGATGCAGGATATAGTAGTCGTTGGAGGGCACATCAATCATGCCAAAACTGATAAGGGAAATGTGATCAATGTTCCTTCAAATAAATTTGCCGAACTGAACATGTTTCTTGACCCTCTGGCAGCAAAGACAGTTTTGAGTTCAGAACTCAATATCACTCTCATTCCACTTGGTGCACAACGGAAAGTCAGTGCATTTCCTACGATTCTTAAAAGACTTCACATAACGAAGCAGACACCGGAAGCAATCTTTGCAAAACGTTTACTGTCAAGGCTACGCTCCCTGAAAAAGACACATCCTAGATACAAGCATATGGTATATAATCCCCTCTTAATTCATCCTAACGAGCAATGCACAAATCCAGTTTCGCTAGATCCTATAACTCATCATCTGTAACATTTCAGGACATATTTCTTGGAGAGATCCTTGGAGCAGTAATTTTGGGTGGTGAGAGTTCTGTACTAAATTCAACTTTTGAGGTCAAGAACATTAAAGTCAATGCCACGGGGTATGAATCTGTAGATGGACAGATAATTATCGACGAAAAGCAAGGCAAATCAGTGAAAGTATTGGAGAATGTGGATCCATTAGCATATTACAATGTTTTTGCAAATAGAGTAAATGATGAAAAGCAATCAGCTGTAGTTGGAAGTTTTGATGAGCAGAGAAGACTTTGGAGCACACCATCTAATAGACAGTGGCGGACTCAAGATTTAAGGATAGTGGGTGCTTTTATATGTTTTATACCTATTTTTATATATTTTTTATATAATTATACCTATTTCGCGTCTAGTTTAGTGGGTGCTGGAGCACCCCAAAATCCTACAAGGTCCGCCCCTGCTTATAGATATTAAACTGCCCATTCATTGTCATTTATCGGATAGCAGCATCACAGCTCATGTAGCTAACTGGACAAGGTTTCCAAGCTTCTATCACCAACCACCGGAAACAACTGGAAAATCCACTTCTATCACAATGTATTCGTTTAAAGAGTTTTATTTCGGGGAGATTTTCTCCCACTAGATTTTATGTTTTTCAATATTAGTTTTTTCATATGTAGGTCGTTATGATCAAACATATCAATAATATGCCTTTTTAGTATTATTTTATGTTTCTATTGAATTATCGTCTTTATGGTTTGCAAACTATTAGCTTTCGCATGACGCCTGTCGATTTTGAACCCAACAAGTGATATTAGAGATTATGGTTCAAAGGTTCAATGGTGTGGTGAGACGAGATTAAACAGGTTCAGAGCAGTTTCAAAATCAAGCTGCAACCAGTTTGGCGATAATGACCATTTTTTTTTCGCTACACGTGGAGAACAAGTTTTAAGCATATTTCAACAATCATGTTGTTGCTTTCTTTAAAAATAAAAATAAAATATTAATTTTTAATCACTTTTAACCATAATATTTTAAATCTTATTTTTAACCATAGCAAGTAGCAGTGATGAAGATTATGTGAAGAATAAAGATCATGCACGTGAAGAAGGTTGATCAAATTATGTTCAGAAAATCAAGTAAAAAAGGAGAGATTTGTTAGGATTTTTGCCCTGATTTTCTTACCAAATTTAAGTTTTACTTTTTTTACAATAAAAATAAAAGTAATACCATAATTACTTTGACTTTTCCTAAAAAAAAAACTATAAAACTTTTTCATATTTGACTAACCTCTTTCTTGGAGGAAAGGTTTTGGAACTCTATATATATCCCTCTTATCATACCATAACACAGTAACATCCACAATGTAGTATTTTAAGAGTTTTGTTTAGGGGGAGATTTTCTTCCAATAGTTTTATGTTTTCTCTAATATTAGTTTTCATGTGTAGGTGAATCAGACAAATAATATCAATAATATGTTTTTAGTATATTTTTATTTGTCATTAGAATTATCACCGTCTTATTTTGCAAATTATAAACTTCCGCATGATGCTCTCTCGATTTCAAACACAACAAGTTTTTTTTCTTTTACTACAAACATATTATTGATATTATTTGGCCAATTGGCCTGAAAACTAATACTAGAGAAAATATAAAACTATTGGGAGAAAGTCTCGCTCGAAATAAAACTCTTAAAAGACTACATTGTGGATGCTACTATGTTATGGTATGAGAAGAGGAGTCTTTTATATATAGAGTCTCAAAACTTTTCCTCCAAGAAAGAGGTTAGCCAAATATGAAAAAGTTTTATATTTTTCTTTTAGGAAAAGTCAAAGTAATTATGGTATTACTTTATTTTCCTTCTAAGAAAAGTAAAACTTAAATTTGGTAAGAAAATCAGGTCAAAAACCCTAACAAAGATCTTACCAAAATTGGGTTTTAATTTTCTATTGAAGGAAAATAATCTCTCCTTTCTGGCTTAATTTTCTTGACATAATTTGATCCACCTTCTTCGCGTGCATGATCTTCATTCTTTATATAATCTACAGCTGTTTGTCATGGTTAAAAATAAAAATATTATGGTTAAAAGTGGGTTAAAAATAAATATTTTATTTTTATTTTTAAAAATGTAGCAACAGTAATGTTGAAATATGTTTAAAACTTTTTTTCCACATGTAGTTGGACAAAAAATCTTCATCATCATTATATTGATTGCAAATTGATTAGAACCGTCTTTGGTAAGATCAAAATCATACATGTGATGTGAAGAAATCTCTGTTTTTTTACTTGATTTTCTTCACTTGATCTGCCTTTTTCACATCTTTGATCTTTGTTCTTCACATAGTCTTCATCACTATTGCTTGATATGTTTAAAAATCAAGCTTTTGGTTTAAAAAATGTATGAGCCCTTTCAAATTAAAAATATTGGAGCACTTTATAGGGTTAAAAGTAAGTTTTATTTCAGATATGTTACAACAGGATTGTTGAAAATATGATTGACAATTGTCTCCATTTATAGTTTTATTTTGACAAGATATCTTTACTATCGTCAAATTGGTTGCAACTTTAATCTCAACATGTCTTCAATCTGAACTATCGAACCATTGAACCATAGACTCTGATACCACTTGTTGGTTTCGAAATCGAGAGGGCGTCATGCAGAATCTTATAATTTGCAAACCATGAAGATGATAAATCAAATGACAAAGAAAAACATAATACTAAAAGGCATATTATTAATATGATTTGGTCAAACGATCTACATATTAAAAATAATATTGAAAAACTTAAAATCTTTTGGGAAGAGAAATCTCTCCCTAAACAAAACTCTTTAAACGACTACATTGTGGATTCTATTGTGTTTTGATATGAGAATGAGGTCTTCTATTTATAGATGTTCTAACCATTTCCTCCAAGAAAAAGGTTAACCAAATATGGTAAAAAAAATTATATTTTTTTTTATGAAAAGTAAAAGTAATTATGATATTACTTTTATTTTCCTTTTAAGAAAAAAGTAAAACTTAATTTTGATAAAAAAATCAGGGAAAAAATCCTAACGTACGTAACTGGGCAAGGTTTCCAAGCTTCTATCACCAACCACTGGAAACAACTGAAAAATCCACGCTATCACACTTTGCATATATTAAAACGTAATGTAAAAAAGATAAAATTCTTTTAATGGTATGTGTTGTTGATCTTATTAGTTTCTTTTACAATTGATTCCTGTCACGTTCTTCCTTTCCTGTCTTGGTTGCAATGTAATGTGCTTCATATAATAAATGCTACAAAATCATCTCCACTCTTTGCCCTACAGTCATGGGTTCACTGTGTTTTATAAGCAATATAAAATGTATTATATTGGTTTGATTTGATTTAAATATTAAAAAATAATAATTTTATTGATTTAAACAATCACAACAAATTTTGTTGTGTGCCTCCTATTGTTCAAAAGGCCACCTTTGTGTAGTATTTGAGGTATGATCCAACCCTCATTTTTTTTTTTTGCTATGCGAATATAATATCACGCAAATATATGACCCCAAGTTTTTCTTTATAGACAGTTTCTTGTGCCATTTTCAATCATACTCTATATTTTTATCTCCAAATAGAGAATCTCTATATTTGGAGTACACCAACTCTAACCCACGGCTCTATTTTATCTCACAAAAAAGAATTTTCTTCTCTTTCTTCAGTATTATATTATTATTTCAATTTTTTTTCTTATTTCCTAAAATAAAACCTTTCATTTTCTTTATATATATATCCACCCTATAAAATTCATATTCTTTTCAAAATCTTGATGTAATACAAAATTATTTTTAATATACAATTATAATTATACAACTAAAAATTATAAGATTGCTAACTTATATTTTAAATAAAATATTATATATGGAAATTAATTAATAAAATTTAAAATTAATATAATAAAGATATTGAATTAGAAAATAATTACGAATATCAGAGACTTAATTAATGGTCTTACATAAATTATAATATGTTGAATTTAAAATGTTATATAATATAAATAATAATATAATAATGAAAAGGTAAAATAGAGGAGATGAATAATGCATCTCCAAATTTGGAGAAATACTATTAAAGTATTGCCATAAAGGAGAAAATACAATTATAATTCCTGAAGGATTTTCTTTTGGCACCAACTATATGTACTTTTTGTTTACCCTCTATTTGGAATAGTCGAATTCATAGGTAGGTCGAGGGCATGCGTTAAGGCTTAGCTTTGAGTTAGTAATGAGAGTTTGAAACGAACAAACATTTCCTCCGTTCCAAAAGAACGACTAACTTTCCTTTTTGGCCGATTTAAAAAAGAATGATCCTTTCCTTTTTTGACAATACTTTAATTTTAATTTTTCACATGTCATATTTAAGACCATAAGATTAAAAAATATTTTGGTACATTCGATGTAACTTTAATTTAAAATCACTAATTTAAAAGTCATCTTTATTTTCTTAAACACTGTGTCAAGTCAAAACAAGTCATTCTTTTTGAAATGGAGGGAGGAGATAACATAAATAATGTAATCCGCAAATAAAGTAAAGCTTGAAACAAATCTAGAGCGACGATGCAGAGAGAAACGCCTGAGTCACGGGTCAGCCTTGATCAGAGTTGATAGTAACTTAAGCAACGAACACAATAAGCAATGCACAACAATGAAAACTTAAGGGCAAGGCTAGAAGAAATTATATTGGTTATGGATAGAGATGATAAAATCATATGCCATTACAATGGGGAGGGGGCGCCTATTTATTTGGTACAAGGATGGTTTAGAACAAGTAAGAGCGTGTAACTTGAACCATGCAGTACCATAATCAATGACCAAGCATCACTTGTTGATGAACTATTGAGGGATGCCAGCCTTATATTGTGTGTCTGACTGCTTGGATCAACCGAGGATCTTGTATGCACCTGAGAGCTTTGACATACTTGTCTCCTATCTATTTTTTCGTGTGGTCTCCATCGCTGGTAGTCTCATGCCATTTCTAGCTTGCCCGAGAGGATATTATTCCATCTCGATCTTGTTTCCCGAATAATACCATCATGTGCCGACTCCAGTCCTACTCGATTCGAGACGACCCATACTTGCTGAAAACTATTTCACCCCATACAGATAGTCCCTCTATTTTTTGAAGATAACACTGAATGTCCTTGAAAAGCGAAAAGATCTGAAAGCTAGTTGGCTCGAGACCACCACAGGGGTGTGTCATCCCTTTGAGACAAGTGGTGGCTCTTATGTTTAGTAATCATAGCCCTCAATACTCATTCCATTTTACTTCACTTGGCTCTTCCTTATCTTTCCTCTATTTCTCCATACATACTCTAGTTTGTGGATTTCTCATCTTTCACTTTCCACCTTTTCTATCATAAAATCAAATGCCATTATTTCCCTTACCAATGTGACTAGTGCCAATTTCAATGTTGCGGCTTTGGATTTGGGACTTATCAATGATGTCACCATCTCCGCTGCTGTCATACCCTAAGTTTCTAATGCAGACAATGTCAACTCTTCCTCTGTTTCTATTAACGAGAACTACTTCAATCCTTTGGTGAAGTCCGAAGATGGACTGAGTCCCTGACTAACTCGGTAGTCCCTAAACGTCTCACCTTAAGAGTAATTACAAACTCCATGAATTCAGGGATCTTTTAGCCTCGCCGCAAACACACTCCATTATTTATTTTATATCTTCGAATGGATGAGGGCATCTTTTTAAAAAGTCAAAGATGAGTGCATCTGATTAGATAGCATCGAGGTTCTTTCTTCTCTTTATTTGGAAAACATTTCCACCTTCAAGATTGGTTACCTAGGGGTATACATCTACCCCTTTGCCATAGGCCTCGGTGGGAGCTCTATTATTTGATTTATCATTCATCTTTACGAGGTTTATAGAATTTTCCTGGGTCAGGTTTCATCTATGGTTTGGGTTTGGAGGGTCATTGCCTGTCTCGATGTTATTACCCACATCTTGGGATTAGACTTTACTCCCAGCCACTTTATCAATCCGTGTACTCCTTGAATCATCCATGAAAAACTTCTTACGTTAAGTGTCGAGGAAAGGTATCCTTTCAGATATGGATTAGGTGGAAAGAAAAGTATGTGTCCATTCATTCTAATTTCTTTTTGGGTGAGCCCGCTCTTTTGGATGAATGGAATTGTCAACATAATCGCCTCTTCTGTCTTTCGATATGGATTTCTCTTGCCCATTTCTCTTCTTGTTTTTGTTTGTTGCAGCCAAAGCTTGGGTTCCGCTCCATGTGGATATTCGTCCTTAGGTCAGAGGATTCTTTGATCCATGTGTTTAGAGGAACGTACGTGGGAGTACATATCCACTAATAAAGGGTGGATCTATAACTATCACCGTATGCATGCTTCATTATTTTTCATACCTCAAGAATCCATGTTAATACTAATCACTATCCTCTATCAGAAATCAAAGTTGGTGGTGTTGTAATTTGTTGGCACAACTTTTTTTTGACACCTGAGGGTTCTGAGCTTCTGCTAGTTCAGCAGATTGAAGAAGCTGGGAAGATTTCCGCGGCAGACCCTTGGTCGAAAGGAAAAAAGAAAAGAAACATGTGTTTCTTCGTCCTCGAGAAAAATACCAAGGACAATCGAATCTGTCTGGGCATGTAACAATTCAACCAGATAAATCATGCGGGCACCTACTCTAATCTAAGTAGATAGGAGAACCCTTACTATCCATTTTAGAGAACATGCTGAAGTTATAAGCAATTTCATTAAAGAGTTGAAAATTTTGTGAAATATGGAGATCTAAGAGACACTGGTCAACCTAGACTCAGACAACCTCGAGCACTAGAAGTATGTGAATCAGAAGCGAAATCACTCAAACCAGGATCTAAGGTTACCATTTTAGCCAATGGTCCACTGACTAATATAGCAAAGATTGTTCTTGCAGGCGAGAATATGACCAATGAGACCCAGGCAAACATTGTCTCTACCTTTGTAATCTTATGAGAAATATCCAGAGGGAATTACCCATTCAAGAACTGTACTAGTATATCTATCCTAGACAACATATGAGGTTCTAGCTGCATACCATTTTCTAGTTGTATAGCTTAAGTCAGTTATTTCTACTATCTTTTATCACCAACTGCTACAATGTTAACATCATGGAGTACCATTTAGATCTATATCTCTTACACTGTGGTTGACCACTACGTAAAGGTTACATCGCTGAAAATAGATCATGGTTTGATTTTACAGCTTGAGATATCGAGAGTAGACATTCATTAATGAGATAGCACTGTCTTTTGTTTTCTGGTGCAGGATATAATGATTGTTGGAGGACACATGAATAATGATAACACTGTGAAGGGAAATGTGATGAATGTTGTGTAACGCTCAAGACTACCCGGGACGTCACAGGGTACTTAGGATCACAAGTGATCCCAAGCTAACCCATGTATTGTCATGACACTTGAGCTACAAATTTAATATATATATATATATATATATATATATATGCTACATAACTTAGCAGAAGCATAATCAACATGAGATAAGCTGTTTCAGCACATAACTGATCAAAGTTAACAACACTACAATCTGAGACAGAGAGGAACTCAAATTACAAATACTGACTCTGACTGACCATCTATGAAGCCTCTACTATACTAACTACATGAAGCTAGAACATGCCTCCAACTATCCCAAATTAATATATATGAATAAGAAAAAAAATACAATACAAGAACTGCAACCAACTTGATTCCTTGAAATAAGAGAACCCATCACTTGCCGGCTGGAAGCTACAATCTGTCTAGCCCTAGTTTGTGGGCTACATCTGGTACCTATATCATGAAGGAATGAAGCAACAAAAACATATATGTGTTTAGTATTTTGGAATGTACTTTGTATATAGGGCACATATATGTGTTTAGTATTTTGGAATGTACTTTGTATATAGGGTGAGTGCATAAGTAAAACAGAAACTGAATATACTTTCAAATCATGCATGCTAAGTGTAAAAGGACTCACCTTGGTCATGAATAAAACTGAAAGCTGAAAGATCATAAAACATGAATAATAAAGCATAATTAATAAGCTTAGTGAGTCATTGTACCTAGTTTATAAAATCTTTACTTTTATTCTTTCTTGTGGGAGATTCTTATAACCGACTTAAACCATGTAAGCTATCATGGAGTCCAACGTCTTATCCACGTTGGGGAGAGTTGTCCTACCCTTGCCATCAGAATAGAACCTTAACGTAAGTGATCACTAATCTTATCCAATATTGGGTAAAGAAGACACTCTCTGGCAAGGTTCCTTAAACCTACGGTGGCTCGTAGTTTTCGAGAAATAGAATGCGCTAAACCCACATTTCCCTTCTCGATGCTAAATATATATATATATATATTTATGCTCATACTTAGAAAATTCACCTTAAAATAGCATATGAATTTGTAAATTGAAAACCGACTATGCTTCTTTTACTAAAATCATACCCATAGGGTGAAATTGTGTATCTCAAATCTTAACTGATATCATAAGATCAAAACTAAACTTCAATAAAGTTGCAATACTTGTAAATTGAACTTAAAAGCTTGAATTTCTTGTACTCAACAACTTATGGTTAAATCTTAAAATTCATGCATTATGTCATAGAAACTTTATAACAAAATATTGTGCTCAAGACATAAATTAAAATCTTTCATCAATTCATCAAACTTCAAGTCAAGATAACGAAAATCATGTCATAATAATAATCATGTAAGTCAAAACATGAATAAAGAAAATTTCTTGTGTAAATTAAACTTCAAATCACATGATAGTATCACAAATTCAAGAATATGGAAATTTGGGCATGAACCCTAATTTAAATCATATCATTCAACTTTAAAATCATATTCTTTTGGGCACAAGGATGAAATGATATCATTGATCAAACCCCACATACCTGAATCTCTTGACTTTTTGAAGGGAACTTGAATTTGGAGCCTTGGGAGTTGAATTTTTTGAAAGAAACCCTTTCTTGGTGTTCTTGAGAATTTGGGAGAAAAGGGATCGTGTATTTGATGTATTTGGGGTTATGGGATGACAAAATCACGTTTATATCAGTCATAGGATAGTTTAGGACGTAAATGACTTGTTTACCCTAAAAAAACTAAAGAGAAATATGGGTTTTAGCGTTTCTGAACAAAGGTCTGTGTCGCAGCAAAACTGCGGAGCACAAGGTCTGTAACCTCACTGGTTCCTCACGAAAATATTCATAACTTTTTACTCGGGTATCGGATTAAGGCAAAATTAGATGCATTGGAAAGAGGACCCGATTTTCTATAATTTGGTGGGTCTTAAGCACCAAAATTCCACATATTCTAGAAGTTATACACGCTAAAATTTGACCATTGTAGGATCAAATATCAAAAATTTGATTGAATCAAAAGCTCTTAACTCAAATTTGCTCTAAGTATTTCCTATGAACATTTTTCTCCTCGATAAACTTTACACACCAGGTAAATGATCACTATACTTATATTCATATACAAATCATTGAATTAGATTTTAAACATATAGGAACGACGGTTTGAATTCTAGCGCAAAAATGCGGGGTGTTGCATTATCTCCTCCTT
Organism: Capsicum pubescens; assembly: GCA_030864215.1. Taxonomy (NCBI): domain Eukaryota; kingdom Viridiplantae; phylum Streptophyta; class Magnoliopsida; order Solanales; family Solanaceae; genus Capsicum; species Capsicum pubescens. The sequence goes on from CM061538.1 coordinate 232,243,900, forward strand.
GGAATCATTCGTTCTTGAATGATGGATAGGAACTTATTAAAGCTTTAGAAAGTATGGAATAAAGTATGTATATTCTCATTAGGAACTCTCCCTCAACAAAACATGTATAGGAATCAAAAGAAAAGGACTTTCTGGCATCACTAAGTAAATTATGTAAGCACGAATCATGAGAGAATGAAACTAAGGACCTACAAGGGGTAAAAGAAACCCCAATACCCTTTATACTAAGTGAATAAAACAAGACAACATAATTTTAGAATGGCGGTGTGGCATGACCTTATCATGGAGGCTATCCTCCATGCCATGTTGCTTATCGTAAAAACTATCCTCCATGATACGGTGTTATCGCGGAGGCATATTGCCTTGAAATTACAAAAATAACCCCGAACCTCATCTAAAAATACCAAAATTATTTTAAGATAACCTCTTAACATATTCGAAAGCATTTTCAGTCAAAAATCGATGTTTCGAACATGGGAAGGCCAAAAATAAAATGCTTAAAATTTTAGAGTGTTACAATACATATAAAGGATAGTTGAGAACTTATCTAAAAGCTTGTGGGGTATTACAATATCTCCCCCTTGGGGTCAGTCACCCTGAAATGAAGACTGATATTTGCACGAGATGAATGTAATTACTATCTTGAAACTAAGTTTCTAAAATTTATCATGCCTCATAACTAGAATAACTTCTTGATAGGGTATTGACTCAGTTGATACACATGGAACATGAACGCATACTTAAGAATCATATGAAATAATGTAGACATGGCGTGTTTGCTAATGAAGGATATAGTTGAGCTGAACGATAAAGCTTCTATTGTGAAACTAATTTTTGAGATGACTTCATTGACTATAAGGAGCTGATTCATGCTGAGAGCTTAGAGCTCACTTGAAACATCCATGAAACTATCATACATATAGAACTGCGAAGTGATAGCTAATGCAATAAAAATCCCAAGAGTTACTAAGAATGAAATATGTGTTTCCTTAAACTCTCCTTATCATAACTTATAATAACAATTGAGGAAAAGAATTTTTGGCATGATTTGGATATGGAATTAGAGTAAGGAATCACAACATTGATAGAACTCTGTAACATGGGATATAGGCATATAGAACAGAATCTAGAATAGGATTATGTCTTAGGCAATGCAACTGTTAACTTTCAAGCTTAGCCACACTTCTCAAATACTCTCTCAACTATACTCTTTCTCTAAAATACTACACTTCATTTGATGCAAATTATAATTCTCACTTGGGTACATATAACTACCACATCCAAAGTCTGAGTACTACATACTCTCACCATGTTCAAGCTTAACTCAAAATTACAAGGTACTACACATAACACTAAAATACTAGTCTAAACCATCGGCTTCAATATCCTATGTATTTTAAGAGCTCTTATCCTAAACTAACACACCTTACCACTTTGATGACTAACTCTAAGCTCTTACTATGAATTTACTAGAGCACAATGCATTCATCCATTTCTATACCATTATGATATTCAAGTCTATCATTATAACCACATATGAACCTCTAGGCAAACAATCCACCTAGAAATTTCTCCATACTCCCTAATACATCTATCAATAACCACTTTCATGGACTATGCCCAAGAAGACACACCTAAAATTCTCAACTAACTATGACACATACCAAAGCTTTGCCTCTGTCTTCCTTCACACTTTAGCCTTAGATAAAATAAGCATACGACAATCTTCCCTAATGATGGTCATATAATCTCTCATCACTATCATTACATAAGAAGAGGTCACTGAAAGGTTAAAACATGAGGTCCTGAATCATGAAGGAATACTATACATAATTTTGACACTTAATTGAGGCATGAGGAATAGAGTATCAAAGGCATGTATTCATTAAAGAGATCTAAACTGAGGACATACGTGCCATCATGCAAATTTCACTGGTCACTAAGGGTGTACCTTGAGTTCTGGGAACTGAGCATACTCTAAAACATGGGTTCATACTTATCAAAAGATACTTAACATAAGACCAAAACTCGTAGACTCATGGACGATGACTCGGATTATAGAGTGAAGTTGTTTCTTCTTATAGTAGGAGCTTAAAAGGAACATGAATATGTATAAAGTGTATAATCATTGGTCATAGGCATGGTTATATCCCGCAAGGCATAGATAGGAGGTCATAATGACTAAATATAACACCCCAAAAATGAATCTCGAGATGTCACACAGTGCTCAGGACTACGAGTAACCCCAAGCTAACCCTTTGAGACTTCTACTAATTCTAAAACTCATAATGAAGATAACTTAGGAATGTGAATCTACTGAAATACTGTATTTATTGTCTTAGAAGATCTGAGTTTTGATAAATATTAAGTTTGAAAATATTTAACTTTAAAATCTAGACAACCAATACTAGAAATCTGAAATATGGCTAACAATCTGACAAGCCTCTACTTCTAATAACTAGATAGCCGCTGGGACAGAACCCCAGCTGACTCAAACTAATACTGAGAAACAACTTATCAAATACTACAAAAGCTGAAAATCTGAATAAATGGTTCCTCGAACCATGAGGACTCACCAACTGTTGGGATGTAGGTAGAGATGCCCACGATTAACTACACTGCTGGAACTGAGCACCTGAACCTACATTATTAAAAAATGTAGCACATAGATGTATATATGGATCAGTACCTTTGGAATGTACTGGGCATATGAGGGTAAATGCATAAGTTAAACAGTAATGAAATATTTAAACAAATCTTACAAAGAATGCATGCTAAATGTAAATGACTCACCTTGGCTCGAATAAAACATGTACTATGAGATAATAATAAAAAATGAATACGTAGGACATAGAAAATCTTTGTGAGTCATAACACTTAGTTCTAAAAACTGTATCTTTAATCTTTCTAGTGGGAGTTTCTTCTAACCGACATAAACCATGTGAGCTATCATGAAGTCCAACGTCTCTTACCCATATTGGTAGAGTTGTTCTACCCTTGCCATCAGAATAAAATCTAGCTGGAGTGATCACTATACTGAACCCACTAGGGGTATTAAAACCTAAAGTGGCACATAGTTTTGGGGCATGAAACCTTGGAATCATACCCAAATCGGTGCTAAATACTACTCCCTTTAATCTATATGCTCATTCTGTAGAAAATCCACCTTAAAACTAACATAAGGGTTTGTAATGAAAAACAGTTATGCGTCTATCTATTTGAAACTGTAATCAAAACTAACTATGTGGATTTCATATCTTAGCTGAGGATCATAGGATCAAAAATCTTGCTTAAAATTTGAACACATATTTTTCAAAGAATACTTAAACATTATCATTCTTGAAATATCAAGACTAAAACTTAAGGCTTGAAAACCCTTTCTTGAAAACTCATGTCAAATCATCACAATTCATGTTCAATAATAAAAGTCTTGAAATGCTTTAACAATTCTAGTCAAGATACTAAAATTCAATGCCCAATACACAAAATCAAGTCACATGCATAAGTATGTGAAAATAGTCATGCAATTCAACACTTAAATCACTTGTAACTTCATAAGGATCAAACAATGATATTTGGGTATGAACCCTAAACTGTAAATCATGTAATTTTATGTAAACTCAATTTTAAAACTAGTTTTGGGCACAAGGATGAAAGAAGTATCTTTGTTCATAACCCCACATACCTTATTTGACTAATTAAACGTAAAAGCTTGAACTTTTGAACTCTTAACAATGTTCTTGAAGCTTCTTCTTGAAGTTCTGGAACCCGAAAGCTTAGATTGATAACTTTCTTGAAGAAAGAGTAATGGGTTATTCTTGGTTTCTTAGAGCTAGGGTTTTTCTTAGACAGGAAGAAGGTGAATAATGATGTATCTAGGCTATTTGGGGCTGAAATTATGTGTTTAGGACGGTTTTGATGTGGGAAAAAAAAACTTATTGTCCTTCAATACACGGAGTCAAGCTGAAAAATTCAGGAGTGTGTTGAGGAGCGTGTGTCGCATGCTCTGGAGATACGGAATGAAGCGTGCGCCGCATGCTCCCTAGGGGTAGACTGGAGCATGTATCACATGCTAATCGCACACAGCTACTATTTAGGACTCCAAACACGGCCTTACGCTTGTCCAAAAGCTCTGAAACTCACCCGAGATGTACTACTTACTACCCCGACCAAGAATCAACTTTAAAATCAACCATACGATCTTGTAAATGTCATAAATAAAATCATCAAAGTTTAAGGGGGTCAAAATAAGACTAAGTCTCTAACGCTTAATTTTATTTTCAGGTTCTAAGTGTCTTAAGCACACACTAAGGGCTAAGTTGAGTTACAAAAGTACGAGGTATTACACTAAAATCCAGGGAATGAAATATACTAGAATAAGAACGGATCACTATCTCATATCAACTCTTATTGACATATATCACAATCTATTTCTCAAAACTTGATTTGGTTCATCACCCTATCATCGCCCCCTTAGATTAAAGCCATCATTCTAACCTTACGGGTTTATTCTATATCCTTAAGACTGAGCCATTATTTCTTCACTCTAATGGTCTACACCCAAATGCTCAACTTACATAAATAAACTATATTTAGGACATAATAACTTCATTCTTAGATGGTCCTTTCATATATACCATTCTTCACTTTCTCTAGCTTTAATAATCATCTTTATAGACTTACACTCTCCTCCGCAAACATACCTGCCTCACTAAACACATAATCTGTCTTTTTTTTCCTCATAGCCTACTAATATCACATTTCTAAACTTATATTTTTCCCAAAACTATGAGAATCAAAATCATACCAAAAGACTCAACATTATCTATTCATAACTCCTTAATTTAGCTATTAAGAACACCATATACTATATAACTAGCCTTCTTTTCGCTTAGCAACATAAGGGTACTACTAACCACATATAACACTTAATAATCTTAGAAAATACTGCAGCCTCATATCACCTTGGGTATACCTGTACATCATACCTACAACTTCATACATAATTATGAATAAATGAACCTATACTCTTGCATACACTGTTCAAGCCTACTAGAACACTTCCATATAACTAGCATTTCTAACTAAGCAATCATTATTTCCACCTTGATGATCGCCCACTTTTCAAACTTAGTGTCTAGTGCTAGATATGATTAACAACACAACCTCACATACTATTCTCACTTGGAAGCTATAAAATAAAACATCAAGAAACACTAGTCCACTAGAACCTCATAACAATAATAATCGATCATAATCTTATGGTCTATATTATTATAATCCATTTGCACATCCTTCTTCTACTTATCACTACTATTTTTCTATCCATACACTTAAAATATATTCATAGCTCACAACCACAAGGGAAGCCTAAATTAACAATATTCAATCACTAAATACTTTTATTAATAACCTATACTTTTTTAACACAATGTAATACCATCAAGAACTCCTTTCCTACTTCAAGCATACTCTAAGTCACCTTACCAAATAACTCCTTCTCTACCTTCCATCATGAAATCTACACAATATTCATTACCCATTTAGTTAACACCCATAGACGCACCACCTAAATCCATACTTAATAGCTTACGTAGATCCCTCAGTATACTCTCAACCAGTCGTTATCTCTAAATTGTTTGTCACTACACTTCGAAATCCATACTTTCAACTCTAAGGATGTTCTATTACTTATTAATCTTAACACTCTAAGTTACAATATCTCTTAATGAAAACTACATTCAATAATTTGGGTACATGCTCTCTCCTCTCATGAGCACTATCTTTAATGAAAGGCTAAAGAGAAATCTAATTACATAGCATATTCTGTCGTAACCGCACAACTTATGGATGGGGACAAAATCTATTGAATAAAAGGACTTTAAACACACTAGCAGGATTCTCTCAATCCATTTGTGCGATTTTCTTAAAGTTACTGATAGTGAATTTGAAAGCATCATCTTGGAAGGATTAAAATTTACTACTCATGTTATCTCAAGAATAAGTCATAGATGGAGACTTATGTAGTAACACATGAATCGATAGAAGTTTCTGAGAGAACAACCTTACTACATGATCTAGAGCATGAAGAAAGGAAATATTTCTTAAATGCCCAATAGCCTCTCGAAAGAAAAGTACAAACATCTCGGTATCGTTTTGCAAAACTCTACTAGACATGGATTCACAGACACCCTAGGACACTTAAACTCCATGCCCAAATATGAATTGTGTAACGCTCTGAGACTACCTCTTAGATGTCACACGGTGCTTAGGACCATAAGTTCTCCCATGCTAACCCATGTACTATCATGACACTAGAACAACTAACTATATATATATAAATGATACATAACTGAGTGGAAGAATAATAAACATGAGATAAGTTGTTTCAATACATAACTGATCAAAGTTTACAACACTACAATCTGAGAAAGAGAAAGAGGAACATAAATTACAAATATTGACTCTAATTGAACATCTGAGAAGCCTCCACTATATTGACTATAGGTAGCTGGGACATGCCTCCAACTACCCCAAATCAATACATACGAAAGAGTAAAAAAATACAATACAAGAATTCCACCTAACTTGAATCCTCGAAATAAGAGAACCCATCATTTGTTGGCTAGATGCTATAATCTATCTAACCCTGGTGTGTGGGCTATATCTGGTACCTACATCATAAAGGAATGCAACCACAAACGCATATATGTGGTCAGTACTTTGGAATATACTGAGTATATGGGGTGAATGCATAAGTAAAATAGAAACTGAATATACTTTAAATCATGCATGCTAAGTGTAAAAAGACTCACCTTGGTCATGAATAAAACTGAAAGCTGAAAGATCCTAAAACATGAATAATAAAGTGCAATGAATAAGCTTAGTGAGTCATTACAACTAGTTTCTAGAATCTTTACTTTTATTCTTTCTTGTGGGAGATTCTTCGAACCGACATAAACCATGTGAGATATCATGGAGTCCAAAGTCTTACTCACGTTGGGGAGAGATGTCCTACCCTTGAAATCAAAATAGAATCTTAAATTAAGTGATAACTAATATTGACCCATATTGGGTAAAGAAAAGATTCTCTGTCAAGGTCCCTTAAACTTATGGTGGCTCGTAGTTTTTGAGAAATAGGATGCGTTAAACCGACATTTCCCTTCTTAGTGCTAATTACTACTCCCAATATTTATATATATATATATATATGCTAATACTTAGAAAATCCACCTTAAAATAGCATATAGATTTGTAAACTGAAAACTGACTATACTTCTTTTACTTAAATCATACCCATGGGGTGAAATTAAGGATCTCGAATCTTAACCGAGATCATAAGGTCAAAACTAAACTTTAATCAAGTTGCAATACATGTAAATTAAACTTATAAGATTAAACTTCTTGTACTCAACAACTAATGCTTAAATCTTGGAATTCATGCATCATGTCATAGAAACTTTATAATAAAATACCATGCTCAAGACTTAAATTAGAACCTTTCATCAATTCATCAAACTTCAAGTCAAGATAATAAAAATAATGTCATAATAACAATCATGTAAGTCAAAACATGAATAAAGGAAATTTCTTGTGTAAATTAAACTTCAAATCACATGTTAGTATCACAAATTCAAGAATATGAAAATTTAGGCATGAAGCCTAATTTAAATCACATCAATTCAACTTTAAAATCATGTTATTTTGGGCACAAGGATGAAAGGTTATCCTAGGTCAAACTCCACATAACTGAATTTCTTGACTTCTTGAAGAGAACTTGGATTTGGAGCCTTGGGAGTTGAATTTTTTGGAAGAAATCCTTGCTTGGTGTTCTTGAGAATTTGGGAAGAAAGAGATCATGTATTTGATGTATTTGGGGTTATGGGATGATAAAATCACGTTTATATCAATCATAGGATAAATTAGGACATAAATAAATTATTTACCCTCGAAAAACTAAAGAGAAACGCGTGTTTTAGCATTTCTGAACAAAGGTCTATGCCACGGTAAAATTGTAGAGCACAAGGTTCGTGTCACATTGAAATTGCGGCCCCTCACAGGTTCTTCACAAAAATGTTCATAAATTTTTGCTTGGGTATCTAATTAAGGTAAAATTAGATGTGTTGGAAAGAGTACTCAATTATCTATAAAATTCCACATATTTCAGAAGTTATAAACATTCAAAGTTGACCCTTGTAGGATAAAATACCAAAAGTTTGATTGAATCAAAAACTCTAAACTCAACTTTGCTCTAAGTGTTACCTATGAACGTTTTCACCTTTATATCACTTTATGCACTAAGTAAATGATCACGAGACTTATATTCATATACAAATCATGGGATTAGATTTTATAGATGTAGGAACGACGGTTCAAATTCTATCTCGAAAATGCAGGGTATTACATGCTCCCTCTAATAGATTTGTGGAACTGAACATGTTTCTTGATACTCTAGTAGCACAGACTATTTTGAGTTCAAATATTAGTATCACTCTTATTCCACCTGGCATTCAATAGAAAGTCGGTGTATTTTGTGAAATTCTTGAAATACATAACTAGATTAAAAGGACACTAGAAACAATCTTTGTAAGGTGTTTTCTCTCAAGGTTACACCATCTACAAAAGGCATATCCTTAATACTAGCATATGATATATAATATCATCTGAATTTATTCTAAATTTTTCTAGTTTTTTTAAATCTTTGCAATGTTTTCATTTAGCAGTCAACATATAGATCAGGTATTTTTATACTACTTATGGTTTGTATCATAATAGGATATATTTCTTGGAGAAATACTTGGAGAAATCCTTGGAGTAGTAGTATTGGTTAGTTATTATTCTGTACTAAAATCAACATTTAGTGTCAAGAACATAAAAGTCACTCCTCGGGGTCTGAATCTAAAGATGGACTAATAGTTATCGACGAAAAGCAAGGAAAATTAGTAAAAGCATTGGAGAATGTGGATCCATTAGCTTATTATAAGGATTTTACAAATCTACAAGGTGATGTAAAACTATCTGTAGTAGTTGAAAGCTTTAATGAGCAGAGATGAATTTGGAATACCCCATACAATACAAAGAAAGCTGCCCTTAATTGTTCTTTCTGGTTTTTAAGTTTCTTTAGGTAATTTTTTTTACACCTATGATTCTTCAAACAATTGCCACTTACTCATTCTTGGTTTTTAAGAAATAGTAACAAAATTGTACATATAGTTGCATCGTAGATGTGGTTATAATGAAAAGGAAATAAAGAAAGATTATATTACTGTAGCTCTATCATCCATATCCAAAATCAAAAAGCGTCACATCAAACTTTAGGCATCTCATAGAAAATCTCCCTTTATATTCTACTCAATACCTTTTGTTTGTGTTTTGAACATCTTGAAGATTCTCAAGAGTTGTTGAAAATTTTCAATTAAATTCTTTTTGTACTTTTCCTTTTTCTTTCATTAAATTTACTATCTTTATTTTTTAGGAGATAATATTTCACATTCGTTTGAAGTGCAAACATATTCATTAGTTACTAATAACACTTAAAAATTGATAACAGTCTTGCAAGCGCGGACATGTTAATCCTTATTGATCATCAAAACTTTATATTGTTAGTAATAGAGATAAGACATCATGTCGCCACTGAAGTTGTCTTAGATTTACAAAAATATACTTAAACTTTGCAGAGGAATTCTATTATCCCACAAAATAATATTGAACTGATATAAATATACCTTTTGACCAATATCAATTTTTAAGTAGGAAGCATAAACCACACCTCAATTACTGCTTATCATGTATTAAATTTATTTTATTTTCTAATTTTTACTTTCATTTGATTTTTTCTTATTTTTATAGCTTAAGGTCTCTTTTTTCTTTTCCTTTTTCTCCAATCATTCATGTCTGTCTAACTCCAACCCTTTTCTCCTTTTTATTGATAATTCTTTGGTGTGGCCACCATTACCACTACCTACAACATCATCTATGTGTTTGTCACCAAATCACCGCCAATTCAAAATTAAAATTGGAAAATCAGTATATCAAATTAAAAATTACTATTTAAATCTTCTTTGTGTGAACCCTACCTTTGATTATTACTCTAAATCAAGTGGACTGTGACTGAATATTTCTCTCTTTTATGTAAGAAAATTCAAATTTTTTTGGTTGGTTCTGTATTTAGATAGCCTACTAAATTTCTCATTGTTTGTGTCAGTTGATTTCAACCTATCATACAACTTGTTAGGTGTTAATGAATTCCAAAAATCAAATGAATATTTATATCATAAATCATGCAATTTCTCCTTCAACTCATTCGACGCCATCTTATAGGGAGGGATGTAAAATTTCTTGATTGCCAGGTCCACATCAATAGAAAAGTCAATTTCACGATCCAGAGTCTTAGTAGGCGAATTCATAGAAAACGCATTCATGAACTCATGTACAACTCGAATAGAATCTATAGGAGGCGGTGAGGCAATACTAGTATCATGAACATGAGTCAAATAAGACAAACATCCTCTCTCTACCATGCAATTAGCATGTAAAAAAGATATAACATCCTTCAGACCTAAATTAACCATATTTTTTAAAGCTAATCTTGGAACACCTGGTGTAGCTAAGGTCACAGTTTTGGAATAACTTTCTAAAATAACATGATAAGGAGCTAACCAGTCCAAAATAAATCAAAATCAATCATATCTAGGATAATCAAGTCCGGTCAAGTCTCACATTCCACAAAGATAGCCACATAAGATCGGTTCACCTAATCCACCACTAAAGAATCTCCTACAGGGGTTAAAGCATTAAAAGTCTCACATGAAACATCAAAACCAGAAAAAAAAATACATAGATAGATAGGAGAATGTAGACTTGGGGTCAATAACATGGAAACAGATCTATATCAAATTGGGATGATACCTGTAATAACTACATCAAAAGCCTTTGACATAGGTATTTCAAGTATAGCATAACACCGACCACGCTCGCATTTAGTCTAAGTAACCTTGCGATCACCTCCATGAGAACTCCTACGTCTACCTCTAGAACCTCTAGCACTACTGGCACCATTCCTACCACTCTATAAACCATCTCTCATTACAAATATTGAAGTAGGGCAAATATGAAGCTATGAACCCTATTGAGTGGGTCCATACATATGTCGAGAGAAATCTTTGACCACATGGACAAACTCAGCTCATAAAAAATATTCCTTGCAGCCTAACTCAATCTGAGAAGATGTAGATAAACTAGAATGACTGCCCTAGCCTGAAGAATTGACTCTAGAGCCTCCACCTAACCTGACTACCAAAATCCATAAAGAACTACCACCTAATCCCAAAAATACAACTTGAATCAGCCTACCATCATAACCATGGAAATGTCTACTAGAGTAATATCTACCTTGGGAGGTGTGTCTCCTAAACTTATACTTACAATGCACCTTCTTGGTGCCTCCCTAAGTATCCTGGATAATTGAAACACCTTGGGTTTTGGCCTTGTAAAATTACTGAACTTTGAGCTCACTGTCTTTGTAATGACTCACTATGCGAGTCATATGGTATGGGTATAGGTCAGATAACCCAACTCGTAAGGTATCCAGTGAGTAATGGTTAGTTTTTTATTATGGTTACGACTTGGTGGGTCGGATCATATGGTTTGGTGATGGGTCCTTGGGTTGATCCTTAACTTATTTTGAAACTTAGTGACTTAACTTAGCTCAGAGTATGAGTGGCTCACTAACAGCCATGAGGGTAGGGTACGAGTGGTATAGTGGAGTTGTATGTTGTCCAGTGTCTAGCCCTTGATGTTCTGCTTACGGTACGATTAGATGGTACTAGTCGTATGGGATGGTGACAGTTTGGGAAAGGGAGTCTTATGTTGGATAAAATATGGTGCCCAAATTTCTAACCTAGTAATAACTTGAGCGTACCACTCGTATGTGGTGGTGATGAGTTGGAGGGTCCACTCGTACCCACATGCGAGCTTTCTGCAGTTTTAAGTTAGGGGTATTTTGAACATTTTCCCTTTTAACTTATTTTGAACCCATGACATAAATCACCTTTAGGGGATATATTAACCTATTATTCTCATTCAAACACTCTTAGAATCTCTCTCAAGCTCTTGATTCAAGAAAAAGGCCAGGGTTTCTACAAGGCAATCAATTAGAAGCTTTCAAGAGTGAATCTCTCCATCTTCCTTGATGTCTAAGGCATGTTACTCCTCCCTTATTGTTAGTTCTACTAAAAGCATATTTTAATGAATGTTTTTTATGGTATTATTGTGGTCTTATTTTGGTTTTGAAATAGATGTTGGGGTTTTTGGTTATTTATGGTTGGATAATATTTTTCCATGTTTTATTTATGGTTTTTCATGTTATAATTATGATTTGAACATGTGGTTGCATGGGAATGGTCAATACTTAGTTTTGGTTTTGGTAATTATAGGCCCTCACCATGTTTGTGAAATGCTAATGAGAATGATTTTGTCGCATAGTTTGACTATTCTTGAAATCTTTGCATTGCATAAAAAGATAATGGAACTCAAATTGGTTTGTTTGGTTTTAAATGGTTTGGAAAGGCCTTACTGGCCATGGTTTTGTCTTAATTGGAAAATTTGGAGTCAACTTGGTTTAATGTCTTTAGTATGGCATAAAAGTATAGACTTGCAAGCTCTACCTTTGGTATGACGATACCAATGGTTAAAATGACTAATTAAAGACTCTTTGGTAAATGGTTGGAATATGTAAATGGTTTTAATATGGGCTTAAAGGGGAGAGTGTAGCAGATCCTTGGAAGGTGGAGGTCCCGGAGGGACTGATACTGGTAACTCATGTTTGCCGATGCGAGCTTTTATCTTGGTGATCGTGTGCATGATGTCACACTTATATTTTGGTAGATTTACTAGTCATCTCTGGTTTTATTCTCTAGTTCGTGTGACTAACATGCACTGGGGCCCTTTCAACAGATGGAGTTGAATCCATATAGCCCATGGGTGGTTTTAGGATGACAAAAATACACAGCCCAGGTAAAGGTTTTAAATGCATGCTAAACCCAGTTCCTTTTCCTGTTATGATATATATGAATGTATGTATGTGATTACATATGGTTATTTACCTTGGTATTGAATTACTAGCATTATTTTATCTTACCCCTGAGTACATGCTAGTGTTAACTCTGCTAACCATCTTCGGGCACTGTATTCCCACGCAATGTAGGAACCAACCATACTACCTTTCCTCCTGCTCTGTGACTTGGATTTGAGGACAACTTTGGGTCATACTAAAGTGGCTAGCTTTTATACTTTGGAAGGATCCATTTCATGCTATGGACTTCTTTTATTTTTGTTATTTCCTTGGTTTGTTTTCGGCTATGGTTAAGGGCATGTCCTGACCAGATGTTATCAATTCTGGCTAGAGGCTTTGTCAGACAACTATGGGCATGGGAGGTGTCGGTATTAGTGTCAGCCTTGGAAATGTTATTGGCATTGGGGTTGGCACCGGTTGGATATTTGATTGAGGTACTGGTATTGGCATTGGGGTTGGCACTGATTGGATATTTGATTGAGGTTGTTGGATTATGATTATAAACTTTGTTTGATGTCTTTGAAATATTATTATTTTATCATATTATATGTTTGGAATTCATCCGACATAGGGTATAGAGCAGTTATGGTTGGGTATTGGGGGTGATCTTTGATCTTGGTTGGACTTGAGATGGCCAACACGATCAGGCCCTGGTTCGAATTGTGTCAATAATAGACTCGATCATCTTGGCATGCTCAATAATACTCTAAAAAAGCCTTTAAAACTACCATCTGGATTGTATCCAATTGATATGTACCCTCTAACCCCATCACAAACTTTTGAATCATACAAACTCGGTGGAGATGTTAGCCACTGAATATCTAGATAAAGTGTGAAAATGTTCCTCATACTTAGAAATTGATGAGGAGTCTTGCTCTAAATTATCAAAATCATCCCTCACATGGTCTCTCAAGCATACTATACAAAACTCTCTAAGAAGGCCTCGAAAAACTGAGTCCAAGTCACAACAGTTGAACCCACAGGCTTACAACTGGCAAGCAACCTTCGTTAATCCCTAGCCATATTCACCAACTGATAGGTAGTAAAAGCAACTCCATGAGACTCTAATGATCCAAGATTATATTACTTCTCCTGGAAATCAACCAAAAACTCATAGGCTATAATGACTTGAATTTGTGAAACTTTCTATTTCTCTATATTTTGACCATTTTGCCCTTCCCCATAGTTGTTACATGTTGATTCTGAGATTTGGGAATAGTTGGCATAATTTTTTATGCGATCAGAAATAATTTGTATGAGTTTAAGAGGCTTGAAAAACGCATATAGTTAACTTTGATTAATATTTATTGTTTTGAGTGTTGAATTACAATACAGACTGCACCATCAGGTTCAAAATATTGAATTTGGATTAGTAGCAGGGTTGGTTCAATTTTTTTTTGGTAAATAAAGGAATTTTATTTATTCCAAAGTGAGTCAATTACAAAACCAGGCATGAGCTGACCTTGTGCCACTCAGAATTACAAAATAAATAGTTTATTTCTAATTTCCCTATCTATTACATCTTCTTTTATCAAATACAAGTTGCTAGGGGACGTTGTTTAATTATAATAGTAGAGCTTGCCATTGTGTTTTCCTCTTTCCTGTGATGGGCATATGCACTGCAATTTCCTTGTACAGCTTGTCAGCATAGAATTTGCTGACTTGGAATCTGAGGTAATTTCTTTCCCTCCAAATTATAGAAACCATCATACCAAATACACAGCTAATAATAGCTCTCATTGCTGACTTTTTTTTTGCCCAATTGGATGCCTATTGGATCTCCTCTTTCCATCCACCAATAGTTCTCTGTATCTTTATCTATTTCAATAGCATTTGCCACATGTTTTTTGTCACTGTGCAACCAAAGTATAGGTGGTCCAATATTTCTACCTGTGAATCACAAAAAATGCATGCTTGGGGTACGCGAATACCAAATTTAAATAATATATCCACTGCAGCAAGCCTTCTTTTGATGGCCAACCATAGGATAAAATTATATTGAGGATGTATGCTCTGTTGAAGTACAATGCTCTTCCATGGTACCTTTTGGTATTGGGTAATAGGTGAGTATAGACTTATTTTGACCCTTCATTTAGAAAATAGTAAAAAGGGATTTCGAGGGTTAATTTTGTAAAAGCAACCTTTTATTGAAAATCTAACATTGTCATTGAGTTTGGAACATCGAAATTAGCCCAGTAGCATATATGATTTACTTCTATTGGGTCCCAAATAAATTCCAAGGGTGTTCTGAGAATTTTAAACCATGCAAAATTAGCTGGTGCACAACTGATATTTGGTGTAAGAATCCTTCTTCATAAGTGTAGTCCCCTATCTGTAAATGCAAAGAAGGAAATAACCTTTTATCTTGATCACGACGTGGTGGTCGCAATAGCGAAAAGCAATAGAGTCCTTCACGAACGCAATGAGGTTGTCGCAAATGTGAAGGCTTGATTCATCTACCTTCGTGAACACAAATCCTTAACCACAAATGGAAAAGCCAATTATTTGATCGATCAAACTTTAACTCTCGCGATCACGAGGTACTACTCACAGAATAATATTAATACTCTATTTTTGTGATTTTTCTCTATTTTTGGATCTTCAAACTTCATAAAGGCAATTTTTGAGGGTTTCAATGTTGAATTTAGTGTGTGTAACTTCTAAACTCATAATCCCACTATTTTTCATTGATTATGACTTCAAAAATAACTTTAAATCATGATTTCAAAATGAAAAATTAGGGCTAGGATTTTTCTTCAATTTGGACCTAGTTTTTGATCCATTTTCTCATGAGTTTTCCCATGTAGACTTCTATAAAGTTGGCGAATGTGTTTTTAAAATAAAAATTCCAATTTTATCCCTTTAAATTTTGAACTTATTTTTCAAACCCGTTATGGACTCGGCCCGAATATGGGAAATATGAGTTTATCTTTCTTTTAAAGTATAGATGTTATATTTAAATATTTATGAGATCGTTCACATCACTTTAAACCAAGATTTCATTATTTTAAGGGAGGTTATGGCTTAATTTCTTTTAAATTGTATTAGGTAGTTAATAAATAAGTAAATCATGATACGGGATTAGGAAAAATAGTTTTGAGGTTTATATTTTGAGATTATTTTTATTGTTGTGTATCAGTGTTATGGCATGTATTCTATTATGGTTGGTTTATGATATATGATATTCTATGTTGCCTTGAGCAGGGTTATTTGACATCATTGGCCTTATTTGTACATTGGAATACCTTTATTCTAAATATGATGCCTATATGGGGGCTTATTTTACTAATATAGGCCTTATTCTAGCTCTGGTTGCTTTCATCATGATAAAATACCCAAGTTAGGGTTGATATGATATTAATAAAGTCTTGCATGCATATTTATTCTGATGGTGCCTTATTGGAGTTGATGATCATGAGTTATGGACACATTGAATTGATATATATATATATATATCCATATTGGCCGAATTGGATATCATCATTTGGGTTGATTGTGAGGATTGCACCCTCATTTCATAAATATATATTTATGAGATACTAATACTACTGAGAAATACTAGTTTTGAAAGAAAATGAGACACTTTTATGAAACCCTCTTTGTGAATACAAATTAGAGAGGAGAGTTGAGATTAAAATTGAGATTGAGTATATAAGTTGTGCATCTCTTATGGGTCTTACCATGTAGTTGCGAGCTCTATGGGCTTATGCAATGGCTTTCATCATTCGTACCATCCACAGTGAATTGCATTGCATTTATATTTGCATCTTGCCTATTTTCTGAGTTTCCTTGATTTGTGTTTGGTTTATGTGTAGTTCTCTTTTATATTTGTGTTGTTGTTGTTTCTGTGCACTTATATATATATATATATATATGGTATAACTGTTAGTGAAGACGGTGTGAGCTACCATTTAGGGCTTTTTTGCTTACAGGTGACGTGCTCATAGTATATTTTACTTATCTTATTTTTTTGTTGCTCAGTCGATCTATGATATTTAATGAGTAGAAGTGGACTATACTCACCACTACTATATCTTTTCAGTGTAAATCCTACTATGAGCACTTCCTATCACAGTTGATTTTTTGTGAAGACTTATAGAGTTTGAGGTATTGATCCGTTTCAATGTTCGAGGATGAATCATACCTCATCTATCCTTATTTGTCTTTATTTTTATTATCAGAGCCAAATACCTGTATTGTTTGATTTTGGATGTTGTATTAGATATTCTTGAACTATGATACTAGATTTTGGGAATTTATAAGATTTCTTTTGTGTTTTTATCCTTACTTATATTTTTAGGGCTTGACTTTATTCTAGAAGTCTCACTAGTGTATGTTCTTGTATATTTTACTTTTCCTTTATCAGTTTGGGTAATTAACTTACTTATCAATGCTGAGCCGCAATAAGTTCCATCATTACCCATTTTTTAGTTTAACAAATTGAATATCAGAGCAACTAGGTTCATCATTATAAGTATAAGAATAAGATGTCTAGTAGATTCTCGCGGATTCATATACAGACACCTGTATCTATCTTCGAGAAACTATAAGATATATTTAGGAAAAACTTCTCTATTTAATTCTTAATTCATGCGGGTTGTTCTTAAGCAATGTTTTAAGTTAAGTTCCTGTAATGCCCTGATTTACTGAACTGGAACGCTACACGGTGCTCATGACCCCGAGGGACCACAAGCTAACCCATGACTGATATATGTACTTGTATACTGCAAATCATGACATAATAATGTGAAATACGTAAAACTGTAAGGCCATAAGGTTCAACTGAATAAAACCATGTCTGAAAATCATAATGTCCATGTGGGTGAAAATACCCAAAACAACTCAATCTGAAAGCTAAGTCTGAATGTAAATCTGAAATCCTCTAAACTTTCTGAATAAGGAGTTGAAGGAACATGTCTCCAACTAACTCCATAAAACTAAACTAAAGAAATAAATAAATGTATCAAATCATAGTGTCCTCGAATCAATGAGGACTCACTGTATCTCTGCGACTGGAATGCTACCGCTACTGCTGGGCTGGAGCTCGTGTCTCGGAACCTATGGTGTAACATGAAAAGAAAGCACCATAGCGCAAATGCGTCAGTACAACTGAAGTACTGAGTATACGAGGAAGGTAGGATGAACATAAAGGGTTTCATGCATGAACAACACTGACTAACTAATATGAACGTGGGAGTGCAAACATACATATATAGAAATTAGGACCGTGAATTCGTGATAGCATAAACTGTAAGCAAATACATGGTTTACTGATAACTTTCATGACTGATACTACAAGCTGATAACATGAACGACTATATCTGACAGTCCTGTATATACTGAAATCTGAAGAACATAACAATTGTATCTGACAGTCCTGTATATACTAAAATCTGAAGAACCCCTGAGTTCTTTTACTGAGACTGATACTGAAACTGTGGGAGGTAGTGTTTAACCGACATGCCCCATGTATGCCGTTATGGCTAAGCTGGGGTCCAATCTCTGCCCCGACTGGAGGGGTGTTAATACCGTGCCACGGGTAAGGACAACTTGTGAGTGATCCTTATCTGGCAGGTAATCAATGAGAATGGTGGGAACCCTAAACTGACGGGTTTAAACCACCGTATAAACCCTAATCTGATAGGTTAAGATGTCTCAACCTATGCTGGATACGTAGTTCTGGAACACAAGGACTGCTTCTAAGAATCACACCCTGAACTGGCGGGTGAGTTCCCATCCTTGGGTTCACTCGGTGCTAACCTCTACTCCCATCTGGAGGGACTGGATATGGATAACTGACTATACATGACTTAATCTTACTAAATTCCTTTGACTGGCAGAATGTTACAGATATTTGACAACTGACTAAGATCATGAGGTTTTCCTGAATCACATGACTGACTAAAGTCTATGGAATCATAGCTTGAGTTCGAATATCGTGAAACATGACATGTCTCTAGGCACATAGATATAGTTTTCGGGTACGAATACCCCCAGGACTCAATAGGAGGAAACTGACACACATGACATGACTTGATCACAAGATTTGAGTCCACAATTCACAATATCATAAGCATGAGATAGTATACTTCATGTATTTATTCAACATTTCAAACATGATAGGAAAAGCATGGATATATTTTGTGTACATAATTTATATCTCCATTATCATACATGCTTTATACCACAACAATAACAACATATAATTTGAATGGAAATTCATATTGGAGTGTATGGCTAACATGAACTTGTTATTTAGATATCATGAAATCATGTAAATATGAAGTTCTAATATACTAGGCATTTTATCGAACACCTTGCATGCATTCTTTAAGCCATAGGGGGATTTCATACTTGCATTCTATCAATCCACCTAAAGATCATGTTTTTTCAACTAACAACATAACTTTCATGAGATGTACAGTCACGATACTATTATATAGCAAAACAAACAAACATCAACATGGGTATGATCATATCACCACAACCAACCAAGCTTTTTGTATTCTAAAGATTGATTCTTGAACTCCACGGATGAAAGAAATCCGTGGATGAACACTACGCTATCTTGGATGGGAGGTTCTTGATGATTGACGGAGGAATTTTCTTGAAATTTGATCTTCAAGCTTGATTGTGCAACCCTAGTTGTTTTTCTCCTATGGTGCTCTTGGATAATGATATTTGAGATGTTAATAGGGTTTTAATATGTTTAGAATCTATAAATTTCGTGAGGTTAGATTTAGGGATATGTAAGGAGTATTAAAAGACTTAACTACCCTCAAAATAACTCAAAAATTAAGTGTTTTCGTGGCTGAAATCATACATAGGCGCCGCATATGATATCGCCTATATCTACATAGGCGCCACATATGATATCGCCTATGCTTTACATAGGATCCACATATGATATCGCCTATGGTTTACATAGGCTCCATATATGATATCGCCTATGCTTTCCAGTGGCCATGTACGATTGGTTAGGCGACACATTCTACTTTGAAAGTCCATAACTCCTTGCTCGGGTGTCAGATTTTGATGAAATTAGTATCGTTGGAAAGCTAATTACATTATCTATAATTTGGTGGGTCTAAATCTTCCAAAATTTCACATATCAATCACGTTATTCTTGTTCAAATATGACCCTTGCAAAATCGAATACTAAGACTTGATGGATTCAAAAACTCTTAGCTTGCATCACTCTAAGCGACTCATATGAGCATGCTTAAGACATCGCAAGCTTTCCTATCACTAGGATATTCATTGTAAGTCATTCACTAAAATTCTACTCACAGGATAGGAGGTTTCATACGTAGGAAAACTTATTCACTTCCTTGCTTAGAAACATGCGGGGTATTACAATATCTCCCCCTTGGGAACATTCATCCTCGAATGAGAATTTACTGAGAGGGGATACAAGACAACAGAACCTGAACTGAACATAAAGAACTGAAACTTGATCTCATGATTGATATGCTAAGTATACTAAACTCGTGCATATCTGATGCACGGAGAACTGATACATGAATGCATGACTGAGTATGCAATGGTTAATAGGTACCAAGTTTATGCTGGAAACATGAACATGAAACTGAATAAGCTTAAGGAGAACTGTTACCTTGAGCTTGATCTGAATTGGTGGGGAAGAGGTGAGGATACTTGGTACGCATATCTGCTTCTGCTTCCCAAGTATCTCCCTCATGAGACTGATTTCGCCAAATAACCTTGACTAGAGGGACTTCTTTGTTCCTCAATCTACGAGTCTGATAATCTACAATGCCCAGAGTCTTTTTCTGATCAACTGAACTTTCTCAAAGGTGTCAAATACTAAGTCAGGACCTATGACTGAGGCCTCACTAACTTTGAACCAACCAATCATAGATCTACATCTCCTACCATAGAGAGCTTCGATTGGAGCCATCTGAATATTAGAATGATAGCTATTGTTGTATGCAAACTCAATCAAAGGCAAGTGGCCATCCCAAATTCCCTTGAAGTCAATTGCACACGCCCTTAGCATATCTTTAAGAGTCTGAATGGTCTTCTCTGCTTGACCATCTGTCTGAGGATAAAACGCTGTGTTGAGATGGACTTGGGTACCGAGACCCTTTTGGAATGCTTTCCAAAAGTGAGAGGTGAACTGGGTACCTCTTTCTGAGATGATAGATAGTGGAACACCGTGGAACCTGACTAACTCCCTGATATAAAGTTTGGCATAATCCTTGGCGGAATAAGAAGTACGAACAGGAAGAAAATAAGGTGACTTGGTCATTCTATCTATAATGACCCAGACTGAATCATACTGATGACGAATTCTAGGCAAACCCATCAGGAAGTCCATGTTCACTTCTTCCCGCTTCCAAGTAGGAATGGTGAACTCTTGCATGGAATCACTAGGTTTTTTATGCTCTATCTTAACCTGCTGACAAGTAGAGCACTTAGCCATAAACTCTGCAATATCTTTCTTCATCCTACTCCACCAATAGATCTCCCGCATGTCGCGGTACATCTTAGTGGCCCCTGGATGAATAGAGTATCGTGCAGCATGTGCTTCTGCAAGAATTCGCTGCCTCAATTCATCTATACCTGGAACACATAGACGACCCTGACAACGAAGAACACCAACTCCTCCTTGGGATAAAACCTTGACTTTCTGATTCTGAACTGACTCTTTGAGCTTGACAAGGCTAGGATCCCTATCTTGCTTCTTTTTCACCTCGGAAACTAGAGATGACTCTGAACTACTATGAACACATACACCACCCTCTGAAAAATCGACTAAGTGAACGCCTAGTCTGGCAAGCTGATGGATCTCCTGAGCCATCTTTTTCTTGCTACCCTCAACGTGAGAAATACTACCCATGGAGATTCTACTGAGAGCGTCGGCCACAACATTGTCCTTGTCCGGATGATAAAGAACACTCATATCATAATCCTTCAAGAGCTCTAACCACCTTCTCTGACGAAGATTGAGATCTTTCTGGGAAAAGACATACTGGAGGATTTTATGGTCTGTGAAAACATCTACATAACTCCATAGAGATAATGCCTCCAAATCTTCAAGGCAAAAACTACCGCTGCTAACTCAAGATCATGAGTAGGATAATTCTTCTCATGTGGCTTTAACTGTCTGGAGGTGTAGGCTATGACCTTACCATGCTGTATAAGAACACAACCTAAACCCACTCTGTATGCATCACAATAGACTACAAAACCGTCTGAACCATCTGGAAAAGATAGAACTGGAGCTGAGGTGAGTCGAGTCTTCAACTCTTGAAATCTCTTCTCGCATGAATCTGACCACTGAAACTTAATCTTTTTCTGAGTCAATCTGTACATGGGAGATGCAATAGAAGAAAATCCCTCGAAAAACCATATGTAATAGCCATCCAAACCCAAGAAACTCCTGATATCTAATGGAGATACAGGTCTGTGCCAGTGTCTTACTGCCTCGGTTTTCTTAGGATCTACTTTAATGCCATCACCGGAAATAATATGGCCAAGGAATGCTACTGATCTTAGCCAAAATTCGCACTTGCTAAACTTAGTGAATAACTGGTGACCCTTGAGAGTCTGAAGAACAATCTTGAGATGGTCTGCATGATCACGCTCTGTGCGAGAATAGACCAGAATATCATCTATAAAGACTATGACAAACATGTCCAAGTATTGCTTGAACACACGGTTCATCAAATTCATGAAAGCTACAGAGGCATTGGTAAGACCAAATGACATGACTAAAAATTCAAAGTGACCATACCGAATACGGAAAGCTATCTTTGAAATGTCATATTCTCTAACTCTGAGCTGATGATAGCCTGATCTGAGGTCTATCTTGGAGAAGTAACTGACACCTTAAAGTTGGTCGAATAGATCATCAATCCTGGGAAAAGGATATCTGTTCTTGACCGTGACCTTATTGAGTTGACGGTAATCAATACACATCCTGAGAGAATCGTCTTTCTTGCGCACAAATAATACTGGTGCACCCCATGGGGAAATACTGGGTATGATGAATCCCTTATGTAAGAGATCTTTCAACTGATCTTTTAGTTTCTTGAGTTCCATTGGTGCCATTCTGTATGGCAGAATAGAAATAGGTTGATTATCCAGAAGAAGGTCTATGCCAAAGTCTATTTCCCTTTCGGGAGGAATGCCTGGAAGATCATTGGGAAAGACATCTCAGTATTCATTAATAACTGGGACTGTTTTGAGACTGGGAGATTCAGAACTGGAATCTTTAACATGTACGAGATGATACTCACACCTCTTAGAAATTATTTTCCTTGCCCGAAGGTAGGAAACAAGTTGACCCCTGAATGCTGAAATGCTACACTTCCACTCTAGGTCGGGCTTATTCGGGAACTGAAAATGAACTATCCTATTTCTACAGTCGACTGTGGCATAGCAGGAATGAAGCCAATCCATGCCGAGGATGACATCAAAATCAGTTATCTCTAACTCAACTAAATCTGCTGATGTGGATTTCTAAGATATCATAACCGGGCAGTTCTTGTATACCCGCTGGGCTATGATGGTTTTACCCACTGGGGTAGATACTAAAAAGGGCTCTGCTAGAATTTCGGGACTGATTCTGAAATTGCCTACTATGTATGGAGTAACAAAAGACAAAGATGCACCTGGGTCTAGCAAAGCATAAACATGGACATGGAAAATTAGTGACATACCAGTAACGACATCAGGAGAATTTTCCTGATCCTGCCAGGACTGAAGAGCATAGAGTCTGTTTGGGCGTTGCCTACTGGTAGCACTGGAAACGACACCCTGCTGGTTCAGGCGACCGGACTGAGCTGCAGAATAATTTTGCTGACCCTGAAGACTTGACTGTGGACACTCCCTAATCCTGTGTCCTGGCTTTCCATAACCAAAATAGACATCACTACCGGCTCTGCAAATGCCCTTGTGGTTCTTACCATAGTCTGACAAAGGGGATTCGTTCGGGAACTGCTAACACTGCCCTGAGATTTAGAGCCTGACACTTCGTCTTTGTTTCCATATCTGAACTTCGGCACTGGGGCGCTGGCAGAGAAAGGGGATGGAACGGCTGACTTGGAGCGAAACTGTGAATGGTTTTCTCCATTTGACTTGGGGTGAGCAAAGTTGAAGTTACCTGACCTTGCTCTCTTTTTCTGCCCCTCCCTAGTCTTAACCTTCTACTCTTCTACTTGTTGGGCATGGGTCATGAGTCTTGCTAAGGTCATATCACCGATCAACATCATAGACCTACACTCATTTACCACGCTATAGTTGACCCCTGACACGAACTTGCTCATCTTAGCCCTATTGTCTGCAACCACATGAGGAGCATACCTGGCTAGCTGAGTAAATCTGAGAGAATACTCCCTAACCGTCATATTCCCCTACCTGAGGTTGATGAACTCAAGAACTTTGGCTTCCCTCAGCTCTTGGGGAAAGAATCTGTCTAAGAAGGCCGTGACAAATTTCTCCTACTCGATAGGGCCTGCATCATCTAACCTCTAAGACTTCCACTGTTTGTACCAATCATGAGCAACATCCTGTAAATGGTAGGCGGCTAACTCGGCACTCTCAATAGAAGTAACACCCATGATGTCAATGACCTTCTGGACTTGGTCAATGAATTCCTGAGGGTCCTCATCAGACTTAGACTCATGGAAAAATGAAAGGTTTATCCGGGTGAAGTCCTGAACCCTAGCTGCTATGGGATTGGCCGTTGGATTGGCCGGAATGACTGGTGGCCATTCATTCTGTGAAGCCATGGACTGAGAAAGTGTGGTAAATGCGACTCTAAACTCCGCATGGGAAACATATTCGCCCAAAGAATCTTCGAGCGGAGGAGCTGGATGGTTTCTTCTCTTTGGGGCCATGGTCTGAGATAAGAGAAGAACGGATTAGACTGAGAGTTTAACTTGTGATTATGCTCACTAGCATGACATGAATACTGAAGAAAGGGGACTATTCCTAAAATATCTTATAAACTCTTGTACATAAATGCGGCGCGCAATACACCCATGTACAAGACTCTACTAGATGCGGCTTTCAGACATCCTAGGACTCTATTGAACCTTAGGCTCTGATACAAAGTTTGTAATGCCCTGATTTGCTGAACCGAAATGCTACACGGTGCTCATGACCCCAAGGGAGCACAAGATAACCCATGACTGATATTTTTACCTGTATACTGCAAACCATGACATAATAATGTGGAATACGTAAAACTTTAAGGCCATAAGGTTCAACTGAATAAAACCATATCTGAAAATCATAACGTCCATGTGGGTGAAAATACCCAAAACAACTCAATCTAAAAGCTAAGTCTGAACGTAAATCTGAACATAAATCTGAAAGCCTCTAAACTTTCTGAGTAAGGAGTTGAAGGAACATGTCTCCAACTAACTCCATAAAACTGAACTGAAGAAATAAATAAATGTATCAAATCATATTATCCTCGAATCAATGAGGATTCACTGTGTCTCTGCGGCTGGAATACTACCGCTACTGTTAGGCTGGAGCTCGTGTCTCGGAACCTATGGTGTAATATGAAAAGAAAGCACCATAGCGCAAATACGTCAGTACAACTGGAGTACTGAGTATACGAGGAAGTTAGGCTGAACATAAAGGTTTTCATGCATGAACAACACTGACTGACTAATATGAATGTGGGAGTACAAACATACATATATAGAAACTGGGACCGTGAATGCGTGATAGCATGACCTGTAAGCTAATACATGGTTTAATGATAACTGTTATGACTGATACTGTAAGCTGATAACCTGGACGACTGTATCTGAAAGTTCTGTATATACTAAAATCTGAAGAACATAGCAATTGTATCTAACAGTCCTGTATATACTTAAATCAAAAGAACGCCCTGAGTTCTTTTACTGAGACTGATACTAAAACTGTGGGAGGTAGTGTTTAACCGATATGCCCCATGTATGCCATTATGGATAAGCTAGGGTCCAATCTCTGACCCGACTGGAGGAGTGTCAATACCGTGCCACGGGTAAGGACAACTTATGAGTGACCCTTATCTGGCAGGTACTCAATGAGAACGGTGGGAACCCTAAACTGACAGGTTTAAACCACCTCATCAACCCTAATCTGACAGGTTAAGATGACTCAACCTACGCTGGCTACGTAGTTCTAGAACACAAGGACTGCTTCTAAGAATCACACCCTGAACTGGCGGGTAAGTTCCTATCCTTGGGTTTACTTGGTGCTAACCTCTACTACCATCTGGAGGGACTGGATATGAATAACTGACTATACATGACTTAATCTTACTGAATTTTATTGACTGGCAGAATATTACTGATATCTGACAACTGACTGAGATCATGAGATTTTCCTGAGTCACATGACTGACTGAAGTCTATGGAATCATAGCATGAGTTCGGATATCGTGAAACATGACATGGCTCTAGGCACACAGCTATAGTTTTCGGGTACGAATACCCCCAGGACTCAATAGGAGGAAACTGACACACATGACATGACTTGATCACAAGATTTGAGTACACAATTCACAATATCATAAGCATGAGATAGTATACTTCATGTATTTATTCAACATTTCAAACATGATAGGAAAAGCATGAATATATTTTATGTACATAATTTATATCTCCATTATCATACATGCTTTATACCACAACAATAACAACACATAATTTGAATGGAAATTCATATTGGAGTGTATGGCTAGCATGAACTTGTTATTTAGATATCATGAAATCATGTAAATATGAAGTTCTAACATACTAGGCATTTTATCGAACACCTTGCATGCATTCTTTAAGGCATATGTGGATTTCATACTTGCATTCTATCAATCCACCTAAAGATCATGTTTTTCAACTAACAACATAACTTTCATGAGATGTACAGTCACGATACTATTATATAGCAAAACAAACAAACATCAACATGGGTATGATCATATCACCACAACCAACCAAGCTTTTGTATTCTAAAGATTAATTCTTGAACTCCACAGATGAAAGTAATCCGTGGATGAATACTATGCATACCTTGAAAGGGAGGCTCTTGATGATTGATGGAGGAATTTTTTTGAAATTTGATCTTCAAGCTTGATTGTGCAACCCTAGTTGTTTTTCTTCTATGGTGCTCTTGGATAATGATATTTGAGATGTTAATAGGGTTGTAATATGTTTAGAAGCTATAAATTTCGTGAGGTTAGGTTTAGGGACATGTAAAGAGTGTTAAAAGACTTAACTACCCTCAAAATAACTCAAAAACTAAGTGTTTTCATGGCTGAAATCATACATAGGCGCCGCATATGATATCGCCTATGCTTTACATAGGCGCCGCATATGATATCCCCTATGCTTTACATAGGCGCCGCATATGATATCGCTTATGCTTTCCAGTGGCCATGTGCGATTGGTTAGGCGACGCATTCTACTTTGAAAGTCCATAACTCCTTGCTCGAGTGTTAGATTTTGATGAAATTGGTATCGTTGGAAATCTAATTCGATTCTATACAATTTGGTGGGTCTTAATATGCCAAAATATCACATATCCATTACGTTATTCTTGTTCAAAGATGACCCTTGCAAAATTGAACACTAAGACTTGATGGATTTAAAAACTCTTAGCTTGCATTACTCTAAGCGACTCATATGAGCATGTTTAAGACATTGCAAGATATCTTATTGCTAGGATATTCATTGTATGTCATGCACTAAAATGCTACTCACAGGATAAGAGGTTTCATACGTAGGAAAACTTATTCACTTCCTAGCTTAGAAATATGTGGGGTATTACAGTGCCACTCTCTTTTGCCTAGATGGTGAGGACTATATCTCGTGAAGCTAGGAATGTAAATCCAGCTCTATAGGATAGAGCCTAGACTATAAGGTGAGGAAAGGGTCACAAATGTCCTAAAGGTAAAGGATTGGAACAATGTGTGACCTCTGTCAAAGGTAGTGCCAGGAGGACCTCCCTTGAGTCCACGGTTGATCATATAGTAGATGCGGGGCCAGTTTAGGTCCCATAGGGTTTAATTTCTACCTTAGTTTTTGAAGGTCTAATAATTCAGTTATTGACTCGATTGGATGTGTTCCCTTGAGTTCACCTGGTGATCTACTGGTTCTAAGTATTATTCTTCCATTAGTGTTGGTGTCTTCTTATGTCATTTCTCCGACCTCGAGTGTGGTTTTGTTGTCTGTATAAACAACTGCTAATAGTATTCCTCAAACTTAAAGTAGTGTTCCACTTTCTATTCCAATATTTAATTATGGTTCTCCTAGTTTAGGGGGTACAACCTTCATCTATGGTACCCCACGTATGTATTCTCAACCTACTAGATTTACTATCTCTCTAGTTTTTTGGGGTACAATGATATCATTGGATGATCAAAAGAGGTTTGACAAGTGTATTCTCTTAGGTCCATCCAAGTTCACTGGTGCTATTGGCAAGGATATTTATGAGTTTTTGGTTGATTACCAGGAGAAGTTGTATATTCTTGAATCCCTTGAGTCTCACAGAGTTGGTTATACTACCTATTAGTTGATGGATGTGGCTAGGGTTTGGTGGAGGTTGTTTACTAGTTGTAGATCTTTAGGTTTGCCTACAATGACTTAGACTTAATTTTTTGAGGCCTTCCTGGAGAGATTCATACCATATAGTTTGAGATATTAGATCATGATGAGTTTTGATCATTTGGAGCAGGGCTCCATAATAATTACTGAGTATGAGGCTCATTTTCACACTTTATCTAGATATTCAACAGTTATTATCTCCACTGAGTTTAAGCTTATTTGAAAGTTTGTGAAAAGATTACATGGTACTTATCAGTTAGCTACAACTCAGACGTAGTTTCAAGGGCTTCTTTCAAGAGTATTACTGAGCATGCCAAGATGATCGATCAATTGTCTAGGTCACCCAAAGAGGCACCAAGAAGTTGCATCGGCATGGTAAATTTAGTGGACACTTTGAGATAAACTTCTTAGGTAGAGGTTCCCATAGTTATCATAGTAGGCCAGTTCAGGCTGCTTTATTGGGATTAAGTGGTTGGTCTTTAGGTTCAACAACTTTGAGCAGCCAGATATTAGGCTAGGGTGGTCGTTCTAGTTCAAGCCTACCTCCTCAGACTGAGTACGGTCCTAGGGGTTGTTTTGTATGTTACGTGTTCATCCATGTGCCCAAGTATTTTCCTCGACGTATTTTTATACCTATTTCTATATAGACAGTGAGTGGTGGTTCACAGAGTGGTAGTGGTGCTGCTAGAGGTAATCGAGGTAGAGGTAGAGGTATTCGTGGTGGTGTTCGTAGGGTTACTCTGACCGAGAGCGGATGTGGTCAATGTTATACTATACCTTCTTAACTCGAGGTAGAGGTCTCTGATACTGTTATTATAGGTATTGATCCTGTATGCTATAGTTCAGCTTTCATATTATTTAACCCTGGATCAACTTTATCCTATATGTCTACATATTTTCTTCTGGTTTTGATATTGCGTGTGAGACTCTTTCTATGCCTCTTCATATTTCTACCCTCGTAGGAGATTTCTTAGTGGTGAATTGGGTATATCAATCTTATGTGTTCATTTGCAGGCCGTGAGACTTGGGTAGACTTAATTATTCTAGATATGTTTGATTTTGATGTTATTTTGGGTGTGGATTGGTTATCTCCTTATCATTTAATTTTAGACCGTTAAACCAAGATCTTGACTTAAGATACGTTGAGTGTACATAGGTTAGTTAAAAGGGTACACTTAATTTAGGTCTAAAGGATGTTATATATTTTCTGCATGTTGGTTGTATGATGGAGAAAGGTTGTTTGTCTTATTTAGCTCATATCTATGATACTAGTGTAACCTCACCTCCACCTATTGATTCTATTCAAATTGTTAATGAGTTCATGGCTATGTTTTCTACAAATTTTCCTAGTATGCCTCTTAATTGTGATATTGAATTTGCTATTGATGTGTAGTCAAGCACCAAGCCCATTTCAATTTCTCCCTATAGGATGACCCCAGCTAAGTTAAAGGAGTTGAAAGAGTAGTTACAAGATTTGTTGAGTAAGGGGTTCATTATCTGTTCTTGGTCATGTCTTTTGGATTGAACAATGCCTCAGCAACATTCATAGATCTGATGAACCAGGTGTTTTGAACATATCTTGACTCTTTTGTGATTGTATTTATAGATAAAATCTTGGTTTATCCCAAGAATGAGGTTGACCATGTGAAGCATTTGAGGATCGTACTTCAGAAGTTATGAGATAAGAAGTTGTATGCTAAACTTTCTAAGTGTGAGTGTTGGATTAATCCTATCTCTTTCTTGGGTTATGTGGTGACTACAGATGGTATTATTATTGATTCAGCTAAGATAGTAGCAATTCATTATTGAGTTAAACCTATTTCTTTTATCGAGATTTAGAGTTTTATTGATTTGGTGGGTTATTATCAGCGTTTTATAGAGGGTTTCTCATCTATTGCAGCTCCTTTGACCAAGTTGACTCTAAAAAAAGTAGTTTTCAGTAGTCATATGTGTGTGAGAAGAGCTTCCAAAATCTCAAAGAGTTGTCAACTTTAGCTCCTATCTTGACCTTTCCCAAGGAGTGTATGGGTTTTATCATGTTTTGTGATGCCTTTGGTGTTGGTCTGGGTGCAGTGTTAATGAAAGAGGATAAGGTGATTGCTTATGCCTCTCTTTAGTTGAAGCATCACAAGAGAAATTACCCTACCCTTGATTTAAAGTTAGCAGTCGTAGTGTTTGTGTTTACATTGTGCCGTCATTACTTGTATGGAGTTCCTTGAGAGACTTTCTCAGACCACTGTAGCCTTCAGAACTTCTTCCAACAACAAGATCTTAATCTGAGGAAGCAATGTTGGCTTAAGTTTCTTAAGGATTATGACATCACTATTTTGTATCATCCATTCAAGGCTAATATGGTTGTAGATGCCTTTAGCCGAAAGTCAACTAGTATGGGGAGTTCAACTAATATTTTGACCCAGAATGGCCTTTATTCCTAGAGTTTCAATCTTTAGATGACCAGATAGTTAGGCTTGATATTTCTACACCCGACATATTTTATCCTTTCTTGATGTTAGATCTTCTTTGATGGACCATATTCAAGCTACCAAATTTGATAATAATAGTTTGAGGGTGATCCGAGATAAGGTTCTGAGTGGTGAGGTAAGGAAGCCTCTCTTGATTATGATTGTGTATTGAGCATTGGTGTCTAAGTTTGTTTGTTGAGAGTCGGATATTGGGTGAGGTTGATTTTAGAGGAGGTACATTGTTTCAGATATTCTATACATCTAAGTGAGACCAAGTTGTATCGTGATTTGAAATAGCTTTACTAGTATGGTGGTATGAAAAAAGATGTGGTAGAGTTTGTAGCTCATTTCTTGTGTAGTCAGCAAGTGAAAGCGGAGCATCAAAATTTTAGTGGTTTGCTTCAGGGGTTACTCATTCCTGAGTGGAAGTGGGAGTAGATCACTACAGACTTCATGACTAGATTGCCTCATACTTCTTGTGGTTGTTAAAGTAGTTGGGTCATCGTTGATCAATTGACCAAATCAGCCCATTTCATCCTTATTTATATCTCTATTAGTACTGAGAGGTTGTCCCTTATCTATTTTCATGAGATAGTTCATCTTCAAGGGGTACTCGTGTCTATTATATCAAACAGAAGCTTAATGTTCACTTCTAGCTTTTGGTGGACTTTCAGGAGGATTTGGGTACTTGAGTTGACCATAAAAGAAATTTCCACCCCAGACTGATGTTAGTTGGAGCAGACTACTCAAGTTTTGAAGGATATGCTCCGTACATGTGTTATAGATTTCGGAGGTCTGTGGGAGCAGTATTTGGATTTGGCGGAGTTTGCCTATAATAATAGCTACTATTAAAGTATTGAGATGGACCCTTTTGAGGAATTGTATGGTAGGCATTGTCGATCTCCTATAGGTTTTTTTTAGACTTTAAAGGTTAGATCCCGTGGTACTAACTTATTTCACGAGTCTTTAGATAGAGTTTGGGTGATTCAGGAAAGACTTTGGGCAAACTAGATTAGGCAAAAGAGTTATGTGGACTGTAGGCTTCATGTAATACCCTGGATTTTTTACCTTTAAGCTTGCTGCCCATCCTACGACTCACTATACGAGTCGTAAAGATTCTATACGGATCGTATGACCCAAATCGTAGCCTGACCAGTAAGTGGCGCCCATGCTAATATTATGATTACGACTTAAGGTCAAGAGTCGTAATAACTCTATACAAGTCATAAGATCCCAATCGTAAGGTGACCAGTGTATGTCCAAATGGAATAAATACTAACTACGACTAGACCCTACGAGTTGTAAGGTCCCATTACGAGACGTAGGGTGCAAGTAGTACGGTTAACAGTAAAGAGCCCCAATGTCACTGTCTTGACTATGACTCATGGTGATGATTCATGAAGTGTCTTAACGAGTCGTTATGAGACCCGTAGCGACTGGGCGGTAAATTCCAGCATTTTAAGTAAGGGCATTATGGTCATTTCCCTCATTCCCCACTCAGACCCCACACGCATAAAACACCTTTGGGGCACTATTCTCATCATTTAACAAATCAAAACACTCACTTTACTCTCTCAAATCCCTAAGTCAAAGTACACCTAGGGTTTCTCAAGGTGATAGTCTAGAGCTTTCAAGGGAAAATTCTCTCCATACTTGTGATACTTTCAAGCATGTGACTTTACCCTTTAAATTGTTTTACTTAAATCATGAATTTATATGGTTATTTATGCGAATTTGACTATAGGTTTTGATATGGGTTGTGGGTTTTGGCATGGTTGATTCTTAAATTGCCTTCCCATGATTTATTAAGCATTGTTTATGCTTTAATTACAGTTTTGAACTCATGGGGTGCATGGGCATGGTGAATAAACTGAGGGGTCATGGTTTTACCAAATTTGATGATTTTGGCTAGACATGTAATTTTGAAAATTACATTCCCTCAATCCATTTGTGAAACAGATATTGAAATATGATTTTGTCACATGGTTTAACTTGCTCACTTATACTATTGCATGGCCTAAAAAGGCTAATGAACCATGAAATGATTTTTTAATTGAATATCGGGGATTGTGTATTCCCCATATGAATGAATAATTGAATATAAGGGGCTGTGAATTCCCCTGATGGATAATTGATACGGCATGATTATGTTAGCTTGCAAGCAAAGTTGGTATGACAATAACAATGGTATGCCTTAATGAATTAATTGGTTTAATGAATGGGAATGTGTGATAAATATTTTAATTGGGCTTAAAAGAGAGTTGTGTAGCTGGGATGTGAAAGTGGAGGTCCCGAGGGACTAATATTGAAAATCTTGTTTGTCGGTGCGGGGGTCTAAATGAACGGGTGGTTCGAGTCCCCCATGTGAAATAACTGGGTGCTTAAGTCACCTTTGATAGATGACTGGGAGGTTTGAGTCCCCCAAGATACATATGTATATATGATTATTCTATGGCTCGAACGGCTAGACACACTAGGGCCCTTCCAGTTGGGGGAGAGCTGAACCCATATAGCCCGTGGGTGCCTTATTATGACGGTTGAGCTACACAGTCCAGGATAATATTTTAAAGTTGATGTTAAGCCTTGTTCACTATCTGAGCATGTGATATATATGTATATGCATATGATTGTGTGCATTAGATTTTGACTAATTTTGAGCGGTTGATTATGACATTATTTTATTCCCTTATACCCTGGGTTACATGCTAGTGCTCACTCCGCTAACCATCTTTGGATGTTGTATTCCCATGCGATGCAGGACACGAAGGCACTTCTACTTTTCCTGCACAGTGATTAGGTGACTTCTGGATTTGTCGAGAGTTGACTTGAAGAGGTGTGCTTTCATACTTTGGAAGACCCTCATTTTATGTTTTGGTTTTCTTATTTCATACACTTTGTTTTGGACTTATAGCTATCGCCAGGGGCATGTCCTGACTAGATTGGTTTTGGTTATTAGAAGGATTTATGGATATTGTGGATTGGATATTGGTTATTATCATATATTAGATTCCTTTGATCTTATCTTTATCTTTTTATATATTCGAAATTCATCCGTTTCTATGGAAATATGTTCTGTTTGACTAGGCAAAGGGGGTGGTCTGCGGTCCATGACGTACTTGAGATACCCGTCACGGCCAGGCCCTGGTTCGGTCATGACACTTCATGCCATAAAGTTTGGGATTGGTGATCGTTTCTTTCTTCGTGTGTCACCTATGAAGGACGTGATGAGGTTTGCAAAGAGGGAAAATCTTAGCCTCAGGTATATTGGAACTTTTGAGATTATTTGGACAATTGGGGAGATTTCTTATGAATTGGCCTTACCTCTAGAATTTTCATCCATTCATCTAGTTTTTCGTGTATCCAAGCTACAACGTTATGTTTTAGATGAGTCTCATATCATTTGTTTAAACATGGTGTTGTTAGACAGGAGCTTATCCTTTATTGATAAGCGAATCTCCATATTAGTCAAGGATGTCGACACTTGCGTTCTAGAGATATTCCTAAGGTTAAGTTTCAGTGGAGACACCATCCTGTTGAGAAGGCTACTTGGGAGGTCGAGTCGGATATGCATAGTAGTTATCCACAACTTTTTACTGATTTAGATATTTTCTTGCCTTTTAGTTCAGGGACGAACTAAAGTTTTAATCGTGGATGTTGTAATGATCTAAATTTGTAAAACTTACCATTTTTATGTGTTTTGAGCATTTTTCCTATCTTATAGTTGCTACATATTGATTACTGAGGTTTGGAGATGGTTTACACGATTCTTGATGTGATCGGGAATGATTTGTGTGAGTTTGTGATTTTTGGAGGCTTGAGAAGCCATACAATGACTTCGATCAACATTTGATGTTCTAAGTTTTGAATGGCAAAACAAACTACGCTAGCAGATCCAGAATGTCGAATTTGATTAGTAGAGGGGTTGGTTCGATTTCAAGGCCTTTATATCACATTTTGAATCTTCATTTGGAAAATAGTGAAAAGGGGTCCCTAAGAGTTGATTTTGTGAAAATGATTTTTTTTTGAAAATCCAACATCGCCATTGAGTCTGAAACATCGAAATTAGCCTTGTATCGTATATGGTTTACTTCTATTGGGTATCGAACAAATTCCAAGGGACCGTTCGGAGAATTCAAAATCATACAAAATCAGTTGGTGCATGGATGATATTTGTAGCATGGATCCTTCTTCCCGGATACTGAGAAGGAAATCACCCTTCATCGCGATCGCGAGGTGGTAGCCACGATCCCACAAGGCAATGAAGTCCTTCTTCACAAACGCGATGAGGATGTCGTGAATGCGAAGGCTTAATTCATCAGCCTTCGCGAAGGCAAAGCTTTGGCCGCAAACGCGAAGGCCAATTATTTGGCCAATCAAACTTTGACCCGCGTGATCACAAGGTGGTGTCCGTAATTCGAGGTACTGTTCACAAAACAGTATAATACTCGATTTTCGCAAAATCTTTTTAATTTTTTGACCTCCAAGCTTTAGAAAGTCAAATTTTGAGGGTTTCAATATTGAATTACATGTGGGTAACTTCTAAACTCCTAATACCATTATTTCCCGTTGATTATTTCTTCAAAAATAATTATAAATCATGATTTCAAAATGAAAAATTGGGGATTTTACTAGTAAAGTTCAAAAAGAATTTTTCTTCGATTTGGAGCTCGTTTTTAACCCATTTTGCATGGATTTTATCTTGTAGACTCATATAAACTTGGGAGTATGTTTTTATAACCAAAATTTCAGTTTTACCCTTTTTGATTGCAAACTCATTTTTTGAATCTATTTTGGAACCGGCCTGAATATGGCCAATATGGATATCGTTAGCTTTCTTTTAACATGTAGAATCTATATTTGAATGTTGTAGTTGATTCTGAAGTCGTTAGCAAGGGGAAGGCTCATTGTTGAAGCACTTTAGATTGGAATTTCACCGTTTTGAGGTAGGTTATGACTTAACTTCTTTCAGATTAAGATGGGTAGTTAATAAATCATTAAAGCATGATATGGGTTGAGAAAAATAGTTATGGGGTTTATATTTTGAGATTATTTTTACTGCTGCGTGCCTCTATGGGTGTTATATTCTGTTGTGGTTCATTTATGACATCAGATATTGTGTGTTGTCTGTGAGGGGGATTTATTTGACATCAATGAGCTTATCTGTATAATTGGAATGCCTTTATTCCAGACATGATGCACGTACGGGGGCTTTTTGCTAATATAAGCCTTATTTGAGTATTGATTGTTTTTATCATGATAAAATACCATAGTTATAGGTTGATATGATATTAATAATTTCTTGTATGCATATTTATTCTGATAGTGCCTAATTGGAGTTGATAATTATGAATTATGGACACATTGAGTTGATTTGTGAACTCACTTATATATATCCTTATTGGATAGATTTGATATCATTATTTGTGTTGATTGTGAGCATTACATCCTCATTCCATACATATACATTCATGAAATACTAGTACTATTGACAAACACTATTTTTGAAAGAATATGAGACACTTTTTGAAAATCTTCTCTGTAAACACGAGCCGAAGAGGAGACTTAAGATTGAGATATGAGATATAGTATATGGGTTTTGAACCAACCATGGATCCTACTTGGTAGTTGCAAGCTCGGTAGGTGTATACGAAAAGTTATACAATGGCTTTCATCACTCGTTCCATCAACATTGTGTTGCATTGCATTTGCATATTCATCTTTATTTTTTCCTTAGTTTTTCTTGAATTGTGCTTAGTTTCAGTGTATTTTTTCTTTATATATGTGTCGTTCTACTTTTGTGTACTTATATATATTAGAATTGTTAGTGGAGATAGTGTGAGCTACCGTTAGGAACTTTTATACTTGCAGGTTACGTAATCATAGTATATTTTGCTTATCTTATTTGATTTGCTCAATTGTCTAATTATACCTACTGAGTACAAGTTGACCTTACTCACACCTATTGTACCCTTTTAATGTAGATCCTAATATAAACATTTTTCGTGACAACTAATTTCGTATGGAGACTAACATGGTTTGAGGTACTAATCCGCTCGAGTATTCGGGGCTGAATCAGACCTTATTATCCTTATTTGTTTTTGTTTCGATTTTTAGAGAAAAATACATGTATTTTCTGATTTCAGATGTTGTATTAGATGTTCTTACACTATCACACCAGATTTTGGATATTTTATGAGATTTCTTACGGATTTCCACTTTTACTTAAGTTTTTAGGGCCTGGCTTTATTCTAGAGGTTTTGCCTTGGTGTATGTTATTATATATTTTACTTTTCCTTGATCAGTTTAGGTGATTGACTTACTTATCAAGGCTAAGCCACAAAAAGTTCCATCATAATCCATTTTTGGGTCGTGACATAGAGATCCTCGCTAATATCTCTACTAAACTTGGGCGGACCCAAGAGAATAAACCACTCAAATCACTTCTGATCATCAGAAGGCATATCTGTGCCCAAAGCAACCGGAGAAATAGTGCTTCTGGTAGGCAACGAGTCGACACATTGGGGGTACCATAGATGATGGTTATACCATAAAAGCAGGAATACCATAAGAAGATGTCGGCACTGACGGTGGAGCATCGCTCGAAGTCTAAGGAATACCATGTAGACTCACGGGAACACCCTCCAAATGACTTGAAAGATAAACCAAAATAACCTAAAGCACTGGGGTATCGACTGAACTCTATGGAACCTGAGGTGGTGCCGCATTCCCTATCTGGTAATCATCCCTGGAATACAGAACCTCAGACTTCGGAGAGGTCTCCCTAGCACATCCCCTAGCTAGGGAAGCTCCTTGTGTCTGTACTCTATATTTGGATAAAAAATGACCCTTGCCTTATCCTAGAATCAAGGCTCCCATATTGTATGTTAGCTCAACATCTCTAGCCTCTCTAGACCTAGTCCTCATCATCTGCAAAAGAAAAAATAGAATACGAGCTTAGAACGTTGTGTATGAATTACCCACACGATAAGTAATTCAATTAGAGAATTTTTTCCTAAATATATATTATAGCCTCTCTAATATTGATACAAACGTCTACGTACATATCATGAGACTCTACTAGACATCTTGCTCTTACACTTATGAAAATGATGAACCTAGTGCTCTGATATCAATTTGTCATGATCCAAAATAGGATCATGATAACACTTAGCATAGTCCAGCCTTGATATAAGTCAACCACCTAAAAAGGAAAGTAATTCACATCAAAAAGCAATAATAAATAGACAAGGCTTCTAGAATGAAATCAGGCTAACTCAAAAATATGAATAAAGCAAAAATATGAAAGAAATAACATGAAATCCCCAAAATTTGTTGTGATAAGTGTAGAGAATTTAATTACAACTTAGAAATACTAAAAATATGAATATCTATATCTGAGAACAAGTAAAGACATCTAAAACAGGTAAAAGGAGGTCCGGAGCTAGCTCTAAAAGCCTTAGAGCATGCTAGTACCTTGACCACCACTCAGATAAGCACAAAATCAACTATTGTGTTCTATGCTCGTCTTCGGATCTACACCGAAAGGGCACAGTAGGGGTGAAGATAATACACTTGTACTCAGTAGGTATCATAGGTCGATGATCAAAGTAGAAAATAATATAAGTAAAATAACACTATGAGAACATCACCTACAAGTTAAAAAGTCCTAAATGGTAGCTCACACCATCTCCACTAAAATTTTTAATATAAATACTAAAAATAATATAATTACAAATACACACAAAAACTATATGAAACCAAACACAATTAAGGAGAAACTAAAGGTATCTTGAAAGATATGTATGCAATGCAATGTAAAACAATAAGGATGGGATGAATGGTGAAAGTCATCACATGAATTTCTGTATACATTTATTGAGCTCACGACTCCCAGGTAGGATCTGTAGGGTGCTCACACCCATATACTATATCTTCTATCTCAAATCTACCCACCTCTCTAGTTCGTGTTCATAAAGAGAGTTTTTATAAAAATGTCTCATTTTCTTTCAAAAATAATATTCCTCAATAGTACTAGTATCTCATAAATGTATATGTATGGAATGAGGATGTAAGTCTCACAATTAACTCAGTATGAAGATATCCAATCAATTCAACATGCATATATGTATCTGAGCATAAAAATCAACTCAATATGTCCAGAATTCATCATTATCAACTCTAATTAGGAACCATAAGAATAATTATACATGTAAGACATCATTAATATCATATCAACCCCTAACTCAGGCATTTCTATCATGTTAAATGCAACCAATGCTCGAAAAGGCATAAAGGTAAGTTCTATAGAGTGACAGTTCGACCAACTATGTTGTATAAAGTGGAGTGTTGGCCAGTTAAGAACTCCCACATTTAAAAGTTGAAGGTGGCGGAGATGAGGATGTTGCGATGGATGTGTAGCCTTACCAGAAAAGATAGAGTGAGAAATGAGATTATTCAGGAAAATATGGGAGTGGCTTCGGTAGAAGACAAGATGTGAGAAGTGAAGTTACGTTGGTACGATCACGTGATGAGAAGGGTCTCAGATGCTCCAGTTCAGAGGTATAAGACACTGGCTATGGATGGTTTCTGGTGGGGTAGAGATAGGCCAAAGAAATATTGGAGGGAGATGATTAGGCATGATATGGAGTATTTACAGCTTATGGATGACATGACCCTTGATAGAAAAGTGTGGAGAATGCGGATTAGGGTAGATGGAGAGGGGGTAGGAGTGCGTCGTTAAAAGTAGGGGAGAGTACTTTGTTTGTGTTTGGAGTTTCTTGTTCGTGGTTTTTGAGTGATGTCTATGATTTTTAATAAATAGTTTATAGTATTATCTTGTGGTTGTATTGTTTCTTGTATTAGTTAGCAGTGTTAGTTTATTTTGCATACTGTATTAGTTTATATGCATTTATGTTTTGTTTTTTATCCTCAACCGGGGGTCCATTGAAAATAGCCTCTCTACTTTACCTGAGGTAGTGGTATGGTCTGTGCACACTCTACCTTCCCCAGACTCCGCTATGTGGGAATACACTGAGTATGTTGTTGTTGTTGTTGAATATGGCCAATGATGTCAAATAAAACCTTCACACGGGCAACACACAATATCATATATCACAAGTCAATAACAACATAATACAAGCCCCCAAATAGGCGCACACTAGTAATAATAGTCATGAATATGAACTCCATAGTTATTTTCCCCAACCCATAGCATGCTTGACGTATTTATTAAATACCTAGCTCAATCTAAAAGAAGTTAAGACATAACCTACCTTAAAGCGACGAAATCCAAGACTAACGTACTTGAACATGAAGCTTTTTCCTTTCAAACGAACATGAAGATTTTTCCTTTCAAACAATCTCAAAATCAACTACAATATTCAGATATGGAATCTACACATTGAAAAAGGCTAATGATGCCCATATTGCCCATATTTAAGCCAGATTCAAAACGAATTCAAAAACGAAAGGAGTAAACTAAAATTTAATTTTAGAAATACATTCTCCAAGGTTATAAGAGTCTATAGTTAAAAACCCATGCGAAAATGAGTTTCAAATCGTAGAAAAATTATTTTTAAGCTTTACCAATATAAATCTCAAAATTCCATTTTAAAATCATGATTAAAAAGTATTTTTGAAGATGTAATCAATGAAAAATAATGAATATATGATTTAGGAGTTTATATAAGTAATAATGGTGAGAAATCCTAAGAATCGCCCAAACCCAAAGCTCAAAGTCCAAAAATAGTGAAAATTTGAAAAAAGGGGTTATATACTTGACCACCAAAGCGGCTACCGCTTAAGCGATGCCTGACCACTAAAGAGACTACCACTTAAGAAAGATTGGGCTACTAAATAAACTGCTACTTAAGTGAACCTTAGTCGCTTAAGCGGCTACATCAGATATCAGCA
Organism: Capsicum pubescens; assembly: GCA_030864215.1. NCBI lineage: Eukaryota > Viridiplantae > Streptophyta > Magnoliopsida > Solanales > Solanaceae > Capsicum > Capsicum pubescens. Next base: position 232,284,912 of record CM061538.1, read on the forward strand.
AATGTTGATCTTTGTGCAAGCCTACCAAGCTCTAAACAGGCCCTCGGAATTTGATCGGGACCCCATAGAGAAAAATCATATATGCTACCAGGTTATTTTTAATGTATTAAACTTAATGGCGATGTCTTATTTTTGAAAAAAATATTGTTTTTGATATATTAAGCCCTGCACCCCTTTTTCACTATTTTCTAAACGAAAGATCAAAATGGAAAATAAAGACTCCAAATTTGAATCAACTCCACTAGTAGATCAAATTCAACATTTCAAACCTAATGAAACTGTTCAAATTGTCATTGAAACAGTCATAACAATAAATATTGATAGAAGTCAACTATAAAGCTTTAAAAGCCTCTAAAAATCACAAACTCACCCAAATCATTCCTAATTGCATCGAGAACCATGTCAACCATCTCCACACCCTAAAATCAACATATAGCAACTACAGAAAAGCGCAAAATGATAAAAATACATAGAAATTAAAGCTTCACAAATAAGGCCATTACAGAATTGTTCAATGGGGCAATTAGACACACGTAATTTTTAGTATCTTTTGTAAATTCGAAACAAATTCAGTGGTGACTTTACATACTTTCTACTAATAATCCTGATGTTCCCTCCTTTTCAAAGTAAGTGTCACTTTAGTAAAAATCATAACTTCCTTCCTTTTCTTTTCTTTTTAATCAAGAAACCTCTAATTGAGTTCATTCAAGTTTGCGTCGGATACATTTAAGGATGCGCTCTCTCTCTCTCCATAAAATCGTGCATTTTATCTTTTAAATAGATTGATCTTTAATTTTTGTATGTAAACTTTAAAGTTGAATGATTTGTATGTTATAAAAAATAGAAAAATATTTGTAAAGTTACATGACTTTTATGTTATAAAAAATAGAAAAATATTTTTTTCTGATAAACTTTGAAGTTACATGACTTTTATGTGATAAAAGATAAAAGAGTGATCTTTATGAGATAAACTTAAAAAATAAATGACTTTTTTATAATAAAATAAATTATTATACAATATATAATAAAGCCAAAGTTGAATGATCATCCGTAAAAGTAAGCTACTAAATTTTAACAAACTTAAAATCATATGATGCAGATTTCAATGTATTTACTCTTCACTTAATTATATACTAGTGAGAAGAATCCCGTGCAAAGCACGGCCAACATCTATTCTAAATTAATATTATAATAATAATCATATCAATTAATGTGACATCTTTTGAATTTTGAAATTTAAATAAATTTATTTTTTAAGTAATTTTTGCATATATTCTTAAAATATTTTAAATTATCAATAATCATGATTTATAATTCAAATATATAATTTTATTTTAAAAATTTAATTCACAATCAAAATTAAACTCTACAAATGTATAAATTAATAAAGAGTGTGAAAAACAAAATTCGATGGCCTATATTACTGTTTTTCAGATAACACGGGCTCAGTATATATTATTTTTTGGTCTCAATGTATGCGACACAAATAGAATTAGATAATCAATCATATTTTTAATATGTTTTTAGATATTTTAAGTTGTTAACTATTGTAATTTATAATTTCTTTTAGTTTTCAAATAGTATATGTTACTCTCATTGTCCAAACTTTTGTGGTGTTGATAGTCAATTATATTTTAAAAATAATTTAAGTTTGTAATTATTGTGATTTATAATACTTTTCTTCTATTTCAATTTAAGTGGCGTTCATATAATTTCGAGAGTCAGTCCAATATTTTATATCTTTTAAATTTTTTAAGTTGTTAATTATTGTGATTTATAATAGTTTTTACGTATTTTTTGGAAATATATAACAGATTATTTTTTTTTAGATATTTTAAGCTGTTAACTATTGTAATTTATAATACTTTTTATGTAATTTCAAATAATATATGTTACTCTCCTTGTCCAAAATTTTGTAGTATTGATAGTCAATTACATTTTTTAAATAATCTAAGTTTGTAATTATTGTAATTTATGAAACTTTTATTTATATTTCAATTTAAGTGGCATAATGCTTAGACCATAATAATTAATTATAGGTGCAAAAACAGCCTCTCAGTAGATCAGGGGGTCCGGAGGTCAGATCTTTATGAAGCGCAGCTGACGAAATTGACATTTACAAGTTGTCGTGGGTCCGAGAACCTTACAATTTCCCTCCCTTTGTCAACTATCCATGGAGGAACAAGTTATATGAAAGCTAAGAAGGTGGAAATGAACACATTAAGAAGAGATACTTACCAGGTGGATTTATCAATTCTCAGTGGTCTAAACCCATCTTTTTAGCACAAAAAATGGTAGATTTCACCCTCACATTGGATTATCAGTTGAAACGAGGAGATGGTCAACAGTATCTTCAAGAAACAATAAGGCAAAAGAGGTAGAAAAGCAAGAAAGCTTACTCTTTCAAGCTGGGAGACAAAGGATACCAGCAACACCAGGGGATGGTATTGATGATCCAAAGCAGTAGCAGCTCAAATTGTGCATTGCCAAAGAAAGCCATGGAACAGCGGCGGAGAATGAAGAGAATGAAAGGAGTGGTCTTTGCTCCTTTTTTTTAGAAACCCTACTTGTTTCTTTTTATTTGCTACATGTTGGGTCGGGTTAGTTTGACCCGACATGTAATGCCCCGAAAATCTATCCCGAGATGTCACACGGTGCTTAGGACCACAAGTGATCCTAAGCTAACCCACGAACTGGCATACTATTAAGCAACTAATTAAATATGTATAAACTGACTGAGTTTACTGCGCAGAAACATAATAATGATGGAATCTGTGAAAATATAATACTGATATAACTTTACATTCTGATAAAGTCTGAAAAGAGGGACTTAAATTACAAGACTGACTCTAACTGACATTTGTGAAGCCTCTACTATACCGACTATAGATAGCTGAAGCGCGACTCCAACTACCACTAATCAATACATATAAGTAAGAAAGTAAAGTACATAAATAACATCTAACTAAAGTCCCTGAAGTAAGAGGACACATCATCTGTTGGCTGGAATCTGCAACTGTCTGAATATGGTATGCGTGCTACAACTTGTACCTATATTATGAGACAATGTAGCACATAGACATATATGTGGATCAGTACTTTGAGGATGTACTGAGTATATGAGGGTGAAATGCATAAGTAAAACATCATCTCATCATCATAATTTATAAAATAATGCATGCTAAATGTAAATGACTCACATAAGCTGGAATATCTGAAATACTGAAATACTGAAATACGTAGCAATAAGGAGTAAAACACACTTTATAAATCTCGTGAGCCATAACATGTAATTCTAAAAGTTGTACTTGTATTCTCTCATTAAATTATACTGTCTAAGTGTAGAAAGGACTCTCTATTAAATCTGGGATCTGAAAGTTGTCAACTGTAGCTAAAGTTTTTCTATAAAGTATAGTCTGAATAAATTTGTGAGCCTTTACCCATAGTTTTCTAAAAGTTTTTCTGTTATTCTTTTCTATTAGAGAAAATACTTTATCTTAATGGTTTAGAAATCTGAAAACTTATTCTACATGGGAGATTCTTCTAACCGACATAAACCATGTGAGCATTCATGGAGTCCAACGTTTTTGTCCCTCTAAGGAGGAATCGTCACGTTGGGGAGAGGAGTTATACTCTTGCCAGGGAGTATAACCTATCTAAGTGGTCACATATATACCATCCATGTAGAAGTGGAAATAATATAAATCCTACGTTGACACGTAGTTTTGGGGTATGGAACCATAGTAACATATCCATCTCGGTGCTAAATACTACTCCCACTAAATCTGTATGCTCATTCTGATAGAAATCCACTTCTAAAACGGTATAATGGTTTATAATAAAAACCAACTATATATCTGTAAAGCTAAATCTGTAATTTGAATTTGTAAAGTGAATTTCATATCTATTCTTGAGACCAAAAGGACAAATCTTTATCAATAATTTGAAAAGAGTCTAGTCATAAAGTGCTCATAGAACAATCAATCTTGAACAATCTTTAATTAGGGCTTAATGACCCATGCATCAAACTCTTATTAAAACATCATAATATTCATGCTTGGTAATGTAAACATTTATAAATCAACTTAAAATTTGGAAATTTTTGCAATATGCATGAAAATATGAACATAGACATGCAATTCAACTTCTAAATCCCTTGAAATCTCATAATCTCATAAATAGCAATATTGGGTGTAAACCCTAACTTTAATTTCATGGAAAATCGCATAAAATTTAGTAAATTTATAATTAAAATAAGTTTTGGGCACAAGGATGAAAGGATTATCCTTGTTGAACACCCCCCCCCCCCACATACCTTAATTGATGATCTTAGATGAGAAAGCTTGAATCTTGGATTCCTATGATACTTTTGAAGATGAGTTCTTGAAGTTCTTGAATTGAAAATTCTAAATCTTGAATTATCTTGGAGAATTGATGAGGAAAATTGGATTTCTTGGAGAGTAAGTTTGAGCTTTAGAGTTTTTTTTTTTGAAAGAGAATTGATGAATAAGTTTGACTTGAATTCCTATTTTTTGTTCTTGAATATTGTTTCTTGAAGAAGATAACTCAAATTGATGTTCTTGGAAATGTTCTTGAATGATTTTCTTGAACATCTTGAAATAGAAAGCTTAATTCTTGATTGTGTTCTTAAATAGAAGGTGATGGAATGGATGAATCTTGAAGAGAATTGATTAGGGTTTGTTCTTGGGAGTAAAGTAGGATAATGGGGGCAAAATAATACCCCAATGGTGGCTATACATTGCTATATTACAACCTGGGTTGAGGGGAAAAAGACCCCTTTACCCCTCATTAATTTAAATCAGAAATTCGTTACCCATATCCCGATTTTGCTCTTCACCGCGACGCGATACCATCGCGGCAGCTTACTGCCTCACACAAAAATGGCTATAACTTTTCGCTCGGGTGCTGGATTAAGACTAAATTGGTATCGTTGGAAATATAATTCAATTATATACAATTTGGTGGGCCTTGATCTGAAAGATTATACATACATAAAAAGTTACTTTTAAAGTTGACCCTCGTAGAATTGGACACCAAACTTTGAATGAATCTAATGCTCTTAGCTCCCCTTGGCTCTAAGTGACTACTATGAATATTATTCACCTAATAAGAACTTCACATACTTAGGATTAAAGTTATGAAACAAGCATTTGAATTATGGATCAAGAGTACGACAATTACACTTTCACCGTGATGCGGTGAAATTGCGTTAAGCTTCTGGAAAAGGACGAGTGTGAATTTGCACTCTGGCGCGACGCGGTGCTATCGTGTTATACCACTGAAAATAACAATTGGAAATATGGACCTCTCCGCAATGAGCCAATATCGCGGAGGTCCACTGAAATTGACAATTATGAAATTGTCCTTCACCGCGACGCGGTGGTTGCTCAGGTGGGACACTGTCAACTTAAAAATGCTCTAACTCTTCAACCGAGTATCGAATTTGAGAGAATTTGGTATTGATGAAAATCTTATTCAATTTTCCACACAATGGAAGGTCTAAATCTGGAAAATTTCATATGAAATAATTACTCTTTATTTTGGAAGCTATTTATTAACTTTCTAGGAACGAATTTAAGTTGGGAAAACTACGGGGTGTTACAATATCTCCCCCTTGGATATATTCATCCTCGAATATGACAAGATAAGCTGAAAATACTGAGGAATTTGAAGCTATAAGCTATCATGCACAACTTAAATAAACTGAATAACTGAATCTTAAACATAATGACCTACTGAACTGAGCTGCGAGAGCATGAATTCTCACGAAAATAGCTGTATGTCTGAGATAGAAACGAGCGCGTCAACTTATGAGTAACCATTACTTTAGGCTGGATCTGATTTTGTGACCAAAGGATAAGAGGTTTATGACATGAAAACTCGGGGTATTACACGACAGGATTGTATTGTTTTGTGAACTTGGGGTTTTTGTTTTGATTATTAATAAAAGCGCATATTAAACAAACAAAAAACACAATTGAAGCAACGAAGAAAACATGTCTTAAATGACTCACAACAACTAATTAAAAGTGATATAACAATATTACTATAAAAAAGACTTGTCAAAAAAATTAAGTGGGACTCATATAAGACGTGAAATTAATTTAAAACATCAAGAGTAAACTTATCATTTTATATCTATTTTATATTTTTTATTAAATATATTTTTTAATATTTAGATGACTTATAATAATTAATTAGGGTGGTATTTAGTAAAATTATGATTGAAGCAGCTGAAGCAGACATGTCATAAATATATATTTTAATTTTTTTATTAAATATTATTAATTTTAATATATGAATAACTTATAATAATTAATTAGGGATGACATAGTATAATAACGGAGCAAGCAACTGTAGCATGCATGTTAACGGAGAGCAGCCTGCTTCAGCCGACCAACTCACTCATTTTGGTCTCAATTTATGCGACACAAATAGAATTTAGATAATCAATCATACTTTTTATATGTTTTTAGATATTCTAAGCTGTTAACTATTGTAATTTATAATATTTTTTATTTAGTTTTCAAATAATATATGTTACTCTCCTTATCCAAATTTTTGTGGCATTGATAGTCAATTATATTTTAAAAATAATTTAAAATTTTAATTATTATGATTTATAATACTTTTCTTCTATTCCAATTTAAGTGACATTGAAATAATTTCAAAAGTAAATTAAATATTTTATATCTTTAAAAAATTTTAAGTTTTTAATTATTGTGATTTATAATATTTTTTACTTATTTTTTTGAAATATATTATAGATTAATTTTCTTTAGATATTATAAGTTGTTAACTATTGTAATTTATAATATATTTATATGTAATTTTCAAATAATATATGTTACTCTTCTTGTCCAAAATTTTGTGGCATTAATAGTCAATTACATTTTTAAAATAATCTATGTTTTTAAGCATCGTGATTTATAAAACTTTTCTTTATATTCCAATTGAGAAAATGGCCAAAAGTCCCCCACTCCCAATCTTTACCCCAAATCCCAACCACACACATGTACTTTGCAGGGGTCTTATGACCCCCCTGAACATTTTAAAAATGGAATATATACTCGTCTAAAAGCTCATACCCAGATTTTGTTTCAAGCAGTGACTTGCACGCGCTGCCATGTCATGCCACTTCATTTCTATGTCATTTTTATCTTTTTTTTTATTCTAAAAATTAATTATTTAACTTTATTATTTCCTTTTCTCTTCCATTGCACCACTTCTATGGCCATTCTTTCTAAAAAATCTCACCTGTTTTTTTTCAGTTTTCATTTCCCTTTGTTTTCCACTCATTTCTTCACTTTCCACTCTTGCTATTTCCAAAACTTCTAATCACACATTGATTTGTGCATTGATTTCCTCTTCATCATCTCCTCGAGAATTATCCCTCAATTGTACTAGCTTTCCTCAGGGAATTCAAATCTCTTTGAATCCTTCTGTTTCCTTAGGTGGGATCGTAGGTGGAAATGGTTTCCTTTGTGGGTTAACCTCATCTGACCCTTCAGTCATGATATGTTGGAGGTTCTCAAACAATGGCACTGACTTGACTTACAAAAGGATTTATGTTGGTCCATTGCTCACAAATCTTGATTCTGGGAATTCCCCAAATTTGTAGAATTGTCAATGGAATCAATAGGCTTCAGTGTTGGTAGTGGCATGAATTCAGCTCGTCAAACAGAAGCTTGATAGTGGCATGAATTCAGCTCGTCAAACAGAAGCTTGATCACAACCTCTTTGAAATTATCAAAAAACACCATTAATGAGTCTTCTCCATTAATGAGTTCAAGAAAGAAGAGAAAATGAAATTGGAGATGAGGAAACTCCATTAATGAGTTCTTGAATTTTTTGTTTTGAGAAAGAGAAGAAGAAGACAAGAGAATGAATAAGAAAAAGTAATAATTAAAATTATTTATATAAAAAATATTTAAAATAATTTTTTAATAAATAATTTTCGTTCTCACTCTCTTTAAAGGGAGTGAAACACACTTTTTTGCCATGTCAGCTTTTGGGGGGTTCAGAATTCCACTTTAAAATAGTTCAGGGGGGTCATAGGACCCTCGCAAAGTATAGGTATGTAGTTGACATTTGGGGTAAAGGTTGGGGGGCTTTTGGCAATTTTCTCTATTTCAATTTAAGTGACATAATCCTTAGACCATAATAATTAATTAGAGGTGATATAGTAAAATCAAGATTGAAGCAACTAAGTAAACATGTATTAAATGGCTCACAACAACTAATTAGAAGTGATATAACAAAAGTTCTATAAAAAATACTTGTGAAAAAAACTAAGTGGGCATCATATAAGACGTAAAGTTAATTTAAAACATCAAGAGTTAACTCATCATTTTAATCTATTTTACTTTTTTTATTAAATATATATTTTTTAATATTTAGATGACTTATAAATAATTAGGGTGGTATTTAGTAAAATTATGATTAAAGCAGTTGAAGCAGACATGTCAGAAATGTCTATTTTATTTTCTTATTAAATATTATTAATTTCTTAATATATAAATAATAACTTATAATAATTAATTGGGGGTGATATAGTAAAATAACAGAGCAAGAAGCTGAAGCAGATATGTCGACGGAGAGCTGCTTCAATCGCCCAATTCACTCTTATATAATAATAGAATGCACACATATTTTTTGTTTTTTATTGAAACTCTACTAGAATTTTTTTTTTATTTAAATCAAATTTACTTATCTCCATTATGATTCCAATAAATTAAAATAAATCGTACTTTTGTTTTCCATTTATTCTTAATTTATTATCCCATTTATATTTTTTATATTTATTTTATTTGGTTTAGATTTGTATGCCAATCTAATACAAGTTCTTTTTTTTTTTTAAAAAAAAAAAACATATCTTGTATTGTTCTCAGCTGATTTTTTTTTTCTTTTCAAAATACATTTATATTGACTATAGTGTCTTGAATAAATAGAATTCATGATAAGTCTTATTTTGTCACAAAAGATTTAGCGTGATGAAAATTTTTTGTCAATCATTCTTCTTCAAATCTACTATTTTTGTCAATCATTCGTCTTCAAATCTACTATTTTTGTCAATCATTCGTCTTCAAATCTACTATTTTTGTCAATCAATCGTCTTCAAATCTACTATTTTGTCACTAAAAATAATTTTTTTTTACCGACGATAGAGAATTGTCACTAAATTTTATGATTACCGACAGTTACTATTGTCACGAAATACAAAATTAATTTGTATCAACTAAAAAGAAAGATTTAAGATAAATACATTTGTCACTAAATATAATCAAATTTATGACGAAACAGTTTATTTTGTGACGAAAATATTTGTCTTAAAATTCTAATTTAATTTTTGCTAAAAGTTACCTTTGATAATATAATCTTTTATCACTAATTACAAGATAATGCTTAATTATTTCACATTGATATTATTATTTAAATTAGAATTGAATAAATTGAAATAAAATTATAAAACATGACAGATAATGATAAAATCACCCACAATCATACAAATTAAGAAAACTAAAATTGTATTAAGGTAATATCACCTTACAGGGCAAATCAAAGTAAACCAAGTCCAATAACAAAGAAAATCTAACTAAAATATAGTACTAAATATTACTCCTATCCTAAACTAAGACAAATATATAGAGATTTCTCCCAAAGTACCAATAATTTGTTGAGCTTGCAATTAATCTTCATTCAACTCTCAATTTTATACTTGTGGAAAAAAGAAGAAAATTAGGATTGATGATGATGCTTATAGATTTTGGCAATCAAAATGACTCTACATGCTACTGTTGCTCTAAGCCACAATTAGAATTAATTAAACATGTAATTATGAAAAGTGAGGTTGCCCAAAACATGTGGAGAAAAATTGAAGCACCTTTGGGTATTATTAAAGACAATGTCATGCATTGTACCATAAAAAAGGGATGATGAATTTAAAAGAAGAAAGGAATCGAAGAAGCTTCCAAAGGCAGTAATGATCAAATGCAAGGCAATAAGGACAACAATGATCAAACTTTCTAATTGTCTGAAATGTCTGAAAGCCTCTAAACTGACTGAAAAGAGAGTTGATGGGATAGGCCCCAACTAACTCCAAACTGTCTAACTTACAAAAAGAGTGAAATAACATAGCAGGTCCTCAAAACATGAGGACTCACCACTCCTGGTGTTGCTGACTAGATGGACTATCTAAGCGCAGTCAGAAAACTGAGCATCCGAACTTATGATCTTAAACATCATAGCGCAAGAAAAACGTATGCGATCAGTACTTTGAATGTATTAGTATATGAAATGTGGTTAGGTTGGAATGCATGATACATGATGTAAAGACTGACTGAATAGCATGAGATAACTGAATGTAAATGTGTGAAAACCTATAAAAACTGAGAATACATGACCAAGCATATAACAAGTTCTGAAATAGTCTGTAAATAGAAATATTAAAATCTGATAACTGATAAACTGAATGCTATGGTCAAGCAAAACTAAACTGAGAATATACTGAATATTATACTGAGACTGTGGGAGGTATCATTTAACCGACATGCACCAAAGCTAATCGGAGTCCAACCTGTAACCCAGTTGGATGGGTGTTAGTACCGTTCCACGGGTACTAACATTGGATATATGGATCCACTAATCTAGTCTACTGAATGACCAGGGTGTCAAGCCTAAACTGATGGGTGACTCATCGGAGGAAGTCAAACCTAAACTGACGGGTGACTCCTCGGAGGAAGTTAAGCATAAACTGACGGGTGACTCATCATATCCTACATTGTCTACGTAGTTCTGGAATACAGAGACTGTTACAAATGACTCTGCCTAACTGATGGGAGAGACGTCATTCCTGCATTTGCTTGGTGCTAAATCCTGCTCCCAACTGAACTGATATCGATTACTGAACTATTCTAAATTTATTTGTCTATGATAACTGACTGAACTGATAATGCTCATGATATATCTAAAATTATTTTGAATGTACAGAGACTATGTAAACAACCAAGTATTGGGTATTGATAACCCCCAACACTGAATATAAATAACAACAAAGGCATGAAAAAGCTTTGAAAAAAACCATAATGGGAAAATCATTCTACAAAATCATTCTCTTTGGCATCTCATCAAACACATGGGGATTAAAGCTTTAACATGGGGATGCTTTTAAACATGATGAGATAACATGATTACATGACAAAAACCATAATTTGAGGATTTATCCTGAATTGCATGAACATGACATGGGAACTTCAATATCCAAAATATATTATAATCTATTCCACTTGAAAACAATTATAATATTAACTTTAAATCAAAATAACAAGAAATTCATGGAGATAATTCATCTAAAACATGGAAAACTCATAATTTAGCATTTAAAAAAGAATTCTTGGACTCCATGGTGAAAGGAAACCATAGATGAACATGACACACACCTTAACCTTTAAGCTTGAAAGAAAAACACAATCTTGAAAGCTTTCTTGAATGTTCTTGGATTGGGAAACACAAATTCTTCATTTTCTTAGAAGGAAGGGGATTGAATTTGATGAACTTGGGGAAGGAGAGGGTTTGTATTTGAGAGTAATTTGGAGAATTAGGGCAAATAATGCCCTAACTAAAGTTTAATCCCATGTTTTTATGAATTGGGTCGGTGGGAAAAAGACATGATTGCCCCTCAGGGATTAAATTCATAACTAGAACACCGATTGAAGGATCACCTCGATGTGGTATAGGCCTCATCGCTATACCACAGTGATGCTCCAAAATTGTGTTGAGCTGCTGGATTCAAATTCAAACACGACCTAATCCTCGTCCTAAAATCCAAAACTTCCCCGAGACATGCCCCTTACACCCCTAAACATGAATTAACTCAAAATCTTACGTCTCGGCGTCGGAAAGGCCGGTTTAAAAAACCTCAAAGTTAAGAGACCAAAAATAAGACTAAGTCCCAACACTTAGTGAAATTTTCAGGTTCTAAGCCTCTTATGCATGCACTATGAGCTGAACTGAGCTAAGAAAGTTACGGGGTATTATAATATCTCCCGCTTGGGAACATTCATCCTCTAATGAGACGATTATGCTGAGAATGTTAAGGAACTAAGATTACATACTGATCATGCATAACTGATGACATGATTACATGACTGAGCCCGAAACATAATACCTGACTGAACTGAATTCGTGAATGCATGCAAAGACGTGAGAATGATTATATAGCTGGGACTGAGAATAGAAAAGAGTCAATCTAAGAAAAACTGTTACCTTAAGCTGAGTCTAAATTTGCGGAGAAAAGATAAGGCTACTTGTTAAGCATATCCGCTTTTGCTTCCTAAGTGGCTCCTTAAACAGACTGATTTCGTCAAAGAACTTTGACCAAGGGAACTTCTTTCTTCCTCAGTATATGAATCTGATGATCAAGGATTTCAATTGGGATTTCTTCATAAGAAAGACTATCCTGAACATCTGTGCTTTCTAGCGGAAATACAATAGTTGGGTCACCAATACACTTCTTTAACAAAGACACATGGAACACTGGATGCACTGATGTCAAATCTGCAGGAAATTCAAGCTCGTAAGCTACCTTTCCAAAATGGCTCAAGATTCTGTAAGGGCCAACATATCGGGTACTAAGCATCCCCTTTTTGCCGAACCTCTTCACTCCCTGCATGGTAAATATTTTTAAATACACTAAATCCCCAACTTCAAACTCAAGATCTCTCCTACGCACATCTTCATAGGATTTCTGATGACTTTAGGCTGTCTTGAGCCTCTCCCTGATTAACTGAACTTTCTCCATTACATTAAACAATGAATCAGGCCCTATCAAAGGTATCTCACCTGCCTCAAGCCAACCAATATGAGATCTATATCTCCTCCCATAAAGAGCCTTAAATAGAGCCATCTGAACACTAGAGTGATAACTGTTATTATAGGCAAACTCTATCAAGGGTAAGTGATCATCCCAACTTCTTTTGAAATCAAGAACACACGCCCTCAACATATCCACTAGAGTCTGAATAGTCCTCTCTGCCTGAGGATAAAAAGTTATACTAAGGTGAACTTGGGTACCAAGACCCTTCTGAAAAGCTTTCCAAAAGTGAGAGGAAAACTGAGTACCTCTATCTGAAATGATAGACATCGAGACCCCATGCAACTTGATCAACTCTCTAATATGTATCTTGGCATAATCATCGACTGTATAGAAAGTATGAACTGGCAAAAAATAGGTTGATTTGGTCATTCTATCTACAATAACCCATATTGAATCATGTTGACGATGCGAACGTGGCAACCCTGTCACAAAATCCATGTTCACCTCTTCTCACTTCCAAGTGGGAATGCTAAACTCCTGCATTGTGCCACTAGGTCTCTGGTGCTCAACTTTAACTTGCTGACAATTAGGACACTTAGCTACAAACTCTATAATAGCCCTCTTCATACCGCTCTACTAATAGATTTTCCGCAAATCAAGTTATATCTTAGTGGCTTCTGGGTGAATAGAGTAATGCGCACCATGCACTTATGCAAGGATTTACTGTCTCAAACCATCTACACACGGCACACACAGTCTACCCTGACATGAAACACACCATCTCCCCTTTGGGAGAAAACCTCTACTTTCTGATCTCTAACTGATTCCTTTAACTTAACTAAATCGGGATCTCTATCTTACTTTTCTTTCACTTCGGCAACCAAAGATGATTCTGAACTATTCTGAATGCATACAATACCCTCAGCTGAATCCACCAACCAAATACCTAATCTAGAAAGCTGATAAACCTCCTAAACTAACTTCTTCTTATCATTCTAAACATGAGAAACACTACCCATACACAATCAACTAAGGGTATCTGCCACTACATTGGCCTTGCCCGGATGATACAACACACTCATATCATAAACTTTCAATAATTTTATCCAATTTTTCTGACAAAGATTTAAATCTTTCTGCGAGAACACATACTGCAAATTCTTATGATTAGTGAACACATCGACATGAACCCCATAAAGATAATGCCTCTAAATTTTTAAGGCGAATACAATAGCTGCTAACTCAAGATCATGGGTAGGGTAATTTTTTTCATGGGGTTTAAGTTGTGTAGAGGCATAGGCTATGACCTTACCACTCTGCATTAGCACATAACTAAGGCCAACTCTGGAAGTATCACAGTAAACAACAAACTCATCTGAACCATCTAGGAAGGTCAAAACTGGAGCTGAGGTGAGTCAAGTCTTCAACTCCTGAAAACTCTTTTCATAAGAATCTGGCCACTAAAAATTGAATCTCTTCTGATTCAATCGAGACATGAGGGATGTGATAGACGAGAACCCTTCAACAAACCGTCTGTAATAGATAGCCAAACCCAAGAAACTACTGATATCTGATGGAGAGATGGGTCTAGGCTAGTTCTCACTGGTTTGGTCTTTTGAGGGTCAACTCTAATGCCATCACCGAAAATAATATAGATAAGGAAAGCAACTGATCTTAGCCAAAACTGCACTTACTAAAATTGGTGAATAACCGATGGGCTCTAAGAGTCTGCAATATAATTTTAAGATGGTTTGCATGATCATTTTCATTACGGGAGTAGACAAGAATATCATCAACAAAGACTATGACAAACATATCTAAATACTGCTTGAACACTTTATTCATCAAGTCCATAAAAGTTGTTGGGGCATTCGTGAGTCCAAAACACATAACTAAAATTTGAAGTGACCATACCGAGTTTTAAAAGTTGTTTTCAGAATGTCACATTCTCTGACTCTGAGCTAATGATAGCTGGGCCTGAGGTCTATCTTAGAGAAGCAATTGGCACCCTGAAGTTGGTTGAAGGTGAAAAACTTGCAACATACCCATAACCACATCAGGAGAACTTTCCTAATCCTGTCGGGACTGAAGCGCATACAGCCTATTCTGGCACTGACCACTGGTGGCACTGGCAGTAGCGCCCTACTAAGTCGAGTGACCTGTTGGAGCTGATGACAAATTGGACTGGGCCTACTGGCAAAATTCTCTTCCCCTATGAGCAACAACTTGACACACCTAGATCCTGTGGCCTGGCTTACCACACCCAAAACACACATCACTGCCACCTCTACACTCACCCTGATGATTTCTACCATACTTCTAGCAAGGTGGGTTAGTGCAACCATTGTTTACACTTTCCTGGGACTTAGAGCCTAGCGCCCTATCCCGATTATCATTTCTGAACTTTGGCACTAGCGCACTAGCCGAAGATGGAGCTGAGGCTGAAAAATTTTGATAGAACTGAGGATGATTACCACTTTCTGACCTCGATTGAGAAAAATTAAATTTACCTATTCTGGCCCTCTTATTCTCCCTCTCTCTATCCTTTAGTTTTTGTTCCTCAATCTGTTGAGCATGGACTATGTGCCTAGATATGTCAATCTCCTTAATCAACATGGCAATCCTACACTCCTTGACCACACTATCAGATATACCATACATGAACTTACTCATTTTAGACCAATTATCAGACACCACTGAAGGATCATACGTCGCCAACTAAGTAAACTTAAGTGAATACTCATTCACACTTATACTACCCTGTTTCAGATTAATAAAATCCATCACCTTTACTTCCCTTAACTCCTAAGGGAAAAATCTATCTAAAAGGTCGTGGCAAACTTCTTCCACTCTACAGGCCCTGCATCTGCGTCTTTATCCTCCTTTCAACACTTATACCAGGTGTGAGCTACATCCTACAACTGGTAAGCAGCCAATTCTGCACTCTCACTAAATATGACACCCATGATATCAGTCACCTTCTGAACCATATCGATAAATTTCTGCGGATCCTCATTAGACTTGTATTACAAAAATAAAGGAAGGTTTATTCGGGTAAAGTCCCGAATCCTAACTGCAGCTGTATTAGCCACTAGATTGGCTGGGACAACAACCTTCTGGTTGTTTTGATATGATACTGAGTGAGATAAGGTGGTGAAGACAGCTCTGAATTCAGCGTAAGAGACATGCTCATTCAGGGGATCTTCCTGAACAAGCGGAGGTGTGGGCTGATTTCTGTTTCTTCTTTCGTTGTTCTTTCTAGGAGGCATTTTCTGTAAATGGAAGAAAGAATGAATTAGAAAGGTAGTTTAAATAGAGATCATGCTCTTTCGCATGACATAAACGCTAAAAGAAGGAAAAATTTTCGTAAAACATCTTGTAGCCTCTTGTCCATAAATATGTCGCGCTTCACACCCATCCAGAAGACTCTACTCAACGCGGCTTTCAGACTCCCTAGGACATTGTAAGACCATAGGCTATGATACCAAGTTTTTTCATGACTCGAGGCTACCCTCTAATCGCAACAAGGTGTTTACATCCACAAGTGGCCACAAGCTAACCCATAAACTAGTACCTGCTGTGAACACTGAATAAAATAACAGAAACACATATGCAAAAATGAACTACTAATGACATAAGGCTTTAATACTAAAATTATACAACTGAATCCACAAGTATGAAACATATACAAAAATACTGAAAATTTGACTGATAAGACTGACAAACTATCTGACTGTTTGAAATGTCTGAAAGCCTCTAAGCTGACTGAAAAGCGAGTTGATGAGGCATGCCCCAACTAACTCCAAACTGTCAAACTGAAATAAAATATAAAAATACTCAAATAACATAACAGGTCCTCGAAACATAAGGACTCACAACTGTTATTGTTCCTGACTAGCTGGACTATCTAAGAGCGGTCAGGAAACTGAGCATCCGAACCTATGATATTAAACATCATAGCGAAAGGAAAACATATGTAATCAACACTTTGAATGTACTGGTATATAAGCTGATGTTAGGTTGGAATGCATGGGTTTATATACATAAAGTAAAGACTGGCTGGATAGCAAGAGATAACTGAATGTAAATGCGTGAAAAGCTATAAAATCTGAGAATGCATGACCAAGCATATAACAAGTTCTGAAATAGTCTGCAAACTAAAATATTGAAATCTATTAACTGAATAACTGATAAACTGAACGCTATGGTCAAGTAAAATTGAATTGAGAATATATTGAATACTATATTGAGATTATGGGATGTATCATCTAACCAACATGCCCCAATCTGATCTAATCGGGGTCCAACCTGTAACCCCAGTTGAATAGGTGTCAGTACCATGCCATGGGTACTAATGCTGGTTGTGTGGATCCACTAATCTGGTGTACTGAAGGACCAGGGTGTCAAGCCTAAACTGATGGGTGACCCCTGGGAAGAAGTCAAGCTTAAACTGACGGGTGACACCTCAAAGGAAGCCAAGCCTAAATTGACGGGTGACTCCTAATATCCTACATTGGGTGCGTAGTTCTGGAATACAGGGACTGATATTAACGACTCTGCCTAACTGATGGGAAAGTCTTCATCCCTGCATTTGCTTGGTGTTAAATCCTACCCGCAACTGAACTGACACTGATTACTGAACTGTTCTAAGTTTAATTGTCTATGATAACTAACTGAACTAATAATGCTTATGATATATCTGAAATTATTCTGAATGTACTGAGATTATATCTAAAGTCATTCTGAATGTACTGAGACTATGTAAATAGCTAAGTATCGGGTATTCAAAAACTCCAGCACTTAATGTAAATAATAACAAAGGCATGTAAAAGCTTCGAAAAAAACATAATGGGGAAATCATTCTACAAAATCATTCTCTTTGGCATCTCATCAAACACATGGGGATTAAAGATTTAACATGGGGATGCTTTTAAACATGATGAGATAGCATGATTACATGACAAAAACCATAATTTAAGGATTTATCTTGAATTGCATGAACATGACATGGGAACTTCAACATCCAAAATATATTATAATCCATTCCACTTGAAAACAATTATAATATTAACTTTAAATCAAAATAACAAGAAATTCATGGAGATAATTCATCTAAAACATGGAAAACTCATAATTTAACATTTAAAAAAGGATTCTTGAACTGCTGGAATCAAAATTCAAATACGACCTAATCCTTGTCCTAAAATTCAAAACTTCCCTGAGACATTCCCCTTACACCCCTAAACATGAATTAACTCAAAAACTTACATCTCGGGGTTGGGAAGATCAGTTTAAAAATCCTCAAAGTTAAGAGACCAAAAATAAGACTAAGTCCCCAACACTTAGTGAAATTTTCAGGTTCTAAGCCTCTTATGCATGCACTATAAGATGAACTGAGCTAAGAAAGTATAGGGTATTACACTTTGTGACTGTTGCTCTATTTGTATGTAGAGAGAGTTAAAAAGGCCCGTGATGTGGTCTTAGAGGGGGTGGGCAGTGTGGAGGAAGTGCAGATTCATGATGCTCGCACAGGTTGGCTAAACTCTCATGGTAACCCTACTAAGGTTAACTCTAGAAATATGACTACACCTAACTGGTACTGATTAGGTACAAGAGGAAGGGGTTACACCTGACACTTTCTAATGACAAAGTTACTGGTTATATGGAAAATTAGAAGGTTGTGCAGAGTAAATAGGTGATCAGTACCTCTTCCCTTAGTACTGGTGATTCACCAGTTTTTGTTGACGCTTTAGTTAGCTTACATAATCAAATATGTAAGAATGAAAAGGGCATTGTGGATACTCCTAAAAATCTACAGGAAAATGAACAAGATGGAAGGGAAGCAATAAAATTGAAGTAGGAAAAATTAGATTGATGAGAAGAGATTCTCCTAATATAAGGTGACATAATCATTATCATGTAACAAGAAATATACAACAACAGAAAACACCTTTAATGTCAAAAACTAGATAAAAACAATCAGCAAGCACATCAACTTCTTAGCTAGGAAAAATGAATCTATCAAACTTCAGCTTTCAAATATCATTCACTCAATGTTAACTTTAAATACTACTGAGCAGTACCTAAAGTAATTCTTGTTTCTTAGAATATCACTCAATTTACATAAACTGATCCATAATTTGAATTTTATGAAGTCTACGAGGCGACCTCTAGTAATTGAGTTCTAAATTTATTTTATGGACATAAGTTGTAGTTAACAAATTTTTTACTAACGCGCACACATATGTGATTTGGGTCAAAGCTACTAAGTTCTTGTTAAACAGGAAGTTTTAGTTGGTGAAATAAAAATAGAAACATACCTAAAGTTAGCATTCTGATGGAGTTCTGTCTCCGCTGCATCATTAAAAAAATGCAAAGTTAGATAGTAAATGCTACATAATTTTTATATTTAATAAAGAAAGATTAAATAAAACTTATCATATATATTTCTGTTACTTCTAAGTTCTAACCTTGACAGCGATGGGCTAACAAGAAGTTGCATTTTCTTAAGCATTTTCTCTTGACGTGCTGCTACAGTATTCAACTAAAAATTTAATGCTTTAATCTACGACTGTTGGCCTTGTATTTGACATTGCTGGTCTTGTATCTGTGATTGTTGGCTTTCTACCATTGTTTCAGCTGCATTTAATCATTTTTGCAACTTATTTTGGGCCTATCAGCTTCTTGTTTTGCCTTTTTGAAGGTGTCTTCTAACTCTGTTGTTCTCCTTTATGTTGCCCTTGTAGTATTAGGTTTAGGATCATAACCAAGACCTTTTATGTACCCCGACTTTGAACCAAGTACAGCATCCATAATTTTATCCATAGTCATGAAAGACTCTCCAGAAGTATATAGAGCTTTCAAATCTGTCATGTTGTTCTACACAAAATAATTACACAAAAAAAATAATACATATAGAATATTAATCAGACAAATGCAATGATATGTTACTAAAATATTGATTTTTTACATATTTATTCTTAGCTTTTTTAGGTGACCATCCTTTTCACTCGTATAATGAGTATGCTTGTAGAACTCAATTTTGTCAGGTTCTACACTTTCATGTTCCTTTTCACCCTATGTAACAAGAAAATAATATGAAAGTTTTTAGAGGTATTAGACTGAAAGGGCACTACTAGAAGTTACCCTATTGCAACGGAATTTTTGACAAGATTTCAAAAGCATTGCTATAGAAAATTTATTGCAACAGTTCCAACCATTGCAAACAAAATTATTATAGTAGAACTGTTTGATAATATAATCATTGTTGTTATTTGATAACCATTGCAATAGGATATTTTATCGCCACGGTTGCCATAATCGTTGCCATAGAATTACTATAGCAACGCTTTAATAGGGGAAAAAGCTATTACAACACTTTATTTATTCATTCCACCAAAATAAACCCTTTTCCAAATAATAAAATCCTTTACATCCACCATAGCAACACACCCACCCATGTTGTTTTAGTCTTCCCCTTCTTCTTATTCCCATTCCCAACTTCATAAACCCTACCTTTTGAAGCGCTGGAGTAATATGTAGTCGATTTATTTGAATATTTTCAACATTTTCAGTGGTCCAACCTTGTACGGAGTCACTGCCACTGCTACTGCTCTGACCAAAAATTCACTACTTAAGTCAGTTTGTTCATAAACTGCCACTGCTGGAGGAGCGATCTTGTTGGTTATGTTAGAAATAGCTATCTCCGGCTATTTCTCCGACATTGGTTAACTCGGCTATTTCTGGTACTGGTTAACTAAGCTTGTTCAATCCCTTTTCCAACTCGAAACACTCGAAGAAGTTGGAAAGTGCGACCACCATTCCTCGCTGCTCCAACTTCAGCTCCTCCACTGCTCCGACAACCACTTCAATTTCTGAAAAAATTTGGGTTTTCTTCTAAGGTTAATTAATTCTTCTAATTGATGATTTTAACCTAATTTTTTGAGTTTCTATTTTGGGTTTTTCTTCTCCTTCACTTTGATTGCTGATTGAACATTTGGGAATGGGTTTAATTTGGGTTTAAAGTTATCGATAATGCATTTCCTTGTTTCTGCTCGTATTCTGCTAAATAGATGTAAACTAACAATGAGTACTTGTCTATTCATAACATTATTGATAATAATGTTCATGAAAGATAGAATAATTTAGGATATTATTCATGGAAGGCTCTTGCAAAGAAGCAGGAACTTGAATCCGCAAAGAAGAAGAATGTTGAGAACCAGAAGTTGATCTACAACAGGGCGAAGCTGTATGCAAGAGAGTACGAGCAGCACGTACTATTGAACTCCATAATTTTTGGATAACATGCTTGTTTGATGTTAAGCTTGGTTATCAGTTTTCAAATTCCTTTTTTTTGGACAAGGAGTTGATTCATTTGAAACGTGAGGCTAGATTGAAAGGTGGTTTCTATGTGGATCCTGAGGCAAAGTTGTTGTTTATCATCAAGATACGCGGGGTAAGAACTATTTTGATGTTCTTCATTCTATAATATTACAAATGGGGTAATACTATGGTACTCATAAAATTTGATCTTTCAGAATTAATGCTATGGCCCCAAAGGCCAAAAAGATTTTGCAGCTACTACGTTTGCGACAGGTACAATACTCTCCTTTCTTATATCCCTCAAGGAATTGGTTAGTATTTTAATGTAATGCTTGGATCATTCTAGACTGTGTTGCATATATATCTGCTAAATTTCTTATCATATTATATTCACAAGTGTAATTTGATGTTTGTTGGTGTAGTAGCTCCTTTAATATTCTTATATTATTCGGTTTGCTGGAAATTCACTTCTGAGCATGTGTTAGGGTTATTGCTCTCCCATTTGACAGTTAGGTCCCTGTGTTTATCCTGATGATAGGACTAGCTTGTTACATGTCTGGTTTTTTCTTAGAGTTGTTTCATGCTCATATAATTTCTTAAATATTGAGTTATTTTATTGTTACCTTACTGCTCTAACATTGAGCTTCTTCCTTCTCGCATTTCTTGTGACAGATCATTAATGGGGTCTTTTTGAAAGTTAGCAAAGCCACAGTGAACATGTTTTATAGGGTTGAACCAGACGTTACCTATGGGTAGGTATCACTTAATGGTCTGCTGTATTCTAAAGTCTTTCTCCACTGTATTGTAATCTTGCAATTTCTTATTTCTGATGTATCTTGTAGTTATCCAAACCTAAAGAGTGTTAGGGAATTAATCTATAAGAGAGGTTATGGAAAGCTAAAAAATTAGAGAATTGCTTTAACCGACAATTTTTTCATTGAGCAGGTAAATTTCTGTCAGTTTTTCAGCTTTAAATTTAATGTATTGTGATGTTGACATCTCAAAGTCGTCCGTGTATGTTGACAAGTACTCATTTTCAGGAAATCAAAACAAGGATTCCTGATACAATATCATGGGACTACAATTTTGAACCTGCTGGAAGCACTCCTCTCAGTTTTACTATGATGGTAAATATTCCCTTTGGCAGAAATTACAGCTAGTAAATCCTGGTATCCATTCGTTGGTGACCACCAGCTCTACAAAAAGCATGTGCCGGTTTGCTTCACATCTGATTTACATAATATATGTTTATGGACCAAGAGTGACATAAAAGGAGCGACATCTTATTCACATATTTAGGAAGATGATCATTCTTCATTAGTTTGGATTGCTCTACTTCTACTTTGAATTATTTTCATTACACTTTGGATTGTTGTCATTGCTTATAAGCTATAACTATAAAAAGTAATATATAATCAATATATCCCTGTTTCCATAAAAGGCTATATATTATGGCTAGGACTAGTGCACTTTCTCATCCTGAAACTAAAACAACTTCCTAGACTCTTTGTGGCCGAATAAGAGTACTGGATTAATTTCCGTTGGTTGAACTTCTACTCTGCAAAAAGTACAGAGCAACTTCTGTTTCAGATGCATGATGTTGTTGTTGTTTGTGCTATTCATAGTTTGCTGTTGGAAGAAGTAACATGTGTACTGCTATTTTTTTCTCAAGTTTGTGACTATTTTTCGATCAGTTATATTCCAATTAGCAGTACTATAAATCTTAGTCTTTGTCCTTTACTTGAAAGGAGGGTCTATCAGAAGTAGGAGTAAGATTTGCGTACACTATGCTATCTAAGAACTCCTCGCGATTTCACTGGGTATGTTGTTGTTGCTGTTGTTTAGTTAGTGCTGCTGAAGTGTCATACTTAAATCAAATTCACTTGCATATGAGAAATACCTATCCTCTACACATTGTCCTTTCTTCGTAATAGAATTTTTTCTTCTTCTACTTTTTGTATAGATTGTGTTCACCGAATGAAAGATCTAGCTATGAGGCAGGTTCAAATGTTGATCTACAAGAAGAAATGAGAAACCGAATGAAAGATCTAGCTATGAGACAAGTTTTGCTTCAGCCCTTTAATGTTGAAATAGTATTTGCCCTCTGTTCTGTATTTTCATATTTGATGTATATTAGGGGATTCATTGACATTGTTTTCTTGGTTATTGTATGTTTTTTAGAATTTCCAATACCATTAATAAAGATCCAATATTGGTATTTCCCCAGTGTTCCCACTACCAACTCACCAAGTCCCGAGTTAAATTTGTAAAATACCCTTGTCCCTCCACTAACCAAATCATAATTTCTCACTTTTCTCCATTTTAATTTAGTTGAACCGTTTTAAAATACCATTGTGGATTTAGAGAGATCACAATATTCCCACTGTGATCTCCCAAAAGTGAGGTTTGGGGAGACCCTTATTGCATTATAAACTATAAGGGAAATGAAAAAGAAAAACATAATTCTATAAGTTTAGCTACAACGATTTCCGAAATTAGAAACATATTCCACTTTTGTTTGGTGCGAGCTCAATTTAAGCTGTTTGGAACCACTTGCGGCCAAATTTCCAAATCTATTTAGTATGGAGATGTTGTCTCAAGAAAGAAAATTGTTTTTGATTCGCCACTTGTTGTGAACTCTCCAATAAAACTGAATACTTTCCTAACAATTACCGAATGTGGGGGTTAAACTTCTCAGTCCTCTATGTTTATCCGGTTATGAGCCTTTAGACAAGTTGTGCATCTAACTACTACTATGTTAGACATGCCTGTACCTGCTTTATGATGATGTATCTAGGTCTTCATTGATTTTCTCTGACACAGTTTCCTAAATTGATAGATGTTCTCTCCAATGATTAAAAACATGAGTCCAGAGATGATGGATAACATGAGTGAACAATTTAGGGTGAAGCTCAGTCAGGCAGATCCGGAGAAAGCTCAACAAGTAATGTGGGGTCGTCCTACAGATAATGAGATTTCCAAGGTCGGTTTTACATTATCTGGCTCTAGTAATTCGGTAACTCAATTACATCTTTTACTTGGTTAAACATAAAGTTGAATATGTATATACACGTTTTCCCAAAGCAAAAGAAATGAAGGTGCTGGTATTCAATAATAAACTGAATATTTTAATAGTGGTAAATATTTTTAACTCAGATCTTTTTTCTGTATCTTTTCTCAAATATGAGAAGCAGTATTCAATTTGTTCTGTTGGAAAGCCTAATAAACATCAATGTTTATGTAGTCAGTGACTTACACTCAATTCTTAAGTCATACATCAAACCACAATGTTTTTTGAGCATTTGTCTGTACCTTTAAAAATTGTTGAGACAGAGGTCCCAAAGTACACGACCCTTCTTGGCAGGGACCAGAGCAATCTTCTTGGAAATCAGTTGGGTTAAGACTGGATTTATGATCCGCAGATTACCTACACAGGACAAGATCACATCGAATCCAACTATCAGAATAATTACAATAAATAACATCCATTTCCAAGTTTCACTACACACAGTTGCGCTAGTAAGTTTTAAAGTATCAATGTCCAAACATAGACTCCTGAAGCCTAATAAGTATGTTACTAACTGTTATCTTAAAAAAATTTAACTTCTGGATGGAAAAGAGATACTCAGTTGTCATTCCGTTAGTGAGATCAGTTTTTCTAATTATGGATGTAAAATAATGGGGGTGCATTATGAATTGGGAAAGTCTCACTGTCCGAGGATGATAAAGTCTTGAAGTGCTAAGTAGATCAGTGTTCTGTTTCTCGACCCTAGTAGACATATTATAATGCTCTATGTTGACAGTGTATTGTGATTGAAGATCCATTAGCTGGAGTACAAGCAGCCAAAGCTTTGAAAATGAGGTATTTGTGATTGGGTGTTTTTTTTATGTTGTTGGACTTATACGCTTCATCAAAGTTTTTGGTATCACCAACCAACCTTGAATTTTCCTTTGTTTGTTGCATTTGTCAACTGAATCAGTAAAGCCAGATCATCATCATCCTAATGTACCTCTTTGCTTCTGGTTTTAAGTACCATTTTGATTCCATTTTTTTACATTCTTAACTCTCAAGTATGTTGGCCTACTTATAGATGTATAGCTGTGACGATAACACTATCAGAAGATACTCTAAAAGTAGGGGAACCATCACTCATCAGAAAGGAAATAAGTGATATCTCACTTGAAGATATCCTCAATGGTGGCTCTGGTAGCCATAGTATGTAGTTCACCAACATGTTAAAAAGTTTTGTTTTTGTGTACCATTGACAAATGTAGAATACTGAAGCTCTTTGGTGTTATTTATGAAAAAACTTGCGACTTAGCTCTTCTTTGTAATGACTCTATGTTAAAGGATTTCCTGTTCTCTGCTCTCTTAATTGTATTAATATAATTCTATATATATAAATACTAATATATTCATCATTGCAATAGGTGACAAATCATTGCAATAGGTATCAAAAGCGTTGCAATAGATAGTTAAAAACCGTTGTAAAAAGATCAATAAGCGTTGTAGTAGATATTTGAAAATTATTGAATGGGGTTCTTGCAACGCTTTTCTATCGTTGCAATATAGTCTATTGCAACGGTTCTTAACCGTTGCTACAGATAATATGAAGCGTCACAATAGGAGTTATAAAAAATCGTTGAAATAGGTCTATATATTGCAACGGTTGTAACTGTCGCAAAAGTCATTGCGATAGCTCTATCGCAACGCTCACCTATGCAACGCATGCCAAGCCACTGTGGTAGCTCTATCGTAATGGTTTTTAAATCTATTGCAATGGTTTTAGAACTGTCACCATAGGGGTAATTTCTAGTAGTGGTGGGCTACAACTTACATGCCTATTCTCTTTTTTACCAAACATCACGATATTAAATAGTACCAAAGTGTCATTAGTAAAGAGAATTAAAATGGTCTAACTTACAATTTCAGCATAAGCTACTACAGATGCTTTGGATCCCATGAATTGATTAGATTTAAGCTTAGTTCGATTGGCCTTGTTTATCTCGGATCATTTCTACAAAGAAAATATAAACATCATAACTTAAATAACAATGAGAATAACGTGAATATAAATTACCTTGTGCTCTGGATCGTTCCACATGTCACAAAGCTTATTCCAATTTTCTAAGGTCAACTGTTTAATTTTCATTTTACGAGCCTCTTCCACGGAGCATGCACTTTCAAATTTTTGTTTTAACTTGTAGCGTCATTGTCGGCTTCTATTTTTCAGAATATCCTCACAACTATCTTTCGCAAAATGCTCGTCCAAATTAATGTCAAGCCTCTCCTAAAAAATAAATAAGTACTAAAGAAACACACACAAAAATTAAAATCCCTTTTTATTTAAAATTATAATCATAACATCTGCTAACATGCTTAATACCTTAAAACTTTAAAGCCCTTAAAAATATAGGTTGTAGTTTGTCATGTAATATATTTTAAAAAAGTATAGAATCCTTACGTGGCATCTAATTAGTGATGCATCTTTGTCCTTTTTTGTAAGTTCCTTCCACCTGTTTAGAAGTGGAAGAAAATTCTGAGCAATTATCCCTAATTCACTGGATAGTTTGGCTGATTGAATTGACTTAGTTGGCCTTCCTTTGCCAATTGGGATCTCTATTTTCATCTTGCTTCCAATAGCCTTCTTCATTTTTTTCAAGACCTTTCCCTCTAGTCTTGCCACGACCTTTCCTGAGTCTAGCAGTATCATCTGATGAAAAACCATCAAACATCAATTCAAAATACCACCTAAATCTAAAAATGGCAGAGTATATAAGTAGATATATTTACACATATAGTAATAATACACAGGATAAAGACTGGAAATCTTTAAATTTTGTTTTATTTTGTTCTGTTTTAACAACCAACTAAGTCAAGAAATTCTTTGACAAAATAGAGAGAATATAGGAGAGCTAATAACATTTCTTTGAACTATTAGAAGATTGATGATCACACAAAATAATTACTGTTATAGATTTAGCACTTTAACTATTTGCAATCTCAATTTTGAGTGTGTATGGTGTCTCTTTACAAGTTTAACATAAATGAAAATTTCAAAGGTTAAAATATTTTCAGTTTCAACTTTGACAAATAACTAAATAATCGAATCCTAATAAATATAGTTATGGGCTAACATATGGGATAGTAGAGTGTGGGAGGGGGGAATATATGAAATAGGTGTGTATTATATTACTTGTAAATTCAAGGGAAAATCTATGAATTTCAGTTGGCATATATCTGGAGTTTATGTTTCTCATAGAAGAGTAGAGAGAGAGAAGGTGTGGTGGGAACTTGCTTCGATGAGTAGGCCTTTTCGCAGGTTCATAGGTGGTGGGGGTGATTTTAATACTATCGGATTTCCCTAAAAAAAAAAAGGAACTGATCCAGGTCCACAACTAGCAGGTGACATTTTTACTTGGAGGAGATGAAGATGCTTTTAGAACAAATGCAATAACATTCAGAAGATGAAGATGAATTGCATAGTTCTATTTATTTTTGGTGTAAACAGGAGTACATGGAAGATCTAGAATCAGTTATGTATCTTTTAGGCTCATTATAAGTTTTTGCTATAGGGTTGAAGATCTTCTTGTTACTCTCTTACAATTGTAATTATGTAAACCTGTTACGTGTTATGGCAGGTTTGGTTGTTTAAAAATTGAAAACTAATTGTTACCTTCTCAATATATATTGAGAGAGAGACAGAGAGTTGAGTTGAATGTAATACCTGTATTAACAACGGGGTTAGGGCTATTTGATTTGTCCGGTGATTGAGTTGCTTGAATAGTTCCCCCGGTAAGTGTAGTTTGCCTAAAGACACCTCCTCCCGGTGCCATTGATTTGCAAAATTCTGCTTAAATTCACAATGTAATTATAGTACATTGATAACATAAAAATTTCATTGGTTTAAATAGTTATATGCAAACCACATTGATGTGAACTAACCTAAATAGTAATAATGACAGCTTTACAGAATCGAAAAGAAACTTTTGACTTTGAAATTATAATGGTTTAGAGAAGCACATCAAAGTTCACACTTTGTGCTATTTCACAGCAGAATTTGCAATCTCCTTTTCAGACAAAAATAACTGGTTTACTAACGAAGTAGCTGGAACTTTTGGGTGCTCTATTTGGAAAACTACAAGAAGACTATGGCCTCTTCTTAACTCCAATTTGTCATTCAAGATTGGATATGGGTTTAAAACTAGTTTCTGGAATGAAAACTATATAGGAGACAAGAACCTGAAAACTTTATTCCCAAATCTCTATATTCTAAGCTTGCAACAGATGGCTACAGTGGCATAGATGTAGAGCCCTCAAGGTTGGGATCTGACTTTTAGGAGGGCTCTAAATGACTGGTAGATTAGTAGAGTGACAAGGCTCTTAAAGGTGTTGAATATTTTTCCAAGTGTCTTAGAGGGACCTGACAGTCCAATATGGAAGTTGCACAACAAAGGGATTTTCACTGTGAAATCTTGTTACTAGAACATGAACTCTAACCAAATAATGGGAATTGAGTGGACATGGAAACTAATCTGGAAGATCAAAGTCCCTCATAAGGTGTCATTGTAATTCCCCGCAAAATCCTCTTCCAGTCTGAGCCTTAGAGCGTATTTGGTAAGTATTTGGTAAGTATTTGGTAAAGCAAAAAATCCGAGTCAAAATGTTTCAGAAATATCCTCCCAAGTATGAAATACTTTGAATCGTGTGGGAATCAATTTGAGCATGAATTAAGATCATAGAGGTCCCCTAACTCATGGATGAGTTGAAAGCTTTCCTTTCGTTCAAGTTTTAGTGACCGTCAAAATTTGGGTTAACTTCAATCGACCATAACTCCTTGTATATATCGAATTAGAGGACCTACTATATATCAAATAAAAGCTCTTTTAATTATCTTTCCAACGATACCAATTTCTTCCAAAACCGATATCAGAGCAAAGAGTTATGCTTATTTTACTCCAACATGTCAGCCTGAAAAATCTGTGACGACCTTTTGTGACGACTTGTCACAAGCCTGACGGCCCGTCACAAAATGTCGTCACCTTAAGATAGAAAGTCACAAAATCTACCCTTTTTGTGACGACAATTCGTGACGGCCTGTCACGGGCCTGACGACTTGTCACGGATGTCGTCAGCTATTTTTTTCAGTAATTTTAGAACGTTTTTGCAAGGGTATTTTGGTCATTTCCCACCTTTTGGGAGCCTCTATAAATATGAGAACCCACTTTCAAAGCCCTAATTTCATCATTTTCTCTTCCAATTCTCTCAGGAATATCTATCTAGGGTTTCATCAAGAACCCTAATCTTCCAAAAATTTACCCATAAATTCTTCAAGATTTCTTCAAGAATCAAGTTCCTCATAGTGTGAGCTTCGAGAATCATTTATTACAAGTGCGGATAGAGTCTCAAGCATTAGAATTCATCTAATTTCAAATATTAAGGTATGTAGATGTTGATTCTTGGGTCTCTTTCATCCAAGAAGCTCAAGAACCCTTTTTAAAACTAAAAGATTTTTATGTTTATGAGTTGTTAATGATTTGTATGAGTTTAAATTGATGTTTAATGTGTTGTTGAGTTTTGATTTATGTTTGCCTACAAAACATATGAGCTTTGACCCTAGTATGTGGAATTCATGTGATGTTTGTGATAGACCTTCTTGAAGTTATTTTCTATGTGATGTGTTCATGACTTTTGGGTATAGAAATAGTTGAATAAGTGAAGCATGTCCCCCATAGGTTTGATAAAGATCTTAGGTGAAGCATAAGGGCCATTATAGTATGTTGAATAGGAAACCCAAATTGTGAGTTAGTTTGTGCTTAGTGTTTGATAAAACGTCCAAGTGAATGAATTATTCCATGGTAGTAGGAAATTCCCAAATAAGTGTGAACCCGTGCATGTCTAGTGTTTTGTTGAAGGACCTTAGTAAACAAGTGGAGAGGTGATAGTAGTAAATTCCCCAATTATGTGCTCTTGATATATGTTAATCTTTTAATACATGCCAAGTGGTTAGCAAGTAGGTTATGACGTGATAGTATGAAGTTTTCCCAAGCTATGTGATATCCAAACACGTGTCAAGATTGATATAGGTATGAAATAGCTGAGGTAAAACCTTGTTGAATGGATTATGATTTAGTAGAATGTTTCCCCCACGTTACTATATGATTATGATTCGGAGATGCCTAAAGTGACCCCTCGGCGACTGTGAAAATGCTTTAATGATTATGATGATGCTTTAATGATTATGAGATGTTTTAATGATTGTGATGAGACATGAATGATTGTGATGATAAATGAATGATTATGCTTTACTTTTATGCTATCGAGTCCTGGGGGTATTTATACCCGACAATAGAGCTGTTGTCTAGAGCCCGTGTCAGTTTCTCAATAATTCCAGTCGAGCCATGATTCTCAGAACTCAGTGAATTATAGAACTATGTATCCTCAGACAAGTGCAGAACTTAAGAAAGCTCAGTAATCTCAGTTATCTCTGTAATCTCTGTATCACTAGTAATCTAGCCTCGGTCCTGTAATCAACTCAGTTCTAATAGTATTCAAGTGATTCAATTCTAATCTCAGAAGCGATTCGAGCAATCTATTCAAGCTCTGTACCGTCAGTTAGATACCATGATTCGATATCTTTTCCGTCAGATAAAGAACTAAGTAATCTCAACGTAACTCAGTCAGATCTTTTAAGAAACATGATCAGTATCAGATTCAGCTCAGTCTAAGTTCAGTTAAGAATCAGATCAGTGTCTTTCAGTTGGGAGTAGGATTCAGCACCGAGCGAACCCAAGGATGGGAACTCACCGGCTAGTAGAGGGTGTGATTGTTAGAAGCAATCCTTGCATTCCAGAAATGTGTAGCCAGCACAGGAAAAAGAGTCACCTGTCAAGCAAGCTTGATGTCCTGTTGATGGTTACCGCCAGAGAGCCTGACCTTAGAGAAAAGATAATGTCTTTACCCATGGCACGGTATTGGCACCCTCCCAACCGAGGGTTAAGGTTGGACCCCACCTGTGGTAGGTTGGGGCATGTCGATTAGATGACCACTTCCCACAGTTTCAGATTCAGTCTCAGTTTCAGAATCAATCTTCAGAAGTCAGGACTGTCAGATACAGTCATCTATCTTTATAAGGAACTCAGATAGTTCCATTGATTTATGGACCATCCCGTCAGATAGGCTTGGTCTCATATAAAGTTGTTTGATATCATATTCAGAGATATGCCGCCAGACAGTCTTGATCACAGTATCAGATTTCTATTGAATATTCTTGTCGTCAGATTCAGATATAATCATATTTCTTATCATTGATAAAGCTTCCAAAGTTATCGGTTAGAAAAGTTGATCTCAGTCTCAGACCATGTTGAGTATTCTTATTATCATATCTAGAGATCTCCCGTCAGAGAGGTGTGATCTCCATCTCAGATTCTATTAAGTATTCATGTTGTCAGATTCGGACATAATCATACTTTTCATCATTTAGAATCGCTCCGAAATAATCTATTAGAAAAGTTGATCTCTAATTCTGTCAGTTGAAAACAGTAAGCTCAGAGTTCAGTCCTTGATGTAAGTATATCTAGATCCTCAGTTATCAGTATGAGATGATTCAATGATTCTGTATCTCAGTTTTAGTAGTGAGTTCAGTTTGCAGTAAGGTGGTATCCGAGTTTCAGTATCTAGAGTTGCGATAACTGTGTTCATGTTCTGTGCATTTATGTATGTGTTCTCATGCGGCATCTTCATGATTTGTCAGTTTAGATATTGTGCATGTATAAGCCCTTGGATTAGCCTACCTCGTCTACATACTCGGTACATTCCTGTACTGACGCATTTGCGCTATGGTGTTTTATTTGACACCATAGGTTCAGAGGCACAGGATCCAGAGTATCCTCAGCAGTTCAGTCCCAGTCAGCAGCAGTAGCAGTGAGTCCTATTCTTTCGAGGACGAATCTCAGTTTACTATTATTGCTTCATACTTTGTTTATTTTCAGTTGACGGAGTTAGTTGGGGACTGTACCATCAAATCTACAGTTCAGACAGTTTAGAGGCTTTTCAGACGGATGTATTAGTATTCAATTTTCTATAGTATGAGTATTCATAGATGTGTTGAACCTTGTGGCTAGTTTCCGCATTTATTCCAGATATTATGCAGTGTACAGGTACAGATATCAGTAAAGGGTTAGCTTGTGGTCCTTCGAGGTCATAAGCACCGTGTGACGTCTCGGGATGGGATCTCGGGGCGTTACAGTCATGCTTCACATAGTTGGTGATCAGAAAAGCCTATTTGACCCATGAAATGGTACAAAGAAGAGGTATACAGATTTTCTCAAGGTGTTATATGTGTGAAAAAAGGCAGAGCTGAACAACCATGTATTCCTTCAGTGCAAAACAGCTGTAAATCTATGGGACATGTTCTTATGTATACTTGGGGTTAGTTGGGTAGTGCCAAGAACTACTTTGGACATGCTTAAAAAATGGGAAGAAGAATCAAAAGAGGACTAGTGGAAATGTATTCCATCCTGCATTTGGTGGTTACTTTGGATGGAAAGGAATGAAAGATCTCATCATGGACAAGATAGAAGCATACAGAAGATCAAGAAGAAAAGTCTGAGTTTGCTATATTTTGGTGTAAACAAGATATTGTGGGGGAGGTAGAAAGTCAAGTGGATTTCATAGGACAATTGTAAAGTTTTTTTTTGGATTTTGTTTCTGTATGATACCCTCCAGGGGGTTGTAAACCTCACCTTATCAGGCTTATCTGATGAGTTTTTTGGTGTGAATACAAGTTACCTTTATAAAAAAAAAAGAAAAATAAAATGCCTAAGTGGTGAAACAGAATATCACAGCTAGTAACTAGAGTAAACAGTTCAGATTATTCATTAACATATAAAAATAGTAAAATAACAATGATTAAAAGAGAATAAAAATAGAAAAGCAACCTTACAAAAATATGGATACCTTTCCATGGATTTCATATTTGATAGGGCTATCTAGCTCAGTACCTTATATATCGCCAACTATAAAGGACAGGAGAGACGGTACCCCATTTGCACAACAATGTCACTTAAAACTAAACTTAGCAGCTAACGAATTGTATGACGCAGCTAACCATATTTTCCTTGTGATGCACTTAATGTTTATGGAGGTAGAGAAGTTGTTTTTGATAGAGCTCAGTTCAGGAAAAAAATCATCCAAAGTAATACAAAAAAAATAACAAAAAATGAATGAGTCATGTCAAAGTACTATAAAGTACAAACAACCTAACAAATTATCATGAAAAGTAATCACAAAAAGATAATTTGATAAATGAAGTACAAAAATAACAGATAGTAATCAAACACAAAAGACAAGAAAGTACCAGAATAATACTATGATATAATAATCTTTCTGTACAACTATATGAATTACAAGCTAGGGTAATTAAGAAGGATGATTCAGGTTGCTTCTCTTGTTGCTTTATGTGGTCTGCAACATTTATCCCAATGCTAGTAAATGGTACCAAGCTGTTTTTGCTAAACTTGCATTATGTTTTCCCAAGAAAGTTGTCGATGTGAGATTTTGAAGCCAAGTTGCTCCTGCTACAGCTGCACCGGCTAAGGAAACTGCTAATCCTGCTGATGATAACAATGATGATGATGACATCGATCTCTTTGGAGAAGAGACAGAGAAAGAAAAAAAAGAAGTAGAAGCAAGGGAGGCTGATAAGGCATCTACCAAGAAGAAAGAGAGTGAAAAGTCATCCGTCTTATGGACGTTAAGCCTTGGGATAATGAAACTAACATAAAGAAACTTGAGGAGGCTGTTCACAGTATTGAGGTGGAAGGTCTTCTATGAAGAGCATCCAAATTGGTCCCAGTAGGTTACGGGATTAAGAAAATACAGATCATGCTTACCATCATTGAGGAACTTGTCTCAGTGGATACTCTAATTGAGGAATGTCTAACAGTAGAGCCTATCAACGAATACGTGCAGAGCTATGATATTGTAGCCTTCAAATTTAAGGTCAACATACCAGGGAATTTTCTAAGTCTTAAGCCTTGTAAAGTTGTAATTTTACTAGTTTTTAAGTTGTGATACTTTATTACTAGTGTTTTGTCTTTCCATCTTCTGTTCAAGTACGTTTAGTCATGAAAATGGGCATTTAACTGTGAAAAAAACCTATATTCCAATGTCTCTCTAATAATTCACAATTTTGAGGGTTTTACAACTTGGAAATGCTGAAGAGC
Source organism: Capsicum pubescens (assembly GCA_030864215.1). Classification (NCBI taxonomy): domain Eukaryota; kingdom Viridiplantae; phylum Streptophyta; class Magnoliopsida; order Solanales; family Solanaceae; genus Capsicum; species Capsicum pubescens. Next base: position 232,319,296 of record CM061538.1, read on the forward strand.
TTCGATACGCAAGTTTCTCCTTTTAGAGATGTCTTCAAGTTAGAAAAACAAAAAAAACTAGGAGTTTTTCTCTCACGGGAGTTTGATGAGATTGAAGAGATCATCACACACCTCACGCTCAGAACGTTAGGGAAACATCTTTCCGTATTTACTATAATTTTTATTTGGAAAAATATCTAAACCTTCTGAAGAAACTGTTAGGTTGTGACCATCTCCATAAGTTAGATCTAATCAGACATATTAGTAAGCTACTAGAACACCACTTTTTTTCATAAAGCCTCACCAAGTTAACATTGAGAAGGAGTGGACTTGAACAAAACCCTAGGCTTATTCTACAAAAGTTGCCTAAACTATTTACCTTATCATTACGTGGAAATTCGTACACTGGCAAGGTAATGTGTTGTTCTCCACAAGGATATCCCCTCCTCAAACTCTTAAATTCTAGGGGCTTCCAAATTTAGACACTTGGAGGGTCGAGAAGGAGCCATGCCTAATCTAGCTCATCTAGAAATCGAAGACGACAAGAAATTAGAGAAGGTTCCTGATGGAATGAGATAGTTAACTAAAACATAGGAAATAAGAATTATAGACATTCCGAACACCTTCCAAAACAGTCTTCAAGAGGTTCAAGGCAGAGACTTTAAAGTTCAGTTCAGAAATTTTTTGATGCGAAGAAGTTTCCCAAGATTAAATCGTGAATGATATTTTCAGGTACTCGGTCATAATAAGTTATGAATTATCTATACTCCATTTCACTTAAGTGCTTAGTTGCGTATTCTAAGAAGTGAATATACATTTATGTTGAGAATGTTCCCTCTTAACGATTAATATATACATCAATTATGTTTACGGCGATTGAATTCTCAAATGTCACTTATTTTCCATGTGCAGGACATATGTTTAGCGGATTACTAGAGAAAATTTGTCCACCAACAGTACCATTGGAATAGAAGAAACTATAAGAAGGTTGGTAAAAATGACAACCAAAAACTTGTGAATTTTTTTTGTTATGAAGCATTGGAACTTCACTCGTCCTGATCCTAAAGACTTTGTGGTTAACTCCAAAAAAAGCATAACTGATCCATATAGCTCTGCTTTCCTTGCTACAAAAATAGAAATTAGCTACACATCATTTGCTAATCCATTGCTAAGTAACCAGTAACTAATAGAATTTTCTGATAATCTGTTGCTAAATAGGATTCTCCAGTATGTGCCAGACACCAATTAACAAATCATTTAATATATGATAGTTGCATGCAATTATTTATCTAATTTCGTTCAAAGATAAAGTATGAGGACTAATACATTCCAGGTCTTCTTGTTCAGGATTAGAAATTTTGCTTCACTTTGCAATGAAACTCCTTCTTTTGTTTTCTCATAGATATGGTGGTTTTCCTGAAATTTTTTTGGAGCCAAAAAACTAAAAAAAATTAAGCGCCCAAAAACTGTTTCTTTCTCAATTTTCCCTCTTTTTGTATTTCTCTTTGTTGCGCTAGTAAAGGAAGTAGTGTCGTCGTGCCTCAGATAAACCGAGAAAACTTAGGAAGTTGAGTAGTGCTTGACCAATTTTATAGCTTCCCACCTAATTATAATTACACACAAATATATGTACAAGTAAAAATTTCAAATCTAACCCTACAAATACCTAAAAATTATTCAACATATATCTATTTAATTTCAATATTTTCAACAATTCATGGATGCTCGTATGAGTAGTAGCTGCAACATCTGTTGGAAATGTTGGAAAGGTTTAGAAATTTTTGGAAAGTTCTTTTTTGGGGTTAAATATTTGGAAAAGTTTATTCAGTCAACTAATTTAGAAATAAACTGAATTATAAATTTATTCACCACATCTCGGTGTTTTTGATACATACGAAGCATCACAGAAAAGGCAAAAGAACAAGTGTTGTTTGCATAACAATAATATATTGAATACTTATTCTTGCACCAAATAATTACACCGATTTAATTAATTATTACAGTATATTCTTATATAAATTATCACAAAATTATAATTAATTAAGATTGGCAAGTTTTTATTTAATTATAATTAAATATAATTAGTTATAAATAAATATTTTTAAAAGAAAATTATGGATAAACTAAGGGTCCTTTGGTAGCATGTATAAGAATTATACAAAATATGATATATTAATAATACTTGGCTAGTTATGTTTGCATATTATTTAGGTGGCGTTTGATTTGGTGTAAAAAATAACATTAATTGCATAATTTCTAAAAAAAAAATTATTGTTTTGACATTATCACTCATAATTAAAAAAAAAAATTAAACAAAAATTCTTAATTTGAAAATATTATTTGGGTGATTTTTTAATGCTGGATATTCTCAACATTAAATATGATAAAATTTTATATGTGTAAAAAACTGGGGATAGAGAAAGTAACGTATTTAATACAGAAGTTATTTTAAAAGAACTATAAATTATAATAATTAATAATTAATTTTAAAAAAATATTTTAAAAATTTGGTTAACGCCAAATTACATTTGTGTCACATAATTGGGACTAAACATTACTCCCTCCGTCCATATTTACTTGTCCATTTTATTAAAAAAGGATGTGCAACAATACTGGTTCAATTTCAAAAATCAATGGATAATTTTTCATTTCTGCCTATTTTATCATTGATATTAAATATGATTCATTATCCCTTAAATTTTTTAAAACAGTAAATTTATTATATTCAAAAGATAATATAGTAACATTATCCCTATCATTTACTATTTTTTAAAACCTATGTGTCAAAGTTAATAGTGAACAACTATTGATGGACCAAGGGAGTCACATATATTGGGGCCATACTAGCGCGGGCGCTCTGATGTCTAGTCTTATGATGTGTAAAAAAAATGAGTATAGAGAAAGTAACGTATATAATACAGAAGTTATTTTAAAAGTACTATAAATTATAATAGTTAATAATTAAATTTTTAAAAAAACATATAAAAATTTGGTTAACGCCAAATTACATTTGTGTCACATAATTGGGACTAAACATTACTTCATCCGTCCATATTTACATATCCATTTTATTAAAAGTAGATGTGTAACAATACTGGTTCAATTTGAAAAATCAATGGATAATTTTTCATTTCTGTCTATTTTACCACTGATATTAAATACGATTCATTATCCAATAAATTTTTTAAAATATTAAATTTATTATATTCAAAAGATAATATAGTAACATTATCCCTATCATTTAATATTTTTTAATATAACGCCCCAGGAGTACACCCTGGATGTCACACGGTGCTCATAGTCCCGAGAGACCACAAGCTAACCCATGAACTGGCATACTGTTGAGCAACTGATTTAATATGTATAAAATAGTTGAGTTTACTATGTGGAAACCTAATCATGGAATAATCTGGATAAATACAATACTGATAAAGTTTGCAATATGATAAAACTGATAAAGAGCTCAAGTTACATGACTGACTCTGACTGACATATATGAAGTCTCTACTATACTGACTATAGATAGCTAGGCCATGCCTCCAGCTACCACTAATTAATAGATGTGAATAATAAGATAATGTACATGAATAATGTCTGACTGGAGTCCCCGAAATAGGAGAACTCATCACCTGCTGACTAGAATACTGCAACTGTCTGATCATGATGTGCGGGCTATAAATGGTAATACCTATATTATCAAACAATATAGCCACACAGACGTATATGTGGAACAGTACTTCTGGAATATACTAAGTAAGCAGGGTTGAATTCAATAAGCAAAATTGATTATTGATATGAAATCTTAAAGCATGCATGCTAAATGTAAGTAGTCTCACCAACAAGCTGGAATAAACTAAAAGCTGAAAACATCTTAAAACATGAGTAACAAACATAATTTGATAAGATGGTGAATCACTACACTTAGTTTCTTAAAACTCTTTACTTTTGTAGAATAAGTAGAACTGAAGATGGCATATAGTAAAACATGGATACTATATGAATACTAGGTCTGAAACTACGTAATGGAGACTGACATAACTCGAGGATCTGAATATACAATCATACTTAACACAAATGCATAAACATACAAAACCAAACATAATATATACTAAGCTTGTCTGATTAACATAATGGCTGATAGCTGAATACTGGTCATGTAAGACTGAATTGTACTTAGTTTGAATAACTGGACTGAAACTATGGGAGTACTATGCGTATGAGGTGAGGACTATCTAAATAGCATGAGATAACTAAGCATGAATGTGTGGAGACTATAATATCTGAGAATGCAAGACTAAGTGTATATAATTTATGGTACTGAGATAATCTGTAATCTGAAAGATTGAAAACTATTAAACAGAATATCTAAAAGTCCATACACTTAGTCAAGTAAGTCTGAATTGAAGAGAAATTGAATACTGTACTGAGACTGTGGGAGGTATAATCTAACCGACATGCCCCAATCTAAGCTAATCAGGGTCCAATCTGTAACCCTATTAGAAGGGTGTCATACCATGCCACGGGTATTAACACAGGTTGTGTGGATCCACTAAAATAGAGTCTCGAAGGACTAAGAGTCACCCTCTACTGGCAGGTTCTCCAGTGAGATATGTGTTAACCCTCAACTGGCAGGTTAACAACTCAAACCTACGCTGGCTATGTAGTTCTGGAATGCAGAGATTGCTACTAAGAGTCATACCCTCAACTAGAAGGTGAGCCCCCATCCCTGGGTTCACTCGGTGCTAAATCCTACTCTTAACTAAAAGATATTGAATTACTAACCGGTGCATGCACTGATAACTAATAACAGATAAGCTCAGGTCAATGTATTCTGAAAATAATAGTGCATATGGATTCTAAGGTAATTATTAAAGTATAAACTGATACTGGAACTGGAACTGGAACTGGACTGAGTTTAATTGAACATGATACTAACTGAATGACAAGGTTCATGGTTTATTTGAAATCATTCTGAAGATACTAAAAACTATGTAAACAACTAAGTAACGGGTGTTCATAACCCTCCAGGACTCAATGGAATAATAATAGGAACACATAAAAGCTTTAAAATCAACAATAGAGAATCATTATTCAAAACCCAACATTTAGACATTTCATTAAACACATGGGAGTCATGAACTAGAACATGAGAATATGGTATACATGTGAAAAAAACATGAGTGCATGACTAAATTCATGAGTTGGGGATTTAACATGAAATCAATGAAATAGGCTATGGAAACTTGCAACTCAAAGCATGAATAGAATAATTCACTTGAAAATTCTTGTAGACATGGAAAAGTTCATAATTCGATATTATAACATGAAATTCAATTGGATACGTTATGAAAATCAAAACTTAAAGCATGAGATAACCTAACTTTTCATGAAAACATCCTTGGACATGAATTTGGTCAAATTACTGTAACACCCGTACTTTTCCTTGCTTAAATCCATCCCTAGAATGTTAAAGATTTGATTCAAAGATGAATACCTTTTTATTTTATGTGGTATTTTCCAGATTTTGACTTTCTATTGTGTGAGAAATTGAATAAGCTTTCCATCGATATAAGATTCGCCCATATTCGACATACGATTAAGGAGTTATGGCATTTTTAAGTTGATAGTGTGCCACCTGGGCACTTGGCACATCACGGAGACGGGTAAAATGACAATCGTCTATTCCAGTGTCCCTCCACGATAGCCTCACATCGCAGAGAATCCCAAATTCCTAATTGTCCCATCCCAATAGACCGGCGCGATGATGGCGCGTCGCGCCGTAAGCCAAATTGGCATTACTATAGGGCATCGCGATGGTGGCGCGTTGCGTTATAGTTCTAGGTCCCATTGTCAAAATTCAGTGGGACAACACGATAGCTCCGCATCGCGGAGGTCCCCCATTTCCCAGTCGTCCTTTTCAAGAGAGCCACCGTGATAGTGGCGCGTCACGGTGGCCCAGTAAATCAAGATTTTTGGTTGATTTCCAGTTCTAATTTAAAGTTTAATAGGGGCATTTTGGTCAATCCTCAGGGACCCAATCCATCCAAAACACATCATTAAGCATATACCAAAGTATTTTATGCTTATTTCATCATTTTTCTCTCAAAAGACCCTAGATCATCAAAGCTTCTTCTCCAAGAAACTCAATTCTTCCATTAATTCTCCAAGAAAATTCAAGATTAAGGATTCCCAATACAAGAACCCTAAGAATTCATCTTCAAAGCATCAATAGAGATCCAAGATTCAAGTTTTATCATCTAGTTCATCAATTGAGGTATGTGGGGTTTATGAACAAGGATCTTCTTCCATCCTTGTGCCCAAAACCAAGTTTTAATTATAAATTCATATGATTTTGAATGTTTATACATGAATTTCAAGTTAGGGTTCATACCCATTATTGTTATTCGCAAAGTTATGAGTTTCTAAGATATTTTGAAGTGAATTGCATGTCTATTTTCATGTTTTCGTGCCTATTGCAGTAAATTACAGACTTTGAGATGAATTATCATTATTTCCATTATCAAGCATGATTATTATGATATTTTGACATGAGATTTATGCATGGGTTATTGCCCCAAGATTGAATAATATTATTTCAAGAAAGATGATGCTTCAAGCATCTTATGAGTAGATTTCTTACAGATTTTTAGAAAAAGCTTTGATCTTTTGATCCTCAGTTTAGTCATGGAATCTATTTTATAGATTATTACAGATTACAGAACTCAGAACAGCTTTATTTACAGATTTACTCAACTGATTGCATAATTAGTTTTAGATAAACCCTTATGCTAGTTTTAAAGTGGATTTCCAACATAATGAGCGTAGCAAATAAAAAGGGAGTAGTATTTAGCACTGAGCGGGAAGTGTAGGTTTAGCGCATCCTACTTTCACAGAACTACGTAGCCAACGTAGGTACAGATTATTAGATTATTCCCATTTCTAGATGGATGACAGATTTAGCTTGTGATCGATCACATGGGTAGGTTTTACTCCCTGACAAGAGTGTGACACCTCTCCCCAATGTGAGGTTTCTTCCTTAGGAGGACGAGACGTTGCACTCCATGTTAGCTCATATGATTTATGTGGGTTAGAAGAGCCTCCTTTGCAGAACAGTTTTAAAGTATTTTTCCCTGCTAGCTAAAAGAAAAGAAAAGCAAATTAAGTGTAAAGGCTCACAGTTTTACTCAGATTATGCTTCACAGAAAGAAAATAATTACAGATTTTAGATTTCAGATTTCAAATTTAGAGGTGAGCTCTTTTTACACTTAGATAGTATGATTTACAGATAGAACATTAGCATAGCTTTTAGAACTAAATTTTATGGCTCACGGGATTTATAAAGTCTATTTTACTCCTTATTGCTACATATTACAGTATTTCATATATTCCAGCGTATGTGAGTCATTTACATTTAGCATGTATTGTATTATAAATGATGAATATGAGATTAGCATGTATTGTATTATAAATGATGAATATGAGATGATGTTTTACTTATGCATTTCACCCCCATATACTCAGTACATCCTCAAAGTACTGATCCATATATACGTCTATGTGCTACATTGTCTCAAAATGTAGGTACAAGTTGTAGTATGTGTAGACAGAATGAGACAGTTGCAGATTCCAGCCAGCAGAAGTGAGCCCTCCTACTTCGTTGACTTTAGTTTGATGTCATTTATGTACTTTACTTTCTTAGTCATATGTATTTATTAGTGGTAGTTAGAGTCGCGCCCCAGCTATCTATAGTCAGTAGAGTAAAGGCTTCACAAATGTCAGTTAGAGTTAGTTATGTAAATCTCACTCCCTCTTTTCAGATTGTGTCAGAATATAAAATGGTATCAGTATTGTATTTTCACAGATTCCATCATTTTTATGTTTCCACATAGTAAATTCAGCACTTTATACATATTTAATAAGTTGCTTAACAGTATACCAGTTCATGAGTTAGCTTGGGATCACTTGTGGTCCTAAGCACCATGTGACGTCTCGGGATAGATTTTCGAGGCGTTACAATTACTAAGGAAATCATGATTCAATCCAAGACAAGCAATTCATCAAGCATACAGAAAGCATGGACTTGTACATGGGGATATTCTAAACATGAGCATTCAATTCAATAACATGAAATTTACTTGAGTATGACATGAGAAACAAAATATATAGCATGAGGAAATCAAATCTTCCATGGGATCATACATGGGCTGAATTTAATTTAAATCACCATGAAAACATGAAATTCAATCTTTAATTGAAAGAAAAGGGGTTTTGGGCTCCATGGGTGAAAGGGGGTCCAAGGATGAACTCCCACATACCTTAATGGACTTGACTTGGTGGAGAAACCTTGAACTTGAAAGCCATGGAGATGATCTTGAAAGCTTTCTTGAGATTCTTGGATTAGGGAACTCAAAATCTTGATTTTTCTTTAAGAGGAGGTGATGGAATGGATGATCTTGAGGAGGAATGATTAGGGTTTGTTCTTAACTCCCTAATGGATGCTTAACATCGTGTTTTTATGACCTGGTTTGAGGTGAAAAAAGACCTCATTGCCCCTCCTCATTTAAACCAAAAATTCGTAACCCGAATTGTGATTTGAAGGCTCACCGCAATGCGGTATAATCGCGGTGGCTTATTGCCTCACACGAAAACTGCCATAACTTTCTTCTTGAGTATCGGATTAAGGAGAAATTGGTATCGTTGGAAAGCTGACTCAATCATCTATAATTTTGTGGGTCTTGAGCTAAAAAATCTACATAAATCAAAAGTTATACACTTTCAAAGTTGACCCTTGTAGAATCGAATACCAAACTTTGGACGAATCAAAGTATCTTAGCTCAACTTGGCTCTAAGTGATTTCTATGAACATTCTTCACCTAATAAGAACTTAACACACTAGGATAAAGATCATTACACGTGCATTTGAATTATGAATCAAGAACATGACAAATACACCTTCACCGCGATGCGCCAAGGCTGCCACCGCTATAGCCACCGCGACGCGCCACAATCGCGGTGACTTGCTATTTTGGAATTTCAAACGTGGTCCAAACCTCGTTCGAAAAATCTAAAAACTACCCGAGACATGCTACTTACACCCCTGAACATGAATCAACTCAAAAACTTACGTCTTGGGGTCGAAAAGGTCACTTTAAAAATTGTCAAAGTTAAGAGGCCAAAACTTAAGTTAAGTCTCCAACCCTTAGCTAAATCTTCAGGATTTTAGCCTCTTATGCAAGCACTAGGAGCTGAAATAAACTAAAGAAAGTATGGGGTATTACATTTAACCTATGTATCAAAGTTAATAGTGAACAACTATTAATGGACCGTATCTAATAATGGGGTAGGGTAGGTACCGTATCTAAAATTTTAGTATAAAATTACAAAACAATGGATTACTATAAAGGCTTAAACTCCTATGATATTTATTTAGTTGTGCAGTTGATCCTGGCTAAAAGTTGGATGCATGAACCAAAGTTTTCTAAAAGATATATTAAGGGTGTCCAATCTTTTATGCGACTTGTTCGATCTCACTTTGATCGAAATACAAAAATTCGATGCCTATGTACAGATTTCTTAAATGTGTTTTTTCAAACACAATAAGTAGTGCATGACCACTCATTACTCAAAGGAATTATGGAAAGTTACGTGCACTGGAGACACCCTAGGGAACAATCACAAATGAGAAAAAACAATGAAGCAATTTACAGTGAAGATGAAAATGAAGCCCATGATAAGAATGATGGGATCCGTACTATGTTAGAAGAGGTCGCTGAAGGATCATTTATCAATTATTTGGAGGAAACTAGTAATAATGTGTGTAGTGATATGAGTAAGAAAGAAGCTATAACATTTGATAAATTGCAGAAAGAAGCTGAACATGAATTATACCCAGGATATAAGAAATTTTTTAAGCTTTCATTTCTTGTGAAGTTGCTACACTTGAAAGTATACAATCAATAGAGTAATAAATCATTTGATATGTTGCTAGAGTTGCAAAAAGAGGTATTTCCTACTGATGAGACACATCCTAAGTCATACTATGATGCTAAAAACATGTTGCATGGCTTGGGATTAGGATGTATTTCGATTCATGCTTGCAAAAAATAATTGTGTGTTGTACTAAGCTAAACATAAAGATGGACAAGAGTGTCCACAATGTGGTACTTTGAGGTGGAAAATTAACAATAGAAAGGATAAAAGGATTCCTCAGAAAGTTCTGCGGTATTTTCCATTAAAGTAGAGACTTCAAGGGTTATTTATGTCTAGTAAAAAAAGTGTGGACATGAGGTGGCATAAAGAGAAACATCTTGATGAGGTGAATATATTAAGACATCTCGCTTATTCTGAAGCATGGAACGAGTTTGACAAGAATCACAAGTGGTTTGCACAAGAACCTCATAATATTAGACTCGATCATACAATTGATAGTTTTAATCCATATGCTAACATAAGCACATCATATAGTATGTGGCCTGTCATTCTTGTTCCTTATAAGCTTCCTCCATGGAAATGTTGTAAGGACCTATTTATAATGATGTCATTACTTATCCCTGATCCCCAAGCACAGGGAAAGGATATTGATATTTATTTGCGTCTTTTGGTTGATGAATTGAAAGAGTTATGGAGTGATGGTGTAGAGACATTTGATGCATAAGCTGGGGAATGCTTCAAAATGCATGCTACTGATTTATGGACCATAAATAACTTTCCAGCTTATGGTATGTTTTTCAATTCTCTACTTTCCTAGTTGTCCATTTTCCTAAAGAGAAAAGTTGTGCAATTATTAATTGATTTCGTATGAAAAAAAGGTGTTCTTTTAGTTGTTTGACAACACATGAGAAAATTGAATTTTCATTCATTGTTGTAGTGAATCTTGTTTTTCTACATATGTTATGTTTATGTTTAGGTTATAAACTATTGCTGAACATATAATTTTTTCAATGAATTAGGTAATTTATCTGGATAAAGCACTAATGTAATGATCCATTTCGCCGTTACTAAATTATTCATGATAAATTCATTCCTCAATATTAATTTGGGTCCAAATTAGCCAATATTTTATTTATTATGTCACCTTAAACTTTTTGGTGAAGATTTTAGCCTTCGGATGTGTCTAGATAGACTCTAGCCCAATGAATTTAATTATTCTTGAGTTCTAATATCAATAACTTAGTTTGAAATTTCTTTAGCTATTAATTAAGGTCATACAATATCCCTAACACAAAGTTAAGTTTAAAACTTTACTTTCGATATGGGTTTTTATTAGGATCAACTTCAAATGATCATATCTCTTATAATATAAGAAGTTACGAAACCCAACACCTACCAAATTAAAGATCTCTGATTTCTCTTTCTAACGCAATAAACCGTTCCTCAATCTGAATTCAGAGTAAAAAGTTATGACTATTTTACGGAGTACTGTCCAAGATGAGACGGGAATTCGCTGTAACAAAAATTCTGATGGTATTTAAATCAACTTCAGCCGTATTTTAAGTCGAAAACTCCTAAATTTCATTCCCCAATCCTAGAGAGGTGATTTCTCAAGGCTTAAGGTGAAATTCCTTCGTTGAGATAAGTTTTTGCATTATTTTCTTCGTCTTTTAATCCTTTAACATCTTAGAATCCTTAGAAAGACCTTTAATGGTGGAATCCTTTTGGGAAATACTCATGGGTGTTTTTAGTATGACGTAGAGCTGATTCTAAACTGTAAATTAAAGATTCTTAACATGAATTTCATAAACAAGATTATGAATTTTAATGGTTAGGAACCTTGAATTTCGTATAGATGAGACCTTTAGCATAAAAACTCTATTAATGGAGATGGATTAAACTTGAAAGAGCTAATTAGTGATTAATTAAACTTGGGGAATAATATATATTTTGCGGAGAAATTTTAACTTTTTTGAGAGTCGCCACTTAATTTTGAAAAGGAATTAAGAAAACTTTAGAGAGTTACTTCAAACGATCCAAAACAGAAAAATCGTTTAGGTTAAGAGATTCTGAGTAAGCGGTTCCTATTAATATTTTAGGAAGGTGTTAGGCACCTAAAACGTCCGCTAACTTGCGGTTATCTGGACTGTTTGAAAATCATCTTTGATTAACCTTAGAAAAAAGTTTATTTTTGAAAAGCAATTTTAGAAAAAATTTGGTGTTTATGCAAAGCCAGTTTTTTAGTGACTTAACAAAGGATTTAACTAGGTTCGCAAAACATATAAGGCAAACAAGTATAAAAAAAAGGGGGAAGGGGAGGAAGTAAAGGATTCAGGCCATTGAGCCAAAATCGATAAACCCTGTCCTAGACTAATGGGCGTTCGACCCATTTCACCTGTCCTAATCTAGTTTTCGAGCCTTTGACTCGAGTCTCGCTTTCACCTGTATTAAATACAACCTTGGCTTCGTGGCCCAAATGAATGAATAAAAATAAATAACTAAATAAAGACAACAATAATAAATGACTAAATAAATAAATGAAATGGAAACCGAGACTTTCAAGTCTCTTGGCCGCTTCAAATGTGGGTTTTTAACCCGTAATTCCTCTTTCGACTTCTTACATCCGTATGTCATGTGATCATCTTTTGGGTCTTCAAATTCGATTCATGACTAAGTGGGCCCATAAGGAACATGCAAAGGGAAAGAGAGTCTATGCAAACAACTCGAGCGTATCCACATGCAAAGGGCAAGTAGAGTAATTAATAAATGTCCCAACATTAACATAGAAACAAAATGTGCTAAAGTATTATGTATTTTATTTAGTAGTGGGCAAATATTAAGTATATGAAAAGGGCACGTTAATTTAGCGAAGGTAATTCTCATTCAAAATTTCAACAGGAAATGATTTACCCATTGGTAAGAGCATATTCGAAAAAAAGTTCACAAAGCAACGAAACACCAAATTTATGCACAATCATACAGGGAAACTAATAAGTCAAGTCAAGATCTACGCGAACCAGTGACAGACTTTTAAAAAGACAAGAAGGAAGGAGGAAATTTTTAGATGTTTAACAGTAGATGAAATGAACAGGAAAAAGAACAACCTAACCAAAGAGGCAATCCATGAATTTTAATTCAATACGAGCCTCTCAACTTCAATATGAACAACCAGAGAAAGACTTTCGAAGGGACTGCGTATTCCCATAATTTGGACAGTTTAGGAGAAACACCCAGATTTCCCCTATCTGATTAAACATAACAGACTATGGTCCTTTAGCTATTGAGAAAATCAAATTCACACTATGCATAGGTAAGTTTACCCTCACTTAACACTATAATCAAACAAACATACAAAGCGTTTACTAACATATAATCACTTGGATAATCCAGGAAGCATTTAGGCAAAGCTTGAATAGAAACTTTTCATCGAAATATAACAAATCAAGGCTGGTCAACTTATACAGTGCTCTAACGGAAAATAGTTATATTGGAGACCGTGCAAGGATAGGAAATACATAAATAACCTCCAATCATATGAAAATATTGTTATTTCGTCACCCACAAAATAATTCACTGTAAACAATGAAGCCTTGATGTAGCTAAGGGTGAAGAGAACATTGTTACAGGGGATTTTGAACATGAACAACAATGGGCAGAAAAACTAGCTAACTAATTAATCAGCGTAGATAGATAAATAGAAGTGTAGATCAAATTAATCACCCAAAACAAAGGAAAACAACCAACTCGTTAGCTAAACCTTGATTCAAATACCATTTATAATTGTAGCTTCGAACATATATATTCAAATTGACCCTAAGGACTTAACAGATTATGTTAATGAAAGATAAATCTAACACAACTTTCAATCCTACTTCATCCGTTTACTTCCTCGAATACCAAATGAAACAGTATTTCAAAGCACTTCTATGCTAAATTCCTCATTCTGGTTAGCTAAGGGTAAGTAAACAAATCGACTGGCTATACAAAATAAAGTTAGATTTATGTAAGAAAGAAACTCCCAATACGTCATAAGTGTATCCAAAAAATTTGCCAACATTCATCAATACCAATGGATTTCAAAGCCTCTAATAGCGAACTTCCTCGCATACGTACTATCCAAAATTCCACTAAAGAACCACCAGACGAAGAAGAAAAAAAAATCAAAATTGAATGGAATGAGGTATTACCTGTTTTAGAGAAGCAAAACAGGACTTAAGCTCCTGTCGAAATATCAACCACCGGAAATTCGATGTCTTTTACAAAAAATCTCGACTAGCATGTTTCTTTCTCTAGTGTTTTCGCTACCGAACAGTTTTCTTTTTCTCTAACCCCCTATTTTCTTTGCTTTTCTCTTGCTTTTCTTTCCAAAGAAATAATAATTTTCCGCTCTTTTGGTTTTGGACCTAGCTAGCTCAGAAAATTTTCCAACCCAAAAGAAGAACTCTCAATTTTCCCCAAGTTTCCAGCCTTCTCCAACAAAGAATGAAAGGCCCCTTATATTGAAGATGAACATGGGTATTTTTTGGGGACCTTTTGAAATAGGATATTCTTGGATTTGAAATTCGAATTCCTCTTTCCAGCTTGCTGTTTCATCAACAAACGTACCCATTTTGGAATTTGTGGTCCAATAAGATTTAGGGAAAATGAATTCTTTGCCAAGAGCCAATGAAATTATGACATACATGTACGAAATCGTACCCCCATACCCGAGATTCATGGAATTAAGCCGTTGATAGGATACCTAGCTTGTTTCTAGAAAGTTCGAGGGTTTTCTTCATGGGAACCCGCATGGGACACGTGAAGAGGGCTACACACGGGTTGATTTTGGGATGATTTTATGGTTTTCGGGTTGAGGTTGGTCGTATTCGGGTTGATGGCTGATGTTGGGTGTTGTCGCGATATTGTTGTTGTTTGATTTTGAAGCTGTTGTGGTTTGATGTTGTTGCAGAGAAAGAAAAGGAGTGAAGAGTATTGGGCCCGGGTAGGATCTAGTGAAGTTGGGCTTGGTGTCTGGTTTTTAAGATTAAAAGGGGAAAAGGAGCTGCTGGTTATTTTTTAATGACTTTGGGCTGTGAATTGAAATAAAAAACAAAAATGGGTTGCTGGTGGATGGGTTGTTTTGGGCCTGGGTATTGGGTTTTAATTTGGGTCAACTAAGTAGAAGGATTTTGAGAATTAGGATTAGGATTTTGGATTACACTTTAGGCAATTAGATTTAAATTCTAGCCAAATTGAATACCAATTGGTCAATTACATTACAATTGGGCCAATTTTGATTTCAATTAGAGTCAAATTTAATAAATTGACTAGATCAAATCGAAATTCAATACGAATTAATACCTTGTTTAATCTTGAGCTTCTTAATGTAATAAAATTAAACACATATTCATTCAAATGAATTATTTTTTGAGAGAAAATTATAATTAAATCAAGATTTTAATCCTTTTTATTTCAAAACAAACCTTGATTAAAATTCGATACTTTATAAAAAATAGATATTTAAGTAACATAACTATATAATTTCGTATAATTGAATACGATAATAAATAATTGTCACTTAAAATGACAAGCTTGCCCAGATGAATATTTTTTGAAAAGTTTCTATTCAGACGAAATAAATATTTTGATTTTATTAAAAACCGAAGAAGCTCAAAATTAAACTTGGTTGTGGAGGGAAAAAATTAGGTGTCAACAACTGCTCCCTCCCTTTGGGTAGGATGGATCAAGTAATTCTGGGCAATGGGAGGTTGACGTTCCTAAATTTTGTCTGACTAGATTCGAATCTGAAAGAAGTTGGTTTTTGCTCGAGTTTCATAGAGTTATGGTCGGACCTCGGTATCAGGTTTCCTACATATCTCAGGTTATATGAGAATTCAGTCCACTTGTAGTTCATAGAGCTTGATTTTAAGCACGATTTTCAAGAAAATTCACCAACTATCACGGTTTTAGAGTTTTTGGTTAAATCGAGAAGCTGAGAAATAAAGGGATTTGGGGGAGGTTGGAATGCAGTAGAGTTTTCTACACAGAGCCCGGCCTACATATCCTTAAGATTTCAGGGAATCAGACTGTTTATAGTTTGACTCGATCGGTATAAAATATAGTCTTTTGTTTCAGACAATCTTTGGCTTGGGATGAGTGACAAGTTAATGAGTTGCGGAAAAGAAGCTTGTAACCTCTTAACCATGAATGTGGGATCCTTCACATCCATAGGCAAGAACTTACCTCGACATAAATTCCAAAACTCTAAGAGTCCTATCACTCGAATTTGAAAGAAAGAGAAGGTTACCCTCGGCATGAGTTTAGAAATATTCCGAAGGTGAATATGAAACCAAAATACCCCAAAATACCCATATACCTTCTAACAGGGGTGTGGTTGGATGGTGGTGGCGATCATCCTTTAGCTCGCATCCTAAGAGTTTGACGTCCCTCTCTAGACTATGTCCCATTTTGCTGCTAAGAAAGAGTTCCACATTGTGTTGTGTCCTATCTAAAGTTGTCCGCACCTGTGGTTTTGATTTGAGATTTTCATCCTCTCGGATGCTCTCGACAATTCTTCAAACAAAAAGTGTTAGTGCTAAACATAATTCACGAAAGAGGTATGTAGTCTTTTACTATATCTCCAAGTGAGTTGTGGCCTGAAAAGCGGAGTCATCTCTTCATGTACCACTTTGGAATGAAATAACTGGCAACAACAATCACAACAACCCTCTTGGTTGTTGTATAATTATGACATTTGTCGGTTGAATATGTCTTCAAAGTGGGGTGGCCCTTTTGGACACCGGCGATACTTTATACAGAACGGTCCATACACCCGTGTAATCTTGTGCTGGTATGGCAACCCTTTTGGTTACCTATATCACTTGTTGTATGTGGAATGATAACCTCTCCGGTTATAGCTGATGATCGATAAATTTCCCTTAAATTGTCAATCTTTGGATAATCTTGCGCATTATTTGATGTTGGATACGAGGCGACTTATAGATATCCTTTGAATTGCTAGCTTTTAGGTAATCCTGCACATTATCCGACCTTGGCTAAGAGATCGCTTACAGATATCCCTCCAATCGCTAGTTTTTAGGTATTCCTGCACATCATCCGACCTTGGATACAAGATGACTTATAGATATCACTCAAATTGCTAGTCCTTGGGTAATCCTGCACATAATCGATCTTGGATATGACGTGTCTTATAGAGAACCCTTGGACGTATCAATTTGATAATCTCGTATATTCTCTGGTAAGTATTTAGTTGCGACTTATAGATAAACTTTAGACTATTGATTTTTGGGCGATCTTGCACACTATCCGGTTAGGATGTTGTTGTGTCTTAAGGATGACCTACAGGCTATCAACTCATAGGTTATCTTGCACACTATCCTATTTCAAATAATTTGACTTATAGATAACCCTCAAATTATCAATTTCTAGGAAATCTCATATATCATCCATCTTTAGACACCGACTTAAAGGCATCCCTTCAAATCGTGTGCTCTTGATGCATTCAGATGTTGATTCATAAAATGATGAGATATCCTCGACGCCAGCGTTTATGTCTTGCGTGTCAACAAATATGAAATACTTATGACATCCTCGACGCTAGCATTTTTGTCTTGCGTCTCAACAGATATGAAATGAGATGATATCCTCGACGCCAGCGTTTATGTCTTGCGTGTCAATAGATATAAAATACTGATGATATCCTCGACGCTAGCGTTTATGTCTTGCATGTCAACAGATATGAAATGGCCCTCTTGGCAAATGATATGAATGGCCCTCTTGGCAATGATATGAAATGGCCCTCTTGGCAATGATATGCAATGGCCCTCTTGGAAATGATATTCAATGGCCCTCTTGGCAATGATATGAAATGGCCCTCTTGGCAATGATATACAATGGCCCTCTTGACAATGATATGAAATGGCCCTCTTGGCAATGATATAAAATGGACCTCTTAGCAATGATATGCAATGGCCCTCTTGGCAATGATATGAAATGGCCCTCTTGGCGATGATATAAATGGCCCTCTAGGCGATGATATGAAATGGACTTCTCGGCAATGAGATGAAATAGCTCTCTTGGCAATGATATGAAATAGCCCTCTTGGCAATGATATGAAATGTCCCTCTTGGCAATGATATGCAATGGCCCTCTTGGCGATGATATGAAATGGCCCTCTTGGCAATGATATGCAATGGCCCTCTTGGCAATGATATGAAATGACCCTCTTGGCAATTTAAAAACAGTTTCACCAGAGTTTGTTTGTCTACGTCTTGATTTCTACATGTACCTGTACTTGAAGTAGACGATTAGTAGACACAAAATCGCTTTTGCTAGCGACCATTTTTAAGAAAAATTATAAATACAATATTCGTAAAGAAAAGAAGACGCCTTTGTTTGTCCTCCCTAATCTCAAGAAATGAGATGGACAATTCAGATGGTCCTCGATAAATGGGTATTAAACCCATTTTTGAACTACCAAAAAATATCGTTCTTAAGCATTATATGCTCTGGCATGGCTCCCGACTTGCTTGAGGATTTTTTGAAAGAAACGATCATTTTGTATATCGATCACTGTATCCATAAAAAAATGATTAGTTTGAATAAAACTACTCTCTGTCGACCTTCTTCGATCCTTGATGTGTTCCTCGCTATATTTCAGGTGCCCCGTCACATTGGTACCTCCACCCTGGGTCCCTGCTCCCATAGACGCCTAGGCAATCACTAAGTAAATGATTTGTAAAGATTTTTTTTTTCAAAAGTAGTCTTATTTTTAGGAAATAGTTTCGAAAGTATCTGTAAAAGCTTTAGAAAATCTCTGTCAGTCATGTCATGTACTAGCTCAACGAACGTCTTCCTCGTGGCTTTGACTATATTCGACGGATGATTTCCAGAACTCATGATCATTGTTAGAGGGTTCTTCAAATAGTGCTTTCATAGCCAGAAATTGAGTCTACCTAGACTTTGTCGCAGTTGGTGGCTTCAAAATCTTGGCTTTAACCTCTGGTGCCGGGGAATTTGAAATATATTCCAGCACTTGGTGGAAATTTTGAGGCCTCCCTCAAAATTTCTGCCCCAGTTTAAAGTATCTGAGATGATATCATCTCGAGTGGATCTGAAGTCTTTGCTGATCTTCATTCTCTTTATTGGATGTTGATCTTCTCTTGGGAATTTTCGAGATTCCTTCTCGAAAATTTTGCCTCAGTTTCCATTTCCTGGGGTTATATGACCGAGCCGTTGGGGCGCCTACGTATCCCGTTGAAGCAGGAATCAGGTCAAACTTAGTTCAGGACTACGCTAGGGATATACAGAAAGAAATTAATGAGTTGACCGAAGCCGACATAGGCTGCCTACGTATCCCTTTCTTGGGAATTCAGGTCAAACGTAGTTTGTACATAAAAGGAAAGGATAAAATTTCCTAAGGGGTTGACCGAAGCCGACATAGGCCACCTACGTATCCCTTTTTGGGAATTTAGGTCAAACGTAGTTCGTACATAAAAGGAAATGATAAATCTTCCTAAAGGGTTGACCGAAGCCGACATAGGCCGCCTACGTATCCCTTTTATTGGGAATTCAGGTCAAACATAGTTCGTACATAAAAATAAAGGGGTTCTAGGCAATTACACATTATAAAATACATTATTATAAGGCGATTACAGATAAACTAGGAAACACAAAAACTAGAATATCTTTCAAACATAGTATCTTTTTACTGCATCAGAATTGATTGGTTTGGTCCACTCTTGTCTATCCATCTGAAACAAAATCAGAGCCCCTCCATATAGTACCTTGCGAACTACGTACGGCCCTTGCCAATTCGGAGCGAACTTTCCCTTGTACTCTTATTGGTGAGGGAGTATGCGTTTGAGAACTAATTTCCCAACTTCAAATATTTGAGCTCTTACTTTCTTATTGAAGGCACGAATCATCTTGTGCTGATATAACTGACCATGACACACGGCAACCATTCTCTTTTCATCAATTTCACAGCGAGCGCAAACCCATTATTCATTACTTAGTCTGGCTTCCTGAATAATCTTTAGGAAAGGTATTTCAACCTCATCAGGTATCAAAGCTTCATTCCCATAAACCAATAGATAAGGGGTCACCCCGATGGAGGTTCGAACTATTGTGCGATACCCTAGCAAAGCGTAAGGCAATATCTCATGCCATGATCTATCATTTTAGATCATCTTTCTCAAGATCTTCTTGATGTTCTTATTGGAAGCTTCCATGGCTTCATTTATCTGTGGACGATATGCGGTTGAGTTGCGATGCACTATTTTAAATTGATCACAAATCTCATTCATCAAGTGACTATTCAAGTTTGCCCCATTATCAGTAATGATCGATTCTGGCTCTCCAAATCGACAAATCAATCTATTCCTGACGAAATCTACAACCACTTTCTTAGTGACGGCTCTATATAAAGCAGCTTCGACCCACTTAGTAAAGTAGTCAATAGCAACCAAAATAAATCTATGCCCATTCTATGTTGGTGGCTCTATTGGTTCGATAACATCCATGCCCCAAGCTACAAAAGGCCAACGTGAATTCATCGCATGAGGCTCATGTGGAGGCATTCGAATCAAATCTCCGTGTATCTGACAATTTGGACACTTCTGCATATACCTGCTACAATCATTTTCCATAGTCATCCAGAAGTAACCGGTTCTCAAGATCTTTCTAGCAAGGGAAAACCCGTTCATGTGGGGCACGCAAACTCTAGTGCGTACTTATTTTATCAATTTATTGGCTTCCGCAGCATCGACGCATCTTAAGAATACCAAATCTGGAGTCCTCCTAAAGAGGATTTCCCCACTTGGAAAATAGTTCTTCGCCAAACGCCGGATTGTCTTCTTTTGGTTGTTACTGGCCTCTTCCGGATATGTTCCAGATTCTAAATACCTTTTGATGTCATAGTACCATGGCTTTCCATCAGGCTCCTCTTCAACGTGTGCACAATATGCGGGTTTCTCCTTCAAGCTTATTTCCAAAGGATCAATGTAACTCTGATCTGGGTGCTGAATCATGGAGGATATAGTGGCCAAAGCGTCAGCAAACTTATTTTGTATCCTTGGGATATGTCTGAAATCAACTTCTTTGAATTTTCCACATAATTCCTGCACCAGCTCCACATAAGGAGTAATCTTGGAATTTTTTACCACCCATTCTCCCCGTACCTGATAAATTAGTAAGTCTGAATCTCCGATGACTAGCAATTCACGAACATCCATATCAAGTGCCAATTTGAGACCTAAGATGCAAGCTTCATATTTGGCCATGTTAGTGGTGCATGGGAAACGCAACTTAGCAGTCACCGGATAGTGTTGACCCATTTCTGACACAAAAACTGCTCTGATTCCTGAACCTTTAAAGTTGACCTCCCCATCAAAGAATAGCCTCCATCCGGGGTAAATTTATGTAATGTCTTCTCCTACGAATAAAATTTCCTCATCTGGGAAATAAGTCTAAAGTGGCTCATATTCATCATCAACTGGATTCTCTGCCAAATGATCTGCTAAAGCTTGCCCCTTGATTGCCTTTTGAGTTACATACAATGTCAAACTCACTCAGCAATATTTGTCATTTGGCTAGCTTTCCCGTGGGCATGGCTTTATGGAATATATACTTCAATGGATCCATTCTTGAGATGAGGTATGTTGTGTATGAAGACAGATAATGCCTCAACTTTTGTGTGGCCCAAGTCAAAGCGCAACATGTCCTTTCTACGAGAGTGTAACGGGATTCATATGGTGTAAACTTTTTACTCAAGTAGTAGATGGTTTTCTCTTTCCTATCAATCTCATCATGTTTCCCGAGGACACATCCAAAAGCATTTTCTGAGACTGATAGGTAAAGCAGCAATGGAATTCCTTCTCTGGGCGAAACTAAAATCGGCGGTGCAGACATATATTCCTTGATGCGGTCGAAAGCTCTCTGACATTCTTCTATCCACTCATTCAATGCATTTTTCTTGAACATCTTGAGAATTGGCTCGCATATGACTGTTGACTGAGCAATGAACCTGCTAATGTAATTCAAATGGACCATGAAACTTATAACCTCCTTCTTGGTCCTCGACGGTGGCAAATCCTGAATTCTCTTGATTTTGGATGGGTCTAGCTCGATGCCTCTCCTGCTGACTATGAATCCCAGTAACTTCCCTGATGGCACACCAAAAGCACACTTAGCAGGATTTAACTTTAAATTGTACTTTCTTAATCTGTTGAAAAATTTCTCTAGATGGATCAGATGATCCGAACTCTCGCGGGATTTGATAATTACATTATCCACGTACACCTCAATCTCTTTATGAATCATATCATGGAAAATTGTCGGGATAGCCCTCATATATGTTGCACCCTCATTCTTGAGACCAAAAGGAATTACCCTGTAATGATAAACACCCCAGGGCATAATAAAAGCCATTTTTTCTGCGTTTTCCTCATCCATCAATATCTGATGATACCCGGCAAAACAATCAATAAAAGACTGCATTTTATCTTTTGCACAATTATCAATGAGGACGTGAATGTTGGGCAGCAGAAAATTATCTTTAGGACTGGCTCTATTCAAGTCTCTATAGTTAACACAAATTTGAATCTTGTCGTCCTTCTTTGGCACTGGGACAATAATGGCTAGCAATGTCGGATATTTTGTGACCTCCACAACCTTAGACTGGATTTATTTTTTTACTTCTTCCTTGATCTTTAGACTTAAATCTGGCTTGAATTTTCACATTTTTTGCTTGACTGGATCAAACTCAGGATTTATCGGCAACTTATGAGACACAATACTGGTGCTCAATCCCGACATATCATCATAAGACTAAGCAAACACATCAATGTGTTCCCGCAACAGGTGAATGAGCTCTTTCTTTTGTGCTTCCGCCAGGTGGAAACTGACACTTGTTTCTTTGATTTCATCATGATCTCCCAAGTTGGCTGTTTCAGTTTCCTCTAGGTTAGGCTTCTCCCGGTTCTCAAACTCCTCTATATCTTCAACTAATAGTTTCTTATCACCTTCCTTCCAATCATCATTATTCACTTCATTTTGTTCATCTAAGCTTTGACATGACATGAAATTGGTAGGTTTTGAGCGACTGTAATAAACAAACAATCTAAGTTAAATGATAACAAGATAATAATAAAATGTACGAATAGTGGAGTTTCAAAAAATAATTTTTTTTTAAATAAAAGAAGGCATTTTCATTGAAATTTGAGAGATAATTACAAACTATGGCTCATGACTCGCTCAAACACAAGCCCATGCCTTTTGAAAGCAGTAAAAATACGAAAAAAAAATTAAGATGTAAAGGGTGGATCGCGGGGCCTCCTCCGGATCATCACTGATTTTAAAAACTATTAGTAATTGCTCTTTCATCTACCACGATGGGTGTCGGGTTATGAATGGAGTGGAGGTCCAGTTTTGTAAGGCCTCCCCTGGTGCAATCTTCTTCACCCCACTAGGCTTTGGGAAATCTTCTGGTACAGCATTGCATCCCTCAAACAAATTTATCTATCCCATCATCATTCGACATCTCACACATGGGAAATGACTGGTACAGGAGAGGTAAGGGCCTAAACAGACTCGCCTCTGACTTATTCTCAATCTCATCCTCCTTGGTAGACTGATATCCTAACTCATACTTAAAGGCTTTCTTTAGGATTATAACAGGCTCAATAATTCCTTGCAGATTCTTACCCAAACCTCGACCAGGCTCGAACCCATTTCTCAACATCACAGCTGCAATTATTTTATAGACAGAAGGCATTAGAGCTTTGAGCGTCAGATCCTTTTCCACAGTATTTACAATTTCCACTGTATAGAAGCTACTACCCTTTGGAATATCTTCAATCACGGGCACATAACCATTGGGATGATTCGCTCGGCTTCCTTCCCCTTGGATGACTATTTCATGATCCTCCCAAATGAACTTCAATAATGGATGAAGAGGTGATGAAACTTCCTTTGCACCATGTATCCATGGCCTTCTCAAGAGCAGGTTGTAACTAGGATGAATGTCCATAACATGAAACTTAGTATTGAATTCAGCAAGTCCCATTTGGATGTACAAATCAATTTCACCTATGGTATCTCTCTGCCCTCATCAAATGCTCTCATATTTACATGGCTTTGGCGAATTTTCCCCAAATCATAGCCCATTTGAACCAACGTGAAGAGAAGACAAATGTTAACACTAGATCTGTGATCTATCAATACCTGATTAATCACATAGTCTCGACAAATGACAGTGACGTACAATGTCTTGTTATACATCGCTCCTTCAAATGGCAACTCTTCATCGTTGAATGATATGCGATGAATTCCCACAACATTTCCTATTATCGCAGCCAGTTTCTCAACACTCATCCCTGTAGGAACATACGCTTTATCCAAGACCTTCGATAAAGCCTGTCGGTGGTATTGCAAACTCATTAATAGTGCCAAAATGTAAATTTGAGCCGGAGTTTTCTCTAAATGTTTGACAATTGAATAGTCCTTTAGTTGTATACGCCTCCAAAATTCCTCATCCTCTTCTTCAGTGATTGGCCTTTTCTATGAATCTTTTTTGTTGTTCAATTCTTCAGGAATGTAGCATCGTCCCGATCGCGTCATCCCTTGGGTAGCAGCGGTCTGTACAATATATTCCTTCCTTGGCAGGGGAGTGTGCACTTGAGTCGGGTCCGTCATCACTATAAATGGGGATTTCTCGTTGACACTTAAGGAAGCCACAGCTCTCTCTATCTTTTCTACCTCTTCCGCCGCTTTGTATTTTTCTGAATTCACCCTAGTAATAGTCTGGCCATACGCCCATTCTCCTTCTATTTCAATCATGTTAACTATAGATCACCCATGATTAGTCAATGGGTTACTGTTAATATTTGGCGTCGGTGACTGAAGCGTGATGACCTTCTGATCGATCAAATCTTGGATCTTATGTTTCAAGTTAATACAATCCTCGGTACTATGCCCCGCTGCTCCTGAATAATAGGCACAATTTTGATCGGCATGATAAAATTGGGAGTTAGGATTGATAGGCTTTGGCTGGATCGGTTGCAAATGACCGGTATTCTTCAATATTTCAAACAGTTGGGTTCGACTTTCAGCTAGCGGCATGAAGTTTCGGGGAGGTTTCTTTTTTAAGTTTGGACGTGGAGGGTTATAATGGTTCTGATTTACAGGAGGAGGTACTTGATGATAATTTAGAGGTGCTTAGATGTTTGTTCGGTTATTTGGAAGAGTAGATTGAGCATGAGGCTAACAATTTAGTGGTGGAACTTGGTAATGAGGAAAAATATTTGGTTGTGGTGCTTGGTATTGGGATTGGATATTTGGGAGTGGAGCTTGGTGATGGGGTTGGACATTTAGGAGTGGAGCTTGATATTAGGGTTGGGTGTAGAATACGTGCTGAAAGCTTGGTGATGGCGGAGAGGAGAAAATATTCCTAGGGTTGAACCTCTTTTTCATTTTTGCAACAAAATCAATAGAGACCACACCTACATCCTATTTTATCTTTTTCAAGAACATAGTAGTCCCGGACGATGTTGGGGTCTTGGTAATTTTTCCTGTCTAAATACCTTCTTCTAGTAATTCTCCAATTTTTACCAAATTTGCAAAAGTCGCCCTGACAGCGGACACCATCTTGGTATAATATTCTCCCTCTTGAGCACGAGAGAACACTGACACCATCTCTTTCTCAGACATGGGGGGTTGTACTTTAGCAGCTTTTTTTCTCCAACGAAAGGCGTAGTCTCGAAAACACCCATTATTCTTCTGTTTGATCCGATCTAGTGAGTATCAGTCAGGAACTATCTCAATGTTAAATGTGAACTTGTCAAGGAAACCCTTGACCAAAGCTCTCCAACCAGTCCATCTTTTCAATTCCTGAGACATAAACCATTCTAAGGCTTCGCCACTTAAACTCCGGCTGAAAAAATGCATCAATAATGCTTCATTTTTCCCTACCCCCACCATTTGATCACAATACCTTCTCATAAGGGCCATTGGGTTTCTGGTACCGTTGAACAATTCAAACTTAGGGACCTTGTACCCTTCTGGTAGATCTACTCCAGGGTGAACACATAAGTCATCGTAACCTAAACCGTCGTGGTCCCTCGCTCCATGATATTCTTTGATCCTCATGATCTCTTCATTCATATCTAGAAACTTCATTTCATGCTCGGTCCTCTACTCTTTCTCCTTCTCCTCGTAATGGTCCATCTCAGGATTTGGAAGGGGATTATATATAGATGTCAAGGGATATGATGGTATGAGGAGGATTTATAAGGGAGTCTTGATTTTGCGGATGAAAGGAAGTTGGTTGGTAGGTGGGGAGGACATTTTGAAATTTAGAAAGGTTTTGTGGAATTTGCGAGTAATTTGGTGGCATCTGAGAAAGATTTTGCGAATTTGGAAACGAATTTGGTGGATTCGGGGATAGATTCGATGGAAGATTTGGGGATGGATTTTGTGGATTTGGGAGTGAATCTTGTGGATTTGGGAATGAATTTTGTTGATTTGCAAATGGGTTCTGGGGATTTGGGAATGGATTCGAAGATGGGTTTTGCGAGGTTAGAGATGGATTTTATGGATGGTAGACATATGGGTTATTTTCACGATTGGTGTTTTGGACAATTAGAGGAGCGGAGACAAATGATATATTATTTAGATGATCCCCGAGAATAGGCGTACTAAGGGGAAGAATTTGGAGTGGAGTCACATGTCCTTCTGGAGCGGGAGCATTGACAGTGATGACCAGGTTAGCCAGATCACGAGTACGATTTATTTCCTCCTGAAGCATTTCTAACTTTCTTGTGAGTTCAGCAATCATCTCACTCTGTTCAGCTATTACATTGTCTCTGATGGTCAATGTGTTTTCTTTATCATTTCCAGTCATTATTGAATGATGGTCAGAGAATAGGATTTTGTGCACTTTTGACCGAGTGAAGTAGGGATGTTCTGCCAACTTATTTCAACACGGAGTAGTTTTCTATTATCTGTAAAGTAAAACAAAAAGGCAAATGTTTAGTTTCCACATGTGATAAGCAATGCAAAATACTTGACAAGAAATAGTCACATAGAGTTTTTTGTGTCATAGCCAAATTCATCCATAGGAGCGTAGCGGATAAACTTGCCTTTGATTCAAACAAATGCACATAAACACATAAGATAATTATATCAAATAAAAAAATTATAATAATGCGTATCCTAATTGGGGTGACTCTTTTGAGCCAAGGGTTTGGGCCTAACAATTTTTTGAAGAAAAATATATGCTTGCTTAAGGTTAATCCATTATCCCCCAACTTTTATAGACACTAAAAAGGGCATAATTCCAACAAAAGATAACAAAAGAGGGATACAATCTTTAGAAAAAAGAAAATAACATGAAAGAAAATAAGTTCCCACGCAGGAGAAAAGAAAAAAAAACTAGCTACTGGATGCTCCTTCGTTTGCCTTTGCCTTCTTAGCTCTATTCACCCCCTGCGATATTTGATACCTATTAATGATCAGATGACTTCCGCATAACTGCGCCTTGCTATCGTAAGTCATTTTTCCTATACTATCGAGCTGGGAGGCCATGCTATCATCCAAATTAATTAAACACTGCCTAGCATCATCAGGCTCTTGCCTAGCTCTTTTCAAATCTTCCCTCAACATACGTATTGTTAAAGCATCTTCTACATGCATCTGTCGGTGCGCGATTTCACTTTTTTGAAACTCATCTTGAAGCCTGTGGAGTTGTAGTTGATGCTCGGATTCTACATCCACGACCCGAGTGGGCAAGTTCAGCCCCAGAATCAATGCTCCGGTGAGGCTCTTTTTTAACCACTCCTTGTAAGTGTCGCTGACTTCAGGTTCATACCCTATACGGAAAGAGACTTCCATCCACCTTCTTCTTCTCCATCCATTTATCATGTAGTCTTTGAGTGGGGGCTCGCTTTCGTCATACTCGGTGAAGAATCTAAGCATAAAATCGATTTGAGGTGTCTCTTGCTTGATCTCAAATTGCCTAAGAACTCTGCCAGGATTGTAGGGACGGGTCCCCCTAGACCCGGAAGCACTATAAAAGGCCACTCACCCCCTCGAATGGTGTATTTCTCTGAACGAATATAGTTAAAGGACCATTGCACATCATCATCTCTTAATTCCCCAAGAGTCTTAAACCAAAATTCTTGAGATGTTTCCCTTTTGAACTTGTGTAGAAACAACCACATATCGTGCGATTCTAGTAGATTCCTTCTTGTTTTTTTATCAGGTTATACCGTTGTAGAATTTTTCACCAAATGCATCATCATCCACCATTGCAATATAAGGTTGTAGCCTTGAAAGAAATGATTCTCGACTTGACATCTTCTCAAAGCTCGATATATGTCGGCGACAATCATGGGAGCTAAGTTGTGGAATACCTTTTGAGAATTATACTCCATTCCAAAGAAAAGTGCATGGGTCACTGAGACAACCCTTGGATGAATTGTGCCATTTTCCCCCTATGGGAACACCATGGTTCCAAGTAGGCCTACCACAAACACAAAGGCCCTAGTCTCCTTCTATTTTGCTTCTGACTCAATTTATGTCCAAATTTTTGAAAAGCATTGAATCTTCCGAACCGACAATACAACTCACGAAAAGTGATATTTTCTCCATCACGTTCCCCTAGCCAGGTGTCATCGTCAGTTAAAAATACCTCCTTGATCTTTTGACGATCCCACACAACTGGGACTAAAATGTTCTTATCAGGTATCTCCTTTCTCTTGAAACATATTTCAGTACTCTCGTAACAAATCAATACCTCTTCAATGGTAGGAGTCAATTCAACATCCCCAAAGTGAAATACCATATGCTGATCATCCCAAAAAGTTGTTAGTAAATGGATCATTTCGGGCCAAGCGTTCATCTCGATCAAAGAAAGCAGATGCCCCATGTGTGTTCTAACAATCTTTCTCTCTTCTGCACTCATGCAATCCCACCATAGTTACCGGAAATCATCGGGTTTAGTAACCATCTTGAACTTTTCAGGGGAATGCAGTTGAGCCATATCCTATACGAAAGCAGACAAAGATAAGCCTTCCCCCGTCCCTAAAGGGTAATGGATTGAATTAGACAAACATATATATATTTTTTTAACACATAAATATGATTTATCTGTAATTGACTCGGGGTCAATAGATGTAGGGCAGGTTTTCTAATGGTCCCAATACCCCACTCAGGTATTGGGTCGTCCTAGGCTCATGCC
Organism: Capsicum pubescens; assembly: GCA_030864215.1. Classification (NCBI taxonomy): domain Eukaryota; kingdom Viridiplantae; phylum Streptophyta; class Magnoliopsida; order Solanales; family Solanaceae; genus Capsicum; species Capsicum pubescens. Next base: position 232,348,442 of record CM061538.1, read on the forward strand.
TAAAATAGGGTTTTGGTTTCATTCTATCCTAGGTGTCTAGAGTGGGTTTGAACACTGGTTCTCAAGTGGACTACTTGAGTTTGAAAATAGGAACAGCCATCAGACGACTCACGTGCTAATAAGCCGTTCGTATTTCCAACACATTATTGGAATTGAACAATAGGGGCCGGGACATCCACGAAACCCTAAAACAGTTTAAATAATGCAGGAATATGTCATGAGATACGATGGTTAAACTTTACAGAATCGAAACATATAAACACATAAACAGTTAATCAAAAGATGAAATCAAACATTTGGTTAAAACATAGTTTCAAATCCCCAGCAGAGTCGCCATTTCTATTTTGCGGAGAAATTTTAACTTTTTGAGAGTCGCCACTTAATTTTGAAATGGAATTAAAAAACCTTTAGAGAGTTACTTCAAACGATTCAAAACATAAAAATCATTTAAGTTAAGAGATTCTGAGTAAGCGGTTCCTATTAACGTTTTAGGAAGGTGTTAGGCACCTAAAACATCTGCTAACTTGCGGTTATCCAGACTGTTTGAAAATCATCTTTGATTAACCTTTAAAAAAAGTTTATTTTTGAAAGGCAATTTTAGAAAAAAGTTGGTTTTTATGCAAAGCCATTTTTTTTAGCGACTTAACAAAGGATTTAACTAGGTTCGCAAAACATACAAGGCAAACAAGTATAAAAAAAGGGGGAAGGGGAGGAAGTAAAGGATTCAGGCCATTGAGCCCAAATCGATAAACCCTTTCCTAGACTAATGGGCGTTCAACCCATTTCACCTGTCCTAATCTAGTTTTCGAGCCTTTGTCCCGAGTCTCGCTTCCACCTGTATTAAATACAACCTTGGTTTCGTGGCTCAAATGAATGAATAAAAATAAATAACTAAATAAAGACAACAATAATAAATGACTAAATAAATAAATGAAATGGAAACCGAGACTTTCAAGTCTCTTGGCCGCTTCAAATATGGGTTTTTAACCCGTAATTCCTCTTTCGATTTCTTGCATCCGTATGTCATGTGATCATCTTTTGGGTCTTCAAATTCGATTCAAGACTAAGTGGGCCTTAATGGCCCATAAGGAACATGCAAAGGGAAAGAGAGTCCATGCAAACAACTCGAGCGTATCCACATACAAAGGGAAAGTAGAGTAATTAATAAATGTCCCATCATTAACATTAAAACAAAATGTGCTAAAGTATTATGTATTTTATTTAGTAGTGGGCAAATATTAAGTATATGAAAAGGGTACGTTAATTTAGCGAAGTTAAATCTCATTCAAAATTTCAACAGGAAATGATTTACCCATTGGTAAGAGCATATTCGAAAAAAAGTTCACAAAGCAACGAAACACCAAATTTATGCACAATCATACAGGGAAACTAATAAGTCAAGTCAAGTCAAGATCTACGCGAACCAGTGACAGCCTTTTAAAGAGACAAAAAGGAAGGAGGAAATTTTTAGATGTTTAACAGTAGATGAAATGAACATGAAAAAGAACAACCTAACCAAAGAGGCAATCCATGAATTTTAAGTCAATACGAGCCTCTCAACTTCGATATGAACAACCAGAGAAAGACTTTCGAAGGGACTGCGTAATCCCATAATTTGGAAAGTTTAGGAGAAACACCTAGATTTTCCCTATCTGATTAAACATAACAGACTATGGTCCTTTAGCTATTGAGAAAACCAAATTCACACTATGCCTGGGTAAGTTTACCCTTACTTAACACGATAATCAAACAAACATGCAAAGTGTTTGCTAACATATAATCACTTCGATAATCCAGGAAGCATTTAGGCAAAGCTTGAATAGAAACTTTTCATCAAAATATAACAAATCAAGGCTGGTCAACTTATACAGTACTCTAACAGAAAATAGTTATATTGAAGACCATGCAAGGACAGGAAATTCATAAATAACCTCCAATCATATAAAAATATTGTTATTTTGTCACCCACAAAATAATTCACTGTAAACAATGAAGCCTTGATGCAGATAAGGGTGAAGAGAACATTGTTACAGGGGATTTCGAACATGAACAACAATGGGCAGAAAAACTAGCTAACTTCCGACAAATCATATGTTGAAAAATAAAGCTTTCTTCTTTATTAATCGATGTAGATAGATAAATAGAAGTGTAGATCAAATTAATCACCCAAAACAAAGGAAAACAACCAACTCGTTAGCTAAAGCTTGATTCAAATACCCTTTATAATTGCAGCTTTGAACGTATATATTCAAATCGACCCTAAAGACTTAACAGATTATGTTAATAAAAGATAAATCTAATACAAATTTTGATCCTACTTCATCCGTTTACATCCTCGAAGACCAAATGAAACAGTATTTCAAAACACTTCTATGCTAAATTTCTCATTCTAGTTAGCTAAGGGCAAGTAAATAAATCGACTGGTTATACAAAATAAAGTCAGATTTATGTAAGAAAGATACTCCCAATACGTCATAAGTGTATCCAATAAATTAGCCAACATTCATCACAACCAATGGCTTTCAAAGCCTCTAATAGCGAACATCCCCGCATATGTACTATCCAAAATGCCACTCAAGAACGACCAAACGAAGAAGAAAACAAAATCGAAATTGAATGGAATGAGGTATTACCTATTTTGGAGCAGTAAAATAGGACTCGAGTTTCGATCGGAATATCAACCACTGAAAAGTCGATGTCTTTTACATAAAATCTCGACTAGCACGTTGCTTTCTCTAGAGTTTTCGCTACCGAACAGTTCCCTTTTTCTCTAACCCACTATTTTCTCTACTTTTCTCTTGCTTTTCTTTCCAAAGAAAGAAAAAATTTCCGCTCTTTTGGTTTTGGACCTAGCTAGCTCAGAACATTTTCCAACCCAAAAGAAAAACTCCTAATTTTTCTCAAATTTCCAACCTTCTCAAACAAAGAACAAAAGGCCCCTTATATAGAAGATGAGCAGGGGTATTTTTTGGGGACCTTTTGAAATAGGACATTTTGTAATTTGAAATTCGAAGTCCTCTTTCCAGCTTTCCGTTTCATCAACAAACATACCCATTTTGGAATTGGTGGACCAATAAGATTTAGGGAAAATGAATTCTTTGCCAAGAGCCAATGAAATTATGACATACATGTACGAAATCGTACCCCCATACCCGAGATTAACGGAATTAACCCATTGAGGGGACACCTACCTTGTTTCTAGAAGATTCAAGGGTTTTCTTCATGGAAACCCGCATGGGACGCGTGAAGAGGGCTACACACGGGTTGATTTTGGGATGATTTTATGGTTTTTGGGTTGAGGTTGGTCATATTCGGGTTGATGGTTGATGTTGGGTGTTTTCGCGATATTGTTGTTGTTTGATTTTGAAGCTGTTGTGGTTTGATGTTGTTGCAGAAAAAGAAAAGGGGTGAGGAGTATTGGGCCCGGGTCGGATTTAGTGAAATTGAGCTTGGTGGCTGGTTGTTAAGATTAAAAGGAGAAAGGAGCTGCTGGTTTTTTTAATGACTTTGGGCTGCGAATTGAAATAAAAAAAAATGGGCCGCTGGTGGATAAGTTGTTTTAGGCCTGGGTATTGGGTTTAAATTTTGGTCAACTGAGTAGAAGGATTTTGAGAATCAGGATTAGGATTTTGGATTACACTTTAGGCAATTAGATTTAAATTCTAGCCAAATTGAATACCAATTGGTCAATTGCATTACAATTGGGGCCAATTTTGATTTCAATTAGAGTCAAATTTAATAAATTGACTAGATCAAATCAAAATTCGATACGAATTAATACCTTCTTTAATCTTGAGCTTCTTAATGTAATAAAATCAAACACATATTCATCCAAATGAATTATTTTTTTGAGAGAAAATTATATTTAAATCAAAATTTTAATCCTTTTCATTTCAAAACAAACCTTGATTAAAATCCGATACTTTATAAAAAATAGATATTTAAGTAACATAACTATATAATTTCGTATAATTGAATACGATAATATATAATCGTCACTTAAAATTACGAGCTTGCCCAGATGAATATTTTTTAAAAAGTTTCTATTCAGACGAAATAAATATTTGAATTTTATTAAAAATCGAAGAAGCTCGAAATTAAACTTGGTTCTGGAGGGCAAAAATTGGGTGTCAACAATATAGACATTGAATTAAGGGTAAAATTAGTGGATTTTAATCCCTAAGATATTTGTTTGAAGAGTAAATATTTAATTACTCTTATAATTACTTGATTTTTAGACGATTGATTGTTCCAAGGCATGAAAAAAAGTAAAGAGCATCCTTTTTGCATCTTGCTTCTTCCAAAAGCTTGGCGTCCAGGTTGTCTAGGTTTAATGAGTAGAAAATTATGTTATTTTATATTTTCATAATTTAGAATTGATGGAAAAAAATATATCTAGGCCTGCGGGCATGGAGTTGAGGAGGATAACTACACGAGTACTTAACTTTAATCTCAAAAACTACATTATAGATTGATTACGTGATATTTATGATATTATATGTTATGTGACCGAAAGGAGATTGTTGTAAACGTAGTATATGAACATAATATTTTTTTTAGTTGTTCTAGTGATGAACCTAGCTGAATTGTAATGGTGTTAGGTTGTATGTATTGTGCAATAATATGATGAGGAGTATTATGCTACGATCAAATATTGATGAGCATAGTAATATCTAAGGGATAGATGACTTGAATTAGTGTGATGATTGCCTTATGTAGAAAGAGCTAGAGGATAATGATACGCGTGAATGTGCTAGTTATAGGTGGTGATGTTAGAACCCAAGTTGTGGTATTTAAGAAGATAATGATATTTTTAATAATTAATGAGTAATTAAGGCTCCAACAGTGATTTGTATGAGTAAGAATTAAATTGTGATTTATTTTATGACATTCTTGTTTTGATATTGATAAAAATATAATATCTATTGGATGCCATGAGAGGCTAAATTGGTGATAATGATGGTTTATTGAATTGTGCCTATGAGTGGCTTGTTTGATAATGATAACTCCTTAAAGTAACGTTATGAATACTTGTTGATTGGTATTTGGACATGCTTGAAATCGTTGATGCTTGGATTGTTGATGCGTGTATAAATGATTGTTGAAAATTTACTTGATGGAATTGTCTTACGACTTTAAGTGTACTTGTAAACTTGGTACATTGTTGTATGTCGTGAGATTGTGTAAATTTGATATTGATAATACTTGTTTATGGTGGATTGGGTACCACTCGGGTATGGATATATGTATATTGATTCGGTACCACGTCGGTATGGATATGTATATATTTGATCAGGTACCACGCTAGTACGGATATGTATATGTAGATCGGATACCACGCCGGTACGGATACTTATATGTTAGATCGGGTACCACACCGGTACAGATATGTAGATGTTGGATCGGGTACCACGCCAGTATGGATATGTATATATTAGATCAGGTACCACGCCGGTACGGATATGTATATGTTGGATCGTATACCACGCCAATATGGATATGTATATGTTGGATCGGGTACTACGTCGATACGGATATGTATATATTGGATCGGGTATCACGCCGGTATAGATATGTATATGTTGGATCAGTTACCATACCGGTACGAATATGTATATGTTAGATCGAGTACCACGCCGGTACCAATATGTTTATGTTGGATCGTGTACCACACCAGTACGAATATGTATATGTTGGATTGGGTACCACGCCGATACAGTACATGAACATAGATTGTTCCCTGCGGGTCATGATTAATTGGGCAAAAATAAGTCCCATAGCATGTGCGTACATATTTGTGTTGAGTCTTTGGATGTTTACAGTATGGTTGATGCTCTTGATGGTTATGTGGCTTGTTTGTGAGCACTGTTTGATCTGTTATTGTTGTATTATTAATTCATTAGGTATTTGATTGTGTGATATGTATTTGAAGAAGTGAAACTTATACTTATTATATGTTTGTTTACTTGCTTCATTTATACGTGTTTTAATCGTAACTTACCATAATGGCTAGTTATCATTCTTTAATATTATAATAGAGCATTTGATTGTTAGCCCGAGAATTTAGTATGGGTTGTCTATGATTACGGGTTTGTTCCTGTGAATATGAATAATGAAAAATATAAGGTGAATAAAGAGGAATAGTGATGTATTAGCCTTGGATTATGATTGATGGTGTGAATTAATGAGGCTAGAGTGTGTTAGTAGCGAATACAATATTAATGGAGGTGGAAGAGTAGTTGGATGTTGTAACTTATATAGGTAAAGTAATAATATTACTACAACCTTAGTTGAATTATATTCCATTCAAGATGTCATGATTTATTTTCGTTAATTCTATTTTATAATTATATGAACTAACATGGTCGGCCGATGATGCCTACTAGTACGTGTGGTTGTACTGACCCTACTCTTCTACATTCCTTCTTGGAGTGTAGACTGGATGCTGGTTAGTTGCAGTTACTAGATGGATGACAATATCCAGCACTAACTTCTGCACTTTCTTCCTGGCAGATGTTAGAGTCTTTGTATTATTTATTTTATTATCAGTCTATGTTGTAGTGGATAGCTCTTGTACATGTCTGACCAAGTCTTTGGATAGTGAAGCACACTTGTAAGAAGTTTTTGAAAAAAATTATTTATTAGTATTTAATTCACCTTATTATATTTAATCCAGTATTCTCTTAAAACAGAAGTCTTCCGCATATTTTTAGTTGGGTAATAAGGGTTCTCCTAACTGCTTAGAATAGCATAGGTGCCCACACGGTCCAGTAGTTAATTTGGGTCGTGACAACTAAGGGATACATGGCATGTCCTACTATCAATAAGGAAGCATATTCACAAAGGGTAAAAGGTAAAATTTCTTACACGGGTCACTGTCGGTATCTTGAATCTAGTCACTCTTGGAGAAGAAGAAAGAAATTTGATGGGAAGATAGAAAAAGGAATGAAGCCAAAATAGCTCTCAGGTGATGATATCTTGCAACAGTTGGATTTACTCAGTACTTATAAACCAGGAAAACATTCAAATAATAAAAGAAAGAAACGTCTTCCTGAAGAGTTAAATTGGGTGGGGAGAAGTATTCTATTTGAGTTGCCCTACTGAAAGAGCTTGAAGTTTCAACATAATTTAGATGTCATGCACATAGAAAAGAACATTTGTAAGGCTATTTTGGGGATATTATTGAATATTGAGGGGAAAACTAAAGATACATATAAAGCAAGATAAGATCTAAAAGATATGAACATAAGAAAAGAACTATGGTTGCAACATGATGGTTCTAATTATACAATATTTGGTACTTGTTATAATATGTCAAAAGAAGAGAAAAGAAGTTTTGGGCATTGTTAAAGTCTGTTAAACTTCCTGATGGCTATGCTTCAAATATCTCAGGGTGTGTGACTGGGGATGATGGTAAGATAACCAGACTCAAAAGTCATGACTACCATATTTTGTTACATCGAGTGCTACCTATTTCTATTCATGGATTTAAAAATAAAGATGTCTCTTCAGCATTGATTGAGTTAAGTAATTTTTCCCGATGATTATGTTGTAAGACATTGAGACGAGATGACTTGGAACAACTAGAAAGGGATATAGTTGTTATATTATGTAATCTTAAGATGATCTTTTCACCTGTTTTTTTTATGTTATGGTATATTTGGCTGTTCATTTACCATAAGAGGCTATGTATAAGGGACCAGCACAATATCATTGGACGTACAAAATTGAGTGGTTCTTGTGCAAGCTTAAGTGTTATGTCCGAAACTAGGCATGACCTGAAGGTTCTAATGCAAAAGGAGATATTATTGATGAATGTTTGACATTTTGCTCTATGTATCTTGATGACATTGAGACTAGATTTAATTGTAAATATAGAAATGATGATAGATTTAGGTACAATGATGGGCCTATAGATAGAAATGATGATGGATCTAGGTAAAATGATGGTCCTATTTTAGATATATTTTCAAAAAAGTGTTAGACCATATAAGATGGAGATTATGTCCCATACCAAATAAAGATTTTAACATGGCTCAGTGGTATGTGTTGAATGATTGCGGAAAAGTAGAACCTTTTCTTGAGTAAGTAGTTCTTTTATATATATGTACATATGTTGATATTTTTTATTTAAACTGTTTCTAAATAGCTTACTTTGTTACATGCAGAGCTCATAAATAAGAACTATTGAAGCAAGGTGTTGTGGATATAGAAGAGAAACACAGAGAACAATTTCCTTCGTGGTTTAGAAGTGACTTTAAGAAAATAATCATGTTGCATGCTTAAATTTTATCTTTTTATTCTTTACTAATTGAAAGCAATAACTTTTCCTCATAGATTATGCAGTTATTTAATAAGGAGAAGTCAAGGTCTATCATGAAAGTATATCCTTTGTCTATGGTCCTGATGTGTGTGGAACAAAATGTACTGGTTGTATTGTAAATGGTGTTAGGTACTATATTCAACAACACGATGAATTACGTAAAAGTCAAAATTGAGGTATAGTTGTTAGAGGCCTTCATGAAAAAGTGGAGATTGATTTTTATGGTATCATAACTGACATTCTTGAATTAAAGCATGTTTAAGAAAATTGAGTTTTTCTATTCAAATACAAGTGGTTTGATCTTCGCAAGAAAACAAGGATGCAGGAAGATAAAAAATTTACGAGCGTCCGTGTTAAAAAAATTTGGTATGAACATCATCCCTTTGTACTATCTACTCAAGCAAAGCAAGTATTTTACATTGATGACCCAAAACTGGGGGAAGATTGGTGAATTGTGCTCAAATTTCAAGCTAGGCACATATATGATGTGCCAGAGAAGGAAAACTCAAACTTAGAGGTAGAAAATGATGAGTTGTCTGTTACAAATGTTGAAGTGTATCAAGATACATCACTTGAAAGTAAATCAATTGTTAATGATATGGTTGATATGTTGAGTCAACTACATAGATATAATGTTGAGTCGATTACCATAGATGCAAATGTAATTGAATTGGAGGCTCAAACAGAATATGAAGTTGAAGTTGATTATAATGGAGAAGATTCTGACCAAGAGGATGACACTATGGTTGGTTACATCAGTGACCATGAGTAGAATGAAGGTAATAATAGTGCTACTAATAATAAAGTTGATAGCACAGCTGACAACGCCGATATTAACTTGTGATGTAACCTCATAATAAGTAAGGTCAGTTACGTACATGTTAATATATAACTCTCCTAAATTATTTATATCTTGTTTAGTTGATTTTAGAGAGATGAATTTCATAAGTTATTTGCAGACACGCCTATTGAGCTGAATTTCCATGAAGGACTTTAGGTTGATGATGTTGCTTACCACTCATTTGTTTGTGTTATTGCTTGTACCTTATTGGCCTTTTCATCCTGTCTCCTTTACCTTCAGCATTGACTTGTGTGTCTGAATAATTTTCTTTGAACACTTTGAACATAAAAAAGATAATGAAATATTGGTATTTTGCTTGTTACAAATCTCCTGACAGTAAATGATTAGATTGATTTCCTTGCCCTAGAAAAATTGTCTTGATCCAATCTTTGAGCCCGTCCCCATGAGTAGCAACATTATGCCTAAGTGAATTCTGATTACATGCTTGGTTTAATTTTAAAAATTGGATAAAGGAATCTAGAGAAAAGTGACAAGTTAGTAAGCTTTATTCACCACCTAGATTGGCTAAACAGAGTAGTCTTCAAAGTGGTTCCTAAAAGAACATCCAACTTAATTTTGGAGTATGATATTTGTACTATATTATGAGCAGTGAGACCAAAGGCTTTGATCTTCCTCTAGAATTATACCTATAAGAATGGAGTCTGTTTGCATTTTAGTCCTTTTTGACTATAATATTTTATGCTAAATCTTGAGCTTTCTGCATCTAATCATGGTCCTTGGAGGATCTATTTCGTTCATCCATTAATTTTCTGTTGATTGGTGGGAAATATTCATATTAGCTGCAGTTGTGACATAGATATGATAGAAATGAAGTACCACTCAAACTTTTAGTTTTTGCATTTTCTTGGTACCATCAATGATATTACTTACTTCATCAAAAGACGAAGTACCACCAAAACTAACATTTGTATGTTTGTTGATATGCATATCCCTCGAAGGAAAAGTGAAGCATCATACAAGTTCAACTAATTCATTTTATCTAAAAATTTTGTCTCCTGCACTTAGCTTTTCATTCATCAATGAGAAAACTTTGTTAATTCAATATATTTTTTCAATGTTGGTCCTCTTTTATGATAGTTCCATCTATTTATTTTAGTTCATATTTTGTTGTGATTTGTTCCTCCAAAATTTAGTATATTATGGTTAATAGCAACACATAAGTAAGAAGTTTGACGCATTTTGATTTAGATACTATCAGTCAATTTCCTTTTCTTTAGAGAACCTACACTGATTTATTGACACACCTAATTGACTCGACTTGTGGGCTGATATAGAGATTAATGGTACATTTGATAAATTGAATCCTAAGATTGAGAATGAAAGAAGTTGTTCAATAGAATTTCGTAGAGTGGTTGTTCTATCTGCCCAAGAAGATAACTAGTCTCCAGCAATTGTAGTGTCTTTCATTAGCATTTTTCGTCTGTCATTAATCATTGTTGTTCACTGCCTAGCATAGAATTGAGATCAAGATTTTTAAAATTGGCTGATGCGCCAATAATACACAAGTTTTGGGGTTGTTTGCTTTTCAGGTGCCAAGAAGCTGAAGGATTAACTGCCTCAGATGCCTAAATTAGGTAAGTCACCTACCAATGGTCGATTTGAAAATCTTACGTGCTATGAAAGAAAATTCCCAAAAAATGAACGTTTAGTTAAATACCCCTGACAAGTTGTTCCCACAAGGATGTCGACACTGTCATGGATGCAGTAGATCCGTGCTTTGAAATTTCATAGAAATAAACAAACTTTGGGCGGGAATGCAACATTAGGTTGGTTCAAATATCTGTAAGTGTTGTAACTGCTCTCATACTTGTACATGAATATTTCCACAACGCCTGCATGTCATGAAGATAAAAGAAAATCATGAGGTCAAACTTTCTGGTCATGCAGGTGTTTTAACGCTTCTGGATGATACATACTCTTCATTGATCATGATTTGAGGGTTGCATGGGGCTTTATGGTCTGCAAGGACTTGCAGGGGGAAAGGAAAAATGTGAAAAAGAAAGGAGCGAGCTTCGTGATCTTGTAATGAGCTGTTATTTTAGGCATGATTACTAGCAACTGAAACAAGCAATAAATGTGTGCACTTATGTGAGGATTTTCATTTTGCCCTTATATTTTGTAGATAGGCATGTTCTAAGTCAAATTGAAGGGATTGACCTTGATTTGTACAAAGACACGGTACTTCTAAGAGTTTTAGAGTAGGTATTTACCTCTGGTGCCGTCCAGTTTATGTTACTTAGTTAACCCAAAATTTTTACAATATTCTAACTTGTTGTTACCTCATGTTATGTTTATGTTAATAATTGTAAAGATGAGGTTGCACAGGGATATTCGATGGATTGCATTAAAGTCTTCCCTGATGAGTACCATTCAGGCATTAGGTCTGTACTTCACAATTAACTACCCATTAGTGATTATCTATTAGGTCCGCAGATCTGTGTTCAGATGTTTCGTCTATGTTCCTTTTTTCTTTGCTTACTTAAGTTTTTTCCCCTTTTGTACTCCTTAATAGTGTAGCTAAGTTCTGTTACTTCTCTTGTATGACCAGTATTTGAATTTTTTATTGGACGGATCGCGTTGCACCATCTATACCACTAGAGAGAAATAACAGGTTAGAGCCCATATAATATCTTACATTTGAGAAGACAAAATAAGTGAAAGATGTAATCCAAAATGAACACTACAGAGTGAGTTATGGAGAACCCTGAAAGTTAGTTTGTCTCCAAATACTTCCTACAGGCACCTTCGTGGTGTTGGGAAATCCTGCAATTTCTTCTACCTCTATATTAGTTGGAAAATGATCATCTCTCTAAGTAGGTGATCAGAAATGCAATTGTTTTGCTCAAGATATTTGAGCTCTACTCTTTATGGATCTTTCTTTTTTTTGGATGAGTTGGGAAAGTATCCTTGGATTCATCTTAAGTGATGAACCTATTCGTTTTCATGCTAAAATGATGTTTGTGTTATACCAAATTCACATGGAATAAAAATAGCTTTTGGGAGCCTGCCTCAGCACTTAGAGAGTGCTTAAGAGTTTTGAAATATAGGCTTTTCAGTTTGAGAGTGGTGCTTCTTAAGACATATTTGCTTCAGGCATGAACACATAAATGTAGTCTTTTAGAGGTGTAACTTTATTCGTGTGATAAAGTTTGCAATTCAATTGTCTTTCCCTTTTTTGGGTTGTTTAGCTCCACCACTTTGGATAAACCCAAGTTCTTTGCTTGTCATTTATTTTTCTTCTTTCTCATGGAGGTGGGGTGGAGCTGGTTGTGGTTTTGATAACCTCACATGTTGTCAAATCAAGTGCATACTTCTAGTACCATATGAATGGTTACGAGTTTCCTTCTATTTGCTTTTATCTATTCATATTTTTCACCCAGCACTCCCTATGTTAGCACTTGGTTTGGTTCTTGTAGGGAAAAGGAATGGTAAGGAAATAGGAAGAGGAATTGTATATCTCAGGAAGAGGAATTGTATATTTCTTATTTCTTTTTCTGTCTTCTGAAAAAATGTGAAGTACATGAAAGAGAAACTCATTGTTGTACTTCTCATGTTTACATTTGCAGTATTTTCTTTTTCTTTATGTATAGGTTGCATCATTCTTTTTTGCTTCTTATTCTCAAATTGAATTTTTTAGCATTACATATTTGTCGTGTTATCGGGAGGTCTTTCTATGCAAAGTGTCTCGGGCATTGCTGTTCAAGAGATCCAGAAGACTCTTGTGGTGCACCAATACTTATTCTAACTACAAAAGCAACAAGTTTACAGGAAAAAATTATAGCACGTGAAGTTATTAGGTTGGATCCAATATATTTCTTTTGTGCAAAATAAATCTTGTATTGCATATGACTAAGTTACCCGATACTTGAGCTACTGAGAGGTAGCAAGTACCCGTAGGATTAGCTGAGGTGCGGAAAATCTGGCCAAGAGACCACATTTTTCAAAAAGATAAAATAGTGGTCAATGTTAAAAACTAAATAGATCTTCACAATGACAACTAATTAGGCATTAGGTGCAGATGACTCAAAACATCTATTTGTTGAACGCACAAAATAAGAGTATATTCACCAGTTGTGAGAAATTCAACTGACCCTCTTAAATATTGGAAACTTAGATACAGACTACTGGGAGAGTTATCTGGGAAAGTTTTTAGGATTCTTTAGATTCTTTCTTGCAGTCAATGAAAATTGGCATTGATAAAAATACTACTTTACTTGATAGGTAACTTTACTCCTCTAAAACATGGAGTAAACGTTGACATTGAGGACAAGGATGCACTATGCTTGGTCGCGCTTCTGGTGATCTTCGGTCAATATTAGTTGATGCTGTAGAGATAATGCTAAAAGGATAAATTACATGACATTATAGTAGCCTATCAGAAACATGAGCCAACTCTTAATATGATCGACAAGAAGCGTGCTCAACTAGATACAGACTAATGAATATCTTTCTGAAACTTTTTTAGTTGTATGGGAGCAAATCTCAATGATGTTTTGACTCAACTAGATACATGTATGTTTGGTTGCTAGTTAGCAGATTGGTAGTTCAAGTATAACATTAATGTGGTTGTTTGTTTGCTTAGTAATTTAGAAATATTCAGAAATAACTTCTCTATCTATTTGATTAGATTAATTTAATTTTTTAGAATTAAAATTAGATATTTAAAAATTTTATGAAAAGTATTATAAATTATAATTATTTTTTTAATTTGATTAAGAAATACATTTTAAAATATTGATCAAATTTGTATTTTTTTTTACTCTAAAAAGAAAATTAGGCAAATAAAAAAAATGGAGGGAGTAGTAATTTACAATTTTGCATTACGAGGAAATTTAAATACCTAATATAATTTTACATATTTTGTATCATTGACATGGGTACTCTTTCATTATTATAACTTTTGACTATCTTTTTATTTTCGTATTTGGAGATGGTTGAGTTATTATATTCCGAATAAATCGTCGATCAATATTGTGGCTTATTTTGGATAATATTGTGGGTTATTATAATGAAACTTAATAATCACTTTTTCATAAATTCCTTTTGTTGGATAATTCATATGTCAAAATATATTTAAAAAGCTTGTTGCGTCTCTTTAACAATCTTGGAGGTTTTGTTTGTAATTTTTAAAAAAAATTCAAACTATCATAATGTTGTTTAAAAATTTTATTTTTTTATAATAATTATGTGACACAGTCTATATCACTTTGTCTGAATATATTTTTTTTTCTAATTTTTATTTATTTGGGTAAATATTTTTAGAGTATTGATCTTATAATTATACTTGTGAATTTCTTCGTATCCAATAATTACACTATTCAACTTCCAAATCTAAGTCGTAATTATTTTTTTGTGATAAAATTTCATTATGATTAATTGCAGGTTAAACAATGACAATAATAATATCATTGCTAATTATTTGATTTATTAGTTACAAAAACTATTGTCACAATTAAAAATATATCTTGTGGCTAAAACTTACAATATGATAGCTTGAAACTTTAAATAATTAGTTGATCATAGTTAACTTCGGTCTACTTAAAATGTTTCTCACAAGTACAAGAGTAACACACTAACTTTACACCTTCCAAAAAATTCATTCAATAAGTTCACTTCAGCCTTCACACAATTAGATCGAGTCTTATTTTCTATAGCAATATCAATATACAATTAATTTTCTATAATCATAAGCAAAAATATCCAACGATCAATTTAAATTTAGCTACAAAATTTTTTTGTATAAAAAAATAGCTAAGTTATTTAGCTACAAATTCTAAATCATCACTACTTAACGATGGCATATTTTGTGACAAAATTATGTTGTCACTGAATCACAGATTAATTAGAGACAATAAAATGAGCGTCACTAATTGTTTATAGTATTAGTGACAAAAATTGAGGTCACAATAAATATCAAATTTTGTAGCTAAAACTTACAATATTTAACTACGAACTCTAATTTGTCGCTATTACGATAACTTATTTTTTATGACGGATTTTTTTGTGTGTCTAAAATTAAAACTAATTCAAGACAAAAAATAGTTTGTCAAGAATTGGATTCATTATTAGCGATAAAAAAGGGTGTCACTGAAAACTTAAAATTCGTCACTAATGATACTTAATAAAATGGCGCCAAAATATTTTTTACTGAAGAACTTTAGAGGATAAAACTTTGCTACAAAATTTTACGCTTCGTCACTAAAAGTATGTGCGTCATATATTTAGATACGAAATGTAATTTTCATTATAAAAGGTGAACAATTAGTGACGAATTTTATCTCGTAGCTAATAATTTCGTAGCTATATATCAATTTTGTTGTAGTGATATAATTAGACTATGTTATTATGATCTAGAACTCTTAGCTTCGGATCATGATAATGAAGATCTCAGTACGAAATTTTCTCACCCAAAAAAGTAGATCTCTATGGAATGCAAATTCAGATTAGCCCGTGAATATCGATTTTAGAAGTAGTGTGGTATTTTGAAAAATTGTCAATCTAAATTAAGAAATATTATCAGAGGCGAAGAAAAAATTTTACTAATGGAAGTTGCAATATAAAAAAGTAGGTGCATATAGAGAATAATGGGAATCTCTATATACATTTAAAAAAAATGATCAAAAATACCTTTCTACTTTAAAAAATTGACCAACTTTACCTTCAGTCATATTTTGAGTCATATTTAGTAATTTGCCTCCATCGTTAAGAAAGTTTGCATGTCTACTCTTCATTTAACGGAATACTCCAAATCAGCTCAAATAACTTGTTTTTAAAAGTAGAACTCATACATGACCGTGCCATCAAAAAGGACCCAGACAAATTATTAAATGTGTCTTCTCCACAGACTTCAAATTAGGGCTTTTCTCCCTCACTTCTGTTGGTCAAATGTTTCCAACCAACAAAAATGCTTAACTTTCTCTTATCATCCTCAAGAAAGTGTAGTTTGTAGTCGGTTGTTAATCTTCACTAATATCCTTAGGAATAGGAAATGTCAGAAAATTGTTACTCTTATCCAAGGAAGTGTTGTTGTCGTTGCCATTCTGGTTTGGTGAATTAATAATTAAAAATCTAATCCCCAAAGAAGGTTTTTCGGATGTCCTCGTCCAGATGTACTTTGCTATACGAATCTTAGCCTAGAACTGATTCTATAGGGTTTAGAGTAACTTTGGTGAACTAATATTGTAGGTATTAGTCAAAACTATTAGCAAGAAAATATATGTATGAAGCTAAAACGACAACAGACACAATGATCTCACTCTCCCACCAAACCTAAATCTGGGAAAAGCAAGTCAAAGCATAGCTACCTTCTAAGTTTCTACCCTAATATGTGACCTCCAAACCTTCTTATCTAATCTGCTTATACCAAGATGAACAGAATATAGTTCTATTGAAATTCACACTAGAACGAAAATAAATCCAATGTGCATTTATTTCTGTGACCAATAGCGAATCCCAATAGTTACTTTCTCTGTTTCAAAATAGTTGTCACGTTTTTTTTGGGCAAATTTCAGAAATAGCAACTATAGAGCCTTAATTGTAACTTTTATAGCAACAGTTTCATAATTATGAAAAATAGCAAATTGTATTTTGTATTTAAGTAAATTGTTGCTATACAAACACTACTAAAAAACGGCATTTAGCGACGCTCCATTTTTGTTGCTATCATATGAAAATTCATTGCTAAATAGAAATAGCGACGGAATAGCAACGGAAATTTTCTGTTGCTATATTGCTCGTTGCTAGCCTCATAGCAATGAAAAATGATTTTCGTCGCAAAATTTGTGACCCCTTAGCGACGATATATTTTGGTTGTTGATATTACCGACGTATTTATCCGTTGCTATTTCCAAAATTTATTTTCGACGTGGCTAAATTTACGACAGAATATTTTATCGCTGATCCATTGCAACATAATTTGATCGCTTGAGTAGCTATATTTAGCGACCAAGTAGCCATATTTAGCAACCAAATCTGTCCATCGCTAAAGTTTTTCAGTAGCTATGACTAAATTTAGTCACTAATTTATTGTCGCTAATAACTATATTTACAAATCATCGTACACTCAAAAAACTTAGTTCTTGGAAATCTTCAAATTCAAATTTAGTACAAAAAAAAAGGCAGCAATTCTTTCATTGTTGTGATACAGATACCAAAATTCAGGTAAAAATTTACAACACTTTTACAAATGGACGTTAATACGCCTACTCTTTAGCTTCAAAGTAAGCTCAAGGAGAGAAAGGATGTGCTTGAGGGTAGACAAGTTGTTGCTCCGTCTCCCAATTCAACTTCGAAGCAACTCTTTCATGGAAAGAAACATATTCCTTCAGTTTCTCGACAAGCTCTATTGTTGTTGGCGCAGATACGATGACTTGGCGAGCATTGAGATTGATGAAGCCTTCCTCCACAGCTTTGTCAATAAATGACAATAATGAATTGTAATATCCATTTACATTCAGCAATCCTACCGTCTTATCGTGGATGCCAATTTGTGCCCACGTAATTACTTCAAGTAGCTCCTCAAGTGTGCCATAACTACCTGAATGCAATGAAAATTTTATTTGCTGTTAGAATTCTGACTATGTAATTCCAAGTAAACGCCAAACTACACTTGATGAAGCCAAATGGAAAAAGAACATCACTTTCCTTCTTTTGGCAACTTCGTAATTCTAAATTTTCACGTGGTAATGCTCAAGATAACAAGATTAAGAGACACTTTGACATATTCTATATACTTCTAGTTTAAGAATAAAAATAGACTACTAAGCTAAAAAGACTATTTGAACTCACAGAAAAAAAAATAGACAAGAGATATAGTGAATCTATGCATGAAATAGCAAACTAAAAGCACCTGATGTCCTTTTTCTATTTGCCTTTGGGAATTTGAGTGCAAAAGAGTGAAAATTGTACTAGTAGTGAGTGCTTATCCCAACCCGGTAAAGTAATAAAAGCATCAGAGTGCCTAGCCATTTCTGTTTTTCTTTGATGCATATCTGCAACTGCCGTCACTTCTCCTACTGTTTCACCAGTTAACTCTCTAGGCATGAGTGTCTTGGGAATATCTCCAATAACATGCCTACCACCATCATGAACTGCTTATGAAACCAAACCCATTAGGCTTATGCTACCTTCTCTATAGACCAAATCAATGTTTCTTGAGATCAATTCTTTGCCTAGCTCAATAGCAGCATCTTGATAACTACTTTTCTTCCCTTGACTACTCCCACAAAACACATAAATTCTCTTGAATTTTGACACCATAGCATCAAATTCTCTAGGTAAGCTCATTCTTAAATTCACGAGCAATTTAAAGGTGAGTGAGCGTGCAAATTTTAATACCTTTTCTCTACGGATCAATGAGTTGGAGTTCAAAGCACAAAGGTATTCATCAACGGACCTAACCCACCTGCACAAAAGAAGAAACTGATAACTTTTTCTCTTCATGGATATCATACTCCTACTAAATTAGTCACTAGACAATTTAATACAAGGCGTGAAGGGATACAAGCGATACTCAGAATAGTCATGACCAAAAACCATTTATGTGATGAGAGGAACGTATATTACCAGAGGCTTTTTGCCATTATACCTTCAATATGTCCCAAGTGTCCCCCATGTTGTGTAGTAGCTAGCACGGCACTTTTGTTTTCCCTGAAAGATAATCATGCTATCAAGATATATAAAGTGGTTTTGAGAGATGACCCGAAGTGGGAGAATTGATTTAGTAAACAATTTGCACATTTTTTTTGGTTACGTTTTATAGTTTTTTTATTTCTACACATAAAACCATTTTCTAAGTGGCTAAACTAAACATCAACAAAGTAATTAGTTCCAAGCAAAGCTTGTAACGTTCAATCAATTACGTACTAACCTTAGGAAAGTAATTATTAAAGGCAAGGAACAAATTAAAAGATAAAATTAATAGTGTCAAAGCAGAAATAATGACACCAAAGTAAAAAAACAGAAGGTAATGGTTAGTGGTATGTAGTGGTTGAGGGAAACCACTACATACCATTATTATAAAACTAACATGTTATATAAAACTCCAATCTCCTAAAACTCACATTTTTGAAACCATTATTATATACAGACATTCTCTTTAAACTCCCATTGCTACCCTTATTATGTATGGACAAGCTAACCAAACATATCAGTGCCCAGAAGGGAGATGGGTTTCTCAAGTACTCTGGTATAAAGCTACCAGATACACAGTATTCATGGTTTGATGTGAGTATGACACTCCACGAGTGCAAGAAAGCTTGCTTGAGGAATTGCTCGTGTGTGTCTTACTCAAATCTTGATATACGCAATGCTGGAAGTGGATGTTTACTTTCGTATGGCGACTTAATTGACATTCGAGAATTACCTGGAGGACAGGACATTCACATAAGGATAGCTAACTCAGAGTTAGGTAACATTTATGAATTTGATCAAATATGGAGTATTAGCTGAATGTTTGAACTTCGTAATTCTCAGATTTAGTTGTGTTTACTAAGATATTTGTTAAAAGTTCACACAGTATATGTTTCACTCTTCCATGTATATTTAGTTTATTTTAGCCCCTATGTTTTGTTTTCTTTCAGGCTCGAAGAAAACAAAACTAGTAGTGTTGAGTCTCTCACTATTGATTGGAGTGACTGTGATTGGCCTGGTCATAGGGTTGTATATTCTGAAAAAGAAGAAGAGGAAGATGAATTTCAAAGATGACCTAGACCTCTTACTGTTTGCCTTATCAACTTTAAACAAAGCAACCTCTAATTTCTCAGTCGAAAACAAGATTGGAGAAGGTGGATTTGGATCTGTTTACAAAGTAACATTGTAAGTTTATGAATCATTCTTCAAGGAAATAATATTTACTATAATTGATAGTAAGCAGATGACACTTTTGAATCACTAAAGCTACAACAACAACATACCTAGTGTAGACCCACAAAGTGAGGTCTGGGAAGGTTAGAGTGACACACAAACCATATCTCTACCTCATAGTGGTGGCAACCACTAAGCCAGCTATATGTTGATATTATGGCGAATCCTAGAAGGAGGACAAGAAATAGCTATAAAGAGGCTCTCCAAGTCTTCCTCACAAGGAGTTAACGAGTTCAAGAATGAAGTTATTTGCATTGCCAAACTTCAGCATCAAAATCTTGTGAAGCTTATAGGTTGTATTATTGCAGGAGGAGAAAAAATGTTGGTCTATGAATACATACGCAACATAAGTACATCCGAATACTCTACAAGCATGTGTTCAACAAACGAAATTACTGTCACATTGTTAGAACCCTGGTAAATTAAACTACATGCTCTCAAATTGTTCGATATTCACAAGCTTAAATTACACAAGAGTTTCTAGGTTCATATTGCTATTATGATTGTACAGTTTATGAGTTGTATCATATTTGGAAAGGCATTTTTTGCCGATAATTGAATATATATACTTTATCAACTTGATGCAGAAACCAGCTTTGCATGAAGTATATTGACTATGAATTTTCTTTTCTCATATTCTAGCAACGGATTACGATAAGGAAAACCAAGATTGACTCTATACTGTTCAAGAGGTCTTTCTCAGAATCTTATTTGGCAAATGGAGGCTAAAATTAGGCAAAGTAATCTCCTCTTCAGCTCCTTAGCTTCCCTCCTAACTTTTGCTTGATGTGTTAACTATGTTATAGGGGATCTGCAATTAGTACGCCTTCAATATGGATGTGTATCAGTGTTCAGTGTGGATACCATTAGTTTTTATTAATTTTAGTGTATTCTAAATAATTCGTACAAAATACCTATTCAACAAGAGTATATCAAAGTAAATAAAGATCCATATGAAGTAAATCAACACAATGAGGGGTTACAAAAATGGCAGCAGACATGGTTAGCTTTTAGAAGCTCCAGTACCATAGGACTCCATCAAGTATAGAGTATCAGTTATGTTGTTCCCTTTCTCTGAATTTAGGACATTAATTAGCTGCAGTCCCAGTTACACAGTCGAACATCAAGCAGTCACTAGATTAACAACTAGAATGATAGCAGAATGACTTGATGAAAGTCATGAAACCGCCAAGACTAGAGTGATCGGAGGGATTACAACTCTAATTTCTTATTTTCCTGCTACGAAATTACAACGATAGCCAAAAGCTAGAATAAACAAAATCCTCTGATAGAATAACCTGCAAGTATTTCAACTATAATAGTAAAAACATCATGGAAATTGATAAGTAAAATCATGGAAAAACATCCAAAACATAACGGTTTCTCAAAGAAATTGATAAGTTAACAATAATTCAAGCTTCAATTCGAATAGAGAGTGAACAATAATTTAAAATCGACTCAAAAATTAAAGAAAACACAAATTTCAATTCCGATAATGAGTGTACAGTAAAAGCAAATACCTTCAAATGCTTCAAATCGGCAAACCAGTATAAGCTTGACCTTCAATACATGTAGAAATGCCTTCAATTCATGCAAAAATTCATTTAAATAGGACAAAAATTAAATAAATAGTAAATGGTTCTTGAGAGAGAAGAGGTAGAAAGAGTGGGGGGCTGAAAATGAAGAAAAGCCCTAGAAGCATCCTTTCTATACTTTAATATTAATTAAAAAAATTAAATTAGTATTTTACGACGGAACTGTTGGTCACTAAATAATTATTTTTTTAAATGACGCGTACCGACGAATATTTGTTGCTATATCCGTTGCTACAAAATAATTAATCCAGCGACCAATATTTTGTTGTTAATCTGTCACTAAATTTAGGTGTAATTTTTTTCCGCTATTATTTATTGATGGAGTTATAATTCTGTCACTGATTCGTTGCTAATAGCATACCCAAAAATTGAATTGCTATGTATGCGACCAAATTGAATGTTCCGTCGCTATATAGTGACGGAAATTGATCTGTCAGTAAATTTCGTCGCTAAACGCAGTTTTTTTAGTAGTGAAATACATATACAACAAGATTTATTGCCCTTGGTTTACTCAAATTAGTTAAGTTAAATAAGGAATAATTATCCCATCTAATTAAATTTTCATAAATTACTCTTATTTAAATTAGTAGATTCTTTTTCCAAATCAAACTCAAATATGAAGATTATTATTTCCATGATCTTCCAAATTTCAAAATATCGTTCTCTTATATCTCTAACTATTTTGTCTTGTTAGTTTTTCATTTTTTTTATCTTTTTTTTATTTTAATTTCTTTTTCTTTTCCATTTTTTCTTTCCACTTTATTTTCTCTCTTCTACTTCTCTTCTTTTTTTTCCTTTTTTGTTTTTTATTTATTTTTTATTTTTTCGTTTTGTTTTTTTTTCCTTTTCTCATATTTTTTTTCGTTTTCTTCTTCTTCTTTTAATTTTTTTTCGCTTTTATTTTTACACTTCTATTTCTAGTTTCTATTTCTCTTTCTTCTTTTTTTTCCTTTTTCACACTTCTTTTTTTTTCGTTTTTGTTTTCTTCTATTTTTTTTCTTTTTTCTTTTTTTGTTTTACTGTTCTATCTCTATCTTTTATTTTTAAAAGACGAATATCTATATCATATATATATATTCAAAAAATATACAAAATAAATAGACATACAGATCTGCATATGTATTTACGGTAAAAAAACATACATATATATTTGCATATGTATTTACAGAAATACATATCTGACTCACATGTATATATAAACATATAGGACACAAAATCTCTATAACAAAAATGACAATTATATACATATACATATCGGTAATAAAAAAATACATGATGCATATCTTAAACAGTAAAAGAAAATAAATAAGTACATATGTTACCCTCTAAAATGACATAGTATGTACAGTTCAAAGACAAATCCAACACCATATAAAATACATATAGCTCTGCATATGTATTTACAGAATACATACCTGATCCATATGTATATTCTTATTTTATATGAGTCGTCTTTGTATTTCGCAAATACATATGAAGATATATGGTATAGTTATATTTGTTATTGTTTAATATGAATATGATATGTATTTCATAAATACATACGTATGTTTTGTACTGTAAATACATATCTAGATCTATATGACTATGTATTTTTTATGTTTTTTGAATATGTGTATGTGATATACATATTTATCTTTTCAAAATAAAAGTTAGAGATAGAAGAGTAAAGAAGGGAAAAAACAAAAAAAGAAAAAGAAAAAAACGAAAAAAGAGAAGTGAAAAAGAAAAAAAAGGAAGAAAGAGAAATAGAAATGTAAAACTAAAAGAAAAAAAAAAGAAACAAAATAAAGTAGAAAAAAGAAGAAAACGAAAATAGAAAAAAAGAAAAAAAAGATATGAGAAAGGAAAAAAAAGAAAACGAAAAACGAAAAAAAAAAAAAAAAAAAAAAAGAGAAAAAATAAAGTGGAAAGAAAAAAATGAAAAAGAAATCAAAATAAAAAAAATAAAATGATAAAAAAATAAGATAAAAAAAAAACTAACAAGAAAAAAAAGGTAGAGATATAAGAGAGTGAAAGACAGTAATGATGTTTTATTTTGAAATTTTGAAGATCATGGAGATAATTATCTTCAAATATGAAAAGGGGAAAAAAAGGAAAAAGAAAAAAAAATAGAAGATAGAAGATAAAGTGAAAACAAAAAAATGAAATAAAAAAAAATAAGATGGAAAAAAAGGGTAAAAGATATGGCTATATTTGGGGGGGTGAAATAGTGGAGTGAAAATAGAAAAATGTGAAGTAGTGAGAATAAAACCTGCACTTGCCTAGTTAATGAGTAAAATAATGTTACTCTTGTTATAAACTATAATTTTACAAAAGTGTTGTTATTTATTGTAATTATAGTCTTAAGTATGCTACTTTCTGTAATTTTTCTTTTCTTTTTTGGGAGTTAATTTGACTAGTTTTCAAACCTAAATCAGATTAAAACTTTAAGAAAAGTACTATAAATTGCAATTTTTCTCATATCAATATAATTAAAAAAAATATCTTAAATGTTAGCCAAAATAAACTGTGAGGAAATATATAGGTACACCAAATCACCAACTACCTCAAAAGCTTAAACTAGATGCATTAAAATTGTCGTCAAATTAATTAGCTCCAGTTGACTAATGAACTTTTTAGTTGTCCTAAGATTTTCTAAAATTAAGGATTCTATGAATCTCCTACATGTCTCCTGTCATTTATATAAATCGTAAACTTATACTGAATGTAAAAGTGCAAATTAGATCTAACCTTGTGATTTTAGGAACCTATACATACAAGATTTTTTTGGTAAACACCTATACATACAAGCTAAACACAAAAGAATTGTTCATATTGGTATTTTATGTCTATTTTGCCTGTTCTTTCCTCATGGATTCAAGAAAAAATATTTCTTGGTACTGCTTTATAAGGAAATGGAGATATTAGGGTGCATATTATTACAAATAATAAAATAGGAATAAAGAACACACATTAGAGGGAGCAAAATGCAAAAAAACTTTAATTAAGTAGTAAATATGATTTATGAAGTACGTATATGATAGATAATTGGATTCTTAGATGATTACATCCAACGTGATTCCAGAGTAATAGAGCGTAAAAGTCTTTTGGTTCAAATCTTACCACAATCTTTAGCAAAAAAAAATAAAAAAAAATCGCATATATATAGTTGGCACATCAAAGGACCAGTCATGCAAATATTGGTTCCGTGTGTATTTATTTTACTGTAAAGTTTCATGACTTTTATGTTATAAAAAATAGAAAAAAAAAAAGTGATAAACTTTGAAGTTAGATGAGTTTATGTTAAAAGAAATAAAAGAGTGATTTTTGTGAGATAAACTTTAAAAATAAATGATTTTTTTACAATAAAACAAATTATTATATAATATAGAGATAAGCATTCAACACCCACTCGAATTATGACCAAATTTGTTACGATACACCTCCAACTTCATGATTGTCCTATTATCCCTCCCTCCCCCCCCCCCCCTCCAAACTCAATTTTAGCATTTTTATCGCCTTTTTGTGCTGACATGGCACCTTTATTACATAAAAATAGGATCCATGTCAAAGGTATCACGTCACCTAAAACGGTTCCACATCAGCTAAAAAGGGTGACAAAAAATATACTAAAATTGAGTTCAGGGGGTATTAGGACAAACGTGAAGTTGGAGTGTGTCGTAGAAAATTTGGTCATAGTTCATGAGGGTACTAGATGTTTTACCCTATAATATATAATAAAATCAAAGTTGAATGACCATGAGTAAAAGTAACCTGCTAAATTTTAACAAACTTGAAATCACATGATGCAGATTTGAATGCATTTACTCTTCACTTAATTATAAATGCACACATATTTTTGTTTTTTATTGTAGGCGTATCAAGGTGAAGGAGGTCAAGGGGGCTATTCGCAGGATGCGTAAGGGTAGGACGACTGGGCCAGACGAGATTTCGGTGAACTTTTGGAAGAGCACTGACGGGGCAGGTTTGGAATGGCTGACGAGACTGTTTAACACCATTTTTAAGGCGGTAAATTAAATATGCCCGAAGCATGGAGATAGAGTACGATGGTTCCTTTATATAAGAACAAAGGGATATTCAGAATTACAACAACTATAGAGATATCAAGTTGTTGAGTCATACTATGAAGGTTTGGGAAAGGGTGGTAGAGTTGAGACTGAGGAGGATTGTGATTATTTTAGAGAATCAGTTCGATTTCATGGCGGTCGCTCGACTACTGGGGCCATTCACCTCAGAGATTAGTGGAGCAGTTTAGGGAGAGAAAGAAGGACTTGCACTTGGTGTTTATCGATCTTGAGAAAGAGTATGACAAAGTTCCCAGGGAGATTTTATGGAGGTGCTTGGAGACTAGAGGGGTCCCCGTGGCTTACACTAGGTTGATCTAGGACATATACGATGATGTGAAGACTCGTGTAGGGACGGTAGGAGGGGATTCGGAGCACTTTCTGATTTTGACAGGATTGCATCAGGGATCGACTCTTATCCCATTTTTATTTACTTTGGTGATGGATGTTTTGATACGATACAAACTTGGTACGTATCAAAAACAACACAAAACGGTCCACAAACACAATGAAAATCGAGAACACAAAGAGACTAGGTCTCGGGTTGAATAACAACTCAATAATATACGATACAAAGGTGTTTATAACACCAAAAACAGCCACAACAACAAGAGATAAACAACACTATAACGAGAAGAACAACACTAGGATAGCAACAATCCGACGTTACAAGATTACAAGACAACAAGAACTAACGATTTCACTAGACAACACAAACTAAGACATGAAATGTAAAGATAGATAGTGAGACATACACTATTACAAGGTTAAAACCCCAAAGATGCATCAAATCTAAGGACCCCTAAAACTTACAGTAGCAACACCACACTCTTACGAAGACACAAGAGGGATTTCACCGCTTAAGCACCATCGTTTCCAAGCAATACACATTCACAAGTGAATCCACACTTGCCCATGTCCTAGTTTCGGCCTAGGGAGGCTCTCTCTCAAGAGAAGTGTTCTTTCATCAATATTCAATAACTAATGAGCTAAAACCCTAACATGTTCTATTTATAGACTTATTACAATAAGTGAAAAAATGATAAAAGTACCCCTTAGTGTTAAATGAACAAAATGGAGCCCATGGAGTGCAATAGAGGGGCGACTTTGAATCTCTTTTCACACTTCAACTCGTACACTCTGTAGGTTGCATTCAAAATACTCAAAAGCATTCATCTTCATGATCGTGCTTGTATCATGTTTTGACTCGACATATTCAAGGGGAGGTGTTTTGGTGTATGTTATTTGCTGATGATGTTATATTGATTGATGAAACTCGGGGTGAATTTAATGATAAGTTGGATCTTTGGAGACAAACCCTTGAGTCTAAAGTATTTAGGTTGAGCAGGACAAAGATGGAGTACTTAAAATATAAGTTTAGTGATTTGTCGCTCGAGGCAGACGTGATAGTGAAGCTTGATTCTCAGGTCATCCCGGAGAGGAAGAGTTTCAAGTAGCTTGGGTCTATGATTCAAGAGAATGTAGAGATTGATGAAGATATCACGCACCGTATTAGTCTAGGGAGGTTACAATGGAGGCTCACTTCGGGAGTTTTATGTGATAATAAAGTGCCTCCAAAACTCAAAGGTAAGTTCTACAGAGTGGTAGTTTGACCGGCTATGTTGTATGGGACGGAGTGTTGTCCAGTTAAGAACTCCCACATACAGAAGTTGAAGGTGGAGTAAATGAGAATGTTGTGATGGATTTGTAGACTTACCGGGAGGGATAGGGTTAGAAATGAGATTATCCGGGAGAAGATGGGAGTGGCTTCGGTGGAGGAGAAGATATAGGAAGTGAGGTTGTGATATTTGAGCATGTGATAAGGAGGAACGCGGATGCTCCTATACGGAGGTATGAGAGGCTGGCTATGGATAGTTTAGGCAGGGTAAAGGTAGGACTAAGAAGTATTGGAGGGAGGTGATTAGACATGACATGGAGCAGTTACAGCTTACAAAGGACATGACCTTTGATAGGAAGGTGTGGAGGACGCGGACTAGGATAGAGGGTTAGTGGGTAGGAGTACGTCTGTAGTGTATTAGTGATATCTATGTTTTTTTAATAGATTTTTTAGTACTATCTTGTGCGTGTCTTGTTTCTATTATTATCTTTTACTATCTGTTATTTTAGTATTACCTTGCGGTTGCATGCTTTTATGTATTTTGTTTGTTATATTGGTATCTATCCTGAACCGAGGGTCTATCGAAAACAGTTTCTCTACTTCATCTGAGGTAGTGGGATGGACTGCGTACACTTTACCCTCCCCAGACCCCACTTGATGGGAATACACGGGGTATATTGTTGTTGTTTATTAAAACTTTACTAGAATTTTTGAAAAATCAAATTTACTTATCTCCATTATGAATTCAATAAATTCAAATAAATTGTATTTTTGTTTTCCACTTATTGTTAAATTATTATCCCGTTATAATATTTGTATTTATTTTATTTGGTTTAGATTTGTATGCCGATTTAATACAAGTTTTTTAAAAAAAAAAAAAAAACATCTTGTGTTATTCTCAGTTGATTTTATTTTTTTTTCAAAATACATTTACATTGACGATAGTGTATTGAATAAATATAATTCATGATATGCTTATAGGATTAAGAGTTTTTTTTAAAATATGAAATAGACTATGTTATTATGATCAAGACCTCTTAGCTTCGGATCATGGGAATGAAGAACTCAGTAGGACGTTTTCTCACTAAAAAAAAGTAGATCTTTATGGAACGCAATTTCAAATTAGCCAGTAATATCAATTTTAAAAGTAGTGTGGTAGACTGAAAAATTTTCAACCTAAATTGAGAAAATTGGCAAAGATAAAGAATTTATTGATGGGAGTTGGCAATACAAAAAAGTAGGCGCATATGGAGAATAACATGAGTCTCTATATATACATTAAAAAGGAAAAGAGAAAATGATCAAAATATTCCTCTATTTTAAAAAATTGATAAACTGTACCCACAGTCATATTTATTTATTTACCTTGCTGCTAAGAAAGTCTGTATATTTGTCCTTCATCTAAAGGAATGCCCCAAATCAGTCCAAATGATCTAATTTTTTTAAAAGTAGACTCCATACACAACCCATCCCATGAAAAAGGATCCAAACAAATACTCTCAATGACCCTTTTTTTTTTAGATAAATTACACAAATCTCATACTTAAGAGACTATATTATCTAATATTCCTTATTTTTTAAAATTTACATAAAATATCATTTTTCAATTTTACTCTTGATACATGTCAAGAAAATCCCACATTATATTTTTACTCCACCATTAACTCATTCAAGATTTTCTTCCCTAAAATATCTCCCTAATTATCAACAATTAAATCTCTTCCTTCCTGATTTTTTCTCTTCCATTAATACTTAAATCATCTTTCTTCCTGATTTTTTCTCCTCCATTAATGCATGCAACTTTTTTTTTCCTCTCCTATAATTTCTCTCATTTAAAAAAAAAAATCTATTGATACATATATAAATTTATTTAATTATCCATACATGTTTATTGTGATTCATATGAATGATAAATATGATATCAGTATATGGGTATTATGGTGATTCATACGATAGATACAGTTTGTATAATTTTAACGGGTGATACATATTATATTATGTTGATTCATATAGTAGATACAATTATTGGGTGATTTATATGATATTAAATGATGATATATATGGTATTATGGTGATTCATATGGTAGATAAAATTATTTATTTCAATTATTGGGTGATTCATATATATGGTATTATGGTGATTCATATGGTAGATACAATTATTTATTTCAATTATTGGGTGATTCATATGATATTAATGAGTGATATATATGGTATTATGGTGATTCATATGGTAGATACAATTATTTATTTCAATTATTGGGTGATTCATATGTTATTAATGAAAGGTAATAATGTAGTCAGTGTAGGAAATAAAAGTAATAATATTTTTTTAAAAAGGACTAAAAGCAGAATTAAAATATAATTAAAATTAAATCTAAAAAAAACAGACTAAAATTAAAGACGAAAAAATAAAAATAAAAAGACAAAAAAAAATATATCTTTCATAATTAAAGACGAAAAAGAGAAACATAATTAAAACATCTAAATTAAATCTAAAAAGGGAGAAAAATTAGATATCTTTCCTTAAATAAGAATACAATAAATAAAAGAGAATCTATTATTTTCTTAAATAAATATATTGTTAGTTTCAAATGTATCACTTTTTTATATGTATCATCATATAACATATGTATCACCATTTAAAAAAAATGTAATTAACAAAATAGTCGAGATTTTATGTAATATCACTTAAAGATTCGGGAATTTATATAAATTACCCTCTGTTTCAAGATGAATGACCTTTTTTTTTACAATATTTTAATTTCAACTTTATACGTGGCATGTTTAAGATCACAAGATTGAAAAATATTTTGATATATTTGACACAATTTTAATTTAGGACCACGGTAATAAAAAAATGTTCTTTTACTTTCATTATATATGATCTTCTCCACAGACTTCAACTTTTTTCCTAGTTGATCGAATTTTTCCAACAAACAAAAATACTCTTTCACTGATCATCCCCAAGGAAGTGATGTTTGTGGTCGGATGTTAATCTTCACTAATATCCTTAGCAACAGGAAATGTCACGAAATTGTTGCTCTTCCCCAAGGAAGTGTCGTTGTTGTTGCTATTCTGATTTGGTGAATTAATATTTAAAACTCTAATCCTCGAAGAAGGTTTTTTCAGATGCGCTCGTCCAGATGTACTTTGCTATATGAATCTTAGCATAGAACTGATTTTATAGGGTATAGAGAACTTTGGTGAACTAATATTGTAGGTATTAGTCAACTATTATTTTGTGTGTTTTGTAATGTTGTTCTATTTTTGATTGCTGCTATGACAATTTTCGTGATGTGGTATTGGGAATCGGAAGACCAAGCTTTGTTGGAGATCGCTCACATATGTAATTCGGAGTCATCGTTGAAAGCCGTCAAGATCGAAGTGGATAGTTTGAAGATTGCAATGGACAATTCAAAAATTAGGAACGACTATTTAAAGGTAATTTAGAGTTGTCGTTGAAAGACATCAAGATTGAAGTGGATAATTTGAAGGTTGCAATGGACAATTCGTAAATAGAGAGTGACTATTTAAAGGTAATTTAGAGTTGTCGTTGAAAGACATCAAGATTGAAGTGGATAATTTGAAGGTTGCGATGGACAATTCGTAAATAGAGAGTGACTATTTGAAGGTAATTCAGATCCGTTGTTGAAACACGTCGAGATTGAATTGAATAATTTGAATGTTGCAATGGATAATTTGAAGATTGAAAAAGATCATTTGTCGAAAATAGTTGCTACAATCGGGGTTACTAATGAGTTGGAATTAAATAAGGCAAAGGCATTTGAAGTAAGTTTTAAAGATAAATTATAAGCTTATGCTTTCATGGACTCTTTTCGTTGGGTTTGTAGTCGCATTGATGACAAAGTGAAGCTGATATATGAATGAATTGGGTATGTATTGCTACAGCAATGGTTGAGGTTTTCTTTTGCTATCTAAGAATGTTAAAACTCAGAGCCGGCTTTTTGGTCAGCAACTCAAGCCACTGCTTTAAGCCTCCAATTTTGGGGGCCCACTTTACATCATTTTTCTTAAAAAAAAGAATAGTCAAACGTTTTTTCTTAAACAAACACAACTTCCAATTGGTTCAAAGAAGAGTAAAAGGGCCCATTAATAAATACTCCTCAAACGTTTTTCCTTTAAAAAAAGAATAACTTTGAAAAGGCAAATACACATTTAAAGAGTTTGATTTGACTAAGTCTTAAAAAAGAAAAATACATATTTATAAAAAAAATATGGAAGAAAGAACAAAAATTAATTACTACTTTTTATTTTTATCTTTCCAATTAAAATGATATTTGTCATTTTCCTTTTCTTGATTAATAAAAATTAATGTACATATTCTGATATTTATTCATTCTATTTCTTCTCTATTTATTTATAGAACCGTCAATATGGGCCAGGCCCGTTGGGCCGGGTCAGTAATTTGATGAAGTTGGGCTTCAATTTTTGCAGTCCATTTAAGAACAGGGCTTTTTAACCCAACTCGGATAAGCCTGTGGCCCGTAAAACTTGAGCAATGTGGGTTGGGCTAGTCCGTGGGCCAACCCATAAGTCAAATACATGAAACTATTTAGATTGCTTATTATTATTTTTATTTGGTTTGAAGGATATCATGTCCAAAGTTATTTAATTTCGCTATTAGGAGTATTTTTTGGGGTGTTGGAGACTTGATTAACAAGTATTAATACTATGTAATATTGTCTGGTAATATTTATGTTTATTAACATTCTAAAATTAAATTATAAAATATTATTTTTTTAAAAAAGTGGGCTGGCCCGTGAGGCCCGCAGCCCACAGAATAATGTTGTGGGCTTGGTATTTTTTGGCCCATCATTTTGATGGGCCAGCCCGACATGACCCGTTAAATTCAAATCCCGTGTGGGCTAGCCCGAATGAATTGGGCCGACCCATATTGACAGCTCTATTTATTTACCTTCAACTCTTTTTTTTTTAATTTCTTATATCATCAAACTTCAATTGTTCAAGAGATCTTTTTCACAATATTATTGTTCATTCAATTTTTTCTTGAATATCAAGACTGTTGATAGTTTATGAAGATTGAAGGTATTATTTTAAGATCAAGTTATTAAATCAGGTTCTATTATTTAATTTATTGTCATTATTTTCTGTTAAACAACTGTGCAAGCATATATTAATATTTGGTAGATATATTTTATTGTTTATTGATTATTTTTTTGAGTTTTTAATTGTGTAAATATAAATTACTCTTTTACTGTTTATCAAAATTTAAATATGTCAACTAGAAAAT
The DNA here is from genome assembly GCA_030864215.1 of Capsicum pubescens. Classification (NCBI taxonomy): domain Eukaryota; kingdom Viridiplantae; phylum Streptophyta; class Magnoliopsida; order Solanales; family Solanaceae; genus Capsicum; species Capsicum pubescens. The sequence goes on from CM061538.1 coordinate 232,381,045, forward strand.
ATGAATCTGATGCTTCAAAACTTTAAAAAAAAAAAAAGAATTAAAACTTTGGTAGAATCTCAAAAAGGAGCTTTAGATAAATTTTTAATAAATAAAAAAACAAAAATAGAAAATATAGGAGAATATTCTCAAGATAAGCAAGTTATTAATTTAGTTGAATTATATGATAGGAGTAATACTATTCAAAAAGAAGAAGAGGAAATTAATGAGAAATCTAATATAGATCCTCAAGAATCTCAAGAACTTAATGAATCAAATAATTGTATTCTTAAAAAAATATATATGATCCTAGTCAATGGATCAATATCGATACAAAATTGAGAAACTTACTAGTGGAAAAGGGACCAATTAGAATTAGAGATACAAATTTTTTAAATGATAAATTGTCAAGACATTTTTCTAATGTCCATTATTTTTAAATTTTAGCAAATGAAAAAAAGACACGAAAGAAAATGGTTAATTTATTCTAGAGATTTAAATAAAGTATTTTTTTGTTGTTGTAAAATTTTCAATACAAATTCTAATATGAGTAATAGTAAACTAGCAAGTGAAGGTAGTAGAGATTGGAGAAACCTTAGTGCTAAGTTTAAAGCTCTTGAGATATCAAACGAATATATTATTAATATGGGTGCATGAATTGATTCAGAAATAACATTGAAGAAAAATAAAATAATTGATAAAGATGTTCAAGATCAAATCAATAGGGATAGAAAACACTGAAAAATATATTATCAAGAATTATTGCCATAATAAAAATCCTCAAAAAAAAAAAAAAAATGACATTTAGGAAAAAAATGAAAAAATTTATCAAGAGAATAATGAAATTTTCTTAAGTCTAATTGAAATGATTGTCGAATTTGATCCAATCATGCAAGAGCATATTCGACGAATTAAACATGATGAAAAATTCACAATCATTACTTAGACATAATATACAAAATGAGTTAATCAATTTATTGACGGGTGAAATTAAAAATAAAATTATTGAAAAAGTCATAAAAATAAAGTATTTTTCAATTAGACTTGATTGCACTCCGGATACTAGTCATCAAGAACAAATGTCTTTTATATTGCGAGGTATGGATATTTCAGCAATTCCAATAAAAGTTACTGAGTGTTTTTTAGAATTTCTAAAAGTGGATGATACAAGTGGTAAAGGTCTTTTTGAAGTTATTGTAGATGAAATAAAAAATATTGAACTTGACATTGATAATTTAAGAGGGTAAGAATATGATAATGGATTTAATATGAAAGGAAAACACCTAGGAGTTCAAAAACGACTTTTAGATATAAATCCTAGATCATTTTATACTCCATGTGGTTGTCATAATTTAAATTTAGTACTTTGTGATGTTGCTAATTCTTCCACAAAAGCTATATCATTTTTTGAAATGGTACAACGTATATATACATTGTTTTCTTCTTTTACTAAGAGATGAAAATTTTTAAAAGATAGTGTACCTGGCCTATCTCTTAAATCATTGTCACAAATACGATGGGAAAGTCGTATTGAAAGTATTAAGATCATAAGATTTCAAACTCCACAAATAAGAGATGCTTTACTGAAATTAGCAAAAATTAGCGAGGATCCAAAAACTAAAAGTGAAGCTAGTTGCTTAGCAACATATGAGCTTGAAAATTTTAAATTTTTATTGAGTATGACTATTTGGCATGATTTTTTATTTGCAGTTAATTCAGTTAGCAAATCCTTGCAATCAAAAGATATGCATATTGACATTGCTATAGATCAATTAAGGGGTTTAATTTCTTTTTTTTTTTTAAATATCAAGAGCAAGGATTTGTAAATTCTATGATTTCTGCTGAAGAAATTGCATTTGAGATGAATATAAAACCTGAATTTCGTACTAAACGTGTACTATATAGAAAAAAATAATTTGATGAGACTGTTACTAATGAAATCACAAGTCTCCCAAAAAATCTTTTAGAGTTGGGTACTTATATATAGTAGGCCAGACTCTCGTGTCTCTTCAAAATAGATTTGAACAATTTGAAACTTATGAAAATATTTTTGAATTTCTATTTAGTGGTAAAAAATTGAGATCACTAGATGATGAGAATTTGAAAAAATATTGTCTTAATCTTGAATATTCTTTAAATACAATAATCATTCTGATATTGATGGTTTAGACTTATTTTCTAAGTTAAGAGTATTAAGGGAGATAGTACAAGTAGATGATAATACATTAATTGATATACTCAATCAAATAAAAAGACTTGATTCTTTTTCGAATGCTTATATTGCTTATAAAATAATGTTAACTGTTTCTGTAACAGTTGCCTCAGCGAAAAGAAGTTTTTTCAAAATTAAAACTGATAAAAATCTTACTTGAAATCGACAATGTCTCAAGAGAAATTGAGTGGATTAGGTATATTATCAGTTGAAAAAGAATTATTAGAAGGAATTGATTATAAGACAATTATTCATAATTTTGCTTCTCAAAAATTAGAAAAATAGATTTTAAATAAAAATTATATATTATATAATTTTTTTCTTGAAAAAAAAATATCAAGGGCATCTCATCGAAATTTGACTTTAGGCCCCCAATAGTGTTGAGTTAAACTCTTTTAATGTTAAGAGAAAATTTCAAAAGTAGCAACTTAACAATTATAATTATAACTTTTATAACAACTGTTTCATAATTACGAAAAATAGCAAATTGTATTTTGCATTTAAGTAAAATGTTGCTATATAAATACATATATAAATTGAATATTAGTTTTTATTTTAACTCCCATCAGTTAGAGTTAAATTAGGGAAGTAACTGTCCCTTAATTCATGCTACATTTAATTATAAAGATTCCTTTTCCTAATACGACTCTTCTATTTCTCTTTTTTTTTTTTATCCTTTTCCAAATTTTTTTCTTTCTTTTTTTCTAATTTTTTCATTTTCTTATTTTTTTCCTTTCTCATATTTTTCTTTTTCTTTTTCTATTTTTGTTTCTTTTTTTATCGTTTTATTTTTTAATTTTGATTTATTTTTCTTTTTCTTTTTTTTTTCTTTCCAGTTTATTTTGACTCTTCTAGTTTTCTTCTTTTTTTATCCTTTTTTCTTTTTTTCTTTTCCGCTCTTTTATTTTTTCCTTTCTCATATTTTCTTTTTATTTTCATATTTTTGTTTTCTTCTTCTTTTTAATTATTTTTATTTTTTTCTTTCTTTCCTTTTTACTTTTATTTTATACTTATATTTCTAGTTTTTTTTTTCGGTTTTCACTTCTTTTTCTTTGAATTTTTATTTTTTTTCCTTTTTCTATTTTTTGCTTTTATTTTTAAAAGACACATATCTATATCACATATACATATTAAAAAATATACAAAATACATATAAATACAGATTTGCGTATGTATTTATAATACAAAACATATATCTGTATATGTGTTTACAGAAATACATATCTGACTCATATGTATATATAAATATATAGGACACAAAATCTCTATAAAAAAAGTGACATAATACATTTTCCTAATTTTGTTTGAACTACACATTTCTTCTTCATGATGTAGACATCAAAAATATTATTATGACAAAAAATATGCATCAACCATAAATATATATTCATTAATCATAAATACGTATGCTTATTCATAAATAAATTTAAATAACTGAAAAAATATATATGCATTAGTCATAAATACATATGCACACAGAAAAAGTACATATGTATTATCTATAATCTATAATATATTTAAGTGTGAAGACTTATGATTTGAAATTTTTGTCCTTCATTAAAAGATTTCGCTTTAGACAAAATCATCCTTTTCACATTTTTCCTCTAATTATAATGTTATTGGGTTTAAATTTGGCTTCCCTATTGATATTAGTTTGGGATCCTAGCAAAAACAACGGAGTACATAGTATAAATAATTAATGTGTATGTCCTTTTTGTCAATCCATCTAAGCATTACATACATCTCAAAGCAAAGTTAATAACCCTAATTCTCTCTGGCTATTGTAGCACTATGCCTGTTTGCATAAATTAACTCGAGGTTTGTATAGTAATATCTTCGAATTTGATTTTGTTAATTGTCCTTTCTTCTAAGTAATCATCCATTGATATTGTTAATTAGATAATTAATTTGTATAATATGGATCCATATTTGATCTCCATGTTTCGAAGTGTTTCTAAGACAAATTACTAAATTATTAATATTAGAATGTGCATGAGATTGAATAGATGAGGAGAAGAAACCGAAGCTTTATTTGGTGTTTACTTTCTATTAAGTTATTACGATTCTACTTCAATTCTAATGTTGTTTGTTTTATTTGTAGCCCAAAATAAGTAGAGACAAAAGTAAGTAAAAATCAACGTTTTATTTTTTCTTTTTAAATCTATGGTAGGTAATTCAAACATTAAGTTTTATGGTTTTTCTTCAGTTTGGTGCCTTCTTCTACTTTTGATCGAGTAACCTTGTTCAATATATTATTAGTAGTAGTATTTAATTATTTAGATTCTACACATGTTTCAAATTGCAGATTTATGAAACCACCTTTAATGTTGAGAACAAATAAATAATTTTTGAATTAAAAAAGAATTCAATTCAATTTGTTTGCACATTCATCATATTAGTAAATAATTTTTTAAAATTGTCACAATTATTAAGATAAAAAATACAATTAATAGTTATTTGAATGATAAAAAGGGGTAAGACTTTTTCTTTTGTTCAATTCCTTATGCTAAAAGTTCAAGCTAATTAGGAAAGAAAGGTCTACCAGTTTACATTGAAAGAATTGAAAGGATAAATCTCAATAGGCTCTTTGATGAAACTACTATTGAGACATTTGTGAAATATCACGTGTCTGAACAAGAGAAAATGTTGAACTAGAGATACCCTGCATGTTCACTTGCTGCAAAGAAACATGTAGCCACTACCGTCAACATTTTGAATGTAAATGATGTTGTAAAAATTTTGATATTATATTTGTTTGTGAAAATTTGTTCTAATTATCTTTTTCTTTTTTGTATATATAGTTTGTCATGCTCACAATATCAATAGATCTACAATTGAGATCTCTCTCCTTTTATTTATTGATATAATAATTTTGTAGATATCTTAAGTCCATTTATATTTTCAAAGACTTTTTAGAGTATTAATTGTTCAACAACTTATTTAAAAGACATTATAATCGATAATTGATTCAAACTTAACTGTATTGACGAATTGTCATGGAAAATAGTGAATTATGATGTCCTAGGCTCTTCTGCGTTCCTTCAAATTGACTCTAGATCATCACTTTATTCATCTCCATATTTTATCTTTTTTTAATATAGTTTTATTGATTGACCCAAGACACACGTGCAAAGCACGTTAAAAAAGTGATTCGAACTTTTTACCCTTCATCAAAACAGTCCGCAATAGACAAAATTATCTTTTTATATTTAATTAAATTATTAATTAATTATTTTCTTGATTAAAAAATAAGATTAGTATAAGGTTCCTATAAGGAAAAGAAATTCTATGGTAACTCACATTTATTTTCCTAAAATAGTAAGAAAAAAAGGAAAAATATTGTAGTTTTTTTCAGAAAAAAAAATCAACTACAAAATTCATTGTATAATAATAACATTTAGAATCAAATATAATAATATTTCTATGTGCCAATATTAAGGACACAAAAATAAACTATCGATTATGTCCAAAATTTCTTGTATTACTAAAGTACTATGATAACAATTAGGATCAAATCAATTTCTTGTATACCTAAAATATTATAATAATAATTTATAACCAAATAACAAATTCAAATCTTATATAAGATAAACTATTTTGAATATATATGATATGTACATGTTATTCAGAAGAAATAAAACTCGTTTTTTCTTAGCTTCTTCCTCTTCTTCATATTTTTGTTACTTCTTTCTTAACTTCTATAGTTTTCTCATTGAGAATTGCGAATTATTATTATCTATTTTTTAATATGTTATATATCCAATAGTTTCATTATATATTAGGTAGGATTTGTGATTCTTTTTTATGCATGTTGGTGCATTAAATGGGGTATAGAGGTCACAAATTAAGGCAAAATATTAAATTCTTTTTAATTTATGAATTAAGATTTTCATAAAGTCGTAGATCTTTCTAATATTATTGTATGTCTGTGATATATTTATTTTCAAAAATTTATGCTTCTTTTTGTATATAAGTGTATTGGATATGAGGGTATAGGGAGGTCACACATTATTGTAGAAGGTTAAATTCTTTTTGATTTATGAATTATATTTTTTATAATGTCATAACTTTTATTTGGAGTCTAAAAGCATTATGTCGGTTGTAGTTTTAGTCGCACTACTTTCATTCTTTATGATGTTTTTATATATTCCTGAAATATTTTTAGTTTTTTTTTATCATTTGTTGGAATGCAAAATAAGGTAATTCTTCACTTGCCCGTGTGCACGTAGAGTCTGATGAAGGATTGCTCCCCAAAAAGGGATAAAAATCAATTAAAATTTTATCTTATAACAAAAAATTTATAGTTGTATTTAATATTTTGGATCAAGCTTTAATGAATATTTTTTCTACTTTTCTTTGTCTTCTTCTACCACTTGTATATTTATTCTTATTTTGATTTTAATTTAAGTCATTTTCTTGCATTCATCATCATCACCGTTTTTGTCTTTCTTTATTTCTTTTCGTTAATAGTTTTAAAAATTATATATAAATTATACGTTCTATGGAATGGTGGTTAGATTGATTATGTTGTATGAAACAGATATCACGCAATTTCAGCTTATCGAACATATAAACTTTGATAGGAGATTATGGAAGACTCGGATTAGGATATACGGTTTGTTAGATAATTAAGCTATCATTTTCTACCTTATTTTTATTACTATCAGTATCAATAATCAAATCGTTAATAATTATGTGATAACAATCATATTTTTTATATCCAACTATTCATAAAATTAAACTCATTAAATTGAGGTACACGCGCATACACCTAAACTAGTTCATAAATACATATGCATCTATAAAAACCTAAGCAAAACTAAAAATATATTTTCAAATCAATAAATATAGCATGCAACCCTATAAAAACGTATGAATAACTAGAAAATACATATATATTATTCAATAATACATATACATATCTGAAAAAATACATATGCATTAGTCATAAATACATATGCAATCTGATAAAATACATATGTATTATTCAAAATATATATGCATAACTGAAAAAATACATATGCATTACTCATAAATACATATGCACAACTGGAAAAATACTTATTCTTCCTTTTCATTTGACTTCCTCTTTTACACATATTTTTACATTTTTTGAGATTTTGGAGATGAAGATTTTCTCAATGTTTTTCGTTTCATGATTTCCTCAATATTTTTTGGCTCGTCAAATACTTCGATCTTACCTCTTCTATGCCAACTTATCTGTTCAACTGAATAGGAGTAGAAATCAACTTAACACAAAACCTCACAATCTTTCAATAAAAAAAATCACAAAAACCCATCAAATAATGTATGAAAAGTTACAGCAAACCTCCATCAAATAACGTATCAATCTTTCAACCAAAAAAAATCACAATTCCCCTCCCCGCTGCCCCCAAAAAAATAAAGTTGACGGATGAAGAAAAAAGATATAAATTATATGAAAAGATAATATGCAAATACTGTAAATATCAACTCACCTTATTTGATGCAGCATAATTTAAAAAAAAAAGGAAAAGAATTAATAAAAGTGGAGTGAAATATGGGAGGGAAGCACAATTTTAAAAAAAGGGGAAAGGAATTGAAAAACGAAATGGAGTGTAATATACGAGAGAATTGAAAAAAATGGAGTGAAATATGGGAGGAATTGAAAAAGTGGAGTGAAAATAGGAAAAGATGAAAAAGTAGGTGAAACCACGTGCTTTTCAATATAATGGTTAAAATATTGCTATTTTTGTTATAACTTGTAATTTTGAAAAACTGCTGCTACTTATTATAATTAAAGACTTAAGTATGCTAGTTTCTGTAATTTTTCCTAATGTTAATGCATATGGTTAGTTTGAATTTTTGTCTTATTTTTAATTTTTAGACTATAACTACCAAATTAGTCACGAGTTTAACCAAATCAGTTTTCAAGATGACTCAAAACAAAGTTGAAAGTGAAGCAAACATAGTCAAAATAGAAAAGATGTATATAGCTATATTTGTTTGGATCTTTTTTTATGGGTCAGATTGGGCATGAGTTTATTTTTAAAACGGAAAAGGGCATAAAATACCCTTTAACTATGTGAAATGGTGTCCTCCATCTATCTATTGGAGCTAAAATGTCCTTCTTGCATTGTCTACCTATTGGGCCTAAAATGTCCTTTTCGTCTACCTATTGGGGCTATTTTAATCTTTTATTTAAGAAAAAATTATATAATATCACAACTTATCTTTATTAAATTACATAAAATTCCTATTTTTTTTATTAATATTAACCAAATAAATAGTGCACAATATCATTTTTTTCGTCATGCTAAATTGATTGGATAAATAAAAAGAAAAACAACATAAAAAATTATTTTTAAAAAATTATTACATGTACATAGCCTCATTTGTTGGTTTCTGTCAGATATAACATATAAAATATTTACTTTTATAACAAATTCTATTATATAGAAAAATAATTATATATTATTTTTTTTTAATTTATTTATTGCCTATTTTTATGAAAGACTTTGTTCATTCATTTTTTATATACTATATCAAAATTTTATGTTTTTCATTTTTATTGTCTGTTTTCACGATGTCTTCATAAAAATATATGGTATATTTATACCATAAAGATTCATGATATATTTATATATTATACAAATTATATTTATATCATAAAAATATATGATATATTTATACCATACAAATTATATTTATACCATATAAATTATATTTATAGCATAAACATACATGGTATATTTTGGATATAAAAAATTTATACCATTTAATATAGAAAATATATATTTATATTTGATAAATAATATTTTAACAAGAAAAGTAATTCCGACATAATGAGATATATCATGAATATTTATTGCATAAATTATATCAAAAATATAATAATAATCTCACTTTGACATAAATTATATTTATACAACAAAAATACATGATATATCTATACTTTCAATATAATGATTTTTTTTTCATAAATATTTATCCATAAAAAATTATCGTTAAACCATTACATTAAAATTAAAAATACACGATAATGAAATAATACTAGATGATTAACATACATGAAAATAAAACGAAACATACGCGAGAAAATAATAGAATACTTGATTTATTTAAAAATATTTGAATTTTGAATGTAAGAGAGAAAGATTTAAAAGCAAAGATTATCTTTTCTAATTTTAATTTGAAGATTGAAAATATACTTCTTAAATTAAGGTGAATTGATAATTTGTTATAGCATTAAATTAGGAATTATAATTTTTTTTTTGATTTTTTAAATGGCTATATACGTAAAAAAAGTACTTTTATTTTTATAATATTGAAAAAGTACTATTATTTATGTAATTAAGTTTTAAGGATGACATTTTCATGTAATTTGCCTAAATAAAAGAATAAAATAGGCCCAATAGATAGATGAGAAGGGTATTTTAGGCCTAATAGATAGGTGAAAAGGGCATTTTAGGCCCAATAGATTGAAAGGGGGGGGGGGGGGAGCATTTTTGCACCATTTTACATAGTTGAAGGGCGTTTTTGCACCTTTTTTCGTTTTTAAAAAGGGGGTCATTTAGGCTGATTTGGAGCATTCCTTTAAATGATCGGCATATATGCAAATTCTCTTAACGGCGAGAGTAAATATGACCCCCAAAGTATGACTGAAGGTAAAGTTGGTCAATTTTTTAAGTAGAGGAAAATTTTTAATTCTTTTCCATAAGAAAAAACTAAAATTTTGACTTAGTAAAGGGCATATATGCAAACTTTCTTAACTACGGGAATAAATATGATTCCAAAGTATGAATAAGGGTAAAGTTGGTCAATTTTCAAAGTAGAGAGGTATTTTTTTTCGTAAAATAAACTAAAATTTTGACTTAGTCTCCCCGTTTGGATTTACTTGTCACATTTTGACTTGTCACGCTCATTAAGAAAGAAATGATTGACTTTACCATATTACCCCTATTAATCAATGTTTAGTACTTCCTCCGTTTCGAATTAGATGACCCCTTTAGTTTTGACACACCCATTAAGAAACCCAATAATTAAAAATGTATTTTACTCTTTTACCCTTCTTGACATTGTAAAATTCAATAATCAATTAAGCATGAAAACTTGGTTCAAGTATTCCAATTCATGTATGCATAAGTTTACTCTTGAAAGGAGAAGAAAAAGTAAAGTTTCATATTTAAAGTTAACATTGAAAATATAAAATTGTTACTTTCAATAATTTTAAAAAATGTGGTTATATTTAATACTATCAAGGGCAGAATGAAAAAAAATATGTGTAAAATAGTCTTGATTTTACAACTTGAACAAGTAAATTGAAACAAATATTTTCAGAAAGAGGGTCAACTAAAACGAAATGAAGGGAGTAATAAGTATTGATAAATAATTTGGAGAACAACTCATTAATGCAAGGGTAAAACATGAAAAAAAATTTCTTTATCTTTTCTTGAATTATCAAAAATAACAAGTAAAAATAAAAATTTAATTAAAAAAATATTAATAAGTAAATTCCAACGGAGGAAATAATTAAACAACATAATTTTCTAGGGAAGATACTCCTAAGGTGGCTCCCCCATTATTTTTTGTTTAATGTTCATTAAAAAATGGATGTCATATCCATACCATAACGTGTTAGGCAATTTTAATATTTATAAAATTTCCTCACATGCTCCGTCTTTTACTTTTTAAATCATGGAGTCACTAATTGAGTTTTCATTTTAATAAGTGCTCTCTTTGTTCCAAGGAAATTTTGCTTCTTTCTTAAACATTCCTAATTTCAACATCATCTTTCTCGTCATTACCAAAGTCAACAATAGCCAATCAACTGTACCATTACCAGAACACCATCCTTTACTACTGTTATATACTTTCCCCGTTTCAGTTTTACTTTTCATAAATTGAGATGACACATCTATTAAGAAAAACAATTAATAATATGATTGTTTTAACATAGTATTCCTATTAAATAGTGTTTATATTGTGTCTTGAAATTAATTTGGAGAAAAAATAATTAATGCTAAGGGTAAAATAGAAAAAAAAAAGAAAAAATTAAATAGAAATTCAATTAGAAAATTAGTGACAAGTAAAAAAAATAAACGAAGAGAGTATCATACAAATGTAACAACAATTACAACCCATCTCTACCATTAACCAAAACACCATCCTTTACTATTATATATTATACAAATGCAACAACTCAGCTTTATTAATTGTTTATTCTCCTTTGACTTTTTCGTGCACGTTGTATTATGTAATTATCAATCTTGATTTTTCTACATCATATCCTATTGAGAAAATTAAATGCTAGGGACTATATATTTACCTAACATGACTTTAGAACTCATCCAATAATTAATATATTGTGAAGACAAGTCTCAGCTAATCTGTCGCATCTTGTTTAGAAAAGAAAAAGATTTTGTTGTAATGAAAGAGAAAGAGAACATGTTGTTTCTGGGATTTTCACATAAAATAATTTTCATGATTTTTCTCTTTGTGCCAACTTTCTATACTGGAGTAAAAGGGATACGTCAAATTCTTTTGGATACAGATATGGATACTGATGATTTCTTTGCTCTTTTCTACATTTTGAAGCTCAATAGATCAGAAATAGACTTGAAGGTATTTTTATCCTTCTCAATGTCGTGTATTTTTATTCTATAGTGTTGAATTGTGAATCAGAGTGAAATTAAATTACATTTTTATTTACTTATGGGCAAAGGTATAAATATACCTTTGCCGTTAATGAAAAGGTACAAATATACCCTTATCACTAACGGCGGGACACGTGTCACGATCGTGTTCCTCCATTAGTGATAAGGGTATATTTATACCATTTATCAAAGTTCGATGGTATATTTATACCTTTTCCAAATTTATAATTTACTTTCTCCGTTCCATATTAGTTGATCATTTTGTTAAAAATAACTATTTTATATGAATTGTCCATTATACTAAATAAAAAAAGCATTAATTAAATTTAAATTATATTATCCTTGTAGTTTATTCATTCTGAAAGTCTTCACATTTGTTTATAAAGTTTTCAAGATTTTTTTTATGGTGTGAATTCGTAAAAGAAAACTTACCAAAATATATTATATTTAATTTTTTTTACCATTTATAGCTGTATAATTTTAATATATGCATAATCTTACTATCTAATAAGAGGGAAAGACCATGGAAACAGGCAACTCTCCGTCAGCAAGCCTGCTACTCCTGCCTGCTTCATCAGCTACTTGCTTCATGATTTTACTATATCATCTCTAATTAATTATTACAAGTCATTTATGTATTAAAAAACTAATAATATTAATAAAAAATCAATTATATATTTTTATTTTTAATAAATAAATATATATATATATATATATATAATTTTACAAAGATTAATTAATTCGATAAATTAATAATAGTAATAACTAACTATTCTTTGATGACAATATTTTCACTTCAAACATGAGTTTGTTTTTGTAAAAAATTAATAATATTTAATAAAAAATAAATTATATTTTTTTATTTTTTAATAAATAAATATATATATATATATATATATAATTTTACAAAAAATAATTAATTTGATAATAGACTCATGTTTGAAGTGAAAATATTGTCAGCAAAGAATAGTTAGTTATTACTATTATTAATTTATCGAATTAATTAATCTTTGTAAAATTATATATATATATATATATTAAAAATAAAAATATATAATTTATTTTTTATTAAATATTATTAATTTTTAATACATAAATGACTTGTAATAATTAATTAGAGATGATATAATAAAATCATGAAGCAAGTAGCTGATGAAGCAGACAGGAGTAGTAGGCTTGCTGATGGAGAGTTGCCTGCTTCCGTGACCTTTCCCTCTTATTAGATAGTAAGATTATGCATATATTAAAATTATACAGCTATAAATGGTAAAAGTTTTTAAATATAGTATATTTTGGTAAGTTTTTCTTTTACGAATTCACATCATAAAAAATTTCTTGAAAACTTTATAAACAAATGTGAAGATTTTCAGAATGAATTAACTACAAGGATAGTATAATTTAAATTTAATCATTGCTTTTTTGATTTAGTATAATGAACAATTAATATAAAATAATTATTTTTAACAAAATGATTAACTAATATGGAACGAAAAAAGTAAATTATAAAATTGAAAAAGGTACAAAGTTTGAGGGTATATTTGTACCTTTGCCCTTTACTTAATCATATTTTCATTCCACCACGTCACGGGGTGCATGACTGGTTCCTTGATGTGTCAAATATATGTGCAATTTTATTTTATTTTATTTTATTTGCAAAAGGTGGTGGTTAGATTTGAACCAAAATACTTTTACGCTCTATTGCTATGAAATCATGTTGAATGTAATCATCTAAGAATTATCTATCATATACTTCGTATTTTCTAGTTAATTAAAGTTCTTTGCATTTTGCTCCCTCTAATGTGTGTTCTTTCTTTAATTTCACCCTATTTTATTATTTGTAATAATATGAACCTTAATATCTCCATTTCCTGATAAAATAGTAACAAGAAATATTTTTTCTTGAAATGTCCATGACGAAAGAACAGGAAAAATAGACAGAAAATACCAAAAAATGAACAGTTCTTTTGTGTTTAGCTTGTATGTATACATTCGTAAAATCACAAGGTTTTTTCTAATTTGCAGTTTTACATTCAGTATAAGTTATAAATTAATATAAATGACAGGAGACATGTAGGAGACTAAGAGAATCCTCAATTTTAGAAAATCTTAGGACAACTGAAAAATTCATTAATCAACTGGAGCTAATTAATTTGACAATAATTGTAATACATCTAGTCTGAGTTTGAGGTAGTTGGTGACTTGGTGTACCGATATATTTCCTCCATTTCAAAATACTTGTCACAATTTATTTTGACTAACACTTGAATGTTTTTAAAATTATATTGATATGAGAAAATGAAAAATTGTAATTTAAGGTACTTCCTTTATAGTTTTAATTTGAATCTCTAAATTTTAATTTTATATATCAAAATAATCTAATCTGATTTAGTTTTGAAACTAGTCAAATTGACTCCCAAAATATGAGACGTGACAATTATTTTGAAGGAGAGGAAGTAACTAACTACTGAGATTCATTATTGGTCACAAAAATAAATGCACTTTGGATTTATTTCTGTTCTAGTGTGAATTTTACTGGAACTTTATTCTGTTCATCTTGGTAGCGTTTACTTATTTTCAGCTTCTTGGAATTGATTTTCTAGAGAAAGAAAGAAAGTGAGTTGCAACATGTATAGAAACCGATTTTTCATTTTGCACTATATTTATTTTTATTTTTCCTGTTTTGCCCTCATATAATAATTTAAGAAAGAGAGGTTTTTGTTTTCCTAAGAAAATGAAGAGGTTAGGTGTAAATCAATAAAAATAAATAATATAGTTGGAGGCAAATAAAAAAAAGATAACACACATTAAGTGAAAAGAATTCGCTTGATTATATCTTCAATAAGCGAACAAGGCATCACCAATTCTGGTCCTAATAGGAGAATTTGTGCTCTGTATATTAATTAGTTTTTCTCTTAGTTTCTTTCAGCTACAATCTCTATATGCAAATGTGTTTGGTTTATAAAAGTTCATCAAATGTTTAAGAATATGATGTGATATTGTCTGCTTGGGACAAACTTGCACATGCTTTTCGAAAAAACTCACATTTAAGAGTAACAATACACCCCTTTATATGTACCTTCTTTTTCTTATCTATTCTAACATGAAACTTTTGTTTGCACTCAAAACAAAGTATCACATGTCTATCACCAAGATTTGTTGGTTTACCTGGTGTATCAGTCATCTGACTTTGATACAAGTTACGTTTAGCCAGAACAAAGATCTTCTTAACATGTTGTGATATTGTCCATTTATTGACAAAGGTCGCATGGTTTTCCTCTAACGCCCTCACATCATTGAAAATACGCCTAAGTCCTACCCCTTATATATAACTGCTTCTTCTCATCACCTTCCAGTATGATACTTTGTTTGTGTTTCTAACATTTGATAATAAAGGTTTTCCTACAAAAATCTGACTTGATAAACCTTTTGCTGCAGGCAATAACTATTAGCACAAATGCATGGAGTGATGCAGGACATGCTGTAAATCAGGTGTATGACATGCTTTACATGATGGGGCGTGACGATGTTGCTGTTGGTGTGGGAGGTGAAGGTGGAATACTTCCTAATGGTACAATTATGCCGAATGTTGGTGGATATCTCCCTATTATTGATCAGGTGAGAAAAATTATCCATTTACTCTACCTTTGGCACAATTCTGCAAGTTTAAATTAAGCATTTGTTGCTCATGTCAAAATATCGTTGCATTATACATCTCCATGCATGCTTTCCCTTTTTCCTGAATATGCTACTAAAGTTTCACTGATTTGTCAGGGAGATGGAACCGCTGGATATTGTAGATATAGACAAGCTGTACCTATTGGTCGCGGAGGACGCTTGGACATCGACTCAAATTATGGATTCCGAAAGAGTTTCCTTCCACAGGTACCATTCTTGCTGCTTTAATCATATCAATCAAAATTTTGCCTTCCATCTTTCTTTCTTATGATTATACAATGTTCAATTCTCTCATGCCAACTTGTTAATCTGGACCTTGTAACAAGGGAAAGAGAAAATATTCTCCTCTTCGACAGCCAACTGCTCAGCAAGTAATGATCAAAACAATTTCTTCTGGGCCAACCGTAGTTTTTCTCCTTGGATCACATACGAACTTTGCACTATTTCTGATAAGCAATCCTCATTTAAAGAAAAATATTGAGCATATTTACATAATGGGAGGTGGTGTAAGGTCACAAGATCCTACTGAGTGTTGCCCAAAGAACTCGACCTCTTCATGTCAAACTAGACAATGTGGTTACCGTGGCAATTTATTCACAGATTACACAAGCAACCCTTACGCAGAATTCAATTTGTTTATGGATCCTTTTGCTGCTTACCAGGTATTGCAAAAATCATAGGCATTTTTTCTGCATGTTGTTTCTCGACGTTACTTCTAGTCATGTGTTATAGGCTTGTAGCTAATCATCATCAATGTCCTTATACTGTAGGTGATTCATTCTGGTATTCCAGCTACTCTTGTCCCTTTGGATGCCACAAACACCATTCCCATAACTGAAGAGTTTTTTGAGACCTTTGAGAAGAATCAGCATACCTACGAGGCACAGTACTGTTTCAAGTCCCTGAAAATTGCTCGTGATACTTGGTTTGATGACCAGTTCTATAGGGTACATTTACAATGTACATATACACACAATAACTTTTGATTTGAAAACATCTGCTTGAATTTAATTAAGTGATGATAACTTTGCTGGATGCAGAGTTACTTTATGTGGGACTCATTTATGTCTGGAATAGCTGCTTCAATCATGAGGAAACAGCACAACCACCAAGGAGAAAATGAATTTGCGGAAATGGAGTATATCAATATTACTGTGGTTACTTCAAATATGCCATACGGGATATCCGATGGATCAAATCCATTTTTTGATGGACGTACAACTCCAAAGTTCAACTTGGAAATAAATGGAGTTCATAATGGTCACGTTCAGACTCAACTTCGTGATCCATTTTGTATAGTCAAGAATGGGAGGGGCAAATGCCAGGTGAAGAATTGTCTCTAGTAAAACA
Source organism: Capsicum pubescens (assembly GCA_030864215.1). NCBI lineage: Eukaryota > Viridiplantae > Streptophyta > Magnoliopsida > Solanales > Solanaceae > Capsicum > Capsicum pubescens. The sequence goes on from CM061538.1 coordinate 232,397,896, forward strand.
TGTCATTTTGTTGGTAACTTGGACAAAACATGATTTATGCTTATTGTAAGTAAATAAATCATTGTAAAGATTGCCAAAGATTTTCTTTGCTTATCATATTTCTACGACTTCATATTTTCAATCAAAAAGAAATTTTTGTGATCCATTATTTGTTTGATCATTATACTTGTGTATGTGTTCTGAGCTGATGCTGTTTATCAGGATGGTTATACGGAAGAAGTCGTTGGGCCAAGAGGAGTACCTGTTCGTGTTGCTGTAAGAGCAAAACCTAATCAAAATTCCAAAACTGCACTAGACAGAGAATTTTTCGTTAGCTTCCTGGATGTAGGTTAATAGTATTATACCAGCTTCTTATTTACTCTGAACCTCTTTTTTCTTACAGATTTTAAATTTGGATACAACTTATTCCTATAATTTTTTTATGGTTTCAGGTCTTAAACCAAAGAGAAAATTCTGGATTATTCAATTTTTCTACACAATTTCCTCATTACAGCGGAAAACTTCACAAACCAGATCTCAGGAGCAAGAAACTCGGAAAGAATGTTGTGTTTGATATGGATATGAGTACTGGAGATTTTATAGCTCTCATTTATATCCTCAAGTTACCAGTCGAAGAAATCAATCTCAAGGTATGATGGCCTTCCTTATCTTCAGTATAATAGCTTGATGAGTTATTTTACTTGATGAGCTAGCTTTTGGTGTTGAGTTAGGTCCAATGTCCCTCTCCTTAACATAATATCAAAGACAGTCCCATCCCTATTTTTGCTCTACACAATGTTGGGTCTTCGTGTTATATTGTCCACGCGCTAGATGTCTAGTCATAGACATGCAGGAGATGTTAAGTGCCCCATATGGTTGAGCAAATGGGAACGTTGCCTCTTAACTCTTTATAAAGTCTCGGGCAATTTAGGAATAAATTCTGTAGATAGCTAAGTTAAGTAAGCAATGCTTAACAATATGCAATAAATTATTCCATTCAGGCCATAATTGTGAGTCCAACCGGCTGGGCAAATGCTGCAACAATTGATTCTGTGTATGATTTGCTTCATATGATGGGTCGTGATGACATTCCTGTTGGCCTTGGAGACGTATTTGCAATGAACCAGTCTGATCCTGTATTCTCTGCAGTTGGTGACTGCAAGTTTAACAAGGTAATTCCACAAGGCAGCGGTGGATTTCTCGACTCAGACACTCTTTATGGATTATCTCGTTTGTTGCCTCGAAGTCCTCGCAGGTACTTTATCTAGTCTGAATCTAGAAGAATGTAAATTTGTCAAGCATTAGGATTCCATGTTATGAATCTACGCAATTGTGTTCCCACAGGTTCATTTTTCTACTGTACTATTCTGCTGATATACCATCTTGGTCTAAATAATTTCAGATATACAGCTGAGAATTCTGTGAAATTTGGGGCTCCCAGGGACACCGATCATCCTGAACTCAGACAACCTCTGGCACTAGAAGTATGGGACTCCGTGGTGAAATCACTTCATCCAGGATCCAAGGTTACCATTTTAACCAATGGCCCATTGACCAACATAGCTCAGATTGTTCTCGCAGGCAAGAATATGACCACCGTGATCAAGGCAAGTGTTTTCTCTATCCTTTTTACGACAGTCATTTTTACCCTTGGTACTAGCTAATAAGCTAAATATACCTTGGTTGCTTAAGTCACTCACAATGTCATATCAATACATTTCTATATCACTCAACTGCAACGAGTGTTGTTTGAGTTTACATCTCAAGATATCTATGGACATTCCCAAGTGAGAAAGCACTACCTTTTGAATTATGATGCAGGATATAGTAGTCGTTGGAGGGCACATCAACCATGACAAAACTGATAAGGGAAATGTGATCAATGTTCCTTCAAATAAATTTGCCGAACTGAACATGTTTCTTGACCCTCTGGCAGCAAAGACAGTTTTGAGTTCAGAACTCAATATCACTCTCATTCCACTTGGTGCACAACGGAAAGTCAGTGCATTTCCTACGATTCTTAAAAGACTTCACATAACGAAGCAGACACCGGAAGCAATCTTTGCAAAACGTTTACTGTCAAGGCTACGCTCCCTGAAAAAGACACATCCTAGATACAAGCATATGGTATATAATCCCCTCTTAATTCATCCTAACGAGCAATGCACAAATCCAGTTTCGCTAGATCCTATAACTCATCATCTGTAACATTTCAGGACATATTTCTTGGAGAGATCCTTGGAGCAGTAATTTTGGGTGGTGATAGTTCTGTACTAAAATCAACATTTGATGTCAAGAACATTAAAGTCATTGCCACGGGCTACGAATCTGTAGATGGACAGATAATTATCGACGAAAAGCAAGGCAAATCAGTGAAAGTATTGGAGAATGTGGATCATTTAGCTTATTACAATGTGTTTGCAAATACAGTAAATGACGAAAAGCAGTCTGCTGTAGTTGGAAGTTTTGATGAGCAAAGAAGAGTTTGGAGCGCACCATCTAATAGAAATTAAACTGCCCATTCATTAGTAATCAGATAGGAGAGGGCCAAAAATGGAAAACAGTATTTCTCTTGCTACATTTAGCAATTGAATTAATTATGCTTGTGAATTAATTGGTTTGAGGTTCAGCTTAATATATATATATATATATATATATATATATATATATATATATATTATTGCCACCATTTTTTAAAATACTTTTTTTACATAGCAGTGACATGACGCGTGTGTAATGCACCTCCCTTTGTGAGAGTGATAGGAGTATTATATTTTTGAAGTTGTATTTAATATACTATAAAACTGTTAAAGAGGATAAATAATTATCTATGAAGTTAAATATTTAAAGTAAATTGAGTGGATAGGGTGATTTCATGTCTTTTCTCTGTCTTTGTATTTTGATCATTAAGGTTCACATGACCAGTACTATTTTTTGACAGAAAACAATGAGTTGGTTATGATTATATGTAAAAGGCATTTTCTTTGACTTTGTTAAATAGGTAAAGGGTCAAATTTACCCAATATTTTAAAAAATAGCTAAATATATTTTTCGTCATATTTTCAAGTCAAATTTATTCTTGTTATCATACTTTGGAGCTAAAACTTACCCTTCTACTTTGTAAATTGACTAAATATATTCTTCGTCATACTCTGGGGACAAATTTATTCTCGATGTCATACTTTGGAGTCAAATTTATCCTCGTTGTTAAGAAACTTTCATATGTATCCTTTCTTTAATAAAAAATCTCAAATCAACATCAATGTCTCATTTTTTAAAAATAAAATACACCTTAATCGAACCTAGGGATGGGCATATTTTGGTTTAAACCGAAAAACCAAATCGAAATCTAATTTTGATTTCAATTTTTTAATTTTTCGGATCGGATTCGATTTGTAATTTTAAAATTTTAATTTTTTGGTTCGGTTTTCGATGTAACAAAAAAAACCCGGTTAAACTAAAAAATTAAAATTTTATAATATATATATAATATTTAGTAATTCACATTCACAATTAACATTTAACAACAAATTCACATACACCGCAGGCTGTTTATGGATTGTTTTAGAGACTCAAATATTTTATGGACTATTTTGGTGACTTTGAACTGTTTTATGGACTATTTATGCAGAAAGTATGTTGTTTCATGGACTATTTTTATGAGTTTCATGGACTATTTTTATGAGTATATAATTTATTGTTTATTAAATATTATTAATTTTTTACAAAAATAGACTCAAGTTTGAAGTGAAAATATTGTCATCAAAGAATAGTTAGTTATTACTATTATTAATTTATCGAATTAATTAATCTTTGTAAAATTATATATATATATATATATATATATTTATTTATTAAAAAATAAAAATATATAATTTATTATTTATTAAATATTATTAATTTTTAATACATAAATGACTTGTAATAATTAATTAGAGATGATATAGTAAAATCATGAAGCAAGTAGCTAATGAAGCAGGCAGGAGTAGCAGACTTGCTGACGGAGAGTTGCCTCCTTCCGTGGCCATTCCCTCTTATTAGATAGTAAGATTATGTATATATTAAAATTATACAGCTATAAATGGTAAAAGTTTTTAAATATAGTATATTTTGGTAAGTTTTTCTTTTACGAATTCACACCATAAAAAATTTCTTGAAAACTTTATAAACAAATGTGAAAACTATCAGAATGAATTAACTACAAGGATAATATAATTTAAATTTAATCAATATTTTTTTGATTTAGTATAATGGACAATTAATATAAAATAATTATTTTAAACAAAATAATCAACTAATATGGAAAGGAGAAAGTAAATTATAAAATTGAAAAAGGTACAAATATACCCTCGAACTTTGATAAATGGTACAAATATACCCTTATCACTAATGGAGGAACACGATCGTGACACGTGTCCCATCATTAGTGATAAGGGTATATTTGTACCTTTTCATTAATGGTAAGGATATATTTGTACCCAAAGTATGACGGAGGATATATTTGTACCATTTATCAAAGTCGAGGGTATATTTGTACCTTTGCCCTTAACAAAATAATCAAACATAATGGAGCTATTTACGAATAGCTTCCTTAACTTTAAATTAAATTGTAAAATATAATTAGGTCGCGTGTATCTTAAGCCTGTGATCTCAGATATACAGGCTGTAGGACTGTGTATCTATGACTTAAATTATCTATATATTTACATATATCTGTGCGTAGATGCAGTTTTGAAAAATCATAAGATACATAAAGTTTCCATATGACACAGATACACAAAATCATAACGATACTCTGAAGTCATAAAAATAAAAAAGTACTCAAATTGATGTATTCAAAAACAAAACATCCAGATCCGGCTTGAGCTTACCGGGGTTTTCAAATATGGCTCGAGCTCCGACTCTCAAGTTTTTTGGAGTTTCAGATTTTCTGTAGATGTAGGGATGAACAACCAATCCTGGCATCATCTCCGCCTCCACCACCTTTTTTTGCCGTTTTCGCAACCAGTCAACTCCCTTCTGCAACCACCACTACATCATTAGCATCACCACCAATAACCCTAAACCCAACCACCATCTCCACCACCGTTGCTGCTGCCACTACCATCATTTCTATTGCTAGTGTCATTGTCGGAGCAACTTAACAAGAAAACCCATTAATACCTATTTGTTTGGTGGTGTTCTGCTGGTGGTTTTTGCTGGATTTTGATATTAATGGATAAAAAGAATTAACTGGAGTTGCGTTGTGGTAGTGGACAGGTAGTTTGGATTCATAAAAAAAATAGGGAAGGGAGGATTGACGGCTGCATACACGTGATTTTGTCATCTTAGATACATTCAAATTTTGTATTGTGTGTCTTGTAATTAGGGGTCAAATCTTTTAATGTTTGCTCTAAAAAAAATTCTAGAGATTGGGCTTCTCCACCCTTTGCCCTACAATCATGGGTTGGCTACCTTTTATAAGAAATAAGCAATAGAAAATGTATTATACTGGTATCATTTTAATATTGAAAAATAATAATTTTTGTTGATTTAAACAATCACAACAAATTTTGTTGTGTTCCTCCTCCTATTGTTCAAAAGGTCACCCTTGTGTTATATCTGGACCTAATTTTTTTGCTATGAGAATATAATATCGCGTAAATTTGTGACCCTTAGTTTTTCTTCATGTACAGTTTCTTAGTATACCATTACTATTTGAGTACTCCAAATGGCTTTTAGTGAATGTGACAGAAACTCTGTGTGCTTCCTATTTATCATCGATTTAAGATAGTTGAATTTGTAGGTGGGTCAAGAGCATCCGTTACAACTTAGCTTCGAGTTAGTAATGAGAGTTTGCAAACAAAAAAACAAATAGATAACATAAATAATGTAATCCACTATAAAGTAAAGCTTGAAAGTAAATCTGAAACGAAGATGTAAAGCGAGGTTCCTGAGTCATGAGTCGGCCATAACCGGAGTTGCTATTAACTTAAGAAATAAGCATATATAGTAAAGAAACTTTAAGGGAAAACTAGAAGAAATTTTATTGCTTAAAGATAGAGATGATAAAACCAAATATTGTTATAATGGGGAGGGGATGTCTATTTATTGGGTACATAGAAGGTTTAGGATCAATAGAAGATTGTCACTCGAACCTTACAGAAGTCAATAAACAAGTGCCACTTGCAGGTGAATCACTAGGGGATGCCAGCCTAATATCATGTATCTGATGTGAACCCGCCAAGGATCTTCTGTGCACCTAAGAGCTTTGACACACTGGTCTCCTATCTTTCTTTTTGTGCACGATCCCTATTATTGGTAGTGCCGTTCTATTTTTATGTTGCTTGAGAGGATATTCTTCCATCTCAATCTCGATCCCAAAATACTGTCATTATGGGTTGACTCTAGTTCTACCCAATCCGAGACTACCTATACTTGCTAATTTCTATTTCACCCCATACAGATAGTCCCTCCACTTTTTGAGAATAACACTAAATGTCCTTAAGAAATGGAAAGAGATGGAAGCTAGATGGATTGAAAACATCATAGGGGCACTTCATCTGCTTTAGATAATCTCTTATCTTTTTGAGACATATGCCATCCCTTTGATATACGGGGTGGCTCCTTGACTTTTAGTAATTCTAGCCTCCAATACTCATTGAGACACGTGGTGGATCTTAATCTTTTAGTAATCCTATCTTCCAATACTTATTCCAATTTCCTTAACCTGGATCTCTCTTATCTCTCACTTTTTTTCTCACAGATACTTTAGTTTGTGGATCCATCATCTTTCGCTACCTATGATTTTTCTTATATTGTTCATCATCCCATTTCTTAGTGATATTGATATCCATATCTTCTGTCATAGAAGAAAAAACCATTGTTGCCCTTACTGAGGTAACTGGTGCCAATTTCAATATTGTGGCTTCGTATTTGGGAATTATTGGTGATGTCACCATCTTCTATGCCATACACATGGATTCCTACCATGGATAATGTCAACCTTTTTTCTATTTTTTGATGCGGAGAACTTTTTTAGTCCTTTGCCTAGTCCACTTATGAGACTGAGTCTTTGGAAGATTCGGTGGTCCCTAAAAATCTTAGCTTTAAGAATTATTACAAACGATATGAATCCAGGGATCTTTTAGCCTTATTGCAAAAGTGTTTCGTTGCCTCTTTCATATCTTTAGTTGTAACACCCCGCACTTTTTCTAGCTTAAAACCCATCCCTAGAATGTCAAAGATTTGCTTCAAAGATGAATACCTTTTATTTCATGCGGTATTTTCCAGATTTAGACTTTCTATTGTGTGGGAAATTGAATAAGATTTCCATCGATACTAAATTCTCCCAAATTCGATACTCGGTTGAGGAGTTAGAGCATTTTTTTAAGTTAACAGTGTCCTACCTAAGCAACCACCGCGTCGCGGTGAAGGACAACTTCATAATTGTCAATTCCAGTGGACCTTTGCGATATTAGCGCATCGCGGAGAGGTCCAAATTCTCAATTGTCAAAATCTAGTAGTCCAATGCGATACTAGCGCATCGCGCCAGTGGCTAAAATGGCAGTCCAAAGGGGCACCACGATGGTGGCGCATCACGGAGAATGTCTATTTCCCACTAGTCCTTTTTCAGTGAGCCACCGAGATAGTGGCGTGTCGCGGTGGCCTATTAAATCAAAAAAATATTATGTTTTCAGTTCCGTCCAGAAGTTTAAAGAGGACATTTTGGTCAATTCCCAAGCCCTCAATCCGTCCAAACATAAGATTTAAGCCTATTCTAAGAACTTTATGCCCAATTTCATCCATTCTCTCTCAAAGCACAACCCTAAAGCTCAAACTTTCTCTCCAAGAAAACCTAAATTTCTCCATTAATTCTCCAAGAAAGTTCAAGATTAAGGATTTTCAATTCAAGAACTCTAAGAATTCATCTCCGAATCATCAATAGGGATTCAAGATTCAAGTCTTAGCATCTAGTTCATCAATTGAGGTATGTGGGGTTATGAATAAGGAAAATCCTTTCGTCCTTGTGCCTAAAACTTATCTTAATTCCAATTTTACTGAATTTTATATAATTTCCCATGAAATTCAAGTTAGGGTTTATATCTATTTTTGTTATTTACAAGCTTATGAGATTTTCAATGATTTAGAAGTTGAATTACATGATTATGTTCATATTTTCATGCATATTGCAGTAATTCCCAGATTTTGAATTAATTTATCAATGTTTACATTATCAAGCATGAACATTTTGATGTTTTAACATGAGTTTGAAGCATGGGTCATTAAGCCCTAATTAAAGATTTCTATTTCAAGATTTGTTGTGCTATGAGCACCCTATGATAAGATTATTTTCAGATTATTGATAAAGATTTGACCTTTTGGTCTCAGATTGGATAAGAAATCTACTTTACAAACTTAGATTACAGATTTAACTTTACAGATATACAGTTGGTTTTCATTATAAACCATTATACTATTTTAGAAGTGGATTTCCATCGGAATAAGCATACAGATTTAATGGGAGTAGTATTTAGCACCGAGTTGGGTACGTTACTACGGTTTCATACCCCAAAACTACGTGCCAACGTAGGATTTAGATTGTTCTCACTTCTACATGAATAATAGATATGTGATCACTTAGATAGGCTATACTCACTAGCAAGAGTATAACTCCTCTCCCCACCGTGAGGATTCCTCCTTAGAGGGACAAAAACGTTGAACTCCATGAATGCTCATATGGTTTATGTCGGTTAGAAGAATCTCCCATGCAGAATAAGTTTTCAGATTTCTAAACCCTTAAGATAAAGTATTTTCCCTTACAGAAAGCTTATTAAAGTATTTTCCCCTGATAGCTAAAGTAAAAGATCTACAAAAAAGATTTTTAGAAAACTAAGTGTAAAGGCTCACAGTTTACTCAGATTATGCTTTACAGAAAGATAATAGTTACAGACTTTAGCTTTTAGATTTCAGATTTCAGAAGTGAGCTCCTTCTACACTTAGACAGTATGATTTATAGACAGAATACAAGTATAGCTTTTAGAAATAAATGTTATGACTAACTAGATTTATAAAGCATGACTTGCTTCTCATGATTATTATTTTTTGTATTTCAAATATTCCAGCTTATGTGAGTCATTTACATTTAACATGCATTATTTTACAAATTATAATGATGAGATAATGTTTTACTTATGCATTCACCCCCATATACTCAGTACATCCTCAAAGTATTGATCCACATATATGTCTATGTGCTACATTGTCTCATATTGTAGGTATCAGTTCAGTTATAGCACGCATACCATATTCAGATAGTTTGCAGTTTCCAGTCAGCAGGTGATGAGTCCTCTTGATTCAAGGGCTCGAGTCAGTCATATAGTTTGAATAATATTGTATTTTTCTTTATTCGGTAGTATTGATTTGGGATAATTGGGGGTCATGTCCCGGCTCCATATAGTCAATACTAGTAGAGGCTTCATAGACAGTCAGTAGAGTTAATGTATTTGATTCCAATATTATTTTGTAAAAGCAGAGTTGTAATCATTTTAGTTTAGTTATATATATTGATCAGATTCAGAAAAGAGTCATCTTCCGCTTATTTCATTCAGATTTCTGTATCTTATTTAGTTGCTTATGAGTTATGCCAATAGAAGGGTTAGTTTGGGATCACTTGTGGTCCTAAGAACTGTGTACATCTCGAAACCATTTTCGAGGCATTACATTAGTGGACTAGAGCATCATTTAAAAATTCAAAGATGGTTGTGGCTATTTGGATAGCGTCAAGGTTCTTTCTCCCTATCATTCAAAAAATATAAACCTTCAAGCCTGATTACCTAGGGTCTATACCTACCTCTTTTTCATGGGCCTCGATGGTGGCCCCATTATTCAATTTATTCTTTATCTCAATGAGGTTTATGGGATTTTACTAGGTTAGGTTAACCCCATGGTTTGGAGGGTCATTCCTAGTCTCTATGTTATCACCCATATCTTAGGATCATACTTTACTCCCAACCACTTAATCACTCTATATATGATACAATCCAAATTGCCTATGGATCTTTGGAAAGAAAACTTATGGGTTAAGAGTCACTTGATGACTCCTTGGTGGCTATAAAAGGTGCCAATTGGATGATTATGATGATCAAGGAAGGTCAAGGGACATTAAAGAAGCCAAAGGAAGGCAAGATGAGGCTAGAAGGCCCCTGGAAGAGGACAAACGTCCTATCCACTATGGAGGTACGTCCAACCCGCTCTAGATCTGCTAGAGCGGGTCAAAATAGTCCACCATGCTCTAGACATGCACACCATGTGTGCCCCAAATGCTTAAACAGATGCTTAGTGGGCTTATATGCTTGCCTTTCTCAAATGGGTTACTTTTGGCCCATAATATTTAGGTGCTTGATTGGATATTAAATAGAGGATTAAAGGTTTGATATACTCTTTATTTGTTATATTCCCTTGTTGTGCCTATCTTAGTGCTTTATCTATCTATCTTTATCCTTGTCTTCTTCTTTTATTAGCTTAGTTTTGATTCCATAGTTTATTTTGGTATCATTTGGAATCAGAGCCGATCTTGGTTTCATTCCTACAAAGTCAATCTTCCGTCTAGTCGTCTTGGAAAATTGAAAATCACAAAAAAAGTTACTATTCACTTTTTTGATCCTAGGTCAAATTTTGAATTTTTGATTTTTGTATTTTCTTGTGTTTCTAGTGTTAGAATTGTGCTCTAACACTAGGAGTCTAAATCAAATTTGAGTCAAATCAAAGCTAATTTGAGTGTTCTAGCCTTGTTGGAAACTTGGGTTGAATAAGTTTGAAGTGAATTGAAATCTGAAGATTTTGAGTAAAATAATGTGTGGAATGAGTTGAAAATGTTGAAAAGTTCTTAAAGTTCAAAATTTCAATTCATTTCAAGCTCAGGAGAAAAAGTTAGAAAAATTGGTGTTCTTGGTGTTCTTGCTATATTTAAGTTGATATATTTCGCAAAATTTCTTGTTTGATTCTAAAAGGAGAAGAAAAAAGAGTGAAAAAGTTTTAGTACAAACAACCTTTGAATAGCCAAAAAATATCCCAAGAGAAGAGGATAAAAGGGGGCCATAAGAGGGCAAAAACGATACTTCAAGTGCAGTTGCTTGGCGTTTTGTGCCTGATTTGCCTTGGATCTATGTCTGAGCTACTGCAGCAGCTCAAAATAATTTGTCCTGCATTTAGAATGCTCTTGTCTTGTGCTAGGTCTGCTCTAGACCTGCTAAAGCAGATCAAGACAGCCCCATAGGCGTTGGGCATGCGTTAAGGATGTACCCAAGCTACCTCGGCTCTTTTCAAACACACTTCAAATGCAATTCACCAAAACAATTCAACACTTCTAAACTCTAATTTTCTCAAATTTAATTCCTTAATTTCTCTTCTTTATTCCTAAATTCATCTCTTGATTCTTAAACTATCAACAACTAGTAATTCACCTACGAAGTGTTAGGATTTTTGCCTTGATTTTCTTACCAAGTTTAAGTTTTAATTTTCTATTGAAGGAGAATAAAAGTAGTATCATAATTACTTTTGTTTTTCCTAAAATGAATATAAACTTTTTCATATTTGGCAAACCTTTTTCTTGGAGGAAAGGTTTTGGACATCTATAAATAGAAGACCCCTTTTCTCATTCCATAACACAATAGCATCCACAATGTAGTCTGGTAGAAAGTCTTGTTTAGGGAGAGATTTTCTCTTTAATTATTTTTATGCTTTCTTTTATATTAGGTTTTCATATGTAGGCCAATTAACCAAACTATATAATAATCATATTTTTAGGATGTTTTTCTTTGTCATCTAAATTATCGTCTTCATGGTTTTGAACCCAATACAAAGTTGGTTGAGTAGTTCTTGAGTCCTACTTCTTTTGTCGTCCTACTTCTTTCATGTTTTTCTCTTTTTGAATCCGTTTTTAGTTTTTGACTCAAGTTAGTACATATTTTTCTTTGAGTCTTTTCAAATAAAAATTTATTTCGATCTCAAGCCACAATTGGAACCAAGCATGCTCATTGGAGTATAAATGAATTATCAATACTTGTAATGCCAATTGAGAGACAACACAAAGGTATGAACTTTGAGAGGTTATGAGGTTGATTTCCTAACCTTAACTTGTTTGTTGTTTTAGTTTTGTTTAATATTTCTTTTATTAGGTACGATGGATGACAACACCTCAAATGCTATCTTAGTTACCCTTGAAGCTCTCAACCATAAGATAGATAACATGTGTGGGAGGATGAATAACATGATCAATCTTCTAAACTTTTGTAACTCCAACCTTCAAGCTCCCTTGAGTGGACATTCTCCAAACAAACTTCAAGGTAACCAAGCTAACTCTTGCACTTTAGTAAATGTGAAAGATCATTGTGAGGCTTGTAGCTAACTCAGTGTGAGTGATAGATTATCTTTAGATGATCCCAATATCTCTTTACTTCATGACGATATGAAACACTATAGTTTTGACCCTTAGAAAATTTCTTGAGTTTGAGCTTCTGGACATCATACGACTTGTGGGTACTTGTTGTATGATGTGGGTATGGTTTAGGATCCTCAACTAATATGATAATAAGAGTGGTTTGGTTTTTTTCCGTCCAAGGTATGAAAGGCATTAAAATAATTGTATGTTAGTGTACAAGAAGTATAATGCAAATCGTATGATATCCTGTGTCTAGCCTAGATGATTCTGCTGAGGGTATGATTTAAGGGTACCGATCATATGTTATGTATACGAGATGACACTTGTGGTCATATGCTGGACAGTGTTGGGGTCTAAGTTACTTCCTAGGGTATAAGTGATGGGCACCACTCGTATGTTGTGGGTACGATTTGGGTGGTATGGTCGTACTCACTTGCGCACCATTTTTTAGCTTTTACCATAAGGGTATTTCAGACATTTACCACCCTAAAACCCTTAAGTACCCACATATTATAACACTTTATGGCCTCTCATAACACACTTTGAATGATTAAAATACTCTAAAAAAATTCTCTCCAAACTCTCTCTTGAAGATTGGGCTAGGGTTTCTACAAGGTGTTCATCTAGAGGCTCAAGAGTCAAGTCCTTTTCATAAATCTTCATGAATAAGGCATGTAACTATTTCCTCATTGTTAATTCATGAAAATCATGTGTTTAAATCTTTGATTACTGATCATTAATAGTGGTTTTGAAAACCAGGGTAGAGGGTTTTGTTGCATATTGTTGAATATTATTTACTCTTGGTTTAAATTATGTTTATACATGTTTTAATGATGGATTTGCACATGTGGGTGCTTGGTAATTGTAGTTTAACAAATGGGTCATGGTTAACCCTAAACTTGATAGTTTTTACTTTGGTTTTGGCCTGGATAATGGTATGCCCTCAACATGTTTGTGAAAATGTCTAAGAAAATAAAATAGTCACATGTTAAATGGTGTTTTGAACTAAGGCATTGGCCTAATGAATATGAATGGTTGATAAATGTTTTGTGAAAGCCTTGTTGTCCATGTAATGATTTAAATAATAACCTTAGTGGTTTAACTAACTAAAAGGGTTTGAGTCCCTAAACATTAAATTGATTTATATCTTTACTAGATAATGAGATCGAGTCACTAAACTTTGAATTGGACTGGTGTTGTTGTTAGACAATGGGTTTGAGTTCCAAAGTCAAATGAATGATTGGTGAATTGATAATGGTAATGGCATGTTGTACGCTTGCAAGTGGTGTTGGTATGATGATACCAACGAAGTGTATTTGGTAAGTAATTGGTTAAATAGTAATGTATGTGTAATGGATATTTTAATTAGGATTTAAAAAAGGTTGTGTAGCCGAGTTGTAAGGTGAAGGTCTCGTAGGGAACAACAACGGAAATCGTGTTTGCCTATGCGAGGGTCAAAATGGTTTGTTATGACCGGGAGGTTCTAGTCTCCCATAATATATAATGTGGGAGGTTTGAGTCCCCCATATCATACTATGTGATCGGGTGACCAAGTCACCTAAGTATATGAGTGGGAGGTTTGAGTCCCCCATACGTATACGTAAGATCATTCTCTGGTTTGTGAGACTACACAAACTGGGGCCGGCCAGGGGGTGAGAACTGTTGCCTATATAGCCTGTGGGTATTATTAATATGACAACTAAGCTTCATAACCCGGATTAAGATTTCAAAGGCCTATGTTAAAAAAAATTTCCCTACCCAACATAGTATACATACATATATATGTATTGCATTGGTTATATGAATTGATTGATTAGTTTTGAACTGTTGGCATTATATTACCTTTATACTTGAGTTATATAATAGCGCTCCAACCGCTAATCGCCTTCTGATTCTGTATCCCCATGCGATGCAACTGTTGGTCATAATATCATAACTTATGCTCAATAACTTGGATTTAGGGACAACTTGGGTTGACTTGAAGTAGTGAGATTCTATACTTTGGAAGGCTCTATTTCTTGCTTTAAGTTTCTTTATGTCTTTATTGGTTTAGACTTGGACATTGGTTTTTGGCTGTGGTCAGGAGCACGTCCCATGCGGATATTCTAGGTTTATTTTAGAGGCTTTGTATGGATAAACTGTAGACTTGGGTATATTATGGAATGGATATAGATTTGGTTATGTTATGGTTGTTGGTATTGGTTGGTTTGACTTTCTTGGGTTGGGCATGGTCATGGACCTATCCCAAAGTCTTTGAGTTGTAAATTACTCTACCTTATTATAATATTGGAATTTATCTGACTCAGCGTATATGTTGGTTGGTTGGATTGGGTATCGAAGGTGGTATCCGATCCTTCTTGGACTTGATATGCCCATTACGACAAGGACCTAGTTTGGGTCGTATCAAGTTGGTATCAGAGCCTAGGTTTCGGTGTCATGGGGTTTCCACAAAGTTGTGTCAAGTAGATTCTTGCTTATGGTTGTGTTATGCACCATACTTATAATCAAGAGGCTACAGACATTTAGGAATGTTTTTGTTTCTTATTGTTCTATTTCGATCTATAGAGTCTAAAGTCTCAAATCTATCTAATTTCCATTTGTTTGCCTTTCAGATCATGGATTCAAGAAAATCTGGATCTCGTGGGAACTCTTCTATCCCTACTAATAACAATTTGAATGGAGCTCGTCCTACCTATGGGGTACAGACCCAGTCTAGGGTCGCTGCTTTTGATGGACCTCACGGAGTCCCCTTGTCCCTCTTTCTCCAGATGGTGACACCCCTGCTCAGTCACTTCAAGGAGATATTTCTAATACAGTGTTTTGCCTTTCTATTCAACCGTTGACCCAAATAGTGGTCTCTCTGTCGCACCAATTCGATCTTGTGGGTAGGAGGAGGAGTCAAACGATGATGGGGGAAAGACAGAATAAGGAGTTCATATATTCAGAGCAGGGTGGGGGTCATCGCAGTAGCGGTAGTCATGGGAGACAATGGACTAAGGAAGGGAGTTGGGAAAATCTGTTTCTTACCCGTCGGTTAGAGCCCCTTACCATAGGTTATTCGGTGAATGCCAATTTAAAAAAAGTAGTAGTCCTAGGGAACGAGGTGCCCAATACCAGTCTAATGGTTCCCAGTTGGTTCTACCCTATCCTTCTTACCGATTTTGTGTCCAGTTACATTGCAGGTTTTGTCATAAGAGGAAGAATTGATGCTTTACTTGTGGTTAGATTAGTCATATGTAGAAGAATTATCTTTCTAGAGTTGCTTCTGGGTTCAACTAGATTCCTATTACCTCTCCATCATCTCCTGCACCAAAATATGCTACTTTTGGCTCCGGCTCTAGTCGAAACTGCCGTGATGCTCTCATTACTCTCCATGAGTCTGAAATATCTCCTGATATTGTCCCCAATATGTTGAAACTCTTTCTTTATGATGTGTACTATTTACTTGATCTAGGGCCACTCTCTCTTATGCTACCCCATTTTTGGCTGTGCATTTTGGCTTTGGTCTTGGGTATATTTCTGATCTTTTTTCTATATCTACCCCGGTAGGTAACTTTGTGATTGCTAGGTGAGTCTATAGGGGGGTGTGGTATCTGTTGGTAGTAAGGAAACTTTAGTGGGTTTGTTTGAATTAGATGTGGTGGATTTCAATGTTATATTGGGGATAAATTAGTTGCACTTGGGTTATGCATCTCTAGATTGTCGAATCAGTAAGATCATATTTCAATTCCCTAATGAGCCAGTCATTGTATGGGAAAAGGGTTTCTTAGTGCCTAGGGAAAGTTCATCTCATATCTTAGACCCCGAAAGTTAATTTCCAAAGGTTATCCATATCGTTTGGTTCAAGTTAAAGATTCTAACTCGGAGGATTCTTATTTAGAATCCATTTTGGTTACCTGGTAAATGAGTTTCCTGATGACCTTCCCGGTGTCCCTCCTAATAGGGAAATTGATTTTTGGTGGCCTTGTTCCGGATACTCGTCCTATTTTCGTCCCCTTCTATGAAATAGATTCTTGATAAGGGTTTTTGTCCACCCTAATATTTCTCCATAGGGTGCTCTTATGTTTTGTGAGTAAGGAATTCGAATTCTTTGAATGTGTATAGGCTATCGACAATGGGATAAAAAATTTAGAGTAACCTCCTTATGGGGTAGGCTAGTGTGTTTTACGGATATTTTATGGGTGATACATGATCGTTGTTAGATGCTAAGTTTAAGTTTTGATGCTAAGGGTGGTGATAAGAATATTAACTCGAGGATAGTGATGTAAGGTCTGTGGGGTTAATTTAGTACGGTGAGGTAATATGTGAGAGAGTTTGGGTGATGCCTTATGAAATAATGGAATATATAATTGTTATATAGGTATGAGGCCTAAGTGTTGAAGTAGGAGTAGCAGCTAAATCATTAGATGGATAAGAATCTTGGGTTGCAAGAGTAATGTATACTTAGTTCTGAGCTAGGGGTGTCGTGTATGCCTAGCTTATGTCCTTAAGATTTCTTAGCACAGGGAAGTCTAAGGAGTTGTTACCTGGTGCTAGCTAGGGCGAAACTGGGGGAGAAATAGATGGCCTATGTAAACACTTGTTACAGGGTTAAAACTTATTGAGGTATAGGGATATGATATTAGAGAAGTAATGATGGTATTCTAAGGAATTGAAAATAGAGTGTTGAGTGTTTAGAAGCATAGATGTATGTACCCCTAATAAGTGGTTACACGACGATAATTTTTTAGAGGTTACTAAATCTTTGGTGAGGTAGACCATACAATAGGTATAATATAGGTAGGCTTGAACGTTTTGATTCATAGATATACCAATCATGGTGGTGGGTAGTTAGGAATCTTGATGGGGTGTGATGTTTGACTATAGTGATGGGGCAGAGTAGCATTTTGGAGGGATGCAAGGGATAGAGCAATGTGGCCTAAGTTAACCTATTTTAGCTTTGAATAGGCTTAAGCATGGGAGCAATGTACAGATAGACTCAGGGTCTCGTAGTGATGTGTCTATGTGAAATTGTAAAGGTTGAATTAAGAGGCGTGATATTCGTAACTAATTTTATAGGTTGAGGATAGAAGGTGAAGGTGATTCGAGATAGGATTAAGACTGCCCAAAGTCTCCAAAATACCTATGCGTACATCGGGCGGAGGGACTTAGAGTTTGACATTAGAGATTGGGTGTTCTTGAAGGTGTCTCCCATGAAGAGAGTAGTGAGATTTGGTAAGAAGGGGAAATTAAGTCCTCACTATATTGGTCCGTACTTGGTTTTGGAGAGGGTTGGTAATGTTGCTTATGAGCTGGAGTTGCTTTCTAGTTTGAGCTTTATTCATCCAGTTTTCCATGTCTCTGTGTTGAGATAGTGTGTAGCTGATCCTTCATCGATTGTTTCTTTAGAAGGGTTGGGTATTTCGGATTCCTCATTTTCTTAGGTAGTCCCGGTTGAGATCTTGGATCGATAAGTTCTCTGGTTGTGAATGAAAGATATGGCTTAGGTGAAGGTTCTATGGTGGAACCAAAAGTTTGAGGAAGCTACTTGGGAAGCGAAAAAGGACATGAATTCCAAGTATTTGCATGTTTTTTCCCATTCTAGAAATTCATGCTTGAGGTATGTGGTGTTCTCAATATCATTATTTTATGTCTTTGTTTTCTAACTTGATAAAAGGGAAGTTTGATGGGTAATATTGTGTTAAATCGTGCTTGTGCTTGTCTTTACCCATCATTCTAGGATGAATGATCCAAGTAGGGGAGAATTGAAATACCCTACTTTGGACCTTTAGAAAATTCCTTGAGTTTGAGATTCTGGACATCATACAACTTATGGGTACTTGTCGTATGATATGGGTACGATTTAGGGTCCTCAAATCGTATGATAATCAGTGTAGTTTGATTGTTTACTTTCCAAGGTACGAGAAGGAATCATACTAGTCGTATATTAGGGTATGAAAAGTATAGTACCAAACTGTATGATGTCCTATGTCTAGCCTAGATGATTCTTCTGAGGGTATGGTTTAAGGGTACCAATCGTATGTTATGGATACGAGTTGTCCCTTGTGGTCGTATGTTGGAAAGTGTTGGGTCTAAGTTACTTCCTAGTGTACGAGTGATGTGTACCACTCATATATTATGGGTACGGTTTGGGTGGTGTGGTCGTACCCTTCAATGCACCATTTTTCAGCTTTTAAGCTAAGGGTATTCCGGACATTTCCCACCCTAAAACCCCTAAGTTCCCACACATTATAACACTTTGTGGCCTCTGATAACACACTTTGAATAATCAAAAACTCTAAAAAATCCTATCTAAACTCTTTCCTGAAGATTGGGTTAGGGTTTCTACAAGGTATTAAGCTAGAGGCTCAAGAGTCAAATCCTTTTCGTAAATCTTCATGAATAAGGCATGTAACTATTTTCTCATTGTTAATTCATGAAAATCATATGTTTAAATCTTTGATTATGGATCATTAATGGTGGTTTTGAAAACCAGTGTAGAGGGTTTTGTTGCATATTGTTGAATATTGTTTACTCTTTGTTTATATTGTGTTTATACATGTTTTAATGATGGCTTTGCACATGTGGGTGCTTGGTAATTATAGTTTAACAAATGGGTCATGGTTAACCCTAAATTTGATGATTTTTACTTTGGTTTTAGCCTTGATAATGGTATGCCCTCAACATGTTTGTGAAAATGTCTAAGAGAATAAACTAGTCACATGTTAAATTGTGTTTTGAACTAAGACATTGGCCTAATAAATATGAATGTTTCGTAAATGTTTTGTGAAGGCCTTGTTGGCCATGTAAGGATTTAAATGGTAACCTTAGTGGTTTAATTAGCTAAAAGGGTTTGAGTCCCTAACCATTAAATTGATTTATATTTTTACTAGATAATAGGTTAGAGTCCCTAAAATTTGAATTGAATTGGTGTCGTTGTTAGACAATGGGTCTGAGTACCAAGGTCAAATGAATGATTGGTTAATTGATAATGGTAATGACATGTTGTACGCTTGCAAGTGATGTTGGTATGGCGATAACAACAAGGTGCCTTTGGTAAGTAATTGGTTAAATGGTTGTGTATATGTAATGGATGTTTTAATTGGGCTTTAAAGAAGGTTATGTAGTCGAGTTTTGAAGGTGGAGGCCCTGGGGGGATCAACACTTGAAACCGCATTTGTCGATGTGGGGGTCAAAATGGCCTGAGTTTCAAGTCCTCTTACTTACTATAACCGGGAGGTTCAAGTCTCCTATAATATGTGATGTGGGAGGTTTGAGTTCCCCATGTCATACTACGTAATTAGGTGATCAAGTTATCTTAGTATATGAGTGGGAGGTTTGAGTCCCCCATGCGTATACGTAAAATCATTCTCTGGTTTGTGTGTCTAAACAAACTGATTCCCAACCAGGGGGTGAGAACTGGAGCCCATATAGCCTATGGGTGTTATTAACATGACAGCTAAGCTACACAACCCAGATTAACATTTCAAAGGTCCATGTTAAAACCTGGTTCCGTACGCTGGCATGGTATATATGCATATATATGTATTGCATTAGTTATATGCATTGATTGATTGGTTGTAAACTATTGGCATTATATTATCCTTATCCTTGAGTTACATGTTATCTCTCCAACTACTAATTGTCTTCAAACGACGTATCCCTATGCAATGTAAGTGTTGGTCATACTATTACACCTCCTGCTCAGTGACTTGGATTCGGGGATAACTTGGGTTGACTTGAAGTAGTGAGCTTCCATACTTTAGAAGGCTCCATTTCTTGCTTTGAGTTTATTTATGTCTTTATTTGTTTAGACTTGGACATATGTTCTTTGCTATGGTCGGGGGCATGTCCCGACCAGATATTCTTGGTCCATTTTAGAGGCTTTGTATGGAAAAACTATGGACTTGGGTATGTTTTAGAATGGATATAGATTTGATTATGCTATGGTTGTTAGTTGGTATTGGTTGATTTGACTTGTTTAGGTTGGTCATGGTCATGGACCTATCCCAAAGTCTTTGAGTTGTAAATTACTCTATCTTGTTATAATGTTTGAATCTATCTGACTCAGGGTATATGTTGGTTTGATGGATTAGGTATCGGGGGTGGTCTCCAATCCTTCTCGGACTTGAGATTCCCATTACGACAAGGACCTGGTTTAGGTCGTGTCAGATAATGTATAAGTTGAGAGCATGTATACACTAGTGATCCTAATGATGACCTAATTAAATCTTCGAGTAAGATCAATTTGTGTCCACCTAGTGTTAAAGCCATTGTCTTGAGTGATAGTACATTGTCTTGTGAAACCTATATAGACCAACTTGTGTGTGAACCTAGTTGGTAAGGGTCCTATTGCTTGTTGTTCTTATAGGGATAACCATATGTATGAAACATCTTTGACACTTGATAGTTGTCTTTTAGAGAGTGAACATACATGTTCTAAATCATCTTCATGGATAGATTTTTCTATCTCTAAGAATAATATCTTGTTTGAAGATGATGAAATCACTCATAGTAGATTACTTAGTGGCGTGGATAACATTGATGATTTAGCTCATCTTGAGGGCTATATCCCATATAACAACCTACTATGGTGTGACAATATTTCTCCTAAGGATATAAATCTCTTCTGTGAAGATAGAGTACTCTTAAGGAAAAGAGATGTGAAGTTTTGGAAAGGAATGATCAAATGGGTGATGATAACTTTGATTTACTTGAATGTTTGAGAAACCTAATTAGTAATTGTTCCTATGAAAATGATTATGGTTGTGATCCTTTATACGACACCCCACTCATGTTTGATAATTATGAGGATGAATTGTTTGATTCTTGTGATGACTTGAGTAATGACTCCCTTGATGATAGCAGTGGTTTGTGTCCACTTGAGGATTCACCCCTTGAAAGGAAAAGTGTTACTTGTTTGGAAATTGTTCCTTCTTCTTTATGTGCCTCTATTGATGGAATACTCATGGTGATGATCTTAAATCCAATAATGAGTATATGCATGAGAACACCTTAGTTGAAGTTAAATTGCATGATATCTTTCTCTACCCTCTCTTTGCTTATGAAATTGTCAATGGTCATGCAGAGGGTAAATTAATAGTGAAAATGGCACCTTTAGGGAAAGTGAGTATTTCCATGACCAATATTTTTGGCTAGTTCTTCCATTCCCGGTAACCTAATGGGATGTGATGATTTCCAAACACCCAACTTGTTGTTTGGTTTAGATGACAAACAATGTTTGATTGAGAATGTTGGCATCCTTCCCTTTGATGGAAAGTCTTTCTTGGGGGATTCGTAATCCATTTGATGGACCCATACTGTGTAAGGGTTAAGATCTTCAACAAATATTAGTATTTTTAAGGGGTTACGTGCCTAATGAGACATGGAACCCATGTGAACTTTCATGAGTGGTTGATTGATTACCATGGTTCCTCTATTCTTCCCCATTGTCCAAATTTCTTGAGTGAGCAAGTCGTTTTCATTTTGTGGGGGTTATATACCCTAAATTCACCATTTTGATACTTGGATATATTTCAAATGTGTACCTCCTAGGCATGGATATTTTGATAGAAAATTTTATGATAACCCTCGTGCTTCAAGGATATATTGGTTGTATGTTCTTCTCTTATGCTTTAAGGTTGTAGATTCGAGGACAAATCTTCTTCAATAAGGAGAGGATGATACAATCCAAATTGCCTCTGGATCTTTGGAAAGGAAGCTTATGGTTCAAGAGGCACTTGATGACTCCTTGGTGGCTCTCAAAGGGTACTAATTGGATGATTATGATGATCAAAAGGGGTCAAGGGACATTAAAAGAGCCAAGGGAAGGCAGGATGGGGCTAGAAGGCCCTCGAAAGAGAACAAGATCCCCATCCTCTTTGAAAATGCACCCAACCCGCTCTAGATCTGCTAGAGCGGGTCAAAATAGTCCACTATACTCTGGACACATGCCCCATGTGCGCCCCAAATGCTTAAGCGGAGGCTTAGTGGGCTTTTATGCCTTGTATTTCTCAAATGGGTTACTTTTGAGACCATAAGATGTAATAATTAAACTTATACTATAAATAAAGCCTTTCTTTCATTTAGTAGGTAGTTATTGATGAATTATGAATGATTGATACTTTGTGAGTGAGTGGCAAGCGTGGAATCACTTGTGTTGATCTTTCCTTTAGAAATGTGGGTTTCTCAAAAATCTAATTCCCTAAAGGTCTACGTAAGATTTAGGTGTTTGATCGAATATTGAATTGAGGATTAAGGGTTCGATATACCCTTTGTTTACCGTCCATTCCTTTCTTGTGTCTATTTGATCGCTTTATCTATCTTTATCTTTTCTTCTTCGTTTCTTTTCTTAGTTTCAATTCCATAGTTTGTTATGCTATTAGTATACTCCTTGGTCCATCCATGAAAGTTGTTTACCATTAAGTGCCGGGACAGTAAGGGTGTCCTATCAGATTTGGATGAGGTGGACCGTCATCTGTAAGACAAGTATGTGTTCATTTATTCTAATTTCTTTTCGGGTGACCCACTCTCTTGGAGGAATGCAATTGTCAGCGTAAGCTCCTCTTATCATTTTTTTATATAACTTTATCTCTTGCATTTTCCTTTTATCATTTTTGTTTATCGCATCAAAAGCTTGAGTTCTACCCCTTGTGGATATCCGTACCTGGGTCCACAGGATTATCGAATCCATGTGTTCAGAGGAACCCCTTGTGGATATCCGTACCTGGGTCCAGAGGATTATCGAACCATGTGTTCAGAGGAACATACTTGGGAATGCATATCCACCAAGAAAGAGTGGATCTATAATGATCACGGTATGCGTGCTCTATTAGTTTTCATACTTCAAGTGTCGATGTTGACTCTAATTGATTTCTCCTTTCAAAAATCAAAGTTGGCGTTGCTTTAATTAAATAGCACAACTTTCTTTTTATACCTGAGGGCTACCAACTTCTGCTCGTTTAGTAGATAAAAAAAGCTGGGGAGCTTTCAGAGGCAGGCTCTTTGCCGAAAGGAAAAAAGAAAAGCAACAAATACTTCTTCATATTTGATAAAAAGACCACAGACAAACAAATATGTGGTTTAATCTAAGTGGAGGTTTTTTTTTGCTTTTGTGCCTGGGGTTAATACCTTAGAGACCTAATCCCTTGGGAGGGGGGGATGTAGGGGAGCATTCGTCTGTGTCTTCAGTAGACACCCCACTAGTAGAGACATTGCTTGCAGACAAAAATGCCTGACAATATTGCTAGGTGTCCTTCTCTCAGTTGCCGGTCGGCCCGAGCTCCTGCTCGGAGGCCTATGTTCTTTCATTGATCTTATACTACTAGCAAATAGTGTACCTTTATCATGTATAGTGGTGAAAAACGGGCGGATTGGATTCGATTTGGACGGGTTAAATATGGATTGAGCAAAATGGTTTGGATTGCAATCCGCCCATATAAATATGGGTAAATATGAATTGGGTAAAATGGTTCCAACCCACATTTTCACTTAGACTTTCCATGATATATGCAAATGCAATGTCATTGCGGTGATGCTTCAAATAAGTAGAATTTGATGCATAATGGACACATCTCATATCTTGCTGCATCTGAAGACAAGAATTTATAGATGTAGACAAGCATTAACATTAATAGTAGAAAACAAGTATTTGCCGGATGCATCTGAAGGCAATCTTAAGTTTAAAAGTGAATGAAATACCAAAACACGAATTGTATCACATTGTAAACTAAAAGGTGTATACTGCTTTCAATTACATTACAGTGAAAGAAAAGAGCACAAAACTGCTTTGTTCAATTCTACAAACTCAAAGAATCTACATCTCAATTAATTAAGATTCTGAAATCATGACTAAGCTTTTCCAAGAACCAACAATATCCAGAATTCACAGTGTAAGTTCACCATCAATCTAGCCTATATCATGATGAATCACCAACTTATCATCAAAATGAACTCCTTAACATTCAGACTCACACCAAAACAAAGAAAGAAGATACACACAGTGAATGAGTTGTTTATAGCCAATATGGCATCATAAGTTGATATCCATCCAAAGATAAAACTATCATCAATGCATAACTAGAAGTTTCAATCATGAATACTAACACTTCACCAAAAAAATATAAATTGTATGCAGATTTTCCAAAAAAGAACAACACATACAACAACTATAATTTCACTACTCACTGCAATAACCAAACTTGCAGTGCAGTGCAATCACTACAAGTCTTGCACATATTTTGGCTAAATAACAAATAAATAGGATGATAACTGGGTTATGTTTTCATTTAACACCGTCGTTAAACTACAAGAAAAGGTTAAATTGTTAATTCTCATGAAAATAATTCATAACAAAAGAAAGAAGAACCACAAACTCAAAATCTTACAGTAATCTGAACTACTATCAACAAAAAACAACCGCCCTTCTGATTCCACCAGTTGTTTCTTTCTCTTATCACCATTGGATAATTTGGAAGCTACCATCATCTTATTAAATAAGGAATTAAATTTCACCATCTCACCATATCGATCAACATCACAAAAATTCCCCTTATAAACAACGATATCATCAATGGAGGAACTAGAATGTGTTAACCTAATCTACTTCTCATCCCTGGACTTCAAATAATGTAACAAACCATAACATTCAATCGCTATTAATGAAAACCTATTCCTCTTACTCATTTCATTACAGTTGTTAATTAAGAAGAAAAACTTTCCTAACATAGCCTACATCATAGTCACCTAACAAAGGCATCGAAGGATTATAGTACTGGACATGATAAGATTTGTAAACCTCCAAAATGCAAAAATCTAGTAAATTCAACACCTTAGGCATATGATCAAGTAAATCCTTGGTAAGTCTACCAGTTAATGGATTCAAAACCCTCACTTTTCCATCTACTGTTTTTATAAACTTCACCAACCATCCTTTACAAGGAGAATCAATTGAAGCGACATCAATTGGCTGAAACATATAATTATAACCAGGCTTCCGCTTAGAGGGATCATAGAGGTCTAAAGGAAAGGGGATTTCAAAGGGTGTGGTTTCGAAAAGTAGAATTTAAGACCTCCATGGTGTACATACTGATCGAAAGCGAAGGACGTGAAGTTCTAAAAGTAAATTCCTTTCGAGGGGCAATGAAGTTCTTGCATGCCTGGTATAGATTATTTAGAGAAAACACCGACAGAAAGATCAAATATTCAGAATGTTAAATCCTTCCCTAAACAAAAAGACAGAAGAAGGGTAAGTGAAATACATTTCTAACCCAAGAAAGAGCCTAACTTCTTTCCTATTCAAACTGCCAGACACTAAATTAAGATGATCACATGTAATATAATGGTACTTATGTAATAAGGATGGTATTTGAATCTTTGGTCTCACTCTCTGCTAACCTACTGGAGTTTAGAAGTTTCAATCTTGAATATACAAAATACACTCAATTTACAAATCTTTTAACTGCATATCAGCTTCAGAAGACATTGATATCAACAAATAGAAGTTCAGTTTAGGGGAATTTTGATGATCTAGATACTAGACAATATATGACTATTATATTACTTATCCAATATGTTGACACTTATTTTTTTCCCTCTACAACTAAGTTTAGATTCAAGTTTCTTTGATTTTTAAATAAAATTATAATATTTATTTTATCCGAATAAAAAGCTTTTCAAAGTGTTTATCTGAGAAATTTTGTCATTTTAAGTAGCGATTATATATTATCGTATTCAATTATATAATTTTGTTACTTAAATATCTATTTTACAAAATAACTTATTTTAATGAAGGCTTATCTTGAAAATAAATTCAAATGGTTAAAATCTTGATTTAAATGTAATTTGTTCTTGAAAATAATTTATTTTAAAAAATATTTGTTTAATTTTTATTAAATCAGGAAGCTCGAGATTAAACAAGGTATTAATTCATATCAAATTTCAATTGAATTTAGTTAATTTATTAAATTTGGTCATAATTAAAATCAAATTGGCCACAATTGAAATGCAATTGACCAATTTATTTTTAATTTGGCCAAAAATTAAATAAAATTGAGTAGATCCTAAACTAATTGAGGTTATTTTTAAATAACCCCAAAAATACATAATCTATCCAAATAACAACAACCTATCAGCCTATTCTTCCAAATTAACACCTCTCAGGCCCAATATTTAACTGCCCAACCTAATTATTTGGCCCAATATTCGGTCCACCTTCTCCTTAAACTAATTCCAATAACACCGTATTAGCAACGACAACATCAGCAAAAAATAATATCGTCGACAACAACATCAACCAACAATAATTTCAACGACAAAAAACTCTAATATCAACCCATCCCCAAATAAATCGACAAAACCTAATTTTGGCCTCAACCCGAATCCAACCCAATGAAAATGATTTGAACCAGGAAACCTAAAGTTCAACGGACCCCAAAATCAATTCAAATCCCAAAATTCAAATTTTTAAAATTTAAAATTTGTAATAAATTGTACAATTCCACCTCACTTTATCCTCCAACAAACCTTACCCTCAATTTCAAATTCCCAAAATACTCCTAAGCTCTTTCTCCCATATTAGTGGATTCAAAGGATTGAATCATCATCCCCTCCTATAAATACTACCGCTATTTTGGTAGAAAATCAAGTCTCAAAGAGTGGAAAAAACTTTTGAGAAAAAAGTTACTTTTTTTAGTAAATTTTTTCAAGCAGTATGCTAATCGGGGTTCTCAAAAGATTTCTTTTCGGTGATGATCAAGACTTCGAAGAAAACTTGAAGTCCCGATTTGCTACTCCAAAAAAGGTAAACACACCTTTTCTTTTGGTTTTCTTCTTCATCTCCTTGTTTGTGGTTTCGTAGCTGTGTAGTTGTAATTTTGTTTGCTGGGATTTTTGTTGTAGACGACCTTGAAGGCCATAGGATGTTATGATATCAATATTATGGTTATTTTTTATGTCCATGGTCTAAAATGAGCTAATAATTATTGAACGTGTTTCTTTGACTTTCTTCTTTGATTATTATGACTAGATGAATAAAGTTTTGATCTTTGCTTGATTAAAATACGTACTCATGCCTTGTTTAAATTCGTTACTGATGGATATGTTCGATTTTAATATGTAAAGTTATTTCCTTTGTGTCGAAAAAGAATAGTCACTATTATTTGTTTCGCCTTAATAAATTAGATGGATAAAGTTTTGATCTTTGCTTGATTAAAATACGTACTCATACCTTGTTTAAATTCGTTATTGGTGGATATATTCATTTTTATCATGTAAAGTTATTTCCTTTATGTCAAGAAAGAATAGTTACTATTGTTAAGGGTCTGTGAAATTGTTTCTCATATCGAAGTAGTGAGTTACTTGTACCTAGGAATTATTGGTGTTATTTTTGAAAGACATATCATAGTGTGCTATGTTTGTGGCCTAGCGATTTTTAAAATCACCACTTAAGGTTGAAGTTGACTACTTTGACATACATGTGATAGTTGGCTCATTCATATGTAAAAATTGTAATTTAAATTCTACTTTTAAGATCCAACTCCTTTGTCGATTCTTAATTCTTTTGATTAAAGAGTTATTTTCCTTCATGATTATATGTCATAGTTCTTTTGATATATTTTTGTGGTCATGATTACTCGTCTTCAAGGTCAAAATCGTCTTTGATTTTCTCTAGTTTAAATTGAAAATTTGTTAGAGTTAGAGATTTTATTGAAAGGGTGTAAAACTAAAATAGGAGTTGGCATACTTGGACACTTTTTCTTACAATTAATCTTTTATGATTTTTCTTATCTTGTCTTTGAATATAATTTTTCAAACATGTTTAATGTATGCAATTCACTTCACTTCGCTTATTGGTTTACTTCTTAAAATATTTTTGTGCATTTAGACGTCCCATTGTTATCACATACTACCATGAATTTTTCTTCAAGTTATAGATCTGTTGATTGACTCCACTTTGTATTGAAAAAGTGTTGTTGCATTAATACATCTTGTATTTCATATTTGAGGTGCAATGAAAGATTTCCTCATCTCTTATTCATTCCCCCTTTTTTTCTTTAATGAAAATATGCCTTAGACTTTACCATATCATAGTATTTGGTGCAAATATGTGTTAATCTATAGAAAATGTTTGTCTAAATTTTAGGCAACTATGCTTGTGGATCCATGTCTTCTTTTCAAGGGCTAGTTGATTATATTGTGCTAGAATCAATTTTTCGTAAGATTATTTAATAGATGGGTTAATTTTCTTTTCATTGGATAATTTGATTTGCTTTGATATCATAGTTCACTATTTCTTTATGCTTTAGAATGTAATTTTTTCCATCTCATCATTTATCTATTAAGTGTAGAATTTTCGAACATGTGTTAATTCTTTTTCTTTTTATCTTTTTCTTTGCATGAATCTGCTTTGCACTTCAAATGAACTCCTTTCCTCTTGCATTTCGTAATGGGCCAATAAGGCTCACCTTTTTTAGTCAAGTTCGAAGTTTAAGTCCAATATCGATTATATGATGTGCAGGTGTAAGAAGATGAAAAAAGAAAAAAAATGGATCAAAAACTCATTGATGAGGTCGCTAAGAGATCTGAAAAGTCTCAATTTTTATTATTATCTTATTTTTATTTATTCATTTAGTCACTTATTTATTCATTCATTTGGGCCCCGAAGTCAAAGTTGTAATTTAATACAGGTGAAAAAGATTTTTGGCCCCAAAGGTCCAAAAAGATAATTTAGGACAAGTTGTGAGCCAAAATCCCAAATGATTAGATTAGGACAGGTTATGGGCCAAAACCCCAAGTATTTAGATTAGGACATGTGAAGATGGGCCAAAATCCCAAATTGGCTTAGGATACGGTTTGTGAATTTTGGCCTAATGGCCTAAGTCTTTTAGTTTCTCCCTTTTTATTTTATATGCTAATTATTTTTTTAATTTTCTTAGACTTAGTTAAAAAATTTCCGCTAAGTCGTCAAAATTTATTTTGCACAAATCTTGAAGATAAATTTTTCCTTAATCAATTTCTTTTCAAAAATTAACTTTTCCTTTTAAAGTTAGTCAAAAGTTATTTTCAAATAGTCCGGATAATTGCAAGTTGGCGGATACTCTTGGTCCCTTAACAACCTTCCAAGAGTATTAATAGGAACCACTTACTCGGAATTTCTAAACTTAAAAGATTTTTTCTGTTTTGAATCTTTTAAGTAATATTTTTAGTTTTTATTGATATTTTCTCAAAAATCAAGTGGCGACTCTGTAATTTCTTAAATTATTTCAAACTTTTCTTTAAAATTTAGAAATAATTTAAAAAGCCAAAATATAATATTTTCCAACCCTTCGAAATCGAAAAAGGAAAAAACACAATAAATTGACTGGTTCCAAATCTTTGTTGACACATTCAGAACAAAAAACTTACCTTCTTCGGTTGCTAAAGTATTTAATAATGATAAAATAACCGTTGATGAAACCGTTTGCAATCTACATATAAGCTGAGTACTTCAAGCCAACACTAACACTAAAATATAACTCTCATAGGCAACACAGACTAACTATCTTCATGATAGAAGCGAGATGATCACTATGCCACCTACAATACCCCGTCACATCTTCACGATAAACCACACATATAGATAAAACACACATATAGACAGTTTGACAAAAAAAGTGAATGCTACAAAAGAGAGATCTAATTTCTAAGAGCTAAAAAGTGAGTATCTATCTAGTCTAGCAATCACTAGATAGATGACTTACCTTTTTGTCTTATTAATGCAAGTCAAGTCTAGTAAGATACGGTTGGAGGCCTACCACAATTTCATCCTCATCGTTGTCCGATCCATCACAGTCTGAGACTAAGCTATTAAAATATAAAATAAGGCTATTATAAGTTATAACATAACAAAATGAAATCACAATATGTAAATAATGACTTACCTTCTTGTCCACAAAGCTAATATCTAGAACACAACCTTGCTTTGACATTTGTATGCAAAATTGAACTTCGAAAATTTTCTATAACACGACCTCCTATGCTAAAGGTTGATTTTGAGGCTACAGTCATAATAGGTATGCTCAATACATCTCGTTCCATCAAAGAGAGCTCGAGATACCTTGCACTATTTTTTTCCAATAAGTAGTTACATCCAAATTTGGATATGCTTTACGGTCAAGCTTAGGATCCTCCAAGTACAAATTCAATTGTGTTTTCTTTCGACCAAACTCTGACCGATTCTCAAGCATGTCAAATTCCTCAAGGACATCCTCGATTTTATTACTAGGTGTGGGCTCTATTGACAAAGAAATAGAGGTTGAAGGTATCAAGTATTCTTTGAACAACAATTCTAAATAATCTAAAACTTTTTCAACCTTGGCATCGGTGGTCACGGGATCTATTTTGGAGAAGAAAAATTTAACAACTTTATTTTGTATCGGGGGTCGAGGACAATGGCAATTGATAAGATCATACTGCACGACCTCTAATATTTTTTAAACTTCCTTATCATTAATGTAGCTATCTCATTCATAATTGAGTCACTACCATTTCTTGCTTCCTTTAACAACATTTGAATTTTTCACATATTCGGCAAACACAAATTTGCGGTTAGATATTTGCTACCAGAAAATAGTTCAATAATCTCATAAAAAGGCTTAAAAAATTTAGCAATAACCTCCACCCTTATCTATTCCTCCTCGAATAGACTATATTTAAAATCAACATTAAGAAACTTATATTGAACATAAGCTTGTTGGTAGAGGAGAGCACTATCAAACATCTGGTAAGTGGAATTCCAATGAGTAGTTACACCTTGGCGAAGCTTCTTTGAACTGGACAACCCATGATTCTTAATGCATTCCATAAACTTCAATATTCGTCCTTCAGAATGTTTAATGTGCTTAACACCTTCTCTTACTTTTTTAATGACTTCATCAGCTTTCTCCGAACCCGCCTTCACTATTAAATTCAAAATATGGTTCCTACAATGAATATGAAAGAACTTTATTCCAAAGTAAGAGTAAGAATTTTCTTTTCTATGCCCCACTCCTTAATGAACTCAATTAGTAAAGGACCCAAAATTGCTCCAGAATTTAGGGGCGGAACATGACAAAAAATTAACACTCTTTTTAAGATTCCAATTCAAATCCACATAATGAGCAGTTAAACACATATAGCCATTTGATGCCACAGAATTCCATATGTATGAAGTCAGACAAACTCTACTAGGAATCATTGCAAGCTCACACTTTAGAAGTTTTTTTTCCCTATCAGATAATTTTAAAATATCAGCCTTTACGGTATTTCTCGAAATGATTTTGATAGTTGAATTTAAGTAAAAATGAATCTTTCTATTTTCTTGATGTTCAACAAAGATGATACCAAGCACCCCAAGAAAACAACAATTCACACACAAAACAGTCCACTAGTTCAAGAGAACCGATGAC
Source organism: Capsicum pubescens (assembly GCA_030864215.1). NCBI lineage: Eukaryota > Viridiplantae > Streptophyta > Magnoliopsida > Solanales > Solanaceae > Capsicum > Capsicum pubescens. Next base: position 232,429,699 of record CM061538.1, read on the forward strand.
CCTTTGAGGACCACACTCGAATTTGAATTACAAAAACAAGAAAGATATGATACCAAGGTGTTATTGACACCAAACATCCAGAAACCAAACTACAATAAGTTTAACAAGATGACAACAATGAGGAGAGAACAACAACACATGACTTTAACAAGATAAGAACAAAACGCAGACAAGATTACAATAACTAAAATGATAGATAGTGAGACATGAAATACTACAAGTTTAAGCACTAAAGTGTATATTAAACACCAAAACACAAACAACAAGTAATATTAAAACCTAAACTCTTATGGGACCTCAAGGGAATTGGATTCCCAAGCAACCACCATTTCTAAGGTTGTTATCAACACAAGTGATGTCCATACTTGCCACAAGGATTCCACCTTGAAAGACACTTTCAAAGAGTTTACAAAATATATCATCAAAGTCTAATGGATAAAATGACCTAAAGGTTCTATTTATAATCTAGGGAAACACTTATTACAAAATAACCAAAAGGCCCCTAATGAGCCCTTACAAAGGGGCGGCCTTGGACTTGGCTTCATGGATGGCTTTGGAGTGTTGGGACTTGTTTTCTAAACTTCAAAGCTTGTTACTTGGATGGAAAACCCCACAACCTTGGGTATTCACTCACGTATTCATTTCCTCGAGTGTTAAGATGCCTCTTTGACCCGTATCTTCCTCCCCCCTTAGAAAGGATTCGTCCTCGAATTCGAACCTTGCAAAATAATAGAAAGGACAAGAAAACAAGTTCCTCAAGATATGAGGGTTAGGATTAGTGTAATAAATCATAGCATCTTGCCAAGGTGGCTCAAACTTCAAATACAACCAAATATCTCTCTTACCCAAATACTCTCCCAAGAAAGAATTAACTTATCTATCCACATAAGTATGACAAGAAATAAGGAACAAGAGTTGCTTATCAAGTGGAAAACTTAAGACTCTTCTTGGAACAACAAATAGGTTTGAAAGCCGAGATAGGAAGGTCATACATTTCATGCACATTCAAGTCATTCCAAAAGACATCATCACCATATTTCAAATGATCACCGGGGTCAAATGGGTGGAGTGCCCATGGGCACGGGTTGGGAACACACTTCCTTACCACAATACTATGACAATTATGATCAAATGTCCCCTATATAGTAGCATGATCTACAACAAAAACAACTAGAGGTTCATCCTTAGTCAATCGGCCAACATGTTCAACATCACCATTTTCACACACAAGTTGGTCTTCATGACTTCCATAAGACAATGTACTATCACTTGGTACAATGGCTTCAATAATAGGTAGATCAACTAATGTATCCATAATTTCAAGTTGTACATTATCTCCACAAAATGAAGGCATATTTGGCTCACCTAAAGACAAACTATCACTCATACTTAGTTGGATATTATCCTCCTTCACTAGAGTGCAAGGGTTAGTTTGATTACCTTGTAGCGCATTTGGAGCATGGCCACTCACGGGAATTCGATTAGGAAAGCGTGGATGTTCTATAAAGTTATCTAACTTCTTGCAAAGAGAATTTTCCATCCATTCCATTCTTCCTTCCATTCTTTCTATCATTTCATCCATTCTTCTTTTAAAAGATCCCAATTATCTATCCATAGCATTGGTAAACCTTTCAATGAAAGAACTAGCACAACTAGCCATCTCACTTTCATCCGCCATTGTACCTATCAAAAAATACTAAAAAAACAACACAAAAATAGTAAACACATTAAAGGTTAGCAAAAATCAGTCCAGAAGACGTATCAAAATAGTCCACAAACTCCCTCATGCTCACACTTTGAAGTTTTCACTCTATTGGCCTTACAAGTGTTGATAAATTGCTTATACTCCAATGAGGTTATTTGGTCCCAATTGTGTCTCAAGGACGGAGTAGATTATTGTTTGAAACGACTCAAGAAATAATGTTCGAACTTGGACTAAAGAAAATACTATGACTTAAAAATGAGAAAAGCACACAATACAATGCTTAACACGAAGAAAAACGTACTCAAAAACTAATCTACAATCTAGTAGGTATTTACTAGTTTGCTAATTAGTATGAGAACCAAAAAAATAGAAACCAATAGAATCAAAAAAGTGAAACTAGGAATTCCAATGTTCTTGAGCTCTTGATGACATGGCACATTACTATTGGTTGTTGAAATGTCGTTGAAGTTGAAATTTTTTTGTTTCAAGAAATTAGATGTTCAATTTTGTATTTGGAAGACAAGAATTTTGGCCAAACTAGAGAAAAACAAGGTCTTAGACTCCACTTTCACGATTCATAAAGTCCTTCACCTACTTGCACCAAATTGGTAAGACAACCTTTTTGGTAGTCTTGTCTCCTTTCCTCTTTGGGTTATTTTTGAAAAGTGGTCTTTCTCCTTTTTAGTAACTATACTTTTGGAAGTCTTTTGGTCTCCTTATTACTTTGGTATGGTCTTGAAAATTATTTCAAGACAAAGAAAAGTCTTCTCTTCTTTATATGGTTTTCAAGATCAACAACAACTTTTTCAACACACATTAAGAACACAAGATGAACACCACCACTAATAACAACAAAACCGTCCCACAATTTTCAACAACTTGAACCCTAGCTCAAGAGCTTGGATCAAGACTCAAGAGTGTTAGAGATGAATAGAACCAACACAAGAAACAATAAACACAAGTAAAAACACTCCTAAATTTAGACACCAACTCGGCCAAACATCAACAACAATAAGAGTACAAGCTCTCGGCCAAGAATAACTTTTTTTTCAACTAAAAGACCCCAAGATTGGTAGTGTAGGAACACAACCATCCTTGCTTTGATACCAACCACCCCAAGAACAAAACAATTCACACAAAAAATAGTCTACTAGTTCAAGAGAATCGAGGACCCTTTGAGGACCATACTCGAATTTGAATTACAAGAACAAGAAAGAGATGATATCAAGGTGTTATTGACACGAAACAGCCAGCAATCAAACTACAATAAGGTGAACAGGATGAAAACAACAAGGAGATAACAACAACACATGGCTTCAACAAGATAAGAACAAAACGGAGACAAGATTACAATAACTAAAAGGATAGATAGTGAGACATGAAATACTACAAGTTTAAGCACTAAGGTGTATATTAAACACAAAAATACAAACAACAAGTAATATTAATCACCTAAACTCTTATAGGATCTCAAGCGAATTGGATTACCAAGCAACCACCGTTTTTAAGGTTGTTATCAACACAAGTGATGTCCACAATTGCCACAACGATTCCACCTTGCAAGAAACTCTCAAAGAGTTTAAAAAATATATCATCAAAGTATAATGGACAAAATGACCTAAAGGTTCTATTTATAAACTAGGGAAACACTTATTACAAAATGACCAAAAGGCCCCTAATGAGCCCTTACAAAGGGGCAGCCTTGGACTTGGCTTCTTGGACGACTTTGGAGTGTTGGGACTTATTCTCTACACTTCAAAGCTTGTTCCTTGAACGGGCAGCCCCATAAGCTCGGGTCTTCACTCACGTCTTCATGTCCTCGAGTGCTAAGATGCCTCTTTGACCCGTATCAAAAACTAAAAGGATAATTATACTTTAGAATAGCAACATATACCTTCTCTTAATAAACTAATTGATCAATGGATGCACAAACCTGATCTTGTCTATTATCCAAGTGCTTAGCCATATGATATTTCATATTTGTAATGCCAGAATCTGCTATAAATATTTTCTTACAAACTTGACATTGTGCTTTTAACCTTTCATTGTGGCTAACACGAGGCAATCTCATAAAAGCATCCAACATAATTGAAGTGCTTCTTTTAGATTGTTTTCTTGGGACAAACAAACTAGCTTCACAAGATTCCTCATTATCCTCCATCGAAATCTCGGTTCAAGAAACATAATTTAAAAAAGGGTAAAATTAGGAGTTTCATATGGATATTTTTTTTATATCCATGACCCGTCTGCTGTGTTTTCTTCTTTTAAATTATTTTGATAAAATTAGCAATATAAGAAAACTAAAATTAAAAAATAGTAAGAAAAAGAAAAAAATACCTTCAGTTGGATGAACAATTGAAAAAAGTGTTGATCTTGTAGATTTTCTTCTTACAGAGATTCACTAAATCACACCAACAATTTTGTGATTTAGGGTCTGGCAATTCAAACTAGTGAAAGTAGAACAACAGTTTTGTTTAAAATTAGCAATATTGAGAAAGACATTGTTTAGCTGGTTACTGTTTGTAATACCCCGTATTAATCTTCGTTCAGTTCAGCTCATAATGCATGCATAAAAGGCTTAAAGCATGAAAATTTAGCTAAGTATTGGGGACTTAACCTTATTTTTCACCTCTTAACTTCGATGATTTTTTAAAGTGACCTTCCCTACCTCGAGACATAAGTTTTTGAGTTTATTCATGTTCAGGGGTGTTAGTAGCATGTCTCGGGTAAGTTTTGAATTTTTTGAATGAGGATTGAGGCACGTTTGGATTTTGTTTCCAGTAGCTCGACGCGACTATAGCGCATGGTGGTGGAATAGCGATGGCATCATTGGTCCATCGTGGTGATGGCCTAATCAGCATCCCAGTTATGAATTTAAATTGTAAAAGGGTAGTCTTGTCTTTTCCCAACACCCCAATTCATAAAAATACAGGATTAAACTGCTGATAGGGCATTATATGCCAAAATTTCCCAATTTCTCTCTCAAATAAACCCTAACCTTTCTCCAAATTCATCAAGCTAAATCATCTTCCTTTCAAGAAAACCAAGAACTCAGGTGTTCTAATCCAAGGCAGCTTTCAAGAAAGTTGTTCTCTTTTAAGATTTAAGTATTAAAGGTATGTGTGATGTTCATCTATGATTTCCTTTCACCATGGAGTCCAAGAATGCTCTTTTAATGTTAAATTATGAGTTTTCCATGTTTTAAATGAATTATTTCCATGAATTACTTGTTATTTTGATTCCATGTTAAGATTACAATAGTTTTCAAGGGGAATGAATTATAGTATGTTATGGATGTTGAAGTTCCCATGTTATGTTCACGCAATTCAGGATAAATCCTCAAATTATGATTTTTGGTCATGTAATCATGCCATCTCATCATGTTTAAAAATATTTCCATGTTAAAGTTTTAATCCCCATGTGTTTGATGAAATGCCAAGGAGAAAGATTTTATAGAATGATTTCCTCATTATGATTTTGAAGTTTTTACATGCCTTTATTGTTATTTTCATTCAGTGTTGGGGGTTATGAATACCCAAAACCTAGTTGTTTACCTAGTTTTTAGAATCTTTAAAATGATTTCTGATAAACCATAAGCAATATCAGTTCAGTCAGTTATGTTAGTCAGTTAAGCTTAGTTTAGTTTAGAAATCAGTGTCTTTCAGTTGGGAGTAGGATTTAGCACCAAGCGAATGCAGGATGATGGCTTTCCCATCAGTTTGGTAAAGTCGTTAGTAGTAGTACCTGTATTCTAGAACCACATAGCCAGCATAAGTTATAAGGAGTCACCCATCAGTTTAGGCTTGACTACCTCTCAAGGGGCCACCCGTCAGTTTAGGCTTGACTCCGCTCAAGGATCACTCGCCATTTTAGGCTTGATACCATGGTTATTCAGTAGCTTAGTGGATCCACATAGCCATTGTTTGTACACATGGCACGGTACTGATACCGTTACAACTGGGTTCATAGGTTGGACTCCAATATCTTAGAATGGGGCATGTCGGTCAGATGATACCTTCCACAGTCGCAGTTCAGTATTCAGTACAGAATTCAGTTCAGGTTTCTTAACCAAGGAATAAAGACTATTAGTTATTCAGTTATTAGATTTCAGTTTTACAGATTATTTTAGAAATATTATATGCTTAGTCTTGGACTTTTAGTATTTTAGTTTACAGACTATTTCAGAATGTGCATTCTCAGATTTTACAGTTTTTACGCCATCATATATTAGTTCTATCATGCTATTCAGTTAGTCTTTATTTTATGTACATAAACCTATGTATTTTGGCCTAACCTCATCATTCATACCAGTATATTTAAAGTACTAAGCACATACTCATTTCTTGCACTATGGTGTCTTATATCATAGGTTCGAATACTCAGTTTCCCAACCAGGCCTAGATGGGATCAATTAGCCAGCATCAACACTAGCAGTGAGTTCTCATACTTTAGGATGAGTTTATATTTATTCAGTTGAGTCAGTATTTTAGTTAGATGGTCTATCGGAGTTAGTTGGGGATTTGTCCCATTAACTCCCCAGTCAGTTAGTCTTAGAGGCTTTTCAGACGCTCAGACAGTTAGTCAGTTTATCAGTTGCTTTTTTAGTACTTTCAGTATGTTTTTAGATGTTCAGATTTATGATTCAGTGTTGTTTCTAGTATCTAAAACCTTATGGAATTTTCAGCTATTTTCCACAAATGTCTTTATTATTAGTATATTATTTAATGCTCGTAGCAAGTACCAAATCATGGGTTCGCTTGTGGTTACTAGTGATCGTAAGTACCGTATGGCATTTGGGGTGTATTTACAGGGCATTACAAACTTAGTAATAGAGCCTAAGGTTCTACAGTGTCCTAGGGTTTTGAAAGTCGCGTCGAGTAGAGTCTTGTGCATGGGTGTGAAGCGCGCCATACTTATGAAGAGGAGGCTACAAGATATTTTAGGAAAAGTTTCCCTTTTTTCTGTATTCATTTCTATGAATGAGCATGAGCTCTATTTGAACTCTCTTTCTAAATCACTCTTTGTTTTGTTTATAAAAATACCTCCTAGAAAGACTAATGGAAGAAGAAATGAAAATCAGCTCGCACCTTTGCCTATTCAGGAAGATCTCCTGAATGAGCATGTCTCTCATGACGATTTCAAAGTTATATTCACTACTTTAGCCCACTTATAACAATCAGTAGGACGTTGTTCTAGCCAATACGGTGGCTAATACAGTCACAGCTAGGATTCAGTACTTCATCCGTATGAATCCCCCTAAGTTTTTTGGATCCAAGTTTGATGAGGATCCACAAGAGTTCCTTGAAATAGTTTAGAAGTTGAATGATATTATGGATATTATGTCTAGTGAGAGTACAGAGTTGGATGCTTACCAGTTGCAGGATGTAGCTCATACCTGGTTTAAGCAGTGGAAGAAGGATAGAGGCACTGATGCAGGGCCTATAGAGTGGAAGGAGTTTTCTTCAACCTTTTTAAATAGATTTCTTACCTTAGAGTTGAAGAAAGCTAAGGTGCTGGAGTTTGTTAATTTGAAGCTGGGTAATATGAGTGTGAAAGAGTATTCACTTAAGTTTACTCAACCGGAAACGTATGTTCCTCATACGGTATCTGATAACCAGTCTAGAATGAGTAAGTTCGTGGCTGGCATATCTGATAATGTGGTCAAAGAGTGTAGGACTGCGATTTTGATTAAGGAGATGGACATATCTAGGCTTATAGTCCATGCTCAATAGATTGAAGAGCAAAATTTTAAGGAGAAGGAGAGGGAGAATAAGAGAGCCAGAATAAGTAGCTTCAGTTTTACTCAACTGAAGTCAGAGGGTGGTAACCGTTCTCAGTTTTGAAAAAAGTTTTTAGCCCTAACTCCATCTTCAGATAGTGCGCCAATACTAAAGTTCATGAATGACAACCAAGATAGAGCACCAGGATTTAAGCCCAGGGTAGTGTGAGCAGTAGACACACTAATCCTCTTTACCAGAATTATGGTAGAAATCATCAAGGTGTGTGTAGAGATGGAAGGGATATATGTTTTGGATATGGATAGCCAAGCCATAGGTTTAAGGAATATCGATTAGTTGCTCAAAGGGGAAGTGATTCGCGCTAATAGGGTCAGACCAACTAGTCATCAGCTCTAGTAGGTTGCCAGACTCAGCAAGGCGCTACTTCCAGTACCACCAGTGGACAGCGACAAAATAGGCTTTATGTACTTCAGTCCTGATAGGATCAGGAAAGTTCTCCTGATGTGGTTACTGGTATGTTACAGGTTTTTCACCTCTATGTTTATGCTTCTTTATACCCTGGAGATTTGCTTTCTTTTGTGACCCCCTATATAGCTATTAATTTTGGTGTCAGACCCGAGTCTTTAGAGAACCTTTCTCAGTGTCTACCCCAATAGGTGTCTCTATTGTAGACAAGCAGGTATACAGGAACTATCCGACCATAATATCCTAGAAAGTCACCTCAGTTGACCTGTGGAGTTAGAGATGACTGATTTTGAAGTTATTATCAGCATGGATTGGCTCCACTCATGTTATTCTACAGTTGATTGTAGAAATAAAATCGTTCAGTTTTATTTTTCCAATGAACTAGTCATTAAATGAAGGGGTAGTACTTTAGCGCTTAGGGGTCAAATTGTTTCATACCTTGAGGCAAGAAAAATGATTTCTAAGGGTTGTGCTTACAATATTATTCGATTTAAATACTCTAATTCTGAGACCCCAAGTCTCGAGTCAGTTTCAGTAGTAAGGGAATTTCCAGATATGTTCCCTAAAGATCTTCTCGAAGTTCCTCCTGAAAGAGAAATTGACTTCAAACTAGACATCCTTCCAAATACCCAGCCTATATCTATTCCTTCATATAGAATTGCTCCAGTAGAGCTTAGGGAGTTGAAATAATAGTTGAAAGATCTCTTAGATAAAGGATTCATCAGGCCCAGTGTTTCCCCATGGGGAATTCCAATTCTTTTCATGTGAAAGAAATATGGGTTTCTCAGAATGTGCATCGATTATCGTTAGTTGAACAAAGTCACAATCAAGAATAAGTATCCACTTCCCAGAATTGATGACATGTTCGACCAACTTTAGGGTGCCAGTTATTTCTCTAAGATAGACCTTAGATCCAAATATCATAAGCTGAGAGTCAGAGAGTATGACATTCCAAAAATAGCTTGTAGAACTCGGTATGGTCACTTCAAATTCTTAATTATGTCATTTGGACTAACAAATGCCCCAACAGCTTTCTTGGACTTGATGAACCGAGTGTTCAAGCAGTACTTGGACATGTTTGTCATAGTCTTCATTGATGATATTCTTGTATACTCTCGTAGTGAAAGTTATCATGTAAACCATCTCAGAACTATATTGCAGACTCTTAAAGCCCATCAGTTATTCACCAAATTTAGTAAGTGCGGATTTTAGCTGAGATCAGTATCTTTCCTTGGCCACATTATTTCCGATGATAGCATTAGAATTGACCCACAAAATATAAAAGCAATGAGAAACTGACTTAGACCTATCTCTCCATCAAATATCAGGAGTTTTTTGGGTTTGGCTGGCTATTACAAGTGGTTTGTTGAAGGGTTGTCGTCTATTGCATCCCCCATGTCTCGATTGACTCAGAATAAAGTTAAGTTTTAGTGGTCAAATTCTTGTGAGAAGATTTTTTAGGAGTTGAATACTCGAATCACCTCAACCCCAGTTTTGACTTTGCCAAATGGTTCAGATGGATTTGCTGTTTATTGTGATACTTCCAGAGTCGGTTTGGGTTGTGTTTTGATGCATATAGGTAAGGTCATATTCTATGCCTCTAGACAACTTAAACCTCGTGAAAAGAATTACCCTACCCATGATCTTGAGTTAACAACTATTGTGCTTCCCTTGAAAATTTGGAGGCACTATTTGTATGGGGTTCATATTGATGTATTCACTGATCATAAAAGTTTGTAGTATATGTTCTCAAAAAAAGATTTAAAGCTTCATCAGAAAAGATGGTTAAAACTTTTGAAAGGTTATGATATGAGTGTGTTGTATCATCCAGGTAAGGCCAATATAGTGATAGATGCCCTAAGTATATTGTCTATGGGTAGCGCTACTCATGTTGAGAATGATAAGAAAAAGTTAGTTAAAGAGGTTCATCAGCTTGCTAGATTAGCTGTTCGATTGGTGGATTCAGCTGAGGGTAGTAGATGGGTTTAGAATAGCTCAAAATCTTTCTTGGTTGCTGAAGTAAAGGAGACCGGGATAGAGATTTCAGTTTGGTTAAGTTGAAGGAGTCTGTTAGAGATCAGAAAGTAGAAGTTTTCTCCCAAGGGAAAGATGGCGTGTTGCGATGTCAAGGTAGGATGTGTGTACTGTGTGTTAATGGTTTGAGATAATGGATTTTGGAAAAAGCACATGGTGCACGTTATTCTATTCACCCAAGATCTACTAAGATGTACTGTGATTTACGAGAAATTTATTGATGGTGTGGCATAAGAGAGATATTATAGAGTTTGTAGCTAAGTGTCCTTATTTTTTATAGGTTAAGGTTGAGCACCAGAGTCCTAGTGGCACGATGCAGGAGTTTAGCATTCCCACTTGGAAGTGGGAAGAGGTGAATATGGACTTTGTGATAGGGTTGCCCCGTATGCGTCATCACCATGATTTGATATGGGTTATTGTAGACAGAATGACCAAATCAGCTCATTTCTTGCCAGTTCATACTCTTTTTTTGGCAGAGGATTATGCCAAGCTCTATATTAGGAGTTGGTTAGGTCGCATGGAGTCTCGTTCTCTATCATTTCAGATTGAGTTACTCAGTTTACCTCTTACTTTTGGAGAGCTTTTCAGAAGGGTCTAGGTACCTAAGTTCATCTTAGTACAACTTTTCATCCTCAGAAAGATAGTCAGGAAGAGAGGACCATTTAGACCCTAAAGGATATGTTGAGGGCGTGTGTGCTTGATTTCAAGAAAAGTTGGGATGATCACTTACCCTTAATCGAGTTTGCCTACAATAACAGTTATCACTCCAGTATTCAGATAGCTCTATTTGAGGCTCTTTATGGAATGAGATGTAGATCTCTTATTAGTTGGTTTGAGGTAGGTGAGACTGCTTTGATTGGGCCTGATTCAGTGTTTAATGCATTGGAGAAAGTTTGGTTAATCAGGGAGAGGCTCAAGATGGCCCAAAGACATCAGAAATCCTATGCAAATATGCATAAGAGAGGTCTCGAGTTCGCAATTAGAGATTTAGTCTATTTTAAAATCTCTCCCATGAAAGGAGTGAAGAGATTTGGAAAAAAAGGAAAGCTTAGTCGCCGATTTGTTGGCCCTTACATGATCTTGAGTCATTTCTTAAAGGTAGCTTATAAGCTTGAGTTGCCTGCAGATTTGGCATCAGTGCATCCAGTGTTCCATGTTTCTTTGTTAAAGTAGTGTATTAGTGATCCAACTGTAGTAGTCCTTTTAGAAAGTATAGATATTTAGGATAGCCTTTCTTACGAAGAAATTCCAGTTGAGATTCTTTATTGTCAGTATAGTTGAATGAGGAATAAAGAAGTTTCCTTGGTCAAAGTTCTTTGGAAGAATCAATCCGTTGAGGGAGCCACTTGGGAAGCCAAAGCAGATATGCATACCAAGTACCCTCATCATTTCTCTACAAACTCAGACTCAGCTTAAGGTAATAGTTTTCCCCAGATTATCTCTTTTCCATTCTCAGTTCCATCCATATAATCATTTTCATGTCATTGTATACATTCCCAAATCAGTTCAGTCATGCATCAGATTTCAGATTCAGTCATGTAATCATGTTTCAGTCATACATGTTCAATAAGTAATTTCAGTCCCTCAGTATTCTCAGCTTAAGCAGTTTCATTCGAAGATGAATGTTTCCAAGGGGGAGATATTGTAATCCCCGTATTAATCTTAGTTCAGTTTAGCTCATAGTGCATGCATAAGAGGCTTAAAGCCTGAAAATTTTGCTAAGTGTTGGGGACTTAGCCTTATTTTTCACCTCTTAAGTTCGACGATTTTTTAAAGTGACCTTCCCCGACCTCGAGATATAAGTTTTTGAGTTCATTCATGTTCAGGGGTGTTAGTAGCATGTCTCGGGTAAGTTTTGGATTTTTTGTAAGAGGACTGAGGCACATTTGAATTTTGTTTCTATCAGCTCGACGCAATTGCACTGCATCGCGGTAGCATAGCGATGGCATTATTAGTGCATCGTGGTGATGGCCAAATCAGCATCCCAGTTACGAATTTAAATTGCAGAAAGGCAGTCTTGTATTTTCCCTTCACCCTAATTCTTAAAAACATGGGATTAAACTGCTAATAGGGCATTATATGTCTAAATTTCCAAATTTCTCTCTCAAATAAATCCTAACCTTTCTCCAAATTCATCAAGCTAAATCATCTTTCTTTCAAGAAAAACAAGAACTCAAGTGTTCCAATCCAAGGAAGCTTTCAAGAAAATTATTCTCTTTCAAGATTTAAGTATTAAAGGTATGTGTGATGTTCATCCATGATTTCCTTTTACCAGAAAATCCAAGAATCCTCTTTTAATGTTAAATTATGAGTTTTTTATGTTTTAAATGAATTATCTCCATGAATTACTTGTTATCTTGATTTCAAGTTAAGATTATAATTGTTTTCAAGGAGAATGATTATAGTATGTTATGGATGTTGAAGTTCCCATATCACGTTCTTACAATTCAGGATAAATCCTCAAATTAAGGTTTTTGGTCATGTATTCATGCCATCTCATCATGTTTAAAAACATATCCATGTTAAAGTCTTAATCCCCATGTGTTTGATGAAATGTGAAAGAGAGATTTTGTAGAATCATTTCCCTATTATGGTTTTGAAGTTTTTACATGCCTTTATTATTATTTTCATTCAGTTCTGGGGATTATGAATAGCCGAAACTTAGTTGTTTACCTAGTTTTCAGAATCTTCAAAATGGCTTCAGATAAACCATAAGCATTATCAGTTCAGTCAGTTATCTTAGTCAGTTAAGCTCAGTTTAGTTTAGAAATCAGTGTCTTTCAGTTGGGAGTAGGATTTAGCACCGAGCGAATGCACAACGACGGATTCTCGGTCAGTTAGGCAAAGTCGTTAGTAGCAATTCTTGTATTCCAGAACCACGTAGCCAGCATGGTTTATGATGAGTCACCCATCAGTTTAGGCTTGACTACCTACCAGGGGTCACCCATCAGTTTAGGCTTGACTCCGCCCAGGGATCACCTGTCAGTTTATGCTTGATACCCTGGTTCTTTGGTAGCTTAGTAGATCCACCTATCCATTGTTAGTACCCATGACACGGTACTGACACCCTTCCAACTAGGGTCACAGGTTGGACCCCAATCAATTTAGAATGAGGCATTTCGGTTTTAGTTACAAGTTGGACCCCAATCAACTTAGAATGGAGCATGTTGATTAGATGATACCTCCCGCAGTCTTAGTTCAGTATTCAGTACATAATTCAGTTCAGGTTACTTGACCAAGGTATATAGACTATCAGTTATTCTGTTATCGGATTTTAGTTTTACAAATTATTTTAGAAACATTATATGCTTGGTCTTGCACTTTCAGTATTTAAGTATACAGACTATTTTAGAATCATGCATTCTCAGATTTTATAATTTTCACGCCATCATGTATTATTTATATCATGTTATTCAGCCAGTCTTTATTTCATGTGCATAAACCTATGCATTTTGGGCTAACCTTATCGTGTATACCAGTACATTCAAAGTATTGATCACATACTCATTTCTTGCACTATGATATCTTATATCATAGGTTCGGACACTCGGTTTCCCAATTAGGCCTAGACAGGATTAGTTAGCCAGCATTAACATCAGTGGTGAGTCCTTATACTTTGAGGATGAGTTTATCTTTATTTCGTTAATTCAACATTTCAGTTAGATGGTCTGTTAGAGTTAGTTGGGGATTTATCCTATCAACTCCCCAGGCAGTTAGTCTTAGAGGCTTTTCAGACATTCAGACAGTTAGTTAATTTGTTAGTTGCTTTTTTAGTACTTTCAGTATATTTTCAGACATTCAGATTTATGATCTAATGTTGTTTCGAGTATTTAAAACCTTATGGCATTTTCAGCTATTTTCCGCCAATGTCTTTATTATTAATATATTATTCAGTACTCACAGCAAGTACCAGCTCATAGGTTAGCTTGTGGTCACTTGTGACCATAAGCATCGTGTGGTGTCCGGGTGTATTTTGGGGGTATTACACTATTATTGTTTATTTTTACTTGCGTTTGACAAGAAAGGATTTCAAGAATTTTCTTGAACGAGAAACAGTCTATGTATGCAAGTTTAGAGTTTTCTATGTATTTTATGAGATAGACCATGTGGCCAAGGACTGTCCTCGCTGAGTATTTAGAGATACTCATATTTCATCTATGGAAGGTAGGGGTTTCACCGGAGGTGCGAGAGGTAAAATAATGGAGTCCGTGATGGTGGTCGTGGGGCCACTCATCTAGTTTGTGGTCGTGGACAGTGTTATGCTATACCAGCCAGACCTAAGGCAGAGGCTTCTGATATTGTGAATTCAGGTACCTCCCTCATTTGTTTCAGACCTGCATCTGTATTATTTAATCCCAGATTGACTTTCTCCTATGTATCTATATATTTTGCTTCGGGTTTTGATTCTGTTAGTGAGCCTCTTGCCATGCCTATTTGTGTATCTACCCCAGTAGGTGGTTCTTTAGTGGTGGATCGGGCATACCGATCTTGTTTTGTGACTTTTGTTAGGCGTGAGACTTTGGTAGACTTACTTGTATTAGACATGGTCGATTTTGATATTATTTTAGGCATGGATTGGTTAGCTTCTTATCATGCTGTCTTAGATTGTTTTGCTAAGACTGTGACTTTAGCTTCGTCGGGTGTGCCAAGGATAGCTTGGGAGGGTACACTTCATTCGGGTCCTAAGAGGGTCATATCTTATGTCCAGGCTCGTAATTGATTGAGAGGGGGTATTTATATTACTTGGCTTATATTCGTGACACAAGTGTTGTTTCGCCTCCCTCCTTGGATTCTGTCCGTGAGTTTATGGAGGTGTTCCCTACAGACTTGCATAGTATGCCTTCGGATCAAGATATTGATTTTATTATTGATGTTGAGTCGGGCACTAAGCCCATTTCTACTCCCCCTTATAGGATGGCCCCAGCAGAGTTAAAGAAACTGAAGGATCAGTTGCAGGAGTTGTCCGATAAGGATTTATTCGACGTAGTGTTTCACCTTGGGGTGTGCCTATCTTGTTTGTGAAGATAAATGATGGGTCTATGTGGATGTGAATTGATTATCGATAGTTGAATAAGGTGATAGTTAAGAATAAGTATCATCTTCCTCGCATCGATGATTTATTTGATCAGCTTCAGGGTGTTGCGGTGTTTTTAAAGATTGATTTGCAGTCCGGTTATCACCAGTTGAGGATTAGAGCTTCTGATATTTCGAAAATAACTTTTCGAACTCGATATGGTCATTATGAGTTCTTGGTCATGTCTTTTGGGTTGACCAATTTCCTTGCCTTGTTCATGAAGTTGATGAATTAAGTGTTTCGACCATATCTTGACTCCTTTGTTATTGTGTTTATGAATTATGCCTCAGAGATTGAAGGATGAGGAGTTGTATGCTAAGTTCTCTAAGTGCGAGTTTTGGTTAGAGTCTATTTCTTTTCTTGGGTCATATAGTGACTAAGAAAGGTATTATGGTTGATCCAGCCAAGGTTGCAGCGGTTCGTGATTAGGCTAGACCTACTTCGCTCATCGAGGTTCGATGTTTTATTGGCTTGAGCGGGTATTATCAGTGTTTTGTTGAGGGTTTCTCTTCCATTGCAGCTCCTTTGACTAAGTTGACCCAGAAGAAGATTTCTTTTCAGTGGTCCGATACTTGTGAGGCGAGCTTTCAAAAGCTCAAGGTTTTGTTGACTTCAACTCCTATATTAACTTTACCCAAGGAGAGCATGGGCTTTGTCGTCTTTTATGATACTTCAAGTATTGGGTTAGGTGTTGTGTTGATGCAGGAGGGTAAGGTAATTGCGTATGCATCTCGTCAGTTGAAGCCTTATGAGAGAAATTATCCTACACATGATTTGGAGTTTTGCGCAGTTGTGTTTGCCTTGAAGTTGTGGAGGCATTACTTGTATGTAGTCTGTTGTGAGATCTTCTCAGATCATCGTAGCCTTCAGTACCTCTTTACCCAGCGAGATCTTCATATAAGGCAACGTCGTTGGCTTGAGTTGCTTAAGGATTATGACTTGACTATTCTCTACCATTTGGGCAAGGCTAATGTGGTTGCGGATGCCTTGAGTTGGAAGTCGACTAGCATGGGTAGCTTGGCGCATCTTTTGACCCAGGAGAGGCTTTTGGCCTTACAGATTCAGTTTTTAGCTAACCAGATGGTTAGGCTTGATATTTCGACACTAGGGCATATTTTGGCATTTGTGGATGCTAGATCTTCTTTGATGGAGCAGATTCGAGCTCATTAGTTTGATGATGTTAGATTGAGGTTGGTTCAAGATAAGATGTTGAGTAAGGAGCTAAGAAAGCCTCACTTGATGGAGTTTTGAGGATTAGGGGTTGAGTTTATGTGCCGAGAGTGGTGATTGGATTAGGTTGATCTTGGAGGAGGCCCATTGTTCCAGATATTTTATCCATCCAGGTGTGACTAAGATGCATCATAATTTAAGACACCATTACTGGTGGGATAGTATGAGGCGAGATATAGTAGATTTTATAGCTTGTTGCCTTTGTTGTCAGTGGTTGAAAGCCGAGCATATGAGAACTAGTGGTTTGCTTTAGAGGTTACCTATTCCTGAGTGGAAGTGGGAACGGATCACTATAGACTTCGTGACTGGGTTGCATCGTACTTCTCGTGGTTCTGATAGTGTTTGGGTCATCGTGGATCGATTGACCAAGTCAGCTTATTCTATTTCAGTTCAAGTCTCATTCGATGCTAAGAGGATGAGTTGGATATTCAGGTTGGTCTTAGCATAATATTTCAACCCCATACTGATGGCCAGTCAGAGCGGACTATCCAGGTTTTGGAGGATATGCTTCATGCGTGCGAGATGGATATTGGTGGCCAGTGGGAGTAGCATTTGGCTTTAGCAGAGTTTGCATATAGTAATAGCTACCATTCCAGTATTGATATGGCTCCTTTTGAGGCATTGTATGGTAGGCATTGTCATTCCCCAGTAGGTTGGTTTGATGTTTCAGAGGTGAGACCTCGAGGTGCGTACTTTCTTCGTGAGTCGTTGGATAGAGTCCGGGTCATTCAGGATAGACTTAGATCGGCTCAGAGTAGGCAGAAGTGTTATGCTAATCGTAGACTTCATGACTTGAGATTTGGTGTTGGTCATCGTGTTTTCATTTGAGTTTTACCCGTGAAGGGTATGATGAGGTTTGGGAAGAAGGGCAAGCTTAGCCCCAGGTATATTGGTTTATTTGAGATTCTTTGGACTGTTGGTGATGTGGATTATGAGTTGGCTTTGCCCCTTGATCTATCAGCTGTCCATCCAGTTTTTTATGTTTCTATTCTTCGTCGTTATATTCCAAATGAGTCTAATGTCATTCATTAGGAGTCGGTTCAGTTAGATGAGCAGTTGTCCTTTGTTGAGGAGCCGATTTCCATTTTGGCTAGGGATGTTAGGCAGTTGCGCTCTAGAGTGATCCTTGTAGTTAAGGTCCAGTGGCGACATAGACCTGTAGATAAAGCTACTTGGGAGGTCGAGTCTGATATGCGTAGTTCTTATCCCCAGCTCTTTGTTGATTCAGATATTTCTTTTGCCTTAGTTCGAGGACGAACTAGATTTTTAGTGGTGGATGATATAACGACCTAAAAAATTGGTGAAATATGTGAAATTTATGATTTTGTGTGATTTAACTATTTTATCCTTCTCCGTAGTTG
The DNA here is from genome assembly GCA_030864215.1 of Capsicum pubescens. NCBI lineage: Eukaryota > Viridiplantae > Streptophyta > Magnoliopsida > Solanales > Solanaceae > Capsicum > Capsicum pubescens. The sequence continues at coordinate 232,447,306 of CM061538.1, forward strand.
CATTATGGTATTTCTGGGGTGTGGGAGTGATTGACATGATTTTTGATGCATTTTGGTATCATTTATGCTATATTGTGGATTTTGATGGCTTCGAGTGTCTTATTTTAGACTTATGGGGATATCTTGTGATTCGTGCGATGGATAGCTAAACAGACTGCGCCAGCAACTTTGGAATATCGATTTTAGGCTAGGTAGACCTTTGGTTCGGATCCCGGTGCACCCGAGCTCATTTCGACTTATTGGTCGGAAAGTTAAAAAATTGGAAATATGGGTGTGGGACCCACATTTGGTCGAAACAACCTTGGATGAAAAATTCGACTTAGCCAACAGATTTGAAATATTGATCTTAGGGTGTTAGCATATTTGATGTGATTTTACGGCTTTTAAATCTCATTTCGACCCTCGATTTGGAAAATTATAATTTCGGGTTTCGGGGGTCAATTTTGTGAAAATGATATTTTTTTTAAAATCTGATATAGCCAACGCGTCTGGAACGTCAAATTTAGTGTGGTTGCATAGTTCATTTGCATAAATCGGACTCCGAACGAATCTCGGGCACCCAATCGAAGTCCGAATTAGACTTAAAAAAAAATAACAGCTTTTTGCTACAGCTGTGCAGAAAAATCTGCAATAATAAATAGCTTTTTTTGACCTATTTTGCTCATTTTTCATCTTGGCTCTTGGGAGTTAAACTCTAAAATATTGTGGGAGCTTAAAAGCAAAGTTTGTGAGAGCTTGGAAAGCTAGATTAACACTTTTTTTCTTGGTTTTATTATGGATTAAAAGTAAGAATTCACCCTTTTCTTAGTAATTTCTTGATTAATTTCTCAAAATTTTAAAAATCTTAGAGCATGATTTTAAACTCAAATTTCACTCCTTTCATTTGAATAATATTTTTATCTTATAATTACTAGTTTTTCATCAATTTGACCTTCAAAACAACTCTGATTCTTAATTTTAACCCGAATTTTTAAAATTTTATCCGGTAAAGCTCAAAAATAGTTTTTCTTCGATTTAAACCTTGTTTTTGACTCAATTTAACTTGATTTTTCATCTACAGGTTCCTAAAAATATGAGAAACATATTTTTGATGTAAAGTTTCAATTTTGCCCTTCTTTTTCGAAAACGACCCCAAACCAAAAGTAGTCAACATGGGTGTCGTTGGTTTTGTTTTGAAGCATAGATTTCATATTTGATGTTTTTAGTAGAGTTCGGGATCATTCGTAAAAAGTAAGATCGCGGGTTCAAGTGTAGTGGACCGGTTTCGACTTTTGAGGTAGGTTATGGCTTAACTCTTTTAGACTGGATTGGGTAGTAAATGAAAAATGACTATTTATGTGTTGTGACCGTGTGGGGGCCTATATGTGATGTAATTATCGAAATTGAGTTATTATGTGATATGTGTGATCGGGTGGGGTCCTATGTGATATTGATAGCCTTGAATACATGTGAATAATTATATTGTGTTGTTAAAATGCTTAATATGGTACCATTGGTGTATTTTGATTATATTCATACCTTATTGCCATATGATACATGTGGAAATTCATGGATGAAACGAAAATAATGAGTAGAAATTGACTCATGTGGTTGTGAAAATGTATCATTGTGGTTGGTTGTGAAAATATATCACATGGTTGGTTGTGGAAATACTCATTGTGATTGGTTGTGAGCATTACATCTTCCTATTATACTCATTCATGAAATATTGGTACCACCGTGGCAACATCTGAGAAACACTGGCAATACTTTTTTAAAAGATATTGTAACACATTATAAAACCCTTTTCAAGGGATGTGCCGGAAAGGAGATATGAGATATGTGGATTGTATACGGGTTGGCGAACCCCCCATGGGTCCTACGTTGGGAGGCTTGCCTCCGTAGGTGTATATGGGGATTGTGCGATAATCTAGGAGGTTGTGCGATGACCTCTTGCATCATCATCATCATCATATACATTACACTTACATTATTGTGTTATGTTGTATTGTATTAGCATATTGACTTGTCATCTATGTATTTATCGTATCTTCTTTTACTTGTATTTGATGATCTTGTATATGCATGTTCCCCTTGTTCTTTTTATATGTGATATAATATGTACTTTTATTCTATCTTGGTGTGATGTTGCAATATATTAAAACTGTTAGTGCAAGCGGTATGGGCTAAAGTTGTGGGACATTTTCTGATTGCAGGTGACGTGCCCTTAGTGTATATTTTGTATGTTTTATTTACTACTTTGCTTGGTTGGCCTATGATGCATACTGAGTACAAGTGGACCATACCCATGCCTACTGCGCCCTTTCGGTACAGGTCCTAGCTCGAGTGTGCCTCAGCTTGCTTGACTCGGGCATTTGTTGGAGCTTCCAAGGTAGCGGTTGAACATTCATACGTCCGAAGTTCACTTTTATCTTTCTACAATAATTATGTCTTTATTAGTATTCGGAAATAAATATTATTCATTTGTGGTTATTTTTCCAATGTATTTGACTCTTGAATTGTATCAGTAGTTCTTACATTATTGACACTTGGTTTGAGGCATGATTGGTATTTTGAATAAGTTTTTCCGCATTGTTATGATTACTTATATGGTTCGGCTTCGTTCTAGAAGCCTTATCTTGTGATATTTCTGTCTTTTCCTCTTTTCGTATCAGTTTGGGTGATAGGCTTACTTGTTAAGGTGTGCCACGATAAGTGTCATCATGACCCTCGTTTTTGGATCGTGACAAAAAAAATAAATAAAATAAATAAAATTGTAAATACTTACAAACATAAGCAAATGCTTAAAATTAGAGAAAATGGGTAAAGATTCAGGTAACGCCTTGAGAATGTCTTTAAGACACTCAAGAGCGTCCGTCAAAAGAAGATTGACCAGAAGACAAATTGACTAATTTGACTAATTTTGAAATCATGGCTAAATCTTGAAATTCATTTGCAAAATATGACATTCATTTTGTTCAAGTAAAAAGTTGTTCATTTAAATTAAGAAAAAGGTCTCTCAAAAGGAAAGGTTAAGCTAAATTCGAATCTTATTAAAGAGATCAAATGATTTTCAATTAAAAATAAGTGATTTTTATTACAAATATCAGTTTGAATAGTAGGAAATTTTTAAAGAAAACGCCAACTTAAGCAAATTATGAAAATTTGACTAATCATGAAAACAAAATGAATTTTTACAGATTTTTTTTTTTTTTATATTAAAGAGAACTCTTTTAACTTAAATAAACCACTTAAACACGTGATCGAAAATGAAAGCCATTTTTTTATTTTTGAAAAAAGTTCAATCTAAAAGAAAAAAATAACAAAAAACTCTTTTTTTAATTAGTTGTGAACATTATACTATATGATAAACAATACACAGGAAAAAAATACAGAGATAAACAAAAATAACGATTCAAAGGAAATTTATTAAGATTAACCAAATTTAAGAATTTTAATACACGTAGTCAAATATGAATTACAAGTAAGTAAATAATATATAAATAATAGAGCAAGTTGAGAAAAACAGATTTTGAACCTGTTTGGACCAAACTGGCTTTAATCCTCAATTTTTATGGACTTTTTAGCCCATTTTCTATTTTTATTTGTTAGTAGACTAGCTTCCTTATGTGGCGTTGTCTTCAACTTCAATTTTTATCCTTTTTGGGCCTCGGGGAGTGATTAGAGTGAAATTGGGCCAAGCAAGGGAGGTAGAGTCCATTTGAACTCGGATCAACATCACATGCATCATATAAAAAAATAAAGAATTAGCAAAATTCACGGTAGATTACTTCAAGCAACAATGAACAATTCCTAAAATACCAGTGAGTAAAGACATGATAAATTGATAATATAGGCACAAATTACTCCAGACTTCATGAATAGCCAATTGATTCTAACTTAAAACGTATTTTGTCTCAAAATGCCAAGAAAAGTAAAATGTCAATCTGACATAGAAATCACCAACCATAGGCAGTAAGGGGGAAATAAGGAGATTCTTGAAACTTTAATCAAATTGTGATCAAACTAATGTTGAGAGCCACGATGTCTCACAGTTTTTCTTTTAGGGAGACTCTATCTCAACCTAGGCCTAGCATTCACATGCTTATAGAGAAACCTAACACATTTATTAATTAGGCAAAATGAGCTTCTGGATCCTTGTATTATATTGGTTTTGTAAGTTGGATACTTCTACTTACATGTTTGTCATTTGGACCTCTGAACCCACTAAAAAACAACTTTTTAATCCCCTTTTTGGTGAGTGTAACACACTCTCCCCACATCAGCTGTCACGTCGGCTGTCACGCCTGCCTCATCTGTCACGTCATTTAAGAAAATTAAAATTTTTTAAAAAATATTACATTAAATTCCAAGTCATTTTTAAAATGCTAAATAACAAATTAAATATTAAAATTAATTTAATTAAATAAGAAAAATTTATAATTGTAGAAAAATTTGAATAATCATGTTTTTATTTTTACTCACAAATTAAACATCAAATTCATTCCAAATAATTAAAATTCTTCTCCAACTAATTTAAATTTTTAACTATAAATTCATATATACAAACATAATAAATTTTTGATTTTTAAATTTGAATATCTTTACAAAATTCACAAAAAGTTTATTTTATTCAAGTGAAATTCACTAATTTTTTTCAATATTCACTATCACTCACTTTCAATTCAAATTTAAATTTTAATAATAAAAAAAAAGATTTCAAATTTAAATTTTTATTCAAAAAAAAAATGAAAAGAATTGAATTGAGGAAAAACTAAAATAAAAAATAAAAGTGAAGGTGGTGGTTGGGGGAGAGGGGGGTGGAAGAGTGTTGGGGTGGGGTGTGGGGGCTGGAAGGGGCTGAGGTGGGGTGGGGAGGGGCTGGACGGGGTTGGTGAGGTCTGGGGGGTAGGGACGGGGCTGGGGTGGGGTAGAGGGGCTGGGGGTGGGGTGAGATGGGGCTGGGTAGGGTGTGGGGACGGGCTGAGGTGGGGGTGGGGAAGGGCTGGACTGGTGTTGGGGTGGAGTGAGGGGGCTGGGGGTGGGATGGGACGGGGCTGGGTGGGGTGTGGGGAGGGAAAAAAATATTTTTAGTTTTTTAAAAAATTTTAAAAATATTTTTAAATTATTTTTAAATTTTTAAAAATATTTTTAAATTAAAAAAGATGGAGGGAAAAAAAGGACCCTTTTTTTTTAAAAAAAAAATTTATAATGTAAAATTGATCCTCACTCGCACCCCAGACGAGTGGTTACACTCTCTTTGTCCTAGTCACCATTTCAATGCCACATAGGCAAGATCAACGGTCAAAGGGTGCAAAATGTTTCTTTTTAATAGGTCAAGGATTCAGATGACAAACATGTAAATAGAAGTGTTCAACTTAAAAAACCGACATAGTACAGGGATCTAGAAAATCATTTTGCCTATTAATTAATTATTAGTTAATAAAGTGATGTTTCTACATTAGTGATTATTTAAATTTTTCTACAATTATAATTTTTTTTAGAATTTAGAATTTTTTTATAATATCAAATACCATAATAAATTAAAACTCCTACCATATACCATACCAAATACCATAATAATTTAAAACTCCTACCATATACCATACTAAATACTAACATCCATATCGCGGTATAAAATTTTTCGATTTCGATATGATATTCGGTATATACCATACCATGCCCACCCCTACTCTCGAATTGTGATTTTTTAACTCTTTTTGGAAAATCTCTCCTGGTATCGAGAACCAAGAAGACTTTTTATAAGAGATCTTTTTTTGGTTAAAAAACCACACACATAAATATAAGAATTGTTGTTGACACCTAATTTTTGTCCTCCCAACTGAATTTATTCTCTAAATTCTTTAATTTTAAATAAAATTACAATATTTATTTTTTCTAAGTAAAAGATGATTAGAGTACTTATCTAGGTAATTTTGTCATCTTAAAGTAAAAATCATATATTTTCGTATTCATATATACGAAATTATACAATTTTGTTAATAAAATAATCACTTTTACAAAAATTAAATTTTAATTGAGGGTTGTCTTGAAAATTAATTCAAATGATTAAAATTTTGATTTAAAATAATTTAGCCTAAAAAATAATTTATTTTTAAAAAATATTTATTGATTTTATCAAATCAAGAAGCTCGAGATTAAAGAGGTATTGATTCATATCGAATTTCAATTTAATTTAACCAATTTATTTTTGACAATACTTGAAACTAAATTAGCCAGCAATTGGCCAATTAATTTTTAAATTGGTCAAAATTTAAATAAATAGGATAAATCTCAATTGAAATTATTTCTTAAGTAATCCCTAAAATCTCCAACCCAATTCTAACTCCTTTTTAATTTCTAAAAATTACACAAATACACAACTTATGTTTTCAATATTACAAAAAATTTCAACTCCTTAAACATATTATAAAAATCCCAATATATACATAAAATGCTATGTATATATCGGTTATGTTATGTATACTAATAAGGAGAGAGAGTAAAATAATTAAAAAAGTGAGAGAGATATGTTATGTATATTAATAGAGAGAAAGATTAAAATAATTTAAAAAGTGAGAGAGAATGTAATTACTTCCAAAAGGTTGCTTATGTTATTTATTGCTGGCAGCCCACTTAATAACAACAATATCAACCACTGAGCCCACTACCCTTAACCCAAAATCCGGCCCACATCTCTATTTCCGCTTTCCCTTAAACAACCGACAACAACAGCACTACATCACCAGCCATAATAGCGTATAACGCTGTACAACAACAATTCAACAACGTACAACAGTAACAAAAATCACCACAAGAGCGTTCAAAATCAACAAACCAGCAACAGCAATAAACAACGACAACACCAGCTGCAGGCAAACCCATTCCAGCAAACCAACGTTGACCCGATCCGGCGCGAACATAAAAAATTCAACCGAGCAAACCTCTCTCTCCATCTTATCTCTACATTTTGCAGACCTAGGGCCATCTTTGTTGACTTTAGACTCAAGATTGTGTGTCTTCAATTCCAAAATTTAATCCGAATCAGAAGATGTCTATTCAAATCTAAAATTTAGGGATATGTTTTTCTATTTTTAAAGATGGAAAATTAAGATCTTCCCCTATTGGGATTGAGGGGAAGAAGGCAAGGGAAGATTTTTTGGGGATTTTGAAGGAGCACTCCTTTAATCCCACGTAACCGAAAATCCGTCAAAGTCATTTAAATTCCAGGGAAAATCGAGTTAAATTCGGATTCTTTGAAGTCGCCGTCGTTAACTCGTTGCTTCAGTTCCTGCGGCTAAAAAGGTAATACTTCCTCTATTCTCGTTTTATGCACTCACTGTTTATTTGATTTTGTTTGAATCTGGTCTGTTAGTTTGAGTGCGATTTGGTGTTTGGATTAGTTTTTGAGGTGATGGGTTTGACTGTTAGAATGGAATAGTGAGAATCTGAATGCAAACTCCCCTTTTGTGCTTCATGATTTTCCTGCGCAATTTCTAGTTTGTTTGAGCCGTGATTTCTGATAGTAATTCTTTCTTGTTGGATTTCGTGGTAGTGCGAAAATGAGACTAGCTGCTAGCTTAAGTTGTTCGATAGATTTAGATTTTGATGAATTCTTGTGCGATCTTCTTGTGTGCCAAGTACTTTATTCCCTTGAAGTAGCTTGAATAGCTTCCTTATTAGAAGTTGGTACCTGGCAGTAATAGAGGTTTTCTTTGTATATTGACTTTTGTTGAGATTATTATCTGGGAACTACTCTACTTTTCTTTTCTGCATATTGTAGCAAAGGTTTGACATCAATTTGATTGTGTTCGAAAACAATACATGCTTTTGAAGTGATAAATTGTCTATATTAGCTCGTTGACAAAAATTTTACCACGTGTACCAAAGATATCAAGCTTGCATTTTGTTTTCCTCTTTTATCACCTAACTATAACCCGGGGCGGCACAACATATTCGTGGCCTAAGGAGAAAATTAAAAATAACTTTTTTTTAATAAATTCTATTTTCAAAATTATATAATCGATTTTTTCTATAATTATTCTTTTTAAGTAATGACATAATTAATGCATTTAATCTTTCTTGAGACATAATACTCTCGATATATGAACTACTTGTAATAATTCTTTTCTTTTATATTAAAAAAATATTTTTTTTATAAATAGTATTTATAAAAAATGAGGTCCCTAGGCGGCCGCCTATTTTTTTTTTTTACAGAGGTAGAGCCGCCCTGACTATAACATCTCCTTACCCAATTTATTAATTAACTATGCTAAAATGTCTCTTCGATGTAAAGTATATTAAAGGGATATGAACAAAGGTCATAATTTGCATTGTAATTACATATCATGAATTTATGTCTAGCGGCGAACAAAAGTGCACTAGTTTCGTCTCCCTTCTTTCGGTGAATTCTTATTGTATGTTTGTATGGATACTAATCCTTATCTCATTTTTTTTTGCATGAACTCCCTCGTTTGAGTTTTTTGGACTCTTTCCTTGCATCTTCATTGGGTCCAACCCAACATCGAGTCAAAAACCTCAAGGCAAAGTCCTAAAAGGACTTCTCTTTGCACTGGTATACAGTGATATACGCACGCATTAGAGAGGCTGGTATAGGTTATATGCGGCTGGAAATGGAAAAGAAAGCCGATATATGGTTGGAGGGCTGAAATTGTACATACACGACTGAAAATATGGTCTTGTATACACCGTATATACATGAAAAATGCAGAAAAATACGGATGGTATACACTGCAGGAGAATGGACCCAAAAGTTCATAAAATAAGAAGCCCAAAGGCTTGGCAGCTCATTAATAGGCCAACAAGTGGCCCAATTATAACTTTAATCTCTTATTTCCTTATGAATTGCAATTTATATACTTGTCTATTTATATTAGCACCAATTTTACTTAATTAGCCTAATGATTTTCCACGTTGTTGCCGTTTTGATTTTTCTCAAATTCCTCGTTTATTTTATAACTTTTCTCACGTAAATCATAAAAAGAAAAAAAAAAGAGTACTTTAATCCAAAAAATGACATTTGTTTTGATCGTATGATTAATGGTCCACTTGAGTTAAAAATAAGTTTCTTAGTTAATTCTCTTCTTATGAATCCTAACTTCTCACCGTAATTGAGAAAATGTTTTTAACATGATACTTATCCAATAAAAATGATCATTTCTATGATAATAATAAACATAATTCTCTCCAATTGGGCCACCTAGTTTAAATATGTTTTTTCTTAATTGCAGAGAAAATAATATTTCATAATTTTTTAGAAATAATTATGAATTAAGTAGAATATTTCTCAACTAGAGCATTCCTTGATTTTGTTTTCTCAAATCCTAACTTTTCGCAGTTAATTGTGAATTAAATAACAAATATTTTTCTCAAGTAAAATATTTTGTAATTTCTCTCAAAAATTAATCATGAATGAAGCGGAGTATTTTCTATTTTTTTTTCTTCTCAAAATCTATACTAGTTTAAGTAAAATATGTAGTAATATTTTTCTAATTCAAATAGACTATTTCACGTTTGAATAAATAAATGTCAAATTTTAAATATGTAAACAAATAATTTTATACAAAATAATCTTTTTGTAAAGTTAGTCACCCTTTTTTTAGTTAGTCAAAAATGATCTTTTGGTGAACCGTTTTAAACGGACGCTTCTAAGTGTCTTAAAAACCTTCTTAGGGTGTTAATTGAACCCTTACTCAGTTTCTCTTATTTCAAAAATTTATTTTTATTTTTGAGTCTTTGAAATATCATTAAGTTTTCTTGATATTTTCTATAAAAATCAAGTGACGACTCTGTAATCTCTTTAAAATTATTTCAAATTTTTTTAAAATAATTTTAAAAAAATTAAAGTCACTTTCTTTAAATATAAAATTCAAAAAGAGATACAACAATCATTTTCAAATTCTACAAACACGCACAGAACGCGCACATAGCTATCTATATACCCAAATATCAATCAAGTAAACATCACAATCCATTAAGCTGGGCACTTGCCCCACGACACACAACATAACCTGGCATTCTGATCATGGCTCTCAAAATCAGAAGCCTTACCAACAATAAATCAAGATTGTGTACACGATCATCTCACACGGTTCCTCATATCAACGTGACATTTGCAATAGTAGTAAAAGTTTGCGCTTTTATGTTCAAAACAGAAAAGATGTAAAAAGAAGCGGAGTGTTCATCTTTTTTCGGGCAACGAACTGGGACTAGGAGCTCCTTTTTGACAAACTTTGATCACAGGAGTTCCAATTTAACCTTACTGGAATTGAAATATGTTCATTGGAATCTGGTCTTTTCACTATATTCTTCGGAGATTCTTGATTACGTGGGCTTAGAGAAATGCTCCTTTCGAATCCTTAAATTTTTCTCCAAAAATCCTCTTCCTAACCCTCACCGCTCACCGGAGGATTATTTTGGGGGAAATCAGAGGGTTAAAAGGAAAAAACGAATTGAATTTCAAAAAATGGGATCAGATTCGTGTTTGGGATGCTTGGATTCAATGAATTTAAATGAAAAAGAAGGCTAAATTCGTTTGGAAATTTTTGGGGGAAAGTGAATTCTTTCACCACCAATAGAAATTCAACGAGTATGTACTCCATCGGTACGAATTTGCAAATTTGCTGTCGAATTTTCAGGGATTTTGAATGTTGGATACCACCTGGGTGTTTTTAGGGATTTCTAAAAACTGAACAACTCAACCCTTTGTACCATAAACGAAATTATTTACAAAAATGGGGCCGTTGATACTGATTTATAGTCATTTTGATAGTGGTTGATGGAAGTTGGGTTCGTTTGCTGAGCTATTGTTGCTGTTAACTTTGTCACTATTACTGATATTATTGACGTTGTTGTTATTGGGTTAAGGAGGAGAAAAATGAGCCACAAGGGCCTTCCAAGTTTCCAACTAAAAAAAAAGGGATAAGTGGGTCCCACAAACTTGTTCCTTAAAAAAATTAAGTTCCTTGAACAATCGGGGTAGTTGTTCGACAACTATATTAGTTGTCCGAACAACTTCCCTCAATTGTTGAACAATTACGCCTAGTTGTTCAACAACTACGCACAGTTATCGATTACTGTGCCTAGTTGTTGAACAACTTGCGCAATTATTGAACAACTTCGATAGTTGTTGAATAACTTCACAAGGTTGTCGAACAACTACGCCTAGTTGTTCAACAGCTTGGACAAGTTGTTCAAACGGAAAAACTTTTAAAAAAAAATTATCCCTCCCACCTAATTTTAAAAACTTGGAGAACTTTCACTTAATTGAACAACTTATTTGTCCTTTTTAATCCAAAGTCCCGTTAAGGAGAAGGGAGAGATAAGGGGTGTGTGCCGGATCACACGAATTAGGCCTAGTTCGGTGGATAAAAATTGAAAGAGATGGGATGGATAATGTGTTTAGGAATTATGGATTTAAGAATTAGGCTATTTGTCAAATAGGCTACTTGTTAGAATTTAGTCAATTGCGTTAAAATTTTAACCTAATTAAACATTAATTGATCAATTGCATTGTAATTGGGCCAAATTAATTTCAATTAAGGCCCAATTTAATAAATTGACTAAATTAAAATAAATTACTGAATGCTTCAACCTCAAGATTCTTGTTTAATAAGATTCAAACAAATATTATTCAATTAAATTATATTTAAAAAACAAATTATATTTGAATTAAGATTTATTCATTTGAACTAACTTTTGAGATGAGTCTCGATTAAAAGCCGATTCATGTTAAATTAATTATTCTGTAATAAAATTATATGATCACGTGTATATGAACACAAAAATGTATAGTTATCACTTAAATGAAAAAATTCATCTAAATAAATATTCTAGAAATTTCTTATTCAGATAAAATAAATATTTTAATTTTATTTAAAATCGAAGCAGTTCAGGATTAAACCTAATTGTGAAAGGCAAAAATTACCTAATCGTGGAAGGCAAAAATTAAGTGTCAAACTATGTATCCTAAGTATTTTAAGGCTCTGTGTATCTTAATATTAATCTTAAAAGTTGTAAGGCCTGTGTATCTTAAAAGTTTTAAGTCCCATGTATATTAATTTCATGTATCTAGTGTAAAAATAACTGAGAGAACATTGATGTATGTATTGTATCTGTGTATCTGCACGTAGATACATACTTAGAGAAATATCTGCCCTTGCCCCATACTCATTTCATCAAAGTCAAGCTTGTTGGAGTTTCTAAATCTATCTTTTTTTCGATGGACTTGAGCTTGTATCCACCCTTCCTTCCTGCACCATCTTTACCCCATACTCATTTCATCAGATCTGTCCTGATTTTGAATCTGTCTTTTTTCTGTTCTTTTTCTAGACAATCACTCTCTTCTTTTCAGCACAACCCACAATTTATGCATCGATTTTGATGAGATAAAGTCATGGTGTATCTTTGATGGGGAATTGGGCCTGGTGCATTAAATTTGATGGGAGAACAGGCTCGTAACCGATGTTCGTTGCTTCTCTGATGTTTTTTTTAAGAATTTTGGTGCTTGTATTAATTAATCAAGAAAAAATATACCCCCTCTGTCCCATTTTATGTATTACCATTTTCTTTTTGATCCGTTCCAAAAATAATTTCATCCTTCCTTATTTGACAACTATTTAATGGCATCATCCCCATTTTTTTCTTACGGGATCCCACTTAATAAGAAAAGATAACTAAAAAGTAAACACTAAAGTGACTTTAAGAGAGGAAATTTTATAAACTTTATAAAATCATCATTTATTTCTTAAACTCCATATCTGGTCAAATAACAACACATAAAATAAGGCGAGGGAGTAATATATAGACCAAGTGGCTCAAAGTGAAATAAAAAACAACATAAATCTCACCTACCTGTTCAAATCGGACAATGTCCAAACCCTTAAAAAAACTTGGGGTTTCTAATCTCTCCCTGACTCTTTCATTTCCTAAATCCTTCAACACTTGGAGCATGTTGCCATGGAAGATCAACCATGGTTTGGTCTTCAACCTACTCTAGATCATCAATATTTTCCTCTTGCATTCTTCTTGTACTGATAAATCAGCTTTCAAGAGTAAGTGCCCTACTTTCCATCTTCTTCCTAAGGTGTTTTCTACTTTTTAACTCTTCCTCTGTATCCAGTTGTGTTATTTGGTAGATGCTATGCTCATTTTATTCTGCTAAGGGTTCTCGTCTGCTGATGTTGTCCTTTATCACTAGGTAAGTCGGCTTGCTCAGTTCTTAATCTCTTTTTGCCAATCACTGATCTTTCATGTTCTATGGGAGGATCTGGAGTGGAGTGCATGGAAAGATTTACATTTCCATCCTAAAGTGGTAACGACAACATCCAGTTTTAAACTATTGATTCGAGCCAAGACCCTTCTATTTTACCGAGTCCTTTTTGATGGCTGAAGTAATATAGACTAGATAACATTTCACTTTTTGGTTGACCTTATGGTTGTTGTATATATCTCTCAATTAAAGAGACTTATGCTTTAACCTTCCCTGCTCCATTATTTCTTGATAGGTGATACTATTAAATATAGGAACTTTAGTTTGTCACTATTGATTATCCTTTTTCCCGCTGTTTCTATGTTGTGAAAATGCAAGTAGCGACAATTACCCTTTATCTATTGCTTGATTTGCTTGGTGATCTTCTAATTGATTTCCTTCTGTTAAAATATATTGGATCATTGATTGCTTTCCAAGAAGACATGTTTTTATTTCTGTTATAATGTCTACTATACTCCATGGATATGTCCATTCCCCTTCTAGCACCTTCTTTGAAAACATTGAATCTATTAAAATGATGGACTAATTATACTGTTTCACGACCTGAGGCTATCCCCTAGTCGCGACAATGGTGCTTACGATCACAAGTGACCACAAGCTAACCCATGAACAGGCACCTGTTGTGAGCACTGAGTAAAATAGTAATATAATGCATGAGCAAAAGATACAATGATAAGGTACTGTAAAATTAAATACTGGAGTACGAAGCAAATCATGTCTGAAATATATATTAAAATATTAGAAACCAAACTATCTATCTGAAACAACTATTAATACTGAAATAACTGACTGACTGTCTAACTGATTGTCTGAAAGCCTCTAAACTTCATGAGGAGTTGATGGGACAATCCCCCAACTAACTCTGACTGACTGAACACAAAGAAATACCGAAATAAATAAAATAAACAAATTATATCCTCGATGGATGAGGACTCACCACCACTGCTACTGAGTAACGTTGAGCTGTCTAAGAATGGTAAAAAATCTGAGCGTTCGAACCTGCAAAGAAAAAGTATGCGGTCAGTGCTTTGAATGTACTGGTACGTGAGATAAGGACTGATTGAAATGCATGAGATAACTGAGCATGAATGCATAAACATCTAATATTTGAAAATGCAAGACAAGGCATAAACATATTTATGAGATAATTTGAAATCTGAAAGATTAAATTCTATATAACTGAATAACTGAAAATAAGTATGCTTTGGTCAAGAAAGCCAGAGCTGTGACATATTGAATATTGACTGAGACTGTGGGAGGTATCATGTAACCGACATGGCCCAATCTGATCTAACCGGGATCCAACCTGTAACCCCAGTTGGAAGGGTGTTAGTACCGTGCCGCAGGTACTAACACTGGCTGTGTGGATCCACTAGACTGATGTCCTGAAGGACCAGACTGTCAAGCCTAAACTGGCGGGTGACCCTTGAGAGGAAGTCAAGCCTAAACTGATGGGTGACCCCTCATATTCTACGCTGGCTATGTAGTTTTGGAATACAAGGACTGCTACTAATGACTCTTCCCAACTGACGGAGAAGCCGCCATCCCTACATTCTGTCGGTGCTAAATTCTACTCCAACTGAACTGACACTGAACTGGACTAAGTTTAACTAGACATTATTTTTGGTGGTGCGCATCTTGATTATATCAACTGAGTAAAATAATAATATTCATGGTTTAACTGAATCATTATTGAAAGATCTAAAATCATGTAAGACACATAGGTATCAGGTGTTCATAACCCGCCAACACTGAATGATCAGAAAATACAATATTAAGGCTTAAAACTGTAGTATGAATCATGGTTCAAAGATCCCAAAGCATAAACGTGTCATCAAACATGTGAGAATCATGAACTTGGACATGGAAATGTCTTAAAACATGGAAAAATAACATGATTACGTGACTAAGATTATAATTTGATAATATAACATGAAATTCACTTGAATATGACATGGGAGATTGAAACTAAAAACAAAGTTAACCTAACTTTTCATAGAATCATTCTTGAACATTAATTGAGTCAAACTACTAAGGAAATACAAGAGTTTAATCCATCTTGAATATACAAAACTCCATAATAAGAGAAGAATTCATTCTTTAGTTGAAAAGAGGGTGTTTGGGCTCCATGGGTGAAAAAGACCCATGGATGAACATCCACATACCTTAATATCTAGTTTCTTATGGATTTCTTGAACTTGGAAGCTTGAACTCTTGATATCTTGAATAAAGAGCTTGGGTTTTATTCTTGGGAAGGAGGAGGGTTTCTAATGAATGATTTTGAGAGAAAGGGGAAAATAATGCCCCTAAGGATGCCCCAAATCGTGTTATGGACTAATTGGGTTGAGGGAAAAAGACCTAAGTGCCCCTTGATCTCAATGACCAAGGATCTGGGACACAACACGCAATATGCTGCGACCCACAACAAAGTAGGAATGGCCCTCGCGCAGCAGGCCTATCTCGAGGGCTTGCTATTTAAGCTATCCAAACATGCCTCGAACCCCATCCAAAAATCCTGAAACTCTCCCGAGACATACCTTTAACCTCCCTAAACATGAATTAACTCAAAAACCAATATCTCGGGGTTGGAAAGGCCAAAATAAAATCCATAAAGTTTAGGGGTCTTGAAAATGACTAAGTCCTCAACACTTAGTGAAATTTTCAAGCCTCGGACCCCTTAAGCATGTAACTAAGAGCTGAATCGAGCTAAGAATATTATAGGGTATTACAATATCTCCCCTTTGGGAATGTTTGTCCTCGAATGAGACTGGTTAGACTGAGAACACTACGGCAACTGAGATCGTATATTGGACATGAATGACTTGGAACATGATTACATAACTGAGTTTGAAGCCTGATACATGAACTGAACTGGTTTTGTGAACGCATGCAATGACAAAAGTATGGTTACATAGATGAAACAGAGTACGAAAGTGAACTAATCGAAGAAAAATTGTTATCTCAAGTTTAATCTGAGTTTGCAGAGAAAAGATGAGGGTACTTGGCTCACATATCTGCTTCTGCTTCCCAAGTAGCTCTCTCAACAAGTTGATTTCTCCATAGGACTTTAACCAAGGGAATTTCTTTATTCCTTAGTCTACGGATTTGACGATTAAGGATCTCAACTGGGAGTTCTTCGTTGGAAAGATTATCTCAACTGGGAGTTCTTCGTAGGAAAGATTATCCTGTACATCCACTCTCTCTAAAGGAATAACAACAACCGAATTCCTAATACATTTCTTTAACAAAGAAACATAAAATACCGAATGCACTGATGTCAAATCTGCAGGCAACTCAAGTTCATAAACTGCCTTCCCAAAATGGTTCAAGATTCTATAAGGGATAACATATCAGGTGCTGAGCTTCTCCGTCTTTCCAAACCTTTTCACTCCCTTCATGGGTGAAATTTTCAAATAAACTAAATCACCAACTTCAAACTCAAGATCCTTTTTTCTCATGCCTGCATACAATTTCTGACGGCTTTAGGCTATTTTTAGCCTCTCTCGAATTAACTAAACTTTTTCCATTACCTCAAACACTGAATCTGTCCCTACCAAAGCAGCCTCACCTACTTCAAACCAACCAATGGGGTATCTACATCTCTTTCTATAGAGAGCCTCAAACGAAGCCATCTGAATACTGGAGTGATAATTCTTATTGTAGAAAAACTCAATCAATGACAAGTGGTCATCCCAACTACCTTTAAAGTCAATAATACATTCCCTTAATATGTCCTCTAAGGTCTGAATGGTCCTCTCTTCCTGACCATCTATCTGAGGATGAAAAGTTGTACTGAGATAAACTTGGGTACTAAGACCCTTCTGCAAAGCTCTCCAAAAGTGAGAGGTAAACTGAGTACCTCTATCTGAAATGATAGACAAAAAAATCCTACGCAACTTAACCAAATCCTTAAGAGACAGCCTGTCATAATTGTCAACTGAGTACAAAGTATGAACTGGCAAGAAATAAACTGATTTGGTCATTCTATATACAATGACCCATATCAAATAATGTTGACGATGCATACGAGACAACCCTGTCACAAAATCCATGTTCACCACTTCCTATTTCCAAGTGGGAATTCTGAACTCCTGCAACGTACCACTAGGCCTTTGGTGCTCAACTTTAACTTGCTGACAATTTGAACATTTAGCCACAAACGCTGCAACATCCTTCTTTAGACCACTCTACCAATATATTTCCCATAAATCATGGTACATCTTAGTGGCTTCTTGGTGAATAGAATACCACGCACCATGCGCTTCTGCAAGTATTCGTTATCTCAACTCATCAACACATGAAACACATAACCTACCTTAATAACAAAGCACACCATTTCCCCCTTGGGAGAAAACATCTACTTTATGATCTCTAACTGTCTCCTTCAACTTAACCAAACTAGGATCCATATCTTTTTTTCCTTCACTTCGACAACCAACAAAGATTGCGAACTATTCTGAACCCATACACTACCTTCAGCTAAATCAACCAACCTAACACCCAATCTAGCAAGCTGATGAATCTCACTGACTAACTTGTTCTTCTTTCTCAACATGAGCAACACTACCCATAGACAATCTGCTAATGGCATCTGCCACTACATTGGCCTTGCTCGGATGATACAACACACTTATATCATAATCTTTTAACAACTCAAGCCACCTTCTCTGATGAAAGTTCAGGTATTTCTGTGTGAACATGTAATACCAACTCTTATGATCCGTGAACACATTAATATGAACCCCATAAAGATAGTGCCTCCAAAATTTTAAGGCAAAAACAACAAAAGACAACTCAAGATCATGGGTAGAGTAATTCTTTTAATGGGGTTTAAGATGTCTAGAGGCATAGGCTATGACCTTGCCTCTCTACATCAAAATACAACCAAGAGAAACTCCGGAAGCATCACAGTATACAATGAACCTATTCGTGCCATCCGACAAGGTCAATACTGGGGCAAAAGTAAGTCGAGTCTTCAACTTCTGAAAACTCTTCTCGCAAGAGTCTGACCACTAAAATTTGAATTTCTTTTGAGTCAATCAAGACATGGGGGATGCAATAGAAGAAAACTCTTCAACAAACCATCTGTAATAGCCATCCAAACCCAAGAAACTCCTGATATCTGATGGAGAAATGGATCTAGGCCAGTTTCTTACTACTTCGGTCTTTTAAGGATCAACTCAGATGCCATTACCGAAAATAATATGTCCAAGGAAAGCTACTGATATCAGACAAAATTTGCACTTACTGAATTTAGAGAACAACTGATGAGCTCTAAGGGCCTGCAACATAATTTTTAGATGGTCTGCATGATCATTCTCACTACGAGAATAGACAAGGATATCATAAATAAAGACTATGATGAACAGGTCCAAGTACTATTTGAACACCTTTTCCATCAAGTCCATGAAAGTTGGAGGGGCATTCGTTAGTCTAAAAGACATAACTAAAAATTTAATGTGACCATACCGAGTTCTGAAGGCTATCTTCGGAATGTCACATTCTATGACTCTAAGCTGATGATAGCCGAATCTGAGGTCTATCTTAAAGAAATAACTAGAACCCTAAAGTTGGTCAAACAAGTCATCAATTTTGGGGAGTGGATACTTGTTCTTGATTGTGACTTTGTTCAACTGTCGGTAGTCGATGTAAATTTTGAGACAACCATCTTTCTTACACACGAACAAGACTGGAGAGATCTATAGGGAAACACTAGGCCTGATTAAACCCTTATCTAAGAGATATTTTAACTGTTCCTTCAGTTCCTTAAGCACAACTGGAGCCATTCGGTAAGAGGAAATAAAGATAGGTTGGGTATCTGGAAGGAGATCTATTTCAAAGTATATTTTCCTCTCGGGAGGAACTCTGGAAAGATCTTCAGGAAATTTCCTTACTATTGGAACTGAATCAAGACTCGGAGCTTCAGAATTTAAGTCTTTGACTCGGATAAGATGGTAAACACACCCCCTGGATATCATCCTTCTTGCCTTAAGATATGAAATAATCTGACCCCTAAGTACTGAAGTACTACCCCTCCATTCAATGACTAGTTCATTGGGAAACTAAAATTGAAAGACTCTATTTCTACAATCAATTGATGTAAAGCATGAGTAAAGCCAATCCATGCCGAGAATGATATAAAAATCGGTCATCTCTAACTCTACGAGATCAACTGAGGTGATTTTCTAAGATATTGTGACTAGGCAATTTCTATATACCCATCTGGCTGTAATAAATTTATCCACTGGGGTAGACACCGAGAAAGGCTTTGCTAGCATTTTAGTACTGACACCAAAGTTGACGGCTATATAAGGAGTCACAAAATAAAATGAAGCTCCGGGGTTTAATAAAATATAAACATGAAGATAAAAGACTCGTAACGTACCTGTAAATACATCAGGAGAACTTTCTTAATCATGTCGAGTCTGGAGAGCATACAATCTATTCAGGTGCTGCCTACTGGTGGCATTGGACGTGGCACCTTGCTGAGTTGGGCGACCTGCTGGAGCTGATAAGAAATTGGGTTGGCCCTATTGGAGATCACTTCTGCCCCTCTAAGCAACCATCATACACTCCCAAAACCTATGGCCTTGCTTGTCTCAACCAAAACACACATCACTACCAACCTTACATTATCCCTGATGATGCCTACCACATTTTCTGTAGAGCAGATTAGTATGACCACTATTCATACTACCCAAGGACTTAGAGCCTAGCGCTCTATCCTGACTGTCATTCCTGAACTTAGGCACCGGCTCACTAACTGAAGTTGGAGTTGGGGCTGAAAACTTCTGATAAAACTGAGAACCATTATCACCTTCTGACCTTGGCTGAGAAAAGTTGAAACTACCTGTTCTAGCCCTCTTATTCTCTCTCTCTCTCCTTAATCTTATCCTCATTGATCTGATGAGCATGAACCATAAGTCTAGATAAGTCCATCTCTTTAATAAACATGGCAGTCCTACACTCCTTGACCATACTATCAGCTACACCAAATACAAACTTACTCATCTAGACCTATTGTCTACCACTATAGTAGGAGCATACCTCACCAACCGAGTGAACTTAAGCGATTACTCATTCACTCTCATATTACCCTACTTCAAATTTTTAAACTCCTAAACCTTAGCTTTCCTCAACTTTAGGGGAAATAACCTGTCTAAGAAAGCTGTGGCAAACTCCTCCCACTCTATGGCCCTGCCTCAATACCTCGGCCCTCCTTCCACTGCTTAAACTAGGTGTGAGATACATCCTGCAACTAATATGCAACCAAATTTGTACTCTCACTTGAAGTGATACCCATGATATCAGTCACCTTCTGTACCATATACAGAAACTTCTGCAGATTCTCCTTAGACTTGGTTCCCAAAAACAAAGGGGGATTCATCCGAGTGAAATCTTGAATCCTAACTGCAGCTAGATTTTCCACTAGAATAGATAGAACAACAACCTGATGGTTGTTTTGAGTAGCTATCGAATGGACTAGGGTGGTAAAAGTGGCTCTGAATTCGGAGTGGGAGACATGTCCATTCAGGGGGTCTTTTTGAACAGGTGGGGGTGTAGGCTGATCCCCATTCCTTTTTTTGTTGTTTTTTCTGGGAGGCATTGTCTTTAAATAGAATTAAAGATGAATTAGAAAAAGGAATTAAATGGAGCTCATGCTTATTTTCATGAAATGAACGCTGGAAGAAGGGAAACTTTCCTAAAACATCTCATATCTTTCTATTCATAAGTGTGGCAAACTTAACACCCATGCACAAGACTCTACTCAATGCGTCTTTTAGGCTTCCTCGGAAATTTTAAAACCTTAGGATCTGATATCAAGTTTTGTCATGACCTGAGGCTACCCCCTAGTCGCGACAACAATGCCTACGATCACAAGTGACCATAATCTAACCCATAAACTTGTACCTGCTATGAGCACTGAGTAAAATAGTAATATAATGCATGAGCAAAAGATACACTAATAAGGTACTATAAAATTGAATACTGGAATACAAAGCAAAGCATGTCTGAAATATCTGATAAAATACTAGAAACAAAACTGTTTATCTGAAATAGCTGTTCATATTGAAATAACTGTCTGACTGTCTAAATGATTGTCTAAAAGCCTCTAAACTTTATGAGGATTTGATGAGATAAGCCCCCTACTAACTTTGACTAACTGAACACAAGGAATTGCTGAAATAAATAAAATAAAAAAATCATGTCCTCGATGGATGAGGACTCACCAATACTGCTGCTAAGTAACGCTGAGATTTCTAAGAATGGTTAGGAATCTGAGCGTCTGAACCTATGTTATAAGACAACATAGTGCAAGAAAAAATATGCGGTTAGTACTTTGAATATACTAGTACGTGAGATAAGGACTGACTGAAATGCATGAGATAACTAGCATGAATGCATAAACATGTAATATCTGAGAATACAAGACCAAGTATAAACATATTTCTGAGATAATCTAAAATCTGAAAGACTGAATTCTGTATAACTGAATAACTAAAAATCTGTATGCTTTGGTTAAGCAAACCTGAGCTGCGACATACTAAATACTGACTGAGACTGTGGGAGGTATCATGTAATCAACATACCCTAATCTGAGATAATCGGGGTCCAACCTGTAACCACAGTTGGAAGGGAGTCATTAACATGCCACAGGTACTAACTCTGGCTGTGTGGATCTACTAGACTGATGTCCCTAAGGACCAGGGTGTCAAGCCTAAATTGATGGGTGACCTTTGAGAGGAAGTCAAGCCTAAACTGATGGGTGAACCCTTATATCCTACGCTGGATATGTAGTTTTGGAATAAAGAGACTGCTACTAACGACTCTGCCTAACTGATAGGGAAGCTGCCATCCCTGCATTTGCTCGGTGCTAAATCCTACTTTAAACTAAATTGACACTAGTACTAAACTGGACTAAGTTTAACTGAACATTATTTCTGATGGTGATCATTATGATTATATCAACTGAGTAAAATAATAATACATGGTTTAACTGAATCATTATTGAATGATCTAAAATCATGTAAGACACATAGGTATTGGGTGTTCATAACCCGCCAGCACTGAATGATCATAAAATAAAATATTAAGGCTTAAACTATAGTATGAAATCATAGTTCAAAGATCCCAAAGCATAGACGTGTCATCAAACATGTGAGAATCATAAACTTGGACATGAAAATATCTTAAAACATGGGAAACAACATAATTACGTGACTAAGATTATAACTTGATAATATAACATGAAATTCACTTGAATATGACATGGGAGATTGAAACTTAAAGCATAATTAACCTAACTTTTCATGGACTCATTCTTGAACATGAATTGAGTCAAACTACTAAGAAAATACAAGATTTTAATCCATCTTGAACATACAAAACTCCATAACTAGAGAAAAAATCATTTTTTAGTTGAAAAGAGGGTTTTTGGGTTCCATGGATGAAAAAGACCCATGGATGAACATTCCACATACCTTAATATCTAGTTTCTTAAGGATTTATTGAACTTGAAAGCTTGAACTCTTGATTTCTTGAAGAAAGAGCTTGGGTTTTGTTCTTGAGAAGGAGGAGGGTTTCTAATGAATGATTTTGAGAGAAAAGGGCAAATAATGCCCCTAGGGATGCCCCAAATCGCGTTATGAAAAAATTGGGTCAAGGAAAAAACACCTAATTGCCCATTGATCTCAATGACCAAAGAGATGGACGCACAACACGCACGACCCCCAACAAAGTGGGAATGGCCTTCGTGACACGGGCCTATTGTGAGGGCTTGCTATTTCATCTATCCAAACACGCCCAAACCTCATTCAAAAATCCCAAATCTCTCCCGAGACATACCTTTAACCTCCCTAAATATGAATAAACTCAAAAACCAACATCTCGAGGTTGGGAAGGCCAAAATAAAATTCGTAAAGTTTAAAGGTCTTGAAAATGACTAATTCCTCAACGCTTAATGAAATTTTCAAGACTTGAACCCCTTAAGCATAGAATTAAGAGATGAATCGAGCTACAAATATTATGGGGTATTACATACTGTGACTTCTTGCAATGTTTACTTTCTTCCAATATGATTTTTCCTTCTGCTAATGTATTTGTGGTGTTGTCTATTATAGCTCCCTCTGCATATAGTAAATCCTCATTTGCATCTCTTAGACAAAATTCATAAGAGCTCACTCCTTCCATCATAAGGCCCCATCTATGTTATATTTGACCCATCCTTGTTATGGAAATTCCCACGGCATTTTAGTAACTCTCACTCCTGGCTTGTAATTCTTTACTCCTTTAGTATTCCTGGCTAGTTTTCTGAGAAAATATTGCTAGGCTTTCTCACTTTTAGTAGCATATGCATAGTTCTTACCATATTATGAATAATTCCCTGAGTCGATATTCTCTTTCCTTCATATTTGCTAAGATTCCTTCGTATCCATAATTTCCATACTATAATACTTGGTAAAGTTTTATAGTATGGATTCATTCCTTTATTAACATCTGCTCTCCACCAGAGCATAATTACCTCTCTTAGATTGTGACCTTCAATATAAAAACTTACAAAAGAACAAAAGTAACACCAAGTCCTGTTAGCAGTAACTAATCTTAGGAATACATGAGCCAGTGTCTCCTGGGATGGACTATCACAACACCAACATCTAGATGATCTTTCAATACCTCATCTTTTCACTCTGTCATCCACTGAAATTTTAAACTACCAAAGTCTCCACATGAGAAAGCCATCTTGAAAGATAAATCTTTAATCTACAGATGGGAGAAAGGGCGTGGTGTATTGTCGATGGGAGAAGGGGCTTGGTGCATCGACTCGGATGGGAGAAGTAGATCATTACTGTTGTTCATGGCTTCTATAATGGGAGAAGGGGCCTAGTGTATCTACGATGGGAGATGGGAGGTAAAGTGAAATTAGATTTGGGAGAGAAATAATTAGGGATGGATATATAAAAAGGGGTAATGAAGATACACAGTATGGAACTATTGTAATTGTTTTAAAGTTAGGTGTGCTTTTGTAGATATAGGATTGATGTTGTCTAATTATGTTATTTATCCGTACACTAAATATAATGTGTATATAGTTTTACCTATTGGTTGAGAAATATTGTCAGTAATTTTTTTATAGCAAACAATTGATTGAAAATCTGAAAAAAATGATAAAAGACATACTACATTATATAAAATTATAAGAGAAATTGGCATGTATGTATCAATTGGATAAAAGATCGACACATCAACTCTAATTTTCCTTAATCGGCACATTCAATATGTGTTACTATTGCAGTTTATGCAAAGCTCAATCACCCGTCATCTTCTGCCCTTTTTAACACTGCCTCGATACCCAAAAGGAATTTAAACCATGGTCGTAAAAATATAAAACTTAAAAATGTGAATGGAACATTGAATAGATTGTGTAAGGTTGAAGGATTTGAAAATGTAGATAATTTAAGCTTGGTTCGAATTTTTCAATATGCGTAATTGTGATTTATGTTGATAAGATTTTATTAGAAACATCTTAAGGAGTTTGAATATAAATTTTGAGGTTATTTTTGAGATGGATGAGTTGATTTTCATATTAGAAAGGCTGAAAATAACTTTTTCGTGTATATTCCCATCTCTATTCGTGTATATATCGCCTCATATATTCCTATACACACACAGAGAGAGAGATTCTTATGGTCACAAGTTTAAGACTTGAAAAAAGCTTCTTGCAGAAATGTAAGGTGAGGCTGCGTAAAATAGATCCTTGTGGTCGCACTTTTCTCCGAATCCTACGCATAGCGGGAGCTTAGTGCACTGGGTTACCCTTATACACACATATATATTTATACTATATATAAGAGATGATATTGATGTTGGTAGTCCTCACAATTTTCTTGATTCAATGATGTTGGCTCATTTTTTTTATTTAAAAAGTTTATTTCTACATGAACCTTTGTAATTGGTGTATCTTGACATATTATTCAATTCTTTTGTCTCAATTTAGGTTAGTTAATTTAATCGGATATGAAGTTTTTCTGAAAAAGAAAGATTTTAAAATTTTATGATCTTAATTAAAGACCTATGCAGTTTTAAAATTTTGTAGTCTTAAACTTGTTGGAATAGAAAAACTTACTAAATGTAAAAACGACACTCTTTCTATAGCAAACCAAAAAGAAAAATAAAACGCTTAAATTGAGGCAAAAAAATTAATAAGCAATTATGAATCTTTTGTTGCTTTGTATTTCCTCCAATTTATATTGCATGTTATTTTTAACTTTTGTATTAAATGTGAACAAATATTTTAATAAAATCAAGATGGCTTGAATACTTCTTACATCATATTTACTTGGCTCTTATATCTACAACTACATATTTTATAGCTAGAATGAAAAAAGTTTTGTATCATCACAATCCATAGGGATAATACAAGAATTTAATCTAATTAGTGGTGATGTGAATCTCTACGCATGAGCCTGCATTTAATTGTTTATTTTATTTATTTATTTATATTATTATGTTTATATATAAGATTTGATACAAAAAATTGGTAGTCCTCACAATAACATTATGGTAATTTTAATTTATTAAAATCCACTAAAATTAGACATGTGGATGGTAAATAACTTTTTCCCTCTAAAATTTTGACATGCAGTTGATAAAATTATGATAATATTTATGTTTTTTAAATTCTCTAAAATTATGACATGTGGTTGGTAAATTACTATTTTCCTTTAAAATTGTGACATATAGTTGATAAAATCCCCCCTCCCCCCCTAAAATTATGACATGATGATTAAATTATTTTTTTCTCCTCTAAAGTTGTGACATGTAATGATAAATTACTTTTTTCCATGCATTTCATTTTATGTCACTTGGGTATTTGCACTATTTTATTCACTGCTTATGAAATATTAATGACATATTTTAAATGGTAAAATTTAAAATTATTGATAATATTAAAAATGAAGTTAGTGGTATTAGTCATTATCAAATTATTTTAAAAACATATTTTTTGTTAATTGAAAATTAATATTCTTAAGCATAATTTTGTTAGAACAACCAATTGGTTCTTGAGGTTCATTTTACAAATTATTTTTTTTCCTTAATTTTGTATAAAGCTAAATTTAAGTCATCACAGATATATTTAATAAATTTATGTCTTTTTATCAAATTGTAATTATTTTACATGTTTTAAATCATGTTATTATAAAATATCAAATTTCTTAAGTTTGAGCCTAGGCTTAGTACGAGCCTTAAAAACTAGTGTGTGTATCTATCTATCTATTTGTCTGTCCGTCCGTCCGTCTGCCTATGGATATCATGTATATTTATGAATATCCATGTGTTCGATGAGAGAATGTATATGATGTATATCCATGAAAGTCTGTGAAAGATATACATACATGGTGTAGGTGATGTTGTCTTATTTGATTTTAGATATGAAATTTATCTCTAAACCAGTCAAAATCATCTCCAATATTCCTCCATTTTTGTGTATAACTTTTTCTATGTGTGCTCAATGATCTCAACCACACCAACTAAGAAAAACTATAAGAAGAGTTAACGGTCTAAATTTAATTTTAGTGACTATTTTGAAAGATAAGTGTTCAGGATGGGTACGTACCTTGCCAAGTTCTCTCTAAGAACTCTCTTACCCTATGGATATCATATCTATTGATGAATATCCATATGTTCGATGAGAGAATGTATATGATGTATATCCATGAAAGCCTGCGAAAGAGATACAATGATATACATACATGGTTGAGGTGTTGTTGTCTGGGTTGGTTTTAGATTTGAAATTTATCTCTAAACCAGTCAAAATCACCTCCAATATCCCTCCATTTTTGTGTATAGATTTGTCTAGGTGTTCTCAATGATCTCAACCACACCAACTAAGAAAAACTATAAAAAGAGTTAATGGTCTAAATTTAGTTTCAGTGACTATTTTGAAAGATAAGTGTTCAGGATGGGTACACGTACCTTGCCAAATTCTCTCTAAGAACTCTCTTACACATTTGAGTTGGACATTATTTTGTTATTTTTTGGGTACGAAATCTGTATTTTAACAATATAGACTTCAACACTAAGTTCAAGAATAACTTCAAGAACTATAAAGAAGTTCTAATAACTTCAAACACAAGTTCAAATAAACTATCAAAATAAAGTTTATACTATTTTCTGAAAAAACAATAAAACTAACTTAAAGAAAGCAAGATGAAGACAGAAAAATGATAGAATCAAGCCCGCATAATCCATGGTTTGTTCTTAAGAAACTTTTATCCTCAAATATCCGAGGTTAATGGAATATCTCCTTCCAGGATAAAATGACTAACTTAAAAAAATAATGGTACCTCACATTTTCTGAGCCATGAACTCACTCAACAGTTTAAATATCACACTTGAGTGTTTAGAAGAAGCAGAAGAAGATATTTTTTAACTCAAATTTTCATACCTTTACTTGAGGAAAAAAATCAAGTAGTTACAGTCAAAAGGTAGTGCTTCATAAAGGAAGTAATGGTTCATAAAATAATGCATTATTTTCGAAATGACACCTATCTGCAATGCATCTGCGCCTGACCTACGTTGTATCTGCATGCGCAGGTAGCATTTGGAACAATCCAAAATGTTCTATTTTAGCTTGCGCTCGACCTGCGCCAGACTTGCACGCACAGGTCATTGTTTTATCCCAAAATAATATCTCAAAGGGTCACATCCTTTCTAGGTGTGTTCTAACTGTGTATGTAAATGGAAAGATATTTTCTATTGAATTTTTGGATTAAAAACTTCACTTATTTTCAAGTTTAGAATATATTTAATCTAAAAATTTAATATATTGAAAGATCATTTTTCAAATCCAAAATCAAATTCAAGCTCAAAGCTGAAGCCGAAGCCAAGCCAAGCAAGCGACCACGACGACAGTGCGAGACATGTCTTGTTTCCACTTGAAGGAATGCTTCTCAATATAAGTATAAGAAAGTTTCTTTCTCCCACCAATGTGGGAGAACTTTACTTCTTAAAGTGAAAATTCACTTCACTTTTTCCTCCATTTGTCCCATTCATTTTTCATTCACATATTCCCCCACATGAATGGGGAATGGCTATTTTAAAAGTAGTTTATGAACATGTATGTGATCTACAAGCAAAGACTAATTGCATCTGAATAAGTAGGTTTTCTTTTGAACTTTCCGTAGTGAACTTCCATCGGATGCACTCAATCAATCAATAGATGTGATATATTTGAACTGTCGAATTTTAATGTACACCTAGACAACATAAGTCACACAATCAACCTTTTACTAGTTATAATTCTCACAATTTTATTCATTTCAGTCATGAACATGACCTGATTTTATGAGAGCTTAAAGAATAAGCCTTTACTATCATTCTCCTTGAAGTAACTTCCACTTCACTCTCACATAGGTGATTCCAAAATGTTTAATCCTTTTGATCAAACTATTTGATCAAATCTGCCAAACTGAAAAACCATTAAAAAACCTTCAAACCATAAGCCTTATTCTTGTTTCCTGAACATTGTCTTTATAATGAGAATGGATTGAGTATATTGATAATGTTGAATCATTAGTCATAAATTATTTGATCTCCTTGAATCTAACTCTTGGGATCTCCAGTCTGCTAGGTAGATTTATCGCGTGATGACTTTTCCTAGGACTTAAACTCATTTTCTTTGATGATCTTTCAACTTTCTCTCTAGATAGGCCTTTTGTAAGTGGATCCAACATATTATCCTTTGACTTCACATAGTCAACCATAATAATTTCACTAGAGAGTAGTTTTCTGGTATTATTATGTCTCCATCTTATATGAAGAGATTTATCATTATACATTATGCTCCTTGCCCTTCTTATTTCTGCTTGACTATCACAGTGTATACATACTGGTGCCTAAGGTTTGGGTCAATAAGGAATATCTTTCAAGAAATTTTAGAGCTATTCTGCTTCTTCACCGACTTTATCTAACGCAATAAATTTGGCTTTAATTTTAAAGTGGACAATGTATGAATGTTTGGATAATTTCCAAGAGACTTCTCCTCCACTTAAAGTAAATACATATTCATTCATCGGCTTTACGTCATTTGATCTGGTGATTCAATTTGCATCACTATATTCTTCAATTACCACTGGATATCTGTTATAATGCAAAGCACAGTCTTGAATATGTTTTAGATACTCAAAAACTCATTTGATTGCCATCCAATAAGTTTGATTGGGATTACTCATGTATAGACTCAATTTACTAATAACGCATGCTTCTGATCGCGTATAATTCATGATATATATCAAACTTTCCAACACTCTTACTTGGTCCAACTGTGAGTCACTTTAACCTTCATTCTTTTAAAGTGTAAAGCTAACATCTATTGGATTCTTGGTAATATTGAAATACAAATACTTGAATTTGTCAAGTATATTTTCAATGTAATGATACTGTGACAACGCCAACTCTTATGGAGTTCTATAAATTCTTATCTCTAAGATCACATTCACAACTTCAAGGTCTTTCTTATCAAACTTGCTCTCAAGCATTCATTTTATAGTATTTATGTCAGTATATTTCTACTTATGATCAACATATTATCCACATACAAACAAATAATGACTTTGTGACTTGGAATATCTTTAATGTAAAAACACTTATCACATTAATTTATCCTGAGAATGTTTGCCAACATGGTCTGATCAAACTTTGCATGCCACTGTTTGAGTGCTTGTTTAGTCCATAAAGTAACTTAACAAGTTTGCATACTTTTATTTTTTTACCAGGAACCACAAAACCCTCAGATTGTTCTATGTAAATTTCTTCCTACAATTCTCCATTTAAGAATATTTTTTTCACATTCATTTGATGGATTTCAAGATCATAGACCGCTGCTAATATAACCTACACCCGAATGAATATTATCCTTGTTATTGGTGAGTATGTATCAAAATAATCAAGACCTTCTTTTAGTCTAAAACCTTTCACAACAAGTCTTGCCTTGTATTTGTCAATAGTATCATTATCTTTTATTTTTCTTTTGAAGATTCAATTATAACCTAAAGGTTTATTTCCTGATAAAAGATTAACCAACTCCCAAGTGTAGTTGCTCAAGATTGAATTAATCTTACTATTGACCGCTTCTTTTCAAAAGGATGAGTCCAAAGACGACATCACTTTTTTAAATATTTGAGACTCATTTTCAAGAAAAAATTTCAAAATCTGATCTAAAGAATGTCTGCATTCTTTGACGTATACTATTGGATTTTCATCATTAAGTACATTCTCCTTCGGTTCATATTGAGATCGTTTAGATTCTCTACTAGATAGCTCATGTCCAGTTTTATACAGATAAATGTGTTTAAAGAACTCAGAATTATTTGATTCAATCATCATATTTTCATGAATATTTGACTATTTAACTTTATGAACTAAAAATCGACATGCTTTACTGCTTGTAGCATATTTGATAAACACATAGTCCAAAGTCTTAGGTCCTATTTTTAGCCTTTTAGGCATAGGAACTTGGACTTTAACTAGACACCTCCACACTTTAAAATATTTCATGTTGAGTTTTCTTCCTTTCCATTTTTCATATGAAATAAAGGATGCTCTGCTATGAGACACTCTATTGAGTATTCGATTTGCTGTAAGGATAACTTTTTCTCACAAATTTTATGGTAAATCTGAACTTATGAATAAGACATTCATCATTTTCTTTAACATTAGGTTTTTTCTTTTCGCAATCCTATTTGACTGAGGTGAACACGGGGAAGTAGTTTGATGGACAATTTTATTTTTTAAACATATCTCCACAAAAAGAGATTCATACTCTCCATCCTTATCACTTCTTATCGTTTTGATCTTCTTATCCAATTGATTTTCAACTCTAGTTTTATATTACCTCAATGCGTCTATTTCTTCATTCTTTCTATTTAACAAATAAATATAGCAATATCTAGTGCAATCATCAATGCAAGTTATGAATAAAATTTTTCCCATCATGAGATGGTGTTGACTTCATATCACAAATGTCCATATGGATTAATTCTATGGGATTGAAATTTCCTTCAAAAGACTTATACGGATGCTTAGCATATTTTAATTCTACACATGTTTGACACTTTGATTTATTACACTCAAAGTTAGGCAAAACTTCTAAATTAATCAGCTTTTGCAAGGTTTTGTAATTGATAATGTCCTAAACGTACATGCCACAATTTATTTAACTTAAATAAGTAAGATGAAATAAAACTTTTATTGATTTTAACATTCATTACATTAATCTTAAAAAGGCCCTCAATGAGGTAACCTTTACCTACATACACTTTTTCTTTACTAATTATAATTTTGTCAGAAATAAATACACATTTGAATCCATCTTAGTCAGAAGTGAAGTAAAAATTAATTTCTTTCACAACTCCAAAACATGAAGGACGTTGTTGAGTCTCACCACCTTGACTGATGTCATCTTCAAGCAAATTTTGTTGGTTTCTTCAATTTTTGTCATAGTAGAGTTATCCATAAATATCTTCTTATCAGCTTGAGCCATAGCATACGATGCAAATAAATACTTGTTGGAACATACGTGTCGGGTGATACCTGAATCAATCTACCACTCTCTGGGATTTCCAACCAATTTATATTCTGAAAGCATAGTGCATAGACCGTCCACATCA
This sequence comes from Capsicum pubescens, assembly GCA_030864215.1. NCBI lineage: Eukaryota > Viridiplantae > Streptophyta > Magnoliopsida > Solanales > Solanaceae > Capsicum > Capsicum pubescens. The sequence goes on from CM061538.1 coordinate 232,479,244, forward strand.
TCTTTGAATTCAACCACGTTGGTTTGATCTTTCTTGCCCTTTTTGGGAGTTCCGATAATCTGTTCACTTGTAATCAATTTTGCCACAGTTAAAACAATTTTCTTTAATTTTTTTAGGAAGATTGCTTTGTTGTCCTGAGCTTTCTTTCTTTTCTTTGATTTATTGGGGTCATCCTTCATAATATTTGCTCCACTTATTGCAGAATTTCCTCTAGACCTTTTCTCAATTTCTTTGTTGTCCTCTTCAATCCGCAACCTTACAATGAGGTCTTCAACAGACATCTCATTTTTCTTGTACTTTAAGTAGTTTTTAAAGTCCTTCCACAAAGGTGGTAACTTCTCAATTATAGCAGCTACTTGGAAAGCTTCATTCACAACTAACCCTACATCAAATATTATGTGATTATTAAGAACAAAATTAATATGTTCAATAAAGGTAATAACTAAGTTTATACCTTCTGCTAGGAGATTATGAATGGTGACTTGCAGTTCTTGAACTTGGGCGACTACAGTTTTATTGTCTACCATTCTAAAGTCTAGAAATCTTGCACTAATAAATTTCTTCATTCTTGCATCTTCTGTTTATATTTATTTTCTAAAGCATCCCATAGTTCTTTAGAGGTTTTCATATTATTGTATACATTGTACAAATCATCTTAAAGGCCACTTAATATGTAGTTCTTATACAAGAAATTCGAGTGCTTCCAAGCTTCAGTTACTATAAAACGTTCCTTTTTTGATATTTTCTCCAAACACTTTGACACGCTTTCTATGATGAATCTTTGAAGACTTAATGTAATCAAGTAAAATAACATCTTTTGCTGCCACCTTTTAAATTCACACTAGAATTTTTTTTTGCCGGTGCCATGGGGGGTTCAACATTTGAACAGCTTGAAGTAGCAATATTTGTTGCTGCGACATTTACCATTCTATCATTAACTTAATTTTCAACAGTCATTTTGCTATCATAAAGAGACAAACAATTTAGTATGTGAAATACAAACTATAAGTTTACAACTTTAAACAACTGTTCCTAATTTAACGATGAAATTTTTATGTTCTTCTAATCATCAATCTAATGAACTTTAGCTCATGATGAAATTTTATATCTTTAATCACTATTAAGTTCAAACATAGTAGAAATAAATGAGCTTTAATCTACAGAAACCTAATAATATAGATTATAACTTAAATTCATTAAGATTGTTATTTTTCGGGTATAAAATCTGTATTTTAACAATGCAACACTAAGTTCAAGAACAACTTAATGAACTACAAAGAAGTTTCAACAACTTCAAACACAAGTTCAAATGAACTATCAAAATGAAGTTTCTACTATTTTCTGGAAAAACAGTAAAACAACTTAAAGAAAGCAAGATGAAGATAGAAAAACGCTTGAATCAAGTCCACCGAATTCGTAGTGTGTCCTTACATAATTTATTTCCCTTAAGTACTTGAGGTTAATAGAATATCTCTTTCCAGGATAAAATGATTCACTTAAGAGAATAGTGGTGCCTTAAATTTTTTGAACCACGAACTCACTCAACAGTTTGAAAATCACACTTGAGTTGTTAGAAGAAGAAGATATTTTTAACTCAAATTTTCGTACCTTTACCTGGGAAAAATTTCAGATATTTATATCCTAAAGGTTGTGCTTCATAAAGAAAGCAATGGTTCATAAAAAAATATCTATTTTGGAAATGACACCTACCCGCGCTGCATCTATGCCCGACCTGCGCTGCATCTGCTCGCGCAGGTAGCATTTGGCAAAAACTAGAATGTTCCGGTTTGGCCTGCGCTCGCCCTGCGCCTGACTTGTGTATGCAGGTCATCATTTCATTCTGAAACAGTACCTTGAAAGGTCACATCCCTTCGAGGTGTGTTGTGACTGCCTCCGCAAATGAAAAAATATTTCTATTTGATTTTGGATTAAAAACTTCACTTATTTTCAAGTTTCGAATAAATTTTTTCCAAAAATTTAATCTGTCTCATTTGATAAATCCAAATATAACGTCAAGCAAGCAAGGATGACAACACAATTCGTGTCTTGTTCTTGCCTCACTGTCCACATAAAGGAATGCTTCTCAATATAAGCATAAAAAAGTTTCTTTCTCCCACCAATGTAGGAGAACTGTACTTCTTTAAAGTGAAAATGCACTTCACTTTTTCATCCATTTGTTTCCTCCATTTTTTATTCATATATTCACTTAGAACCAAACATGTTTTTGTTAAAGACCTTACGTATAATAGACTTTTATGATCGGATCATTCCCCAGATTTTGTGCATAGCAAAATTTTTGTGCAACTATCTTTTTTTAGCCTTCTGTAAAATATGGTGGAGCCCTATTTTTATTCTTAACTGAACATTCTGAGTATTCAAGTAGTAGATTAATGGAGGAAAGATATTACCAGATATAAAAATGATTGATCATGTAGATGATGAGTGAATAAATTTTGAGTTCTCATCATTCAGTTGTATTGAACGAGTACAAATGTTTCATTTATATAGAGCCTTATCTAATAACTAACTTAATCGACTAAATAACCTCCTAACTGAATCATCTAAGTGTATATATTCCATATTATACATACATGACCATACAATAAATAATTAACACTTCAACACCCCCCTCATGTTGGGCACTAAAAAATGTTCAGAACACCCAACTTGGACAAGAGATAGTGATGTTATACTTTAGATAAGCCTTTGTTAAGGAGATCAGTAGGTTGATGTTGAGTGGAGAGATATTTGATTGAGATCAGTCCTTGTTGCAGTTTCTCTCTGATAAAGTGGAGGTCAATTTAAATATGCTTAGTATTTTCATGGTATACTGGGTTAGTAACAATTTGAATAACTGCTTTTCTATCACTATAGAGTACTATAGGCAGTTGAACATTGACCTCTACTTCTTTTAGAAGACCTTGAATCCAGATTAATTTAGCAGTTGTTGTTGTAATTTTTCTTTATTCTGCTTCAGCAGAGCTCCTTGAGATAGTAGATTATTTCTTGGACTTCCAAGAGATCAGAGAATCTCTAAGTTTGATAAGGAATCTAGTAACTAACTTTCTGGTTAGAGGACAGGCTTCCCAGTCTGCATCACTATATGCAGTGATACTGGTTTATAATACCCCAAGTTTTCATGTCATAAACCTATCATTTTTTTTCTCACGAAATCAGATTCATTCTAAAGTAATGGTTACTCATAAGTTGAATTTCTTATTTCTATCTCAGCCTTATAACCATTCTCATGTCAGTGCATGTATTCAAGAAATCAGCTTAGTCATGATATTCAGTTCATGTACCATGATTCAGACTCAGTTAAGCAATCATGTTCCTAGTCATGCATGTTCAGTATGGGATTTCAGTTCCTCAGCACTCTTAGTTTAACTAGTCCCATTCGAGGACGAATGTTCTCAAGGAGGAGATATTATAATACTTCGTAATTTTCTTAGCCTAATTTCGCTCTTAGAATGTCAGAGATTGGATTAAAAAATGAATACCTTCTTATGTATGTGAAATTTTCAAGATTTAGACCTTGGATTATGTGGAAAATTGAATAAGATTTCCATCAATACCAATTTTGTGCAAATTCGATACTCGGTTGAGAATTTAGGGTATTTTTAGTGTTGACAATGTGCCACCTGGGCAGTCACCGCGTCACGGTGAAGAGTGATTTCCCATTTGTCATTTTCTGATGGACCTCTGCGATAAACTCGCATTGTGGAGAGGTCTAAATTCTCAATTGTCAATTTCTAGTGGCGCAACACGATAGCACCGCGTCGCGCCAGGTACAAATTCGCACTCGTCCTTTTCCAGTAGCTTAATATGATTTCACCGCATCGCGGTGAAGGTGTAATTGCCGTACTCTTGATCCATAATTCAAATTCTTGTGTCATGACTTTAATTCTAAGCATGTCAAGTTCTTATTAGGTGAATAATGTTCATAGAAATCACTTAGAGCCAAGTGGAGCTAAGAACATTAAATTCGTCCAAAATTTGGCATTCGATTCTACAAGGGTCTACTTTAAATGTGTATAACTTTTTATATATGTGGAAATTTTCAGCTCAAGACCCACCATATTGTATATAATAGAATTAGTTTTCCAACGATACCAATTTTGCCTTAATCCGATACTCGAGCGAAAAGTTATAGTCATTTTCGTGTGAGGCAGTGCTGCCGCGATGGTACCACATCGCGGCAAAGAGAAAAATCGGGATACGGGTTATGAATTTTTGCTTTAAATGAATGAGGGGAAATGGAGTCTTTTTTCCACTCAACCCAGGTCGTAATATAACAAAGTATAGCCGCCATTGGGGCATTATTTTCCCCCCATTATCCTACTTTATTTCCAAGAACAAACCCTAATCAATTCTATTCAAGATTCATCCATTCCATCACCTTCTATTCAAGAAAACAATTAAGAATTAAGCTTTCTAGTCCAAAAAGTTCAAGAAAATCATTCAATAACATTCCCAAGAACATCAATTTGATTCATCTTCTTCAAGAAATAACCTTCAAGGACACAAATAGGAATTCAAGTCAAATTTCTTCATCAATTTGGGCAATTAAGGTATGTGGGGTTATGAATAAGGACAATCCTTTCGTCCTTGTGCCTAAAATTATGTTTTTCAGCAAATCTCTTATTATTTGAAATTGGGGTTCATACCCAATTATCAGTATTTAAAGATTATGATTTTCAAGTGATTGGATGTTGAATTGCATGGCTATTTTCATATATTTATGCATGTAATGCAATTTTCTAGATTTTTGAATTGAGTTTAAGCATGATATTATGATTCTTGATTTTATTATTTTGATATTGTTGAAGTATTTTCAAGAAGCATATTGAGCATGATGATTTGCTATGAATTTACATGAGTTTGAAGCGTGGGTTATTAAGCCCTATTTTGAGCATTGATATTTTGAGAACTTGTGCCTTTGAGCACCCTGAGATTAGCATATTTTTAGATAATTAAATAGTATTTGATCTTCAGATCCTCAATTTAGCTATGGAATCCACTTTACAGAATTTCTACAGTTTACAGAATTCAGATCAGTTTTATTTATAGAATGACTCAGATAAAAACATTTTTGGTTTGGTAATGAACCATAATACTAGATTTTAAAGTGAATTTTCAACAGAATGAGCGTAGCAGATTAAAAAGAGTAGTATTTAGCACTGAGCGAGAAGTGTGGGATTTGCGTGCCCTATTTTCCACAGAACTACGTAGCCAACGTAGGTACAGATTCAGATTATTCCTATTCCAACATGGGTGACAGTTATAGATGTGATCACTTGGCTTAGGTTATACTCCTTGGTAAGAGTATGACACCTCTCCCTATCGTGAGGTTTTCCCCATAGGAAAATAAGACGTTGGACTCTATGTTATCTCACATGGTTTATGTTGGTTAGAAGAACCTCCCTACCACTTAATAGTAAAGATTTTTCGAATAGTTTCTTAAAGTATTTTCCCTAACAAAAAAGGCTATCAGAAAAGAATAACAGAAAAGCTCTTAGAAAACTAAGTTTAAAGGCTCACAAATTTTACTCAGATTATGCTTTACAGAAAGATATTAGCTTCAAATTTCAGCTTTCAGATTTTAGATTCAGAAGTGAGTTTTTTTTTACACTTAGACAATATGATTTACTGACAGAATACTAGCATAACTTTCAGAAATAAATGTTATGACTCACTAGATTTATAAAGTATGATATGCTTCTGATTATTTCAGATTTTAGTTTTTAGATAATCCAGTTTATGTGAGTTATTTACATTTTGCATGCATTTTTTTACAAATTATAATGAATGATATTATGTTTTACTTATGCATCCACCCCCACATACTCAGTACATCCTCAAAGTACTAATCCACATATACGTCTATGTGCTAAATTATCTCATAATATAGTTACGAGTTATAGCACGTGCACCATATTCAGACAGTTTGCAGCTTGCAGTCATCAGGTGATGAGTCCTTTTGATTCAAGGGCTCGAGTCAGTCATATAGTTTGAACAATATTTTATTTTTCTTTATTCAGTCATATTGATTTGGGATAGTTGGGGGTCATGTCTCGGCTACCTATAGTCAATACTAGTAGAGGCTTCATAGACAGTCAGTAGAGTTAATATATTTGAATCCAGTGTTGTTTTGTAAAAGCAGAGTTGTATTCATTTTAATTTAGTTTTGTATTAATCAGATTTAGAAAAGAGTTATCTTCCGCTGATTTCTTTTAAATTTATGCATTTTATTTAGTTACTTATGAGTTATGCCAGTAGAAGGGTTAGCTTGAGATCACTTGTGGCCTTAAGCACCGTGTGACGTCTTGAGATCCATTTTTGGGGTATAATGACATGTCTTTTGATGAATAATGCTTAAAGACTTGAACATTTCATAACATACAGAGTTGATAAACTTTGTACCATTATCTGATCTCAAGATTTTTACATTCTTATGAAATTGACATTTAACAAAATTCAAGAAATGCTACAGGAAAACACATACATCAGATTTATGTTTTAACAAAAAAGTCCATGTCATTCTTGAATAGTCATCTACTATAGTTAAAAAGAACTTATTTCCATCAAAAGTAGCCACTTTGTAAGGCCCTCACAAGTCAATGTGCACCAATTCAAAGATACTTACAATAGAGGTAATACTACTAGGAAAAAAATTCTTGCTTTTTTAGTACAAGGACAAACATTACATTTGTTAACCTCAGTGGTAATATACTGCATATTAACAGGAAAATTTTTCTTTAAAATAGATGAGGAAGTGTGTCCTAATCTCTTATGCCAAAGCTCAATGTTAGAATCTGATTGAGTATTATTAGTAGCCAAGCATACACTCTTGTTCCTTTCTAGAGGTTGTTTATGTAGACAGTATAGTCCATTTACTTCCTTACCAATCTCCTTCACCCTCCCACTGAAGAGTTTCTGAAATACACAAAAATTAGGATAAAATATAGTAGAACACCTCAGTTCTTTGGTTAGTTTGGATACTGATAGTAAGTTATGTGTGAATGAGGCACATGAAACACATTTGTTATGTTGTTTTGTGTAGATAATGAACTAGTTCCACTATGGAGAACATGAAAAACGTCACCATTAGGAAGAAACACTCTCTTAGGAATATGAACTTTGACTATTGATTCTTTATTTAATAGAGTTATATCAAATGTCATATGGTTTGTTGCACCTGTGTCTATTATCCATCCATTAGCATGTTCTGCTAGTATATGAGTACTATCATTTTGATTTGGGACTAACATAGTAGCGTTATCAAGAGTAGTAGAATTTAAGGCAGAGATTGATGTACCTATTGTGTTTGCTGAAGAGGGGAGGTTATTGAAAACTGTTGTATTGTTCAACATCTTAATGATCTGCTCATATTGCTCTTGTGTGAAGGTATTCCTAGAATGTAGACATGGTTGCACTGTTGGCTGAGTAGAGTTATTTCTGGATTTCAAGTTATGCAGGACAGACCCCATATTTTCATAATTAACATTTGTGTTTATTCTATACTGAAATTAAGAGCACTGCGAAGTCTGTACACCTTGAGAACCTGAGTTTAAACCTTCATTTGTGTCAGTTATGACATTGTAAGCATTGTTAACACCTCTTTCATTTTTTTTATTGAACTTGTAGTACTGGGATATCCAATCAACTTCCAACATTGATCTTTAGTGTGCCCTTTGATTTTGCATAACTCATATTGCAGATTGTAATTCCTCTTGCCCTTTTGATATGCACCTCCTTTGACATACATTGTAATATTTTCAAAGTTACTGACACTTGATGCAATGTTATGTCCAGAATTTTTGTGAATCACAAATTTCTGACTCTCATCACCCATGATCATAGCAAAGGCTTGATTGACAGAGGGCAAATGATTCATAAGCAGAATTTGACTTCTTGCTTGCAAGTATGTGTCATTGAGACCCATTAAGAATTGAAACAACTTTTGTCTCTGCAGAAACTGAACATAATCCTTTGATTTTTCACATGTACATCAAGGTGCAGGCACTAAGGCCTCAGATTCTTCCCAGAGATCCTTCATTCTTGAATAGTGGACAACAACAGATGAAGTACCTTGACTTAGCGTAGCTATTTCTTTGTGCAAGCTAAAGATTCTTGAGCCATCAATTCGATTAAACCTTTCTTTAAGATCTTTCCACACACTTTGGGCACTGGTGGCAAACATAATACCTCCAAGAAAACTGTAACGACCCGATTTGCTGAACCAAAATGCTACACAGTACTCATGACCCCAAAGGACCACAAGCTAACCCATGACTGATATCTGTACCTATATACTGCATAAGATAACATAATAATGCAGAAACATACACTGAAAGGCCATAAGGTTCGATCATGAACATAACTGAATAATGTAACATCTGTGTGGGGTAATAGAATACCCAAAACAAAACTGAAGTCTAAAACATGATAGTCTGTATCTAGTCTGCATCTAGTCTGAACTAGTCTGAATCTAGTCTAAAAGCCTCTACTGTCTGAAGAATCTGAATAAGAAGTTGATGGGATATGTCCCCAACTAACTCCAACTAATAAGCTAATCAATGAGATACTAGAAAATCATTATGTCCTCAAAGGATGAGGACTCACTTCTACTCTGACTGCTGAAACTGGAATCTACTTCTGATCTGGAACTCGTGTCTCTGAACCTATGGTGTAACATAAAAAGAAAGCACCATAGCGCGAATGCGTCAGTACATATGTACCGAGTATACATGTGAGGTAGGCTATATACAATGGTTCACATGCATGAATAATGCTAACTGACTGTCTAACATGAATGTGAGAATACATGCATAAATACATAGCTATAACTGACAACGTGATTTCGTGATTTATGAGTCTGTATACTGATAACGTGACATGCTAGTAATTAATATGACTGATAACATGAAAGACTATATCTGAATAATACTGATAACATGGGTGACTGTATCTGACAGTCCTGAATCTGATGGAATAATCTGAGTTTCGTACTATATCTGAGTTGACTGTATCTGACAGTCCTAAAATCTGAAGAACTATCTGAGTTCTATTACTAAAACTGATTAATTGTATCTGACACTCCTGGTTCTATAACATAAAATTGTGGGAAGTAGTATCTAACCGACATGCCCCAAATATGCTATAATAGCTGAGCTGGGGTCTAATCTATGCCCTGATTGGAAGGGTGTCAATACCGCGTCACTGGTAAGGACAACATGTGAGTAACCCTCATATAACAGGTAGCTCTAGCGAGAAAGGTGGGAACCCTCACATAACAGGTTAAGCCACCCCATCTACCCTCATATAGCAGGCTACGATGTGTCAACCTATGCTGGCTACATAGTTCTGGAATGCAAGGATTGCTTCTAGGAATCACACCCTCATATAACAGGTGAGTCCCAATCCTTGGGTTCACTCGGTGCTAATTCTTACTCCCATCTGAATAGACGCTAAACATGATTTACTGAACTGCACTGAGCATGGACTGAGTTACTGAATTTCTGTGACTGACGAAATACTACTGATATCTGACAACTGACTGAGTCATGAGATCATGAAAATTTTTCCTGAGTCATGAGACTATCTGAAGTCTAAGAGTTCATAGATTGAATGAGAGTATCATGAAAACATGACATGGATCTAGGCACACAACTAATAGTTCGGGTACAAGTACCCCCAGGACTCGATGGAAGGAAACTGACATAGCATGACTTACTTGAAGACTTGACTATCATCATACTACATACTACATTCATAAGAGCGTTTCATCAAACATATAATAGGCATGAACTTGTACATGCATGGGGATTTCATGATATCATGCTAGTTAGACAATATTCCTTCATCTAGGCATTTAATCAAACATATGACAAACATGATACATGTATACATCATTATTTAATTCTAATTTCATCATTCAAAGATTTAAATCTTAGGGTTGCATGAATCTATGGCTATAGTAATTAAACCCACATAGAAACTATCAATAATCATGGAGTAGAATCCAATTTTACATTTATCAAACATGAACATAAGCATCCAAAACATGAAAACATATAGAAAATCCATAACTTGAGTTTAGAAAAGGGATTCTTGAACTTCATGAAAGAAAGGAGTCCATGAATGAACACTATGCATACCTTAGTTCATGATTTCGTGAAGATTGATGGTGAAACCTTCTTGAAATTGGACATTCTATGAAAACCCTAGCTTGAGTTCTTGAGAGTATTTGAGAAAAACATCAATATTTTGGATGAATAAGGGCTAAATTCCGTGTTTAAAAGCTTATATAGGGGGAAAATTGACCCTTTTAACCCTGGACATGTAATTTAATTTTCAGTAAAATTTCTCGAATTGGGCCCTTGGTGCGACGCAACGTTATCGCTCCGTGTCACTGGAAATTGACAATTGGGAAACTACACGGTGGCGCGACTCGGAGCTATCACGTTGACACCTTGTCTACGACCTGGAAGTTTGGAGCGACGCACCAGTATCGCGGAGCAACACTGAAAATTGATAATTGCCATTTGAGCTATCTCCGCGACGTGCTAAAGGCTCAGGTCAAACACTGTCTCACTAAAAAGAACCTAACTCTTCGCTCGGGTGTCAGATTTAAGCGAATTATATATCGAAGAAAAGCTTATTCAATTTTCCACGTGATAGGAAGTGAAAATTATGGAAATACCACGTGTATAAGAATGAATTCTTATTTCAAAGCAAGTTCTAACATCCTTGAGATGATTTTCAAGCTAAGAAAAAGCACGATTATTAGAAAAACCTTTAGCAACAAAGTTCATAAGCCAAGATAATACAATCACATTCACCCTTTCCCATTGATATCCCAAATTATCAGGGAAATCTTCTTTCTTATGGGTACCATCAACTATGCCTAGCTTGTTTCTACCAAGCAATGCTAATCTCATAGATCTATACCAGTCGGTATAGTTTTCAGTTCCAGTTAATTGAAATAAGATTATGGACATACCACTTACATCAATTAAATGTAAAAATACAGGATGATTATGATCCATACCAAGCCCTAGTATTGGTTTGTGTTTGAATTTGTGGACTGATTGAGTCCATTCATCGTTTGAGCTGCATGATCTTCACTAGTTCCCATTCTTTACAAAGAACTCTAGAATCTTGAACTGCCCAGAAATGTGAAACAATGGCCAAAAACAGAGAAGAGAGAAAAGCAATTCGATCGACTTCAGCTTGATAATTCGAAGTTGTATAGCTCTGATATCATGTTCTTAACTGAACATTCTAAGTATTCAAGTAGTAGATTAATGGAAGAAAGAGATTATCAGATGTAAAAGAGTGAATGAATCTTGAATTATCATTATTCAATTGCATTGAATGAGTACAACTGCTTCATTTATATAGAGTCTTATTATCTAATAACTAACTTAACCAACTAACTAACCTCCTAACTGAATCATCTAAGTGTACATGTTCCATACTATACATACATGACCATACAATGAATGATGAACACTTCAACAATTTCAAAGTGACGTCCAAATCCCGAGCCAAAGAGATGAAATTACTTTGTTTGGGGACTTTTTCAAAAAAGGATTTTCCCTTCAAATTTATTTTAATTTTTTTTAAAAAAAGAATTGATAAAAACATCGATACAAAGTAAATTCTTCCGTAATAACCAAAGATTTAAAGGAAAGTCTTGGTATGTTATACACACCTTTAACTTAAGACATTAGACATCTTTACTACATTGTCTCTTAAGTTCAAGGTATAAATAAATTGATCTATGTATCGACATTATTTTTACTATATATTTCATGAAGGAAAGAATAATATATTTTCCATTATAAAATTAAATTTATTATCACGCAGTAGGCATTTTACATCTCGCAACTTCACAGTAATCAATTTTTTGAGAAGTTACTTTATTCACTATAATACCATTTCATAGAAAATCTTTGAAATCTATCACATGTCGTCTAGCAGTAATTCTATTGTTCATAATTGCCCCATTTGTGATTTGACAGCTAATATTGTTTGAATTTTATATTTCATAAAATTCACATGGCATGTCAGTAATTTATGGACGTGATAATAAAGGAAACCACCTATTAATTTTAGAATGCCGATTATATTTCACTTTTTTTTTCCTGCAGAATACAATGGATATATTGGTTATGGTTGTGCACTGTTTGTTCCTTCGAAATATTTTTTGTTTTTTATGAGACATGCTATATATGTTGTATTCTAATCAATGCTCTCTGGGAGGGTGCCAGGCTACGTGTTTGATCCACGTAGGATTAGATAATATTTTTTTAAAACGATCTTCTCTCATTATTTTTATTCTCTTCATTTTCTCAAGTTCTAACTTGCATGAAATTTCATTCTCTTTATTTTCTCAAGTTCTAACTTGCATGAAAAATATATATCATAATTTAAAATTAATAATTAAAATTTAATTATCTAAAATAAAGTACTAACCATTGTTAGAATAATTAATTACTTGTATACAGTTGTTTAAAAATAGTTTTACAATCTCACTTTAAATCTACATTAACTATTTTCTAAATCTGCTTTAAAAAGTTCTTTCTTGCCTTGAATAAATTTTAGTTGTTCATAAAATATTTTTACTTCTTTACTTTTTTCTTTTTCTTTTCATAATATAGATTAAAAACTTATTTTTTCTAATTGAATATTCCAGCCAATTTTTCAACTTTCAACTTTCGTGATGTAATATATAGGTCCACTCCGGGAAGTAACAAATTTGGACTCATTTGGCTACCTAAATATTTCATTTTATTCTTTGAATCTCTTTTTTACTTCACAAAAAAAGGCCTAAAATACCTTTTAATTATGTAAAATATTGTAAAAACGCACTTCTTCTATCTATTGGGCCTAAACTACCCTTTTCATCTATCTATTGAGCCTAAAACGCCCTTCTCACCTATCTATCAGACCTAAAATGTCCTTCTCACCTATATAGGCAAATTACATGGAAAGATCATCATTAAAACTTAATTACATAAATAATAATACTTTTTCAATAGTACAAAAATAATTTTTTTTTTTTACGCATATAGACATCTAAAAGAATCAGAAAAGATAATTATAATTCCTAATTTAATGTTATAACTAATTATCAATTCACCTTAATTTAAGAGATATATTTTCAATCTTCAAATTAAAAGTGGAAAAAATAATCTCTGCTTTCAAATCTCTCTCTCTCTCTTTTATATTCAAAATTCAAATATTTTTAAATAAACTAAGTATTCCATTATTTGCTCGTGTATGTTCCGTTTGTTTTCATGTATGTTAATCATCTATTATTTCATTATCGTGTATTTTGAATTCTAATATAATGGGTTAACCATAATTTCTTACGGATAAATATTTATGGAATAAAAATCATTATGTTGGAAGTACAGTTATTCCATGTATTTTTGTTGTATAAATATAATTTATGTCAAAGTTAGATTATTATTATATTTTTGTTATAATTTATGGGATAAATATTCATAGTATATCTCATTAAGTCGGAAGTATTTTTCTTGTTAAAAAATTATTTATTAAATATAAATATATATTTTCAATATTACATGGTATAAATTTTTTATATCTAAAATATACCATGTATGTTTATTGTATAAATATAATTTATATGGTATAAATATGATTTGTATAGTATAAATATACCATGTATTTTATAATATAAATATAATTTGTAAAATATATAAATATATCATGAATTTTTGTGGTATAAATATACCATATATTTTTATGGAGGCATCGTGAAAGTAAGCAATAAAAATGAAAAACATAAAATTTTGATATAATATATAAGAAATGAATGAACAAAGTCTTCCATAAAGATAGACAATAAATAAAAAATATTAAAATTTAATATATAATTATTTTTCTATATATTAAAATCTGTTATAAAAGTAAATATTTTACATGCTATATCTAACAACCAACTAATACGGCTATATATATATAATAATTTTTTTAAAATGACTATTTATGTTGTTTTTCTTTTTATTTATCAGATCAATTTAGAATGACGAAAAATTGATATTGTGCACTATTTATTTGGTTAATATTAATAAAGATAATAGAAATTTTATGTAGTTTAATAAAGATAAGTTGTGGTATTATATAATATTTTTTTCTTAAATAATAGGGCAAAATAGCAATAGGTAGACAGAAAGAGCATTTTAGGCCCAATAGGTAGACAAGAAGAACATTTTAGGCCCAATAGGTAGATAAGAAGAATATTTTAGTCCCAATAGGTAGACGGAAGACATTTTTGCACCATTTCACATGAACAACATTCTAGGTCCTTTTCCGTTCACTTTATTTGAAAATTAGTGTTTGACCGTGAAAATTTTAAATAAAATTTGAAAGTATATTGGAAGTTTGAAATACAATCAAAATTCTATTTTCATTTTTACTTTTTAAATAAAGAAACTTAAAGTTTTTATTTTCAAAATCTAAACTCATTAAGATTATATTTCATGTTTTCTTTAGAAAATATACTTAAATTCTAAATTTCTTTTGCTCCTGAAATTAAATTATGTCAGATTCACACTTTTAAATTTTTTATGTGGCAACTACTATTTTGTGAATTTCTTTCATTTGTATTATGAATTTCTTTCATTTTTCACCTTTGAATGTGAGCATATCCCCTCCATAGAAGGAAATATTGAAGCTAAACTAGAGGCATGAAACAAAAAAGTAGAAAAAAATTTAAAACAAAGGAAAAAAAGAGAAGTTTGTGTATAGGGAAGATATAAATGTAGATCTAGAATTGTGGGATTGTATAAATAGTTTGAGATAAATATATGAAAGTAATTGATTTTTCTAATATGGGTTAGAGTTTTGTTTTAATTACTTAAATCTCAATCATTAATTTTAAACTATAATACGTATCATTCATCCAAGCTAAAACTTGAGAAAAATAGAGATATTGTTAATTGAGAGGAGCGGATCCATTTTTTTCATTATTATTTTGGTTTAACACGCAGTGAGTCTTTTATATATGCAACTGTTTTTAGTTCATTATATATCATCATGCATAATATTTTTTAAAACAAAAAATATCATCAAAAGCATATTACATGTCGTGTAGAGGTAATTCTCGAATAACAATAAATGAGTGCCTAAAAAGCCTATATTACATGTCATGCAATATTAATTTATGAGTCCTAATCATCTGTTGATGGAAGAGTGATCAATGCCATATTCTACGAGTTCCTTTTAATGATAACTTTTTGATTAGAGAAAAAAAAATATCTACACTGGTTCTTATGGAATAAGCATTTCTACAAAACACCAATATGAGTAGCAGCATTACCTACGTTGACCCTTTTATAAAATTTTGATGGGAAATGTACCTACAAATAATTGAAGAAACTAAAAATATAGTACTATCTCATTGAAAGTTTTTCTGGCCTAATTTACTTATCATCATTGCCTTCTTTAGTATGTATGAATTTCACTAATAAATTGAAAATTGTTATTCTACATGCTGGAAATACTGATTATGCAAGACTGTGAATATATATATATATATATATATATATATATACTATAACAGAGATCATACTGGATCAAAATACTGAGTTCTGATAACTGAGTGACTGATATCTGAGTTTACTGATAAATATGTAACTGATAACTGGATGACTTTTTTTGACAGTCTTGATTCTGTAGAACTGAATTGAGTTCTATACTGAGTCTGAAATTGAAACTGTAACAGTGGGAGTGTTCATCTAACCGACATACCTCGATTATAACTGAGTTGGAGTCCAACCTGTGACCCCAGTTGGAAGGGTGTCAGCACCGTGTTACGAGTACTAACAATGGCTATGTGGATCCATAAAGAATCACCCTCATCTGGTAGGTGGGATATGTGTTACCCTCAACTGGCAGGTGAACACTTTATCAACCCTGAACTGGTAGGTTGATATATTTAACCTACGCTGGCTACGTAGTTTTAGAACTAAGGGACTGCTACTAAAGGTCACACCCTCAACTGACAGGTGAACCCCAATCCCTAGGTTCGCTCGGTGCTAAATCCTACTCCTAACTGAAAAGACACTAAAATGACCACTAGACTGTACTAGGCTTGAATGAACAATTACTGATCGTGTTGACTGACTGAACTAGATTGAGTTCACTGAGTTCTGTAACTGACTGAGTACTACTGCTCATGGCGTTACTGAGACTATACTGTAGCTACTGTAATTCTAGGTAAATAGCTAGATTTTCGGGTATTGAATACCCCCAAGACTCGATAGCATCAATAGTAAAACATGGCATAATCTTGAAAGCATTACATTAATTACTTGTTCACCATGCATTCATTTAAACATTTTGTTAAGCACTTGAGAGGCATGAACTTGTACATGAATGGGACCACATGATAACATGTCTAAATTCACTCTTCAATTTACAGAGGCATTCTATCAAATACTTGGGGAGCATAACTAGTGCACATAGAAACCATCAAGATATAAACATCATGGCTACAATATTCAAATTGCAAATTCAAGGGTTAAACATGAGAATCACATAATTATACATACATGCTAATTATTTCACTTGAAGTTTGTAATGAATTTGGAAACCAAACATCAATACATACATGAGCACAATCCAATTCAAACATGTAAATCATGAAATCAATAAACTTGTAGTTTAAAAAGGGTTCTTGAACTCCAAGGGTGGAAGAAAATCCAAGGATGAACACCTAACACACCTTGATAATTAAATTCGTGAGAATCGTTGGTGTTCTCTTGAAGCTTGGACTTGAAATTGAATGACATAGGATTTTGTTCTTGAGAGAATTTGAGAAAAAATGAGTGATTTTGCCTTTAGGATAGTTTAATTCCGTGTTTTAGGGGTGAATAAAAGTGGGAAAATTTACTTAATTACCCTTTTAGACGCGTACTTAATTACAGAAAAATGCACCCAGCGACGCGCAGACCGACGCGCCGCATCGATGGTGTCGATGAAATAGGCTACACGCCGCGCCGAGTCCACGTCGGTTCACTATTTTAGCGACGCAATCATCCACGCATTGCGTCGAGATTGCATTGACCAACTGTTTTGGTCCTCCAAACATGCCTCAAATGACTTTTGAAAAATCCGAAACTTGTCCGAGAACACCTATTGATATTCCTGATCATGAATCAACTTAAAAATCAACATTCTAAGGTTGTCAAGATAAAAAATAAGATCATCGAATTTATGAAGGCAAAAAATGATTCTAAGTATAAACACTTAGCTGAACTTTCTAAGTTTGGGACCCCCTTTTTACATGCTATATAGGATTGAATTAAACTAGGACTTTTATGGGGTCTTACAGATTTTCATCAAAATAGGATCTAATATTTGCTTCTCCCTGATCTCTGTACCAAGAGACGACTGCACCACTTCTTGTACCAATACTCCATCATCCTCAGAGTCTAAGAGATAAACCCTAAGGTTAGCCAAACGGTAAATATCCTTCACCAGCTCTCTCTTTTCCTTTTCCACATGAGCTAAACTTTCTATGGACAACTTGCTAAGAGTATCAATAACCACGTTAGCCTTACCTGGGTGGTAGTGAAGACCATGTCATAGTCCTTGAGAATGTCAAGCCATCTCCCCTGCTTAAGATTAAGCTCTCTTTGAGTGAACCCATACTGCAGAATTTTATGATCCAAGAAGATATCCATGTGCACTCCATACAAATAGTGCCTCCAAATTTTCAATGCAAACACCACAACTAATAGTTCCAAATTATGAGTAAGACAGTTTCTCTCATGCACCTTCAACTGCCTAGAAGTATAGTCTATAACTTTACCATGCTACATCAAAACACAACCAAGTCCCATTCGGGATGCATCATAGTAAACTATAAGCCCTTCAATGTCTTCCGACAATGTCAAAACAGGAACATAAGTTATATTATCCTTCAACTTTTTGAAACTACCCTCACACGTATTCAAACGCAAGAACCTTGCCTTCTTCTGAGTCAACTTAGTCAATGGGGCAACTATAGTCGAGAAAATCTTCACAAACCTCCTATAGTAGCCGGCTAAACCCAAGAAGCTTCGAATGTCGATAGGATTCGTGGGTATAGTCTACTTCTAAACCACTGCAACCTTTTGCGGATCCACTATGATCCCCTTACTAGAATAATATGACCTAGAAAAGTGTCAGTGTTCAACCAAAATTCATATTTCAAGAATTTGGCATACAACTGCTGCTCCTTTAAGGTATGTAACACAATACAGAGGTGATTGGCATGATCCACCTCACTCTCAGAGTACACCAGGATGTCATCTATGAATACAATGACAATAGATCTAGAAACTGACGGAAGACCCTATTCATCAAATCTACAAATGTCGTCAGAGCGTTGGTCAACCCAAACAGCATCACCAAGAACTCAAAGTGCCCATGTTGAGTATGGAAAGCAGTCTTTGGGATATCCAACTCCCTAATCTTAAGTTGATGTTACCTGAATCAAAGATCAATTTGGGAGAAAAACTTAGCACCTTGCTACTGATCAAACAAATCATCTATACTTAGAAGGGGATACTTATTCTTAACTGTCACCTTATTCAACTGTCGTTAGTCAATACACATTCAAAGGGAACCATCCTTTATATGCACGAATAACACTGGTGTGCGCCATGGTGACACACTAAGACGGATAGAACCCTTATCCAAAAGATCCTTAAGTTGTTCTTTAAGCTCCTTCAACTCAGTCGTAGTCATTATATAAGGGAGAATAAAAAATTAGACGAGTGTTTGGCACAAGATCAATCCCAAACTCAATCTCCCTATCAGGAGGAACACTAGGAAGGTCATCAAGAAAGACATCAGGAAATTCATTCACCACCGAAATCAAATGCAAGGAAGGATCTTCTGAGCTAGAATCTTTAACCTGGACTATATTATAGAGACACCCCTTGGAGTTAATCTCTGAGCTCTAAGATATGATATAAACTTACCCTTAGGATCTAGGGGACGACCCTCCCATTTAATAACTGGCTCACCAGGGAACCTAAAAACAATCTTTTGGGTCTGACAGTCTAAGGATGCGTAGCATGAGTGTAACTAATCCATACCTAGAATAACATCAAAATCCACCATATCTAATTCATACAAATCCATCAAAGTTTCCTTAATAGCAACAGATACCTCACACACCCTATAGACTCTTTTAGCAACCACAGAGTCACCTACCAGGGTAGAAACAGAAAAGGGTTTGAAATAACCTTGGTACCAAAACCAAAATACACAGCCACAAATGGGGCCACATAAGAGAGAATGGACCCCAAATCAAGTAAAAAATACACATTATAGGAGAAAAGTTTCAACAGACCAGTCACAACATCAAGCATTGCCTCAGACTCCTATCGAGTAGTGAGTGCATATAGATAGTTTTGACTAGTGTAGGTACCAGAAATTAAAACAAATGTATAAGTAGCACCCTTTGGTGCAGGAACAAATGAAGAGGCAACCGGAACCCTATTCTCTCCCGAAGCAACCTTACCAATCGGACAGTTCCTAAGAATATGGCCTGGCTCGCCATATTTAAAGCATCTGTCCCTTCCCACATCACAAAAATCCCGATGCAACCGACCACAGAACTTATAAGAAGGATATGATGAAGCTGACTAAGCCCTACTAGCCTGAGATTGGGCACCCTATGCCTTGAACTTATTACTACCCTAAAATCGCCTGTCACCCAATGACTTCAGGTAAAGAGCACTATCTGTGTAGAAATAACCAGAACTCCCCACTTTTTCTTGGATACTTACTACCATCCCTACCACTTTGCTATTGGCCACCACCCTACTAAGAGAACCTAAACTTATTACCTTGCCTTTCTCCTATCTCAGCCTACTTTTCCTTTTCCTCATCCACCTATTGTATATGGACTACCAATCTGGAGATATCCATGTATTGATCAGCAATGCAATCTTACTTTCAAGGATTAACTCACGAGATAGTTCTGAGGCAAACTTTCTCATCCTGTCCCTTATATTCAACACCATCTCTGGAGCATACCAAGATTACTAGTGAAACTTCAAGGCATACTCCTTGACCATCATCTTTTCCTGCTTCAGATTAAGAAATTCCTCCGCTTTCTCTTCCCTCAACTCCTAAGGAAAGAAGCAGTTCAAAAATGTATTGGAGAAAGTCTCCCATAAAGATGACTCCTAAACATTACCCCTTGATCTATCCCATTCCTCGTACCATTGGTAAGCCATATCCTTTACCTGATAGGCTGCCAAATCCACACCCTCCATATTCGTAGCATGCATAATCCTGAATATCTTTTCTATTTCATCCAAAAAAATTGAGGATCCTCCTCCAGCTTAACATCAGTAAAGGTTGGAGGAGTCAACTTTATGAACTGGCCAACCCTTGCAGCCTCAGAAGATAGAATAACAGATGTACCATGCTCAGTTTAAGAATCCACCTACTAAGCAATCATCTGAATCGATTGAGAAACTCAGCATTTATTACGTCAGCCTGAGGAGGACTAGAAGGAATTAGTGAAACTCTAGGATAATCAGGAATTGGACCCCTAGATCAAGTATGGATTCCTTGAGTAGAGCGTGTCCCATTAACATTATCCCCAGTTGGGATAGAGGGATTTTCATGAGCTTCAGATCATCGAGGCATGGTCTGAAAAGTGAGCAAATAGGAATTAGAAGAAAATTCAGGACCTTAAACTTTACAACTTAAAATTAGAACACAAGAAATAGAAATATTCCTAAATGTATTGTAGCCTCTCCCTTATGAGTGTGGTGCCTACACACCCTTAAAAGAGACTCTACTTGACATGGCTTTGTGAACTCCCAAGTGACCATGAACCTAGATCTTTGATACCAATCTGATACGATCTGAACCATGGCCTAGTCATGTCGGGTGCCTCAAGCCCAACCTAGATCGGAGGCCACCCTCAATATCCCACCATAACCGCTTTACACCCTACATCAAATGAGTTTCAATATATATATATATATATATATATATAAAATCCAAAACAAAATGGAACAATCATAAATCAAATACAGTCAATCGGTGTTAGCCCCAATACCAATACCAATGCCAAGGCTGACACCAGTACCAACACTGCCCATACCAACCCATATTTGTCCCACAATGCCTCTATCCAAAAGTAAAATAATATTTGATCGGGACATGCCCTCTACCATAACCAAAACCATAGTCTATGAGATGACTAAAATATAAAAGGAAATCCATCACATAAAATGGAGCCTTCTGAAGTATGAAAGCTCACTGTTTTATTCCATCACAAGCTAATCCAAAATTTGATTATTGAGTAGGAGGATTAGAATGATTGGTTGCTACATTGTGTGGGGATATGTCGCCATAAGATGGGTTAGCGGGTGAACTCTAGCATGCACTTAGGATAAGGATAAAATAATCCCAACCTTAAAAATTAAGTAAATAACCATATGCATTCACAACCATATATATATATATAACCCATGTCAGAAAAGAGAACCTGGATTAGCATGCCCTTAAAACCAGTAACATGGGTGTGTGTAGCTTAACCATCTAAGAAATAACCACGAGATATATGGGTACAGTGTTACTCCCTTAACGGGCCTCGATGCGGTAGCTGCACGAATTGGAGATACCATAGGACTAGGGGATTTCTATGTGCCCTTCGCTCTATATGATACATATATACAAGTATAACTTAGGGGATTCTTATGTACCCCATAAGTATAGAATAAGGTTGTCATGACCAACCCTCATGTTGGCAAACATGAGTTTCCAGTGTCCATCTGTTGGACTCACACCTTCACGATTAACTATCACACCCCATCATTATTGCCCAACTAAAACCATTAGAACACAACCAAACCATCAATTCCATTTGCTATTAACCAAGGATATAAGAAGTGGTATAGTCATACCGACTATAACTTGCTAGAAATATCCTTAGCCAACCTTTTTAAAGGATTCCTATGTACCCAAAGATTACATTGTCATTAAATTTACTCGGGGGACTCCCATGTACCTCATAAGTACATTCATTACTTAGTTTGCTTGGGGGATTCCCTTATACCCCACAAGGCTTTCAATTAAACCAAAACCTGACCACCAAGAACTTACCATTTGGCAATTTAAAACCATCCAAACTAGTTTAAGTTCCATTACCAAGTTATACCATGCAATAGTTTCATTAAAAGTCTAACTATGTGACAAAAGCATTCCCATTGGCATTTTAACAAACACATTAGGGACATATAGTTTCCAAAACCAAAACCAAGTACCAATTAACCATTCCAATGCAACCACATGTTAAAATCACCAATATAAAATGAAAACCACAAGTAAAAGACATGGGAAAACCATAACCAACCATTATAACCAAAACCCCCAACATATATTTCAAAACCCAAAACCATAATATAATTATGACATGTAAACCATTCATAAAACATGCCTTTAGTTGAACTAAAAATAAGGCAGGATTAACATGTCTTAGATAGTGAAGAAGATGAAGAGAAATCACCCCTTAGAGCCTTAATTGACCACCTTGAAGGAAACCCTAGCTTTTGCTTAACCCAAGAGCCTTGAGAGATTTGAGAGAGTTTCTAATGTTTTTGATTTAGAATAATAGGATAAATGATGACCCAATAGTGTTTTAAGTTGTGGGGTTATAAGGGGAAATGTCCAAAATACCCCCAACTTAAACTGTCAAATTTTTTTGTAGGAGGATACGACTCCACCACCCAATCAGTAACCTATCATATGAGTAGTACCCACCACTCGTACCTTAGGCATCCCTTGGAACCCCAACACTATCCAACATATGACCACCAAGGCCCAGTTATTCCCAAGCATACGACAAGTATCCTTAACTCGTACCCATAGAAAAATTAAGAGGGGTTGAACACCGTCCAACATATGAGTCGGACTATACCACTCGTACCTTTTCCTCATGACACATGGTGAGACACTTGTACTCAGATCCAAGTTAAGTTACTAAGTTTCAAATTAAGTGAAGAACCAACCCAACCCAATGACCCATCACCAACCATACGATTCATACCCACCAAGTTGTAACCATACTAAAAACTCAACCACCCAACACCACCCAATACTAGACAATATACGACTGAGACACCTGACCCGTACCCATACCATAAGACTAGTATGGTGAGTTGTATGATGTCTAGAAAGTCCAAAACCTAATAAACTTCTAAGTATCAAACTCAGGGTGTTTCAGTAAGGCATCACAATAAATAATAAAATCCTTACTCTTTACAAGCAAGGCAAGAATAAGAGCAGTAGTCAACAAGGTCTTGAACTTTGAAAGCTCTGATCACACTTAGCAGATGGAATAAAAGGTACATCCTTCTAAGTCAACCATAGTACATAAATAGAAATAAAATCAAACCCTTTCACAAACCTAAGATAATAGCTGGATAACCCTATACATCTAAGAACCTCTGTCACAAAAGTAGGCTAAATTCTTAGCCGCTTTAATAATTTGTGGGTCTACCATCACCTCTTCTTTCAAAACCGCATACCCTAAAAAGGACATAAAAGCCAATATAATATCATTAATAAAGATAATCACAAGAAAATCCAAGTAGGACTTAAATATATTATTTATCAAACTTATAAAAGTAGCTGGGGTATTATCCAGTCTAAAAGACATCAAAAGAAGACCATAGTGCCAATACCAAGTTCAGAATATAGTTTTAGGATCATCGGCAGCTTGAATCTTAAGTTAATGATATCCAAACCTCACATAAATCTTGAAAAAGATGGATGCACCCTGCAACTGGTTAAAAACATCATAAATATAGGGTAAAGAAAACTTGTTGCAGATCTTAACCTTGTTCAACTTTCTATAGTCTATACACATACAATGGAGGCCACTATTCTTTTTTACGAACAAGAGAGGAGAACCCTATGGAGAGGTACTAAGATAGATAAATCCTATACCCTACAAATTCTATAACTAATCCTTTAGCTTCTTCAACTCAGCTGGAGTCATCCTATAGGGAGGAACAAAAATAGGATGTGTACCCGGCTTGAGATCAATAGAAAAATCAATGTCATTGTCTGGCGGCATGCCAGGGAAATTGACTTAATAGAAGGGACCTATTCAATAGTGTCCTAAAGTGTGTTAGGAATGCCTATAAACCCCTCCCAATTAACCTCTTGGCATAAATCAAAGAAATAAGTTTCATTGGAGAAAGACTATAATTACCCTCCTACTCAAGTCTATCCATCCCTAGCATGGATCATTATATAAGTTCTTGTCCTTTTTTTAGGAAATGAGGAACTCCATATATTTCTTTACATTTGGAAATTTCTTTTTAGACATGGTTTTTGTTCTAAAATTTCTTATATGATGACTTTTGGGTCTTTAGGATTGTAATAAGCAGTTTGTTTGATTTTCTACACTATTAATGGTTAGCTTTAGATTTATCATTACTAAGTTGGTTTTTTATAAACTCATATTAATATTGACTAAATTATTAGTGAATTGTTTGGGTTATATGGTTCTCCCAACAAAGGATTATTATGGATTCCACTTACGACCATTTGGATCGTGATAATAAGAATGGGTCAGTGGGAAGGAAGAAAGGTATAGGTTGGACTAGATAATAAAAGGACAAAGATATACAAAATATTAAGTCAAAGAAAAAATATACACAAAAATTTAAATTATAAGTAGGTCGAAGAGATTTTAAGATGATAGGTTGTGGTTTCTTCAATTGGGGGTCTAGAACTGGATCCTTACTTGATGTTATGATTCTTCTATATTTATTATTAATGTTATTTGTTTCTAACCCAGGTTGGCCGATGATGCTTACCATTAAGTATAATTATACTGATGCTACACTTAGTATACTTCCACTTGGGTATATAGCCATGATGTAGGTCAATTGGATCTTCTATAATAGAAACAACGATCACTCAGCAGCAACTCCTACCATTTCTATCCTACATGGATGTTGCATTGTGGATGTTTTTACCTTTTGTCTAGTGCTCCTGTACCTTTTTAGGCTATATTTTGGGAGTCAATTTTAGTTGTTTTCCATATTTACTTTTCATATCTGGTGTATGGAAAATAAGGTATGGAATAAATTGATGTAATAATCATTTGACTATCGAATTGTTATTAAAATAATAGTGTTTGTTGTGCAAACTTTGTAACAACTTCTGGATTGATTAATAGTGGGATTCAGGGTCTTCTTATCTGGAGTAGGTGTAGATAGGTTCCTAACATGATCTGGTGGGTTGGGTTATGGCAATTTCTATATTAAATTATACTAGTTTGATTTGTTGATATTGATGGGAATGGATTAGGTTAAGGTGTTGTTGACTTTGCATTAGATATGTTTATACATAGTCATATCCCTCTCATGTTTGCATGATAATACTTGGTTGTTATTGCTCCTTGAGTGATAGAGGTATGTTGGATTGGTAATTTGACTAGTTGTAAGCTAGCTGTGAGGCTAAATATCATGGCCCAAAATAGGAAAGTGATGACACTTGTTGTACCCTTTGGAGAAGTAAGCCTAAGTCAACCCAAAAGAATGTGAATTAAACATAATCAAAAGTAGAAACAAAAGAGATAGAAGAATCCCATATATATATATAACACAAGTTTCAAAGATACATCTCATTTCTAGTTGTCAATATCGATATCTAAAGTATATTAAATACGGGTAAGAGTAATATAAATAATGAGAGATCCGAGTAAGCTTGGAGTCCGACAACACTACCGCAATCTCCACAACCTCTATGCTGAAAAATATAATCTACAAGCTGGTACTCGGTCCAATACCAGTACGAGTGTAGAAAATAAGAAAAAGGAAAAAATCAAGAGTGAGTTTGAAATCATATGTACTCAACAAGCATTGTTGATAACTGATCCAATCCAAAGTGGTGAAGAGAACCACTACCCAACTACCCATGGTTTCCTAAACAATTCTATAACCAATAATTAAATCATTTCATCTTATCAAAGTGAACCAACACAATAGACACATAATAAACCTATATAGGGTAGGCAATTTAGTCTAGGTGATTCAATGCTAGGCAATTTATTATCAACAAATAAGGGAATTCAGTTATGAAGAAGACTAACTAATATGATATAATAATCTTAATCAATTAAAATCAAGTAACAATATAGGATACAAATAGGGAGTGTGTGCATATATAAGAATTTATCATATACTGCCATAAGTTACTACACAACTATCTCTCTGATCAAGCCACATTGATACCTCACGTCTCATAATACCTCAACCACCCAACCAATATAAGATGATATAAGATAATGTAATAAAGAGAAATAAATGCTCAAGCATAATATCGCAAACAAGGTTTTATGATGGTAATACAGTACGGGAGTAAATACTAACAAAGTATCAAACCATACCAAGGAGGGTAAGGCAATGCAATATAGTGGTGATGATGAGATATAATGAATGTTTAAAAGTTATCGCATAACTTCTTATATATATCCTTCAAGTAATGCTACTCCTAAAGTAGGATCTAAGGAGGTTTTTCAACCTATATAATTTTCATTATCTCAATCCACATCTTTGGCTAATATTCACATATCAAGGATCCATAATATCTCATAAAATGTCTCAGTCAACTCAACCAACGTATTCCTTGGTCTAGGCATTTTTAAAAGTGTCTCATTTTCTTTAAAAATTGATATTTTTCAGTGTTATTAATCTCATAAACATGTACGGATGATATGAGGATATAATAACTACAGATAAATCATTATGTAGATATGAATCAATTATTGTTCTATGATGTAAGCAATTGTAAGGCACCACTGGTGTAAGTAGTCATGCATGACATCAATAATATCATTTAAAGTCCCTCATTCGAGTATCATCAATATAATAAAGGCAAGTTAATACATATAAGTATGACAATTAAAAGCACAATCATGGCCTATGATAACAAGTCAAGCCTTACTACGCGACACAACAATAAATGTGGTAATTAAATGTACAATCATGCCAATAATATAAACTCAAGACCCCTCTCATGCATCATCATCGTATTTTCTCTCATAATTAGTAATAATATATACAAAATGCCCCACTGTGGCACACGATAATAAATAGCATTCCTAAAAATAATATATCACGAAACTATCCAAACCTAGCATGTCACATACAATAAGTCTCACCTACTAATACTAGCTCATTTAAAGCTCAATTATTCCATCACTAACAATAATAAAATTATTATCCCATAAAGGTCACTAAGCCTTGATCATTACATTAAAGGTCACTAAATAAGATTAAAACTCTAAAATAGGCATCCAATATCAATTATTTAAGATCACTAAGTTATCTATCTATGCTCTACTCTAACGGTAGTTACAAGTAGTAATACTAACTAAGAAAGGAAATAATCTAACTACAATCTGCCAAAAGCTTCTTCTACCTGCGAAGATGCTCACTATTTCACCTAAGCAGCCCCCTACTTTTAAACAATCACAAAATACCAACAAACAAGCATACAACATATAAACACTTCTAAAAAAGTTAAGGTACATCTCAACTTGACTTAAAATAAGATCCACAGGCTGAAACGCAACCCAAAATATCAATCAAAATCTAAAATCCCTCAAATCAACAACAAATGCGTCCAATCTAATCAAATATAACATCTACAAGTCAAAAGGAGTCCAACAATACCCATACTGACCAAGTTTATTTTGGATTCAAAATTTACTTCAAAAACTATTTTTTAACACACAAGGGTAAAACTGGGATTTTATGTAAGAATAATGTCCCCATATCAAGAGGTATCTGCAGATGAAAGCGCATGCAAAAATGAGTAGGAATTAGACCTCAAATAAAATAAAACTATCACAACCTGAGACTACCCCCTAGTTATGAGACGGTGCTTAAGGCCACAATTGACCTCAAGCGAACCTATGAATTGGTACATGTTATGTACACTGAATAAAGACATAGTGAAATAACATATGCAAAAGATAAACTATTAATGAACTGGCAAGATAGAATACTACAATATAACACATATGTTTGAAAAGCTGAAAGATAAACTGACTGTCTGGGTATCTAATCTGAAAGTCTCTGAAACATAAGGAGTTGATGGGACAAACCCCGAACTATCTCTGAATGACTAATATATAGAAATACTGAAATGATAAAATAGCATATCACGTCCTCGAAGGACGAGGACTCACAATTACTGCTGTTGGAATATGTTGAGCTATCTAAGAATGGTCAGTGAACTATATGTTCGAACCTATGTTACAAGACAATATAGCGCAGATAAAAGTATCTGATCAGTACTTTGAATGTATTGGTACACGAGGCAAGGAATACTAAAATACATATGAAATCTGGACGTGGATGCATGAACATGTAAAATTGAGAATGCATGACCAACTATAATACATACTGACATGATCTAAAAAAATTGAATAACTGATATTTGAATAACTAAAGTAATCTGTAAAACTGACTTAATCAATACTAAAATCTGACTACTTGGTTAAGCAAACCTGAACTAAAATAGATAGAGTACTGACTAAAACTGTGGGACCAATCATGTAACCGACATAAATCATGTGAGCTATCATAAAGTTCAATGCCTGACCCACATTGAGGAGGGTAGTTTCTATCCTTGCCACCGGAGTAGAACCTGAGCTGAGATGAAGTGATCACTAAACTGAGCCATATTAGGCGAGGGTAGACACTCTCTTGTGAGACACCTAAACCTACGGTGGCATATAATTTATGGGAAATAGGATTCGCTAAACCCACACTTCCCTCTCGATGCTAAATCCTACTCCAAACTGAAAGACACTGAAATACTAATTGATGCTTGCATTGATGACTGATTTGCTCATATAAGGTATTTTAAAACTGACAGTGCATACCTAATCTGAAGAAATCATGAACATGTAAAACTAATAATTTTAACATAAAATAATACTCGGTATAACAATAAAATCATGAGTTGACTGACTCATCATTTAAAAAATCTAAACGCAAATAAACATGTATGTATCGGGTGTTCATAACCTGTCAGCTTAAAACAGTGACATAAAGTCATAATTCAAAGACCTAAAGCATGAGATATTTTAATATCCTGATAATTTACATGAATTTGAATATGGGGATGAGTTAACCTTAGGAAAAGTTTACGTTTGTACATTTTAAAGCATAATTTGAGAATTTGACATGGTATTGACTAAACATGACCTGGGGTTTGAAACTTCAAATATATAGGATCATGATTCACATGGGATAAAACTTTTAGCATAACTTAAATGTAAAACTAATTGGGAAACATGGATGAAGTTCATGATTTACATTGAACTTGACTTGATCATAAATTAGAGTATAATTCATAATTTAACAAAAAAAAGGGTTTACTCAATAAGTGAAAAGGGCCTATTGATGAATACCCCACATACCTGAAGTAGAAGCTTTGGGAAGATCCTTGGAATTGATCTTGTTCTTAAGGAACCCTAATTGATTTAGGGAGAAGAGAAAACCATCCCTCTTGACTCTCTTTGTGAAATTAAAGATTCTGTCATGATTTGGGGATTTGAGGTCTTTTATACCACCCCTTGTAAAGTCAAGATGACATAGGTTTGGATTTTTAGGGAGTGACAAAAGACATAAACACCCTTGAAAAATGTGCAAGAAAAGTACCCCCATTCTTTATGACTCGGCTTACAACTCGTAAAAAATAGTTATGACTCATAGTCTGAGTTGTAGCTTGGGATTTTGAGATTCTGTGTACATTCTAGTTTGACTACGACTTGTCACCTAATGACTCATCATGACTGATTATGAGTCATAGGTTGAAGTTGTAGTTAGAAGTAGAGGCCTTGGGTCAAATATTTATGCTATGGCTTCATGCATAGACTCGTAAGGTCTGGTTACAAGTCGTAAGATGGACTCATTACCACTGGAGAGGGTTCTATTCCATACATACTGTTGTGACTATGAGTCCCTCCTTATGACTCATAGGCACTGATTATGTATCGTGTTGGGGTATCATATTCACTAGGCTCAAGGTAAAGGAATTCACTGGAGTGGTTACTACTCAATTGTGATGAATCTTCACGAGTGGTAACGATTCATTACCCTGCGTTGTAACCATGGTAGTCTTTCCAGGCTCTCAAGAAAGAATTTCCATAACTTTTTATCATGGCCTCGGACTGAGATGAGGCTTGATGCATTGGATAGCTAACCTCATGGGCTATTTCTTGGGAGGTTTAGAGCATGAAAACTCAAGGTATTACAATATCTCCCCCTTGGGATCATTCATCCTCAAATAAACTGGTTAGGGTTATAATACTAAGAAAACTGAGATCATACACTGAATACACATGAACTGAAACATGATTAAACAACTGAGTCTGAGACATGATACTTGGATTGAATTGAAATAATGAATACATACAATAACATGAGAATGGTTACAAAGCTAAGATTGAAGATGATAGACAGTCAATTTAGGAGAACCTATTACCTCAAGATGCATCTGAATTCATGGATAAAAGATGAGGATACTTTGCTCGCATATCTACTTCTACTTACCAAGTAGCTTCCTTAACGGATTGATTTCACCATAGAACTAAGGGAACTTCTTTATTCCTCAATCTATGAACCTGATGATCAAGGATCTCAACTGTAACTTCTTCATATGAGACACTACCTTTTACATCCACACTTTCCAAAGGAACCGTAAAAGCTAAATCACTAATGCATCTCTTTAGCAAGGAGACACGAAACACCAGATGCACTAATTCAAATCTACAGGCAACTCTAACTCATAATCTACCTTTCCAAAATGACTCAAAATCCTACATGGACCAACATAACAGGAACTGAGCTTCCCCTCTATGCCAAATATCTTCATCCCTTACATAGGGAAATTTTTCAAATAAACCATATCATAAAACTCAAACTCAAGGTCTCTTGTCCTCACATCAATATAAGATTGCTGATGACTTTGGGTTGTCTTCATCCTTTCACAAATAAATTAAACTTTCTCCATCACCTCAAACCTTGAATTTGGCCCTATCAAAGCAGCCTCACCTGCTTCAAACAAACCAATAAAAAATCTATATCTCTTTTTATAGAGAGCTCCAAATGGGTCTATCTAAATACTAGAGTGATAGTTATTGATGTAGGCAAACCCAATCAAAGGTATGTGGTCATCCCTACTACTTTTGTCAATAACACAAGCCCTCAACATGTCCTCTAAGGTTTTAATGGTCCTATCTTCCTGACCATCTGTCTGAGGATGAAAAACTGCACTAAGATAAACTTAAGTACCAAGACCCTTATGAAAAGCCTTCCAAAAATGAGAGGTAAAGTGAGTACCTTTATTTGAAATGATAGTCAATGGAACCCCATGCAACTTCACTAACTCCCTGATATAAAGTCTAGCATAATCCCCTCAATACAAAGTATGAACTGGCAAGAAATAAGTTGACTTGGTTATTCTATCTACAATGACCCATATCGAGTCATGATGGCGACGCGTATGAGGTAATACTGTCATAAAATTCATGTTCACCACCTCCCACTTCTAAGTGGGGATGCTAAACTCCTGAAGTATACCACTAGGCCTTTGGTGCTCAACCTTAACCTGCTGACAATTTGAATAATTAGCCATAAACTCTACAATATCTTTCTTCATACCACTACACCAATATATTACTCACAAATTATGGTACATCTTAATGTCTCTTGGGTGAATAGAATATCGTGAACCATACACTTTTGCTAATATTTACTACCTCAAACCATCAACATGCAAAACATATAGTCTGCCTTAACAATGAAGGACACTATCTCCCGCTTGGGAGAAAACCTCTACCTTCTGATCCTGGAATGCCTCTTTTAACTTGACTAAACTAGGATCTCCGTCTTGAAGTTCTCTAACTTTAGAAACTAATGAAGATTCCAAACCATTCTGAAACCATATACTACCTTTAGCCGAATCAACCAACTGAACTTCTAAGCTAGCAAGTCGATGAACCTCTCGGACTAACTTCTTCTTATCATTATCAACATGCATAACACTACCCATAGACAATCTATTAAGGGAATCCTCTACAATATTTGCCTTGCCTAGATGATACAACACACTTATATCATAATCTTTCAACAACTCAAGCCATCTTCTCAGATAAAGATTTAGATATTTCGATATAAACACATACAATAAACTTTTTTAATCCATGAACATATCAACATGAACTCCATATAGGTAATGCCTCTAAATCTTTAAGGGAAAGACAACTGCTGCCAACTCAAGATCATGGGTTGGATAATTCTTCTCATGGGGTTTAAGTTATCTAGAGGAATAGGCTATGACCTTACCCCTCTACATTAATACAAAAACAAGAGAAACTCTAGAAGCATCATAATACACTATGAACCTATCTGTGCCATCTGAAAAATCAAGAATAGGGTAAAAGTGAGTTGAGTCTTCAACTCTTGAAACTCTTAACACGAGAATCTGACAATTAAAATTTTACTTTCTTCTGGGTTAGTTGGGATATGGAAGAAGTAATAGAAGAAAACCCTTCAATAAACCATCGGTAATAGTCAGGTAAACCTAAGAAACTCTTAATATCTGATGAAGAGATGGGTCTAGGCCAATTTCTTACTGCTCTGGTCTTTTGAGGATCAACTCAAATGTCATCACCGAAAATGATGTGACTAACAAAAGATACCAACCTCAACCAAAGTTTGCACTTACTAAACTTAGCGAAAATCTAATGATCTCTAAGGGTCTACAACACAACCCTCAGATGATCAGCATGATCATTATCACTAGGGGAATAGACAAGGATGTCATCAATGAAGACTATGAAAAACATGTCCAAGTACTACTTGAATACACTGTTCATCAAGTCCATGAAAGTTACAGGATCATTCGTTAGTCCAAAAGACAACTAGTAATTCAAAGTGACCATATCGAGTTTTAAAGGTTGTCTTTGAAATGTCACATTCTCTAACTCTAAGATGATGATAGCCAAATCTGAGGTCTATCTTAGAGAAATAACTTGCACCCTAAAGTTGGTTAAACAAGTCATCAATCCAGGGGAGAGGATACTTATTCTTGATTATGACTTTGTTTAAGTGATGGTAGTTGATACACATGAATAAAACTAGAGCACCCCATGGGTAAACACTAGGCCTAATGAAACCTTTATCCAAGAGATCCTTCAACTTCTCTTTTAATTTCTTAAGCTTAGCTGGAGCCATTCTGTAAGGTGAAATAAAGATAGGCTAGGTATTTGGAAGGAGATCTATTTTGAAGTCTAGTTTTCTTTCAGGAGGAAATCTGGGAATATCATCTGGGAATACATCTGGAAATTCTTTTACTAATAAAACTGACTCAAGACTCGAAGTTTCAGAATTTGAGTCCTTGACTCGAACTAGATGGTAAACACACCCCTTGGATATCATTTTTCTTGCCTCAAGATATGAAACAAACTGACCCTTAGGAACTAAAATGATACCCCATTATTCAATAATAGTTCATTAGGAAACTGGATGTTGACAATTCTATTTCTATAGTAAACTGAAGCATAGCATGAGTGGAGCCAATCCATGCCAAGAATGACATCAAAATCAGTCAGATCTAACTCCACAAGATCAATTAAAGTAACTTTCTGAGACACTATGATAGGAAAATTTCTATATATCCTTCTTGATACAATAGACTGTAATACCCCAAACTTTCCTAGCTTAAATTCGTCCTAAAAATGTTAAGGATTAGCTTTTAAAGTGAATGATAATTATTTCATGTGGAATTTTCCAGATTTAGACCTCCCATTGTGTGAAAAATTTAATAAGCTTTCCAACGATATAAGATTCGCCCAAATCCGATAACCGGGTAAGAAGTTATGACTATTTTAAGTTCCAGTAACAAAACACCGTCATTTCGGTCACTAGCGCGTCATGTAGAGGGTTTAAATGACGATTGTCAATTTCTTGTAGCCCTCCACGATATTGGCGCATCGCGGTGGCCATCTTGTTCAAAAAAATGTGCATTTTTTAGTCCGTTTAATTATTAAAAAGGGGTACTTTGGTCATTTTCCCAGTCCCTAATCCGTCTTAAATAGTGAATTAAACCCTTTCAAAGAACTTTACATCCAATTTTTATCAAATCTCTCTCAAGAAAATCCTAGTTCATCAAACTTTCTCCCCAAGGAATCTAAATTCCTCCATTTATTTCTCCAAAGATATTCAAGATTTAGGATTCCCAACACAAGGGCTCTAAGAATTTATCATCAAAGCATCAATAGGAATCAAAGATTCAAGTTTTTTTTCAAAGATCACCAATTAAGGTATGTGGGGTTATGAACAAGTATACTCCTTTCATCCTTGTGCCCAAAACTTATTTTAATTATGAATTTACTGAATTTTATACGAGTTTCCATGAAATTGAAGTTAAGGTTTATACCCATTAATATTGTTTACAAGCTCATGAGATTTCCAATGATTTAGAAGTTGAACTACATGATTATGTTCATATTTTCATGCATATTTCTGAAATTTCCAGATTTTAAGTTGAGTTATGAATGTTTACATTACCAAGCATGAATATTATGATGTTTTAACATGAGATTGAAGCATGGGTTATTTTCCCAAGATTGATTTTATGATTTTAAGAAGGATGATGCTTGAAGAATCTTATGAGCAGATTATTTATAGTTTTTCAGTAAAGCTTTGATCTTTCGATCACTGGTTTAGCTTTGAAATTCACTTTATAGATTATTATAGTTTATAAAACTCAAATTATCTTTATTTACAGATTTACTCATATAAATACATGATTGGTTTTTCATATGAACCCTTATGTTAGTTTTAAAAATAGATTTCCAATGGTTTAAGCATACAGATTTAAGCGGGAGTAGTATTTAGCACTGAGCAGGAAGTGTGGTATTAGCATGCCCTATCTTTCACAGAACTGTGTAGCCAATGTAGGTACAGATTATCAGATTTTCCCATTTCTATATGGATGGCAGTTTTATCTTGTGATAGATCACCTGGATTAGGTTATACTCCCTAGCAAGAGTATGACACCTCTCCCCAACAGGAGTTTAATTCCTTTGGAGGTCAAGAAGTTGGACTCCATGTAGCTCATATGGTTTATGTTAGTCAACAGAACCTCCCTAAAAGTAAAGATTTTCTGAATAAGTTTTTAGATTTCACGTAGCTTATATGATTTGAGAATAAGAACAGAATACAGATTTTAGAACTAAGTATTGTAAATCATAAGAATTGTATTGCATGCTTTACTATTCATGATTTATGATCTTCAGGTTTTAGATTTACTCAAGCCTATGTGAGTCATTTACATTTAGCATGCATGATTTTATAAATTGTGATGACATTGTTTACTTATTGCATTCACCCCATATACTCAGTACATTCTTAAAGTAATGATCCACATATACGTCTATGTGCTATATTGTCTCATAATGTAGGTTCAGGTGCTCAACCGCAACAACGTGTGTGATTTTTAAGCATTTCATCTACATCTTTGTGTTGGTGAGTCCTCATAGTTTGGGGACTTAGCTATTCATGTTTTCAGTTTATTAATAGATATTTCTGTATTCATTTAAGATAGTTTGAGTCAGCTGGGGACTATCCTAGTGACTCTCTAGATTTAGTCAGTAGAGGCTTGTCGGACTACTAGATTCAGTTTTAGATCTCAGTTACAGTATTTAGATTTTCAGTATTTGCTTTATCAAACTTTTGAGATTAGTATGATTCAGATATACCCAGATAATTCAGATAATTTCCATATTTATTATGATTTTTCATTTATACCTTCCCCTATTTTGAGATTCAGACTTAGTAGAAAGTAGCCAGGGTAAGCTCAGGACTACTTATAGTTTGGAGCACTGTGTGGCATTTTGAGAGCTCAAATTTTAGGGCATTACAAATTTGGTATCAAGGCCTAAGGTTTAGAGAGTCCTAGGGTGTCAGAAAATTCACGTTACATAGAGTCTTAATCATCGGTGTGAAGTGCACCACATCTATGAGCAAGAGGCAATGGAGCATTTTAGGAAATCATCTCTTCTTTCATGATCTATCATGCATTCAGTATATCTATCTGCTGCTAACTTATGCTTTTACATGACAAAAAATGCCTCCTCTTCGAGCTAATGCATGTAAAAATAATAACCAGCCACCTCAGCCCGCAGATCCTTTGAATGAGAATATGTCACATGCAGAGTTTTGGGCTGCCTTTCAGACGCTAGCCCAAGCTGTGACAGCTAACATTCAAGGCAATCGTTAGGATGCATCCCTACCTCAGCAAGATGGGGACTTAGTCGCATTCAGAATTCAAGATTTTATGAGGATGAATCCGCTGGAGTTATTTGGGTTAAAGGCAAGTGAGGACCCACAACTCTATATAGATGAGGTAAAGAAGATCACTTAAATTATGCATGTTTCTAAAGAGGAGAGTATAGAATTGGCATCATATAGGCTGAAGGATGTTGCTTATGATTGGGTAGTGATATGGAAGAAAAGTAGAGGGGAGAATGCAACTCCTATAACTTGACAGATTTTTTAGGATACGTTCCTAGACAAGTTCTTCCCACGTAAGATGAGGGAAGATAAGATAGAAGAGTTTATAAACATAAGGTAAGGCTCAATGATAGTGAATGAGTATTGCCTCAAGCTTAACCAGTTGTCTAAGTATGACCCTGATCAGATGGCTGACCCGAGGTCAAGCATGAGTAAGTTTATGACCGGTGTGTTTGGATTAGTAGTTAGGAGTATAGGACTGCTATGCTCATTGGAGACATAGATCTCCCTAGATTGATGATGCATGCCCAACAGATTGAGGCAGAGAAGATGAGGGAAAGAGCGAGATTAAATAAGAAGGCTAGAACAGGGAAGTTTGATTATGGTTAAAATAGTTCTGGAGGAGGAAATTGTTTACAGTTTCAGAATTGTTTATCTATACCTACACCTTCTTCAGTCAGTTCTCCGACACCCATAAATAGACAAGAATAGTGGGGTAAGTCCTCTATGTCTAGATCTCAAAATAGTGTGAATGGTAGGCCCAACTATCCTCATATGCTAGGTATGGTAAGAATCATCCTGGTGAGTGTTTAGCTGGACGGACGGGTTGCTATGGTTGTGTCCTGCTGGGTCATGAAATCAAAGAGTGCCCTCATACTTGACAAGGAAATAAAGATTTTTGTCTTCAGACTCAGACTACTAGTGCACCAACTCCTTTAGGTCGCCCAGCTCCTCCTCAGGGCGTATCATCCAGTACTGGTGGCGATCAGTGCCAGAATTTGTTTTATGTCTTACCACCCCGCTAGGAGAATGAGGATTCTCCAGACGTTGTTACTGGTATGCTTCGTGTCTTCTATTTTGATGTTTATGTGTTGTTAGACCCTGGGTTGAGTTTTTCTTATGTGACCCCACTAGTTGCTATGAATTTTGAGATGAATCCTGAAAAGATCCCTGAGCCCTTTTTGGTTTCTACTCCAGTAGGTGTGTCAGTTGTTACTAAGCAAATCTATAAGAAATGTCCTATCACTGTTCTTTATAAAGTCATGTTAGCAGACTTAATAGAGTTAGATATGGTTGATTTTGATCGTATCATCGGTATGGATTGGCTCCATTCCTGTTATGCCTCTATAGATTGTCACACCCGTGTGGTGAAGTTTCAGTTCCCAGATGAGCCAGTCTTCGAGTGGTTAGGTAATTCAGTGTCTCCCAGGAGTCATTTTATATCTTATCTTTAGGCCAAAAAGTTGATATCCCAAGGTTGTATTTACTACCTAATTCGAGTGATAGACATAAAGTATGAGACTCCAACACTTTAGTTTGTTTGAGTATTCAATGAATTTCTTAAAGTTTTTTCCAGAAGATCTCCCAGGGGTACCTCCCATTTGGGAAATAAAATTTGGTATTGACCTTCTCCCAGATACTCAGCTTATTTCTATCCCTCCATATTGTATGGCTCCCGCAGAGCTTAAGAAGTTGAAAGAGTAACTCAAAGATCTTTTAGATAAAGGTTTCATAAGGCCTAGTATTTCTCCATGGGGCGCTCCTGTCCTATTCGTACGGAAGAAAGATGGTTCTTTGCGAATGTGCATTGACTATCATCAGCTAAATAAGGTTACAATCAAGAACAAATACCCTCTTCCTAGAATTGATGACTTGTTTGACCAACTCCAAGGTGCAAGTTATTTCTCAAAGATAGACCTTAGATCCGGCTATCATCAGCTTAAAGTAAGGGAGTGTGACATTCTAAAGACAACCTTTAGAACCGTTATGGTTATTTTGAGTTTTTAGTCATTTCCTTCGGGCTAACCAATGCTCCAATAACTTTTATAGACCTCATGAACCGAGTTTTCAAACAGTATCTAGACATGTTTGTCATAGTATTCATAGATGATATCCTTGTATACTCTATTAGTGAGGATGACCATGCAGATCATCTCAGAATTGTCTTGCAAACTCTTAAAGATCATAAATTGTTCACCAAATTCAGCAAGTGTGAATTCTGGCTAAGATCAGTAGCCTTTCTCGGTCATATTGTTTCCGCCGATGGAATTAGAGTTGATCTCCAAAAGACAAAAGTTGTAAGAAATTGTCCTAGAACTATGTCTTTGTCAGACATTAGAAGTTTCTTGGGTCTAGATGTTTATTCCAAACATTTTGTTGAGGGTTTCTCATCTATTGAATCCCCTATGTCTAGATTTACCCAAAAGAAAGTTAAGTTCCAGTAGTCAGATTCCTACGAGAAGAGTTTTCAGGAGTTGAAGACTCGACTCACTATAACCCCAGTCTTAGCATTACCCGATGGTACGAATGATTTTGTGGTATATTGTGATGCCTTTAGAGTTGGTTTGGGTTGTGTGTTGATGCAAAGAGGTAAGGTCATAGCCTATGCCTCTAGACAACTTAGGACTCATGAAAAAAATTACCCAACCCATGACCTTGAATTAGCTGTTATGGTGTTTGGGTTGAAAATCTGGCGACACTATCTGTATGGTGTATATGTTGATGTGTTCACAAACCATAAAAAGTTTGCAGTATGTGTTTACCCAGAGGGAGTTGAATCTTCATCAGTGGAGTTTAGAATTGTTGAAGGATTATGACATGAGCGTGTTGTATCATCTGGGAAAGGCCAATGTAGTGGCAGACGCCCTTAGTAAATCTATGGGCAGTGTTGCCCATTTGGAGAATGATAAGAAAGATCTAGCGCGAGAAGTTCATCATTTGGCTAGATTGGGTGTTAGGTTGGTTGATTCAGCTGAAGGTAATGTTTGGGTTCAGAGTATTTTTGAATCTTCCCTAGTTTTGGAAGTAAAGTAGAAGCAAAATATGGATTCTAGTTTGGTCAAACTGAAAGAGTCAGTGAGAGACCAAAGGGTAGAGCTTTTCTCCCAAGTGAGAGATGGCGTGTTGAGATACCAGAGTAGATTACGTGTGCTATGTGTTGATAAGTTAAGATAGCAGATTATGGATAAAGCTCATGGAGCACATTATTCTATTCACCCAGGTGCTACCAAGATGTAATGCGACTTGCGGGAAATCTATTGGTGGAATGGTATGAAGAGAGATATAACGGAGTTCATAGCTAAATGTGCAACTTGTAAACAGGTTAAAGTAGAGCACCAAAGACCTGGTGGTACGTTGCAAGAGTTTGGTATCCTCACTTGGAAGTGGGAAGAGGTGAATATGGGTTTTGTGACTGGTTTACCCTATTTGCGTAGTCAGCATGATTTGGTTTGGGTTAATTTAGACAGGCTGACTAAATCAGACCATTTCTTACCAGTTCACATGTCCTATACAACTAAAGATTATGCTATGCTGTACATCAGAGAGTTGGTCAGATTGCATGGAGTTCCTTTGTCTATCATCTCAGATAGGGGTACTCAGTTTACTTCCCAGTTTTGAAGAGCCTTTCAGAAGGGTATTGGTACCCAAGTCTATCTTAGTTCATCTTTTCACCCTTAAACAGATGGTCAAGCAGAGAGGACTATCCAAACTCTAGAATATATGTTGAGGGCATGTGCTCTTGATTTCAAATGTAGTTGGGATGAGCATTTTCCGTTGATTGAGTTTGCTTATAATAACAGTTACCATTCTAGCATTCAGATGGCCCTGTTTGAGGCTCTTTATAAGAGAAGATGTAGATCATCCATAGGTTGGTTTGAAGTGGGTGAGGCTACTTTGGTTGGGCCTGATGCAGTGTTTAAAGCTATGGAGAAAGTTAAGTTGATTAGAGAAAATTGAAAATAGCCCAGAATCATAAAAAATCGTATGCAGATGTGAGAAGAAGGAAACTTGAGTTTGAGGTTAGTGATTTAGCATATCTAAAGATTTCACCCATGAAAGGGGTGAAGATATTTTGCAATAAGGGGAAGCTTAGTCCCTGGTATGTTGGCATTTTAGAATTCTGAGTCGCGTTGGGAAAGTAGCTTATGAGCTGGAGTTGCCCGTAGAGTTGTCATTCATTCATTTTGTATTTCACGTCTTTATGCTTAAGAAGTGAAGCGGTAACTCCACCGTCATATTTCCTTTAGAAAGCTCAGATATCCAGAACAACCTCTCATACGATGATATTCTGGTTGAGATTTTAGATCATCAGATCCGTAGACTAAGGAACAAAGAAGTTTTCTTGGTCAAAGTTCTTTGGCAGAATCAGTCAGTTGAGGGCGCTACTTGGGAGGAAGAAGCAGATATGTGAGACAAGTACCCTCACTTGTTCTCCACAAACTCAAATTTAGCCAAAGGTAATACTCTTCCTTAATTCAGTTCTTTTCTAATCTCAGATTCAGCTATTTAGCTATTTTCATGTGAACTCATGCACTTATAGATCAATTCAATTAGCTTATTATGTTGAGAATTAGTCATTTAGTAAATTCAGTTGTGCAAGATAACTTATAGCCCCATATTTCCCCAATATTCTCAACTTAACAAGCTACATTCGAGGACAGATGTTGCCAAGGAGGAGATATTGTAATACCCCGAACTTTTCTAGCTTAAATTCATTCTAAAAATGTCAAGGATTAGCTTCTAAAGTGAATGATAATTATTTTGTGTGAAATTTTCCAGATTTAGACCTCTCATTGTATGGAAAATTTAATAAGCTTTCCAACGATATAAGATTCGCCCAAATTCGGTAATCGGGTAAGAAGTTATGGCTATTTTAAGTTCCAGTCGCAAAACACTGTCATTTCGGTCACTAGCGCATCGCGTAGAGGGTTTAAATGATGATTGTCAATTTCCAGTGGCCCTTCGCGATATTGGAGAGTTGCGGTGGCCACACAGTTTGAAAAAATGTGCATTTTTCAGTCCGTTTAATTATTAAAAAGTGTACTTTGGTCATTCTCCAACCCCTGATCCGTCTTAAACAGTGAATTAAACCCCTTCAAAGCACTTTACATCCACTTTTCATCAAATCTCTCTCAAGAAAAACCCTAGTTCATCAAACTTTCTCCCCAAGGAATCCAAATTCCTCCATTTATTACTCCAAAGAAATTCAAGATTTAGAATTCCCAACACAAGGGCTCTAAGAATTTATCATCAAAGTATCAATAGGAATCCACGATTCAAGTTTTTCATCAAAGATCAGTAATTAAGGTATGTGGAGTTATGAACAAGGATACTCCTTTCATCCTTATGCCCAAAGTTTATTTTAATTACAAATTTACTGAATTTAAAATGAGTTTCCATGAAATTGAAGTTAGGGTTTATACCCATTAAAGTTGTTTACAAGCCCATGAGATTTCCAATGATTTTGAAGTTGAACTACATGATTATGTTCATATTTTCTTACATATTGCTGAAATTTCCAGATTTTAAGTTGAGTTATGAATGTTTACATTACCAAGCATGAATATTATGATGTTTTAACATGAGATTGAAGCATGGATTATTTTCCCAAGATTGATTTTATGATTTTAAGAAAGATGATGCTTTAAGAATCTTACGAGCAGATTATTTATAGTTTTTCAGTAAAGCTTTGATCTTTCGATCACTGGTTTAGCTTTGAAATCTATTTTACAGATTATTACAGTTCACAGAACTCAGATTAGCTTTATTTATAGATTTACTCATATAAACGCATGATTGGTTTTCCATATGAACCCTTATGTTAGTTTTAAAAGTGAATTTCCAATGATTTGAGCATACAAATTTAAGAGGGAGTAGTATTTAGCACCGAGCAGAAAATATGGGATTAGCGTGCCCTATCTTCCACAGAACTACGTAGCCAATGTAGGTACAAATTATCAAATTTTCCAATTTCTATATGGATGACAGTTTTAGCTTGTGATCGATCACCTGGATTAGGTTATACTCACTGGCAATAGTATGACACCTCTCCCCAACGTTAGGTTTCTTTCTTAGGAGGTCAAGATATTGGACTCCATGTAGCTCACATGGTTTATGTCTATTAAGAGAACCTCCGTAACAATAAAGATTTTTAGAATAAGTTTTCATATTTCACTTAGCTTATATGATTTGAGAATAAGAACAAAATACAGATTTCAGAACTAAGTGTTGTGACTCACAAGAATTGTATTGCATGCTTTATTATTCATGATTTATGATCTTCAGGTTTCATATTTACTTAAGCCTATGTGAGTCATTTAAATTTAGCATGCATGATCTTATAAATTGTGATAACATTGTTTACTTATTGCATTCACCATCATATATTCAGTACATCCTCAAAGTATTGATCCACATATACATCTATGTGCTACATTGTCTCATAATGTAGGTTCAGGTGCTCAGCCAGAGCAGTGCGCGTGATTTTTGAGCATCTTATCTACATCTCTGCAATTGGTGAGTCCTCATAGTTTGGGGACTTAGCTATTCATTTTTTTAGTTTATTAATAGATATTTCCGTATTCATTTCAGACAGTTTGATTCAGCTGGGGCCTGTCCAAATAGCTCTCTAGATTTAGTCAATAGAGGTTCGTCGGACTACTAGATTCAATTTTAGATCACAGTAACAGTATTCAGATTTTTATTATTTGCTTTATCAGACTTTTGAGATTAGTATAATTCAGATATACCTAGATAATTCAGACAGTTTCCGCATTTGTTTTGATTTTTCATTCATACCTTCCCGTATTTTGAGATTTAGACTTAGTAGAAAGCAGCCAAGGTTAGCTCAGGACTACTTGTAGTTTGAAGAATTGTGTGGCATCCCAGGAGCTCAGATTTTAGGGAATTAATAGACTTACCCACTGGGGTAGAAACTGAGAAAGTCTCTACTAATGTTTCGAGACTAAAAACAAAGTCTACGGC
Source organism: Capsicum pubescens (assembly GCA_030864215.1). NCBI lineage: Eukaryota > Viridiplantae > Streptophyta > Magnoliopsida > Solanales > Solanaceae > Capsicum > Capsicum pubescens. Next base: position 232,522,614 of record CM061538.1, read on the forward strand.
TATATAAGGAGTCATAAAAGAATGTGAAGCTCCAGGGTTTAATAATACATATACGTGAAGATGGAAAATTTACAATGTACCCATAACCACATTAGGAGAACTTTACTGATCATGCCGAGTTTGAAGAGCTGCCTACTGGCGGCACTGAAGGTGGCACCCTGCTGAAGCTGATGAATAGTTATACTGACCCTGTTGGCATGAATCTTTTTCTTTTTGAGATACTATCGAACATTTCTTGATCCTGTGGACTGGATTTCCATGCCCAAAACACATATTATTGCCTACCCTGCATTCACCATGATGATTCCTACCGCACTTCCAGTAGAGCGGATTGGTACGACCATTATTTATAATTTCCTGGGACTTAAAGCCTGATTCTGTATCCCGATTATCTTGCCCAAACTTAGGCACTGGTACACTAGCTGAGACAGAGCTAGATATGAGAATTTCTGGCATGATAGAGAAATGGTTACCATCGTCTAACTTGGGCTACGAGAAGTTAAAGCAACCTGTCCTTGCCCTCTTATTCACTTTTTCCCTCTCTTTAATCTTCTCCTCTTTAATCTATTGAGAATGAACCATAAGTCTATAAAGGTCCATCTCCTTAATCAACATGGCAGTCCCACACTCCTTGACCATACTATTAGATACACTAGATACAAAATTACTCTTTCTAGACCTAGATTCAGCCACCATAGTAAGAGCATACCTCGCCAACTGAGAGAACTTGAGTGAGTACTCCTTAACACTTATTCTACCCTATTTCAAATTTATGAAATCCTGAACCTTAGCCTCCCCCAGATCTAGAGGAAAGAACCTGTCTAAGAAGGTTGTGGAAAAATCTTCCCACTCAATAGGTTTTGCATCAATACCTATGTCTTCCTTCCACTACTTGACCCAGGTGTGAGCTATCCCTGCAACTGGTACACAACTAATTCTGCACTCTCACTCGAAGTGACACCCAGATAATTGTCACTTTCTATACAACATCCAAAAACTCTTGCAGATCCTCCTCAGACTTGAATCTAGAAAATGAAGGGGGATTCATCCAAGTGAAATCTCGAATTTGAGCTACAACTGTATTCAATACTGGATTGGCTAGAGCAATATCCTGGTGATTGTTCTGAGTATCTACAAAATAGTGTAAGGCTATAAAAGTGGCCCTGAACTCAGTGTCAGAAACATGGTAATTCAGGGCATCTTCCTGAATAGGTGGGGATGCGGGCTGATCCCCTTTTCTTTTCTTATTGTTTCTTCTGGGAGAAATTGTCTGTAAATGGAATGAAGGACGAGTTAAAAAGAAAGGAATTTAATAGAGCTCATGCTCTTTCCCACGACATGGACACTTAAAGAAGGGAAATTTTCCTAAAACGTCTCATAACCTCTTTCCCATAAGTGTGGCGTGCTTCACACCCTTACACAAGACTCTACTTAATGTGGCTTTTAGAATCCCTAGGACACTATGAAACCTGACTCTAATACCAAGCTTTTTCATGACCCGAGACTACCCCTTACTTACGACACGGTGCTTAATTCCACAAGTAAACTCATGAACTGGTACCTATTATGAACTATGAATAAATAAATACTGAAATAACATATACGAAAGATAAACTCTTCACGATCTAGAAAGATAGAATACTACAATATAAAACACATGTCTAAAATAATTGAAAAGGAAAAAGATAAACTAGTTGTCTGAGCATCTAATCTGAAGCCTCTAAAACTTAAGGAGTTGATGGGACTAACCCCCAACTAACTCTGACTGACTAATATAAAGAAATACTAAAATGCTAAAATAACATATCATCTCCTCGAAGGATGAGGACTCACCACTACCGCTGCTGGAATATGCTGAGCTTTCTAAGTATGGTCGGTGAAATATGCATCAGAACCTATGTTATAAGACAACATAGCACAGAGAAAAGTATGTGATCAATACTTTGAATGTATTGTTATGTGAGGCAAGGAATACTTAGATACATGTGAAATATGGACATGGATGCATGAACATCTAAGACTGAGTATGCATGACCAAGTATAATATGTACTAACATGATCTGGATAACTGAATAACCGATATCTAAATAACTTAAATAATCTATAAAACTGGTTGAATTAATACTAAAATCTAACTACTTAGTCAAGCAAACCTAAAATGAAATAAACTAAGTACTGACTGAAACTATAGGAGACATTATGTAACCGACATAAACTATGTGAGCTATCATGGAGTCCAACGTCTGACCCATATTGAGAGGGTTATTCTATTCTTTCCATCAGAGTAGAACCTGAGCTAAACTGGAGTGATCGCTAAACTGAGCCTATATTAGGCAAGGGGAAACACTCTCTGACGAGGCCTCTAAACCTACGGTGGCACGGAGTTTTTGGAAATAGGATGCGCTGAACTCACACTTCCTTCTCGATGCTAAATCCTACTCTCAAATGAAAGACACCAAAATACTAACTGATACATGCACTTATAACTGAGTCGCTCACATAAGGTATTTTAAAATTGACAATGCATACCTAATCTAAAGAAATCTTGAACATGTAAAATTGATAATTTTAACATGAAATAATACTTGGTATAACAATACAATCATAAGTTGAATGACTCGTTACTTGAAAAGTTTGAATGCAAGTAAACATGTAGGTATCGGGTGTCCATAAACTGCCAACACTGAATGATTACAAGATTCAATAATAACACTTAAAACAGTGACTTATAGACATAATTCAAAGACTCAAAACATGAGACATTTCAATAACATGATAAATTACATGAATTTAAACATGGGAATGAGTTAACCTTGGGAAAATCTCATGTTTGTACAGTTTAAAGCATAATTTAAGAATTTGACATGATATTGACTAAACATGACATGGGGTTTAAAACTTCAAATATATAGGATCATGATTCACATAGGATAAAATTATTAGCATGGCTTGAATGTAAGACTAATGGGGAAACATGGATGAATTTCATGATTTACATTGAACTTTATCATAAATTAGAGTATAATTCATAATTTAACCAAAAAAGGGTATTTGGGCTCAATGGATGAAAGAAACCCATTGATGAATACCCCACATACTTAAAGTAGAAGCTTTGGGAAGATCATTGGAATTTATCTTGTTCTTGAGGAACCCTAATTGCTTGAGAAAGAAGACAAAACTGTCCCTCTTGACTCTCTTTGTGAAATTGAGGATTATGTCATGATTTGGGGCTTTGGGGTATTTTATACCACACCTTGTGAATCCAAAACGACATAGGTTTGGATTTTAAGGGGGTGACAAAAGACATAAAGCCCTTGGAAAAATGTGTAGAAAAATATACCCCAGTAGTTATAACTCAGCTTGTGACTCATAACGACTGGTTACGACTCATAGTCTGAGTTGTTGCCTACGATTCTTGGATTCTGGGTACATTCTTCTTTGATTATGAATTGCCATCTAACATCTCATCATGACTAATTACGAGTCGTGTGATAGAGTCGTAGTTAAAAGATAAGTCCTTGGGTCACGCACTGGTCTGGCTACGGGTCCATGCACCGACTTGTAAGGTCTGGTTATGAGTTATATGCTGGACTCATAACCACTGTAGAGGGTTCTAGGACACACACACTGTTGTTACTATAAGCCCCTCCTTATGACTCGTAGGCACTAATTATCTGTCGTGTTGAGGTATCATAGTCACTGGGCTTAAGGCGAAGGGATTCACTGGCGTGGTTACAGCTTACTCGTGATGACTTAACACGAGGGGTAATGCTTCGTTACCTTGAGTCGTAACCATGATAGTCTTTCCAGACTCTCAAGTAAGAACTTTTATAACTTCATGCCATGGCCTCGGACTGAGACTAGGTTTAATGCATTGGAAAGCTAACCTTAGGGGTTATTTCATGGGAGGTTTAGAACATAAAAACTCGAGGAATTACAAAAACCCTAATTTATAATTAACCAAGCAAAAAACCCCAAAAACATATTTAAAATCAAGAATTTGAAGTTGTTTTGAAGATGAAATTAATGCAAAGTGATTGAATAAAGGTTTAGGAACTTACCCATGAAATAAACCTTGAAAAACCCTTTGAAATTGCCCTACTCTAAGCTTTAGAAGTCCTCAAATGGAGAAAATACAATTTAGGATAAAAAATGAAAATATAATTTATCTAGGTCTAAAGGCTTTTGAATACATATGCCCCTAGTTGCAAACGCAAGGTTGCCTCAACTTAAACCTTTATGAATGCAACCCCAAGGTTGCGAATGCTAGAAAAAATTACTCAACCTTTTTAAATGTTAGCCTCTAACTGTGAACACAAAGGTAAGGATGTTTGCGCTTCAAAAACACAATAGGGATGGTCAGGAATGCAAAGAGAAATAGAGTACACTAGCAAAAAGGCTGAACCAACAAAAGGGTTGAACCGTCAAAACACAAGGTTGATATCCTCCAAATAGACCCTCAGGATTCGTTTGGGACCCTTACATAAATGAAAAAATAATGCTACTAGGCTAATTTTGATGTTTCAGGCTCAATGGAAATGTTAGATTTTTGGAAAAGTATCATTTTCAACAAATTAGTCTGTAACGCCCTAAAACCTGGTCCCAAGAAGTCACACGGTGCTCAAGACTTCGAGTAGCCTCAAGCATCATAATAATCATGCTTGATAATGAAATAATGATAATTCATCTCAAAATCTGGAATTTACTACAATAGGCATGAAAATATGAAAATAAACATGCAATTCATCTTCAAAATCTCTCAAATCTTGCAAATAGCAATAATAGGTGTGAACCCTAATTCAAATCTCATGTATATTCATTCAAAATAATATGAATTTGTAATTTATAACTTGGTTTTGGGAACAAGGATGGAAGAGGATCCTTTTTCATAAACCCCACATACCTTAATTGATGATTAGATGAAGAAACTTGAATTTTGGATTCCTATTTGAGTTTTTGAAGATGAGTTCTTGATTATCTTGTCTTGGGAATCCTTAATTTTAAGCTTTCTTGGAGAAACAATGGAGGAATTTAATTTTTTGGAGAAAAAACTTTAGAGCTCTAGGGTTTTTCTTTGGCAGAGAATGAATGAAAATAATCATAAAGTGCTTTGAATAGGTTTAATCATATGTATTGGATGGATTAGGGGATTGGGAATTGACCAAGGTACCCTTTCTAAACTTTTAATCAGAACTAGAAAAGAAATATTTTTCTTTATTAACATACCACAGCGATGTGCCACTATCGCGGTGGCTCAATGTAAAATGACAGTTGGGACCTGGAAGTTCTCCGTGATGTAGAGATATCGTGGTGCACCTTTGGAATTCCATTTAGGCCATCAATGCGACGCGGTACAATCGTGTTGGCCTACTGGAAATTAACAACTGGGAAATTGGACCTCACCCAATGTGAACTTATCACGGAGGTCCACTGAAATTTGATGAATGGGAATTTAATCTTCACTACGACTCGATGTTTGCCCATATTGCATACTGATTTACTAAAATCATTATAACTCCTCACTCGAGTATCGTATTTTGGCGAAATTGGTATCGACTGAAAGCTTATTCAATTTCCCACACAAATGAAGGTCTAAATCTAAAAAATTCTAAACATTAAAAAGGTTATTCATTCTTGAAACTAACCCTCGACATTCTCGGAGCAAAATTAAGCATGAAAAAAGTACGGGGTATTACAATATCTCATCCTTGGGAACATTCATCCTCGAATGTGGCCATTTAAGCTGAAAATACTGAGGAATATGAGGCTATAAGCTATCATGCACAACTAAAATAACTATATGACTGAATGTAAAACATACTGAGCTACTGAACTAATCTGCGAGTGCATGAATTTACATGAAAATAGCTATATGACTGAATCTAAGATTGAAAAAAAATTGAATGAAGGAAGACCATTACCTTTGGTTGAATCTGAGTTCGTGGAGAAGAGATAAGGATACTTGGTACGCATGTCTGCTTCTGCTTCCAAAGTAGCACTATCAACGAACTAATTTCACCACAAAACTTTGACCAAGGGAAATTCTTTGTTCCTTAGTCTACGTATCTAATAATCAAGAATTTCTACTGGAACTTCTTCGAATGAAAGACTATTCTGAATATCTGTACTTTCTAGAGGGACTATAATGGCTGAATCGTCCATGCACTTCTTCAACAAGGATACATGGAATACTGGATGAACCGAGGATAAATCTATAGGTAGCTCAATCTCATACGCTACCTTCCCAACACGACTCAAAATTTGGAAGGGACTTATATTTCGAGGACTAAGCTTTCCTTTTTTGCCAAATCTCTTCATTCCTTTCATGGGTGAAACTTTCAAATACACAAGGTTATCTCCCTCAAACTCAATATCTCTTCTTCTTATGTCTGTATAAGATTTCTTATGACTCTGAGTTGCTTTCAATCTCTCTCGGATCAACTGAACTTTCTCCATGGCTTCAAACACCTTGTCTGGCCCAATCAAAGCGGCTTCAACAACTTTTAACCAACCAACTGGCGATCTACATCTTCACCTATAAAGAGCCTCAAATAAGTCCATCTGAATACTAGTATGATTACTGTTATTATAAGCGAACTCAATCAATGACAAATAGTCATCCCGGCTACCTTTGAAATCAAGAACACAAGCCCTCAACATATCCTCTAGAGTCTGAATGTATCTTTCTTCCTTACCATCTGTCTGTGGATGAAAAAGATGAACTAAGATGAACTTAAGTACCAACACCCTTTTGAAAGGCTTTCTAAAACTGAGAGGTAAATTGAGTACTCCTATCTAAGATGATGGACAAAGAAAATCCATGCAATCTAACTAACTCTCTCACATACAACTTGTCATAATCTTCAGCTGTGTAAAATGTGTGAATTGGCAAGAAATACGTTAACTTAGTCAATCTGTCTACAATGACCAAAATCGAATCATGCTGACAACGCGAATGGGGTAAACTAGTCACAAAATCCATATTCACCTCTTCCTATTTCCAAGCGGGGATATCAAACTCTTGCAATGTACCACCAGGTCTTTGGTTCTGTACCTTAACCTGTTGATAAGTTGCACACTTGGCTATAAATTCTGCTATATCTCTCTTCATACCACTCCACCAATAAATTTCTTACAAGTCATGGTACATATTTGTAGCACCTGGATGAATGAAATAACGCGCACCATGCGCTTCCACCATAATCCGCTGCCTCAAATCATCAACACATGGAACATACAATCTACTCTTGTATCTCAACACACCATCTCCACCTTGAGAGAAAACCTCTACCTTTTGGTCTTTAACTGACTCATTCAGTTTGACCAAACTAGAATCCTTATCTTGCTTCTTTTTTATTTCCAAAACTAGAGAAGATTTGGAACTACTCTGAACCTAAACATTCTCTTCAGCTGAATCAACCAATCTCACACCCAATTTAGCTAAATAGTGAACTTCTCTAACTAGCTCTTTCTTATCATTCTCCACACGAGCAACGCTACCTATAAACAATCTACTAAGGGGGTTCGCCATTACATTGGCCTTGCCTGGATGATACAACATACTTATATTATAATCCTTCAATAATTCTAACCACCTTTTTTTATGAAGGTTCAACTCCCTCTGATTAAACACATACTGCAAGTTTTTATGATCCGTGAACACATCAACATGCACCCCATAAAGATAGTGTCTCCAGATTTTCAAAGAAAACACTACAACAACTAGCTTAAGATCATGAGTTGGGTAATTCTTTTCATGAGGCTTAAGTTGTTTAGAGGTGTAGGCTATAACCTTACCTCTCTACATAAACATGCAACCCAGACAGACTTTAGAAGCATCACAATACACCACAAAACCATCTGTACTATCGGGTAATGCTAAAACTGGGGCTGAAGTGAGTCGAGTCTTCAACTCTTGAAAACTCTTCTCACAGGAATCTGACCACTGGAACTTAACTTTTTTTAGGTTAATCTAGACATAGGAGATGTAATAGATGAGAAACCCTTAACAAAACATCTGTAATAGCCATCTAAACCCAAGAAACTTCTAATGTCTGACAAAGAGATCAGTTTAGGCCAATTTCTTACTACTTCTGTCTTTTGGGGATCAACTATAATACCCTCACTAGAAATAATATAACCAAGGAAAGCTATTGACCTTAGCCAAAATTCATATTTGCTAAATTTGGCAAACAACCAGTGATATCTAAGAGTTTGTAATACAATTCTAAGGTGGTCTGCATGCTCATCCTCACTATGAGAGTAGACAAGAATATCATCGATAAAGACTATGACAAACATGTCCAGATACTCTTTGAACACTCTATTCATCAAGTCCATGAAGGTTGCATGGACATTTATTAGCCTGAAGGACATGACTAGAAACTTAAAATAATCATAACAGGTTGTGAAAGCTGTCTTTGGAATCTCATATTCCATTACTTTAAGCTGATGATAGCCGGATCTAAGGTATATCTTGGAGAAATAATTGGCACCTTTGAGTTGATCAAATAAGTTATTAATTCTAGGAAGAGGATATTTGTTTTTTACTGTAACTTTATTTAGCTAACGATAGTTAATGCACATTCACAAAGAACCATCTTTCTTTCGCATGAATAGGACAGAAGCGCCTCATAGATAAACACTAGGCCTTATGAAACTTTTATCTAAAAGATATTTGAGTTGCTATTTCAAATTTTTAAGCTTGGAGAAATCCATATGATATGGAGGAATAGAGATGGGCTGAGTATCTAGGAAAATGTCAATATCGTATTCTATTTCCCTATAGGAAGATACCCCTGGCAAATCTTTGGAAAAAATATCAGGAAACTCATTGACTACACTGACTGACTGAACTGTTAGAGTCTCAAACTTAGTGTCTTTGACTCAAACTAGATGATTGATGCACCCTTTGGAAATCAAATTTCTACCCTTAAGATAAGATATGAAATGACTTTTGGGAGACACTAGATTACCTTTCCACTCAAAGACTGGCTCATCTAGAAATTAAAACTTCACCACTTGGGTGCGACAATCTATAGATGCATAACAGAAATGAAGCCAATCCATACCATGAATAAGGTTAAAGTCAACCATATCTAACACTATTTGGTATGTTAACATGATTTTATGAAGGACAGTGATAGGATACTTTTTATAGATTTGTTTGGAACAACTGACTCACCTACTGGGGTAGAAACCAAGAAAGGCTCAGGCATCTTTGTAGGACTTATTTCAAAATTTACTGCAACTAACGAGGTCACATAAGAGAAACTTGACCCAGGGTCTAACAACACATAAACATCAAGATAAAAAATATAAAGCATACCAGTTACACATTTGGTGAATCTTTCCGCTCCTGATAGGATGGTAACGCATAAAACCAATTCTGGCACTGACCGTTATGGTACTGGATGATGCGCCCTGAGGAGGGACTGGGCAACCTAAAAAAATTGGTGCACTAGTAGCCTGAGTCTGGGGACGTACATCTCTATTTTCCTGCTTAGCATACAGATACTCTCTAATTTCGTAACCCAACTTACCATAACCATCATAACCTTTTTTTCCAGCTAAATACTTACTTGGGTGATTCTTACCACACTTAGCACATGGTGGATAACTGGTCCTTCCACTCACACTATTTTGAGATCTGGACATAGAAGACTTACCCCACTGCTCCTGCCTAGATCTAGGAGCGGGAGAACTAGCTGAAGATGGTGTTGGCATAGATGAATGATTCTAAAACTGTGAACAATTTCCCTCTTGAGACACCTAGACTGACCATACTTAAACTACCCTGTTATAGCCTTCTTATTTCCCCTCTCTTTTCCCTTCAACTTCTCTGCCTCAATTTGCTGAGCATGAGATATCAATCTAGCAAGATCCATGACTCCAATAAGCATGACAGTCCTACACTCTTTTACTACCAAGCTTGACACTCCAGTAACAAAGTTACTCATACTTGCCCTAGGATCAACCATCGTATCAGGGGAATACCTAGACAACTGATTGAACTTAAGGCAGTACTCCTTCACTGACATCAATCCCTACCTCAGGTTCAAAAATTCCTCTATCATAGCTCCCCTCATCTCACGTGGAAAGAACATGTCTAGAAAAACATCCTAAAACACTTGTCAACTTATAGGAGGTACATTTTCACCTTTACCATTCCTCCACATAACTACCCAATCATACGCTACATCTTTTAATCTATAAGATACCAACTCTACACTTTCCTCTTCAGAAACATACATAATCTGGGTGATCTTTTTCACCTCATCTAAATAAAGTTGTGGGTCCTTACCTACTTTTGACCCAAAAAATTCTAGGGATTCATTCTCATAAAATCTCTGATTCTGGTTACTGCTAAATCACATTCTGCTGAAGTGGGACTGCATACTGATGGGTGCCCTGATCATTAGCAGTCACAGCTTGGGCCAACTCCTAAAAGACAGCCCAAAACTCAGCAAGGGATACATTCTCATTAAGAAGATCAACAGGTTTGGGTGGCTGGTTATCATTCTTGCAGGCGTTAGCTCGACGAGGAGGCATATTCAACTGTCACATAAAAGTAGGAGTTAAAAGCAAATAGAGATACTGTAAGCATGATAGATCATGAAATAAAGAGATGATTTTCTAAAAATATTCCATAACCTCTTGCTCATAAATGTGGTGCACTTAATACCCTTGATCAAGACTCTACATAACTGTAATACCCCGTATTTTCCTAGCTTAGATTAACTCTAAGTTCATGAGTTATCATATATAAAATTTTTGAAATTCTCAGTATTTTTAAGTTTATAGCCTGCCATTACATAGAAAATTCAATCAGCTTTCCAACGATATAAAATTTGCCGAAATTCGATAACCGAGTAAGAAGTTATGGCGATTTTAAGTTTCAATCGTTAAACATGGACATTCAGGCTAGTAGCACGTTGCAGAGTATGTCAAAATGGAAATCATTAAATTCCAGTGTTGCTCCATGATATTGACGTGTTACGCCATAGACTCAGTTCACAATTGTCAATTTCCAGCAAGGCACTGCGATGGCACCGCGTCGCGCCACCAGTCCAGTTCCCAGTTGTTCATTTTCCAGTGAGCTGACGTGATTTCACCACGTCGCGCCAGCATGTAAAATTGAATATTTGAGTTTATGTTATTTAATTCCAGGGACTATATGATCAAATCCTAAAATCCCTAATCAGCCTAAACATGGAATTTATGCCCTTAATAACCTAAATTGCTCATTACTTCACCTATTTTCCTCAAGAATAAAACATTCTCTCTCAAGAGGGTAAAATCCTAGTTTAAGAAATCAAGGTCAAGCCTAAGAATTCCTTCAAGAGTCTCCAAGAATTGACAATTCAAAGTATGTTAGATGTTCATCCATGGATCCTTTACCTTCCATGATTTTTTTTTCAAAATATAAGTTTGGATTTCATGAATTCTATGTTTGAATTTAATTGTATCCATGTCCATGATGTTGTTTGGTTTTAATCCATGATTTAGATTACAAGTTCCAAGAATTGATCCTAGCATATGTTGAATTACATGATATTCGTGATAAACCCTTCAATTTGCAAGTTGTTTATTGTAACCATGTTAACCCTAAGCGTTTATGATTTAATGAACGAAGAATGCTTCACATGTGTTTGATAAATTATTTATGAGAATGAAATAATGCCATTATAGCATGCTAACATGTATTACCCATTCATGTATAAGTTAATGCATTACAAGTGTTTGATGAAATATCTCTATGGATGAATTGTGAACAAGTGAATATTGTTATGTTATTCAAGATCATGGTATGCTTTACTTTTTATGCTATCGAGTCCTGGGGGTATTTAATGCCCGACAATCTAGCTTTGTACCTAGAGCCAGTGTCAGTTAAAGAGTAGTATCAGTCATGTCACGATTAATAGTTCTTAGTTAGTTATAGAACTTAGTGAAACTCAGTATCAGTCTAATTCAGTCAGTTAACATGCTCAGTAATAGTTCAGTCAAGCCTAGTACAGTCTAGTGATCAGTTTAGTGTCTTCAGTTGGGAGTAAGATTCAACACCGAGTTAACCCAGGGATGGGGGCATTCCTGTTAGTATAGGGTTTGACCCTTAGTATCAATCCCTGAGTTACAGAACTACGTAGCCAGCATAGGTTGGGATGACTTCCTGCCAGATAAGGGTTGACACATCTCTCGTGAGTTTTCCTGTCAGTGAGGGTTGACAAAAGTGTCTTCCTATAAGTAGGATTAACTCACAACTATTGTCTTTACTCGTGGCACGATATTAGCACCCTTCTAATTAGGGTTACAGATTGGACCCCAACTCAGTTATCTTATCTTATTTGGGGCATGCCGGTTAGATGATTACTTTCCACAGTTTTAGTTTTAGTCTTCAGTATAGAACTCAGTTCAGTTCTACAGAGTCAAGACTGTCAGATGCAGTCAGTCAGTATCAATAATCATAGATTATTAGTTACTCAGTATCAGAACTCAGTACTTAGGTTCAGAAAAGTTCAGTTATAGTATATCTATATGCACAGATTGCATACCCAGTATTGATAGTAGTTTTAGTTATTCATGTACCCTCATATTCAGTTACTCTATATCATTCAGTTAGTTACTGTTCATGCATATGAACCCTTGCATTCAACCTTACCTTATCTAGCATACTAGTACATTCCACGTACTAATGCATACTCTTTCTTTGCACTATGGTATCTTATATCATAGGTTCGGATGCTCAGGTTCCTGATCATGCATAGTCAGATTCAGATTCAGCTAGCAGTAGATTTAGCAGTGAGTCCTCATCATTCGAGGATATTTTTTTACTTTATTATTTTAGTATTTTCACTATTTCAGTAGATGGAGTTAGTTGGGGGATTGTCCCTTCAACTTCACTATCAGACAGTTCAGATTAGAGGCTTTTTAGACTAGTTTTTCAAAAGTGTTCAAGTTTTACAGAGTTATTATTTCAGTTGATACACTTATTCAGTATTTATAGATTTTGAATCTTAATGTATTTCAGCCTATTTTCCGCATTTTACAGTATTATTATTCAGTGCTCACAACAGATATCAGTCATAGGTTAGATTGTGGTCCTTTGGGGTTATAAGCACTATGTAGCATCCAGGGTACAGACTCAAGGTGTTACAGTAACGCGGCTTATCTGACTCTTTAGGACTCTTAAAAACCTTAAGCTCTGATACCAAGTTTGTTACACCCAAACCTAGTCCCAAGATGTCACATGGTGCTCAAGACTATGAGTAGCCTAAAGTTAACCCTATCTGCCTTCAGCTAAGTCTGAACCTCAAAATAAAGAAAACATAGACATAAGAGTCATATAATATATGGAAAACTGTCTAAATATAACTGAGAATAATCTGGATATAATCTTTGAAAACCAAATACTGTAAGTCTGAATCAAATCTAGCAGTCTGACAAGCCTCTACTACTAATAATGAGAGAGCCATTGGGACAAACCACCAGTTGACTCAAACTCTCTGAAAAGAATACTAAATTATCTAAACTGATAATCTGAAAATAAACTAAATGACTAAGTCACCGTACAATAAGGGCACACCAACTGTCGGATGTAGATGGAGATGCTCAAACTACTCACACTACTGAAACTGAGCACCTGAACCTACATTATGAGACAATGTTGAACATAGACGTATATGTGGATTAGTACTTTGAGGACGTACTGAGTATATGGGGGTGAAATTCATAAGTAAAACATCATCTCATCATTATAATTTGTAAAATAATGCATGCTAAATATAAATGACTCATATAAGCTGGAATATCTGAAAGAAAACTAAAATCTGTAATCATGAAAAATAAATCATACTTTGTAAATCTAGTGAGTCATAACATTTAGTTCTAAAAGTTGTACTAGTATTCTGTCTGTAAATCATACTGTTTAAGTGTAAAAGAGCTCACTTCTGAATTTGAATCAAGAAAGCTAAAATCTGTAACTATTATCTTTCTGTAAAGCATAATCTGGGTAAAGTTGTGAGCCTTTACACTTAGTTTTCTAAAAACTTTTTTATTATTCTTTTTTGTTATCTGTAGTCTGTTGGAAAAATACTTCATCTGAAGAGAGGTTCTTCTAACCGACATAAATGATGTGAGCTAACATGGAGTCCAACATCTTGTTCCCCTATGGAGAAAACCTCACGATGGGGAGAGGTGTCATACTCTTGCCAAGGTGTATAACCTGAGCTAAGTGATTACATCTGTAACTGTCATCCATATAGAAATAGAAATAATTTGTACCTATGTTGGCTACGTAGTTCTGTGGAAGATAGGGCATGCTAATCCTACACTTTTTGCTCGGTGCTAAATACTACTCCCTTTTAATCTGTATGCTCACTCTATTGGAAATCCACTTAAAAAAACTTGCATAAGGGTTATTACAAAACCAATTATGCCTTTACCTGAGTCATTCTGTAAATAAAGCTAATCTAAATTCTATAATCTTAGATAAATCTATAAAGTGGATTTCAAATCTTATCCGAGGGTTAAAAAATCAAAACTTTATTGAAAATCTGTAAACAATCTGATCATAGGATGCTTAAAGCATCATCTTTCTTGAATTATCAATATATAAACTTGGGCTTAACAACCCATGCATCAAGTTCATGTCAAAACATCATAATAATCATGCTTGATAATGAAACTAATGAAATTCATCTTAAAATCTGGAATTTACTACAATAGTCATGAAAATATAAAAATAAACATACAATTCATCTTCAAAATCTCTCAAAAACTCATAATCTTGCAAATAGCAATAATGGGTATGAACCCTAATTCAAATCTCATGTATATTCATTCAAAATTATATGAATTTGTAATTTAAAACTTGATTTTGGGCACAAAGATGGAAGAGGATCCTTGTTCATAAACCCCACATACCTTAATTGATGGTTAGATGAAGAAACTTGAATTTTGGATTCCTATTTGAGTTCTTGAAGATGAGTTCTTGCTTATCTTGTCTTGAGAATCCTCAATTTTAAGCTTTCTTGGAGAAACAATGGAGGAATTCAATTTCTTGGAGAAGAAGCTTTGGAGCTCTAGGGTTTTGCTTTGGCAGAGAATGGATGAAAATAACCATAAAGTGCTTTGAATAGGTTTAATCTTATATTTTAGACGGATTGGAGGCTTGGGAATTGACCAAGGTACCCTTTCTAAACTTTTAATCGGATCTAGGAAAGCAATATTTTTCCGAATTGACATGCCACCGCGATGCGTCACTATCGCAGTGGCTTACTGGAAAATAACAACTGGGACCTAGAAGTTCTCCGCGACGTGGAGCTATCACGGTGCACCTTTGGAATGCCATTTAGGCTATCAACGCAACACGATACAATCGCGTTGGCCTACTTAAAATTGACAACTAGAAAATTGGAGCTCAAGGAGATGCGAACTTATCGCGGAGGTCCACTGGAATTTGATGAATGGGAACTTAATCTTCACCACAACGTGGTGTTTGCCCAGATTGCATATTGCTTTACTAAAATCACCATAACTGCTCACTCGAGTATCGCATTTGGGCGAAATTGGTATCAACAGAAAGCTTATTTAATTTTTCACACTAAGGAAGGTCTAAATATGGAAAATTCTATACATAACAAAGGGTATTCATTCTTGAAGCTAACCCTCGACATTCTAGGAGTGAAATTTAGCTAGGAAAAAGTATGGGGTATTATATAGCCCCTAAACCCTCTTTTGGTTATTTTCTCTAGATTTTAAATAGAGGGTCAAAATGAAAAATAAAGGCTCGAGCCCAAACTAACCCCGCTACTCACCCAAACTCAATGTTTTAGATTAAATGGAATTGTCAGAATCCTCCTCTAAGGCTCGAAACTCAAAATATTGATCAAAATAAAACTAATCTATTTTAAGGATGTTCAAAACCATAATCTTATATAAAGCACATTTGAATGCAGTAAAGACCTTGTCAATTATTTCTGCAAATCATAAATAAGATAAAACAACTTTAAGGAAGAAGACAAAGTGGTTAGAACGTACAAATTTCTAATTTTAATATGATGGTTAGTACACTAAATAAGTATAGCTTATCCTCGAACAATAACTAAAAAGATGGTTATTTATAAACTATTAATTGATGAGGGTTGAATAGACTAATGTTAGTTGTGGTGGAGATACTATGTGTTAATTAAAAACATAGTGGTGTAATGATTAGTGGTTATAATCTGGATGGTCTAGTCTTATACGTTAATCATGAAAAGGTGAAAAGGGTCATAAGGTAGACGTTCCAAAAGGAAAATATGATGTAGTGTTTGGGAGGTTGTATTTGTTATGGCATTGTTTAGGGTGTTGTTTCCCTCATAAACTTTTCCCCTAGGATGACTGTTGATAAAATCTCAGGCTAGGGTAGGTTCCAACAAAAATCTGGTGTTGTGTGGTTTAGAGATATTTGGTGTCTCGACGTGTAGCAGTTGTTGAAATAAAGTTTATATCATTATATATAAGGGACATAATATCACATAAAAACTATTGGAACAGAGATCGAGTTAGTAGAACTTTTGAATATTTAACGTATGGTGAAAAACGCAAAAGAAGAAAGATTTTGGAATAGAGTTTGAGTTAGTAGAACTTCAGTGTGTTTGGATGTCGAACAATCTGAGTATTATATGGTGAAAAAGGAAAAAGTAGGGAAGATTTTGAGTTTCTACCTCACCTATGCTACTATAGCAACGTGCATGTCGCTATAGCAAAATAATTATTACTAGAGAAAAGGCTCAAATATGCCACTGAACTATCAGAAATGACTCATTTATGTCATCCGTTAAAAGTTGGACTCATTTATGCCATCGCCGTTACAAAACTGGCTCATCCATGCCATTACTTTTTAACAGTCGGTTTTAAAAAATAGCCTTGCCACATGGGCAGCTTATTAGAGGGCCACGTCATTTTTTATTTTATTTTTTATTTAAATTTTTTTTTTTTTGATCCATTAAAAAGAATCCACCCAATTTTTTGATCCATTAAAAATTAATTTGATCTATGCTTTTAAAATTTGATTAATTTTTCATGATCAAACAAATATTTAAAGATTTTTTTTTAAAAAACTACTACTAAAATTTATAACCAAACGCTATTCTAATTAAGCATATAGTATGTCTTTAGCATACATGAAATATTTTGTCAGCCGAATGTAAGTAACTTTTTATTTTTTATTTTTTTATTAAGCATAGAATGACATCATCAACATCAGGGGCGGCTCAAGCAAATTTATGGCCTAAGGCAAAAAACAAACGGAGTCCTTGCATTTTATTTTTTTATATAAAATTTTTCTTTTTTCTATAAATAGTATTTAATATATTTCTTAAAATTTGTAATTTATTATTACTAAATAAAAATAGGCCCCTCAAATTTTGGGGTCTTAGGCGGCCGCCTTTTCTCCTAAAGGATTGAGCCGCCCCTAATAAGCATTCAACATTTGTACGTAATACTTTATGCATCATCATTTATCATTGCAAAAACAGGAAAGCGACAACATGCCGACATATATAGTATACGTAGAGTTGGCAAAATGAGAAGCTAACTATTAATAATATAATAATAATATTTAATGTTTATATATCCCTTCAGTTTCAACTGAAAAATAACAAAAGCTTTAGTTAACGTGAATCTTTAAAAAAAAATAAAAATAAAGTGATAAAAAGCGTGGAGTGTATACTCTCTCCGTTCCCTTTTAGTTACTCGCCCGTCAATTAAAATAGCTATTTTATTATAGTATATTTATTAAATGATGTTTACTATTGTATTTGAAATTAATTTGAAGAAAAAAATAATTAATATTAAAGGTAAAATATGAAAACAATCTTAATATGTCAAAAATGACAAAAAAATGAATCGAACGAGAATGTTTTAAGAATATATTCATGAAAAATTAATCAAATTTTAAAAGCATAGATCAAACTAATTTTCAATGGATCAAAAAGTTGTGTGGATTTTTTTAATGGATAATTTTTTATTTTTTTTAAAAAAATTAAAAAAATTAAAAATAACGTGGCCCTCTAATAAGCTACCACGTGGCAAGGCTATTTTTAAAAACCATCTGTTAAAAAGTAATGGCATGGATGGGCCAGTTTTGTAACGGCGATGGCATGAATGAGCCCAACTTTTAACGGATGGCATAAATGAGCCATTTCTGATAGTTCAGTGGCATATTTGAGCCTTTTTTCTTATTTCTATAATGGTGTCGATGTTTGTTATGGCAAGATTAGGTTGCTATAGCGGGATTGATGTAGAAATTATTTAGTTTTATTTGAGTTTAGACGTTACCACATCATAAATTCTCAAGGCTTCATTATTAACGCGATGAGGGAAATAACTAATTTATGCTTCTTTTTACCCAATGCTCGTTTGGGGATGAATGGATAATAAAGTGGTATCTGTTCTAACGATTGATTCCATTATTATCAAAAATATTTGCGGTAAAGGAATACAAAACTTATTCGTCATAGTGTTAGGATCAACTCTTTAGTATGATAGTGCATTTGATATGTACTAAGGTCATACAATACATGTTAGGACAAAATTAAGTTGGAAGTGTCTTTATCGATTTAGTTTCGCATTAGGTTTAAACTAGGGTCAAATTCAAATGAGCATTTATCCTAGAATATAAAGTTGTAGGGGGGGGGGGGGCGGAAATAACCACCAAATTAAATATCTCTAATTCTTATATCCAACTTAATCGACCGTTCATTAATTTATTTTTGAGTAAAAAGTTATGACCACTTTACTGAAGACTATCTGCGCTGACAAGCTGAGGGCACCATAGCACGTTCAGGTTTCTATAGATTCATTGTTATAGCAATATTTATGTCGTTAGAATGACGCAACAACAACTTATAGCCTTATTTTTATGAGTTTCAGCCCTCAAACTCCAAAATTTTATTCCTCAGCCTTGGAGGGGCAATTTTCTCTAGTTTAGGTGAGAATCCTTTTTTGAGAAAAGATTATTACTTTTTTTAATATTGATTAGTCGGTTTATCTTCTAGAATCACTAGAATGGAAAATCTATGATGAGATTCATGAAATTATGGAAACAATTCCTGAGAATATATATTTTCACATAGAATTAATTTTAGTTTGTGAATTAACTCTTTCTAGTGTGAAATTATGGTTCAAGAAACATGAAAATTGATACTTGAGGACCTTGAATTCAATAAAGGTGGGGTCGTTAGCTACAAAAGTTCATTAATAGAATTGAGTTGAGCTTGATATATCTAAGTTGATAATTAATCGATCCTTGGATAAATTTATAGGTCGTGAATAAGGGTAAAATAAGTGGATTTGAATTTTCAAGTTATTTGTTTGAAGAGTAGTTTATTAACTACTCTAGTAATTGTTGTTTATCAGATAATTTAACCTTCAAAAACATGAAGAAGAAGAAAGATCCTCCATGGTATAGGTTATTTATTGCAGCAACTTAGCGCTCAGGCAGGTTGTAGCTTATGAGTAGTAGACTGTGGTTGGTAATTGTATCCATAATACAGATTTGATAAGAGAATTAATGCATAGGCTTGCGGGCATGGAGTTTTGATGGATAAACATGATTAATTTAATAAGGGCATAAATATGTGTTATTATATTAATGTATGAATCCTTGATGGGTGTTTTGTGTTTGTATTACTCCATGGTGGATTGTAATGTGAATTATGTGAGTATAGATGATGATAGGAGATTATGGAAGCTTATAATCTAATAACTCACCTTTAATATCTTAAAAGAGATTAACTTATTATTATGTGTGTTTGGAACATCGAATATGCTTGTCAGAGTGTAGTTATAAGAATGGATTATGATTAGAGGTGGTGGCATAATTTAAGAGATTAAACTCAAGTTAGGCTAGGGATTAGAAAGTAAATATTATAAAGGTGTATGACTAAAGCTATATTGTAAGTTGAATAGAGTTGAATGGTTGACTAATGGAGTAGGGTCTTGAACCTAGTAATGGTTTTAATGTAAGCATTCCTAGATAATAGAAGAATATCTGATTTTGATATAAATAAAGGAGGATTGGATTAATGAATGAATTACTAGATTTTAAACTCCATTTGGTTGAATGTGCACTCGTAAAATTACTACTTGAATTTAATGAATATATCTTGATAATGCTTACTTGAAAATTCGGGGATTGGTGTTCGGACATGCTATAATTTATAAAACCAATGATTCATATCTACTTGTGATTAGTGTGTTAAAGTATGATTGTTGTTTACATGAATTGATTAACTCGAGTAGACCAAATATTTGAGTTATTATCTATTGTTGCAATGAATACTTAAGGAATATAACTGATAAATAATACCCTAAATATTAATCACATATAATGAGGTTACATTAAAGGCTTATTTATTGTACAAGTATGATTGCTTATTCTTATTGTAATTATGATTTTTAGTGATATCGGTTATTATTGTAGGGTATATCCATATTTTAACATCTTCACAGTATTGATTGATATGATCCATTGATCGGATCGGGTATAACACCAGTATAGTACATAGATAAGAGCTTGTCTCCTATAGGTCATGGCTAGTGGGCAATCATAAGATCCTTAACATGTGTGTATAATGTATTTATGAGGGTGACAGTTTCTTGAGTGGACAAAATTTATGACTACTGTTATTGTTGTTGTTTACATTGGTTCTGTGAGTGAACTGGGTATATATGCTTCATTACTAATGGTGGTTTTTTTGTTTAAATTCGGAATGTATGTTGATTTCCGTTATTGTTTATTTATGAATTCTTGAGTTGATTTGAATTAAATTGACAAATGCTTAGCATATTTGTTGTTTCTATTCTCATGTTTGAATTGAGGTATGAATAATTTTATAGTCATGAATTATTGACTTGAATATTGTTGTTAAGTCATGATTGTACGTCTTACAAGGTTATAGTTATTGTGCTCATTCATTATTAAGGTTAATCAAAATAGATTGTCTTATAATAATTGTTGGAATTAAGAAAGTGAGAGATATGATGGATGATATCTAATGTGAAGGGTGATGTATGATTGGTGAGATTAAGTTGAAAGATATAAGAGGAATATCAATGGTATATATTGACTACTAGCAATGAATTACGCATAACTAAATCAGTAGGAACAAGAATAGTATACTCTTAGGTAACACAAGTAGATGAAAGAGATGTGGATTAATTGTATATAAGTTGTCATGCTTCCTTTGTGTGATTAAAATTCCTTGTACCTTTTTAGACTGGGTCCTCGAGTAGTTTCATTTTGCATTATATATCTTGTAAAATAAGTTGTAATAAGGATTTGGGTATTTTGTTACTTATTTTCAAACTTCTGCATATCTTGTTGAAATGATGGTAAGGGGTTCTCCTATCTAGGTGGATTAGAGTAGGTGCCCCCATGATCTGATAATTTAGGTCGTGACAAGTACTGAGTTAGATAGAGTGTTAGTCTACATGTATTAGGAGTTGGTTATCGAGTTATAATGTTGATGTAATCTTAGTTCAGAAAAGTATAAATAGATTTAGGATCATTGTCTTCAAGTTGGGGGAAACTCGAAGACTTGAGATCACATACCTTGGGGGTTTGTGAGTTGCTTAGGAATTAGAGTTTATAATTTGTTAGGTTACATAGGATTGAGAACTTTTGTTGAAAGGCTCACTGTGATTTTGTGAAGATGGGGTTAAATCCTGTAAACAGGTTGTGATTGTCACACCTTTTGTGAGCCAGGATTTTTTCACGTAAAAATATTGCGTTCATTACTTTCTGTTTTACTATTGGTTGAAACACGTTAGGGAACTCGCTTCAAACATTAGAACAGTTAAGCTAAAAGTAACTAATCTAGGTCGTATAGATTATCACGTCTCTAATAATTGAGCACTATGATGAAGATGGAGTATGAGGGCATAGTTGGAAAGCATACTAATTTTTGTCTTGAATTTCCAAGGTGACCGAAATTGTTTTTGCTAAGGTGACACTTATTTTGAGACAAATCATTGCCAACACAACACTTTTTTCAAAATGGATAATACAATACTCGTATTTCTTTTTGAAATATGAAAATATTTTCCAACATAATGTAACGGTATATTAATGAGACTTCATTAATGTCTCTTCTGAGCATATGCGTTGAGTTTTTCCAGCCTCAAACATTAATGGAACTTTTGTTCATTCATAACATACATGTCTAAATTCTATTAATTGTTCGCTCTATTTATGCCCTACAACCTTGCCTTAAGAAAATGTCAGTCTAAACCAACATTGCTATGCTAGCAAAATAAAGGGTAAGCAAATTCTTTTCTTCTTTTTCTATATATTTAATTTGTTTCATTTTTTACTGTTGTGTGTCATCATTGCTCTTCATTCTTTTACACTTGAAATTTCAGTTTGACAAGTGTCTACTAGCTAATCGTTAATGGTAGAATTTATTTCAATGTATACACAATGAAGAGTGTTCAAGACTGGATGTGAGGGGGTATTAAGGCTCCCATATTGGTTGTGCGTGGAATGGGCAATTGAGCTAGGCTGATGTGCTATATTTATCAAACTATTCTGACTGTGTATCTAAAATTATGAAAAGGGAAAAACACTTGGACGAAGTTAGAATAACAACATCTGAGTGCAGATAAAACCATTTGATATGCTAATTTAAGGACCAAATTGAGCTAATCTTTGTGTTCGATTGAAAAAATCTTATATTTCAAAAAAAATAAAAAAATAGCGAGCATCAATGTGATTTTATACAATATTTCTAATTTATATAAATTTTGAAAACCTACATTTTGTAACTTTTAACGCTAAATGATGATTTTTAAGAAAATCTTGGTAGGTAATACAAATACAAGAACGAGTTGTGATCAGATGATGACATTGAAGCATACTTGCATGTTTTTCTTCATGATAACGGCTATAGCATTAGTAAATTGTAAAACATACACTCCATCAAGAGAAAAGGGTTGTATTTTGCAGTGCATTGACTCTTTGGTCATTCAAGAAAGTCAATATAACGTTTCTTGTGAGGTTTTAGAGAGTAGATGTAGAGATGGAGTACCAGAATTTAATTGTGACCTCAAGATGTTGTATGAAACAAAAATAGTAGATACTTTAGGAGCAAGAATAAATTTTTTACAACAATGGTATAGAAACTTATGTGAAAAATACAGAGAAGAAATAAAAATGGAAAAAACATTAATAAGAAATTTAGCATGTTGCAAAGATAAAATAGCACCTCAATTTGGATGCGAAGAAAGATATTATAAGAAAAGAAAAAGGCATAAGAAATATAAGAAATACAAAAAATCAAAATATAAATACAAAAAACCAAGAAAAAGATATTATGTAAAAAATTATAAAAACAAGAGACCATATAGAAAGAAAAAATCTATAAAAGAATGTACTTGTTATAATTGTGGAAAGTTAGGACACTTAGCTAGAGATTGTAAATTACCTAAAAACCCAAAAAATAAACAAATATCAGAAATAAAAATAGAAGATACAGAATATATGCAAATAGATTACTTAGATTACGAATTAGAAAGTGAAGACAGTATATATGAAATTTCAGAGAATGAAACAGATAATGAAATAGATAGTGAATTAGATGAATTAAATGACTGAAGAAGATATAAAAATATTAACAAAAGAAGAATATTTAAATGAAGAAGGAACAGATCAAAAAATAATATTTGATAACAATGTATTTGATGAAATAAAAGGAAAAGAGTTAGACTTAAGTGTAGAAAAAATATTTAAAATACCAACAATAAAAAATATATTTACTAGAAAAAAGGAAGAATATTATGTAGTAAGTCAAAAAGAGCACGTAATAGACTGTAGATATGCAAAAGGTAAAGCCAGTATACCACTAGTAACAAAAAGAATAATTAATAAAGAAATAAACGATATAAAAAGTAGAGACCCAATAAAATATGTACACCTTGGAGGTACAGAAATATTAATAAAAGCATGTTTTAGAGAAGGAATAGATACACCAATAGAATTATATTTAGCAGATGATAGAATTATAAAACCTATAGAAAAAAGTATAATAACTGCCATAAAAGGAAATTTAATATACCAAAAATTTAAATTCATAATAAGTGCGAACTATTCAGTAGCAGTAACAGATAGAAATATAGATAAATCACTAGTATTATATTGGAAGATATCAGGAATAGAATTAACTCCAGGAAGTAAAATATTTACAGCAAGATGTAAAAATTTATATGTATTAACAACAAAACATAAAATAACGGGAAAAAATAAGATTAATAAGATACAAATAGATAGCCCATTTGAACAATTTGTAAAAACAATAGACTATAATGATTATAGCTATAGAGACATAGATGTAGAAGAAAATCTAGAAATAATAAATGACAGAATAAGTACAACAAAAAGAACAGCTTATGAAAAACCGGAATCATCAAGCTCATCAAAAAGAATAAGTTATGAAACAAGTTCAATGGATAATTCAAACCATTATTACATAACAGGAAAGGTAAATGAAAAAGAATATTTAATACTCTTAAATACAGGACAAGAAGAAAATTATATAGCAAAATATCTAGTAAAAAATGAAGAAATAAAAACCGACAATAATATATGCCCAGATCTACCAAGAAGCTTAATAAATACTAAAAATATAGCAGAAAAAGAAATAATAATAGGAATAAGAAAAATAAAAATAGAATTTGAAGTAAAAGAAGAAATGCAAAAAACAGACATAATATTAGGAATAAAATGGCTAGAACAAGTAAAACCATATAATATAGAACATACACAATTAACTATAACATATAACAGAGAGAAATTATTCTTAAGAAGAGCATTAACATAAAATGAAAATATATGTATTAATGAAGATAGTAGTAGAAGGATATTACAGTAGATATTATACGCCTATGATAGATACAGGAGCAGAAGCTAATTTATGTAGATATAATTGTTTACCAGAAAGTAAATGGGATAAATTAAAAACACCAATAATAGTTAAAGGATTTAATAACGAAGGAAGCTTAATTACTTATAAAGCTAAGAATGTAAAAACACAAGTATGGGATAAAATATTAACAATAGAAGAAATTTATAATTATGAACTAACATCAAAAGATATACTTTTAGGAATGCCGTTTCTAGATAAATTATACCCACATATAATAACTAGAACAGACTGGTGGTTTACAACACCATGTAAACAAAAAGTAAGAGCAAAAAGAGTTAATAATAAAATAAGAAAGAAAACGGATTGGATAAAAGGAAGTGAAAAAATTACACAAAAGTTAGAAAATATAAAAAATACTGAAGATACAATAGAATTAGTTGTATTTTCGATAAATAAAACAGAAATAACTATATTTTCAATAAATAAGATAGAAATAATTAAGAAAAAATTAGAACAATTATATAGTGAAGATCCATTAAAAGGATGGGAAAAACATAAAACTACTATAAAAATTGAATTAATAGATAAAAATAGCATAATAACGCAGAAACCATTAACATATAATTTTGATGATTTAAAAGAATTTAAAATGCATATAGATGAATTATTAGAAAAATAATATATACAAAAAAGTAATAGCAAACATAATAGCCCAGCATTTATAGTAAATAAACATAGTGAACAAAAAAGAGGAAAAAGTAGAATGGTTATTGATTATAGAAATCTAAATGCAAAAACAATAACTTATAATTACCCAATACCAAATAAGATATTAAAAATAAGACAAATACAAGGATATAATTATTTTAGTAAATTTGATTGCAAATTAGGATTTTACCATCTAAAGTTAGAAGAAGAATCTAAGAAATTAACCGCATTTACGGTACCACAAGGATTTTATGAATGGAATGTACTACCATTTGGATATAAAAATGCACCAGGTAGATATCAACATTTTATGGATAGTTATTTTAAACAACTACCTAATTGTATAGTATATATAGACGATATACTATTATATACAAAGACCAAAGAAGAACATTTAAAATTATTAGAACAATTTACGGATATAATAAAAAATTCGGGAATAAGTTTAAGTAAAAAGAAAGCTGAAATTATGAAAAATCAAATAGAATTTTTAGGAATACAAATAGATAAAAGTGGAGTAAAAATGCAACAACATATAGTACAAAAAATAATAAATTCGAAAGAAGAATTAGATACGAAAAAGAAATTACAATCATTCTTAGGATTAGTAAACCAAGTAAGAGAATATATACCAAAATTAGCAGAAAACTTAAAACCACTACAGAAAAAACTAAAAAAGGACATAGAATATAACTATAATGAAGAAGATAAAAAACAAGTTCAAAAAATAAAAATACTTTGTAAAGAATTACCAAAATTACAATTTCCAGATGAAAATAGAAAATTTATATATATAGTAGAAGCAGATGCTAGTGAATATAGTTACGGAGGAGTACTTAAATATAAATATGAATTAGAAAAAATAGAACACCATTGTAGATATTACTCAGGTACGTTTAACGAGACAGAAATAAAATGGGAAATAAATAGAAAAGAATTATGTTCATTATATAAATGTTTGTTAGCATTTGAGCCATATATTGTATATAACAAATTTATTGTGCCAACAGATAATACACAAGTACGCTGGTGGCTAACAAAGAAAATACAAAATTCAGTTACAACAAAAGAAATTCGGAGACTAGTATTGAATATATTAAATTTTACATTTATAATTGAAGTAATCAGTACTAACAAAAATGTTATTGCAGATTACATATCAAGACAAAGCTACACAGACTGATATTATAGAAGAAGATACTCTAGAAAAGATACTTAACACCCTAACTACGCTTTCAGTGAAAGTGGACAGTATGGGTAATGAGATAGAAAAGCTAAAGACTAATGAAGGTAAACTGAAGTCTATAGCTACAAATCAGCTAACTCAGCAGTGTGCAGAGCTATGTCGATCGGAAGACATTAAAATTCCAGAGCTAGAAGGAGACGTTGGGATACTCCATAAAACCCATAACGTTTATCTATCTACTTCCGCAGGTACAAGCAGAGGAGCTAGTCGACCAAGATACCAGAACATGAATATGAATAAAATATTTGAAAAACCATATACCCCAAATATACCAAAAGATCCCATGTTTATACCCCCACAAATTACCACATACCGAGATAGTCTGAACCAAGATAAAAAAGTTTATAACTACACATCCCAAAAATACATAGAAAATATCTACAATATACAAACCTTTTTAAATAGCAACCCAAAAGCTACAAATGTCCAAGAACCAGATACAAACTATATAACCCAGAAATTGACCGGATATAATAAATTAATTGCCTTACCTAAAACCAAACCAAATATAGTTAAAATTTGCTACGAATATGGACTACTTAGTACTGTATATACCACGGACGGAACTGAGATATCCACTATACCAGAAATATATGAAACATTTATCATTTTTAAAAGAATAACCAAAGGTACCTTGTTCTTTATAAAAATTTACGCGGCACCAGCAGAAATATTATTTGATGAAGTTAAAAAACCTATACAAGTTGTAAAGATAGGAATGACACGAGATATGATTATACCACAAGATATTATTTCACAACCAGAGATACCCAGAATCGAGATACCAAAATTTTATGCAAACAAAAGGATTATCGGATTATCTACGATTTTACAAGAGCTAGCAAATACATATTGCAACCAAAATCCCATATGGAACTACTATTCAAGAGATCATGTATTAATATATTCGAATTCAAAAGAGTTACGAGAAACAGATATGGAAACTATTAGGCAATGGATTATCACGTTGCTTAAACCGGAAACCAAACCTATTGCCAGAGCTATCAGGGAAAAATTTATTTCAGAAGAATTATTGACCAGATACTGCAAAACTATTGGACACAAATATCCAGATCACAGATGTTCAAAATGTAATGGAGGAGATAATGATGTCCCAGCAGTTCAGCCAGAATAAGAGATAAAGACGCCAGCTGGAAAGATAAGATCAGAGCAATAATGGAGATACAACAGATATGACAAAATAAACGGAAGACTTATTGTATAAATTATTTACGTAAAGATAAGGTAGTTTCTAAAGTAGTTGATAGCATTTAATGTAAATATTAATATAGTTTGAAATTTTACTTTATAGCCTTAGGATAGACTTATAGGTTGGAAGACTTTTTTTTTAATAGTTTTTAATTAGCCTAGCTTTTAAACTTTTGCAAATACGTGTAAAGATTCATTCATCTATAAATAGAGAAGGCAGAAGGCATTGCAAAGCAAGCCTTCATGCGTTGAAGCAAAAATTCTCTCAAAAGCCCACAATAAATATTTTGCTTAGTTATTAAAAAAAACAGGTATATATCAATGGAAAAATCTAAGGAGGAACAAAACTCAGAAATATCAAACCTACCAGAACAGGTATGTTTATTTATGATTATGAATAGCTAAATTCATAATTCCCAACAATCATGATATGATAAAATAAATTCATGTTAGTTACTTTATGGTAGAATTATTCGAGGAATAATATGTTAAGAAGTTTATTAGCAAAGCGGAAACGGAGAAAGATCCCTAAGAACTATGCCATCCTAAAGGTGAAACCAATAAGGCAAGAAGCCGTGGTGGGGAGTAACCAGAGTAGAGGCGCTGTTTAAGGGAAAAGTATCCAGATTACCATGCTAATAGTGACCGAAGAACATGTTATTTAAGAATAATCTAGTATATAGTAATCTAATATGACTATATTTTGTTAGGTACATGGTTGAAGGGAATATTTTGAAAAAAGCAATTTTATGAAAATGAATAATTATTTATCTGATGAGATGGTAGAAAATTTAAAATACTTATTTTATATGCACTTAAAGATATAACTGTAGTAGATATAAGAAAAATCATATTAGAAAAAGCATTTGGTAAATATTACATGACTAGAGTAAGTTATATACCACACATACCTAACTATTCTTACAAATACATGGAAAATAAAGATATAAAATATCAATTTTAGAAAATAGACCATTTAGACTATCTTAAAGTTTTAATATTATATATACTTAAAGACATAGAAATTAAAGATATTAAGAAAATAATATTAGAAGAAGTAATAAACTACGAAATTGAAACAATAAATGCGTTGGAACAGATATACGAAGACATTTACCCAGAAGGATATTATTCAGATCAAGACTGTGGATGTTAGAATATATAAAGAAAATTAGAGAAAGGCAAAATTGGATATATGAAGAAGTTAATTACAGAAATCAACTTGAAATAGAGAAAAAACAACTAGAAAAAAAATTACTTAAAATAAATTTAACCTTAGAAAAGGAAAGTACAAGTAATAATTTATTTAATACATACGAAAAATTATTTAATACAGATGGAAAATTAGTTATACATGAACAACAAATACTAACTAGTCAGATAAAAAATATAAACCTACGCATTGAATATAGCAAAGTTAGAATAAAATACTACACAGAAATTGCTAAAGTTTCAATAGGATAAAATAAATTAATGGATACATCTTACGAAAAGAATAAATCATTAAAAGAAATAGAAACTCAACTATATAGTCTATACCAAGAATATAAAAAATTACATATTACTAACGAGGATCCTAAAACACTAGATAATCTAATCACGACAATATCTAATTTAGAATATGAATTAATAAAACATCTTAAATCAAGAAGATAAAAATGAATATTATTCCAATCAATAATATTTATTATAAAAATAAATACCTACGTATTTATTATCTAGTTGAATCTACGCACCTAATCCGCACCCCCCTACAAATGGCTCGCAATAATATTTATTATAAAAATAAATACCTACGTATTTATTATCTAGTTGAATCTACGCACCTAATCCGCACCCCCCTACAAATGGTATCCGAAACCATTAGATTCTGTACCACATGTTTGTCTATAGTAAAGTAACTTCACATATGTATTATTTGTTTATGACTTTATCTTTGTGATTTCATTCGAAAATAATACTATTACTCATGATACAAATAAATGGAATACAATGAATTGCTTTTGTTTCCCAGCTTATATATTTGTCTCAGATCAGTTCTGAATTTCTCTCAATCCAATTTATTAACTTATACTCATTCTATTTTAATTTGTTTGTTGTCATAAACTAAAGATAAGTAAAATGTATTAAAATGTCCTCCTAATCTTATGGTTCTAGACATGTCAATGAAATGTTGAAATTAAAAGTTGTCAAAATAAAGACATTCTTTTTTAAGCGGACTAAAAAGAAAAACAAGACGAATAAATTAACACGGAGTGATTTACAACATAGGGAAGCATGTATTAATTGTAAGGATTTTAGAGAGCAAAAAATACTTTTGTTAATTGATTCACGTATGTAAAATGGTGTATAAATACACCTACAATACAAGAGACCTAAACTAAGAAGGAATTAACAAAAGTTATCAAGTACATAGTTGAAGCTAAATATAATTCTATACATCTAATATTATCTCTTATCAGTAGCTATCCTAGCATCCCCTTCAAGTGCAGATGTGAGTCAATGACAGCAAGTTTGTCAGGAAGAAATACAAAGAGTCGAACTGATGAAGTCTTCGGCAATGCCTCAGCTATCTGATCGAGGGAGCTAATATAACCAACTTCAAGGTCCTTTGAATAAACCTTTTCTCTAACAAACTGAAAGTCCAACTCAATGTGCTCACACGGGCATGAAATATAGGATTAGCAAGTGAGATATATAGTTCATAAATTATCACATCATAGATTTGGAGCAACTGGCAGAGGTATATGCAATTCCTGGAGAAGATGTTGAAGCTAAATAATTTCAGCAGTAGCTGCAGCTAAGCCTCGATACTCAAATTCAGTGCTAGAGCGAGCAACTATTCTCTGTTTCTTCGAGCACCAGGAAATCAAGTTGGGACCAAGAAAGATGCAATATTCATGCGTAGACCTCCAATAATCACGGAAACCATCCCAGTTCGTATCAGTAAAAATGTTACACTAATTAGCTAATTAGAATTGGAAATAGCCATGTCAGCAAATTCTGTTATAACTGACAGTTAGTTAAACTAGCCACTGTTCATTACTGTTATATTGAGATATTGTTCAAGAAAGGTAGTTGAGCTAATAGTTAGTTGAGAATTAGAGGGAGTGAGTCAATTCTACAATTGTATATAAACTAGTGAAGTGTACAAGAGTTCTAGAATAATACAATTCATTGCTTCCTTCTCTAAAATCTCTCTTCTCTTCTTATTATCTTCTTCTCTGTTCTTAACTCGTGGTGCTGTTCTGCAATGGCTTATTGCAAATCCTCGAATCGTCAATGATTCAAGCTATTTGGGTAATATTGGTATCAAAGATTTTTGTTCCTTAGAACAATGATGAAAAGTAATAGGGGAAATGATGGAGCAGCCAGTAGTGAAATGGGTGAACTAAGGGAGATGATGCAAAAAGTTTTGACAGAGGTGGGAACTCTGGCAGGAGAAGTGTCAACTCTCAAGGGATTGGATCAAGCAGTAATGGAAATTAGGGAGAAATTGGCCTCGACAGGTGAAAATCAAAGGGGTAAATCTCCTGCAATTGTTCAAGAAAGGAAAGGCTTAAATGATGCACCTAGGTAGTTTGATGCAAGGTCACAAAGGGAGAAAAGTACAGGCAGTTACAAAAATCATCATTTTCAATTCTCTAGGTGGTCAAAGTTGGATTTCTTGAAGTTTTTAGGAGAGGATTTGAGGTCATGGTTGTTCAAGGTGGAGCAATTTTTTAATATGGAAAATGTTTCCATGGATGAGAGGGTAAATGTTGCATCCATGCAATTTGAGGGTGAAGTTTTCCAGTGGCACTTAGCTTTCATGAAGTATAGGCAGTACTTAGATCCTCCAACATGGAGTGAGTATGCTATGGCCTAAGTTGAAAGATTTGGGGTCAGACTGTGATGATCCCATGGAAGAAATAAAGAAGGTGAGGCAAATAGAATCCGTGAAAGATTATTAGGCTATTTTTGAAAGAGATCTAACTAGAGTCAACCTGTCAGAGAAAAATGCAATCAGCTGTTATCTTGGAGGGTTAAGGAATGATTTGAATATGACAGTAAAGATAGAAATCCAAGGACCTTATCTCAAGTCTATAAATCAGCTAGGATGCAAGAGGCATATTTGGAGGCTATGAAGCAACCTGTTCAGAATTCTATTCAGAATTTCAGTCACAATAGGAGGTATAACCAAAGGTTTCAAAGTAAACCTCCCTTATTACCTACTCCTACTAGAAATGCAGTTGCACCAACATCTAAAGGGGTCAATAGAAGAACTTTGAGTCTTGAAGAAATGAATGAGAAGAGGTCCAAAGGGTTATGTTATTTCTATAATGAGAAGTATGTATTTGGTCACAAGTGCACAAACTTGAAACAATTATATTTGATAGAGGTAGTAGAGCATGAAGAAGTAGAAAGTGAACATAAAGAAGAACCAACAAATGATAATGAATAACGGATGGAATTGATTAGGCCCTTAGAGCATATGGAAATATCTGTTCATGACCTTAATGGCTCATTAGGATTCAGGACATTAAGAGTGATTGGTTACCATTCGAAGAAACCTCTCCATATTTTAGTGGACACAGGTAGTTCACATAATTTCATTGATCCTGAGGTGGTGAAGGAGCTAGGATGCCAAGTGGTATCTACTATTCCTCAGGCAGTGACTACAGCTAATGGTAATGACATGCAAGTGAGTAAGATGTGCAGACTCTCTTGGCTATTACAAGGGGTGAAGTTTTCAGCAGAATTTCAGCTCTTACCATTAGGGTCTTGTGGAGTGGTCTTAGGGGAGCAATGGCTATTAACTCTTGGAGATATCAAGATGAATTTAGGTATCTGACAATGGAGTTTTGGTACAAAGGGATAAAGCATATTCTCAAAGAAGTAGGCAGACAAATCAAAACCACAGGAGCTAGAAAGTTAGCTAAGATAT
Source organism: Capsicum pubescens (assembly GCA_030864215.1). Classification (NCBI taxonomy): domain Eukaryota; kingdom Viridiplantae; phylum Streptophyta; class Magnoliopsida; order Solanales; family Solanaceae; genus Capsicum; species Capsicum pubescens. Next base: position 232,555,609 of record CM061538.1, read on the forward strand.
CAGGTATTAACTCTCAATTGTGCATGATTTAAGTTGTGCCTTCTATGACTAGTAAAGATCAATGGAATTTAGTTGATGATAAGTTGTACAACACTATTCTATGATCCATCTACGGGAATCTTTGATCATAGAATAGTGTTGTACAACAATACTGAACCTATAAATAAGAGGCCTTACAGATATCCTTCTATCAAGAAGGACATTATTGAGGGATTAGTTCAACATATGTTGGATCAAGGGGTGGTGCAACCTAGTTGTAGTCCATTTTCAGCTCCAGTAGTATTGGTTGGCAAGAAAGATGGTACATGGAGATTATGTGTTGATTATAGAGACTTGAACAAACAAACTGTCAAGAACAAGTTCCCAATTCCAGTTGTTGAAGACTTGTTGGATGAGCTTGGGGGTTTTGTAATTTTTTCTAAGATTGACCTTAGATCTGGTTATCACCAGTTAAGGATGGCAATTGATGATATACCTTAAATAGCTTTCAAAACTTATTCTGGGCATTTTGAATATGTGGTTATGCCTTTTGGGTTATTAAATGCACCTGCTTCATTTAAGGGCTTGATGAATGTTGTATTCAAGAAATTTCTAATAAAATATGTCCTTGTATTCTTTGATGACATATTAATATACAACAGAAGTGTAGATGAGCATCTATGTCACGACTCGAACCGAGGCCATGGCCATGACGAGCATCCCGAACCATGAAGGACCGGACGCCCTTCTAACTTGTAATCATATACACCATTCATACAAAATTAAGAGAATGCAGAAAAAAATATATAGCAAAACGGAATCATGGTCATAAGTCCGATACAAGTTCAAAAATAGAAAATGAAATCCAAAACCATCTAACAACATCTGAAAACAGTCTGCAAAATCTCTACTACACGACTAATGATAAATGTCTAGAAATAAATAGGCCTTCTGAAATATAGAAGGCTCATCGACTGAACTCTACACTTCCATCTGACGAAATCTACTGTTTATCAGGACCCCTAGATTATGCCTCAGAACCTGGAAGGTAGGAAGGGGGTCAATACAGTTGTACTGGTACGCGAAGAAATCCAAAATAATGAATTTATACATATAAAATAGATGAGAGCAGATTATAAAATATCATGTATGATATGGTTCAAAACACTTGGGAATTTCTTGAATAATCATAAAACTTTCTGTCAATGGAGTTTTCTGATCTTTGAATTACTTCTGAGTTAGGTGACACTCCCCTACAAGTCTGATATTCCACGGGCTAAATGGAATATGCCATTGACTCTGCGGGGAAGCCCCCAACCCAAGTGTGCTGCAAGGGTTGGAGTGGTCTGGGTTTGATACACCACAGGGCACTAGGCCAGCATAATATAATATATCTGGATCGGTAAATCACGGTTTTGGACAATGAGTTGTCTGAATTTGTGCCTTCTTCGGGAAACCACCTAACATCTCTTTAATCCCACTTTTATCCTTTTCTAAACATGTATCATTTTGAATTCTAAATCATGAAAGTCTGATAAAGTTTGACTTCTATATTAGTCTGTATCAGTTATGGCATTGTCTGAATTGGTATCGTCATACCAAGACTTGCAAGTCATGTTTTTGGAGCCATAATGCAATAAACATGATCTTTCATTAAAATATAGTTCAGACCACCCAAACATGCAATTTGCATAAGAGATTTCATGTTTCGAAAATATAAGTCAAAGCTATCCAAAAATTCCCATTCTTTCAATAGACAAGTGGTGGTCATGTAATTTTTAACAAACCATGCAATTCTTTTCATTATATGATTATGTTAAACATTTATCACATAAACAACCCTCCCTTTTGAAATCAAAATCATAATCCAAATATGACATTACTCAAGACATTTCATATCATGTTTTTCAAGATACATTCAAAATAATTCATAGCATATCATAAGTAAAGAAAAATCATAACAAGAGAGAGATTTTTCATGAGTCATGCTCTCAATTCAATCATCAACCTTAAAACACATGCTTACATATATATATAATTTCAAATAAATTTGGGGAAAGGCCTAAAGACCAAAACAATTCCATCAAATGTTCTAAAACATGATTATATTCATAAATCCAAAACCCATTCGTTAAAATCATGATTTCTAAACCTTGTACATAATTAAAATAAGATTTCTATGCCCATGAGATTTTAGGAAAATCCCGCGTACCTCAAAGTAGGAAATTAGTGACTGATTCTTGAAGCCTACGGTTTGGGAATTCCCAATCTCCAATCAATTTCAAAAACCCACGGTTGAATCTTGAGTTATTTGGGTTTTTAGTTTGAAACCCTTGGGAGTGCTCTTAAGTAATTTGATGAAAGATACGCTTATGTTGCTAAAAAATGCCCTAAATCTCTTGTTTTCATGACTTGGTATGTGGAAAAAAGACTAGATTGCCCCTTTGGATTTTTTAAAATTCACAACAGGTATGCCATCTAAGTCTTCACCGCGTTACGACGATGGGTTCATAGCTATACCCATCGCGATGCGGTCTAATCGTGTTGAGCTACTGGTTTTAACAAATATGGATCTAGGATTCACCACGAGTGGTGCTATCGCGGTGATCCTTTGGAAATTGAAAATTGTGGATTAAGGGCTTGGTGCGACGTGATGGCTTGTCCATCGAGAATACTGAGTACTAAAATCGCTCTAACTTCTTAACCGAGTGTCCATTTTGGACGAATATTATACCGATGGAAAGCTCATTCAATTTCTCACATGATAAAAAGTCGAAATTAGGGAAATTATATATATAGTTTAAACTTTACTCACGTTGGAATTCAAAAAATGAGACTAAGTCTCTTTAACACTAAAAAAACTTTCTAGTCCTTAACTCTAAGAGCATATTACCAAGAGCTAACACATGGATGATTTTTGCGGGGTGTTACATTATCCCCCCCTTGGGATCATTCATCCCCAAATGGTGACGTAGAACACAGACAAGCATGATTTAATGTATACTAAGACCATAAAAGAATAAAGCAAGGATTGTCTTTCCATTTCGTCATTCACTAGATCAAATAGATTTGGATATCTATCTCGCATATCATCTTCTAATTCCCAAGTTGCTTCTTCAACTTTATGATTTTTCCACAACACTTTAACCAAAGTTATTTCCTTACTCTTCAACTTTCTAACTTGACGATCTAATATTGCAATAGGTTACTCTTCATAGGATAAGAAGTCTGTCACTTTGATATCTTCTACAGGAAACACTAAAGAATGGTCTCCAATATATTTCTTCAACATAGATATGTGAAATACCGGATGAACAGAACCCAGATCTGCAGGCAACTCTAACTCATACGAAACTGCACCTATCCTTCTCAAAATATGATATGGTCCTATATAGCGAGGACTTAGTTTACCTTTCTTCCCAAATCGCATGACTTTCTTCATAGGAGAAACCTTGAACACCCAATCACCAACCTCAAATTCTAAATCTCTTCTCCTAACATCAGCGTAGGACTTATGATGACTCTGAGTTGTCTTAAGTCGTTATCTAATAATTTTCATATCCTCCATCGCCTGATGAACAAGATCAGGCCCAAAAAATTACATCTCGTCTACTTTATACCATCCTATCGGTGACCTACATCATCTCCTATACAATGCCTCAAACGAAGCCATCATAATACTGGCATATTAGCTGTTATTATAAGCGAACTCTATCAATGGCAAGTAATCTACCCAACTACCTTTGAAGTCAATTACTCAGGCACTCAACATATCCTCAAGGGTCTGAATGGTGTGCTCAGCTTGCCCATTAGTCTAAGGATGGAACACAGTACTTAGGTTCACTTGGGTACCTAAACCCCTATGAAAAGACCTCCAAAAATATGAAGAAAATTGCATACCTCGGTCAGATATGATGGATACAGGTGCTCCATGAAAATGAACTATTTCCTCAATGTAAAGCTTGGCGTAATCGTCTCCCGAATAGTTAGTTCTAACAGGCAAAAAATGAGCAGACTTGGTCAGCCGGTCTACAATTACCCAAATAGAATCATACTAATTTCGGGACCTCGAAAGTCTCGTAATAAAGTCCATGTTGATCATTTCCCACTTCCACAAGGGCATGGCTATCTCTTGGGAAGTACCACCTGGCCTCATATGCTCTACTTTAACTTGTTGGCAGTTCAAACACTTGGAAACAAAATTAGCCACATTACGCTTCATATTATTCCACCAGTATATAGTTTTTAGATCATGATACATCTTAGTAGAACCTGGGTGAACAACATACCTCAAAGTGTAAGCTTCATCAAGGATTCTCTTTCGCAACCCAACTATATCAGGCACACATAGTCTACCCTGATATCTCAAAATCCCGTCACCACTAATTTCAAAAGACATCACTTTCTGTTGACCCACATCTTTATTGATCTGCATCAAGATGGGGTCTTCAACCTACTTCTCTTTAACTTCAGCATAAAGGGATGATTTAGCTACCTCATGAACAACCATTCCCCCATCTTCCGAATCCAAGAGTCACACCCCTAGATTCGCAAACCGGTGAATATCTTTCACCATCTACCTCTTACCTTTCTCAACATGAGTAAGAATGCCCATGGATAACCTTCTGAGGGTGTCTTCTACAACATTCGCCTTGCCCGAATGATAGTGCAGACTCATGTCATAATCCTTCAGAAGCTCCAACCAACGCCTTTTCCTGAGGTTCAATTCTTTCTACGAGAAAACATACTGTAAACTTTTGTGGTCAGTAAATATATCAACATGCACCCCACAAAGATAATGCCGCCAGATTTTAAGTGCAAACACCACAGCTTCTAGCTCAAAGTCATGGGTGGGTAAGTTCCGTTCATGCACCTTTAATTGCCTAGATGCTTAAGCCACTACCTTACCGTACTGCATGAGAACACACCTAAGTCCGACTTGGGATGCATCACAGTACATAATAAAACCTTTTGTTCCTTCCGGAAGGGTCAAAACAGGAGCATTTGTCAGCTTGTCTTTCAACTTCTCAAAACTATTCTCACAAGAGTCGGACCACATAAACTTCACCTTTTTCTGAGTCAACTTTGAAAGTGGTGCAACTATGGAAGAAAAACTCTTTACAAACCTTTTGTAATACCCTGCCAAACCCAAGAAGCTCCGAATATCGATTGGAGTCATGGGTTTGATCTATTTTCTCACTGCCTCAATCTTTTGAGGATCAACCTTAATCCCGTCACTAGATACAATATGCCCTAGGAAAGCAATAGCATTAAGCTAGAATTCGTACTTGGAAAATTTTGCATACATGATCTTTGAGAGTTTGAAGGATGATTAGGAGGTTATTGGCATGATCCTTCTCACTCTTAGAATAAATCAAAATATCATCAATAAAAACTATGACAAACAAGTCCAGAAACTGATGGAAGACCTTATTCATTAGATCCATGAAAGCTACAGGGGCATTGGTTAACCCTAAGGACATGACTAAGAATTCATACTGACCATATCTAGTTCGGAAAGCTATTTTGGGAATCTCTAACTTTCAACTGATGGTATCCCAATCGAAGGTCTATCTTTGAAAAATATCTAGTACCCTGAAGTTGGTCAAAGAGATCATCAATCCTAGAAAGAGGATATTTATTTTTAACAGTTACTTTGTTCAGCTGGCGGTAATCTATGCACATACGCAAGGAGCCATCTTTCTTTCACAAGAAAAGTACAGGTGCACCCCATGGAGAAACACTAGGGTGGATAAAACCTTTGTCTAGTAGGTCTACAAGCTGTTCTTTCAATTCTCTTAGTTCTGCAGGAGTCATTCTATATGGAAGAATAGAGATAGGATGGGTATCTGGCAATAAATCACTACCAAAATCTACCTCCCTATCAGGTGGTATTCCTGGGAGATCATCTGGAAAGACTTCTAAAAATTTATTTACCACAAGGACTGAGTGGAGAGAAGGATTTTTGGTATTAGAATCTTTAACTCGAGTAAGATGGTACAAACAACCTTTGGAAATAAGTTTACAGGATCTGAGGTAAGATATAAAGTTCCCTCTAGGTGCTAAAGAATGCCCCTCCCATTCTATCACCGGTTCATTTGGAAAAGAAAAAGTAAATCTTTGGGTTCTGCAGTTTAACGTGGCGTAGCACGAATGAAGCCAGTCTATCCCTAGGATAGCATCAAAATCAATCATATCAAGCTCTATGAGGTCTGCCACAGTATCCCGGCTAAAAATAGATACAACATAATTTTTATACACTCTCCTAGCCATAATAGAGTCACCCACAGGAGTGGAAACATAGAAAGGTTCTAAAATTACTTCAGGTTCAAACCCAAAACCAACAGCCACATAAGGGGTCACATAAGACAAGGTAGACCCAGGATCAAGTAACACATAAATATCATGAAAAAATATTTGTAACATATCGGTAACTATATATGGTGAGGCTTTCGCCTCTTGGTGGTTGGAAAAAGCATACAACTGGTTACGACTACTCCCGGCAGCTGAAGTGGCGCTCTTCTAAGGCGGTGGTGGTGCGGAAGAGTTTGCCTGAGACTTGGCACCCCCAACATTCCTTCTAGCAGAAGGATAATCTCTTTGGAAGTGACCCGACTGACCACATGAATAACAAACCAGTGATCCCAACTGACACCTCCCTGGATGATGCTTACCGCAAGTCTCACACCGCGGAAACGTTCGATGCTGCTGAGCCACACTGCCCTATGAGTGCGTATCCTGTGACCTGGATTTATGATTAGTCTGGAAACTGTGAGGTCATCGGTCTGGAGTTCTGGGCACTGGGGCGCTGACTGCATACTAAGCATTACCGCAATTCTTTTTTTGTCATTTATTTCCCCAATTACCACTCTGTGGCTGACTATGGTTCTAATCCACTGTTCTGACTCTCTTTGCCTGCCTATCCTTCTCCTTAGATTCAGCGATCTTATTTTTATTCTCCTCTACTTGCTGCATATGGACTGACAGTCTTGCAAAGTCCATGTCCCTGTTCAATATTGCTCCCTGACATTCAAGCACTAAGTCATCAGAAAGTCCGGATGCGAAATTCCACATTCGGGCTCTCATATTACCAGCCATCTCTGGTGTGTAACAGGCTAGTTGGTTGAACTTCAGAGTGTACTCCTGAACACTCATTTTTCCCTGCTTTAGATTTATAAACTCCTCAACTTTGGCTTCCCTCAATTCTAGAGAAAAGAACCGACCAAGGAAGGCTTCCATGAACTCGCCCCAAACTGTGGGCTCATCACTCTCACCCTTTGCATCCTCCCACTCATTATACCATTAGTTCACTACATCCTTAAGCTGGTATGCTGCTAATTCAACCCCTTCCATATGATCTACATGTATTACCCTGAAAATCTTCTCAATTTCGTTCACAAACTCTTCTGGATCCTCTTCTACCTTGGTGCCAAAAAATTTAGGCAGGTTCATTCTCATGACCTGACCCACCCTAGTAGCCTTAGATGTAATATATGCAGACCCAAAATCCTCTGACCATTGAGCCTGGGTGGCTACCAACTGTGCAAGCGTGTGAATAGACTGCCTAAATTCTGCATTAGACACTTCTCTCTCACGAGGCTGAGTGTGGTTAGTTCCCATCCGGGGAGCTCTGGGTGCCCTAGGTGGGATGGTCTGAGTAGGTAGGACTCTTGGGGTAGCATCAATCTCCAGAGTCTGAGCTCTATTTTGGGTCCTCTTCGTATAAGTGGGACGGACCTCATCTGTCTGTGCATTCTGATCGATAGTGCGACAGGGAGGCATGATTGTTTTTCTGAAACACAAGAGATCATTGATTAGTGGAAAACTCAGACTCTGAAGCACGAACTAAACCACAAAGAAGAGAAAAATTCCTAAACACCTAGTAGCCTCCTGCTTATAAGTGTGGTATGCTACACACCTATAAACAAGATTCTACCCGATGCGATTTTGCAGATAACCTGAGACCATGAATCGTGCTCTGATACCAAGTTTTTCATAATCCAAACCGAGGCCCTGGACGTGATGAGCATCCTGAACCCTAAAGCCCTGGACACCCTTCTAACTTGTAATCATATACACCATTTATACAAAATTAAAGAAATGCAAAAAAAAAAATATATAGCGAAATGGAATCATGGTCATAAGTCTTACATAAGTTCAAAAATGGAAAATGAAATCCAAAACCATCTAACAACATCTGAATACCGACTGCGAAATCTCTGCTACATGACAAAGGATAAATGTCTGAAAATAAATAGGCCTTCTGAAATATAAAAGGCTCACCGACTAAACTCTGCACTTTTATCTGAGGAACTCTACTGCTTATCAGGACCCCTAGATTGTGCCTCAAAACCTGGAAGGTAGGGGTCAATACAGTTGTACTGGTACGTGAAGAAATCCAAAATAATGAATTTATACATATAAAATAGATGAGAGCAGATTACAAAATATCGTGTATGATATGGTTCAAAACACTTGGGCATTTCTTGAATAATTATAAAACTTTCTATCGATGTAGTTTTCTGATCTTTAAATTACTTCTGAGTTAGGTGGCACTCCCCTACAAGTCTGATATTCCACAGGCTATATGGAATCCGCCATTGAATTGGCGGGGAAGCCCCCAACCCAAGTATGCCACAAGGGTTGGAGTGGTCTGAGTCTGATACGCCACAGGGTACAAGGCCAGTGTAATATAATATACACGGATTGACAAATAACGGTTTTGGACAATGAGTTGTCTGAACTCGTGCCTTCTTCGGGGAACCACCTAACATCTCTTTAAGCCTACTTTTATCCTTTTCTGAACATGTATCATTCTAAAGTCTAAATCATGAAAGTCTGATAAAGTTTGATTTCTATATTAGTCTATGTCTGTTATGGCATTGTCTGAATTAGTATCGTCATACCAAGACTTGTGAGTCATGTTTTTGGAGCCATAATGCAATAAGCATGATCTTTCATAAAAATATAGTTCAGACCACCCAAACATGCAATTTGCATAAGAGATTTTATGTTCCGAAAATATAAGTCAAAGCTATCCAAAAATTCTCATTCTTTCAATAGACAAGTAGTGGTCATGTAATCTTTAACAAACTATGCAATTCTTTTCATTATATGATTATGTTCAACATTCATCGCATAAACAACCCTCTCTTCTGAAATCAAAATCATAATCCAAATATGACATTACTCAAGACATTTCATATCATGCTTTTCAAGATGCATTCAAAATAATTCATAGCATATCATAAGTAAAGGAAAATCATAACAAGAGAGAGATTTTTCATGAGTCATGCTCTCAATTCAATCATCAACCTTAAAACACATGGTTACATGTATATATAATTTCAAATCAATTTGGGGAAAGGCCTAAAGACCAAAACAATTCCATCAAATGTTCTAAAACATGATTATATTCATAAATCCAAAACCCATTCGTTAAAATCATGATTTCTAAACCTTGTACATAGTTAAAATAAGATTTTTATGCCCATGAGATTTTAGGAAAACCACGCGTACCTCAAAGTAGGAAATTAGTGACTGATTCTTGAAGCCTACAGTCTAGGAATTCCCAATCTTCAATCAATTTCAAAAACCCACGGTTGAATCTTGAGTTATTTGGGTTTTTAGTTTGAAACCCATGGGAGTTCTCTTGAGTAATTTGATGAAAGATAGGCTTATGTTGCTAAAAAATGCCCTAATTATCTTGTTTTCACAACTTGATATGTAAGCAAAAGACTAGACTGCCCCTTTGGATTTTTTAAAATTTGCAACAGGTACGCCGTGTAAGGCTTCACCGCATCGCGGCGATGGTTTCATCGCTATACCCATCGTGATGCGGTCTAATTGCTTCGAGTTACTGGTTTTGACAAATATAGATCTAGGGTTCACCGCGATATGGTGCTATCACAGTGACCCTCTGGAAATTGAAAATTGCGGATTAAGGGCTTTGCACGATGCGATGGCTTGTCCATCGAGAATACTGAGTACTAAAATTGCTCTAACTTCTTCACCTTGTGTCAGTTTTGGATGAATCTTCTATTGACGAAAAGCTCATACAATTTCCCACATGATAAAAGTCGAAATTAAGGAAATTGTATATATAGTTTAAACTTTACTCACTTTGGAAGTCAAAAATGAGACTAAGTCTCTTTGACACTAAAAAAAACTTTCTAGTCTTTAACTCTAATAGCATATTACCAAGATCTAACGCATGGATAATTTTTGCAGGGTGTTACAATCTAGAGAACTTGAGTTCTATTTTTGAGGTTATGCAACATCACCAATAGTTTGCTAAGCAATCCAAATGCTTTTTTGTAGTAAAAAGGATTGAGTATCTAGGCCATTTCATCACTCAAGAGGGAGTATCTACAGATCCTCAGAAGATTGTTGCTGGAAGAGATTGGCCAACTCTAACAACTATTAAATAGTTGAGAGGTTTTCTTGGATTAGCTGGGTATTATAGAAGGTTTATTCAGGGCTTTGGGACTATGTCAAGACATTTGAATGATATCCTAAAGAAGGATAAGTTCCAGTGGAATAATGAAGCTTCTAAGGAACTTACACAACTTAAGGAGGCATTGAAAAAAGACATGTATTAGCTCTACCTGACATAACTAAGTTATTCATAGTGGAAACTGATGTAAGTGGAGTAGGGATTGGGGTTGTATTAATGCAAGAAGGTCACCCCATTGCATTTATTAGTAAAGGCCTTTCACCTAAACATGTAGCCTTATTAGTGTATGACAGAGAACTACTTGCTATTGTACATGCTGTAACCAAGTGGTCATATTATTTCTTGAATCAGAAGTTTGTTATTAGAACAAATCAAAAGGCTTTGAAGTATCTATTGGAGCAGAAACTACATACTAATTCACAATTGTTGTAGCTCACAAAACTCATGCCCTTTGACTATGTCATTGAATATAAAAAAGGGGTGGAAAACAAGGTAGCTGATGCCTTGTCTTGGATGCAGGGTGCTGAATTAATGACTTTAGTGCTCTCTAATACTAGTTATGATCTTCCATAAGCTATAGCAGCTGGGAAGGTGATCCTGCTTTACAGCTTCTCATTATAAAACTCATGGCTAAACCAAATTGTCATAAACAATTTACTTGGCATCATAATCAACTCAGAAGGAAATGAAAGTTGGTGGTGGGCAATGTACCTCAACTTTGACATGATATTATTTCTTTTTGGCATTCATCTACTCAAGGAGGACATTCAGGTGTAGAAGCTACTCTTAAGAGACTGCTAATTCTTTTCTACTGGAAGGGTTTTAGAGATGACATGAAGTTGTTTGTCCAGTGATGTAATACTTTTCAGAAGAATATGGCTGATTTAGATTCTTTCCCTGGCCTACTACAACCATTGCCCATTCCTGAGGTAGTTTAGTCCCAAATCAGCTTAGATTTTATTGATGATCTGACTAAATAAAAAGGATATGAAGTCATTCTAGTAGTTATGGATAGACTTAGTAAATATGCACATTTTTTACCTCTGAAGCACCCTTATACTGCTCAGTCCATAGCTGAGATATTCATGGATATAGTGGTTAAGTTACATGGATTACCTGACGCCATAACTAGTGACAGGGATGTTTTTTTCCTCAGTAATTTTTGGAAAGAATTATTTAACCTAAAAGGAGTTCAATTGTACACTTCCTCAGCTTATCACCCTCAGTTCGATGGTCAAACTGAAGTGCTGAATAGAAGCTTAGAAACCTACTTGAGATATTTTTGTAGTAAGGAACCTTATACTTAGTTTTCTTTCCTGGCTATGGCTGAATACTGGTACAGTACTTGTTTCCATAGTGCTATTCAAATGACTCCCTATGAGGCACTTTATGGGAGGCCACCTCCATTATATTTATGTTATTTACCTTTACCTTATTTACCTGGTGAATCATCATCTACAGAGGTGGATGCTACCTTACTTAACAGAGATATGGCGTTGGACTTATTAAAACACCACTTGAGGAGGGCTCAATTGAGAATGAAATAATAGATAGATTTTCATTGAAGTGACAGAGTTTTTGAGGTTGGTGACTGGGTGTATTTCAAGATTCACTCCTATAAACAAACTACTGTTTTTGGACATTCCTTCCATAAGTTAGCTGCCAAGTACTATGGGCTATTTCAAATTCTAAAAAAGGTGGGATCAGTGGCTTACTCTCTTGCTTTTCCTGATACTATTAAGATCCATCCCACTGTCCACGTGTCCTTGTTAAAAAAGTGTTTTTCATTGCCTGCTCAAATTTCACTACCCCTTGTCCTTGACATTGCTCATCCTCTTTGCCCCAACCCTGAAAGTATTCTTCAGAGGAGAATAGTCAAGAAAGGTGGAAAAGCTGGGGCACAAGTTTTAGTCAAATGGGAAGGCTTACCTACTGATGATGCTAGCTGGGAGTTCTATGAGGCCTTGAAAGTCAGATTTCCTTATTTTGATCCTTGAGGACAAGGATCACTTTTAGGGAGGGAGTATTGTTACACTAATTAGATAATTAGAATTGGAAATTGCCATGTCAGCAAATTCTGTTATAACTAATAGTTAGTTAAACTAGCCACTATTCATTACTGTTACATTGAGATATTATTCAAGAAAGGTAGTTGAGCTTATAGTTAGTTGATAATTAAAGGGAGTTATTCAATTCCACAATTGTATATAAGCTAGTGAAGTGTACAAGAGTTCTAGAATAATACAATTCATTGCTTCCTTATCTAAAATCTCTCCTCTTCTTATTCTCTTCTTCTCCGTTCTTAACTCATGGTCCTGTTCTGCAATAGCTTATTCCAAATCCTCGAATCGTCAGTGATTCAAGCTATTTGGATAACATAAACCCTTAAGAAGAAGCTTCGAGGAACACTAGAGATGTTATCCATAAGTCATTGTTCCTTTCAAAAATAGAATACACACTTCAAGGCCCAAAAATGACATCGAGTAGGGGGATACATAAATTGGCATAGCTTGTTAACAAAAAAGGACACATTTGGACGGGTAATCGAGATGTATTACAACGTGCCAACAAAACTCCAATACAATACAGGATCATTGAATGGTTTGCTACCTATCTTAAAGTGTTGCAAGCCACCAGCCATAAGTGTGGATATAGGTTTTTCTCCTTCCATATTTGTATGTTGCAGGATGTCACGAATATACATTGACTAAGAGAGTACTAAACCTGAGTTAGTATAATGCACTTCAACACTAAAAAAATACGGTAACTTACCCAAGTCCTTCAAGGAGAAGGTAGATGAGAGTTAATGAATCAGATCACTAATAAAGGTTTTAAAGTTACCTGTGATAATCAAGTCATTAACATACACCAAGAACAAAGTGAAAACTACATTAGAATTATGAATAAATAGAGAGGTGCCTGACTTAAACGAGAAAAAATCAACTTGAAATAAAGCAGCTCGTAACCTGTCGAACCAAGCTCGAGCTGCTTACTTAAGATTTAAAGAGCTTTATGAAGATGAAAAACATGAGTAAGATGTTTAGGATCAACAAAACCATATGGTTGAGTCATATAGACCCCATCTTGCAAATCACCATGAAGAAAGGCATTTTGGACGTCAAATTGTTGCAAAGATCAACCTTTGAACAAGGCTAGAGACAACACTACCTGTATAATCGTAGGTTTTACTACCGGGATAAATGTTTCATGGTAATTAGTTCCACCCTCCTCATTGGATCCCTTTGTAACTAAATGAGCTTCGCATTTTTCAATGGAACCATCTGGATTGAGCTTAAGCTTAAATACCCCTTTAACCAACAATGTTTGTTACATTACACATGGGGACAAGGGTCCAAGTGCCATTTTGAATGAGAGAATTTTATTCTCTTGCATAGCCTTCCTCTAATGAAAATCCTTATTGGCTTGAGTAAACTAAGTTGGTTCAGGTGGTAGTGAGGAATTAGGAAGTGGATATTTGGTCGACAAATTTGCACAAGGTTGAGAATACTTAGCTTTAAAATGGGTGGACATATGGTGATGATTGTGTGTGGAAGATAGATATGGAACTAAATTTGGTACAGAGTTTGGCAAAGAAGAAAGGTCATCTATAGAAGGTAAAGATGGTAGAAAGGTAGGAGACACTAGAGATTATTGTGATGAAAGGGAACCCAAATCTGTAGAGACTAAGGAAACTGGATTATTAGTGCAAACTAGTAAAGGAGGAATCCATGGTGTAGAAGAAGGTCCTATCACATGCAACCTAAAAGTAGCATAAGTAGGAGGGGATATCACTGGGGGCAGGTAGTTGTGGCTTAGGAAAGGAAAGGTTAAATCATCAAACACTATATGACGAGAGATATAAATCGGCCAGTTGGAAGATTAAGGCATTTATGGCCTTTTTGATGCAAAGCATAACCCAAGAAAACACATTGAGATGATCTGAAGGCAAGTTTATTAGAGATATAGGGTCATATGTACGAATATCAAGCGCAACCAAAAACCTTCTGGAAATTATAATCAAGCACTCTTTGATGTAATTTGTCAAAAGGAAAAATGTATCAAAGAACCAGAGTTGGCATACGATTGATAAGTTAGACGGTGGTAGAAAAGGCAACATCCCAAAAGTGAGAAGACAATGAAGCATGATACAATAATGTTAGACTCGTATCAACTTTATGACAATGTTTGTATTTTGCAGAAATATTTATTCATGAGTATGAGGACACAATATTTGATGCATGATATCAAGTTGTTCAAAAAGTCTAGAACACTTTTGATATTCATCATCCCAATCTGACGGAACTACTTCAATTTTGCACTCAAAATAATTTTCAAGTTTTAACTTAAAGCACAAGAATATAGAATAAACTTCACTTATGGAGGACATGGGATAATACCAAGTGAATTTTTCACAATCATCAATAAAAATAATGTAATGATAAAATTTATTGCTTGCTAAATAAGGTGCAGGGCCTATACATCAGAGTGAATTTAAAGGGTTTGGGAAGGCTGCTCCTTAGATCAGGGAACTGTTCCCAGATACGTTTGTGCAACAAGAACTAGGAGGTGTATGTAAAGTAAGAAATGTAGGAACATAGTAAAATAAAGACACAAGGTGTTTTACGTGGAAACTTCTTGCTCAAGGGAGAGAAAAATACGACCTGCCTCTAAAATTTCTAAGCTCCACTATATTTAAGCTACTTCTTGAATACAGACTCTAAGGATTATCCTCCTAATACTTGGTTTCCTAGCAATAACTCTATTACAAAGAAACCTAAGAAGTAACTCTACTACCTCCACCTCCAGCTAACTCTAGCTAGACTCCTCAAGCTAACTCTAGCTTGGACAATCACCTAACTCTAGATGATTATACAAAGAGATTGTTACACCACAATACCTACTCCAATCATAAGCTAATGTAGGCAAGCATTTAGGTACAAAATGCAAAGGCTCAACTATAACAAGAAAATAAAGATATAACTCGATGAACAACAGGTTCCTTATTATAGTTCCAGCCTTTGATGCAGCACAACAACACTTTAGAAAGATTTTTAATTGTGAATATATGGAAGTGTTGGACTTCTCTTTGAGAAACATGAGCAATATATATTATGACACAAGAAGACCTAGGAGAAATCTCATTGGTTGAGGTAAAAAGGCAGCAACAGCTTTCCACCAACTTTTGTACTATGTGTCAGCTGAATTTTGACTGTGACAGCAACAGGTGAGCCCAACCTATTCCCTTAATGCATATAAGCCTTTTTCATCAAAATAATAGCTTCAAGAAATAGGTCCCAAGCTATGAATTTGTCAATCATCAAAACTAAGGACAAATTCCCTTTTTATGATAATGAAAACCCCATACAATCATATCAGTATACTCAGCATATTCAATTAACTTTTACATGGTACAACCTACACCTCAGCAACACAACTTAAGGCATACACTGATGCATATAAGAATACAAGCATCATCCATCTTATTTGCCCCATCACTGATGCCTATAGGATTACATGTATCCTCCACCTTATTCCCTCTATTAATGAACATTGAGTTCCTCCTATATGAGAAAACTCTACTATAGACTACACAAGAGAGAACCCCTATCATCAACACACAAACTATATGCCAGTTTTATCAACTCAAACATGCACATTAAGTTTACTCTACACAACAATTATTTCCCCCCTTTTGACATCATTAAAAATGCTCGGAGTAAACTATGCATAGATAAGCAAGCGTGTTAATTCATGGACATTGAGGCAGTATTTACATGAGCAAAGAAGAATTAGATAGTAAATACAAGTGATAGCACAAGTCAATTTTCATTCAATCATGCATACATCAGTACCAAAAACCATACACAAACAATAACCAAAAAATATTAAAAACAATTATGCCAAACATTTATCAGAAATAAAAATAATTGAGAGAACTAGGGAAACAACTGGGAAAAGAGAGGGGGAACTAGATAGGATATAATTTCAGGGAGGAGCTTTAGACAAATATTCTTAGTTTCCAATTCCTCCACCCTTTCCTGAAGGGTAGCACTTGCAGCACACACTTTCTGTTTGCTAAAGCATCCTTCAACATACCTATTTTTGCATCTCTAACATGACCTGAACCAAGGACTAGTTTTTTCAGATGCCTCAAGTCCAACTGAGATATGAGCCCACCCCTAATACTTAACTATAACCACCCTGCGACCTATGTCAGATGAATTCCAAACATATAGTAAGATAGAACAATAATAAATTAAATACAGTAATTAAAGTCTATAACCAAAATCCAATAACCTCAATAAAATATCCAATAGGTGTCAATCCCAAATCCAATACCAATATCAAGGTTGACATAAATACCGACACCGCCCATGCCCATAATAGTCCCACAAAGCCTCTAGCAGAAATTAAAGAACATCCGATCGGGACATGCCCCCGACCATATCCAAATCCAAAGTCCAAGAAATAAAAATAATGTAAAGAATTCCATATCATGAAATATAGTCTTCCAAAGTATGGAATCTCACCACTTCAATCTATGTTGTCCCCGAATCCAAATCACTAAGCAGGAGGAGGAGTATGACCAGTTTTTGCATCGTGTGGGGATACAACACCCGAAGATGGTTAGTAGAGTGAATTCTAGTATGTACTCAGGAATAAGGATAAAATAATGACATTATTCAAAACCAAAGTAAATAACCATAAGCAATCACATACACATATACATATATACCATGCCTGGAAAGGGAATCGGGTTTAGCATGCATTTAAAACTTTTAACATGGTTTGTGTAGCTTTGCCACCCAAAAACCACCAACGGGATACATGGGTTCTGCCTCCCTACTGAAAGGGCCCTAGTGCGTGAAGCCACACGGCTAAAGAAAAGAACCTGGGATGACTAGTACATACCCCAAATATAAAGTGTGACATCATGCACACGATCATCAAGATCAAACTTCACATCGTCAAAAATAAGTTTCCAGTTTTGGTCCCTCTGGGACCTCCACCTTCCATTGTCTTTACTACATACTATAACAACCCATATTTCAGGCTAGAATGTAAACCGTCATTCCTATGCGTAATAGTTCCAAAAGCCAATAAATCCTATGAAATTTAGTGTACTAATCAATTATGTAGTGTAGGAATCT
The DNA here is from genome assembly GCA_030864215.1 of Capsicum pubescens. Classification (NCBI taxonomy): domain Eukaryota; kingdom Viridiplantae; phylum Streptophyta; class Magnoliopsida; order Solanales; family Solanaceae; genus Capsicum; species Capsicum pubescens. The sequence goes on from CM061538.1 coordinate 232,573,195, forward strand.
AGTTGAGAATAAATTGAGATCATAGAGGTCCCTTAACTCAAATACAATATGAAAGCTTTCCTATTGATTGAGTTTTAGTGAGCGTCTAAACTTGGTCAACTTTCATCGATCGTAAATTTTTGTATATAACTAATTAGGGGGCCTACTATATATTAAATGAAAGGTATTTGAGTGATCTTTCCAACTCCACTGGCTTTGCCTTAATCCGATATCAGGGTAAAAAGTTATGCCCACTTTACTGAGAGGTATCAGTCTGCCGAAGTGCGACAGCCAAACAGATGGACCATTAAGCCAGCGATGGCTCGTCAAGTTTCCCATCAAGACTTAAGTAGTAAGCTCTTTTTATAGCCAATAAATGATTGTTAGAGCGACGGTTCATCACTATACTAATGGTCCATCAACCAAACCATCAGTTAAGGCTGAATCGTGTAAAAAATGCATTTTTAACGGGGTATTTTGGTACTTTTCCTCCACAGAAACTTCTGACACGAATTAAATTATATTCTAAACATTATTAATCAAGTATTATCAGTTATACAACATCAAAATCCTCTTTTTACTCTCAAAAATAAGATCAAACTAAGGTTTTCTCCCAGAACAGGAAATCAAGAAAATCAATCCTTAAGTCCAAGATTTCCAAGGAACGAATCAAGATTCAAGTTCTACACTTTAAACCTTGTAATCTAAGGTACGTGGAGTTTTTCAAAACTACATGGGTATGATTAAAATGTTTCAATAACATTTACACGTTGAGAAATCATGAATTTATAAATGGGTATTGAAATTTCAATTACAATTATGCATTGTGAATCCTTCTTTATAACGAAGTTTTGGTCTTGAGGCCTTCCCCCTTGAACTCAATTATTGTTCACACATATATATATATGCATGCATATGGTTTGATGTTTGAAACTTGAATTGAGAGCATGAAGAATTATAATCCCTCCCTTGTTATAATACCTCTTGTTTTCATATATTGTGCATTATTCGATAGCATATTGAGAAGCATGATTCAAATGTCTTTGCTATTTTAAGCCTTGATTTTGAATATGAACTGAAGAGAGGGTGATTCTTGCTAATATAAATAAAAAGTGGTGATTCAAAGAGATTGCATGGTTTGTTACAAAATACTTAACCACCATATGTTTGTTAAAATATTAAAAGGAGAGAGCCTTTGCATAATTTGACATATGTTTTGAAATTTGAATTCTCTTAAACTGTTTGAATGATATGGTGGTCAAAAATTTATATTTTGAATGAAGAGACTGGAACATGATATTTTATGTCTTAGAAGATACGACTTACAAGTCTTGGTATGACGTTACCAAAATAGATAATGCCATAACAAACTCAAGACAAAATAGAAGTCAGATTTTATTAAGATTTTTAGAATTTGAGTTCTTAAATATGCATGTTCAGAAAAGGTTAAAAATGGGCTTAAGAGATATTAGGTGGTTACCCGAAGAAGGCACGAGTTCAGATAACTCATTGCCCAAAATCGTGTTTTCCTGATACGGGTTATTTTGTCCCCAAGAGGGATTATACACTGTCCTAGTGCCCTGTGGCGTATCAGACTCAGAAACTCCAACTCTTGCAGAAAACTTGGGTTGGGGGCTTACCCACTAAGTCAATGGCGGATTCCATATAGCCCGTGGAATATCAGACTTGTAGGGTGTACCACCTAGCTTAGAACTAAGACAAAGATGTTAAGTGATTTGTAGAACTATTTTTAAAGGCCTATTTACTATGCCCATGGATTTTCAAATGGTTTATGATAATGTATTTTTTTTATAAAATGCTCTCTCTTATGTTATTTATTAAAGCACATTATTTTGGATTGCTCTGCGTACCAGTACATATGTATTGACCCCCTTTTATCTCAAGATCTAAGGTACAATCCTGTGGTCCCATTTAACAATAGGCTTGAGTGTGTCAGAAGTTGCAGTTGGTGAGCCTTCTCTATTCCGAAAGGCCTGATTTTTAGATTTTGTTGTTTTTGTCTATTTATGGTCTACTAGGGGCCTTGTCCTAGTTTTAGACTAGATATTGGTTCCTATGTATTAGAGATTTCGCAGACTGTTGTTAGATGTTGTTAGAAGTTATGAATTCCATTTTGGATTGATCCTTTGAATTATATTATTTGACCATGATTTCGTATCGATATGTATTTATGCATTGTCTTTTATAATATGTGAACATGTGTATGATGTCCAAAAATTGAAGGGCGCTCGGGCCTTCATGGTTTGGGATGCTCATCGTGGCCAGGGTCTTGGCTCGAGTCGTGATAAACTTGGTATTAGAACACGGTTCATGGTACCAGGGTGTCTGCAAAATTGCATCAGGTAGAGTCCTGTTTATGGGTGTATAGCGTGCCACACTTATAAATTGAAGGCTATAAGGCATTTAGGAATGTCTCTCTTCTTTCATGACTTAGTTTGTGCTATAGAGTCTGTATGTCCTCTAATTAATGATTTCTTGTGTTACAAAAAGTTACCATGCCTCCCTGTAAAATCAATGAACAAAATTCTCAGGCTGAGAATGTTCGTCCCACTCATGGGATGCAGACCCATAATAGATCTCACACCCCAGAGTTTGTTCCTACTTCGAAAGTTCCTCCCTTTCCAACTAGTCCACCTCAGGCTCCACGGACCAATGTTAATCGTCCCCAGCCTCCACAGAGAGAGGTTTCAAATGCTAAGTTCAGACAGTCCATCCATATAATTGCACAGCTGGTAGCCTTTCAGACTCGTTAGTCTAACGATGTAAGTTCTGTATTAAGTTCATCTGAGATTACCCGAGTTGGTCAATTCATGAGACTGAACCCCCCTATGTCCACTAGTACAAAGGTGGAGAAGGACCCTAAAGGGTTCATTGATGAGTTGGAGAAGATTTTTAGAGTTATGCACATGAATGAGGTTGAAGGTGTGGAGTTGACAGCCTATCAACTGAAGGATGTGGCAAATCAATGGTATAATGAGTGGAAGGATTCAAAGGGTAGTGATATTGAGCCTTCTATGTGGGGTGATTTTGTGGAGGCTTTTCTGGACTGATTCTTTCCCCAGGAATTGAGGGAATCCAAGGTTGAAGAGTTTATGAACCTAATGCAAGAAAAGATGAGTGTTAAGGAGTACACCTTAAAGTTCAATCAATTATCCCGCTATGCCCCAGAATTGGTAGGTAACATGAGAGCCCACACGAAGAAGTTTCCATCGTGTCTCTTGGATAATTTGGTGATATAATACAAAGGGGTAATGTTGAATAGAGATATGGATTTCTCCAGATTGTCCGTTCATATACAACATGTTGAGGAGTAGAAGAAGAGGGTTGCTGAAGCACGGGAGAAAGACAGGCAGGCTAAGAGGGCCAAATCTACAGACTAGACTAATAGTCCGCAACAAGGTGGTAATTGGTGTAACAGGTGGCTGAAGAAAATTTTTTGGGGTAATGCTCAGTCTGCATCCAACGCTCCAGCTCCCAAACCACCAGTTGATCGGCAATTTCAGAATTCTCAGCCTAATAAAGGATCAAGAGCATAGGGTACTCTGTCCCAGGGCAGTTTAGCTCTACCACATCAATCATTTCTGTGATGTGGGACTTGCAGTAAACATCATCTAGAAAAGTGTCAGTTGGGAAGCTCGGTATGTTATACTTGTGGGAAGTCATGCCACTTTCAAAGAGATTGTTCTTCCGCCAGAGGGAATTTCGGGGGTGCCAAGTCCCAAGCTAATTCATCAGTGCCACCACTTCCCAAGGGTACTACTTCAGTTACCGAGAGTGGTTGCAATTGGTTATATGCTTTGACTAATCTCCAGGATGAAGAGGCATCACCAGATGTGGTCACAGGTACTTTACGAATTTTCTCCCGTGATGTGTATATGTTACTTGATCCTGGGTCTACCTTGTCTTATGTGACCCCGTATGTGGCATTCAGTTTTGATTTTAAGCCCGAAAATATTCTGGAACCCTTCTCTATTTCTACTCCTGTTGGTGACTCTATTGTGGCTAGGAGGGTATATAGAAACTGGGTTATGTCCATTTTTTATCGTGATACTATGGCAGACCTTATAGAGCTTGATATGGTTGACTTTGATGCTATCTTAGGGATGGATTGGCTCCACTCGTATTATGCCACATTAGACTGTAGAACCCGAAAATTTATTTTCTCCTTTTCGAATGAGCCAGTGATAGAGTGGGAGGGGTATTCTTTAGCACCCAAAGGGAAATTTATATCTTATCTTAGAGCACATAGGCTTATATCTAAGGGTTGTTTGTATCATCTGATTTGGGTAAAAGATTCTAATACTGAAAGTCCTTCTCTTCGATCTATCGTTGTAGTTAATAAATTTCTGGAAGTCTTTCCCGATGATCTCCCAGGGATAACACCTGATAGGGAGATATATTTTGGTATTGACTTGTTTTTAGACACTCGTCCTATTTCTATTCCACTATACAGAATGGCTCCTGCAGAATTGAAGGAGTTGAAAGAACAGCTAACAGATCTTCTTGACAAAGGATTTATCCGTCCTAGTGTTTCTCCTTGGAGTGCCCTGTACTCTTTGTGCATAAGAAAGATGGTTCCCTTCATATGTGTATAGACAACCGTCAGCTAAATAAGGTCACTATTAAAAATAAATACCCTCTTCCTAGAATATATGATCTTTTTTTACCAAATTTAGGGTGAAAAGTGTTTCCCAAAGATAGACCTTCGTTCGGGTTATCATCAATTGAAGGTTAGGGAGGCAGATATTCCCGAAATGGCTTTCTGAACCCGATATGGCCATTATGAGTTCGTAGTTATGTCCTTCGGACTGACTAATGCCCCTGCTACTCTCATAGACCTTATGAATAGGGTGTTCCATCAGATTCTAGACCTATTCATCATAGTTTTCATCGACGACATCTTAGTTTACTCCTAGAATGAGGAAGATTATGTCAGTTACCTATGAATTATCCTTCAGACCCTGAACGATCATAAATTGTATGGAAAAATTTCCAAGTGTGAATTCTGGCTTAGTGCTATAGCTTTCTTGGGACATATTGTGTCTAGTAAGGGAATTAAGGTTGATCCCCAAAAGATTGAGGCAGTGAGGAAATAGCCTAGACCCACAACTCCAATCAATATTCAGGGTTTCTTGGGTTTGGTAGGGTATTACAGGAGGTTCACAGAATATTTTTCTTCCAAAGCTTCTCCACTTATCAAGTTGACGCAGAAAAAGGTGAAATTTATGTGGTCTGACTCATGTGAAAGTATTTTTGAGAAACTGAAAGATAAGTTGACTATTGCGCTTGTTTTGACTCTTCCTGAAGGTACAAAGGGTTTTGTTATTTACTGTGATACATCTTGGGTGTGTACTTATGCAGCATGGTAAGGTGGTAGCTTACGCATCTAGGTAGTTAAAGGTGCACGAGCGAAATTACCCCATCCATGACTTATAGTTGGCAGCAGTGGTGTTCGCACTTAATATATGGCGCCATTATTTATATGGTATGCATGTTGATATATTTATTGATCACAAAATTTTATAGTATGTTTTCTCGCAGAAAGAACTTAATCTCATATAGAGACGGTGGTGAGAATTGTTGAAGGACTGATATGAGCTTGCACTATCATTCGGGTAAGCAAAATATAGTAGTCGACGCCCTTAGCAGGTTGTCAATGGGCAGTCTTTCTCATGTTGAGAAAGGGAAAAGAGAGATGGTGAAAGATATTCACCGGCTTACAAATCTAGGGGCTTAACTTTTGGATTTCAAAGATGGAGGAGTAATTGTTCATGAGATAGCTAAATCTTCCCAATGTGCTGAAGTTAAGGAAAAACTGGTCAAAGACACCATCTTGATGCAGATTAAGAAAGATGTTGTTCAACAGAAGGTGATGGCTTTTGAAATTAGAGGTGATGGCATTTTAAGGTATCGGGGTAGGCTATGTGTGCCAAATATGGATAGATTGAAGGAAAGAATTCTTGATGAGGCTCATACTTCGAGGTATGTTATTTACCCAGGCTCTACAAAAATGTATCATGATCTTAAGATAATTTATTGGTGGAACAATATGAAACACGATGTTGTTGATTTTGTTTCTAAGTGTTTGAATTGTCAACAAGTCAAAGTGGAACATTTGATACCAGGTGGTACTTCCCAGGAGATAGCCTTGCCTATATGGAAATAAGAGATGATCAATATGGATTTCATCATGGGGCTTCCAAGGTCTCGAAACCAATATGACTCCATTTAGGTGATTGTAGATCGGATGACCAAGTCAGCTCACTTTCTGCCTGTGAGAACTATTCGGGATATGATTATGCCAAGTTGTACATTGAGGAAATAGTTCGCTTACATGGGGCACCAGTATCTATTATATCCCATCGAGGTACGAAATTCTCTTCACAATTTTGGCAGTCTTTTCAGAGAGGTTTAGGTACCCATGTGGACCTTAGTACTACCTTCCACCCCCAGACTGATGAGCAAGATGAACACACCATTCAGACTCTTGAAGACATGTTGAGATCTTGCATAATTGACTTTAAAGGTAGTTGGGTAGATCATTTTCCATTGATAGAGTTCGCCTACAATTATAGTTACCATGCTAATATTCAGATGGCTCCTTTTGAAGCACTTTATGGGAGAAGATATAGATCACCAATTGGGTGGTATGAGGTAGGTGAAACCCGATTATTCAGGCTTGATCTTGTTCATTAGGCAATGGAGAAGGTGAAGATCATTAAAGAGTGACTTAAGACAGCTCAGAGTCATCAGAAATCCTATGTCGATATAAGGAGAAGAGAGTTAGAATTTGAGGTTATTGATTGGGTGTTTCTCAAAGTATCCCCTATGAATAGAGTCATGTGTTTCGTAAGGAAAGGGAAGCTTAGTACTCATTACATAGGACCGTATCAGATTTTGAAGAGGATCGGTGGGGTTGCCTATGAGTTAGATTTGCCCGTAAGCCTGGCTTCTATTCATCCAGTACTTCATGTGTCCATGTTGAAGAAGTGCATTAGAGATCATTCCCTAGTGTTTCCTTTAGAGAAGATCAATGTGAAAGACTCATTGTGGTATGAAGAAAAACCCGTTGCCATTTTGGATTTCCAAGTTCGAAAGTTGAGGAGCAAGGAAATAGTTTCGATTATGGTGATGTGAAGGAATCAAAAAGACAAGAAAGCTACTTGGGAGTCAGAAGATGATATGCGTGAGAGGTACCCGACTCTTTTAGAAGTCATGGATGATGATTTAGAAGGTACAAAACCTATACTACTTTTTTTCTTCCATTTAGTTCTTTAAATTGTGCTTGTTGTGTCCCGAGCCATTATTCAGGGATGAATGATCCCAAGGGGGGGATAATGTAACAACCCGCATTTCGGGCTAGAATATAAATCGTCATTCCTATGCTTAATAGTTCCAAAAACCAATAAATCCTATGCAATTTAGTATGTTAATCAATTATGTAATGTAGAAATTTATTTGAGTACGAATTGAGATCATAGAGGTCCCTTAACTCAAAGACAAGTTGAAAGCTTTCCTATCTATTGAGTTTTAGTGAGTGTCTAAACTTGGGTCATATTCCATTGACCATAATTTTTGGTATATAAAAAATTAGGAGGTCCACTATATATAAAATGAAAGGTCTTTGAGTCCTTTTTCCGACTCTACTGATTTTGCCTTAATCCGATATTGGGGTAAAAAGTTATGCACATTTTATTGAGAGGTGTCAGTCTGTCGAGGTGCGATGGCCAGACTGACGGACCGTCAAGCCAGCGATGGCCCGACTGACGGACCGTCAAGCCAGCGATGGCCCGTCAAGTTTCCCATCAAGCCTAAAGCAGTAAGATATTTTTATGGACAAGAACTGACGGTTTGAGTGACGGTCTGTCACCAGACTGACGATCCATCAACCAAACTGTCAGTTAAGGATGAATCGCGTAAAAAATGCATTTTTAACGGGGTATTTTGGTTATTTTCCTCCCCAGAAACTTCTCACGCGAATTAAATTATATTTTAAACATTATTAGTCAATCATTATCAGTTATACAACATCAAAATCTCTTTTACTCTAAAAAATATGATCAAACTAGGGTTTCCTCCAAGAATAAGAAATCTAGAAAATCAATCCTTAAGTCCAAGATTTCCAAGGAAACAATCAAGATTCAAGTTCTACACTTTAAACCTTGTAATCTAAGGTCCGTGGGGTTTTTCTAAACTACATGGGCATGATGAAATTGTTTCAATAACATTTACACATTGAGAAATCATGAATTAACAAACGGGTATTGAAATTTCAATTACAATTATGCATTGTGAATCCTTCTTGATAACGAAGTTTTGGTCTTGAGGCCTTCCCCCTTAAACTCGATTATTGTTCACTCACACACACACATATATATATGTATACATATGTATGCATATGGTTTGATTTTTAAAACTTGAATTGAGAGCATGAACAATTATAATCCCTCTCTTGTTATAAAACCTCTTGTTTTCATATGTTGTTTATTATTCAATTGCATATTGAGAAGCATATTTCAAATGTCTTAGTTATTTTTAAGCTTTGATTTTGGATTTGAACAAAAAAGAGGGTGATTCTTGCTAATATAAATGAAAATTGGTGATTCAAAGAGATTTCATAGTTTGTTACAAAATACTTGACCACCACATGTTTGTTGAAATATTGAAAGGAGAGAGTCTTTGCATAATTTGACATATGTTTTGAAATACGGATTCTCATAAACTATTTGAATGATATGGTGGTCAAAAATTTATGTTTTGAATGAAGAGACTGAAACATGATATTTTATGGCTTAGAAGATACGACTTGCAAGTCTTGGTATGACGATACCAAAACAGATAATGCCATAACTGACTCAGAATAGAATAGAAGTCAGATTTCATTCAGATTTTCAGAATTTGAGTTCTTAAATATGCATGTTCAGAAATGGTTAAAATGGGCTTAAGAGATGTTAGGTGGTTACCCGAAGAAGGCACGAGTTCAGATAACTCATTGCCCGAAACCGTGTTTTGCCAATACGGGTTATTTTGTCCCCAAGAGGGATTATACGCTGGCCTAGTTCCCTGTGGTGTATCAGACTCAGAAACTCCAAATCTTGCGACAAACTTGTGTTGGGGGCTTACCCTCAGAGTCAATGGTGGATTCCCTATAGCCCGTGGAATATCAGACTTGTAGGGTGTACCACCTAGGTCAGAACTAAGACAAAGATGTTGAGTTATTTGCAAAACTGTTTTAAAGGCCTATTTATTATGCCTATGGATTTTCAAATGGTTTATGATGGTGTATTTTTTTTTATCAAATGCTCTCACTTATGTTATTTATTAAACCACATTATTTTGGATTGCTCTGCATACAGTACTTATGTATTGACCTCCCTTTAACTCAGGATCTGAGGCATATTCTTGGGGTTCCGTTCAGCAATAGGCTTGAGTGTGTCAGAAGTTGCAGTTGGTGAACCTTCTCTATTCTTGAAGGCCTGATTTTCAAATTTTGTTGTTTTCATCTATTTATTGTCTATTGGGGTCCTTGTCCCAATTTTAGACAAGATATTGGTTCCTATGTATTAGAGATTTCGCATACTGTTGTTAGATGTTGTTAGAAGTTATGAATTCCATTTTAGATTGATCCTTTGAATTATATTATTTGACCATGATTCGGTATCGATATGTATTTCTAGATTGTCTTGTATAATATGTGAACATGCGTATGATGTCTAAAAACTGAAGGTCACTCAGGCCTTCATGGTTCGAGATGCTCATCGCGGCCAGGGTCTCGGCTCGGGCCGTGACACACATACACCTTTAAACCTATATTATAACCATTTACACATTCCAACCATTTTCCAAGGAGTATTTTATTAGCCATTACCCATTGGTATCGGCATACCAAAATTAGAGCTTGCAAGTCTATTCATTTATGACATACCAAAGCCATTAAACCAAATTGACTCCAAAGTCTCCAACTAACCAAAGCCATAGCCACCAAGGCCTTTCCAAAATCATTTAAAACCAAACTAAACCATTTAGGTTCCATTACCATATTATGTAATGTAAAGGTTTCCAGAATAATCAAACTATGTGACAAAATCATTCTCATTGGCATTTTAACAAATATTTTGAGGGTATATAGTTTCCAAAACCAAGTATCAATTGACCGTTCCCCTGCAACCACATGTGCAAACCATAATTATAACTTAAAAACCATAAGTAAAAAATGGGGAAGTATTATCCAACCAAGAACAACCAAACCCCCAACACCTATTTCGAAACCAAAATAATACCACAATAATACCATGAAAAACCATTCATTAAAACATGTTTTTTTTTAACTAACAATGAGGGAGGAGTAACATGCCTTAGACACCAAGGAAGACGGAGACAAACCACTTTTGAAAGCCTTAATTGATTCCTTCAAAGAAACCCTAGCTTTTTCTTGACCCAAGAGCTTGAGAGAGAGATTTGAGAGAGTTTAAAGAGTGTTTGATTTTGAATAATAGGTTAATAAAGTCCCAAAAGGTGTTTTATGTCGTGGGATTAAAAGAAGTTAAGAGGGAAACTGTCCAGAATGCCCCCCCAAACTTAAACTGTAAGAATTCCCGCAGGTGGGTACGATTGGAACTTCAACTCATAACCACACCATACGAGTGGTACCCTCCAATCGTATCCAAGAAAGAAAGTTAGACTTCATTGACCAACTTACGACTTCCTTGCCAAACTCGTATCAACACCATAGGACTAGTACCCTTAAGTCGTACCCTAAGCAGAACATCTAAGGCTAAACACTGGACAATATACGGTTTGGACCCTACCTCTCATCACATCAACATACGACTCATATGGAGTCTTCCCGTACCAAGGATAGAACTTTGCCAATATCACACTAACCAACATACAAATAGGGTCCCTTGACCCATAACCATACCATACGACTAGTATGGTGAGTCATATGATCAACAGAAGGCTCAAAACTCAGGAAATTTCAAAAGCCAAAACCCAGGTATTTCAATTATTTCCCACTTAGATCATTCATCCTCAAATAATGGAACGAGGAAGTACAAGCACAATTTATACCCTAAAACCCCTACTCTGACGTCTAACTAAGTTAGAAAACAAAGATGTTACGAAGAGCACATACCTTCTGCATGAGTTTTCAGAGTAGAAACCAGGAATGGATACTTGGACTTCATGTCCTCTTCAGCTTCCCAAGTAGCCTCTTCAACCTTGTGGTTCCTCTATAAAAAATTTATCGAGGACACATCCTCGGTACATAATTGATGAACCAACTGATCTAAGATCTCAATCGGGACCTCCTCATAAGACAAAGAATCCAAAATACCAATATCTTTGATAGGCATAATTTGCAAAGAATCACCCATACACTTCCTCAACATAGAAACATACGGACCAACATACCGAGGACCAACATACCAAGGACTTTCTCAACATAGAAACCCTCCTCAAAATCAAGTACGGACCAACATAACAAGGACTAAGCTTCCCCTTCTTCCCAAATCGCATTACTCTCTTCATGGAAGACACTTTCAAAAACACTCTATCCCCAACCTCGAACTCTAACTTTCTTCACCTCACATCCGCATAGGACTTTTGGCAACTTTGGGCTACTTTAAGTCTATCTCGAATTACCTCTACCTTGTCTATAGCTTGGTGAACCAAATCTAGGCTAAACATATCTGCCTCACCAACCTCAAACCACCCAATAGGAGGCCTACACCTCCTACCATATAATGCCTCAAACGGAGCCATCCTAATGCTAGAGTGGTAGCTATTATTATAGGCAAATGCTCAACCCAACTACCACCATAATCTGTCACACAAGCACAAAGCATGTCCTCCAACATTTGAATAGTCTTTTCTGCTTGCCCATCTGACTGTGGGTGAAAAGTTGTACTAAGACTCACCTTAGTCCCTAAGCCTTTTTTAAACGACCATTAAAAGTGAGATAAAAACTGTGTACCGCGATCCAAGATGATAGAAACAGGCACCCCATGCAACTTTACAATCTCTTAAAGATACAACCCTGCATAATCCTCAACTGAGAAGTTTGTCCTCACTGGCAAGAAATGAGCAGACTTTGTCATCCCATCCATGATGACCAAAACCAAATCAAACTGATTCCGATATCGAGGAAGACCTATAAAGAAACTGATGTTGATCACTTCCCACTTCCATACAGGAAACTCAATTTCTTGATACAATCCTTCGGGCCTCAGGTGCTTAACTTTCACCTGTTGACACACCAAGCATTTAGCCATAAAGGTGGCTACATACCATTTCATATTGTTCCACCAATACATCTCTTTAAGGTCATGATACATATTTATTGAACCTGGATAAATAGCATAGCACGACTCATGCACCTCACCAAGATCCTCTCTTGCAAATAATCTACATCAGGAACACATAATCTCACTCGGTACCGTAGGGTATCATTACTACAAATCTTGAAGGCCATCACCTTTTGATGAATAACATCACCCTTAATCCTCATCAAGATAGGATTTAACATCTGTTTCTCTCATATTTCAGCACCAAGAGACGACCGTGCCACCTCTTGTACGAATATACCACCATCCTTAGAGTCCAAGCGACGAACTCCAAGGTTAGCCAAATGGTGAATGTCCTTCACTAACTCCCGCCTCTCCTTATACATATGAGCTCGAATCCCTATGGATAACCTGCTAAGGGCATCAACAACCACATTAGCTTTACCTAGATGGTAGTGAAGACTCATGTCATAATCCTTGAGAAGCTCCAGTAATCTCCTTTGCCTGAGATTAAGCTCTTTCTGAGTAAACACATACTGCATGCTCTTATGATCAGAAAAGATGTCCATATGCACTCCATATGAATAGTGAGGCCAGATTTTCAACGTAAACACCACAACTAACAATTCCAAATTATGAGTCAGATAATTTCTCTCATGCACCTTCAACTGCCTAGAGGCGTAAGCTATCACCTAACCATACTGCATCAAGACACAACCAAGCCCCATAAAGAACGCATCACAATAGACCACAAACCCATTTGTACCTTCCGGCAAAGTCAAAACTGAAGCCGAAGTTAGCTTATCCTTCATCTTCTCAAAACTACCCTCACAAGTATCAGACCACAAGAACCTCACCTTCTTCTGAGTCAACTTAGTCAATAGGGAAGCTATAGAAGAAAAACTCTCTACAAACCTCCTGTAGTAACCAGCTAAACCCAAGAAGCTCTGAATATCGGTTGGAGTCATGGGTCTAGGCCACTTTCTAACCATTACAACCTTCTACAGATCTACCATGATCCCTTCACTAGAAATAAAATAACCCAAAAAATAACAGCGTTCAACCAAAATTCATATTTTGAAAATTTGGCATATAACTGCTGCTCTTTCAGGGTCTGCAACACAACATGGAAGTGATCGGCATAATCCACTCACTCTTAGAGTACACCAAAATATCATCTATGAACACAATAACAAATAAGTCCAAAAACTAACGAAACACCCTATTCGTCAAATCCATGAATGTCATTGGGGCATTGGTAAACCCAAAAGACATAACCAGAAACTCAAAATGCCCATACCGAGTACGAAAGGCAGACTTAGGGATATCTGCCAACCTAATATTTAATTGATGATACCCGATCGAAGATCAATTTTGGAGAAAAACTTAGCACTCTGCAACTGATCAAATAAATCATCTATCCTTGAAAGGGGGTACTTATTCTTTACTACCACCTTATTCAATTGCCGATAATCAATACATATCTAAAGTGACCTATTCTTCTTACACACGAACAACACCGATGCACCCTATGGGGACATACTAGGATGGATGAAACCCTTGTCTAAGAGATCCTTTAGTTGCTCCTTAAGCTTCTTCAACTCGGCCAGAGTCATTCTATATGGAGGAATAGAAATTGGACGAGTGTCTAGAACGAGATCAATCCCAAAGTCAATCTCTATATCAGGAGGAACACCAGGAAGGTCATCAGGGAATACCTTAGGAAATTCATTCACCATAGGAATGGAACGCAAAAAAAACTCTCCGAGTTATAATCCTTAACCCAGACTAGATGATAGAGATGCCCCTAGGATATTAATCTCCAAACTTTAAGATGCGATATGAACTCCCCGTAAGAGCTAGGGAACCACCCATCCACTCAATAACCAGCTCGTTAAGGAATTTAAAGACAACCTTATGGGTCGGACAGTCTATAGATGCATAGCACGAGTACAACTAATCCATCCCTAATATGACATCAAAATCCACCATATCTAATTCAAATAAATCCACAATAATTTTTTTACTACCAACAGATACCACACACCCCTATCGACTTTTTTAGCAATTAAAAAATCACCTACCGAGTAGAAAAATGGTTTGAAACACACTTAGGACTAAAACTAAAATGTACAGCCACAACGGGTAACACAAGAAAGAGTGGACCCCAGATTAAGTAAATAGTACATATAATGGAAAAAGAGTTTCAACATACCATTCAAGACATCATGTGATGACTTGGACTCCTATCGGGTAGTGAGAGCATAGAGACAGTTTCGACCAATACCGGGGCCATATGGTGCACCCTTTGGTGTCGGAGCTGAAGAAGAGGCAACCAAAACCTTCTTCTCCCCCGAAGCAACCTTGGCCACTGGACAATTCTTAATCATGTTCCCTGGCTGACCACAGCTGAAACACTTATCCTTTTTTTCTTCACAGTAACCCTAATGCAATCAATTATAAAATTGGCAAAGAAGATATGATGAAGCTAACTAAGCCCCACTAGCCTAAAATTGGGCACCCTGCGCCTTAAAGTTATTTCCACCTTAGAAATTCTTGTCACCCGATGGATTTGGTTAGGGAGAACTAGTCGTCGAGTAAGACCAAGAATTATCCAACTTCTCCTTGGACCATTTACTACCATCCCGACCACTTTGCTGTTTGCCACCACCCTGCTCAAAAAATCAAAATTTCTTGCCTTGCCTCTCTACTTTCTAAGCCTGATTCTTCTTCTTTTCCTCTACCTACTGCATGTATATCACCAATATGGAGATATCTATGTCCTTGTTCAACAAAGAAGCCTTACTTTCTAAAGTCAACTCTCAAGACAAACCGGAAGTGAACTTCCTCATCCTCTCCCCCATACTAAAAACCAACTCCGGTGTATACCGCGATAACTGGTGAAACTTCAAGGCATACTCCTTGACTGAAAACTTGCCTTGGTTCAGATTTACAAAACTTTTGTGCTTTTGCTTCCCTTAACTCTTGAGAAAAGAAGCGGTCTAGAAAAATATTAGAAAAAATCACCGACATAGATGACTCAACATTATCACCCCTTGCCTGATCCCATTTCTCTTACCATTGGTACGCCATATCTTTCAGTTGATAGACGGCAAGATCCACGCCCTCTACATTAGTGGCATGCATAACATAGAAAATCTTTTCCACCTCAACCAGAAAATCTTGAGGATCTTCCTCAACCTTAACACGAGTAAAGGTTGGAGGATTCAACCTCATGAACTGGACAACCCTTGTGGCCTCAGAAGATGGAGTACCAGAAGTACCACACTCGACCCGAAAAGCTACCAACTGTGCCAACTTACAGATAGACTGACGAAACTCAGGATTCGTCACTTCAGCCTGAGGAGCTTGGAAAAGACTAAAGAGAACAGATGGAACTCTAAGATAATTGGGTACTGGACCCTAGACCAGGTATGGACCCCATAAGTTGAATGGGCCCCATAAACATTATCCTCAGGTAGGACAGAGGAGTTTTTGTGAGTTTTAGATCTTCGAGGGGGCATGATCTGAAAAGCGAACAAATAGAAATTAGAGAAGATTTCAGGACCTTGGACTCTACAGCTTGAAAATAGAACACAAGAAAGAAAAACATTACTAAATTCCTTGTAGCCTCTCCCTTATGAGTGTGGAACGCTACACATCATTAAAAGAGACTTTACTCGACATGAATTTTTGAATTCCCAATTGACCATGAACCTAGGTCTCTAATACCAATCTAACATAACTCAAACTAAGGCCTAGTCGTGTCGGGTGCCTCAAGTCTAACTAGGACCAGAGACCACCCCCAATACCCAACCATAACCGCCTTGCAACCTATGTCAGATGAATTGCAAACATATAGTAAGATAGAACAATAATAAATCAAAGACACTAATTAAACTCTATAACAAAATCCAACAACCTCAATCAAACATCCAACTAGTGTCAAACTCAATGCCAATACCAATACCAAGGCTAACACCAATATCGACATCGCCCATGCCTATAGTAGTCCCACAAATCCTCTAGCCTAAAATAAATAACATCCAGTTGGGACATGCCTCCGACCATAGCCAAAATAAAAGTCCAAGAAACAAAAATAATGTAAAGAAGTCTATATCATGAAATGGAGTCTTTCGAAGTATGGAAGCTCACCATTTCAGTCTGACTCTAAGCTGCCCTGAATCTAAGTTACAGAGCAAAAGGAGTAGTATGTCCGGTTCTTGCATCCCGTAGGGATATAGTGCCCAAAAATGGTAAGTGTCATGACCCAAGTCGGGACCCTGGCTGCGACTAGCATCCCAAGCCATAGAGGCTCGGGCACCCTTCTACATCTTGTAATCATGCACATTACTCATAATTATAAGCTGCGGAATTATAAACCATTATGGAATCATGGTCATAATCTGAGTTTTATTTAACAGTATGGAAATAAGTAAACCAACATATAGACAACATCTGATTCAGTCTACAAAATCTCTACTACATATGAAACTAATAAACTGTCTGAAACTGGGACAAAACCCCCCAGTGGACCTAAACCATAGTAAATAACAAATGACTGAAAAAGATTAGGCCTCTCGGAATAAAGAAGGCTCACCAACTGCATGCTTCACTTCTTCCTGAATAAACCTATAGCTTAGCAGGACCTCTAGACTGAGCCTTAGACCCTAAAATATAGGGGGTCAATATAATTGTACTGGTACGCAGAGCAGTCCAAAATAATGCGTTTATATATATATATAAAATAGGTGAGAGCAGGTCATGAAATATTATGTGTGATCTAATTTAAAATATATGGGCAAATCTTTGATAATCATAAAACAATCATATCAATGCAGTTCTATTCTTCGTATTACTTCTGAGTTAGGTGGTACACCTTATAATTATACGACCCCATGGGCTATATGAAGTCCACCCTTAACTCGGCAGCTAATCCTCCAACCCAAGTTTGCCGCAAAGGTTGGAGTTTCTAATTTTGATACGCCACAGGGCACTAGGCCAGCGTATAATCCCCTTGGGGACATAATAACCCGTATTGGCAAAACATGGTTTTGGTTGTCTGAACTCGTGCCTTCTTTGGGTAACCACCTAACATATCTTTATGCCCATTTTTAACCTTTTCTAAACATGCTTAATTCTAAGTTCAAAATATGAAAAACTGAATAAACATCTGCATTTTGTTCTATTATGAATTACCATGGTATTATCTGTATTGATGTCGTCACACCAAGACTTGCAAGTCGTATATCTATGCCATAAAGCGCCAGGTATGATTATTTCATTATAAATAATGTTCAGACCACTTAAACATGCGTATAGTATAAGAAAATTCACATTTCAAATCACAAGTCAAAATCATGTAAAAAATTTCCATTCATTCAACAATTTTCAATAAGTAGTGGCCAATTTCTCAAAACATTCCTGAAATTCCTTCATATATTATTTTCAGCATTTAAATCATAATAATATTCCTCCCTCTAATTCTTAATCATCATAAAATTCATGTAAAATAATGAGGCTCTTGACTCATTCTTTAAATCATGCAATTTAGGATTTCATAACTTGTTAATCAAGTAGTAGCACAATAGGAGAGGGGAAAGATTTGATAAATCATGCTCTCAATTCATGTATCAAGGATTCAACACAAACATACATTTATACTAGTCAAATCACTTTCAAGGGAAGGCCTAAAGGCCAAAATAATATTATCGAGGGCTTCAAAAGCATGATTATAAGTTGTAAATCCGAAACTCTTTTTGTAAGTTCATGATTTCTAAGCCTTTAACATAATTAAGAAGAATTTACTAGGCCCATGTAGTTTTGGGAAACCCCACATACCTTAGATCACTTAGGAGGAAGAGTGGAAACCAAATCTTGCTTAAGTTTTCTTAAACTTCTTGACTTCAAAGATGAACTCTTGATCTATAAGGGAAGGACTAGGGTTTTGATTAGAGAGAGAGAAGTAGTTTTCTCATGTATTTTACCCTAATGACACTTTAATTTCGTGTTATGATAGAGATAGGTCAAGGAAAAAGACTATAATGCCCTCCACTAGGCCAGTTATTATTTTAAAACACGTGAACTGGGCATCGATGCATTACCAGATGCGATGCGTCGAAATTGCATTGGCCAACTATTTCATCGACACGGCGCGTTGACTTTGCGTTGGTTCACTGCATCACCGACGTGATCATTGATGCGGCATGTCGACTTCGCATCGGGCCACTGTTTCTAACATCCAAACACACCCCGCCCCTTGTCCGAAAAAAATAAAACTTCTACGAGACATCCCTTTCACTCCCCCGAACATGAATCAACTCTAAAATTTATATCTCAAGGTTGGAAAATTTGATTTAGAGATCACACAAGTTTAGGATTTTAAAATATTACTAAGTCCTTTTGACACTTAGGAAATTTTTTAGATGACTAACCCCTTATATATACTACGGAGTGAGGTATTAAATTGAGGATATCATGGGGTGTTACAGTTAGCAGAGTGAACGATAGCATATAATTAGGAATAAGGATTAAATAATGTCATTATTCAAAACCAAATTAAATAACTATATGAAATCACATACATAAATACATATGTACTATGTCAGGAAAGGGAACTGGGTTTAGCATGCATTTAGAACCTTTAACCAGGGTTGTGTAGCTTTTTCATCCTAAAACCACCCATAGGTTGTATGGGTTCATCTCCCCCAACTGAAATGTAACGCCCCAAAATCTCATCCCGGAGTGTCACATGGTACTTAAGGCTACAAGTAGCCCCAAGCTAACCCTTTGAGCCTATTACTACATATAATAACTTATCTAGAGATGAAATAAACAAAACACTGGTACTGTCATATCATGTCTAACTTAAATCCGAAGCAAATACTTAGTCCCAAAAACCACAATACTGGAAATCTCAACATACTAACAATCTGATAACTAGTCTGACAAAGCCTCTACGACTCCATGAACTAGAGATCCATTGGGAAAGGTCCCCAACTGACACAAACTGAACTCAAAGTAATAATATATCTACTAACATACTGAAATGTCTAAAGACAGGTCCTCGAACCATGAGGACTCATGACTGCGGAGATGTAGACAAAGGTACTCGAAAATCACTGACGAGGCTGGGACTGAGCACCTAAACCTACATTATAAGATAATGTAACACATAGACGTATATGTGGATCAGTACTTGGGAATGTACTGAGTATACGGGGGTGTATGAATTTACATAAAATAGTATCAATACTCTTTAATCAAATCATGCATACAATTAGGAATGACTCACATAGCTTGAATAAGTCTAAAATGTAAAGCTCATAAATCATGTATAATGAAGCAGGTAACACAAATCTCATGAGTCATTATACTTAACTTTAAAATCTCTACTCTCCTCTTATTCTCAATACTTGAAGTCTAAAGGAACTTTAAACAATGCTTTCAAACTTATACTTTTATCTCAGGGAGAGTAAAACTTATTTGAAACTCAAGGACTCAGGACTCTTTGAAACTTTAAAACTTGGGAACTCTGTGACTCTTGGAATTACATAACTTTGGACACTTGGGAGTTTATTCTAACTGACATAAACCATGTGAGTTACATAGAGTCCAACGTCTTGTCCTTCTAAGAAAGAAACCTCACATTGGGGAGAGGCATCATACTCTTGCTAGGGAGTATAACCTCAACTCGGTGATCACTATCTTGGCCTCGGGCCCGTAAATCTCAGTCCTATGGTGGCACGTAGTTCTGGGGTATGAGACGTCGGAATCATACCCAACTCGGTGCTAAATACTACTCCCATACTCATCTTAGAACTCTTAGGAAATCCACCTCATATAACTCAAGGTTCTATACTGAAGAACAAAATGTATTACTATTTGCTTAAATAGAACATCAATGTGGATTCCAATTCTATTAGGACCAAAAAGGTCAAATATTTCTCAATAATCTCAAAGTACTCAAATAATAGGTGCTTATAGCATAGAAGTTTGTGAAATTGCAATTCTCAAGTAGGGATTAGTGGCCCATAGTTCAATCTCATGTTAAGACTCATCTAAATGCATACTAGAGATCATAAGGATTCATAAATCATATAGAAATCTGAAATTTCAGCATTTTGCATTAAAATCTCAATATACTCATGTATCTCAATTTCTAAAACATGGAAATTATCATAATCTCAATAACAAAAATAAAGGGTACAAACCCATACTCCAATTTTCATAAGAAAAATATGTGAAATCTTATATTCTTTTAATTTAAAATAACTTTTGGGCACAAGGAAGAAATGAGTGTCCTTGTTCAAACCCCACATACCTTAGATTCTGACTTGTAGATGAAAAAGCTTGCTTAAGACTCTCTTTTCTTACTTTGAGTGAGGGTTCTTGAAACCTTTGTCTTGGGAACCTCTAATCTCAACTCAATTTGTGAAAGCTACGGTGGATTCGTGAGATTCTTGGAAGAGGTTTTGGGTACTTAGGATTTTTTGTTGAGAGAAAACTTGAAAAAAAACTTTATAGAATGCTTGTAAATGACTTCAATTTGGTGTTTGTACAATTTAAGAGGCTTGGAAAGAGTCCAAAGTGCCCTTTTTAACTTTTGTACGAAGTTGGAAAAATTAAACTGGAAAACCCAATTTTATGGGCCACCGCGATGCGCCTCTATCGCGGTGTCTCACTGGAATTTGACAATTGGAATTCCGAGGGTCACCGTGATGCGGTGCTATCGTGTTGTCCCACTATTTAGGACCTGGAACTTCAGCGCGATGCGCCGCTATCATGGAGTTCCACTGGAAATTGACAATTGTCAAATAGACCCTCTCCGCGATGCGCCAAGCACTAAAATAACGTTATTTTACAACTAGGACTTAAATTTGGCATAACTTCTTGCCCGGTTATCAGATTTGGCTGGATCTTATATCGTTGGAAAGCTAATTAAACTTTCCACATAATAAAAAGTCAAAATTAGGGAAAATTCTATATGGTTAAAATGATACTCACTTTGGAAATCACTCCTTAACCTTCTCAAGGAGAAATTAAGCTTAGGAAAAATTTCAGGGTATTACAATATCTCCCCCTTGGAAACATTCGCCCACGAATGTTTCTAGTTAAGCTAAGAGCATGGAGAAAACTGAGTACGTAAAGCTGGAAGAACTCGTTAAACTGACTCTGTCTTTCTAAACTCCTGAACACTTTAGAGAATGCATGAACTTAATAAAGGTAGATGCATAGCTGAAACTTTTGATTAGAAAAGGGCTAAAATAAAAAAAATAATACCTTCAACTTGATTTGAACTCACGGAGAAGAGGTGCGGGTACTTGGCTCGCATGTCTACCTCGGCTCCCTAAGTAGCGCACTCAACTGACTGGTTCCGCCATAAGACCTTGACCAAGGGAACCTCTTTGTTCCTCAGTCTACGGATCTGGTAATCTAGAATCTCAACGGGAATCTCATCAAATGAAAGACTGTTTTGAATATCAACACTCTCTGAAGGATCCACTACAACGAAATCACCAATATGTTTTTAAGCATGGAGACATAAAAAATAGGATGAATAGCTGACAATTCTGCGGGCAACTCAACTTCATAGGATACTTTACCGACACGCTCAAGACTCTGTAGGGGACAACATAATGAGGACTAAGCTTACCCTTTTTACCAAACCTTTTCACCCCTTTCATGGGTGAAATCTTCAAGTACAGCAAATCACCTACCTCAAACTTAAGATCCCTTCTCCTCACATCGGTATATGACTTTTGATGACTCAGAGCTGTCTTTAAACTTTCTCTAATCAACCTCACCTTCTCCATAGCCTCAAATACTGTATCAGGCCCAATCATAGCAGCCTCACCCACTTCAAACCAACCTATGGGGGATCTTCTTCTATCATACAGAGCCTCAAATGGTGCCATCCTGATGCTAGCATAATAACTATTGTTATATGCAAACTCGATCAGTGGCAATTGCTCATCCCAACTATCTTTGAAATTAAGTGCACATGCCCTCAACATATCTTCTAGAGTTTGAATGGTCCTCTCAACTTGACCATCTATCTGCGGATGAAAAACGGAACTCAAATGAACTTGGGTGCCAAGACCCTTCTGAAATGTTCTCCAAAATTGAGAGGTGAACTAAGTACCCCTATCTGAGATGATAGACAAGGGAACTCCATGCAACCTGACTAACTCCCAAATACACAATCTAGCATAATCCTCAGTTATATAGGATGTATGTATGGGCAAGAAATATACTGACTTAGTCATCCTATCTATAACAACCCAAATAGAATCATGGTAACAACGCGAAAGAGGTAAACCAGTCACGAAATCCATATTCACCTCTTCCTACTTCCAAGTGGGTATACCAAATTCTTGCATTACACCACCAGGTCTCTGGTGCTCTACCTTAACTTGTTGGCACGTCGTACACTTCACCACAAACTCTGCTATATCCTTCTTCATGCCTCTCCACCAATAGATTTCCCAAAGATTGCGGTACATCTTGGTAGTGCCGGGATGAATAGAATATCGCACGCCATACGCTTCAGCCATAATTCTCTGTCTTAGATCATCAATACAAGGAACACATAATCCACCCTTCAACCTCAACACCCTATCTCCCTCTTGGGAGAAAACCTCTACCTTTTGGTCCTTAATTGACCTCTTCAGTCTGACTAACCAATCATCTAAGTCTTGTTTCTCCTTCACTTTCGAAACTAAAGAGGATTCGGAACTACTTTGCACCAAAGTACTTCCCTCAGCAAAATCAAGCAACTTAACACCCAGTCTAGCCAAACGATGCACATCACGAGCTAACTCTTTTTTACCTTCCTCTACATGAGAACACTGCCCATAGACAACCTACTAAGGGCATCTGCCACTACATTGGCCTTGCCCATGTGATACAACATACTCATATCATAGTCCTTTAATAATTCTAACTACCTCCTCTGTCTAAGGTTTAACTCCCTCTGAGAAAAAACATATTGGAGGCTTTTGTGATCAGTAAACACATCAACATGAACACCATAAAGATAGTACCTCCAGATTTTCAAAGAAAAAACCACAGCAGCTAATTCAAGATCATGGGCTGGGTAGTTCTTCTCATGTGGCTTCAACTGTCTAGAGGCATAGGCTATAACCTTACCTCTCTGCATCAACACACAACCCAAACCAACTCTAGAGGCATCACAATACACCACAAAACAATCTGTACCATCAGACAAAGTCAACACAGGGACTGAGGTGAGTCGAGTTTTCCACTCCTGAAAACTCTTTTCACAGGAATCTGACCAAAGGAACTTAACTTACTTTTGAGTCAAACGGGTCATGGGAGAGCAATAAAAGAGAAAACTTCAAACAAACGGCGGTAGTAGATAACTAGACCCAAGAAAATCCTAATTTTTGATGGAGAGATAGGTCTGGGCCAATTTCTTACAGTTTCTATCTTTTAGGGATCAACCTTAATGCTTTTGGCTGAAATAATATGACCCAAAAAAGCTACTGACCTTAGCCAAAATTCACACTTACTGAATTTGGCAAACAACTGATGATCTTTATGAGATTGCAAAACAATCCTAAGATGATCTGCATTGTCATTCTCAGTACGGGAGTAAACAAGGATATTATATATGAACACTATGACAAACATATCAAAATACTGCTTGAACACTAATTCATGAGGTCCATGAAAACTGCTGGAGCATTGGTTAACCTGAAAGACATAACTAGAAACTCAAAGTGACCATAACGGGTTCGAAAAGCTATCTTTGGGATATCACACTCCCTTACTTTAAGTTGATGATAGCCGGATCTAAGGTCTATCTTCAAGAAATAACTCGCACCTTGCAACTGATCAAACAGGTCATCAATTCTCGGAAGAGAATACTTATTCTTGACTGTGACCTTATTAAGCTGACGATAGTCAATGCACATACACAAAGAACCATCTTTCTTTCACATGAATAGAACAAGTGCGCCCCAAAGTGACACACTGGGCCTTATAAAACCTTTATATAAAAGATCTTTGAGTTTCTCTTTCAACTCCTTAAGCTCTGAAGGTGTCATACAATAGGGGGAATAGAAATAGGCTGAGTGTCGGGAAAAAGGTCAAATCCCAAATTCTATCTCTCTATCTAGAGGTACCCCTGGTAGATTTTCTAGAAGAATATCAGGAAACTCATTAACAATGTTGACTGACTGAATAGTTAGAGCCTCGAACTTAGTGTTTTAACTCTAACTAGGTGGTAGATGCAGGCTTTGGATATAAGCTTTCTAGCTTTAAGATAAGAGATAAAATGACTCTTAAGAGATACCGAACTCTCGGAGCACTCAAAAACTGGTTCTTTAGGAAACTGAAACTTGACCACATGGATACGACAGTCTATAGATGCATAACAAGAATGAAGCCAATCCATACCCAGAATAAGGTCAAAATCCACCATTTCTAATTTTATAAAATCATCAAATATGACTTTATAAAGAATAGTAACAAAACAATTTCTATACACTTGCTTACCAACAACTGACTCTCCTACTGGAGTGGAAACTAGGAAAGGCTCAGGAATCTTTTTGGGACTCATTTCAAAATTTACAATGACTAATGGGGTCACATAAGAGAAACTTTAACGGGGGTCCACCAACACATAAACATCAAATCAAAAGACACGGAGCATACCAGTAACAACATCAGGAGAATCCTCTTGCTCCTGATGGGATGGTAAGGCATAGAATCTATTCTGGCGCTGACCGCCAGCAGTGCTAGATAAAATGCCCTGAGCAGGGACAGGACGGGCTACAGGAACTGGTGCACTAGTAGTCTGTGCCTGAGGTCGAATATCTCTGCTCCCCTGCCTAGCATGCGGACACTCTCTAAGTCTGTGTCCCAACTTTCCACAACCAAAACAACCTCTCTGGTTTGCTAAACACTCACTGGGATGATCCCTACCACACTTAGCACAAGGAGAATAGCGGGGTTTGTTACCTATACTGTTCTGAGATCGGGACATAGAAGACCTATTTCCTTGTTTTTTCTTTCCTCTAGGAGCGGGAGAACTAGCTAATGAAGGCGCTGGCATAGATGAACGGCGCTGGAACTGTGGGCGGTTCCCTCTATAGGACCTAGCCGGATTATACGCATTCTTCTCAGATCTAGCTCTCTTGTTACATCTCACTTTATCTCTCTTCCTTATCTTGTCTGCCTCTATCTGTTGTGCATGCATCATCAACCTAGATAAATTTATATCCCTATTCAGCATCGCAGTCCTACACTCTTTCAGTACCAAACCAGAAACACCTATCACGAACTTGCTCATACTAGCTCGGGTGTCAGCAATCAAATTAGGAGCATACTTAGCTAACTGGTTGAACCTTAAACAATACTCCTTAACAGTCATGGAGCCCTTCCTTAAGTTTATAAACTCCTCAATCTTCACTTCCCTTATCTCAAGTGGAAAGAACTTGTCCAAGAATGCATCTTGGAATACCTGCCAAGTTAGAGGAGCAGCATCCTCACCTCTGCCTTTCCTCCACGATACAACGCAGTCATAACCAATGTCTTTCAACCTGTAAGATACCAGCTCAACATTTTCTTCCTCAGAAACATGCATCACCTATGTGATCTTTCTTACCTCCTCAAGGCATAACTGTGGGTCCTCACCTGCCTTAGACCCATAAAACTCTGGCGGATTCATTCGTATGAAATCACGAATCCTAGCAGCAGCTAAATCACTTCCCTGCTGAGTTGGAACTGCGGCCTGGTTATTGGCCTCAACATTGGAGGTGACTGCTTAGGCTAACACCTGAAAGGCCGCCCAAAATTCAGCATGAGACATGGTCTCATTCAAGGGATCAATAGGCTGGGGTTGCTCATTATTATTTCTACAGGAGTTCTCTCTTTGGGGAGGCATTTTCTGAAATAGAAGAGCATGAATTATTAGATAAGGGGGATAATTGTAGGCATGATAGAATCTGAAAGAAAGAAACAACTTTTTCTTAAAACGTCTTGTAGCCTCTTGCTCATAGATGTGGCGCGCTACACACCGATGATCAAGACTCGACTTAACATGGCTTGTCAGACTCCCTAGGACTCCTTAAACCTTAGGCTATGATACCAAGTTTGTAACGCCTCGAAATCTCATCCCGGAGCATCACATGGTACTTAAGGCTACAAGTAGCCCCAAGCTAACCCTTTGGGCCTATTACTACATATAATAACTTATTTAGCGATGAAATAAACAAAACACTAGTACTATCATATCATGTGTAACTGAAATTCAAAGCAAATACTTAGTCCAAACAACCATAATACTGGAAATCTCAACATACAAACAATCTGATAACTAGTCTGACAAAGCCTCTACTACTCCATGAACTAAAGAGCCATTGGGACAGGTCCCCAACTAACTCAAACTGAACTGAAAGAAATAATATATCTAATAACATACTGAAATGTCTGGAGACAAGTACTCGAACCATGAGGACTCACAACTGCGGAGATGTAGACAAAGTTACTCAGAAATCACTAATAAGGTCGAGACTGAGCACCTGAACCTACAGTATAAGACAATGTAGCACATAGACGTATATGTGGATCAACACTTGGGAATATACTGAATATATGGGGGTGTATGCAATTTACATAAAATAGTACCAATACTCTTTAATCAAATTATGCATGCAATTAGGAATGACTCACATATCTTGAATAAGTCTAAAATGTAAAGCTCATAAATCATGTATAATGAAGCATGTAACACAAATCTCATGATACATAACTTTAAAATCTCTACTTTCCTCTTATTCTCAATACTTGAAGGCTAAAGGAACTTTAAACAATGCTTTCAAACTCATACTTTTATCTCATGGACAGTAAAACTTCTTTGAAACTCAAGGACTCAAGACTATTTGAAACTTTAAGACTTGGGAACTCTGTGACTCTTGGAATTACATAACTTTGGACACTTCAGAGTTTCTTTAAACCGACATAAACCATGTGAGCAACATGGAGTCCAACGTCTTGTCCTCTTAAGGAAGAAACCTCACATTGGGGAGAGGCGTCATACTCTTTCTAGGGAGTATAACCTCAACTCAATGATCACTATCTTGGCCTCGGTCCCATAAATCTTAGTCCTATGATGGCACGTAGTTATAGGGTATGAAACCTCAGAATCATACCCAACTCGGTGCTAAATACTACTCCCATACTTAGCTCTGAACTCTTAGTAAATCCACCTCAAATAACTCAAGGGTCTATACTGAAGACCAAAATGTATTACTATTGGCTTTAATAGAACATCAATGTGGATTCCAACTCTATTAGGATCAAAAAGGTCAAATATTTATCAATAATCTCAAAGTACTCAAATCATAGGTGCTTATAGAATAGAAGTTCATAAAATTGCAATTCTCAAGTAGGGCTTAGTGTCCCATAGTTCAATCTCGAGTTAAGACTCATCAAAATGCATACTAGAGATCATAAGGATTCATAAATCATATAGAAATCTGGAATTTCAGCATTTTGCATTAAAATCTCAATATACTCATGTATCTCAATTTCTAAAACATGGAAATTACCATAATCTCATGAACAACAACAAAGGTTACAAACCCATACTCCAATTTTCTTAAGAAAAACATGTGAAACCTTATATTCTTGTAATTAAAAATAACTTTTGGGCACAAAGACGAAAGAAGTGTCCTTGTTCAAACCCCACATACCTTAGATTCTGACTTGTAGATAAAGAAACTTGCTTAAAACTTTTTTTTCTTACTTTGAGTAGGGTTCTTGAAGCCTTTGTCTTGGAACCTCGAATATCAACTCAATTTGTGAAAGCTACGGTGGATTCTTGAGATTCTTGGAAGAGGTTTTGGGTACTTAGGGTTTTTTTTGATAGAAAACTTGAGAAAAACTCATAGAATGCTTGTAAATGACTTTAATTTGGTGTTTGTATGGTTTAAGAGGCTTAGAAAAAGTCCAAACTGCCCTTTTTAACTTCTGCACGAAGCTGGAAAACTTAAACTGGAAAACTTGATTTTATGGGCCACCGCGATGCGCCTCTATCATGGTGGCTTACTGGAATTTGACAATTGGGATTCTGGGGGTCACCGCGTTGCGGGGCTATCGCGTTGTCCCACTTGTTAGGACCTGGAACTTCAGTACGATGCGCCATTATCGCAAAGTTCCACTGGAAATTGACAATTGTCAAATAGACCCTCTGCACGATGTGCCAAGCACTAAAATGACGTTGTTTTACAACTAGGACTTAAATTTGCCATAACTTCTTTCCCGATTATCGGATTTGGGCGGATCTTATATCGTTGGAAAGCTAATTAAATTTTCCACATGATAAGAAGTCAAAATTAGGGAAAATTCTATATGGTTAAAATGATACTCACTTAGGAAATCACTCTTTAACCTTCTCAAGGAGAAATTAATCTTAGGAAAAAATTTGGGGTAGTACATGAAAGGGCCCCAGTGCATGAAGTCGCACGACCAGAGAAAAGAACCTGATATGACTAGTACATCCCCCAAATATAAAGTGTGACATCATGCACACGATCACCAATACCAAACCTCACATCGACAAACATGAGTTTCTAGTTTCGGTCCCACTGGGACCTCTACCTTCCACGGATTTGCTACACACCCTCTTTAGGCCCATACTAAACCATTTACTCATTCCAGTCATTTTTAAGGAGTCTTTTATTAGGCATTAACCATTGGTATCATTATAAAAAAATTAGAGCATGCAAGTCTATTCGTTTATGACATACCAAAGCCATTAAACCAAATTGACTCCAAAGTTTCCAATTAACCAAAGCCATGGCCACAAAGGCCTTTCTAAAATCATTTAGAACCAAAGCAAACCATTTAGGTTTCATTACCATATTATGCAATGCAATGGTTTCAAGAATAATTAAAATATGTGACAAAGTCTTTCTCATTGGCATTTTACCAAACATATTGAGGGCATATAGTTTCCAAAACTAAAACCAAGTATCAATTGACCATTCCCATGAAAGCACATGTTTGAACCATAATTATAGCATGAAAACCATAAGTAAAATATGGGAATGCATTATCCAACCAAAAATAACCAAAACCCCCCAACGCCTGTTTCAAAACCAAAATAATACCACAATAATACCATGAAAAAACATTCATTAAAACATAATTTTTATTGAACTAACAATGAGGGAGTAGTAACATGCCTTAGACACCAAGGAAGACAGAGAGATTCCATTTGTAAAAGCGTTAATTGATCTCTTTGAAGAAACCCTAGCCTTTTCTTGACCCAAGGGCTTGAGAGAGTAATTTTAGTGAGTTTAGAGTGTTTGATTTACAATAATAGGTTAATAAAATGTCAAAATATATTTTATATTGTGGAGTTAAAAGGAGTTAAGAGGGGGGAATATCCAGAATACCCCCCCCCCCCACACACACACAACTTAAACTATAAAAATTCCCGCTGGTGGGTACGATTGGACCCCTCAAGTCGTAACCACATCATACGAATGGTACCCTCCAATCGTATCCAAGACAGAAAGTTGGACTCCACATTTTTTCCAAGGTATGACTTCCTTGCATAACCCGTATCATCACCATATGACTAGTACCCTTAAGTTGTACCCTAGGCAGAACATTTATGGCTAGACACTGGACAACATATGGTTTGGATGCTATCTCTCATCACATCAACATATGACTCGTATGGATTCTTCTCGTACCAAGGATAGAACTTGGCCAATATCACACTGACCGACATATGACTAGGGTACCTAGACCCATGCCCGCACTATATGACTAGTATGGTGAGTCATATGATCAAAAAAAGGCTTAAAACTCAGGAAATTTCCAATGCCAAATCCCAGGGTATTTCAATTCTTAAAGAAAGCAGAGCAGTTAGAGTCTCTATTTCTTGCTTCAATCGATTTTCTTCATCCATAATATCAGATACTAGAGACTTAGGCTCTCTATCACTCGTTATGATAAAGCATTTATTTTCCTCATGAGCCGAGATACCATACATTTCCTTCACTAAATTAGTATTCAATTTCCTACACTCAATGTTGAACTAAGCACCCACCTTATTCATCCAGAAACTATACGATAGACCATGCCTTTTAGCATTGGCATTGATGAAAGTTCTCATATGTTCAATAATAATGGCCGAAGGTTAACCTTCTTATACTTAAACATCATTTCCATTAGAAACAGATTGGCACTATTCAGGGTGGTCTCCTTATCAGACCTAGGCAATGTACTTGTCACAAGCCGGCACAATAATTGAAATTTTTTCTTGAGAATTTTTTTGTCAAAGCTTTCATGGTGTGATCCATTAAGTACACCACATAATTTCAAGAACTCAATAGACCCCTCCATCGACTTTATGCATTTGATCCCTAAAGTTGGAACACAAAGGATTTTAGAGAGAGTCTCTTCATCCAACCCCATACCCACACCATTTACTAGAGTGGTTAGATACAGGCCATCGGCAGCGATTTCCAAGTTTTGGTAGAATATTTTCACTTCCTTCTCATATAGAGAGGATGCATCAAATTAGAAAAAGTGGTCCCAATTTTGAAACTTCAATATACTTACCAACTCTCTCATTTTTGGTACTACATGGCCAAAAATTTTCCTTCATAAAACCTTTTACTTCTTAAGAGTCTCTTTCCTTGCCCTTTGAAACACCCTTAATTTGCAGCCAGGTCCCTTGCTAGCACTAAGATATGATATTTTTCTCTTTTCTTTCTTTAGAAATACATCCTCTCTTCTCCCTAACACCACTAATGTACTTTTCATAATCTTAGACAAAACCCTCACCCTCATATTTACTAAATCCTTCAAACTTATGCTCAATCTCATTGCCCTTTCTACCATTGAAAGTTCTCTTAGTATCATCTTTTGATTCTTCAATATCTATCATCTTTTCAGCAACCAAATCAACTTTGTTTGTATCTTTTTGTTCTTGCACTTCTCTTTCTTTAATTATTTCTAGACTACCTCTGTCGTTACCTGATAAATAAAGACCAGGTGAAAGTAAAGGCTTGGTACAATAGTTAGTCTGGCTAGATGCTCCTACCTTTTTATGCATAGCTGAAATAAAAGCTTTTTTGGAGAAGAAGTATCAGAGAATGACGAGAGGAACAGGATCTCTGAGTAGTTGAGGATCTAATAAGATTTGATGAGAGAGATTTATTTAGATGAGAGAGAAAAAAATCTTATTTTGTGCTTTACAGCATGAGAGAACGGCTAAGATTAGAGAGTAAAATAAGCCTGAGGACACGTGTTCGAATAAATGAACGCGACTGTTGAGTTCAAAGGATAGGTGACTTTCTTTTAAGAGTGGCGAGAAAATGACATGGCACAATTATTAAATATGTAAACAATTATTATTTAAGAATGGTGAGTAGTACTAACATGATTAGAAACCTGGATCCATAGCAAGGATAAAATTTTAACGACTTTGTGTTGTCTCAAAACTCTTTCAATAGCCTTTATTCCTTTCCATGAGTGTATATATGCAAAGATATGAGAATGTATTAGACACATAAGATATTATCCAACCCAAAAACCTGCTCACCATTTCATAGCTATCAAGGAGAAATTTTTGAAAGCATCTACCATTTAACTAGATCACAAAGTATTTGTCTTTTTAGTCCTTTCTCAACCAGTTACCTATAGTCATTCTTGAGGAACACAAGTGTATCCAAGGGAGACTTTGCCTCCTTAAAGGTCCTAAGGCAAGAGGTACTCTTTTAGATTTTAGACATATGTTCTAATCAACCATCTTTAATTACATCTGCATTGGATGCTACCCCTTGTATTGCCCTGCATCATAAATCAGTCATTAGTCTTGGGAACCCACTTCAGTCTGAGTTCCCAATAGTAGGATAGAGGATAGATTAGCTTTTTATTGGTCCAGCTGGGTAATCTCTTTTTCCCTTTTTTTTGGACTGATGAGTTTTTCCATCTCTTCCTGATTAGTTTCTTTGAAAGGATACATTTCTCTTGAGTGCCCATCTTTTCCACACTATGATCTTGAGTGATCATCCTTGCCTTTTGTATGCCTAGAGTCATAGTTAGAACCTTTACCTTGACATTGCGACTCTGAACTACTCCAGTTGTTTGGATCTTGAGTGGTGAAGTCTCCAAGAGTTTGTGGTGAAAAAGTCCATGTGAGTGTCTTTGCAAGCTTAGTTTTTACTCTAGCCATTTCCTTTTCAAGAATAAAGTATCTCTTAAGAGAGGCAGACATATTAACTTTAGCTTCAGCTAATTTTTCTTTCAACTAAAACTGTATACTACATCCTTCTCCCTTTCCTTTGGACACTGACTTGGTAATATCACTTAATTCTTTACTCAGGAGATCATTTTCACATGAGAGATTTTTGCAAGTTGCTTGATGCACATTCACATGTACACTTAGTTCAACCAATTCTTCTTCACATGTGCTTAGATCATCCTTCAGTTTTCCTGTTTAACTTGTGAGTTCTATCACTTGGACACTCAATTCAATGACTTTTTCTTCATACTTCTCAAGTGATTTCTTTAAATACCTTCTATCTTTATCCATCTCATTTAAGGAGTTAATCAATGTAGACGCAAGAGATCTCAACTTGTTAAGGGAGTAATCCTTTAAATTTTCTTTGATATCCAGGAGAGTCATGGGTTTACTTTTATTTCCATATGTGTCTTCCATCAAAGTAAGGAGTGCATTAGAGACTTGCACCTTTTATTCTATTTCCATGATGGGAATGTCTTCTCTTTGCTAAGACTCATTTGAATCACTTGATGAGTAATTCCAACGGGCTGCAGGCACCTGGCTAGCAATTTTGTCTGCTTCAACACTCCAGTTACACTTCACATTGATCCTCTACTTCCCTCTTTTGGACAAAGATTCAAACTTTTATAAGGCTTTGAGAACCCTTTTTGCAATGCAAACTGTTTCACTTTCTTTAGAGGTATAAGTAGCTTTTGAGGACTCCATTTCTCAGGATCCTTCGAAGGTGTTAGCCTTTTTTAGAAAGACCTGCTCTAATACCAAATGAAGGGTTAGGGAGGGTTTCTCCTCAACTAAGGGAACTATTCCCGGATACACTCGCTCAACAAGAACTAGGAGGTGTATGTAAAGTAAGAAACGCAGGAATATAGTTAAAATAAAGACACGAGATTTTTTACGTGGAAACTCCTTGCTCAATGGAGAAAAAAACACAACCAGCCTCCAGGATTTCTAAGTTCCATTATATTCAAGCAACTTCTTGAATACAAACTCCAAGGATTAGCCTTCTAGTACTTTGTTTTCTTGCAATAACTCTATTACAAGGAAACCTAAGCAGTAACTCTATTGCCTCCACCTCCAGCTAACTCTAGTTTGGACAATCACCTAACTCTAGATGATTATACAAAGAGACTGTTACACCACAACACCTACTCTAATCATAAGATAATATAGGAAAGCATTTAGGTACAAAATATAAAGGCTCAACTATAACAAGGAAATAAAGATATAACTCGGTGAATAGCAGGTTCCCTATTACAGTTCCAGCCATTGATGCAGTGCTGCAGCACTTCATAAAGATCTTTAATTGTGAGTATATGGAAGTTTTGGTCTTCTTGTTGAGGAGTATGAGCAATATATATTATGACACAAAAAGACTAGAATCAATCTCATTGGTTAAGGCAAAAAGGTGGCAACAGTTTTCCACCAACTTTTGTACTATGTGGCAGCTGGACTATTGACTGTGACAATAATAGGTGAGCCAACCTGTTCCCTAATGCATAGAAGCCTTTGTCATCACAACAACATCTTCAGGGAATAGGTCCCAAGCTATGAATATGTCAATCATCAAAACTAAGGACTTAATAGAATTAAATCCAAAGGATATAACGAGAAGGAAGAGGGGCCAGGGAAAGCTTGCTTATGGATTTTTCCTTATTGACATGATGAACAAATAGTAGAATTTTTATTTATTGAAATTGGTAACTTAAAGCGTTTTAACAACACTTTAAACAATCTTAAATGAAGCATGAGCTAAACGACTATGCCAAACATCAAAAGAAAAGGTAGACACAAGATATACTCGTGCTTTATTAGAGAAAAGACAATAAGATTGCCAAAAAGAGGAATGTTCATTGAGGCCATTTTCAAGTCTCTCATCTAGTAGTATCTTCCTCGTTGCTCGGTCCTTTACAACACAAAAATAAGGGTGGAACTTAAAATAAAAATTATTGTCACCATTAAATTGAGCCACACTTAATAAACTCTTAGTACTCTCAAGAACATATAAAATATTTTTAAGATCTAAGTCTTGCAAAGATGAAATCTATTTTGATTCACCAATATGAGAAATAGGCAAACTTGGTACATTGTCAACCAAGATTTGGTCTATGCCATTATAATCACTTTTAAATGTAAGATTATTGAGATTATTAGTAAGGTAAATGTGGCCCCTGAATCAGGGTACCAAGAACGATCAGTCACAACATTAGGTTGAGTAATAATGTCAAGTGAATGGGAAGAAGAAGACAAACCCATTCACTTTAAAAGAGTGTGATATACTCACTTTGTTATGTCAGCAAATAGTTTTAAAATAATGTAGTGGGGCCATAGTTTTCATGTTTGAAATGAAAAATGACTAGTTAAGACGACAAAATAAAAGTTGATGTCAAATTTAGGAGATTGATGATGTGTTTGAGTTATTTATTATGAACCCATTTGGATAGGATTAAAAAATAGTTTTTTAGCTTAAGTGATTAAAAGTTTAAAATAAATGCTTATAAATTTAGCAGATAAGTGTTTGGATGAAGTGCTGAAACTGAAAAACAATTATTAATGTTTGGTAAACAAGTGTTGTTAAGCACTTTTATGTTGTTAAAATGACTATAATGTCCTTAAAGTTGTTAACACCATCAATAAGATGAATTATTTATAATTTTTAATTCTATAATAAAAATTTTGAGCAAACCTCTGATATAATGATGATTCATTAAAAATAAAGGAGAAATATAAAGAGAAAATTGGAAGGAAGAGACGAAGGAAAGCAGCGAAGAGAAAAAGAAAGAAAATCATAAATTTTAGAGCAAACCTTCGATATAATGATGATTCATTAAAAACAAAGGAGAACTATAAAGAGGAAATTGGAAGGAAGAGACGAAGGGAAACGGCAAAAAGAAGAAAAAGAAAGAAAATCATATATTTAAGAGCTACAAGTTCAAGGTATTGTTGAAAGGGAGGAAAATATAAAGGATGAAAAGGTAAATATTTTGGTCAAATCTAAAAGAATTTTAATCTAAAAAATAAAAAGCTGGGTATCCCAGCTTTTTGAAACTTTTTTAAGCACCTTTTAATTTTATCAAATATTTAAAAAAGCTAAAAAGAGATTAAAAAATAATTTAATCAGATTTCAATCGTATCCATATGGGCTCTATATCTTCTGCCAGCTATTGAATTGGATAAGCGGTAATATAGGTTACTTGAAAAGGAAAAATATGACAAGAAACACACAAATATGAATACCAATCAACAAACAGATGAAGCACGAAAAGTAAAATAGTATCTGTCTATCTATCTAGGGGCTTTGGGCTGTAGGTGAAAAAGAGTTTTAAAATGAGGTGTAGGTGACACAAGTCTTAATTATTAGGTGGAGGTGACAATTACTTTATTATGGATTAAGAAAGTTGGAGAAGTTTGAAAATAACCCACAAATTTTTAAATTTACACTTTGATCCAAATATTAGTTAATATAATAGAAAATGGAGGGGAAAAAAGACGTGTTTCTCTGTCTTCTCATCCGTTGTTGTTTTCTCTCTCTTCACGATTATTGTTGTTCATTGTTGTTGCTGCTACTTTATTCAATATCATCATCTTCTACTTCATTATCATCTTCATCTTCTTCTTATCGACCATTGTTGTTGTTGTTACCGCTACTGTTGCTATTTTACCAATTTCTTAGGTTAAATTTTGTTTCGAACATCACCACTTTTCACTTTGACATTACTTCAAAGGAAACCTTGGTAAGTCAAATTATGATTTTTAGTTGAATTTGTCATCTGGGTTACAAAGTTACTGTTGTTTTTTCCAACAATGGATAGAAGTCGATCATGAATCCGACATAAGTGCCCATAATTTAAATAGATCACTCAACTGGTGTATCAGATGAGAAATCTGTTGTAACAGAAGATATATCTGTTGTAACAGACTCGTTATCTATTGCATGAGACTGATTATCTATTGCATTAGACTGATT
Organism: Capsicum pubescens; assembly: GCA_030864215.1. Lineage (NCBI taxonomy): Eukaryota > Viridiplantae > Streptophyta > Magnoliopsida > Solanales > Solanaceae > Capsicum > Capsicum pubescens. The sequence continues at coordinate 232,609,736 of CM061538.1, forward strand.
ATCTGTTGCATCAGACTGATTATCTATTGCATCAGACTGATTATTTGTTGCATCAGACTGATTAATCTGTTTGGAACAACACAAATCAGCCCCTGCCACAAACCCAACAGATAACCAATGTGTTTTGCTATTGCTATTGGATTCAAAATTATTTCTTACGTCCAATCGTCGACATGTTTGTTGAGAATATAATAGACAGAATGAAAATTAAATACTCCCACCGTCTCAAATTACTCATCCCAAATTTCCAAATTTGATTTCTCATTTTACTTATCTTTTTTTATTAATCAAGAAGAGATAAAAAAATTCATGTTTTACCCTTTGCATTTATCACTTTTTCTTCAAATTAAAATATAAACATCATTTAATAGGGGTATTATGGTAAACTAGGCATGTTATTAATTATTTTTCTTAATCAATGTGTCATCTCAATTTGGAACGGGTAGGGTAATTTGAGACGGAGGGAGTTATATGTTGAAATAGGCTAGTTATCTGTTGCAACATAAGAGTAATCTATTTGGAACAACATAAATCAGCCCCTGCCACAAACCTAACAGATAAATCTTAAATCTTGCTATTGCTACTGGATTTAAAATTACTCCTTATGTCCAATCGTCGACATGTTTGTTGAGAAGATATAATAGACAGAATGAAAATTAAATATGAATTAAAATGGTCAAAGTTGATCAAACATAATTTTTTTATTAAACTAAAATAAATAAAAATACGTATACAGACTTAGAAAGAAAGAAGAAACAAAATAATCCAATTATTATTAATAGATTCTTCATCATTATTATTAGTATCTCCAGTCGCATCTTCGATAGGCAGCAGCAGCGCCCTTCTTATCTTGTGGATCTCCCGCAACATCCTTACTCTGACAGCGGCCAACTCCCACTGTATATCATATACCTGCCTCTGCAGTTCTCGTAAATCGTCTCGTAAAATAGAGACATACCACACTGGATCGTCCATATCTAGAACACGCATAAATTGATAAAAAACACAAAAAAAAAGTAAAAAAAAGAATTTGAAAGTAATACAATGTATATTTACACAAAAAGTAAGAAAAAAAACTTACCAGAGACAGGGAAAAGAAATCAAGTTCTTAAAGAGAAAGTAGTTGAAGGTGTAATATGAAAGACAAGATCAAGAAATAAATAGATATGTGTAGTATAATGAACGAGTAAGGAGGAGCCTATTTATAGAGGATTTAATTTGAATGAGTTAGGCAAAAAGGCGCGACTGTTCACCTCTATTTATTAATACTGGTGACTTTTTTATTACTGTGGAAAGTTGTGACTTGATAAAATTCTTTTCAGTAACCATTTTTCTGAGTTGTGGTAACAGATTATATAGCTGCTGCATCAGATAACCCATCTGTGACAACAGATATAAAATTTGTTGCAACAAATTTACGATCTGTTGCAACAGATAATATATTTGTTGCAACATATATATTTTTAATAATCATCATATATTTATCTTTAATTCAAATTTGGTGACTTTTTTATTATATAAATTAAAAAAAATAGATTCAAAAATAAAAAGGCGCGACTGTTCATCTCCATTTATTAATACTGGTGGCTTTTTTATTACTGTGGAAAGTTGTGACTTGATAAGTTCTTTCAGTGACCGTTTTTGTGAGTTGTGGCAATAGATTATATATCTGTTGCATCAGATAACCCATTTGTGACAACAGATATACCATTTGTTGCAATAAATCTATGATCTGTTGCAACAGATAATATATTTGTTGCAACACATATCTTTTTAATAATCATCATATATTTATCTTTAATCCAAATTTGATGACTTTTTTATTATTATATAAATTTAAAAAATAGATTCAAAAATAAAAAGGCGTGATTGTTCACCTCCATTTATTAATACTGGTGACTTTTTGATTACTGTGAAAAGTTGTGACTTGATAAGTTCTTTTCAGTAACCATTTTTTTGAGTTGCAACAAATATACCATTTGTTACAAGAAATCTACAATCTGTTGCATTAGATAATATAGTTGTTGCACATATAAGCTATCTTTTTTAATAATCAACATATCTTTAATCCAAATTTGGTGACTTTTATTATATAAACTAAAAAAACAGATTTAAAAACAAATATGTCAAAGATTCACGATTAGTTATTAAAATTAAATAACCATTATGCTACGGTTATAAATCGTGTTTATCATTTATTTCCTTATTATTTATTTACAAATCATTTTTCATATTAAATAATCAGAAAGTCATGTCTTTTCACCCTCTCAATAACAATAACCCTTTTTTATTAATAATGTCTGTTACAACATATGATCGATATGTCGCATCAGATTAACCTCTGTCGACATGCTGAGAATAAGAAATAAGCAAGAATAATAATTAAATACTAAATAAGAATTAAAAATTTAAAGTCGACCACCAAACATAGATTTTTGAATCCCTTGTGTAGATCCAATATACAAAAAGAGGAAAATACATACATACGCTAAAAGGAAAAAAACATAACCTAATTATTATTACTACTATTATTACTATTATTATTATTATTACTATTATTATTATTATTACTATTATTATTATTACTATTAGTATTGTCAACCAGACAATTTTCATCCGGCATCAGCAGGGCCCTCCTCAGCCTTGCTCCGAAGTCGGTTAAATCCCTCTGGAATTCCCACAAGGACTCGATATGAATCTTCTTGTGTGAATCTGGATCAGCCATATTTGTATTATAAGTGTAGTAGAATGAACGAGTGAGAGTAAGGAAGGGAGTAAGGAAAGGAGGCCGGAGGACCTATTTATAATGATTGAATTTGAAGGGGTGACTTAGTCAAACAAAAAGCTACGACTATAGTCAAACAAAAAGCTACGATTGTTCATATCCCTTAATAAAATAAAACTGGTGACTTTTCGAATATGTAAATTAAAAAAACGGATGTAAATACAACATTTTATCTTTTTATTGTATTTCAGAAAGAAAAAAATGCTTTAAAATAAATCTAACAGATGGGTAATCTGTTGCAAAATATATTCCATTTGTCAGATAACTTACAAGACATTGACAATCTATTGCAACAGATGGATATATCATTTTGCTTTTCCAACAGATGTGGCATCTGTTGCAACTTGCTAGTCATATGTTTAGTTAATTTAAGCCATAGATGGGCTAGGAAGAATAAGGTGCGTGCAGATGGATCCACTATCATATGTGTGTGAGTTAAGTAGTATTACTGGTAAGGTCACCAGGACAACACACACAAAGTATAATGTTTTTATGAATACAGTTTTTAATCGATTAGGCACTGATCATTCAAACAAGATCCTGCAAAGTACAGTTAAGTTTGATGGGTTCGAATTGATAAGGCTGAGGGCCTCATCAAGATGGTGCAGATACCCTATTACGAATTACTGACGGTTGTTGCTCATGTTTATGTATGTCAAGTTTTGAGAAGGGAATAATATTTGGTGTCATTTTAGAGAACCAATAGCGATTGGACTTAACTTTAAGTGTGCATTGGACTCTAAGAACAACTTTGAAGCCTCGCACTGCATCAAACAAGAACAAAAAACTAATAGAAATTCCCCTATCCCAAATTTATATAGAAGGGTTGATCGAGAAAATGATTATACGCCAGAAGAAGCCGAAGGAGAATGCCTGCGAGGGAAAGGGGAGTTGATGAAAGACTATATCGTCTAAGAGCTCATTGAAGAAGAGACATAGGGTAGAAAGTAACTTATAGCAAATTTGGCCGATGAAATTATCTTAAAAGATAAAAAAACTGAATCAAGTGCAAATATGAAAGTGTATACGGTAATGTAAATTTGTTTGTTGTCTCTCTGAAAGAAAAATAATGCAGATGGACACTTTGCTAGAGAGCTGCGACTAGGTAGCGTGGTCGGGATTATCACCTAGATAGAAAATAGCAGAAAACTAAGAAAGCAGCCTTAAGGGAATCGAGGGTTGAAATGATGTATAGTAAGTCTAGAAAACATGTGTCAACAACAACTGCATTTAAAGTAAGGAATCTAAGCGAAGGAGGCAATTTCTAAATTTTAAATTGCATCTCATGCCTTCTTGTTTGTGGTTTCGATTAGGTCCACTTCTGTTGACCTGATCGGAACCACAAACGTGATTGAAAGGAAAATTGAGTATCATTACTTCCTTAGCAATATGGATTAATTGATTGTGTTTTATAGCCTTAGCATGCTTTCAACATTTCTTGGAGAAGATCAGAGGCTTGCTCTAGTTTGTGAATTTCGATAATTTTTAAGCTTGTTAATTTTGTATTCAAGCTGGTCGTTGTCGTCTTTGAAGTTGGTATAGAGTTACTTATCTCTTATGAGCTCGATCAGGAACACTACTTTCAAAGTTGTGGCATTGAAGAAGGCCTTCAGAACACTTCCTTAAGAAGTCTTAAAGGATACATGGAGGGTTGTTGTGTTTGTTTTAGGTCAAAATATGTTGATGTACACTGAAGATGTGGTCCCAACAGTTGAACAACACACTTTTATCAAGCATTGCTCAATGTAGCTTGCTCAACTAATTTGATAAATTTATAAGCAAGGAGTTACGTAGAGTGTCATATAAACCAACTCTACCAAACCTATCAAATATTACGTAACTCCAGGATCATTACCCTATTAAAAAGATTTGATCGAGTTAGTGCACAAATCAAACGAGCTCAATCTCTCGGCCTTTCTATTGATCACACTTCTCCAATATAGATGACAAGATATCTGCTATTCAAAAGTCTACACCGTCACAAAAAATGCTTTTCAGGGCGCAAGTCTTTAGAAGGCATCAACAACAATCTCTCAATATCAAGTGATATTGAGAGATTCCTAGTCATGCCTTCTCAAGACGTTTGTTACGGCAAGTATTTTTGCTGATGACAAGATATCTGCCATGCGAAAGTCTACATCGTTAGTGGAAATTTTTTCCAGAGTGAAAGTCTTCAGAAGGCATTATTAGTAATCTTTCAACATCAAGGAAGTCTTGTACGAAAGTCTTCAGAAGACAATCAAAACTAAGAAAGTTTTCAACAATGACTACACATAATTACGGCATCAACAACCTCTCCAGATTCACTCCTCATACAAAAGAAAAGGCAAAAATATTTTTATTTGCATTAGCATATTATTTATTTAACAAACCAAATAAAGATGAACTAAATCTAGCATTTAATTTATCTTTATTTGGTTTTTTAAATAAATAACATATGAATGCAAATGAAAATATTTTTGCCTTTTGTTTTGTACGAGGAGTGAATCTGGTGAGGTTGTTGATGATATTGAGAGATTATTAATAATGCCTTCTGAATACTTTCGCTCTGTCAAGAATTTCTGTTGATGGTGTAGACTTTTGGATGGAAGATATCTTGTCATCAGCAAAAATTCTTACCGTAGCAAAAGTCTTGGGAAGGCATGATTAGAAATATCTCAATATTACTTTATATTGAGAGATTATTGATGATGCCATCTGAAGACTTGCGCCCTAGCAAGAATTTCTGGAGATGGTGTAGACTTTTGCATAGCAGATATCTTGTATCTATATTATAGAAGAGCAATCAGCAGAAAGGCTGGGAGATTGAGCTCATTTGATTTGTGCACTAACTAGAGCCAATTTTTTTGATAAGATAATGAGCCTAGAGTTACGTAACGTTTGATAGGCTTGGTAGAGTCGGTTTAGATCACACGCTATGTAACTTCTTGCTTATTAATTTATCAAATTGGTTGAGAAAGCGGCATTGAGAAAGGCTCGATAAAAGAGTGTTGTTCAAATGCTGGGACCATATCTTCAGTGTGCATCAACATATTTTGACCTAAACCAAACACAGCGACCCTCCATGTATCCTTTAAGGCTTCTGAAGAAAGTGTTTTGAAGGCCTTCTAAAATGCCACAACTTTGAAGGTGTTGTTCTTGATCGAGCTCACAAGATATCAGGAACTCTTGACCAACTTCGAAGACGACAACGACAAGCTTGAATACAGAATTAGCAAACTGGAGGCAAGCTTGAAAATTATCAAAATTTACAAACTAGAGCAAGCCTCTGATCTTCTCCAAGAAATGTTGAAAGCATGCTAAGGCTATAAAACACAATCAATTATAACCATATTGCTATGGAAGTGATGATACTCAATTTGCCTTTCAATAATGTTTGTGGTTCCGATCAGGTCAACAAAAGTAGACCTAATTGGAACCACAAATAAGAAGGCATGGGATGCAATTTAAAATTCAGAAATTGCCTTCTTCCCTTAGATTTCTTACTTTAACTGCAGTTGCTGTTGGTGCAAGTTTTCTAGACTTACTGTACATTATTTCAACCCTCGATGCCCTTAAGGCTGCTTTCTTAGTCTTCTGCTATTTTCTATCTAGGTGATAATCCCGACCACGCTACCTAGTCACAGCTCCCTAGCAAAGTGACCATCTGCACTATTTTTCTCTTAGAGAGACAACAATGCACTTGATACAAATTTCTCATATTTTAAGATAATTCCATCGGCCAGATTCGCTAGAAGTTACTTTCTTCCCTATGTCTCTTCTTTAATTAGCTCTCAAATGATCTAGTCTTTCATCAACCACCCATTTTCCCTCGAAGGCATTCTCCTACCACATCTACTGGCATATAATCATCACCCGAGCAACCCAACCATATAAATTTAGGCTAGGGAAATAATTATATTGGTTTTTTGTTCTTGTTAGATGTAGTGCTAGGCTTCAAAGGCCTTCTCAGAGTTCAATGCACCCTAAAAGTTAGTCCAATCGCTATTGAGTCTCTTTATAATGACACCAAAACTAAATCCCTTCACAATGCTTGACAAATAAATATGAGTAACAACCGACATTAAATCTTAACAGGGTATCAGAACCATATTCATTGTCCCTCAGCCTTATCAGTTCGGACCTACCAAACTTAACGGTAAAATTACAGATATCTTATTTGAATGATCTATGACTAATCGGTAAAAACAGCATTCAAAAAATTAGTGTACTCTATATGTGTTTCCATGATAACATTATCAGTAATACATACCTCCCATATATGAAGTGGTTCCATCTACATGTAGCTTATTTCTCCAAACCCATCTTTACTGCAGCCTCTTGTGATGGTCGGGAAAAAATTGATCAACTTTTAGTACCTTATATCTACAAAGAAGAGGAAAAATATTAATGTCACAAAAAGAACATTATCCATCTGTTGCAACAGATGTAGAGTCTTTGTATCTGATGAAGAGTTTGTTGTATCTAATGAAGAGTCTGTTGCATCAGATGTGGAGTCTAATGCAACATATGTGGAGTCGGCTGCAATAGATGTGGAGTCTGTTACAACAGATGTGGAGTCTGTTGGAATACATCAAACCAACCTTGCTGGTGGTTGATTTGTTTCAATAGTTGCTCCGTCTATTGCAACATCAACAACAACATAAACTACAATGAAACAACAAATAAAAAATATCAACAACAAAGAAAATAATAATATTTGTTTCAACAACATCATCAACAACAAAGAATCAACATTTGATATTCCAACACCATCAACAACACCACACCATAAGTTCCAACAATGCCAACCCCAACAACAATATCAATAACAGCATCAACAACAAAGAAACAGACAAAATACATACAAAAAAATGATACTGTCAACAAGGCTTTTAAACTTCTCCCAACAGATGACTTTTTTTGCATATTGTAATAAAAATTCTCTGATCATTTATTCAACAATTAAAAGTTTCTTCAATTTTTTTAAATAAATATAATATGGGTAAAAGGTAATTAAATAAAAATAGATGTAAATAACTTGCAAAGAAGAAGACGAGAATGAAAGAGCAATAGTGAACCATACCTTAATATCAAAAGGGGATCAAAACAACAATTTCAGTTGAGGAATTTAAGATATAGATCGGTTTAGATCCGAAAAGATCTTTATGAGAAAGAGGAGAGAAAAAATATTGTGATAATCCTAAAGAGGAGAGAAAGAAAAAGATGAGAGACGAATAAAATAAATTTAGGACTGAAGGACAGATGAGATAATTCTAATTTTTAGATGTACTACCCTTAATATTAAATGACTAAACAAAGTGTATTTATTCAAATTTATATTTTCAAAGCATAATTAATAAGGCTAATTTGGTAAAATAAACCCCTAATTAATATTTCTTAATGGGTGTGCCAAGTCAACAGGGGTCAACTAATATGAAACGGAGGAAGTATTAGGGGTTTCAATATTTATTAATTAATATTCATTAATAATTGAGAGGCACGAGGAAGAAAATGGGTGACATTAAAAAGACACGACAAGACAACTCAATGAGATTTTTGAGTTATCCAAAAAATATTTTTTACCGCCTTTAGTAGTACTACTTTATCTACTCAGACAGAAGCTTGCATTAAAATTAAAAGAAAAAAAAATTCAAACAGATATGTCGTCTACTGCAACAGATATAAATATCTGTTTGAAAAATTCCAATAGCTCAGTCATTTGTCACAATAGATGCAAATGTCTATTTGATAATTAAATCAAATACGTTATCTATTGTAACAAATATGATTATCTGTTTGAAAATATCCAACAGCTCAGTCGTTTGTTGCAATAGATTTTATTGCAATTGATTTAGGTAGAACTAGGGATGAATGAATGAGCTCATAGGGTTAACAACAACTTTAATTGAGTCGTTGAATTTGCATGGTGTTGGTATTGCGTTCATCCCGACCCGAGTCGTCGATCGATTAATCTAAGTTGAAATGAGTTCTCATTAACTTAATGTTAAGATTAATAGTACCTAAATTGATTTAGGTGGAACTAGGGCTAAATTAATGAGCTCACAGGGTCAACAACTTCAATTAATTCATTGCATTTGCATGGTGTTGGTATTAGGTTCATCCCAACCCGAGTCATCAATCGATCACTCTAAGTTGAAATGAGTTCTCATTAACTTAATGTTAAGATTAATAGTAACTAAATTGATTTAGGTGGAACTAGGGATGAATAAATGAGCTCACAAGGTCAACAACTTTAATTGAGTCATTATATTTGCATGGTGTTGGTATTACGTTCATCCCGGCCTGAGTCATCGATAGATCACTCTATGTTGAAATGAGTTCTCATTAACTTAATGTTAAGATTAATAGCATCTAAATTGATTTAGGTGGAACTAGGGATGAATGAATGATCTCACAGGGTCAACAACAACTTCAATTGAGTCATTGCATTTGCATAGTGTTGGTATTGCGTTCATCCCGACCTGAGTCATCGATCGATCACTATGAGTTGAAATAAGATCTCATTAACTTAATGTTAAGATTAATAGTACCTAAATTGATTTAGGTGGAACTAGAGATGAATGAATGAGCTCACAGGGTCAAAAACAACTTCAATTGAGTTGTTGCATTTGCATGGTATTGGTATAACGTTTATCCTGACCTGAGTTGTTGATGGGTCACTCTAAGTTGAAATGAGTTCTCATTAACTTAATGTTAAGATTAATAGTACCTAAATTGATTTAGGTGGAACTAGGGATGAATGAATGAGCTCACAGGGTCAACAACAACTTTAATTAAGTCGTTGCATTTGCATGGTGTTGGTATTGCATTCATCCCGACCTGAGTCGTCGATCGATCACTCTGAGTTGAAATGAGATCTCATTAACTTAATGTTAAGATTAATAGTACCTAAATTGATTTAGGTGGAACTAGGGATGAATGAAATTGAGTCGTTGCATTTGCATGGTATTGGTATTACGTTTATCCTTACCTAAGTCGTCGATCGGTCACTCTGAGTTAAAATGAGTTCTCATTAACTTAATGTTAATATTAATAGTACCTAAAATGATTTATGTGGAACTAAATATGAATGAATGAGCTCACAGGGCCAACAACATCTTCAATTGAGTCGTTGCATTTGTATGGTGTTTGTATTGCATTCATCCTGACCCGAGTCATCGATCGATCACTCTAAGTTGAAATGAGTTCTAACTAACTTATTGTTAAGATTAATAGTACCTAAATTGGTTTAGGTGGAACTAGGGATGAATGAATAAGCTCACAAGGTCAACAACAAATTCAATTGAGTCGTTGCATTTACATGGTGTTGGCATTGCGTTCATCCCGACCCGAGTCATCGATCGATCACTCTGAGTTGAAATGAGTTCTCATTAACTTAATGTTAAGATTAATAGTACCTAAATTTATTTAGGTGGAACTACACAGGGTCAACAACAACTTCAATTGAGTCGTTGCATTTGCATGGTGTTGGTATTGCGTTCATCCCAACCCGAGTCATCGATTGATCACTCTGAGTTGAAATGAGTTCTCATTAACTTAATGTTAAGTTTAATAGTACCTAAATTAATTTAGGTGGAACCAGGGATGAATGAATAAGCTCACAGGGTCAACAACAACTTTAATTGAGTCGTTGTATTTGCATGGTGTTGGTATTGCATTCATCCCGAATTGAATCGTTGATCGATCACTCTGAGTTGAAATGAGTTCTCATTAACTTAATATTTTAAAGACTATATCTTTTGAAATTTTAAAAATTAATTATGATCAATTCAAACAAATTAACAATTTCAAAACTTGTCATTCTTTTCCAAAATTACAAATCAACCCATACAAATCATCCATTTACGGGAAAAACTTTTCCTCATTTCAAATCTCAAGTTCTTTCTCCTCTCTCTCTCTTTCTCTCTCACTCTCTCTCTCTTTCTCTCTAACTCTCTCTCTTTTTCTCTCTCTCTCAATAATACAAACAACAACTACTCAACATATTCCTCAACCCTTTAAAACAGATCGATTTTCTTCCCATTTCTGACCACATAGTTGTTATTTTAGACTTCATTCTTGCTTGTATCCATCGTTTTCTATGTCTTCCCAGGTAACAGAGTTTGAGAAGAGTTCTACATTTATTCTTTATTTTAAAAGTTAGGGCTTTTTAGTTAATGATGGAAAAGAAGACTTTTAGTTGTATTAACTTCAAGAATAGGTTAACAATTTTGTGTTTTGATGCTAAAAAAGTAGGAAGCACCCAAGAAAACTCTAGGTTTTGTCTCAGTATTTTGTTGACTATCGTGGTATTATTGGATGGTATTTGTGGTATTGTTGGTGGTTGTTGTTGGCGATGTCAGTATTTGTGTTTTTGGTGATGGTGTCGGTGATCTTGGTGTTGGTATTAGTGGAATTAGTGGTGGCCTTAGTGGCATTGATTGTGGTGGTAGTGGTTCGTCTGTTGCAACGAGTGGAAGATCTGTTAGGAGATATTAAGTAGGTCTTCAAACATATTTCCCATCTGTTTCAACTGATGGGTTATCCATTGGAGTATTTTTTTGTAATATGGCATAGAATAATTTATTGAAATTTGACTTACCTTTTTTAAAAAAATTATGCAGATATCAAATGCAATGTATTTTTTGTTTTTTCTATTGTTTGTAGTTAAAATATGTCTCCCAAAAGAAAAGAAACTGAAAGTGGAGAAAGTGGATCAACTTCTGATCACCAAACAAAAAAAGCTAGAGTACAGATAGATTCAGAGGAACTTCCAGAACAATCTCAGTTAGGGCAAAATGAAGCTGAGGAAAGTGATAACTCCTTCTCACCAATGGGGCATGAAATAATATCGAAATCCCAGCATGATTCTGTCAACATTATTAGTATTGACACACTACCAGAAAATCCCTATTTTTTCGACTGAAAATTTCCAACTGAAAAAAGTAGTTGGAAATTTCTGACTACTTCGGTCGGAAAATGTACTTTTTTATTTTTATTTTTTACAAAATATTATTCCGATAGTATTTGTGACTACAACAGTCAGAATATTTGGCGGAAAATTACGGGAAATATATATTCCGACTACTGTAGTCGGAAGTAAAAACAATAAAATAAATATATTACTAAATATATAATCATGCCGTTATACGGAAATTAAATAATTAATATATAAATTATTAAATATTCATTTCCGACCATTGTAGTCAGAAATAAAAATAATTAAATAAATATATTATTAAATATATAATCAGACCCTTATACAAAAAATAAATAACTATTTAAATAAATTATAAAATATTTATTTCTGACTACTATAGTCGAAAATATAAATATAATTATTTAAATAAATAATTAAATATGTATTTTCGACTACTATAGTCAGAAATATAAATAAATAAATAAATAAATTACTAATATATACTCAGAATGTTGGCGGAAAATTGCGGGAAATGTATATTTCGATTACTGTAGTCGGAAATAAAAACAATAAAATAAATATATTACTAAATATATAATTATTCCCTTCTACGGAAATTAAATAATTAAATAAATATATTATTTAATATATAATCAAACCCTTATACAAAAATTAAAGAAATATTTAAATAAATTATAAAATATTTATTTCCGACTACTATAGTCTGAAATTGAAATAATTAAATAAATATATTATTAAATATATAATTAGACCCTTATAAAAAAATTAAATAACTATTTAAATAAATTATTAAATATGTATTTTCGACTACTGTAGTCGGAAAAATATAAATAAATAGATAAATAAATCATGAAATATATACTCAGACCCTTATACAAAAATAAAATAATTTAATAATAAATTTTTAAACATTTAATTTTGACTACCGTAGTCGGAAATATAATTAATTAATTAAATGTATTATATATAACCAACCGTTGTATTCGAAAATTTAAATAATTAATTTGATTAAATTAGTTACCAACTGAAGTAGTCGAAAATCTTATTATATAATCTATAACCCCTCTCTCTCTTAACCACCTTTCCAATTCTCTCTCACTCTCTAACCCTCCTCTCGCTCTCTACTTCGACAGCGACAACGACGACGGCGTTGGTCGAGTGGTAACGGCGACGACGATGTCTCTTTCTCACTCTCTACTTCATCTCTCTCTCAGTTTGTACTTTGTCTCTTTCTCTCACTCTCTACTTGGTCTCTGTCTCTAAGCTAGGGTTCCTAAACTTGATGACGTTCATTGTTCTCTCTCAAAAATTAACGACAGTGGGGTGGTAACGACGGCGGTGAAAAAACGGTATTGAAGGTCAATCAAGAAATTCCCATCTTCACGGTAAAAATTTGTTCCATTTTCTACAACAATTTATGAAATTTAAAAATCTATGAATCTGTGTTGGTGTTGGCTAAATCTGTGAATTTATGTTTAGGCGCTTTACATGGAATCTCATTTTTGGCATGTCTAAAATCTGTGAATCTGTGTTGGTGTTGGCATGTCTCCTTTTTGGTTCTTCAATATCTGGATACAACACCCTAATTTTCTGAATATTATAGGAGAAATTTGGAGGAAAAACTTGCACCAAACGAGACGACACACAACTAGCTTCATTCTGAGCTTGTGATTACACCAAATAAGAAAAATTATAAACTAGTGAGATTTAGAGAATCCCAAATAATCTCAATTAAATAATAAAGTTATTAACTATTGAAATTACATTAAGTAGAAGTTCCAGGTGTGTGTTCTTTCTGAAACTGAAAGTACCAGGTGTGTTATTTCTTATAAAAATTTATGGTTGGAGATAAAGTTTCAGAAAATAGTTATCAATCACCACAACTAGTCTAGAATCGTGGTGTAGTTGTATATTTATGAAGTTGTCAATCCTTAACAAAATGATGGTTGGCTTCTGTAATGTAACTTCTTCAAATGATGCTTGTTCCTGGTTTGCATCATAACATATTTGTGGTGCCTTCATATGAAGGCTTTTAGTTATTGAATTGGACATTTAAGTCATTAGTATAGTCCAGCTATATGGTGTAAAAACAATGAAAAGAAAATACAGCTACACTTGCTCAAACTATGATGCTGTAACTTTTAAACCAATAGCTAAAACTATCTGAAGGTCAACCTAAATCTTATGAAAGCAAAGTGTGCATGCCTTTTGCCCTTTTCCCATCGAAATAAATTCTTCTAAGGTAAATAGATTGGTAGTGGATGTCCATTAGGAAAAAAAGGTTTTATGTAGAAGTGTAGTCATACATACTGACCATGTGTTTCTTCGATGAAAGCATTTATTACAAGAAATATTTTTTATTCATGTGTGCTGACAGATATTACTGTTTAAGAGTTGATTACTAACCATCTGAGTTGCATCTTGCTTTGTGTGTCTTTTTTTTCCTTTGCAACATATTGTCATGTATCGGAATCCTGCCAGAGATCCTATATATGTTACTTTAACTAAGTTGATTGTCATAATGTGTTGTCAAATATCAATATTACAATGCAATTTGGTGTTTGATGAATCATATGCAAATTTCTATGTAGCTTCTATTCAGAAGTACAAAGGAATGTTTTTATTTTACTTGAATGGCATTGAGCATAAGTTGGATAATGCAGTATCTTCTTTCTCATTTGTTCCTATGGACAGAAACTTCATTCTCACTTTTCTAGAGCTCATTACCACTTCTTTACTTAAAGCTAATTTCTTTTCGCCACATTTTGGATCTTCGCTGGCCTTGCATGGTTCCATAAGCTTACTCAACTTAAGAGGGATCCTCACAAGATTTGCAAAATATCAAACGTCATATTCTGGAAAGGCATTTTGTTCAAAATAGATAACCTGCAACCTTGAATATAAGTGACACTTTTTTCATCCTTTGGTTTGTTTTTTACTTTTAGTGTAAGGAAACCTAGCTTATTGCATAGGGAAGATCCCCCGTTTTATTAGAGCTATTGATCGGTAATTGTCAAGGCCCTTCCCTGAAGCTTATGCTTTGGCCTGCCACTATTACAAGAACAAATACATAATCTGGGATAACCCGTCTGGTGAACACATATATAGGTGTGTAGCTATGCAGCTGGTGGAGTCATAGGAATCCTGTGTATACTGGTTGCTATCACTGTATAATGGAGAACTCTTGAATCTTGATTAGCTGTTATTGCGTTTCTACTGCTAGAGTTAAGTAAGGTAGTGGAAAGGGGGATGGTTTGGAAATTTTGATTGGAGCAGTATATTTATTTTTCCTTCTCAAGATATAGAAGTAAAAGTTACTGGTTTATGATGGAACTGAAGCAGATTAATGATGCACAAGAGTCATTTTCTCCTTAACTGCAGCTGTTGTTGTTGCTGTTTAGGACCATGGCCTAAATCTATGATTTAACTGTTGCTGCTGTTGTTGTTTAGGACCATAGCCTAAATCTATGATTTTTATGCTTGATTAGTGTCTAAATTGATGTTGTTTGGTATGGTGGCTGTTGTTGTTGGTGTGTGCATACTTAAGGAAGTCTTGAGTATCCAAAATTGTTCAAAATTAGTATGAAATGTATGTGCACACCAAGTATTTGGCAAAATGCCCAAATAAACTTCTTAGTAGTTTTCTATGTATTTAAGGGCATGCTTGTATATTTAGGAATTTAGTTTCATGTTTTAGTGTCATTTACATGTTAAGAACATAATTTGGTAGAGAAATTTAGATTTTGGATCATGAACTAGCCCTGGACTACAACCTCGAGTACCACAATTGCAAACTTCTAGAGTGTGATCACTGGTGTTACATCTAGCGACTCGCAATTGTGAGATCGAGGCCTGCCTGGCAGGCCTCTCATTTGTCGTGATCGCGACCCAAATAGAGTGCAATTGTGACATCTGAGGCCTGTTTGATAGACCTATTCAAAATTCTGAATTCTTATTTTAAGCCCAAACTTGATTCATGAACCATTTCTTCCTACTAAAAAATGGACTTGTTTTTCTTTCTTTTGGTGTTTTGGTAATCAATTACAGTGACACTCTCTTTTAGACTCATTCACTTCAAAAGTTTCTTAAATTTATTAGTCAATTTTTGGTATGAATATTGCACGAGTATTGTACTATTTTCTAATCAATAACCTATATGATTGCATCATCTAGACTTAGTTCAGCACCATTAACACCATTGTCATAATCATGATTAACACCATTGTCATATTCATCTAATTTTGCAGGAATATGAAAATGGGGGAAAAGGGCGCCCTTTTCTTGAGGTCTGCGAAGAGACGCATAGGAAGAAAAACAAGGACGGTACAAGAGGAGATTGGGTCGAACCACGTGCTAGGATTGCATATGAAAGATAATAACTTTTACATACATTGTTTTATTATTACTCAACTTTGCTTGTTTACATACTGACAAATAATTTTTCTTTTAGGAACAATTTCAAAAAAGCATAGAAGAGTGGCGTCAAACCCAACCTACTTCAGAGGATGGTACCATGGTCCAACCATCACCTGCAGCTATGAATAATATGTGGACAGCTGTGGTAGGTGGTCCAAAGAAAGGTAGAACCTACGGGACAGGAGTTCTCCAATCCTCGAGTACTCTTTCGTTGTTTTCCAGTTCCTTTTCTACTTCGCAAACTGTGGAAGAAATGGAATCGATGAAAAAGCAAATTGTGGAATTGATGCAGAAATGTGTAGCTAACGATCCTAGATTTGCTAAATTTGATAAATTGGAGGAGTTGGTTAAGAAGCACATGCCGCAACAATTTCATGACGAGGAAGATAATGAATCTGATGATAATTAGATTGTAGTTATTGTTCTTGTTTTTGGTTGTGACATTTAGATGTTTAAACTATTTGATTTGATGTTTGTTTTGAATGGTTTAAAGTGGTTGTATTTCTAAAATTTTGTCGTGTTTGATCCTGTTGTGAAAAATACATTAGTTATGTCGTTTGTAATCTGAAAGCAGTGTAAGCAAATGCAATATAATAATTATTAAATAATTATTTAATAATTTTCTGACTACAATGGTCAAAAAAATAATAATAATTAAATAATTATTTATTAAAATTTCGACTACTGTAGTCGTAAAAATTATAATTATTAAATAATTATTTATTAAAATTCCGACTACTATAGTCGGAAAAATTATAATTATTAAATAAATTCTGACTATAGTAGTCGTATTAATTAAAATTATTAAATAAATATTTATAAAATTTCTGACTACAGTAGTCAGAATATTTATAATTATTAAATAAATATTTATTAAATTTCCGACTACAGTAGTCGAAATATTTATAATTATTAAATAAATATTTATTAAATATCCGACTACGTTTCCGACTATTTCAACTACGGTAGTCGAAAAATATTTTTCGACAAGCTATATTCCGACTACTACCATGTAGTCGGAAAGTAGTCGGAAATACCTTAATTTCCGACTTCATTGGCCGTCGAAAAATAGCGATTTTCTAGTAGTGACAGGTTTCGAGTTGCGATGACATGAATAGCCCTAACGTAGTATTTGGTGATCTTGTAATTAAATGTCCATTGGATAAACCTTTTGACGAACTTAGGAGTATTATGAAGAATGAAACATAGATGGACTTTTTAAGAAGAACTACTTTGCATACTTTCTCGAGCTGTCTGAGGACCGCACTCTTCGTTTCCCAATGAGCATGGTATATGGTCTTCTCAAGCGCAGGATCAAGTATCCGGGGGATGATAAAGATTTAAAGGAGGGCGAAAAAAAATAGATGAATTCTAGATCAACTACAGTGGCATGCCGGTTTGTTTTAGATTGAAAGAGTTTACCATAGTGACGGGCTTGAGATGCGATCGTCCAGAAGAACCTCTCATCAATAAAACACCCCCAAAGAGTCCAACAAACGCAAGGTAAAAAAATATGGGTTGTTGGGAATTGTTGGACCTAGCTACAAAGGGGATGATTTAATGGCGGATCTCGATAATAAAAATATACCAAAGCACTACAGGGAGAAATTGTGCTTAGTTTGGTTTATTCATTCTGTTTTATTGGCAAGAGACGTCAGGAAAGTCATAGAACATGATTTGTTGGCACGTGCTGATGATTTTAGAAAATTCAACAATTATCCCTAGGGATATGGCAGCTACTACTTGACTGTCGAATATTTACTTACAAGGCTATCCCCAAAGACAATCACATTATATGGCTTTCTCTGGGCTTTAACGGTAAAATTGATCACTATTTTTACTCATCCGTTAATTTATATTGAATATAGTTATCATGACTTATTTTTGCTTGCTTCCTATTTACATTTTTCATGCTTGGACATGTGAAGCCATTCCTCCCCTCTAAAAGCAGTTCAAGGATTACCCAGATAAGGTTTTTCATCCAAGGATCCTTAGGTGGTTGGCCGCAACAAAGAGAAGCAAAAAATATATTAAGGAGGCTGATCTCTTTAACCCTCTGAATGATGCAGTATGTCTTCTTTCAACTAAACTAATTTGCCTCAATGAAAGATATTAAAACAGATGTTCCATCTGTTGCGATAGATGGGTCGTCTGTTACAACAGATTACCCATCAACTACAACTGGTTCAACAGATGGGTAATCTGTTGCGACAAACGATCCATATTTCGTAATAAATTAACCATTTGTTGCTCTGGTTCTCTGAACCCGACTCAACAGATTACCCATCTGATACAAATTATGCAACAGTTGTGTAATCTAATGTAATATATTATCAATCTGTTGCAACTTACAGATCAGCTATTGCAGCAGCTAGATCGTCTGTTGCATAAGTTGGTTGTGTTAACATCCATGTAACCCAACTGACTGCAAATTATTATTACATGATTTAAATGCCTCCTGTCTTTTTTTATAGGTTATGCATCTTTGGATCGTGTCTATCGTTGATGAGCTGGGGATGACTTCTTTTCTTACTCTGGGTCTTGTTGATACAAAAGAAAACCCAACGGTGGAGTTAATAAAGAAGGAATTGATTGGAGCAACATCCATAAGAAGAGAAGCTAGGCAAGGTAAGCCTAATGTTGAAGCTCTTCACGACCAACCTCAAACTGCAATAGATCCGGGTTCTTCTTCTGGGGGTGTTGCTGGTGGAGTTATTTATGATGGTGGCAGTCATGTTGTTGCTGCTGCCAGTCGTGATTATGAGCTTGTTGGTGCTCAGCAAAAAATAAATACTTTGGAAAACACCTCTTGCATAGGTCTCTCTCACCCCTACACCAGTCCCTCCCACCCTTATAGTGGTCCCTCTCACCCCTCTTCACCCTCATATTCTCATTGCAAATGCAAAGTGTGCAAGGACAGAGAGGATAAACTCCTTGAAAAGCTAGAGGCTATTACTGAAGCTGCCGAGGAGTTGAAATCCAGGAGGGGTATCATACTATCCAACGAGGTGAGAGAACCATGCACTCCTACAGTGGCGGTTAAGAGAAAGAGAAGAAAAATTAGATAAATTCTCTCTGTTCTAAAAATAGAAAAAATTGCAACTCCTCCCGTTCCAAGAATTGTTGAAGTTCAGGGGCCGCTGAAGAAAGTGGACATATTCGCAGCATTTGATAAGGAGAAGAAGAAGGAACTGTAAGAAATCATGAATGGCAGGATGAAGGTTCGAAAAGAATACACCATGCATCCATTTTCCGTCAAAGACTTCACGAATATGACAAATATGCGCGGGTGGTACGAGGATAATGTAAGTTTACTTTTGCTAACCTAGCCTTCCAATCTACTCCATGAAGAAGAATCTATGTAGCAGATGTGTAATCTGTTGCAACAGCTTGGTATTTTGTTGCAACATAATACACATTTGTTGCATAAGTTGCGTTGGTTGGGTAATCTGTGAACTGATTCAGAGAACCCTCTACATCAGATTCTTTCCACTGTATTTTTATTCTTTATAATTACTAAGCTATTTAAAAATTGTCTTCTTATACCATAGCATGTTGATGAAATTCTTTGCCTCATGAGGGGCAGGCAATTAGTGTACCCGGATGCTTATAATGCTGCCGATAGGATAATGGACCTCAACTTCTACAACAATTTTAAGGATAGGTACGTTGATCTCCATAAGCTAGTTGATTTCGGTGGCTCAGGATTTGATAAGTTAGTTTCTACATTCCAATAGGATGAAAAAGTGATTAAATATATTAGAGGGAAGAGGCCATATCCACACGGCAAGAGCTGGACCAAGGCAAAGAGAATCTTTACAGTCATGAACGTGGTAGTCAAATATTTTCTCGTTGTTGAGATACTACTCTATGAGGGAAAGATTAAGGTTTATGACTGTAACTTACCTATCTTCAGCGAGGACACGTTTTTAGCCCACATGCAGCCACTCTTGAAGTTGTTGCCCAAGTTGTTGACGCAGAGTAAGCTGATGGATCATTTGTCGGCTAAAGTCTTGACGAAGGAATCATGGAATTTTGAAGGTCTAAATAAGAACATCCAGCTCCCAAAAATTAAAATTGGTGCAGCGTGCGGGTCATACTCACTTGCATACATCGAGTGTTTGCTGATCAGCACAGAAATGACCGGTATGTGCAACGTCGTTGTGGAAAAGATACAATGGGTCTGGGCTTATGGGGTACTAACTAAATGGTTAGAGCCCATGTATAAAGAAGAATATGTACAAAGACGGAGACGAACACGATAACAATTTTCCATTTCAAGCCACTTCACTTTACATGTAGTGGCAATAATTTTATACTGGCCAAGTTGAATTTTTACAATGCAACAAATAGTATATCTGTTGTAACAGATATAATACCTGTTGTGACAGATTGATTATCTGTTAGAATAGGTTGGTCATCGTTTGCATTAATAGATGTTTCCCAGTCTGTCTGTCGCAACAGATAACTAATCTATTGCAATATATAATCTATCTGTTGCAACTTATAGATAATCTATTGGAAAAAATAAAGAAAGTAGGAAGACCTGTTATATAATTTCCAGTAGATGACCTACGTGTTTCATCTCATGTTGCAACATATGTCTAAATCTATTTGATAAGATATATCATCTGTTGCAGCAGATGTATTATCTGTTGCGATATTTGAATCTAGTATTCCATTTTAATTAACATGTTCAAAACTAAGGATTAAATTATATTCATAGAAAGCATAAAATAAGTTGAAGCCTTCAAAAATTACATGAAATAACTCAACAAATAAATAAAATA
The DNA here is from genome assembly GCA_030864215.1 of Capsicum pubescens. Lineage (NCBI taxonomy): Eukaryota > Viridiplantae > Streptophyta > Magnoliopsida > Solanales > Solanaceae > Capsicum > Capsicum pubescens. The sequence continues at coordinate 232,630,650 of CM061538.1, forward strand.
TAAAAAAATTATAATGGGTATAAATGATCTACTCTACAAATAAATCAACAAGTTAAACTATGGAGGATAGGTTATTACATTGACGGATTCAAGCTATAAAGATCTACTTAATATGGACAAGTTGTTCTTCATCCAGTGCTGCGAAATTCAGCTTTGGTCATCGTGGATCTTTAATGTCGTTTGCGTATGGCTTCTAAGATTTCACTTCTCTGTATTTCCACAAAAGAGCAGCATATCTTTTGCGGAGTAATCCGGTATCAATTCCATCATTTGGTACTTGTATCCATCGCTCAAATACTCGGCGTACACGGCAACAAAAAGACCGCAATCCCTGCGTTTTAAAAAATAGATAATTCATATCTTGTCGTTCATGTAAGCATTGTGAAATTTGTGAAATGAAACTAAATCATGACACTTAAACTTACAAGCTACCAATGGTTTGTTGAGCAATTCCTTCAACATATTGTACATCAAATGGATTACCCATTTTATCCTGGTATGCTTCAATCGTCGACCAATTAGTACAAACCTTTTGGTCCAAAAAGTCACTCATATCAAGGTAAGTAGGAAATATTTTGGCTAGCTTTTGTATCTCAGACGACGGTCCGAAACGTCTCCTTCGCAACATCGAGTCATAAACTCGGATGCACCTCTCATTTAGAACGACAACATCCAACACCCAATGGAATTCATCACCACAATTGATTGAGATATACACTTCGACGATTAAATGCCAAGGTAAGCTAGCCGGAATGCTAAAATCTTTGATGATGTTGATTAAGCATTCCTCATTTTGGAAAACTTTCGGTTGTTGTTGACAATACCTATCGTAGGTATTATTGATGTAAACTTTGTACAAATAATTGTCTGTCGTGTATCTGTTTTGTTCTTGTGTTTTCAACTTGGCCTTCTTTTGGAGGTAGTAAAAAATGGCATCGATGTGCTACACATATTATCAAATATTTCAGATTACGTGATAAAAAAATTAATACACAGATGTAATTAAATAAAGTATTAATTAATAGTAATATGTATGGCATTTAAACCTCATCATTCCAACAAGTTTGAGGATGTGACATCAAATAGAACCAATTTTTCATTTCGGAATGTGCAACAATAAAGTTGAATATATCAAAATCAAGACTCGATTCGTTCACTTTGTAGCGTTCATCAGTTTATTTTCTACATGAAGATTTATATGTGTTAATGTAAAGTTCTTACAACAAGAATCGTATAAACCAATATCGTTAAAAAATAATTTATGTACCTACCGGCATGATGCTTTACAGACCATCGGCAATCCATTCTGAATAGTCATTGATCAACTGTGTTAGTTTTTTTGGAGCCTCATCTGAGATATTGAACCCTTCAAATGGATAATTTTTTCGTTCTCCCGAACTGACAGGCTCCACTTTTTCTTCTTCTTTGGAAGCAATTGATGGATTATCAACTATGATATTATGCTCTTCAGCAGTGGCCTCTAGTGTGACATCCACCTGGAAAGCCAGAAATTACCAATGCCAATTACAGATATACCACAGATTGACCATTTGTTGCAATAAATGAGCCTTACGTTACAACAGATGGATCATCTGTTGGGATGAATTCAAACAGGTAAATCAGAGCAGTACAATAATTTTGAATAGATGACCCATCTATTGCAATATAAGACTCATCTATTGCAACAGATAACGTATATGATACAACAGGTTAGACAACAGTTACAACAGATGTATATAACTGTTTGATAATTTTCAGCAGATGTATCAGCTGTTGAAACAGATATGTGCTTGTTTGTTTATTGGAACAGATGATGTATATTCACCTTCTTTGGCTCATGCTGCTCTCCTGTGGCCCTTGGACACTGAACATCAATGCAAGACAAAGACAGAGACGTCGTAATTTTACTTTTTTATTGCTTGATGATGCCTTGAAAGTATCTTTCCTTCTCCTCTTAGCCGCCTTGATCTCTAGTGGAGTGTATGGATATGAAATCCTCATTGATGGAATGACACCCCTCTTAGATGCCATTTTCTTTATAGAAGCAGTTAGTGCATTAATAGCATTAATCACTCCATCGTGTTTCGCCTTGCAGTCTTGACATTTGCATGCAGAACATTTGCTAGATGTGGCAAAATATGGAGAAAAATCTGTACAACTAGTATGATCATAATCATAATAGCTTTTTATTTCAAAAACTGTAAGAGGAGTATCATTAGCCCCAACAGCAGCACCACTACCACTACCATCATCAACAGCAATAAGCCCACCCTCCAAAATTATTTTTCTTCTGGTGGCTATTGCTCCAAACAATTCTATTTTTATTCCATCAACGACCTTAGGGTCCAATCAAGTTTGCATAGATCGTAAAGAAAAAAAATGGCATCTTTAACTCTCGGTTGGTCGGAACAAGCCACGGATGGACAATCTAAAATAATTAGTACATATATTAGAATGATGATGAAATCATTTAAAATAATCATTAATTAAAATAAAAACTTGATTAGAATTGGACTTACTGCTTCCTTCGGGGGGTTGAAAAGATTAAGAAATTTTGTATTTTTATCAGTTTTGGCCGATAACCATCTCAGAATTCTTGGACAGAAAACTTCTTCCTGGTAGTTCACTTGTTGTCTCAAATAAGGAATGGCTTCAAATGCCCAAGCCTATAACATAACACCAATAAATCAAAAATATTATTAAATAAAAAAATAATGAATCGTATCATGATAAAAGAAATATTTACCATGAAGGCCCATGGAAAGACATATAAGTTGACTGTCTTTGGCGTTAACAGAGTCAACAAATATTGGACAGTCATTTTGAAGCTTTCATAACCCCAAGGATAGTTGTTAAATGCCTCAAGATCCTCGGAGAGATTTATTAAACCGGGGCTTATGTTGTTGTTAACGTCTCTCGCCCAAAGAATATTATGTACAAACCAAACCATTCACAATGATTGTTTGTGCTTCTTTGAGAGTCTTTTACCTTTCAATACTTTATCAAATTTTTATTTTTGAAGCTTGTACCAACAATGGACACCAGGTCCTCTCGATCACTCGACTTGCCTTTGCCTTTTTTGGGTGTTCGGAGTGCTTTTTTTTGGGTCAGAGTAGGTATAACTTAAGAAGGAGAAGGAGGATAATATTTTAGTCCGGTAACTATGGCAAACTCCCTCCAACCAAAACAAGCAGGCATGCCACAGTAATTTATCCACATCTCATCCATCTTGTCTTTTTTTTCATACATAAACCTACGCTTGAGAAGATCTTATACCATTTTCATCTGGAAACGAGCATTGTTGTCCTCCGGTAAATCAAGATATTGCCCAAACCAGCTTTCCCTGAAATAAGCATCCAATTTTTATTCTCAAAGTATTTTTCTGAAGGCGTCGAAAGATTTTCCCATGGTTGACTTAACCATGAAATCACCCATTAAATCTATGGAACCATCGCACTGCATTCTCATAGGATAATGATCAATGCTGAAGGTTTTGACCAACCATTTGACGGAAGGGCTATTAGCATTTGGGTCATCTCTTTTGAGATATTTCTCCTCCCCGTGTTCATTATCTTTTGCTCCTGATTGAGATAACGCTTGTAAAGCAAGCTCATAAAGTGGTGGATGTAGCCGAGCTGTTGCACTTGTTTCTTTACTTGGACTTGATTTGGTTTCTTTCTTTGGGGAGCCATATTATCTTAAATTAACAGGAACATAAAATAGATTATAATTGATTAATGCATCATTAAAAAGGGATAGTAGTAAATCTAACATGCACAATGGTAAAATAACAATTCCAACAGGCCACACATCTATTGCACCAAGTATGTTATCTGTTGCAATATATAACCGACCTGTTGCAACGGATGAGTAAACCGTTGAAAATAATAAAAACAGATCGTTAATCTGTTGCACTAGGTATTTTATCTGATGCAACATATAACCGACCCATTGCAACGAATGAGTAAACCATTGGAAACTATAAAAATATATCACTAAATTGTTGCACCAGGTATTTTATTTATTGTAACATATAACCAATTTGTTGCAAGGTGAGTAATCCATTGGAAATAGTAAAAATAGATCACTAATCTGTTGCACCAGGTAGTTTATCTGTTGCAACATATAACCAACCTATTACAAGAATGAGTAATCTGTTGAAAACTATAAAAATATATCACTAATTTGTTGCACCAGGTAGTTTATCTGTTGCAACATATAACCAACCTGTTGTAACGGATGAGTAATCCATTGAAAACTATAAAATAGATCACTAATCTACTGCACTAGGTAGTTTATCTGTTGTAACATATAATCAACTTATTGCAACGGATGAGTAATCCATTGCAAACCATAAAAATAGATCATTAATCTGTTGCAACATATAACTGACCTATTGCAATGGATGAGTAATTCGTTGGAAACCATAAAAATAGATCACTAATCTATTGCACCAGGTATGTTATCTGTTGTAACATATAAATGACCTGTTGCAACAGATGAGTAAACCATTGGAGGCAGTAAAAATAGATCGTTGAACTGTTGAAACATGTCACTCATATGTTGCAAAATGAGTTATCTGTTGAATCAATATTGTTTAGATTTTTTCCAAATAGAAGAGTCGTCTGTCACAACAGATGAATAATTTGTTAGATTATTCATCTGTTACATCAGATTTTCATAGTTGTATCAGATTTTAATCTGTTACATCAGATATTTTCATTTGTTGCATTAGATGTCTTCATCTGTCGCATCAAATATTTTATCTTTTGCAATATCATTTTTACTAAGACAAACAACAAATCAACCCAATAACACCAACACATCACACACACACACACTAAGAACATCAACTGTGAACAAAAATTACCAATAAATTTGAATCAACAGTACAACAACAGGAAGAAGAAATGCTAGAAATTAGAATTTTATTTAGTCCACATTTCAATACTAGAAGAGTAGTTGTCTCAAGTTCCTCTATTTCTTCATAATTTTTTACCTGTAAAAAAAGAAATAAGACGATGAAGAACTCAAAATTGTTGTCGTTGGAAAAGTCTTCACGTCGATTGACGGATGAAAGTCGAAAGAAACTCGCCTGACTATTTTTTGTCAGAGGTTGAAGTCGTCGGGGATTGAAGGGAGAATTTTGCAGAACTGTTAGTTGGAAGAGAGTTGAGAGAAGCTGTCGAGAGAGAGTGAGGAGAGAGACTGTTTGATTTGGATTGAAGAGGGGTGTGGGTTGATTTGTATTTTTGAAAAGATTAAAATTTTTTGAAAATATTAATAAAGTCCATAATTAACTTAATCAAGCTTTCTAATGATGTTTGACCCTTTAAGTTGGTCAATGTCACCAATCCTTCATTCAAGACTTAAAAGGCATCTTTCCTTCAATTTTCTCATCTATCTATCTATCTATATATATATATATATATATATATAAGCAAAACTAAAAGCAAGACAAGAAGTCATGTGGCAAGATATTAAAAAGCCACGTGGCAGTTTTTAGGACAAAGTTAAAAAATATTGTAATAAAAATTTTGAATTGAAAAATTAGGTATTTGAATTTGTGTTACATTATCCTTTTAAAAAAATACTTTCATTGTCTGAAAATTGAAATCATAATTAAAGAGTTCTAATATACATTTACTATTTCAAACTTATCTCTTTTAAAATTTAAATGTTAGAAATATATTTAAATATAATTTATTTACACATTAGGAAAGGATAAAAATATAATTAAAATAATAAAATTAATACAAATAGTAGTACACAAGTTGAAGTAATTTTAATTTAAGAAGAAAACGTAGGAGTAGTAGTGATAATAACAATAAAATAATAATATTAATAATATCAATAATAATAATAATTAGTAATAACATTAGTATTAGTAGTAGCAGCAATAACATATTATTAACAACAACAACAATAATTATAGTAGTTTAAATAGTAATAATTACAATAGTGATTGTAATTAAAACAATTTATACAATATTTTTATGAATATTAAATTGTGTGGTGTAATGGATAAAGTAACAAGGTAAAATTTCAAATGTTTTATCTCATTCAAATACGAATTATAAGATAAACATGTATTGTTTTAAAAAAAAGTATGGATGAGAAAGAGTAACAACCTAATCTTTTTTATAATAACTGATATAATATTTAAATTTGAATTCAAAGAAATTTGACATGGAATGAAGTTCTATCTTATTTACCTCTCTTATATATACTCCTACAATAATAGGTAATGTTAAGTTTCTTTCTCTTCTTTTGTTATTGACCATTTAGCTTCATTTACTGCACTTTCATGTTTTTCATTGCTTAAATTTTTGGGGGTTTTAACATTTTTATTTTTTATATATAGATTAGTGATAATCGTATTGCAGGCTATTTTTTTCTACTATATCCATCTCTGAATTCAAGTTAGTAAATATTTATTTTGATATTGAATTTCAATTTTAAAAATAGTTGAATTCGAATAAAGTTTTATCTTCTCAACCTCTCTTATATATACTCCTATGTTAATATGTAATTTTAAGTTTCTCTCTTTTCCTTTTTTTTTTTGGTTATTGATCGTTATATGTTTCACATTCTTCGATTTTTAGATTTTTTTTCTTTAACTTTTTACTATTAGATTTAACAGATTAATTTTTATCTACTATATTCAAGTCTAGGTTCAAGTAAATGATATTTTTTAATCTAATTTTGTTCGTTTGATTTTTTGTTAAATATAAATTAATTTGAATACATAAGAAAGATCAACTTTTATATAGAATTTTCGTCATGTTGACGTTTATTGAGAAATTAAGCTTCTTTCTTCTAGAATTTAATGCAAATTTATTATGTATTAATTAAAATTAATAATTTAGAATTGTATATTTTAAAAAAAATAATAATAAATATATTCACTAGGTAAGAAAATATGCGTATTGCCACAAAGAATAAGAATTTTTAAAATAAAAAGTCATAAAAGAGAAGAATCTTTAAAAAAGTGTGCAACATATAAGTTGAATTAATTGGTGGTGGGGTAGAGGTGGGGGAGGGGGTGAGGGTGTCATTTGGAGGAGGGGGATTTGAGATATTTTAGTTGAATTAATTTAGAAGATATAATAACAAGTATAAATAAAATACTTAAAAAATATTAATACTAAAATCAAACAATGAAAAATTACGAACAGTAAAACAAACTTTAAAAATTTAAAATAAAATAATAAATTGTATGTGCTTAATTTTTTAATTGATAGTGGTAAAATTTAAAATTTGAAATTAGAAGTTTTATAACTGATATAATTAAATACTTTTAGTGTTTAAATTAAAATTAAAAATTAAACATTTTAAGAAGACTGTTGTTAGTTGTTGAGGTTGAATTGATAGGAAAAAAATTGAAATTTGAAACATAAGGGAAAGATTGTAATTACATGTTTTAATTGATTAATATAAAGGTAAACGTCCATCAACAAAATTAATAATTATTTAATATTTTTAAAAATCAACCAATAAAATATAATTAGAAAAAATACTAATATTATTCTTTTCATATCAAAAAATCTAAAATAATTATAAATTAATTAATTTTATCATTTTAAAATGAATAAGCTAACATTTATTGACAAATATTTTTAAAAAAAAATTTCGCGCAACACGTTGGTACCTATATTCGTATACAATAAAAAGGAAAAGGATATGACAAGACAAAGAAAAATGGCATACCTCCAAATGGCCGCAATATTGGCATCTCCAATCAATTTACTCTGAAAATTTTTATTATGGGTCTTACATGCCATGTAGTTGTGTGAGGCATCATTTCTGACAAATGGAGTCCCACATGTCAAGACAATTTTGTTTATCTTTTATCTTTCCCTCTTCTTCATATTCTTTAACCTTTTCAATGTGATTAACTTTTTTTATTTTTTGATTAAAAAAATTTTTAAAAAAAATTACACAAATACATAACTTATATTTTCAATATTAGAAAAAATCTCAACTCCCTAAACATATTATAAAAATCCCAACATATACACAGAATGTTATATATATGTCGACTATGTTATGTACATTAATAGAAAGAGAGAGTAAAGTAATTAAAAATGTGGGAGAAAGTGTAATTACTTCTAAAAGGATTGGTATTGATATTATTTATATTTTTTTTTTTGCTCTTTTTGTTTTGGGTTACTTTTTATTTACCGTTTTCTTTGTTTTCCTTTCTTTACCTTTTGTTTTCGATTCTTTTCGTGCTCCTAATACTAAGTAGATTGAAAAATTGTTTTTCCTCCTAATTCTTATTTGTCGATCTTTGTAATCAAATCAAATTTTAAAAGTATATTTTGCTATTTTAATTTATTTCTGTTATTATATTTTAAGTCTATTTAAAAAAATGTCTCTTTCATTTTTCAAAAATATTTTAATCAACTTTTCGCATGACATGTTTTCACAAAAATTAAAGAATCTTTTAAAAATATTCCACATATTTCAATTTAAGATCAATTAAAAGGTATTTTAATTTATTTTTTGGTGTTTATTAGTGACATGACAACTCTGAAGTTTTAAGAAAAAATATTTAAAAAATTAAAATCAATATTTAAATTTATTTAGTATCCAATCTATCTAAATTCGATCCAATTCTTGGTTCTTGGTCCTACCCGCTTTAAATGATTTTGCTATACAAGATATGACCTTAATAATAAAAACATATAGGATGAATTTTTATTTCTAAATATTAGAGATCCCTTTAATAATATTGAACCATAATAAATAATATCATATAAACTCACAAAAAATAGATTTATCACTTATGAAATTTAATTTTAAATTTTCAGTATCCAAAATTTTATACACTAACTGAAAAGAGGATATAATAAAAAATAGAAATTACTGCCATGGTGAGTGATCAAAGAACTTAATTCGTTTACAAGCATGTAGAAATAAGAAATAGGAGAAAATAAAAAAGAAGCAAAAAGAAAACTTCAATTCACTTAATATCGTGAAATGAGAAAAAAACAATTTGAAAAAAAAAGGCAAAGAAAGAAAAATAAAGAAAATAGTAAATACAAATTAATTCCAAAAAGGGGAAAAGCAAAAAATTATTTGTCAAAATAAAAAAAGTTAATTCACTTTGATCAAGAATATGTAGAAGGGAATTGCTTTGTTTGGTGGGACCAAGAAGTATATGTGCCAAAAGAATAGATGCCTCACACAACTATTACATGGCACTAGTTTACGTATACGCGTCTTGCGCGTGTACCTCACTTTGATGAGTTCAAACATTACACTAAATAGGATATTTATTTAAATAATAAAGATGAATATAATAACTAAATTTAATATCTTTTGAGTATGTAAAAATAGAGATTTATTTATTAAACCTAACTTTTACCAAAAATATTTTTAAAAGTCGATCGACAATCATCTACCATCTGAAAATTACAACAAAACAATACAATGATAGAGACATCAAAATAATATAATTAAATCTAATGTTTATACACAAAAATTTTCTCAAAGTCATCCGACACTCATCTACCACATGTAAACAATAACAAAAAAAGACGATAATAGAGATATCAAAATAATACAACTAAACCTAACCCTTACATAAAAAAATTCTTCAAAGCCGATCAACATTTATCTATCACATGTAAACTGCAACGAAATAATATGATAAAAGTAATATCAAAACAATATAATTAAACTTAAATTTTACACACAAAAAATTCTCAAAGCAGATCGAGATTCATCTACGAACTGTAAACCACCACAAAATAACAAACTAATAGAGATATTACGCTAATACAATTAAACCTAACCTTTACCAAAAAAAAAATTCAAAGTCAACCCTCATTCATCTAGCATCTGTAAATTAAAATAAAACAATATGGTATTAAAGATATCAAAACAATACTTAAATCTAACTTTTACACAAAAAAAATTTCAAAGCCAGCCGACATTCATCTACGGCCTGTAAACTATAAAAAAAATAATATAATAGTGGTCACAAAGCTTCGATTTTGATCCAACTAATTCTTGTCTGAGAGAAAACTTTGACCCTAAAAAATGATTTTGAATAAAAACATAGAAGATATATATATACGCACATGTTGAATTCTATTATGCTGACAAGAGTAGTGAAGAAGTTGAGGGCATGTAATCAAATCAAGTTAGATGAGCATTAATCATATTTTCCCAATAGGCAAACCGATTTATTCTCTAGTTTAACGTACATCTCAATATTTATAGAAGTATTTCCTTAATAAAGTCATATTTTAGGAGTATTTTTCTAATTGAACAATAGAAAAGAAAATATTAATTAATTCTCCTATCATATATTTTAGGAATTCATATATTTTATGAAGTCTAGTAGAAAGGAAAATATTAATTAATTCTCCTACCATATATTTTAGGAGTCCCATATATTTTAGGAAGTCTAGTTAATATAATAAAAAATAATTAAATAATAAATTTAAAAAATAGTGAAAAGATAGTTTTGTCTAAAGAAGAGTCTTTTAATGAAGGACAAAAAATTTAAATCACTTTTCTAAAGGTCTTCACACTTTTAATATTATATATATATATATATATATATATATATTATCCTAATTGCTGGTCTTCTGGGTATATTTTCTATGCTATAACTTATTGGTTGAACATTAGGGTTAGTTGGCTAGTCTCTACAGTTTCACTTTTCTTTCTGGAGATTAGAGTCTTTTTTGAGGTCTTATTGCCTGATTTTACTATTCTATGTCTTGATGAAGAACAATCTTCATCTTCACTTTTTGGCAAAGTGACAGCCATCAACGGGTTTGACTTGTCTTTACCGGTTACCATTTGAATCGAACTAGCTGTACCAATATTCGGTACAGTGGATTTCTGAGCATTTAGAGGGAAATGCACACCCTTCTCATCCATTTTTTGAGGAGATGGAGAACTCTGAGTCTGATTATTTGTCCTACTTGTATTTGTCTGCTGATCGAGTCTTGCTTTCAATATTTGTATCTGTCTTATCAGTCTGGTGTTTTCCATAAGAAGAGATTCCTTCTGAGCATTGAGCTTCTTGAAATTCTCCGTCATGGAAGGACAATGGTCACAGAAAATAATTTTTCCTGTGCCTTTTTATATATTGTATTGAGGTTTTTTTATCTGAATTTTGTCTGAGTGAAGGTGATATATAATAATTTGGTCCGGCACGAAGCCTTTTATAGGCAAATTTCTAGAAAAAAAAGTGGATATAAAAACGGCCACGTGGCCTGGACATATGTGGCCGACACTTAAAGATAAAAGATAAGAAAGAATCTTAATAATGCTTAGCCGGGTGCTCATTGGGCCCCATCGTCACATGCATTATTGTTTCTTTCTTGACTTAGTCAGACCCATGCTTCACAGTTTTTCTTTCTTTTTAGAAAGTAATGATAAAGGAAGCACCATTCTGACACTGACTCGATTATTTACAAGACACAAAATGGGCATCCCCACCTGTCAACCTTATCTATTACTATAATGGATGAGAAGGGTGTGCATTTCCCTCTAAATGCTCAGAAATCCACTGTACCGGATATTGGTACAGCTAGTCCGGTTCAAACGGTAACCGGTAAAGACAAGTCAAACCCGTTGATGGTTGTCACTTTGCCAAAAAGTGAAGATGAAGATTGTTCTTCATCAAGACGTAGAATAGTAAAATTAGGCAATAAGACCTCAAAGAAGACTCTAATCTCCAGAAAGAAAAGTGAAACTATAGAGACTATAATTAAACAGACTTTGGATAAATTCTTCAGCCAACAGACACAAGATAAGCATGGGTCTATCTAGAATGTAGTCTGGTATTATTCTGAATGACATATTACTCTCAGGATAAGCAACTAAATTAAATGGTCACACTTAGATATAAAATGTTTCAATAAATAAAATATATATAAAATAGACACTTAGATATAAAATGTTTCAATAAATAAAAAATATACACTTAAATAAGAGGATGTCAATTTAAACAGAACGGCAGTTTTTGGTTGGTTAATGCAAATATGTTGTAAAATCCTACTCAGTACTCCCTCTCTCCTATAGTTTCTTCAAAAGTTCGTTTAGCCTATATTTTTCCCATTTTTATCTTTTTTTTTATCTTACCCGGTTCATCTCTCTCTTTTAACTTAAATTCTTAATAGCTTCTTCTTTAACCACACCCCGAAATAGTCACCTGGCTATTAACATTTGTCCTGTTGTCCATTCAGCAGACTGGTGGACTTTCAAAGCCAGAATTCCTAGGAATTTACAGGTTAATCCATCGTTGCTATTAAAAGGTTAAAAGATTAACCATATACTAAGGGTAATAAGGATTTACATAAATTTACATGTTATGCAAAATTAAAAAGGAAAAACTTCATAAATATAAATATTTTTTATGGGAAAAACATAGTGTAAATAAGAACTTACATGAAGTAACTGGGGAAGAGGTTTCTCTTTCGAGAACCCCCTTACGATTGAATCGAAACTTGAAAAGTTTTATTCAGACTATGACTCTTAATATTATACAACTTGGTTTATACAAAGGATAGATTGATGATTTATGAGAAAGGTTTTACACATTTAGAGGGAAGAGGAATATGTTGTGTTCGATTTTTTCCTTCCTTTTCATTCTTACCTTCTACTACTAAGTATTAAGCCATATATATATATATATATATATATAGAGAGAGAGAGAGAGAGAGAGAGAGAGAGACAATTGGTTCAAGATATTTTTTTAAGAAAATAAAAATATTAATGTGATGAAAAGAAAAATAATATTGATTGTGATTAAAGAATAATTCAATTCAAATTACATACCTGTTGTGCAATTTCAAAGGTTATATCTCCACAACAATAAAGAAATATGACAAAAATTACCTCAAATTATTTCAATAAGTTGCACAATGCAAAGAGTACCCAATGTTGGATACCTACCAGCACCATAAGCATATTCAGGAGTGCACCTAATTGCAAGCCCAGAGAAAGACTGCTAGCCTAATCCTTAGTGCTTCAAAACTTTTGATAACATATATTTATCTTTTGCGTAACCAACGCAGTTGCAAATTCTAATCAAAACACAAAAATATCATATTGATTAGTAGATCAATCTCTTAATAATATAAAAAAGTTAATAACAAAAAAGATCTTACTCCTACCTTATTGGGTAGAGAAACTATTTCAAGAAAATATTCGCATATAAAAAAGCTAATCATCAAACTTGTTGCAGAAAGTGATCATAAATCTTATTCTCAAAGTCACGCAGCAAACAAAGATAATGGACTATTTTTTTTTATGTAAACTCAACTTCATCTGAGTTGAGATTTTTCGAAAACACAACCTCTTTATCTCCATGAGGTAGGGGTAAGATTTGTACGCATTTTGTTCTCTCCTAGTGTAGAATTTTAAGTTTTCTATCATTATAAACAATTTTAAGATATAATTATGTAAACTCAACTTTACCTAAGTTGGATCTTTCGGAAACATCTTTATCTTCGTGAGGTGGACAATATCTGTGGGCATTTTGCTCTCTCCTTGTCCTATGATAACTTCAATAGTATGAAATTACAAAAAATATTACCGCAACCTCATCGACTAAATCACTAAAAAATAAATAATGAGAGATACGTATTCTAATTTTTTAAAAATATATACTACTTTTTAATAAACAAAATAAATTAAACAATAACCTATATTATGTGAGGAGAACTTTTGTGGTTAACCGTCTTGCACTTAATCTTTGGTGCCTCATGAGGATATACTAAAGAATACAACATAAATGTGCCACCCATCTATAAAGGAATAACAAAAAAATAAGCAATAAATAAAATCACCATAGAAATTAAATAAATTTCTTCTTACAAGCAAAAAGTTTGAAGACTGGTCTATCAAATTAATTGGACATTATTATTTGAAGATACATGATTTTGATGGACATGCAGAGTAAAAGCAGATGTCCAAAAACAGAACTAATAGCAAAAAAAAAATTGTTGAATTGAATGACTCCCGGTGTGCAATTCTAGAAAAATTAGGCAAGAGACTACCTTTTCCCTTTAACCTTCATATGAACACGTATATGGTATATTAACAAAATAAATATACATTGTAAATTAAAGAAGTTAAATTTAGACAAATTACAAAATAAAATTATACCCACGTTTCTTATAAGTTTTCAGCTAAGAAAACATGTTACTAACACTACAAGAAAACTTTTCTTTTTTAGGAATTTTTTTCTCATATAATAAACTATTAATTTTCTTTATATTTAATCACAGAAAGTTAAAAGAAGGCCTACCATATTTTTACGGAAAGTTCAAATAAAACCTACCATTTTTTTAGGAAGTTTTCTCAAGTAAAATCTACCAATAAAATTTCATTCCCGTGTGTTTTGGGAGTCTTTCAATATATTTTAGTAGTCAATATTATAAAATAATAATTTAATACGTATATTAACAAATAAATACACATTGTAAATTGAATAAGTTAAATCTAGACAAATTAAAAAATAGAATTACTTCTTACCATATATTTCAGAACTCCTAATTTAAGAAAAAATCTAATCATATATTTTAAAGTTCTAATACCATATATTTTAGGAGTTAATACTATATATATAATTATATAATTAAATAATAATTTGAGAAAAAAATAGTAAAATGACAATTTTGTCTAAAGCGGAGACTGTTAATGAAGGGCAAAAAGTTCAGATCACTTTTGTAAGGGTCTTCACACTTATATAATTAAATAATAATTTGAGAAAAAATAGTAAAATGACAATTTTTTCTAAAGCGGAGACTTTTAATGAAGGGCAAAAAGTTCAAATCACTTTTGTAAGGGTCTTTACGTTTTTAATATATTATAGATATAGATTATAGATATGAGGCCCATAACAAAATTTTCCAATATACTCCCTCTAAGTCGGATTAGTTATCATGACTTAGTTCGAATAATCAAATTAAGTATATTTTGATCAATATTTTAAAGTATATTTTTTTATTATACTAGCACGAGGAAAATTTCAAGTACTTATAGTATTTTTTATATGATTTTTTAATATCTAATTTTTTTCTAAAATATTATGTTTATTTAATTTAATTTATCTTGAAAAATTAATCAAATGACTCTTGTAAAACAAATATCAGTGATGGATCCAAGATTTTACAATTGTGAGTGTTGACCTTCCTTCAACATAAAGTTGCTATCAAAATACAGATCATAAAATATGAAAGAAAAATATTATTATTATTATTATTATTATTATTATTATTATTTAAAAAAAAATAATTACCAAAAACATTAAAAAAAAAAGGAAGTTACTTAGTTTTCGGCTTCTCGAAAATATCTTAGCCGGTGAATTAGTAGAACTAAATGAAAAAGTGTATAAGGAAAGTAAAAAAGGAGGGGAGGATGAAGAATAATATATACATACATATATATATACATACATACATATATATATATATATATATATGTATATATGTATATATATCGAAAAAGGAGGAAAATTAGCAGAAACAACTAATAAAAGAAAAGTCAATAAATAAAGAAGTATAAAAAAAAGAAAGAAAAAAGTTATATAGATGGGAGAAAAAGAAGGAAAAGGTAAGTAAGAAAAGATAACGAAGCTCATAAAAAGAACATCACCTTTCGAATAGAACTCATGACCTACTGAGCAACAACACCTTAACTTCAAGCTCGCAATCGTTGGAAGTTAATTAATCATCTACTCTTCAAATATATGCTTTAGAAATTTGAACCCACTAATTCTACCCTTATTCACAATCTATAACATTACCCAAAGGTCAATCAACCATCAACGAGATTCACAATACTTGGATTATCTCAATTCATGGAGTTTCTACTCTAATTACCCCATTTTAAGTCACTTTATGCAAACGATTTTATTTTTATCAAATTCGAGGTTCTTAATCACCATAAATCATTTTAAGGACAATAAATTCATGCTATAAAGTGTTAATTTATAACTTATAAGCATTCTAGATGATTATTCTATGATAGTAATGGATTACTAGGCGAAGAGATTAATAGAATGACTTACCTCAACGAAAAAATCCACTCTAGCCTTTGTGAAATCACCTCTTTGAAGCTGTGCAACAAGGTTTTGGAGTTTATGAGGTGAAACTTAGAATAAGTCACTTAAACAAGCATTCTGCCTAGCGTCATCAACTACCGCAGATCAATTCTCATGCAATGGATCCGCTACAGTGAAATAGGACTCGCTATTGTCCAGCCCGACTAGCATAGGACTCCAACCACTCGGCGGTCTCACTACAGCAGAAATCTTATCGCTGCAACGATCCTTAACTAATAGCTCGAAAGGAATTGAATTCTAGTGTAACGCCCCAAGTGTATACCCTATAAGTGGTCATTTGAAGCCACTAGTAGCACCAAGCGGACTCTTGGCATTGCATATCTAAGCACAATATATGAAAATAAAGCAAACATTGTGAACTAAAATCATGATATAAGTCCAAAATATGAAATGAATCTTATTAAACAAAATACTGAAAGTCCAAAGGGCTAACGTAAACTACAATACTAATGTATGTTAAGCCTCTACTACCGAATAAAACAAGTTTGACGGGACCAACTACACATAAAAAAATCAAGTCTAAAACAAAAAGAATAAACAACTAAACCACGTCCCTGAATGAAGAGGATTCACTAATTGCTAGAGCAAGAATCTGCACTATCTAGGCACGAGCCTGAGAATGGTCATCAATATCTACACAATGAAAAGATGTAGCATAGAAGAGATATGGTATTAGTACAGAGATGGTACTGAGTATGCAAGAGAAATGCTAAATAATTTAAAATAATATCTATATCATACTTTAAAAAAGAACTAAACAAGATCTCAAGAGAATACATATATATATATATATATGTATATATATACATAGATATATATATGTATATATTTATATGGGGAAAATGCATCATTTCCACCCCATACTATACAAGAAAAGTCTAAGCCACGCCTAAATTATATAAGTGACCTATTACACACCTTAACTATATAAAAGTGATATTATTACCTCCCCACGACCCCCATTCTAAGGCGCGTGTGTTACACTTATTTTAGGCGTGTTTAGCCTATTAAATAACAAAAGTAAACAGCTAAAAATATTAAGGAAAAAGGCATCGTTTCCACCCCAAACTATAGTCGAAAAGTCGAATCCACACCTAAACTATATAAGTGACCTATTACACACCTTAACTATAAAAAAAAAAAAAAAAATTTACTGACGTGGTGCTGACGTGGCAGCGCGTGTAAAACACTACACCACATGCAAGTGGTGGTAGCCTGACAGGGTGTAAATAGTTTTACTTTTTTATAGTTTAGGTGTGTAATAGGTCACTAGTATAGTTTAGGTGTGACTTCGACTTTTCGGATATAGTTTAGGGTGAAAACGATGCCTTTTTCCTATATATATATATATATATATATATATATATATATATATATATATATATATATATATATATATATATATCAAAAGGAGAGCAAATTCAGTTAAACTCATAAATAAGGATTTCTGAAGATGCCTATCTAAATTCATACTATCTAAGACTATAAAAATGATCATATCAAATAGACTTTCAAAATAAGCTGTCTTTAAGTGGAAATTCTTACAATCCACATACATCATGTGAGCTAATGATGTCTAACGTCATCCAATCCATTATAAGTGTGGCACGCTGCTCACTTATAAAGAGGGCTCTATTGAATGTGATTTCTTAGACATCGTAGTACTCTTGAACCTAATATCCAGATATCAAGCTTGTCATATCCTGAGTCTACATCCTAAACGTGATTGACACTTGAAGCCACTAGTAGCCCCAAGCACAATATATGAAAGATAAAGCAAAAGCCGTGAAAACCAAAATTATGATATAAGTATGAATCTTATTGAACAAAATATTGAAAGTCTGAAGGACTAACATAAATTACAATACTAAGGTCTGTCATGCCTCTACTACTGAATCAAATAAGTCCGTCGAGACAAGCCCCTAGCTAACTATAAGAAAGCAAAGTCTAAAACACGAAGAAGAAACAACTAAATTGAGGACACGCCAACTATTGAAATAGAAATATGCACTATCTAGCCACGAGTCTAAGAATGATTACCAATATCTACATTAACGAAAAGATGTAAGATAGAAAAAGTATGCAGTCACCAAGATATCTACACAGGTATCAAAGAGCTCATGCAACAAGAAAGAAAAAAAGATATTCTTATTCGCTTATTAGAGGAGGACAAAGCCAGAATCTACCAACCATGAAAACATTCTATAATTATGAAGCTAGTGGGGAAAAAAGCTCCCACCAGTATCTGAGATCTGCCTGGGACTCTAATCCTCATAGATCTTGGGCATGACTTCCGCAATGCAAAATTCAATCAGCTCAAAAATGTGAACAAGGTTCTCTACGAGGGATCATGGTTCATCCTTGGAGGGAAATATGGGAACTAAACTTTGCAACAAAAGAATCTACCGTCACTCATACTGCTTTTTAAATTAGATTACCTTAACTACATACAGAATTCTACAATCGAAAAATCCTAGAAAAGGTGGTAAGAAAATTGGGTGCACTACTAAAAATTGACACTGCACATCGTCCACTCAAAGAGGATAATATGGTAGAATCTGAATACAAGTTCTCGTGGATATACCTGCTAAGAAATCAATCACTATTAGAAATCATACTCCAAAGGAGGTTTACGAAAGAGATGGAATCCTGCGTTCAGGTTGTGAGTGGATTGACTATACCTTTAAATAATGCAAAGCTATCCAACCCCCATCATAAATAGAAACAACAAACCATTTTTCAAACCCTAATACAGTAGAGATCCTACCAGAAAAACATGGAACGTGGTAATCTTCCCAAAAAGAAAGCTACCACCAAAATGGAAAAAAACTCAATTGTAAGGCTCAAGCATCAATGCCTACACAGGTAAAATCATTTGACACAAAATCAGGTAAGTTTCTTTGTCACAAAACCAATAGCCACCAAGCCCATTACATCGCCCTCAACCCACAAATCAAGGTTTGATTAATAAAAAAAAAAAGAGGAAATTAATGGCGAGAGAGCCTTAAAGCTTCTTGCCATCTTCAATGGTCACAATCAACTAGTGCTGACAATTTCAGCCCATATTAGTAAAAGGAATTCATTTTATCCATATTTATTGAGTTTAATCACTCATATTTTAAATGGTAAATATGGATATCAACTCATTTAAAAGTTCATACAAATCGAATAAAATGGGTAAAATATGAGTATCCATTCAAACACAAAGATCACCCACATATGCTTAAACTTTCTAATTGCACTACAAAATTTTAATCTTTTATTAAGAAAAAGAAAATTAGGGGTGGGGCTGGGGTAGTTGGGGTTAGGGTTGGGGGGACAACAAAAAAAAAAATTATTCTGAAAAGATTTTAGTTCTTTTTTTTAATTTTTTTTCATTTTCTTATCAAAATATTAAGGGTAGGGGCAGAATTTTTTTATTTTTTTAAGAAAATTCATTTGATTTAAAAGAAAATTAAGGGTAGGGGTGGGGTGATTTTTTTTAATTTTTTAGTTTTTTCTTTTTGAAAATTTTTATTTTTTTCAAAAAAAAAAAATTAGATGGGGGGAAGGGTAGAAAAAAAAAATTATTTTTATTTTTAATTAAAAAATTAGGAGTTGTTTAGGGTGGATGAAATTGAGGCTCGCCTATGAAGTCTTGTGTGACAAAAAGGTACCTCCCAAACTTAAAGGCAAGTTCTACAGAGTGGTGGTTAGACCAGCGTTGTTATATGGGGCAGAGTGCTGGCCTGTTAAGAAGGCCCACATCCAGAAAATAAAAGTGGCAAAAATGAGAATGCTTAGGTAGATGTGTGGGTGTACTAGGAAAGATAGGATTAGAAATAAGGTTATTCGAGATAAGGTGGGTATGGCTTTGGTAGAAGCCAAGATGAGGAAGTGAGGTTGAGATAGTTTGGTGATGTGATGAGGATGAAGAGGAGCACGGATGCCCCAGTACTGAGGTGTGAGAGGTTAGCTAGGGATGGTTTCAAGCGTGGTAGCGGTAGACCGAAGAAATATTAGAGGGAGGTGATTAGAAATGACATAGAGAAACTCCAGCTTACCAAGGACATGACCCTGGATAGGAAGTTGTGGGGGAGGCGAATTAGGGTAGAATGTTAGTCTGAGTTTAGGGTATGGTATCTTTTGGTGTGTTACTTGGAGTATCTTGTTTATGGTATTATTGAGTTTGATAATCCCTATTGTATCTTGTTTTTTTACTATTCTTACTATTATTGTTCCTTATCTTAGATTGTTTTATTTTGAGTCGGGGTTCTATCGGAAATAACCTCTCTATCTCACATTAGAGGTAGTGGTATGGACTGCGTACACCTACCCACTTCAGACCCCACTTGGTGGGAATATACTGGGTATATTCTTGTTGTTTTTGTTGTTGTAGGAGTTATTTAGGGTGGAGGCGGGGGAAGACGGTGGGGTATGTATCGGGAGGGAGGGAGGTAAAAAAAGTAGGGATGGGGTAAGCAATTATTTTTTAAAAGAAAAATTATTTTTTAAAAGAAAAAATTTAGGGAAGGGAGGGGTTGCGGAGTTGGGGTAGGGGATGTGAGGGTGCATTAGAAAGGGATAGGGGATGAGGGGTACAGGGCGTTGGGGGGTGGGATAGGGGGTAAAAAAATAAAGTTGATATCCATATAGAAGTTCTAAGTTTTTGGTTTTAGAAGTTAAAGTGGGTTGGAATCATTTTTACCCAATTCATATTTGACCAAATTCATATTTATGGATGTATTACAATCCAATCCATTTAAGCTCAACTCATATTCAATCCATACAAATCTGATTTGATCCCCCCATTTGCCACCTCTATAACCAACAGTAGAACTACAAATCCATTATGGGACCCTCTTTTATCATTATGCATTCACCTGCAGAGATAGGAAAACATTGACTTTTAATCCATCTGCGACAGCCATTAACTCTACCTTTGTTAACACAATGGACCCCATCATCGACTCTCCTAATCACTCTCTCTCTCTCTCCGTGTATGTGTGTGACTAATATCTCTGCTCTCTCCACTAGAAAGCTCCCCCTATCATTCTCTATAGTATTCAATCAATCAAGAGGAATTATCATCACAACTCTTTAGTTGACAAGACCATGGAGGTCACTTTAATTAACTCCCATGGAAGCAACTCTCTCCTAAGTAATAAGAATGGGTTATTACAAACCCATAATCCCCTTCCCCACAAATTTGAAACAACTCTGTAAAATAGAAAACAATAATGATGGAAGGACACTCTACCGCCAATCTTTCTTGTGACTGCCCCATCCCCTTCGGACTATACATCATTCTCATGTTTGGAACTATGCCTTCAAGATCTTCCCATAAACTTTAACTTCACCATTGGGACTCAAACAGTGGTGGTTCTTTTGCAGGACCCTCATTACCTAGAAATGTGATTAAGACGGGAATAGACCATGCAGTTCAACATTTGAGCAACCAACTCTAAATACAAACTCCAGTCCAGGATCAACCTTTTGGGGACCAGACACAACTAATTCCCCAATACTACAACCTACTAATTAACTAGACTTACTACAACCTTTCTTTCTTTCCAGCTCTACCAACTATTTTCACTCTCCTGGGTCTCACCTTCATTCCTTGTCTACTCATGAGGTCATTGTCATGACCCGAGGCTACCCCCTAGTTACGACAATGGTGCTTATGGCCACAAGTGACCACAAGCTAACCCATGAGTTGGTACCTACTGCGAGCACTGAACAAAATAGTAATACAACACATATGCGGAAGGTAAACGAAGAATATACTGTAAAATTGAGGACTAAAATATGCAATAAAAACATGTCTGAAATATCTGATAAAGACTGAAAGAACTGACTGCCTATCTAACTAATTATCTGAAAGCCTCTAAACATCATAAGAAGTTGATGGGACAAGCCCCCAACTAACTCTGACTGACTAAACATAAGAAAATACCAAAATAACTGGGATAAAGAAATCATGTCCTCGATGGATGAGGAATCACCACTGCTGCTGTTGAGTAATGCTAAGTTGTCTAAGAACGATCGAGAAATTGAGCGTTCGAACCTATGTTATTAGACAACATAGTGCAAAGAAAAGTATGTGGTCAGTACTTTGAATGTACTGGTACATGAGATGAGGACTGGCTAAAATGCATGAGGTAACTGAGTATAATGCATGAACATGTAATATCTGAGAATGCAAGACCAAGCATAAACATGTTCCTGAGAAACTTTGTAATCTGAAAGACTAAATTCTGTGTAACTAAATAACTGAAAATTTGTATGCTTTGGTCAAACAAACTTGAGCTAAGGCATACTGAATACTGACTGAAACTGTGGGAGGTATCATGTAACCGACATGTCCCAATTTGAGCTAATTGGGGTCCAACATGTAACCCTAGTTGGACGGGTGTCAGTATCGTGCCATAGCTACTAACACATGGTTGACGATGTAGATCCACAAGGCTGATATCCCGAAGGACTGAGGATTCACCCTCTACTGGCAGGTGCTGTCACACCTACACTGGCTACATAGTTATGGAACTCAAGGACTGCTACTAAAGGTCATACCCTCTACTGGCAGGTGATCCCCCATCCCTGAGTTCGCTCGGTTCTAAATCCTACTCCCAACTGAACTGGCACTGATACTGGACTGAACTAAATTCAACTGAGCATAACAAATGACATTGCTCATCATGATCATAACAACTGAGTAAATGGTAATATTCATGATTTAACGGAAATCATTACTTGAAAAATCTGAAATTATGTAAAACATGTAGGTATCGGGTGTTCATAATCCACCAGCACTAAATGTTCATGAAAATACAATATCAAATTGAAATACAATAGTATGTAATCATGGTTCAAGGACCTAAAACATATACATTTCATCAAACATATGAGAATCATGAACTTGAACATGGGAATGTCTTAAAACATGGGAAAACAGCATGGCTACGTGACTAAGACCATAACTTGATAATATAACATGAAATTTGCTTGAATATAACATGAAAGATTTAAGCTTAAAGCATGAGATAACCTAACTTGTCATGGACTCATTCTTGGATATGAATTGAGTCAAACTTCTAAGGAGAAACATGAATTAAAACTCATCTCGAACATGTAAAACTCCATAATAAGAGAAAAATCCATACTTTAGTTGAAAAAGAAGGTTTTTGGGCTCCATGGGTGAAAAGTGGCCCATGGATGAACATCCCACATACCGTAATAACTGAATTCTTAAAGATTTCCTCAAATTGGAAGCCTAAATTCTTGACTCCATGAAGAAAGATCTTGAACTTTTGATTTTTTGAGAATGAAGCTTGAATTTATTCTTGGGAAAAGAAAAGGGTTTTCTTAGGAGCAAATTGAGTGAAAGAAGCAAATAATGCCCTTTTGAAAGCCCCAAATCTTGTTAAGGACGGATTGGGGTTGAGGAAAATGGCTCAAATTCCCCTTAGCTTAAAGTCCAAGGGGCTGGACGGATCAGCAAGGGACAATGCGGGCTCCATACCGGTGAGGTAAGCTTCGCACCACGAGCTTCTGTTCGGTAGACTAGACCAGGCACCACGGCTCTGTCCCGGCGGACTAGACCAGGCGCCATAGGCCTAACCCAGTGGGGCTACTATTTTCATTTCCCAAACACACCCCTACGCCCGTCTAAAAATCCCGAAACTTTCTTGGGATATACCTTTAACAACCCCGAATATGTTTCAACTCAAAATCTATGTCTCGAGATCGAGAAGACCAAAATATAAATCATCGAAGCTTAGGGGTCTTAAAAGTGACTAAGTCCCTAACACTTAGTGAAACTTTCAAGCCTTGGACCCTTTAAGCATGCAACTAGAGGCTAAAATGAGCTTAGAACTTTACGGGTTATTACAGTCATTTTTCCCCTTAATAAGTGTTTCATTGGCACAAAACCAAGAAGAGGTAGGAAATTGATCTTGGGCATATTGATACACCTCAAGAAACGTATTTTATCCATATTTTAGCTAAGTTTTGAGAACAAAATATGTATATTTTCTTATGTTTCATGCTATATTGATATGGGTGAACTAAAAAATATGACTAGCATGTTTTAGGCTAAAATGCGGTTAGAAGTGAACCCAAAATGATAGGAGAAATATGAAAAATCATGATATAAAATCTCCAGGACATTTTGGAGCTGAAGGAGCCTTCAAGACACACAGCTAGGCAACATAGAGTTACTTTCACACCGTAGATCAACTGAGGACCACTAGAAAGGCTGCGTTGTGCAGCTCAAGATAGTGTGTTGCCCTACATGCCGTAGAGCATGGTCTTTTATGAGATTTTGTCAATTAAATGGCCAACTCTTAATGGGCTCGGTATTTAAGGGGTCCATCTCTATAAATACCCCAAGAACAACCTAAAATAAATTCCTTATGCTTTTTTAGATCAAAATAGAGAGAACAAGGGTTTTTATTAGGGTTCTTCATCTTTATACTCTACTACTAATTACTTGATATGATTAACATTAATTTTTGTCTTCTCTATCCGATTATGAGTAGCTAAATATCCTTATTTTGGGGTTATGTCTAGCACATGATAGTGTAGTGTTTAGTTGAATCAATGAATCTTGTTTCTCATTCGATATCGTGTTCTTATGCTTACTATTTTAGTTTCTATCCAATATTAGAATAAATGTTTAAGTCTCACATGAACTAACCATGGGAACAAAGAGTAGGACAAAGAACATGGGGGTAAAGATCATCTCTATCTTAACGTTAGGGTTGATTTACAACTAGGATAGCAATATACCTAGTTTGCCCTTAGTTGTCTATGAATGGAATAAAAATGTTAATGCATTTAACTTAGAATCTTACACCACCCTCCCAACGATATAGTTGTGAGGCTAGTTTAAAAAGGTGATTTAGATGATGACCATTCCAAAGTGTTAAATTAATCCCCAAATCAGCAATTAGAGAAATATAATTCATTAAGATAAGTTAAATGCTATATATAATTGTGGTTAATGTGTAGCCCTACAATTTCATTTAATATTGATTACGATCTTTGCAAAAATTGTCATTGTTTTACTTAAATTACTTTTCCAATAGTTATTTCCAATAGTTCCCCAAATTCTAACCTACGGCTATTTAATAAATAGTCCAATCCTAGACTCCTAATTATTCTATTCTTCCTCTATAATTTGAGAAAATTTTAGAAATAGCAACTATAAAGCTTTAATTGTAACTTTTATAGCAACAACTTCATAAATACGAAAAATAACAAATTATATTTTGTATTTAAGTAAACTGTTGCTATACAAATACATATACAACAAGATTTACTACTCTTGTTTTACTCAAATTAGTTGAGTAAATAAGGAATAATTATCCCATTTAATTAAATTTCCATAAATTACTCTTATTTAAATTAGTAGATTCCTTTTTCAAATCAAACTCAAATATGAAGATTATTATTTCCATGATCTTCAAAATTTTAAAATATCATTCTCTTATATCTCTAACTATTTTTTCTTGTTAGTTTTTTCATTTTTTTAATCTTTTTTTTATTTTAATTTCTTTTTCATTTTCATTTTTTTCTTTCCACTTTATTTTCTCTCTTCTACTTCTCTTCTTTTTATTTTTATTTTTTCCTTTTCTTATTATTTTTTTCTTTTTCTTCTTCTTTTTTTAAAAAATCTTTTCGCTTTTATTTTTACACTTCTATTTCTAGTTTCTATTTCTCTTTTTTTTTTTCCTTTTTCACTTCTTTTTTTCCGAATTTTTATTTTTCGTTTTTGTTTTTTCTATTTTTTTTGTTTTTTCTTTTTTTACTCTTCTATCTCTATCTTTTATTTTTAAAAGACAAATATCTATATCATATATACATATTCAAAAATATACAAAATAAATAGATATACAGATCTTCATATGTATTTGCGGTAAAAAAACATACATATATATCTACATATGTATTTACAGAAATACATATCTGACTCACATGTATATATAAACATATAGGACACAAAATCTCTATAACAAAAATGGCAATTATATACATATACATATAGTTAATAAAAATACATATACATATCTTAAAACAGTAAAAGAAAACAAATAAGTACATATGTTACCCTCTAAAATGACATAGTATGTACAGTTCAAAGAAAAATTCAACACCGTATAAAATACATATAGCTCTGCATATGTATTTACAGAATACATACCTGATCCATATATATATTCTTATTCTATATGAGTCACCTTTGTATTTCGCAAATACATATGAAGATATATAGTATAGTTATATTTGTTACTGTTTAATATGAATATGATATGTATTTCGTAAATACATATGTATGTTTTGTATTGTAAATACATATCCAAATCTGTATGGCTATGAATTTTGTATGTTTTTTGAACATGTGTATGTGATATACATATTTGTCTTTTCAAAAATAAAAGTTAGAGATAGAAGAGTAAAAAAATAGAAAAAAACAAAAATATAAAAAGAAAAAAACGAAAAAATGAGAAGTGAAAAAAAAGGAAGAAAGAGAAATAGAAGTGTAAAAATAAACAAAATAAAATAGAAAAAAAGAAGAAGAAGAAAACGAAAATAGAAAAAGAAAAAAAGATATGAGAAAGGAAAAAAAAAGAAAACAAAAAAGGAAAAAAAAGAAACAGAAGAGAGAAAATAAAGTGGAAAGAAAAAAATGAAAAAGAAAAAAAAATCAAAATAAAAAAATAAGATGAAAAAAAATAACAAGAAAAAAACAAGTAGAGATATAAGAGAGTGAAAGACAGTAATGATGTTTTATTTTGAAATCTTGAAGATCATGGAGATAATTATCTTCAAATATGAAAAAGAAATAGAAGAGAGAAAATAAAGTGGAAATAAAAAATGAAAAGAAAAGAAAATAAAAAATAAAATGATAAAAAAATAAGATGAAAAAAAAAGGTAGAAGATATGGCTATATTTGGAGGAGGTGAAATAGTGGAGTAAAAATAGTAAAATGTAAAGTAATGAGAGTAAAACATGCACTTGCATAGTTAATGAGCAAAATAATGTTTCTTTTGCTATAAAGTATAATTTTACAAAAGTGTTGTCATTTATTGTAATTATAGTTTTAAGTATTGCTACTTTTTGTAATTTTTCCTAATTTTAACACAAGTCCATTAGCAACAATAACATCAGCCTGACCCACCCAAAAGAGGCCCAATACACCCCCTTATACCCCCCTAAACCCTTTAAAATTGGGCCAACAGCCCATAGCTACACAACAACCAGCACTGCCTCATAACTCGCCCAATCACACACACCTATTTCTTCTTACCCGATACAAAGTCAAAGCAAAAACAACCGCAAAGAACAACAATCCAATTTCACCAACATACAACTTCAACAACCACGACAAACTAACTCAGCGACTCCAACACAACAGTAACCAGCAATCATCGATAACAACTCGCAAAACCGACCTGACCCGTCCAGCGCATCAACCTGAGAATAACGTCCAACTCCGACACTTATCCTCTTTTTCAATTTGAAATTTAAATTTGTACTAGATGGTACAATTCCAACTCATACCTTAGCTGAATTTTCTAAAACGCCCTTGAATTTCTATCCCACACCAGTGGAATGCCCGAAAATTCACCCAAAGGTCCTATACGACTCCCTGAGCTTGGATTTTGGCAAAGAAAATGCAAAGCTTTTCTGCGGTAGTAAAGAGATTCCAGCCAAAGCTCATCGTCCCAGTGAGCTGCCCAAAAAAAGATAAACACACCTTTCTCTATATTTAGTTATTTCTTCTTCTTCTTCTTCTTTTTTATGAGTAGTGATTTTATTGTTATCGTAGTAGTGTTGGGACAGTTTGTTGTAAACGCCTTGAAGGCGATAGAATTTTGTATTTGGTGATTGTTCGAAAGATGAGGATTTTGTGTTTGATGATTATTTGAAAGATGTTAGCGATATATTCGTTGTTTGTTGGTTTGAAATCTAGTTTTATTTAGCCTTACTAAGAATGGCGTTGTTATTGTTCATCGTATTGGCCATTATAACGTGTTTTGTGTCATTGTGAAATGTTCACTTAGCAAATTATTTCATTACTAAAATACTAATGTCTTTCACTCCTATGATACATGCATTTTGCTTTAGTTTAAAGGTTCAATTGCTTGATTATGTTTGTGGTGAGATTATGTTTGTGGTGAACATGTTATCAAGAAATTTAGTTAATGATAATTGATTCTTTGAAGTATGTTATATTATTAGTTGAATGCTAATTTCTTTCACTTATTTCTGGCGCATGTGATAGTCAATGAATCAAATTGGACTCCTACTCCTTTGCATTCCTTCGCCTTCGAGTCAAGCCTCCTACAAGTCTAAATGGACTAAACTCGTGAAGAAATAAGGTTGCATACATGGATATATAGTAGTATACAGGGGATATACGGCAGAAATTGAGGAATGGAAGCAAATATACAGTTGGAAGACAGAATATATGTTGATATACAATGTATATGCAGTGATATACAGAAGAATACAAGAGATAAAGGTTGTGATATACATCTGAAAAATTGCTGAAAAAAGGTCCATTAAAATAGGCCCAAAGTCTGGACATATTTGAATTGGGCTAGAAAGGGGTCCAAATCTTAATTTTATTCTTTATTTGCTTGTGATTAACTTAATTATTTATTTGTAATTTAATTTAATTGATCTAGGTGAATCCTCAGTGAGCAAACTAATGTTGAAGTTATGCATTTTATTTTGGTTATATATCGGGGTTATTTCTATCTTTTTTAGTTGCTCTATTAATTTGTCTATAGTTTTATCTTAACTGTCTCTTTGTTTTTCTGGTTATTATCTTTACCTTTAATATATTCTAGAACAATACTATAAATTGAAGTGGCATCTAGAAAATTTAACCAGGTAGCTGTCAAGTTTTCAGGGGACTCCCGAAAGGGAAACCTCATTTCTTCCTTAAGACATGTATTTTGATTTCCTAAAGAACCAACAAGCGGAATTAGACAAAAAATTCAAAGTTTTAATTGATAAAGACAAGGGTAACCTAGAAAATCCTGAAATAAAGCTAGTATTACAAGAAGTACGAAAAGAAATTAACCAAATAAGACATATAATATTCTCATGAATGATATACTATAAGATAAACTTTATCTAGCAATATTACAAAAGGTTGCACAAATTCAACCAAATTCCGAAGGATTATCAGATCATCAACCCCAAGGAAAAACAGACTCTTTAATCATAAAATAAAATAATATTATAATTTTATTACTATTAGAACTTAATAAAAACATAAAAGAAGAAAAACAAAGAGACAGTCAAGATAAAACTGTAGACAAATTAATAGAGCAACTAAAAAGATAGAAATAACCCCTCAAAAAGAATTAAAAGAAGCTAAAATAACTAAACCAAAACCATGACCTTTTTTCAACATCCCCAAGCAGATCAAGACCAAGTTTTACCCAAGAAAGATTAACAACAAACATGTTATCAAGAATCATAAATAGACCTAAAATGAATTCAAGACAACAACTAGAAGAAATAGTAGACGTAGACAAAGATATACAACTTTTTCAACAAAACAAATTAAAATTATTAAGTGCTAAGATTTTATATAATGAAAGAATGTTTTCAATGGCACAATTATATAAACATTATAGGGAAGAACAATTATGCTTGATTGGAAATGATAGTGGTAGTGTAAATTTAATAAGTCCAGAATCTTTAAGACAAATTGAAAAATCAAACATGAGCCCCATGCATATGGGACTCATAGTAGTAGGATTAAAAGGCCTAACTAGAAAAAATCTAGGAACTAAGGTATTAGTTACAATATATGATAATCGATGGTCAGACTTGAAAAGATTCATAATAGGAATAACAGAAGTAGATATGTCGACAAATGAAGGACTTTTTTTATTGTAATCCAGATTATATGATAAATTCTTTAGAATTTGGAAAATATATAAAAATAGGTATTCAGACTAAAGGATATGAAGAAATGAATAACAAAAATAATTTATTAATATGCGTAGGATTTATAGGAAAACTTGCCACTAATAGTAGTATAAAATTTAATCTAAAGATAGATGATGTAGTAAGTATAATGGAAAATAAAGGAATTAAATTAATGAAGCCTTTAAAGATAAATCCAGAAGAATATGCAGGATTAGAATGGAATTTAAAAAATTTCAGAAGAAATATTAAAACCCACATATCATTTAATGTATATTAATAAGAAATGAGACACCTCAGTAAGATTTACAGATTATACATATACAAATGAAAGAGAAACTGAGGAAGAGATTGAAGAATGTGAGAACACTAATTTCATGAATATAGAAATATTAGAAGAAGGTTTTGAAGTAAATAAGGTCATAATGAAAGCAGAAGTCCTATACGAAATAAATAGCAATAGTGTATTTAAATGCATAGGTTGTAAATTAGGGAACTTAAAACTTGAAGAAATGAAAGAACATTTTATAAAATGTGAATTAGGAACAAATAATTATGGTTATACACGTAAAAAGGAACAAAAAGGTGAAGACTCAAAATCGATTTATAGTATAGACGAAAGTATAAAAGAATTTATGGAAAGTGCAGCAAGCACTGCAAGCCTTTTCCAGAGAACAACCGGTATGCAAAGAGTACCAGTAACAACAAAAAATTTACCAGGATATAGAGTATTTAGAACAAACCCAGACATTCAAGCAGAACAAGACATAAAACCTAGAGGGAGAAGAATGTCAACAGAAGAACCCATTAGATTACAAGAAGGTGGTAATAAAGGAAAAATTCTAAATTTACCAGCTCATGATCCTCAGGCATGGAATAATGTAATAGACATATGGAAAAATATAGTTGTAGCAAACTACAACAACATATACAGGGTAATCAAGAACCAGATGCAAAAATTATGTATAGATATTTAGAAACATTTCTAGGAGAAAGTACTAAAGCACTTTAGGAAGTTTATAAGATAATATTCCCACAAGACTTTCAAGAATTAGTAGAACTAGGCTCAAATTCATACAATTTTATAAACAAAATACCTACTCTACTAACAGGAGAAGATCCCAATAGTGGATTAGTGATATTGCAGCAAAAAGCCCTAATAAATTTAGAACAACTAAGTATTAATAATTGATCAAGGATTAAAGAATTTCTAAATGATTACTTTTATTATTGCACAATTAGTGGAAACTCGTTTGATCAGACTCTAGGATCTAGATTATTTAATAAATTATCAGGGGCTCTAGGAAGAGAGATAGAAGAAAAATGGTCCAAAAGAGAAGGAGTAATACAAAACTCAAACAATCCATGGTCAATAGGAAAAAGAATACAACATGTAATGGATGTATTACAAGAAAAATGTACAAATATACAGATACAAAAATAATTAAAAAGAAGTGATACAGATTTTTGTAAAAACATATATACTACACAACATTATGACCAAGATTATAAAAAGAAGAAATATAGAAAGGCATATAAAAAAGACTATTGCCCCAAGAAGAAATATTATTTAAGAAGATCAATTGAAAGGAAGTCATACCTAGATAAGAATAAACATGTAAGAAAATATAACACCAATAGAACCTACAAAAATAAATTAGAATGTTTTACCTGCGGTAGCATAGAGCACTTAGCAAATACTTGTCCAAAAATAATCAATAATAGATCTAGAAATGCACAATTAATAGAAGATGTAAATAAAAAATTAATAAATGTAGACGAATATATGTCAAATAATGAAAGTATATACTCTATTAGAAGTATGAAAATCAGAAATAAATAAATCTGATTCTTCAGATTCCGGAGAAGAGGAATTTATAAATGAAATAGGATTAGAAAAGACAATTTCGGACTATTATGATTTAGTAAATTTGATAGAAGAATGTGAACATGAATTTGAAGAAGAAAAAGAATTAGATAGTAATCAATGTTGTTTTTGTAAGTGGGTTTCAAGTAAAAACAAAAGGACAAAATGTAGGAAATGTTATAAGGAAGGATGCATAAAATGTATAGAGAAAGCATCAAAAATCTTAGAAACTCCAAAATCAACCCGTAATTTAAATAAACTTTACAACAAGGAACCAATAACTAGAACAACAGAAGACAAAATATTAGAATTAGAAGAAAGACTAAGAAAATTAGAGATGAGAGTGTACAGTAAAGAGATAATTAGAGAAGAAGATTTAGTAGAGGTAGAATTATTAAATACATTTGTTGAAAATAATAAAGTTAAACAGAAAAAATCAATGAATTTACCATTTGAAGGAATGGTATGTAATGAAGAAAAGAAGATAAGTACAGTCAAAATTTTAGCAAAAATAAAACTTCAAGACTATGAGTTCCAGACATTAGCTATAGTTGATTCAGGATGTACAAAAAGCATTTTATATAGTAGAATTTTACCATCAAAATTAATAAAAAAATTACCAAAATCTCAACTATCCTTGCAAATGGACGGAACCTATACTACCTATACAGACTATATACCAAAAGCAAAGGTAAGTTTTATTAATACTTGTGAAAAATTCTACCAACCATCATATACACTTAGTAAATACTAGTTAGAGATTTAAACATAAAAGCAGACTTTGTCTTAGGATTAGATTTTATGATACAAAATAATGGCAGATGTCTTGTTACAAAAAATTGGGTAATATTCGTCAGTAATATCACTCACTCACCAGTGCAGACACAACCCCTGCTAACTAAATATCATTTCCTTAAAGATAAGACATAAGAAAGAATCGAAAGATCAAATGATCAAATAAAATCAGAAAAAATCCAACCGAAAAAAACCCTAGAATGTGATAAAGAAGAAAATTATACGTGTAATGATAATAAAAAGGCAACGATGTATGAAGAATTACAAGATTTATTAGTAGGAAAAATAGAAAAAGACTATATTTTAATAGAAATGGAGAGAGAATTATACAGTTTTAAGAAGGGTATACAACAGATAGGAGTAATAAAAGATCAAAAAGACTTAAAAAATAATAATACAAATCCTAGATAAGCTAGAGATAATCAGAGAAAAACCTCAGCAACATTGGGACTCCAATCAAATTACCTGCAAATTAGAAATAATTAATTCAGAATATACTATAAAAACAGCATCTATAGAGGCTACAAATGAAAATCTTATAGACTTTGAAATACAAATAAAAGAACTATTAGAATTAGGAATAATTAGAAGATCTACATCAAGACATAGGTCAGCAACTTTCATAGTAAGAAACCACAGTGAAATAGTAAGAGGAAAAGATAGAATGATAATAAATTACAAAAGACTAAATGATAATATTGTAATGGATGGATATAAGTTATCAGACAAAACAAAATTAATAAATAGAATACAAGGAAGAAAAGTATTTAGTAAATTTGATTGTAAATCTGGATATTGGCAGATTAAAATGCATGAAGATAGTATAGAATAGACAACTTTCACATGTCCGGAAGGACATTTTGAATGACTGGTTATGCCGTTCGAATTAAAGACGGGTCCTCCAATTTTTCAAAGAAAAATGGATAGTATTTTTAGAGACTATAAAAATTTTGTATTGATTTATGTAGATGATATTCTAGTTTTTAGTAATAATATGAGAGAACATTTAGGACATTTACAACAAGTCTTTAAATTATTTGTATATAATGAAATAATAAAAAGTAGAAAGAAAATGGAATTATGTAAAAATAGAATTAATTTTTTTGGAGTAGTTATTGGAGATGGTAGAATAAAATTACAACCACACATAGCTAAAAAAGTTTTAGAAATACCAGATAGATTAGACAATACTAAAGATTTACAAAAATTTTTAGGAATGTTAAATTATGCTAGAGCTTTTATAAGAGACTTAGGAAAAGTAGCAGGACCGTTATATTCTAAAATAGGATCAACAGATCCAAAACCTTTAATACTGAAGACATAAAATTAGTCCAACAACTTAAAAGCATGATACAAGACATCCCAGACTTAACGTTACCATTAGAAATGGACTATTTAATAGTTGAGACAGACGGAAGTCTTCAAGGATGGGGAGCAGTATTAAAAGCAAAGCCCAACAAATATAGTGACAAAAAGGATGAGAAAATATGTGCTTATTCAAGTGGAAAATATAAAGAAAAGGGTAAATTAAATAGCATAGATACGGAGACACTAGCAGTAATTTACGGTTTGAATAGTTTTAAACTTTATATATTAAATAAGCCAGAAATATTAGTAAGAACAGACTGCGAGGCCATAGTAAAATTCTATCAGAAAATAAAAGAGAAAAATAGTAGTAAAAGGAGGTGGTTAAATTTCCTACATGCCACTTCAATTTATAATATTGTTCTAGAACATATTAAAGGTAAAGATAATAACCTAGCAGATCAGCTAAGTAGACTAATAAAAGAAGACAACTAACAATTTTTGTTTCAGTATATATACAGGCAAAGACAAAGAAAAGACGGAAGCCTTATCCTCTCAAGACTACTTAAACAAATTACTAAGCAACACTCGTTACAGGCCACTAACAATATTGAAACATCCAAAATTAGAAAGACTGATCTTCGGACCTCATAATCCTTCCAGTTAGGAGCCCTCCAATCTGACTTTCAAATTGAAACCAAATGTAAGGGTGGACAAACGACATATTTGCCTGATCGACAATTTATAGATCTCCTACAACAAGACACCAAAAGACATTAGATACTTTATTTCAATCCTAAATGCTTTAAGTTATTATTTTACTGAGAAAAATAACACTAACAGATTTAAATTTTATGTTGTTCTTAGGGGAAAGACACAGGGAGTATTTCAGACATGGACAGAGGTAATGAATTTTGTAAAAGACTATACAACCCCTCTCTATAAAGGCTTTGATGATTTAACAGAGGTTTTATATTATGTCCGTATAAATTTAGGGATAAATTATTTTATTACCCCAGCTTTAAGACTAGAAACGCAAAAAATTTCTCAATATAATATTAAAAAAGACACAGATAAAATTATACTTTGTGATCATTTTTCCTTTATGACTGAAGCTTTTAAAAGACTAATTCACGTAAATAAGATTTTAAGACAAGATAATGAAAACCTTATAAATGAAAAGGGACAGATGTTAGAACATATAAGTATTTTACAAGACTGTATAAAAACTTTTCATTTTGAACTTTCACAACAGACTCAGCCAATTTATGAGACTCAAAAAATTCTAAAGAATTCTCCATCTTCTTCAAAAAATGGAAAAACCCACTGTATTGGGTAAAGATACAGCTAGTTCAACTCAAACGGTAGCTGGTAAAAACTTATCAAATCCGTTAATGGGTGTACATTTCCCAACGAATGTAGAAAGACCTACTGTATCGGGTAATGATACAGCTAGTCCAGCTCAAATGGCATCTGGTAAGGACTTATCAAATCCGTTAACGGCTAACACTTTGACAAAAAGTGTAGGGAGAATACTCCCAGCCAGTTTCAAGAACACAGGTACTCAGACCACAGACGAAAGAAGTCCTTCTCAGACTAAGAAAGGTTTCTTCTTGAGACAAAAGAAAAATGAAAAAAGAAATATAGAAAAAATGATAGTAGACTCTATAAAAAAATTGTTAGCACAACAACTGCCCAAAAAATAGCAATGAATCCAGAACCGCCAGAGCCAAGACCCAAAATTTCCTTAATTCCAAGAGAAGAGACAAGATCACCCAGAACAGGAACAAGATCGGGACTATCAGACAGAGACAGTGACAAGTATGAACGAGACTACAATTCAGCCATGGACCAATTTGCACAAGACCCAAATGCCGATGAAGATTCAGGAATGAAGTTTGATTCAGAAGCATTACACAATCTGGATACGAAAGCAATGATGATATACATGAAAAACAAAATTATAGACATATGCAATGATGTAACAGATAAATAAATAGACAGATAAAGTAAAGATATAGCCATGTGATCGTGGGCCCCACCCAAGTTGCCAAAAGCCTTGCTAAAGTCTTATCAAATATATAAGGATTTGAAATCCATAAAGTATATTTGAAGTCCACAAATGCCTATAAATACCCCCCTTTGGAAGACTTATACATAAGTAGCTAGAGAGAAAAAATCAAGAGTGAGAAAGTTCTTAGTTTTTCATAAAGTTCTTAGTTTTCAAAGTTTGTAAGTTAGTTCAAATTCAAAAAAAAAGTGTTTAAAAAGTCTATATTAGTTTCTTAGTTCTTCATTTCTGGTAGCTGTTAAGTTTTCAGGGGACTCCCGAAAGAAAAACCTCACTTCTTTCTTAAGACATGTAAGTAGTCGTTAAATAGATTTTTGTATTTTTCTCCCAAGTTTGTAAATTATGTTTGAATTAATCAAGTTCATATTTTATTTCAGTTGTGTCTTTAACATTATAAGACCTGAATCGCCGGCGGTTCACCGCCAGTTTTTCGATCTTGTAAAATTCATTACTTATTAGTACATTTAATTATTAGTAGATGTGTCTTTAATATTATAAGATCTAGATCGCCGGCGGTTCACCGTCAGTTTTCTGATCTTGTAAAATTAGTAAATTATAAACATACCCCCAGTATATGGTTATTCTCTCAGTGTTTTAGCAATAACGATGGATTAATCTGTAAATTCCTAGGGATTTGAAAAATTCATAGAAAATTAAAAAAGGACTGTTGCTATTCTCTCAAGGTGTGATTAAAGAAGATATTGCTAAAATATCTAAAACTGAAGAGAAAGAGATGAACAGGGTATTAATTAAAAAAAGTTAAAAAATTAAAAAATGCAAAGATATTTTTTGGGAGAAAATATACTTTGATCTTTATGACTTGGACACTTACACTGGACTAAGGACAAAGAAGGAGGGAGTACTGAGTAGGATTTTACACCATATGAAAAAAATACATCCACGTTAACTCTGCTTTATTTTCTCATCACTACTTACTTGCTTTAATTACTTGTTTATATTATTTTGCTTAACTTGTTTATTTACTTTGCTTATAACATATACTAAAACATAAAACATGCTACTATTATTATTATTGTTTCTTTATTATTATTATATATCTATTATTATATTTGTCTTCTGTTCATTATATAATACTAGCTATCTATACTATATCTATCTGTCTATACTATGTCTATATAAATTGTCTATTATTAATCCTACACATATTAATAAATTATTTCCATTATTCATTTCTTCGTATCCTTTAGTCTAGACAAGATTAAAGATTTACCAAAAAAATTTAGGACTATTAAATTATGCTAGAGTTTTTATAAGAGACATAGGAAAAGTAGCAGGACATAAAGAACAACAGAAGGCATAATATTAGAATTAGAAGAAAGACTAAGAAAATTAGAGATAAGAGTGTACAGTAAAGAGATAATTAGAGAAGAAGATTTAGTAGAGGTAGAATTATTAAATATAGGAAAAGTAGCAGGACCGGTATATTCTAAAACAGGATCAACAAGCTAAAAAACATTTAATACTGAAGACATAAAATTAGTCCAACAACTTAAAAGCATGATACAAGACATCCCAGACTTAACGTTACCATTAGAAATGGATTGTTTAATAGTTGAGATAGACGAAAGCCTTCAAGGATGAGGAGCAGTATTAAAAGCAAAGCCTAACAAATATAGTGACGAAAAGGATGAGAAAATATGTGCTTATTCAAGTGAAAAATATAAAGAAAAGGGTAAATTAAATAGCATAGATGCGGAGACACTAGCAGTAATTTACGGTTTGAATAGTTTTAAATATATATATATATATATATATATATATTTAAGCTCGAAGAATAACCTGGGGATTTACTTATATTCGTTCATATTTATTAAACTACTCAAAATCCACATTAAAGAAGTTGTATTAATTATTTAATCTAAAATATTAATTCGGATAAAATTATTAAAGTTAAAATTATTTTAAAATTTTTTATATTTAGTTTATTTTATTACTTAGAATAAATTAAACAGAATAGTATCAAATAAATTCTATTGATTTGAGATAATATTTTCAAATAAATTCAAGATTTTTAAATAAAATTTTCTCAAGTTTCTTAAAAAATTTCAAAATTAACCAAATAATCAGGAACCATACTTCTGAATTTTTGAAAGTGCGTAACACCTTCATTCGAATTTATTTGAACCTTTCTAGACTCTGGTTATTTTTAAAAGATTTTCTTTCAAAATTACCTTTTAAAATGGTTTCTTAATTTTCCTAAAATTAAGTGGCGAATCTAAATTATTTTTTTCAAAATAAAATTAAATAGACTTATCTTTTTGTGCCACGAAGTTATGAAACGTCTTTGACTTTTCAAAAATGAATCATAACAATGAGATATAATTAGATGTTGTAAATATGATATAATTTTTTAATTAATAAATAAATTGATTAATGAAAAGAATGAAAGAAAAAATTCAAAAAAAAAAAGATAAAGATAAATGTGAATAGAGATCATAGAGAGGTGTCACATCACCTCATCTGACTTTCCGTTATATTATGTATAGATTGGATGTAGATTTTGCATTAAAATCTCATTATTGCTATTAACTACTCCCACCATTTTATATTAGTTGACCCCGATAGACTTGACATACTCCTTTAGGAAATATTTATTAGAAGTTTATTTTTCCAAATTAACCTTATTAATTATGTTTTGCAAATATAAACTTGAGTATATACACTTTATTTAGTCATTTAACAATAAGGATAATATTGGAAGAACATAATAAAATCTCCTTAATGTCATCAAAGGGACAACTAAATTGAAACAAATATTTTTAGAAAGAGGGGAATATCTTATTTTTCTTCAATCGTTTTCATTTCTTTTGTACACATGAAAGTTCTATTTGAATAACCAATCACATTGGTTACGTACATCGCTTGAGCTTTTTAAAAGAGAAAAAACAATATATTAAAATTAATTTAGTAAGTTTGAAGCATACTTCTCATATGTTGAGTTTAAACATAGTGCAGTGATATGATTTCAAATTCAAGATTTTTGACATTTATGTGGAGTTTAATACCTTAGAATAGTTTCTACAAATGAGGTATAATAGTATATTTTAATCAAAAAGAATACTTAAACGTATTTGAATGGAAGAAATTGACCCAATAAATACCTTCTATCGATATGCATAAACAGCAAACGTATTCCCTCTACTGCTGCATATATTTAGTTCCTCTCACATTTCTGTCTTCTAAAACATTCTAAGGTTTTCTTTCTGGAATAAAAATGAATTTATGTTTTTCAGTTTTGTTCTTCTAATGATTATCCTATTCGGCAATAACTGTTGCTGCAAAATACAAACTTAAGTGAATTGGATGTCAATGTTCTATTTGCTTTGATTAATAAAAGAAAATTTCAGATTTTAATATCATAATTTCTTGTGATTCTGGAGAACGAATTGTTCGCAACAAATTTTCGTAGTGTTGAAAATTAACTGCAAGCAAAAATAAACAAAAATAATAATTTTATATAAATGAATTTTGCGGGTACAATTCTGTTATTCTCTCGATTCTTCTCTCCTAAGCTTTTCCGTGGTTCGAGGGCCTTCCGTAGCATGTTTCTCGAACGTAGGATGATTCAAGCCTCCTAGAAATGCGTTTGAATTTTCAGGAATTGTCGGACAACACTTCGTCTTGTCGAGTTTATCTTCGGGCAAAACTCCGTTAGTCAATTCTTTGAAGAGTTGTATAGTCAATGCAGAAACTTCCTCCAGTGCTTGCAGAATAACCTCAGAAAATTATGTAACCCTCCTATTTATATAGTTGTAGGGGATAGGTAGTTCAAGTGTAAATAACCTCTTGTTCCTCATTCTGATTAGTCCATTCAGTTTTCAAACTTATCACAAATGTTATGTGATAAGTTACTTGTGATTGGCCAAAAATATGTCATTTGAGACACTTGGCGATGTTTCATTGACTCTTGAACTTGACTTGGATTGCCACACCATTTGAGTGTGTGGCCTTACCTCATTGGTCTTTAATTTGACTGGGAT
The DNA here is from genome assembly GCA_030864215.1 of Capsicum pubescens. Classification (NCBI taxonomy): domain Eukaryota; kingdom Viridiplantae; phylum Streptophyta; class Magnoliopsida; order Solanales; family Solanaceae; genus Capsicum; species Capsicum pubescens. The sequence continues at coordinate 232,670,720 of CM061538.1, forward strand.
GCCACGTCACTTGACACGTGGCATAAGTTTGGGCCTCAAGGTGAGATGGACCTTGAATTCCTTGATGAGGAATAAAATGGACTTATTATTTTCATAGCTCAAAATAATTTTAGACCCAATAAAATATGGGTCAAATCCAAATTTTATATGAATTTGACCCAATAAATTTTACGTGTCTACAGATGCCCCCTACTTCAAGGATCGTCAAGGTGTTTGACTTGTCGGACCTATTAGAGAAAAAAATTGAAGTATTTGTGGAGCCCTTTTTTTTTTACAAGACTTAAGCACTTGGTCGAAATTCGACTCCTTGAAGTCATCATAATCCATCTAGAATAATATGAATATCTTCCTTAGGAGTGTAAATTTCTGTTTAAAATTAAATATATTCAAACCACGTAGGATTCGGGTATTAGTCTTATATTGAATTTTAATAGGATTAAATAATGATGTTAACCCACTTCAAAAAGGATTAGGAATTTGACTTATTTTGGACACTTGGACATCCCAGTTCTTCTTGAAGACAACTTGTTCAGGAAGTTCCTTTTCGAAATCAAACTGGGGCCTTTCAGAGTCTAAAAAAAGACATCACCGCCCCATTAAGTCATTGTAATTCAGCCTGAGCAGAAATTCAACTCCAGTTCTCCTCTTTTTGTTCTTTTTTCACAATTGAGCTTTCAGACACTTTGGGACGTCTGTGGGAGAAGCTTCATAACGCATCGAGGAGGTATCTGAATCACGAACGACTTGTAGTGTTGGAAAGTAGACTTATGAGGCTACGTTCTACGTGAAAACCACGCTCAATTTATCTCCTGATCTGCCCGGATATCATTTCGAAATCAGACCTTCAGTTCTGTTTTGTCACTTTTTACTCATTTTGTGCAGTCTCATGAAAACTCTCATATCTTGACTTAGGAACATCAAAATCAGGAGCCATTTTTTTGCGTTGAAAATTAGACTCGTAGATATACATCTAACGTGAAAATCACAATCAGATTGCATCCGAATTGTTTCAGATATCGCCCCAAAAACGACCTTCTAATCTTGGTTTGCTAGTTTTTTTTCAGCTTTGCGCAGCGTTACGATAAATCCTATATCTCGATGTGGGAGTATCAGAATTAGGTTTTGTTTATTGCATTAGAAAGTAGATTCGTAGAGATACATCTCACGAGGAAACCACAATCAGATTGTATCCGAATCATCCCAGTTATCGCTCCAAAATGGCCTTCTAATCTCGGTTCGCTAGTTATTTCAACTTTGTGCAGCGTCACGATAAATTCCATATCTAGACGTGGGAGTATCGGAATCAGGTGACATTTTTTGCATTGGAAAGTAGACTCATAGATATACGTTTAACGCAGAAATCACAATCATAATGTTCCAGAATCGTCTCAGATATTGCTCCAAAATTGTTCTTCTAATCATGTTTCGCCAGTTTCATCAGCCTTGTGTAGCGTCTTGACGAATTTCGTATCTTGACGTACGAGTATCAAAATCAGAAGAGGTTTTTTGCATTGGAAAGTGAACTCACAGATCTACATCTCACGTGAAAACCACCATCATAGAACTTCTATATTTTCTCAGGTACTTTTCCAAAGTTGCAGCCTAAATCTTGTAATACTCTATTTTTCATCAGATTTTGGATACTTCATGAATTTCATCATCTACTTCAAGTTTTGGGCCGCATCACTTCCGCAATATGTTGAAGGCCAGACTACAACAATATTCAAAGTACCACAAGTATTTTTCTTATCGAGAAGACTTTATTGCTTGAGAGATAATGAAGAATCTTTTTGCTTTAAGGACGACATCTTCAAATGACTCCAAATATGCATTCAAGCCTTATACTTTTATTTCTTTTTTTTTCTTAATAATTTTTTTTTTGAAGAGTCGTTCACAATTTAGACTCATGCAGGCCAGGAGTATTTGACTTGAAGTTTAAGCTCGTGTGTCAAGAAGTATTTTGACTTACAGTTTAGGCTCGTGTGTCGAGGAGCATTTTTGACTTGCAGTTTAGGCTCGTGCATCGGGGAGCATCTTGACTTGTAGTTTAGGCTCGTGCATCGAGAAGCATCTTGACTTGCAGTTTAGGCTCATGCATCGAGGAGCAGCTTGACTTGCAGTTTAGGCTCATGCATCGAGGAGCATTTTGACTTGCAGTTTAGGATCGTGCATCGAGGAGCATTTTTGACTTGCAGTTTAGGCTCGTGCATCAAGGAGCATTTTTTACTTGCAATTTAGGCTTGTGCATCAAGGAGCGTTTTGGAAAAGAATTCTTGTAATGTAACTTTCCTTCCAACCCTTTGTAATGGAGTATTGTTGCACTTTAGTTTGGTATTTATTGCCCCCATTAGTTGAAGAAAATTTGCACCTGATTTTGTGTTGACTTTTGAAAGTTGGAGTTTAGAAGTCTTTTGATATTTTTTCCTTTTACGAGCGATGAATGTCCAAGTATCACCCTTCTTGCTATTGGAGAAGTCATTTTGCATGGATTTGCTCGTTGTTTTCTTCAAGGCTGGAACCTCAATTGGGTCAAAGCTCCCAAATTGTAGCATGATGATTTCTTCAACTTTTGGTGATTCCACAGAGCGCAAGGCTTGTAGAGCTTTTGAAATTGAACCTTTCATATGGTGTAGTTGGCGCTAACATGATTTGCGTCAAATGTATCATCTTCATCAATGATGATCCTTTCCTCTTGCATTAATGTCATGATCTTTTTCTTCAGGATGAAGCATTTTGTGGTGTGATGACCAACAATGCAGTGAAATTTGCAATATTTAAGATCATCGACTTTGTTTGATTCTTCAGGATGTTTTGACTTAGGAAGTTAAATGACTTCTTTGGATAGAAACTCATCAAGAATCCTAGGAACATCAGAGTCGAAAAATGGATATACCCTTGCTTGTAACTCTTTCAATGTGGGTTGAGTTTTCACTTCTTGCATTTGTTGCTTTGGAGCTTTCTCTTTTAGTTTTTGTCTTGTGGAGGCCTTCTTAGAACTTAAGTTGTCACCATAGATTCCCCAATTCGGTCCTCTGACGATTCATTGAATTTCGTGACTTCTTTTCTAGGATAAAAAATAGATGACTTCATTCTATGGCTTGCAATGCTTAACTCTATGTCATGAGCGCGCGTAGCTAATTCTTCAAAAGTTCGAGGCTTAATTCCTTGGAGGATATACACAAGTCTCCAGTGCATCCCTTGAATGCAAACTTCATCCGCGGAAGATTCAAAAAGTTGATTCTTGCAATCAAAGCTCAATGTTCGCCAACGATTTATGTAGTCCACTACAAGCTTATCTTTACTTCGTCTTGTGTTTGTCAACTCCATCATGCTGAACGTACGACGGGTGTTGTAGAAATAATTTTGGAACAAACTTTTTAGTTTCTCCCAACAATCGATTGATTCAGACTCCAAGTCCATGTACCAATCAAAAGAGTTGCCTTTCTAAGAGCGAACAAATTGCTTGACAAGAAAATCACCATGTGTACTAGCACTGCTACAAGTCTCAACGAAATGAGCGATGTGTTGCCTTGGATTTCCCTTTTCATCAAATTGTTGAAACTTTAGTGGTTGATATCCAATTGGCATGGTAAGCCCTCGATTCGCTTAGAATACGGCTTTGAGTATCCTATGAAACTTTGTGATGGACCACCTTATTGTGCCTTGATGATATTTGTAATCATATCTTGCAGTTGTTGAACTGTTAGAGTAGCAACCGAAGTAGACTGTTTCTCTTTTTGAGATTTAGTCTTGCTAGGTGACTCATTGACATCCTTATTTTGCAGAGTAAAGTCGGGTGGATAAGCAGGGTCATGGCTCGATTCTCCGGGGAAGAAGGACTTCAACTTGTTCATCAGTTGAGCGATTTGAAGATCTTTATCCTTGACTGATTTCTTCAAAACTTCAATGATTTGTTCCATTATTGCGAACTTATCATCCATATCAGTTGCGTCGGCCATCAAGGCATTGACCTTTGTTGAAACTGGTGAATCAGTCGAATCTTCAGATTCACTAAAATTGACGCCAGTCTGAGAGAATTCATTACATAGCAAGGATGTCAAATTTCCCTCAGGAGCTATAGTTTCAACCGTCATATGAGATTTGCTCTTTTTTGCCTTCTCCAAAGAATTAAAGTACTCAGATTCATCCCAGTCTTAAATTTTCGCCGAGTGAGGGGACCAACAAGGTTGAGCTCATCAGATTTGAAGTCCATAGCAGTAGTTGAATTTGTTTTTCAGGAAAAAGAGATGGAGAGCAGAACTGGTCCTACTTAGCGTGTCAAAATTTGTTCGCAACAAATTTTCGTAGTGCTAAAAATTAACTGCAAGCAAAAACAAATAAAAAAAAATACTTTATATAAATGAATTTTGCGGGTACAATTCTGTTATTCTCTCGACTCTTCTCTCCTAAGCTTTTTCATGGTTCGAGGGCCTTTTGTAGCGTGTTTATCGAACGTAGGATGATTCAAGCCTCCTAGAAATGCGTTTGGATTTCCAGAAATTATCAGACAACACTTCGTCTTGTTGAGTTGATCTCCGGGCAAAACTCCGTTAGTCAATTCTTTGAAGAGTTGTGTAGTCAATGCAGAAGATTCCTCCAATGCTTGCAGAATGACCTCAGAAAATTATGTAACCCTCCTATTTATAGTTGTAGGGGGTAGGCAGTCCAAGTGTAAATAACCTCTTCTGCCTCATTCTGATTGGTCCATTTAGTTTTCAAACTTATCACAAATGTTATGTGATAAGTTGCTTGTGAGTGGCCAAAAATATGTCATTTGGGACACTTGGTGATGTTTCATTGGCTCTTGAACTTGACTTGGATTGCCACACCATTTGAATGTGTGGCCTTACCTCATTGGTCTTTAATTTGACTGGGATGCCACGTCACTTGACATGTGGCATAAGTATGGGCGTCAAGGTGAGATGGACCTTGAAATCCTTGATGAGGAATAAAATGAATTTATTATTTTCATAGCCTTAATTTTAGACCCAATAAATTTTACGTGTCTACATGAATATAGCTCTTATTTACTTCCACTGAGACATCAGGGCTAGACAACGTGAAAAAATATTAGTGAAGAGTCTGTTTACCACATGATGTAATTTTCCCTATTTTAAGTGTTCTAAGCTAAAATAGTTTTAAGGACGTTCATAATGTTTGGGTAAAATAGAAAAGCAATTATAAGGACTTGACTTTAAGTTAAAATAATAAAAAAAGATAAAAAGAAGTTAAGCATTTCAAATAAACCAAAACCTGTTTGGATTGGCTTTTTTAAAAGTGCTATTAAGCCAAAAATAACTTCTTAAGTTGAGTTTGGGTAAATTGAAAAAGTGATTATAAGCACTTAATTTTAAGCTAAAATGCTAAAAATAAGTCAAACGCCAAAAGTCAATCCAATCGGTAAGTCATAAGTGAGAAATCCTAACTTGACTTGACCTTGGATGAACACTTGAATCATCATGTCTATTTTTGTTTCTCTTTTGGGATAACAATAGTATCAGGTGAGCTTGCGCACCCCTTGAAAACATCTAGATTGAGACTCAATTTTTCTTGATTAAAGTAAACACCCTGGTAAATTCTTTAGCAGTTGCCGATGTCGAGAATAGCAGAAAAAAGGTGTACTTGGGGAGACCTTCTGCTATCTCAAGATCGTTAGGTAAGATTGAAATATTCAACTAAGAAGAGGAAGCTATGAAAATAGAAGGAAAATATTGGATAAGAGAACTTGGGTATAGAAGAAGACTACTTGAATTGATTTGTTTTTGGTTGGTTACAAATGGATAAGACCATCCCTATTTATACTTGTTCATGGATGGTTCTAGAAAATATTCTAGATAATTCTACATGAAAAAACTAATAAACTTTTTCTACCACTAATCTAGAATATCTAGATAATTCTACAAGATATTTGTTCATGACACTACTCTAGGACATTCTACAAGAACATACATTATTCCATCACTAGACTATTCTAGAAACTTAACTAGAAACTATGATACTCATTCTTCCAAAAAATTCACTTTACATATTTTTCACACTCCCCCCTTAAAGTGATTTTTTGGAAGCTATCCCAAATTCGTTGTAGAAGAACTTAAACGAAGCTTTGAATCATGTCTTGGAAAAACTCTTAGCAGTTTTTTTTCTAACTCCTCTTTTTTCTTCCAATAATGAATAATTTCCTACATCGATTTGTCCTTGCTGTGTTTTATGATGTTGACTTCTCGAACTCCCCCTTTTTCTGAACTCCTCCATAACTTCATTACCTGGAGACACACATGTGATGGAAAATTTTGGAGCTCTAGAATTCAAGATTTTAGAACTTACTCTTTCTGAAGCAACTCAATAACATAAGGATATTTCATCTGTATAAGCCTCCTCATTTGATTCGATGTCGATCTGATCATCAATTTTCTGTGAATCCTTAGTATCATAACATGATCCACCACTAGATTCCATTTCTAGATCTTCAATCATATTGTATATCTCTCCATCTGAAATTGGAGTTTCATCGTTCATTAGATCCTTAGCTTCTTCATCAACTTCCAATATTTGCTCTGAGCCAATGATTGACCATGATACGATGGATGATTGATCTGAGACTTCAACTTACACTATATCTCTCTTAATGCTTTCTCTGATAATGTCATCACTGGCATATTGATTTTCAGAAACTGTCTCCTCAGAATCTACTTCAACATCTTTCAAGTTCAGACTTTTATTTCCAATTTCAAGATCTACTTCTTTGATTTCCTCGATGGAAGCTACCGCATCTGCAGTCTGACCGTCTTCAGTATCCTCTTGATTCTTATCAGTGCCTTCTTGCTCCACATTATTGATTATATTAGATTTGATGCAATCTCCTTCCAAATTTATTGAAGCCAATGCATTTATTGCTCGACTCTCAGCTTCTAAGTATCTTTCCCAACCTTCTTCTTCTTCAACAACCTTTTTAGTACGAGTCATATTGCTCTCTGTGGCTCGGCAATATCTTTTTATATGTCCTACTTTGCCACACCGATAACCTCTGAGAGACTTTTTATAACTGTTAAAATACTCTTTCTTCTTCTTTCCAGGCGAACTTGAACTACATGTGAATTAAGAGTGAGGCATATCTCTTGCTTTTCCTTTATCGTTCCTCTTGTCAGCTACAAGAGCATTTCCTTCCCTTTCTTTAACAAATTCACCAGCCAATCATTTTACTAGTAACTCCTATGATAACAACAAATTCTCAAATTCCTCTAGGGATGGTTGTTAAGCCCATCCCTGAATTGATGTCACAAAGGGAATATATTCTGGTCTCAAACCACGAATAATAATTTTTCTCATTCGTGCTTCAGAGATAGCCTCGTCCATATTCAATAAAGAAATCTCAGACCATAAGTTCTTAATCTTTAAAAAGTACTCGACAATAGAAAGATTACCTTGAGTGGTGTTCGCCAATTCATTCTCCAATATTTGTAGTCGGGCTTCATTCTTCTTATTGAATAACTGATCGAGCGTCCTCCAAATATCATGAGCTGATTTACACCTTATAATATGATCAAATAAATTTGAGGAGATGGACCTCTTCAAAATGAACTCTGTCTTAGCATTAATCTGCTTTCACTTCTTGTACGCACTACTATTCTCCGATCCGTCTTCCGGAAGACTTGTGTTACTTCAGTTAACAACATCCCACAAATCCTCCCCCACAAGGTATGATTTCATACAAGTTTTTCATACTTTGTAATTGGACTGATTCAACAACTCCATTCCCAGTCCATTAACGTGACCCCTTGAATCCATTAGGACAAACTAGTTGAATCGACCACAAACCCGATCTTGAAATAAACCTCAGAAGCCAACGTGTGGATATGACTCCGATACCATGTAGAGAATAGCAGAAGAAAGGTTTAGTTGGGGAGACATTCTGCTAGCCCAAGATCGTTAGCTAAGATCGAAAGATTCAGTTAAAAAGAGGAAACTATGAAAATAGAATGAAGATATTGGATAACAGAACTTGGGTATAAAAGAAGACTACTTGGATTGATTTGTTTTTGGTTGGTTATAAATGGATAAAACCATCCCTATTTATACTTGTTCATGGATGGTTCTAGAAAATATTCTAGATAATTCTACATGAAAAAACTAGTAAAGTTTTTCTACCACTAATCTAGAATATCTAGATAATTCTACAAGATATTTGTTCATGACACTACTCTAGGACATTCTACAAAAACTTAGATTATTCCATCACTAGACTATTCTAGAAACTTAACTAGAAACTATGATACTCATTCTTCCAAAAAATTCACTTTACATATTTTTCACAGCCGAAGCCACAAATTCATCATGGTCCATGTTTTGATGAATTTTTTACTTTTGAGAGTCGCCACTTAATTTTGAAAAGTAATTAAGAAACCTTAATAAAATACTTTAAACGATCCAAAACAGAAAATCATTTAAGTTAGAGATTCCGAATAAGTGGTTCCTATTAACGTTTTAGGAAGGTGTTAGGCACCTAAAACGTCCGCTAACTTGCGGTTATCCGGACTATTTGAAAATGTCTTTGATTAACTTTTAAAAGATTAATTTGTTAAAAAATGATTGATTTTTAGGAAAAAGATTCGTGTAAAAACAGTTTTAGACGACCTTATAGGGATTTTAACTAAGTCTACACAAATGAAATAAGCAAGTAAACACATAAACCGGGAAAGGGAGGAGAAAGTAAACGATTTAGGCCATTGGGCCCAAACCAACAAAACCTGTCCTAATCTAATTGGGTCTTTGACCCGTTTCACCTGTCCTACTCTAGTTTTCGAGCCTTTGGCTCGAGTCTCGATCCACCTGTATTAAATACAACTTTGGCTTCGTGTCCCGAATGAATAACTAACGAGATAAGTAAATAAATACGACAATAATAAATAACAATAACAAATAAATAACAATGAGGCTCGTGTCACGTCGTCGCTTCAAGTATGGGACTTTAACCCATTTTCCTTCTTTTGACTCCTTGTATCCATATGCGCTTTGTCTTTTTGGGTATTTAAATTCGACTCAAGACTAGGTGGGCCTCAATGGCCCATAAGAAACATGCAAAGGGAAAGAGAGTCCGTACGAGACTCAAGCGTAACCACATGCAAAAGGAAAGAAAAGAAATTAATGTATGATAACATTAATGAATAAGAAAAAATGCTAAGATATCATGCATCTTCCTCAAGAGAAGGCAATAAACTATATCAAAGCTAGTTTAACAACGAAAAATTCATCTTTGATGGCATACATGGAAACAACACGAGCAGGCACCCAAGTTTTCAAGTATATGAATACAAATATAGTTCTAAGGTTAACAACACATAACGAAGATGTGTAAGAATAACTTCTATTCCCAAATGTACTCGCCAGACTGATGAAAAGAAAATCCAGGTTTAATTTAGGCGAAACAGAAATCAGCAATTGTAAATACATGCACAGTATAGCCAGCTAAAAAATGCACCATTTGAATAATACACTCACAATGAGGGAATCGAGCAAAGAAAAAATTTTGAAATCCAGTATCCCAAGGCATCACATACTCAATAGACAAGATAAATTACAGCATTTTCTATTTCTAGGCAAGATCGAATTGAGACGATGAAGAGGGAAGACCCTCGAGAACAAAAGAAAGTAAACTACTTCGTGAGAGAGATGCGAAAGAAAGGATGTGAACAGTATACACGGATGCTCAAAAAGGTAAATTTATCTGGTTATGATTGTATTTGAAACATGCAAGACTGAAAACAAGAAAAAGTTAATACCTTTGTAAACTCAAGTGTGTACATATACATAACTTTCTTGGTATGACGACGGCAACGACTATAAAAGTACCCAATTGCGGCTAAAATAGTGATGAAAGCAAAATAAAATTACATATTTCAAAGCAATATCGAGACTACATGCATATTCATAGTGATTTGCGACGACAGAGAATCAAAGCAATGGAATTTTTACAAAGAAAAGAACGAAACTAACATAAGACAGACATTATGTCAACATGTTAAAAAAACTATCTTCATCACATAATCCTATGGCTTTTGAGACCGACTACAACAAACGACCCAGCGCACCATATCACTAAAAGCTTACAACTTCAGAGGTTTAAACAAACCAGCACACTATGTCACTAAAAAAAAAACTTACAGCTTTAGAAGTTTAAGATGAGGCAGAAATAATCGCAAGTTAAACGGGATAAAATGTCACCTGTTTCGGAGCAGCGAAATGGGACGACGAGCGGGTAGGGAGATCACGACCACCGGAAAACTTCTTCACCGTCAACTCGAGACTCTAATTTAGCTGACGAACTTTCAAAACCAGAACAGGATTTATACTAAAGAATTAATTTTTTCCTCTATTTCGAACCGGAATCCCCTTCATTAGACCCAAAATCTCGAACTCCCTCAGTTGGGATTTTTTCGAACCTAAGTTTTGAATCCAAAAATTTCCAACCCAAGAAATTCCTCTAAAGTTTCAAATCAAGCCCGGGAAGAAAGGAAAAGAAACCCTAAAATTTTTCGTCCTAATTCTCGAACCCTAATTTTTTTACTCTAGAATCTCCAACCCCCTAAAACAGTGACCCAAACCTTCTTATATAGTATACGAAAATTGTTTTTTTTTAGGGATTTCCTTAGGGGAATTCGAAATTCAAAAGATCAGGATCCAACAAATTCTACCCCCTCCCCCATTTGGTTTTTTCTTCAATAAATCCAAAACCGATGGACCAATAAGAATTGGGGAAAACCAATTCTTCTTCAAGACCAATGAAATTCTACCAAATTTGTACGAAAATCGCACCATTATCCCGAGATTCACGGGATTGGAACGTTGGAAGGAGCCAACTGACCATATTCTAGAAGGTTCGAGGCTATTCTCGTATGAATTCACATGGTAGGGGCACGTGATTGACGAGTTGAGTTTAGGTCAGTCGCGGGTCAACAAATTTGGATAGAGAAAAATAGGAATCGGGTCAATTTGGAATTATTTTGGGTCGAGAGGTGTTGTCGTCTGCTGATGTTGTGATTTGGGAGTTGATGTTATTTGATGTTGTGATTTGGGAGTTGATGTTGTTACTGATGAGGAGTATAAGGGGGATTTATTGATGGTGGGCCGGGTCAGGTTTTAAATGGGTCGATAGGTTGGGCTGTTGAGGTTAGGTTGAATTTGGATTGGTGATTAAAGATAAGAAATGGGCTGAAATTGGGGTTATTTAATGGATAACCCCAATTGAATTAAGAATTAGCTGAATCCATTTAAATTTTAGCCAAATTAAAAATCAATTAGCCAATTTCATTGCAATTGAGACCAATTTGATTTCAATTATAGCCAAATTTAATAGATTGGTCAAATCAAACCGAAATTCGATACAAATTAATACCTCACTTAATCCCGAGCTTCTTGATTTAATAAAATCAAACACACATTTATCCAAATAAATTATTTTTGAGATGAAGTTATACTTGAATCAAGATTTATTCTATTGAAATAATTTTCAAGCTCAATCTGAATAAGATTTCAATTTTGATAAAAGTATTCATTTAAATAACAAAATTTATACAATCTTGTGTATGTGAATACGAAAATGTATAACAGTCACTTAAATGATGAAATTAACCCAAATAAATATTTTAAAGTGCATTTATTTGGAAAAAATAATTGTTGTGATTTTATTTGAAAATCAAAGAAACTCGAGATTAAACGTAGTTGTAGAGGGCAAAAATCAGGTGTCAACAACTGCCTCCTCCCTTTGAGTAGGATGGATGCAAGTAATCCTGAGCAAAGGGAGGTTGACGTTCCTAATTTTTGTCCGACCACAAATTTGTATCTAAGGGAGGTTGGTTTTCCGCACGAGTTTCATAGAGTTATGGCCGAACCTCGGTATCAGGTTTCCTACATATGTTAGGTTTCATGAGAATTTAGGCCACTTGTAGTTCATAGAGCTTGATTTATAGCACGATTTTCAAAAAATTCACAAGTTATCTCCGTTTTAGAGTTTTTGATAAAATCGAGAAACTGGGGAATAAAGGGATTAGGGGGGAGGTTGGAATGTAGTCGAGTTTTCTACATAGATCCCATCCTATATATCCCCAAGATTTAAGGGAATCAGACTGCTTGTAGTTTGACTCGATTGATAGAAAAAATAGTCTTTTATTTCAGATGATCTTTGGCTCAGGATGAGTGACAAGTTGATCGAGTTTTAGAAAAGAGGCTTGTAACCTCTTAACCATGAATGTGGGATCCTTCACACCCATAGAAAAGAACTTACCCGGACATAATTTCCAAACTCTGAGTATGTTGTCACCCGACTTTGAAAGAAAGAGAAGGTTACCCTCGATATGAGTTTAGAAATATCTCAAAGGTGAAGTCGAAACCAGAATATCTCAGAAATACCCACTTTCCCTCTAATAGGGGTGTGGTTAGATGGTGGTGGTGATCATCCTTTAGCTCGCATCCAGAGAGTTTGACATCTCTCTCTAGACTATGTCTCATTTTGCTGCTAAGAAAGAGTTCCACGTTGTGTTGCGTCCTTTTTGGAGTCGTCCGCACCTGTGGTTTTGATTTGAGATTTTCATCCTCTCGGATGCTCTCGACAATGCTTCAAGAAAAAAGTGTTAGTGTTAAACATAATTCATGAAAGAGGTGTGTAGTCTTTTACCATATCTCCACGTGAGTTGTCGCCTAAGAAACGGAGTCATCTCTTCATGTACCTATTTGGAATGAAATAACTGGCAACAACAAACACAACAAACCTCTTGGTTGTTGTATAATTATGCCATTTTTCAGTTGAATATGTCTTTAAAGTGGGGCGACCCTTTTGGACGCCGGCAATACTTTATGCAGAATGGTCCCTACAATCGTGTAATCTTGTGCTGGTGTGGCAACCCTCTTGGTTACTTATATCATTTATTGTTTGTGGAATGATGAACTCTTCGGTTATAGATGATGATCGATTTATAAATTTTCCTTAAATTATCAATCTTTGGATAATCTTGCGCATTATTTGATATTGGATACGAGGCGACTTACAGATATCCTTTGAATTTCTAGCTTTTAGGTAATCCTGCACATTATCCGACTTTGGATAAGAGATGGCTTATAGATATCCCTCCAATCGCTAGTTTTCAGGGGTTCCTGCACATCATCCGACCTTGGATACAATATGACTTATAGATAATCTCTCAAATTGTTAGTCTTTGGGTAATCCTGCGAATAATCGATCTTGGATATGACTCGGCTTATAGAGAACCCTTGGACGTATCAATTTGATAATTTTGCATATTCTCCGGTAAGGATTTAGTTGCGACTTATGGATAACCTTTGAACTATCGACTTTTAGGCGATCTTGCACACTATCCGGTTAGTATGTTGTTATGGCTTACGAATGACCTACAGGCTATCAACTCATAGGTGATCTTGCACACTATCCTATTTCAAATAATATGACTTATAGATGACCCTCAAATTGTCAATTTCTAGGAAACCTTATATATCATTCATCCTTAGATAACGACTTAAAGGCGTCCCTTCAAATCGTGTGCTCTCAATGTATTCAGATGCTGATTCATAAAATGATGAGATATCCTCGATGCCAGCATTTTTGTCTAGCGTGTCAATAGATATTAAATGATGATATCCTCGACGCCAGCATTTCTGTATAGCGCGTCAACAGATATTGAATGTCTTCTGGGGCGATGGTATGAGATGGCCTTTGCGGCAATAATATGTGATGACCCTTGAGGCAACGTCTTGCGGCAATGATATGTAATGGCCCTTGGGGCAACGCCTTGTGTCAATGATATGTAATGGACCTTAGGGCAACGCCTTGCGGCAATGATATGTAATGGACCTTGGGGCAACGCCTTGCGGCAATGATATGTAATATCCCTTGGGGCAACACCTTGCGACAATGATATGTAATGGCCCTTGGGGAAACGTCTTACGGCAATGATATGTAATGGCCCTTGGGGCAACGCCTTGCGACAATGATATGTAATGGCCCTTGGGGCAATGCCTTGCGGCAATGATATGTAATAGCTCTTCGGGCAGCGCCTTGCGGCAATGATATATAATAGCCCTTGGGGCAACGCCTTGCGGCAATGATATGCAATGGCCCTTGGGGCAATACCTTGTGGCAATGATATGTAATGGCCCTTGGGGCAACGCCTTGCGGCAATGATAAAATAATTTTACCTGGCTTCATTTGTCAGTGTCCTGCTTTGTACATGTACCGATCTTGGGCGTCAATGCTCTGTTGTGGCTCCCAAATTGCTCAGGGATTTTTGAAAGAGACCCTCACTTTGTATATTGAGCCCTACATCCACAGAAAAATGATTAGTTTGAATGAAATTACTCCGTGTTGACCTTCTTTGATCCTCGATTTGCTCCTTGCCATCTCTTGGGCATTCCATCATTTTGGGACTTCCACCCTGACACTCCATCCCAAATGACGTCTAGGCAAGTACTAAATAAGTGAGTCATAAATTTTTTTGAAAATAGTCTTAGATTTTTGAAAATAATTTCGAAAACTTCTGTAAAACTTTAGAAAATCTCTGCCAGTCATGTCATGTACTAGCTCAACGAACGTCTTCCTCGTGGTTTTGACTATATCCGATGGATGGTTTCCAAAACTCATGATCATTGTTGGAGGGTTTCTTCAAATAGGTCTATCATAGCCAAAAATTGAGTCTCCCCAGACTTTGTTACAGTCGATGGCTTTCAAAGCATGACTTTAACCTCTGATGCTTGGGAATTTGGAATATGTTCTGGCATTTGGTGGAAATTTTGAGGTCTTCCTCAAAATTTCTACCCCAGTTTAAAGTTGTTTGAGATGATACCAATCCGGATGGGTCTGAAGTCTCTGCTGATCTTTATTCTCTTTGTTGGATGTCGATCTTTTCTTGTGAATTTTGAGATTCCTTCTCGAAAATTCTGCCTCAGTTTTTATTTCCTGGGGTTATATGACCGAGCCATTGGGGATCCTACGTATCTCGTTGAAACAGGAATCAGGTCAAACGTAGTTCAGAACTACGCTAGGGATATATATAGAAAATCTAATGGGTTGACCGAAGCTGACATAGGCCGCCTACGTATCCCTTTTGTTGGGAATTCAGGTCATCACGTAGTTCATACATAAGAGGAAAGGATGAATTATCCTAAGGGGGTGACTGAAGCCGACATAGGCCTCCTACGTATCCCTTTCTTGGGAATTCAGGTCAAACGTAGTTTGTAGATTAAAGAAAGGGACTCTAGGCAGTCACACACTAGAAAACAACATTATTACGAAGGCGATTACAAGTAAATTAACTAAAGAAACACAAAAACTAGAATGTCCTTCAAACATAATATCTCTTTACCGCGTCGAAATTGATTGGTTTGGTCCACTCCGTGCCATCCATCTCAGACAAAATCAGAGCTCCTCCAGATAACACCTTGCAAACTATGTATGGCCCTTGCCAGTATGGAGCGAACTTGCCCTTGTACTCCTCTTGGTGAGGGAATATTCTTTTGAGAACCAGTTGCCCCACTTCAAATGTCTAAGCCCTCACCTTCTTGTTAAAGGCACGAACTATCCTGTGTTAGTACAACTGACTAAGGCATACAACGGTCATTCTCTTTTCATCAATCAACATGAGTTTTTCATAGCGAGCACGAACCCATTCTTCGTTACTTAGTCCAGCTTCCTGAATAATCCTTAGGGAAGGTATTTCAACTTCAACAGGTATCACAACTTCATTCCCATAGACAAGCAAATAGGGGGTCGCCCCGGTGGAGGTTCGAACTGTTGTACGATACCCTAGCAAAGCGTAAGGTAAAATCTCATTTCATTATCTATCATTTTCGACCATCTTTCTCAAGATCTTTTTGATATTCTTGTTGGCTGCTTCCACAGCTCCATTCATTTGGGGACGATATGCAGTCGAGTTGCGATGCACAATCTTAAACTGATCACAAATTTCTTTCATCAAGTGACTATTTAAGTTTGCCCCATTATCAGTAATGATCGATTCCAGTACTATGAACCGGAAAATCAAGTTATTCCTGACGAAATCCACAACCACTTTCTTAGTGACGGCTCTGTACGAAGCCGCTTCGACCCACTTAGTGAAATAATCAATGGAAACAAAAATAAATCTATGCCCATTCGACGCTAATGGCTCTATCGGTCTGATGACATCCATGCCCCAAGCTACGAAAGGCCAAGGCGAATTCATTGTGTGAAGCTCATGTGGAGGCATTCGAATCAGATCTCCGTGTATTTGACATTTTGGACATCTCTGCACATACTTACTACAATCATTTTCCATAGTCATCCAGAAGTAACTGGTTCTCAGGATCTTTCTGGCAAGGACAAACCCATTCATGTGGGGCCCACAAATTCCAGTGTGTACCTCTTTTATCAATTTATTGTCTTCCGCAGCATCGACGCATCTTAGGAATCCCAAATCAGGAGTCCTCCTAAAAAGAATTTCCCCACTTGGAAAGTAATTCTTTGTCAAACGCCGGATTGTCTTCTTTTGGTTGTTACTAGCCTCTTCAGGATATATTCTACATTCCAAATACCTTTTAATGTCATAGTACCAAGGCTTTCCATCAGGTTACTCTTCCACGTGTACACAATGCGCGGGTTGCTCCTTCAAGCTTATTTCCAAAGGATCAATGTAACTCTGATCCGGGTGCTGAATCATGGAAGATATAGTGGCCAAAGCATCAGCAAACTCATTTTGTATCCATGGGATATGCCTAAAATCAACTTCCTTGAATCTTTCACATAATTCTTGCACCAGCTCCACATAAGGAGTGATCTTGGGATTTTTTACTGCCCATTCTCCCCGTACCTGGTGAATCAGCAAATCTGAATCCCCAATAACTAACAATTCACGAACACTCATATCAAGTGCCAATTTAAGACCCAGAATGCAAGCCTCATATTCAGTCATGTTATTGGTGCATGGAAAACGTAACTTAGCAGTTACCGATAATGCTGGCCCATTTCTGACACCAAAACTGCTCCAATTCCTGAACCTTTGAAGTTGACCGCCCCATCAAAAAATAGCCTCCATCCAGGGTAAATCTCTTTAATGTATTCTCCTACGAAAAAAACTTTCTCATCTAGAAAGTAAGTTCGAAGTGGCTCATATTCCTCATCAACTGGGTTCTCTGCTAAATGATCTGCTAAGACTTGCCCCTTGATTGCTTTTTGGGTTACATACACAATGTCAAACTCACTCAGCAACATTTGCCACTTGGCTAGCTTTCCCGTAGGCATGGCCTTTTGGAAAATATACTTTAATGGATCCATTCTCGATATGAGGTATGTTATGTAGGATGACAGATAATGCCTCAACGTTTGTGCCGTCCAAGTCAAAGCACAACATGTCCTTTCTACAAGAGTGTAACGGGTTTCATATGGCGTGAACTTTTTACTCAAGTAGTAAATGGTTTTTTCTCTCCTACTGGTCTCATCATGTTGTCTGAGGACACATCTGAAAGCATTTTCTGAGACTGACAGGTAAAGCAATAATGGAATTCCTTCTCTTGGTGGAACCAAAACCGGCGGTGCAGACAAGTATTCCTTGATGCGGTTAAAAGCTCTCTGACATTCTTCTGTCCACTCGTTCAATGCATTTTTCTTCAACATCTTGAGAATTGGCTTGCATATGACTATTGACTGTGCGATGAACCTGCTAATGTAATTCAAACGACCCATGAAACTCATAACTTCCTTCTTAGTCTTCGGCGGTGGCAAATCCTGAATTGTCTTGATTTTGGATTGGTCTAACTCGATGCCTCTTCTACTGACTATGAACCCCAGCAACTTCCAAGATGGCACACCAAAAGCACACTTAGCAGGGTTTAATTTCAAACTGTACCTTCTTAATCTGTTGAAAAATTTCTCCAGATGAGTCAGATGATCCGAACTCTCACGGGATTTGATAATTACGTCATCCACGTACACCTCAATCTCTTTATGGATCATATCATGGAAAATCGTCATCATAGCCCTCATATATGTTGCACCCGTATTTTTGAGACCAAACGGCATTACCCTGTAATGATAAACACCCCAGGGTGTAATAAAAGCCATTTTTCTGCATTTTCCTCATCCATCAATATCTGATGATACCCGGCGAAACAATCAATGAATAACTGCATTTCATGCTTTGCACAGTCATCGATGAGGATGTGGATGTTGGGCAACGGAAAATTATCTTTAGGACTGTCTCTATTCAAGTCTCTATAGTCAACACAAATTCAAATCTTGCCATCCTTCTTCGGCACAGGGACGATATTGGCCAACCAAGTTGAATATTTTGTGACCTCCACAAATTTATACTGGATTTGCTTTGTCACCTGGCTTGAATTTCTGCATTCTTTGCTTAATTGGATCGAACACCGAATTTATCGACAACTTATGCGACACAATACTGGTGCTCAATCCCGGCATGTCATCATAGGACCAAGCAAACACGTCAATATATTTCCGTAATAGGTGAATGAAATCTCTCTTTTTTGCTTTCGCCAGGTGGACACTGGCTCTTGTTTCTTTAATTTCATCATGATCTCCGAGGTTGACTGTTTCAGTTTCCTCCAGGTTAGGTTTTTCCCGATTCTCAAATTCATCCATATCTTCAACTAATTTTTCCTCATCACCGTCCTTCCAATCATCATCGTTCCCTTTATTCTGTTTGTTTAAACTTTGAAATGACATGACATTGGCAGATTTTAAGTTGTTTATTACTGTAAGGGACAAATAAACCAAGTTAGATGATGACAGAATAATAACAAAACATATGACTAGGAGTGTTTTAGAAATAATATAATTTTCCAAATAAATGAAGGCCTTTTCATTGAAATTTGAGAGATAATTACAAAACCATGGCTTGTGACTTGCACAAATACAAGTCCCTGCCTTTTTTAAAGTAGTAAGATATGAAAAAAAAGTTTTGAGATATAAAAGGTGGATCGCGGGGCCTCCTCCGAATCATCACCGATTTCAAAACCATTAGTAATTGCCTTTTCATCTACCACGACGGGCAACGGGTTATGAGTGGATTGGAGGTCCAATTTTGTAAGGCCTCCCCTGGCGCAATCTGCTTCACCCCGCTGGACTTTGGGAGATCTTCTGGTACAGCATTGCATCCTTCAAATAAATCTCCTATCCCATCCCCAAGACCATCATCATCTGACACCTCTCGTACAGGAAATGACTGGAACAGGAGTGGAAAGGGCCTAAACAGACTCTTCTCTAGCTCATCCTCAACCCTATACTTCCTGGTAGGCTGATATCCTAACCCGTACTTAGAGCCTCTCTCTGGGATCGCAATAGGCTCGATAATTCCTTGTAAATTCTTGCCCAAGACTCGACCAGGTTTGAACCTATTTCTTAACATCACCGTTGCAATCATTTTGTAGACATAAGGCATTGGGACTTTGGGCGTCGAATCTCTTTCCACAGAATTTACGATTTCCATTGTATAGAAACTGCTACCTTTTGGAACATCTTCAATCCCTGACATATAACCATTGGGATGGTCCGCTCGACTTTCTTCTCCTTGGATGACTACTTTATGATCTTCCCAAATAAACTTCAATAATTGATGAAGGGGTGATGAAACTACCTTTGCACCATGTATCCATGGTCTTCCCAAGAGCAGGTTGTAGCTAGGATGGATATCCATAATATGAAACTTAGTCTTGAACTCAGCAGGCCCTATTTGGATATACAAATTAATCTCTCCTATGGTATCTCTCTTCCCACCATCGAATGCTCTCACATTTACGTGGCTTTGATGAATTTTTCCTAAATCATAGCCCATTTGAACAAACGTAGAGAGGGGAAAAATATTCACACCAGATCCGTTATCTATTAATACCTGATTAATCGCATAATCACGGCAAATGACGGTGACATGCATGGCTTCGTTGTGCATCGCTCCTTCAAACGGCAATTCTTCATCACTGAATGATATGTGATGATTCCCTACAATGTTCCCTATCATCGCAGCCAGATTCTCAACACTCGTTCCTGCGGGAACATATGCTTCATCCAAGACCTTCGATAAAGCCTGTCGGTGGTATTGTGAACTCATTAATAGTGCCAAGATAGAGATTTGGGCTGGCGTTTTCTCCAAGTGTTTGACAATTGAGTAATTCTTTGGTTGCATACGCCTTCAAAATTCCTCAGCCTCTTCTTCAGTGATTGGCTTTTTCTGTGAATTTCTTTTGTTGGTCAGTTCCTCAGGGATGTAACATCATCCCGATCGCGTCATCCCTTGGGCAGCAGCGGTTTGCACAATAAATTCCTTTCTTAGAGGGGGAACGTACACTTGAGTTGGGGTCGTCATCACTATAAATGGGGCTTTCTCGTTGATACTTAAGGCAGCCACAACCTTCTCTATCTTTCATACCTCTTCCCCTCTTTTGCGCTTTTTGGAGTTCACCTGGGTAATGGTCTTACCAGATGCCCATTCGCCTTCTACTTCAATCATGTTAACTGTAGATCCCTTATCATTGGGCCAATGGATTTATGTTAACATTTGGAGTAGGCGCTTGGAGCGTGATGACCTTTTGATCGATTAAATCCTGAATCTTGTGTTTCAAGTAGACACAATCCTATGTACTATGCCCCGCTGCTCCTGAATGATAGGTACACTGTTGACTTACATTAAAAAATTGAGAGTTGGGATTGACATACCTTGGCTGTATTGGTTGTAAATGACCAGCATTCTTTAATCTTTCAAACAATTGGGTGCGACTTTCAGCTAGCGGGGTGAAGTTTCGGGGAGGTTTCTTTTCGTGGTTTGGTCGTTGGGGGTTGTACTGGCTTTGATTTGTAGAAGGAAGTACTTGATGATAATTTGGAGGCGCTTAGAAATTTGTTCGATTATTTGGAGGAGTGGATTGGAAATAAAACTGATAATTTAGAGGTGGAGCTGGGTATGAGGATTGGATGTTTGGGAGTAGAGTTTGGTACTGAGGTGAGGTATTTGGCTGTGGATCTTGGTATTGGGGTGAGATATTTGGTTGTGGATCTTGGTGTTGGGGGGTGGGCATAGAATACATGTTGAAGGCTTGGTGACGGTGGAGAAGAGAAAACATTCCTAGAGTTGAACCTCTTTTTCGTTTTCACAACAGGATTAGCAAAAATCACACCTAAATCTTCCTTTTTCTTCTTCGAGAACATGCCAGTCCCAGACGACGTTGGGATTTTGGCAATTTTCCCTATCCGAATACCTTTTTCTAATGATTCTCTTATTTTTACCAAATCCGCAAAAGTTGCCCTGACAGCGGACACCATCCTGGTATAATATTCTCCTTCTTGAGCGCGGGAGAACACGGATACCATTTCCTCCTTGGACATGGGGGGTTGCACTTTGGCGGCTTCTTTCCTCCAATGAAAAGCATAGTCTCGAAAACTCTTAACATTCCTCTATTTGATCCGATCTAGTGAATATCGATCAGGGACTATTTCAATGTTGAATGTGAACCGGCCAAGGAAACCCTTGGCCAATGCTTTACAACCAGTCCACTTTTTCGACTTCTGAGACTTGAACCACTCTAAGGTTTCGCCACTTAAACTTCGACTGAATAGGCACATCAATAACGCCTCGTTTTACCCTATCCCTACCAGTTGCTCACAGTACCTTCTCAGATGGGCCATTGGATTTTCGGTACCGTCAAACATCTCAAACTTAGGGACTTTGTACCCATCTGGTAGGTCTACTCCCGGGTGAACACATAAATCGTCATACCCCAAACCGTCATGGTCCTTGGTCCCGTGAGACTCTTTGATCCTCATGATCTCTTCCTTCATGGCTAGCAAATTCCTTTCATGCTCGGTCCTCCACTCTTTCTCCTTCTCCTCATAATGATCCATCTCGGGGTTAGAAAAGGGGTTCACAAATATCAGGGGATGTGATGGCTTGAGGGTGATTTGGAAGGGAAGCTTGATTTTGTGGAGGAAAGGAACTTGGTTGGTAAGTAGGGGGATATTTTGGAAATTGTAAAGGTTCTGTGGAATTTGTGAGTAGTTTGGCGAAATATGAGAGGGATTTTGCAGATTTGGAAATGAATTTGGTGGATTCAAAGGTAGGTTTGACGTATTTTGTGGATTTGGGAGTGAATCTTGCGGATTTGGGAATGCGTTTTGTTGATTTGAGAATGTGTTTTGAGGATTTGGAAATGGATTTGAAGACGGGTTCTGTGGGGTTACAGATGGATTTTATGAATGGTAGGCGTCTGGGTTATTTTCACGATTAGTATTTTGGACAAATGGAGGAGCAGAGACGGATGATACGTTATTTGGCTGATCCCTGAGAATAGGTGTGCTGAGGGGAGAGATTTGGAGTGGAGTCCCATGTCCTCCTGGAGCGGGGGCATTAACGGTGATGGCCAAGTTAGCCAAATTTCGAGTGCGATTTATTTCCTCTTGAAGCATTTCTAACTTTCTTGCAAGTTCCGCAATCATCTCATTCTGTTCCGCTATCATATCATCCTGAATAGTCAGTGCGTTTTCTTCGTCATTTCCAGTTATTTTTGAATGATGGTCAGAGGATGGGATTTTCTGCGCTTTCGATTGGGTGAAGTAGGGATGTTTTGCCAGCTTATATCAACACGAAATAATTTCTATTATCTGTGAAGTAAAACAACTCAAAGGCAGATATGTTAGTTTCCGTATATGATAAGTAATGCAAAATATTTGACAAGAAATAACCACATAGAGTTGCTTGAGTCATAGCTAAATTCATCCATAGGACATAGTGGATAAACTTGCCTTTGATCCAAACAAATGCACATAAGCACATAAAACAGTTATATCACACAAAAACATTAGAATAACGCGTATCCTAGCTGGGGTGACTCTTTTTTAGCCAAGGGTTCAGGCCTAACGATTTTTGAAGAAAATATATGCTTCCTCGAAGTCAATCTATTAGCCCCCAACTCATATAGACACTAAAAAAAGGCATAAATGCCTACAAAAGATAACAAAAAAGGGATACAATCTTTAGGGAAAAGGGGAAATAACATGAAAGAAGATAAGTTCCCGAGCAGGGGAGATAGAAAAACTAGCTACTGGAGGCTTCTTCGTCTTCCTTTGCCTTCTTTTCCTTGTTTACCTCATGTGCTATTTGATACCTATTGATGATAAGATGACTCCCGCATAATTGTGCCTTGCAGTTGTAAGTCATTTTCCCTATACTATCGAGTTGGGAGGCCATGCTATCATCCAAATCGATTAGACATTGCCTGGCATCATCAGCTTCTTGCCTAGCTCTTTTCAACTCTTCCCTCAACATACGTATTGTTAAAGCGTCCTTCATGTGTATCTGCCGGTGCGCGATTTCACTTTTCTGGAACTTGTCTTATAGCCTGTGGAGCCGAATTTGATGCTCGAATTCTACATCCACAACCCGAGTGGGAACATTTGGTCCCGGAATCAATGCTTCAGCGAGACTCTTTTTCAACCACTCCTTGTAAGTATCGCTAACTTCAGGATCATACTCTATACGGAAAGTCACTTCCGTCCACCTTCTTCTTCTCCATCTATTTATCATGCCGTCTTTGAGTGGAGACTCACTTTCATCGTATTCGGTGGAAAACCTAAGCATGGAATCTATTTGTGGTGCCTCCTGCTTGATCTCGAATTGCCTAAGAACTCTGCCAGGATTGTAGGGACGGGTCCCCCTGAGATCGGGAAGCACTAGGAAAGGCCACTTGCCCCATCGAATGGTGTATTTCCCTGAACGAAGAGAGTTAATGGACCATTGCACATCATCATCTCGTAATTCTCCGAAAGTCTTAAACCAAAATTCGTGAGATGTTTCCCTTTTGAACCTGTGTAGAAACAACCACATGTCGTGCGAAGCCAGTATATCCACCTTTATTTTATGATCAAGTTGTACCGTTCTCGAATCCTTTACCAAATGTTTCATCATCCACCATTGTAATATGAGGTTGCAACCTTGAAAGAAACGATTTTCGACTTGACACCTTCCCAAGGCTCGATATATGTCGGCGATAATCATGGGAGCTAAATTGTGGAATACCTTGGTAGAATCGTAATCTACTCCAAAGAAAAGTTCATGGGCCACCATAACAACCCTTGGATGAATTGTGCCATTTTCCCCCTGTGGGAACACCATGGTTTCGAGTAGACCTACCGCAAACGCAAAGGCTCTCATCTCCTTCCATTTTGCTTCGGACTCAAATTTATGTCCAAATTTGTAAAAGGCATTGAATCTTCCAAACCGACGATACAACTCCCGAAAAGTGATATTTGCTCCATCACGTTCCCCTAGCCAGGTGTCGTCGTCAGTTAAAAATGCATTTTTGATTGTTTGATGGTCCCACACGGTAGGAACTAAAATGTTTTTATCAGGTTTTTCCTTTCTCTTGAAACACATTTCAATACTCTCATAGCAAATTAACACTTCTTCGATGGTAGGAGTCAATTCCACATCCCCGAAGCGAAACACCATATTCTGATCATCCCAAAAAGTCGTAAGCACGTGGATCATTTCAGGTAAAGCGTCCATTTCGATCAACGAAGGTAGGTGCTCGATATGTGTTCTAACAATTTTTCTCTCTTCTGTACCCATGTAATCCCACCACAGTTTCAGGTAATCATCGGGTTTGATGACCATCTTGAACTTTTCACGAGAATGCAATTGAGCCATATCTACATAAAAAAAAAAAAAAATAAGCCTTTCCCCGACCCCAAAGGGTAATGGATTGAATTTAGACAAACATATATTTCTTCAACACATAAATATGATTCATCTGTGATTGACTCGGGGTCAATAAATGTAGGGCAGGTTTTCTAATGGGCCCAATACCCTGCTCGGATATTGAGTCGTCCTAGGATCATGCCTAAAAGATAGGGTTTTGGTTTTGCTCTATCCTAGGTATCTAGAGTGGGTTTGACCACGGGTTCTCAAGCGAACAACTTGAGTTTGAAAATACAAACAACCATCAGACGACTCACGTGCTAATAAACTGTTTATATTTCCAACACATTTTTGGAATTGATCAATAGGGGCCGGGATACCCACGAAACCCCAAAACATTTTAAATAATGTCGGAATATGCCATGAGATACGATAGTTAAAATTTACAAAATCGAAACATATAAACACATAAACAGTTAATCAAAAGACGAAATCAAACATTTGATTAGAACCTAGTTAAAAAATCCCCAGCATAGTCGCCATTTCTGTTTTGACGAAATTTTGACTTTTGAGAGTCGCCACTTAATTTTGAAAAGGAATTAAGAAACCTTAATAAAATACTTTAAATGATCCAAAACAGAAAATCGTTTAAGTTAGAGATTCCGAATAAGTGGTTCCTATTAACGTTTTAGGAAGGTGTTAGGCACCTAAAACGTCCGCTAACTTGCGGTTATCCGGACTGTTTGAAAATATCTTTGATTAACTTCTAAAAGATTAATTTGTTAAAAAATGATTGATTTTTAGGAAAAAAATTCATGTAAAAATAGTTGTAGACGACCTTATAGGGATTTTAACTAAGTCTACACAAATGAAATAAGCAAGTAAACACATAAACCGGGAAAGGGAGGAGAAAGTAAACGATTTAGGCTATTGGGCCCAAACCAACAAAACCTGTCCTAATCTAATTGGGTCTTTGACCCGTTTCACCTGTCCTACTCTAGTTTTCGAGCCTTTGGCTCGAGTCTCGATCCACCTGTATTAAATACAACTTTGGCTTCGCGTCCCGAATGAATAACTAACAAAATAAGTAAATAAATACGACAATAATAAATAACAACAACAAATAAATAGCAATGAGGCTCGGGTCACGTCGTCGCTTTAAGAATGAGACTTTAACCCATTTCCCTTCTTTCGACTCCTTGTATCCATATGCGTTTTGTCTTTTTGGGTCTTCAAATTCGACTCAAGACTAGGTGGGCCTCAATGGCCCATAAGGAACATGCAAAGGGAAAGAGAGTCCGTGCGAGACTCGAGCGTAACCATATGCAAAAGGAAAGAAAAGGAATTAATGTGTGATAACATTAATGAATAAGAAAAAATGCTAAGATATCATGCATCTTCCTCAAGAGTAGGCAATAAACTATATCAAAGCTAGTTTAACAACGACAAATTCATCTTTGATGGCATACATGGAAACAACACGAGCAGGCACCTAAGTTTTCAAGTATATGAATACAAATATAGTTCTAAGGTTAACAACACATAACGAAGATTTGTAAGAATAACTTTTATTCCCAAATGTACTCGCCAAACTGATGAAAAGAAAATTCAGGTTTAATCTAGGCAAAACAGAAATCAGCAATTGTAAATACATGCACAGTAGAGCCAGCTAAAAAATGCACCATTTGAATAATACACTCACAATAAGGGAATCGAGCAAAGCTAAAATTTTAAAATCCATTATCCTAACGCATCACATACTCAATAGACAAGATAAATTACAGCATTTTCTATTTCTAGGCAAGATCGAATGGAGACGGTGAGGAGGGAAAACCCTCCAGAACAAAAGGAAGTAAACTACTTCGTGAGAGAGATCCGAAAGAAAGGATGTGAACAGTATACACAGATGCTCAAAAAGGTAAATTTGTCTGGTAATGATTGTATTTGAAACATGCAAGACTGAAAACAAGAAAAAGTTAATACCTTTGTAAACTCAAGTGTGTACATATACATAACTTTCTTGGTATGACGACGGCAGCGACTATAAAAGTACCCAAGTGCGGCTAAAATAGTGACGAAAGCGAAACAAAATCACACATTTCAAAGCAATATCGAGACTACATGCATATTCATAGTGATTTGCGACGACAGAGAATCAAAGCAATGGACTTTTTACAAAGAAAAGAACGAAACTAACATAAGACAGACAATATGTCAACATGTTAAAAAATACCATCTTCATCACATAATCCTATGGCCTTTGAGGCCGACTACAACAAACGACCCAGCGCACCATATCACTAAAAGCTTACAACTTCAGAGGTTTAAACAAACCAGCACACTATGTCACTAAAAAAAACATACAACTTTAGAAGTTTAAGATGAGGCAGAAATAATCGCAAGTTAAACGGGATGAAATATCACCTATTTCGGAGCAGCAAAATGGGACAACGAGCGGGTAGGGAGATCACGACCACCGGAAAACTTCTTCACCGTCAACTCGAGACTCTAATTTAGCTGACGAACTTTCAAAACCAGAACAGAATTTATACTAAAGAATTAATTTTTTTCCTCTATTTCGAACCGGAATCCCCTTCTTTAGACCCAAAATCTCGAACTCCCTCAGTTGGGATTTTTTCGAACCTAAGTTTTGAATCCAGAAATTTCCAACCTTAGAATTTCTAACCCAAGAAATTCCTCTAAAGTTTCAAACCGAGCCCAGGAAGAAAGGAAAAGAAACCCTAAAATTTTTCGCCCTAATTCTCGAACCCTAATTTTTTTACTCTAGAATCTCCAACCCCCTAAAACAGTGACCCAAACCTTCTTATATAGAAGACGAAACTGGTTTTTTTTTAGAGATTTCCTCAGGGGAATTCAAAATTCAAAAGATCAGGATCCAACAGATTCTACCCCCCCCCCCCCCCTCATTTGGATTTTTCTTCAATAAACCTAAAATCGATGGACCAATAAGAATTGGGGAAAACCAATTCTTCTTCAAGACCAATGAAATTCTACCAAATTTGTACGAAAATCGCACCATTATCCCGAGATTCACGGGATTGGAACGTTGGAAGGAGCCAACTCACCACATTCTAGAAGGTTCGAGGCTATTCTCGTATGAATTCGCATGGTGGGCACGTGATTGACGGGTTGAGTTCAGGTCGGTTGCGGGTCAACAGATTTGGGTTGAGAAAAATGGGAATCAGGTCGATTTGGAATTGTTTCGTGTCGAGAGGTGTTGTCGTCTATTGATGTTGTGATTTGGGAGTTGATGTTGTTTGATGTTGTGATTTGGGAGTTGATGTTGTTGCTGATGTGGAGTATACGGGGGAATCGTTGATGGTGGGCCGGGTCAGGTTTTAAATGGGTCGATGGGTTGGGCTGTTGAGGTTAGATTGAATTTGGATTGGTGATTAAAGATAAGAAATAGGCTGAAATTGGGGTTATTTAATGGATAACCCCAATTGAATTAAGAATTAGTTGAATCCATTTAAATTTTAGCCAAATTGAAAATCAATTAGCCAATTGCATTGCAATTGAGGCCAATTTGATTTCAATTATAGCCAATTTTAATAGATTGGTCAAATCAAACCGAAATTCGATACAAATTAATACCTCACTTAATCCCGAGCTTCTTGATTTAATAAAATCAAACACACATTTATCCAAATAAATTATTTTTGAGATTAAATTATACTTGAATCAAGATTTTATTCTCTTGAAATAATTTTCAAGCTCAATCTAAATAAGATTTCAATTTTGATAAAAGTATTCATTTAAATAACAAAATTTATACAATCTCGTGTATGTGAATACGAAAATGTATAACAGTCACTTAAATGATGAAATTAACCCAAATAAATATTTTAAAGTGCATTTATTTGGAAAAAATAATTGTTGTGATTTTATTTGAAAATCGAAGAAACTCGAGATTAAACGTAGTTGTGGAGGGCAAAAATCAGGTGTCAACAGTCCACACGTAGCAATGTGGGGATTTGCAACGGCAGCTTTTCTTAATCGAAAATCAGAAAAGAAGAGAGTCTTCAACATGTGCTCTAAACAGAATTCCATCATATGATGAATGCTAAAGAAGCCAAATATAGGTAGAACTCATCAAGGTCAATAGAGTAGATAGCAAGAGTTTTATTCATTTAAAAACAGGGATATCAGTTGATAAAAAGCAGCACATCTTGATCGTGTTTCATCAATAATTTACACCAAACATAGACTATTTCGAGAACCTGATAGATAAAGTTCATATTGTGATCCACAAGGAAATCACCAAAAGAAAACTCTTCTCTGAGAACGGGAATTCGGTAAGTTTTTTCCTGCACTAGAGGCTAAGCCCATAATCATTGGATTATTGCTCCATGGGAATTGCTCCACCAGCTGCTACAATCTGCTGCTCCAACTGTTGCCAAGAAGAAGGGGAGTTACTTAGGCATCTATGAAATTTTCCGTATTGTAATCAAGAGGTGAGCTTCCAGTTTGCTAATGGAAGAAGCTAACCAGGAAAGAGATATATGGAAATCATCCTTACATCAAATAAAGTTTGAAGCTTGTTCTTCACAAGCAAGTACTCCTGTTTTATTTGTTGCAAGCATCTCAAGCACCTAAAAGACCCATCAACCAGAAGTAGTAAATAACTTGCATCTTCAATGACACAAGACAATTCATGATTCCAAGTACACTGTGAACACAGATATGCTCGATTACTAGCACCTAGCCGATTGAAACTCCGGTATACCACGCAAAGAAAGTATTTGTAACATAGCTTAAACTGGGAGCACATATGAGTTAGTTATCTCACATTTTAGGTAGGGCTTTAAACAAATTATATCAAAATGACTTTTGTGAAAGATGAGGCAAAGTTAAATGACTTTTGTGTAACAAAACAAAGAAAAGTAACTTTTGGATAAAAAATACAAAATGAGATGACCACCCATGAAATTTACTCGAGCACATGTATACTCGATTTCTAGTAACTAACTGATTGACACACTGTACACCAGGCTAAGAGACTTTTAACCTAAGTTGTTGGGACTTTTCAAAAATGTTGCCTCGCCCTTGTCAAATCCTCCAAATATGCACTAATTTTGAAGGATACGACATGCATCCGATGACATTTTTGAAGAGTCCGACCAACATAGCTTGAAATGATTGGCTTGGTCAAAAGCAATCAGTAGGACACCGATGTACGAATTACCGATCACTGCACTTATTGGATTGGCTCACCTTACCAGAACTTCCTAATCAACAACCTTAAGATTAATAATCTAACAAAATAATTATTTATTATTATTTCTACTTTGTTAATTTTATTTTTTAACAAAAAAGAAATTCGATATTATTCTAAGCAAGATAACTAACCAATTTTAGTACATGATCTAAAACATTTAACTTCTCAAGAGAGTTCTAACTGTAGTCGTAGTCTGTATAAGCTAACAGAAAGCAACGAAACTTACGCTTCAGTGTTCTGTTCTTCACAGCAGTTGCGGAAAGGGATGCAGCAATTCTTCACTCGCTGAGCACCAACACTGTTCACAATTGTTTTCTCATCAGAAGATTAAATATCTAAAAGATCATGTCAGGAAAATCAACCTTTTTACCCTTTCTACTCATGAAGAATAATAAAATTTGCAAGAATTCAAACAAGTTTTAAGGTCTTAATGTACCTGGAGCTGCTACCTTTGAGCTGATGAACATGAGCATCAACCTGCTTAAAGTCCACATTGGGCTGATCTCTGGGAAAAGATACAACAAATTTAAACTAAAGAAAAATATATGCTTTGGTTGGATGATCAAAATAGAAAAATAGGGGCCACGCCAATACTCACAAAGCCATGGTGAGATCATTGAGAAGTCTTTCTGAATCTTCAAAGAAGAGAGACACAACTTCAACTACAAAATCAGGGTTACTATCATCTTGCAGTTGCTGAAGCTGACTAAATTGAGCATCCAAGAATCCCTTTTTTTATCAAATCAACATTTCCACCAAAGAAAGAAAATTCAGCAAATTACATCAACTTTAAATCAGAAAGGTCAAGAATAACAGCAAAAAAGAAAGCAGAAAGCTGAATCCAAGAACCCCTTTTACTTAAAAGCCCAATACAATCAAAGTGAAAGGACCAAAATACTTCAGCAAAATACAAGT
The DNA here is from genome assembly GCA_030864215.1 of Capsicum pubescens. Classification (NCBI taxonomy): domain Eukaryota; kingdom Viridiplantae; phylum Streptophyta; class Magnoliopsida; order Solanales; family Solanaceae; genus Capsicum; species Capsicum pubescens. The sequence continues at coordinate 232,701,554 of CM061538.1, forward strand.
CAAAAGCAGAAGGTAAAGAAATAACAAAGCAAAAATTGCCTCCGCGGATTCCTTTTAAGTCAAAACAACACATTAATAACAGGGGAAAAAAACATACAACCACCCATCAATCAGAAGATCATATACAATAAGAAAAGCAATATTGCAAAAAAACCACATAAAGAATTCTCCTTTTTTGTTTAAAAGAATCAGCAAAGCGCAACCACCCAAGAATTAGAAGATCATAAAAAAAAAAAAGAAAAAAAAAAGCAAATTGGAAGAACCCACATGAAGAATTCACCCTTTTTACTTACCTCACGAAACAAAGAGGCCATGTATTCAACAAAGCTCCTCTGCAATTGACCCACTTCCATTTCCTTCAATCTTGATATGTCCTCACTCCTAACTGCAAATGATAAGAAGATTTTAGAGTTAATTGGTGGGCAGATCTTATAGAAAAGATAAGAAATCAGAAGGGGATATAAATGACGAAATTAAAGGAAGCAGAGTGCTGCAGAGAAGAAAGATCTAAGGAATAACCTGCTTTTGGGAGATGGGGTAGTGGACAGTCAAAGGTTGATGTACAGAAATGGATGTTAGTACTGTTTTTTCTAACCTTTGTAACAGAGCTCTGTTGGATTTGTGATTGATTCTATTCCTTTCTGTCGTTGAAGAATTGGAGTCCCCACCATTTGGACTTGTCCCCCCTCCCACTAACGTTTTATCTGTTCACGTCTCCACCAATTATTAGTTATTACTCTTTACCCTTACCCTCTTTTTGGATGGTGGTTTACATGATATGATATAATTTGAAAGAGAACCATGGTTGTTGAATAATTAAAATTGTTTGTTTTACAACTTCTGAATATACAAAAAAAAATTATTTGTACATATAATAAAATAAAAAATATAATTTAAATAAAAAATTAATTGTATAACCAAAAAGTATGTAATACAACAAAATTATTATCTGATTGAAAAAAATATTTATGTTTGTTAGTGATAGTGAAGATAGTTTATAATGGCGGTTGCGGTGACAATGATTGATGTTAGTGATTAGTAATGTTAGTGGTGATAGTTTTGATGGTTGGTATTGTAGTGACTATTACGATGGTGGCGATTGATAGTGGTGGTGGTGGTTGTGATGTGACGTTGCTTGATGTTAGTAGTTAGAGGTGTTGATTGTGATGGCTGAAAAATGAATGAATGATGGTTGACGATGTGTTAGTGCTAGTTGGAGATATTGTTAGTTGTGGTGGTGGAGATGGTTGTTAGTAAAGATAAATTGTAGCGATGATAGTGATTGAAGTGATGGTAGAGGTGACATTACTAGTGACAATGGTGGTTGCCGTCGAAGAATGTGTGGAGGTTGTGATGTATTAGTGGTAGTTAGCGGTGATGTTAGTTGTGATAGATGAGGTCGATAGTAGGGATTGACCGATAGTGTTGATGATGGTGGTTCTGTTGATGGCGGTGGTGGCGTTAAATATAATTAGAATAATAGAGATAGTAGGTATGGTAGCGGTCGACAATAGTGGTTGGTAGCAATATTTATTGTCGATGGTGGTTGTGATGGTGGAGGTGGGTGGTGGTGGTTGACAATGATAGCGGTGGCAGAGGTGGTGATTGATGATTATGAATAGAGTGGCGGTGAATATTATCCAACACCATAATACCTTTTCAGACTTATTAAGACTTGATTCTATATATGAATGATTAAGACCTATTCAAAGCTATTAAGAGTTAAAATCTTAATAAAAAACAAATGCACTTAATGGTCTGAAATCTGAACCATTCAGATTCAGACTACATTAAGTGCAAACAAATGAGCCCTTAAAATGTATGATATGGTATGGTTTAATTTTATGATTTGGTAACCTGAAAACCCCCATTTTATGTAACCACCGATTTGGTGGTATTCCAGGTTTGATTAATTGTTTTTTTCAATTGTACCTTTACTTAATATTATATAATCTTATTTTATCCTTCACCTTATATTATTTAACTCTATCTCCCACTCCGACCCCTAACTCTACCAACCTCGCCCCCCCCCGACCCGGCCCTCATCCCCAAACCACCCACCACCACCTACTATCCCCTCTTCCCCCACTAATTTTTTTTTATTTTTAAAATTTATTTTTTAAAACTTTTAAGAAAATTTTCTTACACCATCCCACCCCCTACCAGCTAACCCCTTCCTGTCCCCTCCTACACACAAAAAAATAGATATAATTTTTTAAAAGAAAATTAGAACTTTTTTCTTACCCCCACCCTCTACCCCTACTCCACTACCCCCACCCCCAAATATTTCTTTTAAAAAAAATAATTTTTTAACCCCACCACTGTTTATCATATACGTTTTCATTATTTTGTGTTAAATGTATACAAATGCTTTTAGAAAAAAAAAATTCCACTTGTGTTATGAATAAAAGAAAATAAGTAAGAAACAATTTAGTTTCTTGAAAAATATTATTTTTTTTGGATCCCATACCGAACACACCCATAGCATACACAAAAAATACATTCAAACTTTGTACTTATTGTCGGTGTCACATCTCAAAATATAAAAAAATAATGAAATTTGTTACTATAAAAAATAAATTCAATTATATTTATTTGATCTACTATTTTATTGTTTTTGTTAGAATTTACATGAATTTAACAACTTAATATATATACATGGCATAATTATGATAAATTAGCAGGAAGAAAATTATTTTATTAACAATTATTAATAAATTTAATATTTATAATAATTAAGTGCATTTTAGTAAACTTACCAATTACAATACAGTACCATACTATCAAACTAAATAATAAAACTGTCATTAAACAGTAATGAACGATACAGTAACGATACAGTCTATCCAAACATTATATTGTACTATACTATACTGTATTATACCATACCATACCATACAGTACCGTACATTATGAAACCATGACAAACCACCATTCAAATAAAGTGTTAGGAGGTCATTTTTACTTTACTATTTTTGGGTTGCCCCAAATGTGAATATTGGGATTTCATTTGGGGATGCTAAATTAACTCGTCACGCTATATATAACGCAAAAATAACCTAGATATGTGAACGAAATAAATTACAGCATGTGATAGGATGATAGGTACAACTTTATGGTCGGCTGGACAAAATCTAATGACAGAGTACTCATCAACTGATCGAAGAGGCTAAGGCAAGAATACACATCGAGTACCAATAACATTGTATAGGTTGTCACACTGAGTCGGAAGTGCAAGGCAGTCCAAGGGAGTAGTCAATGAGCGGCCTTCACTAGCCATCATATAATCAACCCACGAAAGACGTTGGTCGTTACCCCTTATTTCTTTATGTCATTTAATTAGTCATTTATTGAGTGGTTAGTAATTAGTCAGTTACTGGAGAGCTGACCTCCCATATAAGGTCATGTAATCCTCATCACAAAATCACAATACACCATCTAAATCAAAGCATATTTCTTACTACCTCTTAGCTATATATTATCAAATTTTCTATTATTTAAATTTCATATATGCCTGCGTCTAACTTCGTTGGCTAAGATCCATCCTAATGAATTGCCCAGCTTCTGCTAGCTCAGGCTAAATCAACCTTCACATTTCAATTGTTTAATTATTTATTCTTTGCTTTTCAGCATTATATCTTATCTTGCTATGCATGACTGAATCAGAACCTCTTATTTTTTAAACCTCACTTACAAATTCAGTTGTATCTTTTCTTAGGGTAAACAGATTGGCTCTTATTGTTGGGCTAAGGATAATTGTGGTATTAATTTAGTCGCTTCATATTTTTACTAACATAATTTATGTTCTTTGTGAAGAAAAATAGCGTACTGATTCAATAGTTAGAACTAGGAATAAGACCAACGTCAATACCAGCCCCATCTTACAACCCAAAAGACGAGGTTGATCCAATCATAGTGAAACATAGGCAGGAGAATTCGCATCAGAATCAAAATCATCATGACGAAGGGAAGAATGATCAAAATGTAGCCAGAGCCACTGAGACCAACTTCACAAAATTCTTTATTGTATTAGATTCTCACCAAAGAGTCATATTGAGCTTACAAGATAAGACCATTTTAGGCCTAGAGATACTACACGAGGAATCACCTCGACATGCCAAATTTGAAGGCCTAGAAGAAAATAATAGTTGTACCTCAAATTATTGGATTCGTCAAACTCACTCAACAGTTAATGATCACAATGAGTTTTTGAAGAGAAGAGGATTGTTTTTGCTATAAAAAATCATGTTTATACCTGAGAAATATGTCAGGTATTTATAGCCTTAATGTGTCCCTTTGATAACGCTCAATCTACAGCTCTCGTTTGAGTGTAAAGCGGTCGTTAGCAAATATAGAACCCAACCTGGGTTTGGTGTCGATCCCACAGGGAATAGCTTGGCCAACAAGTAAGTAAAATTACTAAACTTTTGGTGCAAGTCTCATAAGAAGGGGGGATTCTTGTCTTGCAAGTAATGTAAACAAAAGCTGAAAATAATAAAGTAAAAAGAGAGAGATTGTTACGTTGGTTGTAAACAATGAGAATTGAAGCGTTGGGGTTATGTCCACCTTCTGAGGTATACGTCTCTATTGGCTATGAGTGTGTAGAATTCTGTCATGCAATTGCTTATAGAGAATTGTAGTCGATGGTAAATCCAAGCGTCTCTCGACCTAAACAAGGACTATTTCACTTTAACTCTCTCGAGCTTAAAGCGTATCTAACAGTACGAATTCTCCAAGAGGTTAGTCCAGTTATGGCACTAGCTTTTTAATAGGAAAGGGTGTCCTACTACCTTGACATTATCTCTTTTCCAGACAAATAACTTTTCTCTCGAACAAGTTAAATGTTAGACTGGCGTATTCTTGCGTTTGCAACCGCAAAGAATGTAGATTAAGATGAAAAGAATAATGATATAAGCAATATACGTGCCTCGAACTCACAAACTCACAGCAATAGATAGTATCTCATACGGCTTCCATAACCCCAACAGAGAAGTTTAGTTACCCATGAATGCGAAGGAAATCACGATTGACATTGTTATTATATCACGATATTGAGTAATGGCGTGTAGATCAAGTGATAGGCGTGAGGCGTGATTCCTTAGCAAGTAACGATTCTCTTGTTGTGGAATTTAAGAATAAAAGAGTAGAAGAAGAAAAATAGAATTAATGGAAAGATTAGAAGAATTGTAGAGTAATAGAATTGAATTGTAAGACGAGAAGTATAGAAGATGTTAGAAGATGTAAAAAGATGATAGAAGATGAGAGAAGATTTGAGGGATGGAAGGAAGTATTGTGTTCTCCCTCCTTCCTCCCTCCTTCTTCTAAATCTCTAGCATGATAGGGTATTTATAATACCCATATCCTACTCCTACTAAGCTAATGAAATAAATAACCAAATCCTACTAGACTAATGAAATCCTTAACCCAAATGTACTAGGTTAAGGTAATATTATCATAATCCACATAAAATAATGAAATACATAACCTAATTGTACTAGGTTAATGTATCATTGTCAAAATCCAGCTTTGTGTCTGTAAGTCCCCAAAGTCTTCAGAATTGCTGTTTTAGCCCGGGACAGATTTTCCATGCAGCAGTTTTGGTCCTTTAGGCGTCCAAACTCCCTTTCCTTCCTTCGTGAGCTTTCTTTAGCGTCAAGTAAGCCATAAAATGTTGAATTATGCATCATTTATACCTGAAACTTTACTAATCATGTTCGTTAGCTCACTTACAGGAAAAAGGACTAAAAGTGCATGAAATATATAATTTGTTCTCAAAACTAGGCTAAAATATGGGCAAAATATATTGATATAGGTGCGTAAATTCGCCTATCATCAACACCCCACACTTAGAGTTTTGTTCGTCCTCGAACAAACTATCATGTCCTTCTAAACATCAACTTAGGGTTTTACAGCAACAACACAAAATATTCGTCAAGACAAGCACAACAATTATCAACCAAGAGTAGCTTTCCGATTATAAGTAGAAACAATTTAACCTCAAGTATAGACTCGTGATGGTGATCAACTCGCATGCAAACGTTAAAGTGCATAGAATCATATACAACTATCCAAAACTCATCAACCATGTGTGTCTCACCATATAGTACCCATAATCACTCACAAATATAGCATATTTTTCAAACATGGGTATCAAAATGTCCTTGCTCTCACTCTCACAAAGAGTTCATATGTAGCAACTGATGACCATAGGCTTGACCTTAATGTAATACTCTACTAAATGTTGAAATGTTAAGATTAGGATCAAGTAGGTCTTTTGATGGTTGTAATGTAGGCTAAGGGACGGGTAGGACTATTTTGGCCAAGAATAGTGACTAGGTTCCTAAGCGCTTTAATACATTACTTTGTATCATTGACACTTTTTTCTTTCAACCTTTCTTCTTTCTTTTTTTCTACCACCCTTGTTCTCCTCTTTTTTTTCAATTTTAAGCACAACTCACTTTTCCACTTTCTTTTCCTTTTTCTTTTCACAACATACCTCTTATGATAGCATTTGTTTTTTCTTTTTCATAACACATTCAAGAACCATTCCAATTTATAGCATTATACTCACCCAATTTCCTTTTATGTTGTCACATGACTTTTTCACTTTAAAGCACTTAGGGATTTTGGGATCAAATTACGGTCTTGAAAGAAATGGATTAGGCTTACATACAAGGTTGTCAAAGAAATAGGCTAAAGGCTCAAAAGGGTTAACTAGGATGATGTCCATGGGTAGGTAAAACTGAAGGTAAACATGTATAGGTTGCCAAAGAAATGCCTAAATCATATCCTAAACTTACACTCCTTATTTTCGCTTTGCATACATACTAGGCAAGTTCTAGCATCAGCCACATACATAGAATATACTATTATCTCACACACACAAGGCACATGGTCGACTTGATTGGAAGTAATATAGACTCTCGACCCAACAAGTGAAGGAATTGAATCACACATATCACATATTGAGTCACAACTAGAGCCTAAACGTCTCAATAGTCACAATTGTAGCACATACTCTTGTTATAATCTCATGCTGCCTATCAAAATAATTTCATGCGAAGCTAGAAAAAATTTTAACTACTAAAAAAAAAAAAAAAACAAAAATGAAACAAAAGCAAACAAACATAGATGCGAATAGAGAAGTATAGCATGCAATACCACCACCCCACACTTAGTCGAGACACTGTCCTCAGTGGAAAATAAATACGAGGAACCTGGTTGGTCGGACTTATCCTCTATGTCTGGGGTCATACCCCTTGTATTTGAATCATCATTAGAGTCGTCATCCTCAGAAGTTCCTCATAAGTATCCCACTTAATTCCAAGCGTGAGTCGAGGTATTTGCAGCGAGGAGGGTTCTCCTTGGTCCTTGCGACTTCTCTTTTTGCCCTTTTGGGAGGTGGTAGCCTTCTCCTTGCCTTGTCTCGCTTTAGGTGCCATTGTACCTGAGACTAGAAATAGTGTTAGTGGTAGCACAATATCAATGGATACAATCTATGCACAAGCAGTAGGGGTACCACCCCACACTTAGTTTTGTTGACACAAATCAGTGAAGTGAAAGTGGTCGATTACTCAGATTTCATCGACATACGTTTTAGGAGTTGTATTCCGGCAAGAAAATCAGTGATGTATCACTACTTGCAGCCATTGCATTACTTTCATGTTAGATATAACAACACTACTACATAGGGGTTACCACATAATATAGTTACTTTCAACAATCACAACCTCCTATGTCGGCAGGCACTATAAGTCTTATCCCAATGAACGGGATAGCCTAATCATGTAAGTATCCAAGTAGGAATTTTAAAAAATGTTCAAGACTATAGCAATTCCGCAAATAGTATAACAATGCTATTAAAACCAAATTCAAGTCGGAAACAAGTCAAGATGATTCTAACGTATACGTTCACTCACATGATTTTGCATTAACATTCCAAACACATGAACTTCACCAACAATCTTTCAATATGTAGCAATTTATAATGGACATAGCAACGTAGTACTTACGAGAAATAAATGAAGAATAAGAGAGTACTTACTTGCTTGAAGCTTTTGGAGGTGGTTTTGTGAATTGGAAGAGCAAAAAAGAAAATTTTGAGAGGATTTGGATGAATATGTGGCACCTTTAGGTCACTTTGCAATGTGTTGTGTTATAAAACTAAGTCCCATTTATATAGGAAGAGAATGGGTTGGGTTATGACCCATTTACAATCGGTTTTGGAGACAAAAATCCCATATATGCGGCGCATAATGCTTGGCATAGATATGACATATGCGGCGCATTGTCTATGGCATAATGGGACACATGCGCCGCATAGTCTATGGCATTTGTAGACATATGCGCCGCATAGTCTATGGCATATGAGATACTGAGACCAAATGCCATAGTATAGGCGGCGCATAGTCAAAAGCATACCTAGGAATAGGCGGCGCATAGTGTATAGCACACTAGATTCCGAGACCTTAGGCTATAGGATAGGTTGTGCATCGTTCGTGGCCTAGTTTTACCAAGGCCTAGCCTTCCTCGAAGCCTATTTTGGCGTGAGAAAGGCTCAATCCATAGCCTTATGCATCACCATTCCTAACTTACCAACTTTACCATACAATGCGTCCAAATCGTCAATTGAAATCAATCTCCTCGTTGACTACTTCTTGCACCTATATTCGCTCAAACAAATGAAAACGATTAGTACGATGGGTTGCCTCCCACCAAGCGCCTTAGTTTTGGTCGTGGCACAACTCTTATTTTTGGATTTTTCATTTATCAAAATCAAAACAAGTACTAGAAGAAACGATAAAACGATAAAACGATGGGTTGCCTCCCATCTAGCGCCTTATTTATTGTCGCGGCACGACATAGTTATCTCGAGTAATCAGACTTCGTCGGGATAGATGGTGGATCATTTTCTGAATGGATTCAGACGACAATGAGGCTTACTTGTAGGAGGGGTACCAATTATATCATCAATAGTCCAACCCATAGCTCTCTTGTATCTCTTCAGAGCAGAGATGAGAGCTTCTACGTGCTGTTCACTTAAATCATTTGCACTCTCCGGAAGTATATTTCTACTTTCCAAGAACACATACCTTAGATAATCGGGGAGCTCTTGCGATTCTAGCATTGGTGTCTCGTCAATGGGAGTCTTCGCTGTTGGTTGATTCTTGAGATCACAATCCGGTTGCTTAGGAGTATAAGACTCTATTTCTGTTAGAGCACCCATAAGTTCTTCATAATCTTCATTATCCTCATGCTCAACTTTCAGTGGCGCAGCAGACAATGGCTCAACAGTAGGCTATTTCTCTATAGATAATGCTTTCATATCCTCATGATGAACATCAGCTACAGATAACTCATTCATATCGCTGGGATGCTTCATGGCTTTGCATATATCAAAGCGGACCACTTCGTCATTAATTCGAAACAAAATCTCATTATCTTTCATGTCAATAAGCACACTTCCAGTTGCAAGGAAAGGACGTCCCAAGATTATGGGAACCTCTGAATCTGCTTCACAATCCAAGATGACAAAGTCTGTTGGGAAGATAAATGAAGAAACCTTTACCAAGACATCACATAGAATACCAACCGGTCGTTTTACCGACCTATCCGTCATAACAAGCCTCATGTTAGTTGGTGTAGGATCTCCTAACCCCAACTTCTTGTAGATCGATAATGGCATCAAGTTGATGCTGGCTCCTAGGTCACATAATGCTTTGGCAAAGTTCAAAGATCCGACGGTGCAAGGAATAGTGAAAGCACCGGGGTCGGCCTTCTTTTGAACTATCGATCGGGTAGCAATTGCACTACAATGATGTACATCATCCTTCAGCTCATAACTTGCTGCCCTCTTCTTAGTCAAAAGATCTTTCATAAATTTCGCATACCCAGGCATTTGTTCAAGTGCCTCTACCAATGGAACATTAATGGTCAGCTGCTTCAACATAGTCATAAATTTGCTGAACTTAGTGTCATCCACCACCTTCTTCAATCTTTGGGGAAAAGGTGGTGGTGGGTATGGAAGTGTTCTCTCCATGGCTTTCTTCTCCTCTTGCTTCCGTTTTTCCATTTTTTCAGGCTGCACGTCACTGGGCGTGACATCCTTGACATCAGGATTGGTTGTTGCGGCATCTTCTCCTTTTACATTATCATCCATGTCCGCAACTTCGTCAACCACTTGCTTGCTTTTTTCTGAAGTTTCCAGCACCTTACCACTTCGGGTAGTGATGGTCATGCATGACCCATCATTCCTTGGGTTTTGCACAGTATCGCTAGGTAAAGTGCCAGCCTTTCTTTGATTGAGTGCTGCTGAAAGTTGGCTCAATTGCTGCTCTATTTGCTTGATTGAAGTGGAATGAGAATCAACTAGTTGTTTCATGGAGGACAAATCATTAATTACCTCAGTAACTCCCGCGCTTGTTGCTTCCACTCCTTTCAATAATTTAGCCATCATGTCTTCCATACTTCCAGAATTAGATGTGGTGGTATCACGTCTACCAGGGGGAACGTACAAACCACTCTTTTCATTGTTTTTATTCCAACTACCTTGGTCTTTGCTTCCAGATTTATCATAATAGTTCCGACCTTGGTTTCCTTGGGTATTCCCACGGAAACCCCCCTGATTGTTCAAGTAGTTGGCCTCCTCTTCCGAATCAGATTCGTCTCTTCCTTTTAGCGCCACAACTTTCACTTTTTTGGTCTTCCCTGATAATAAATGCTTTGTCAGAAGATCCACTTGCGTTTTCATGTGCGCTAAATCTTGATCACGTTCTTCTTGTCTTCTTCTTTGGTCTGCAGTCATGCCTATAGATAAAGTGGGTCTTGCTACCTCAGAATCCCTGGTATGCCAAGCTCTACTTTGTTTCGTCATGCGATCTAGCATATTGCTTGCTTGACCAAAGGTGAGGTCCATAAAAGATCCTCCAGCTGCGTTATCCACCACTGGCTTAGTTATTGAATTCAAGGCTCTATACAATATCTCCATGAGGTGAACATTAGTCATGTGATGGTTTGGGCATCTCTCTAGCTTTGTCTTGAACCTCTCCCATGTTTCATGAAGAGCTTCAGTGGGAAGCTGACGAAAGTTGCTGATTTCATCTCTCAATTGTGCTCTTTTGGATGGCGGAAAGAATCTTTCTAGGAAAGCGTCTCTCAATTGCCTCCAATTTGTAATAGAATCAGGAGTCAGCCCATTCAACCATAGTGTTGCCTCCCCAGACAGAGACAATGGGAATAGACGTAATCGAATTGCATTCTGACCAACACCAGGATTGTCAAAAGACTTGCATGTAGAAATAAAGTTGATGAGATGCATATTCGGATCATCGCCTGCTAGTCCACCAAATAATCCCTTGAGTTGCAATAACTGAATCATGGTGCTTGTGATGTTGAACTTGGCTCCGGGCGCTAATGGTGGTGGAATTATAGCTCCAGTGGCTCTGGCACCATCAAGATCATCATCATCATCATCGAATGGTATTTCACGTTGTGCATCCATTGATGCACTGAACAAAAACCTGCAGTAAACAAAAACAAAAACTAAAAGTAAAAGTACGAGAGTCTTCGACCAAAGGGTCTAGTAATTTTCACGAACTTAATTGACACTTGTATTCCCCGGCAGCGGCGCCAATTTTTGATAACGCTCAATCTACAGCTCTCGTTTGAGTGTAAAGCGGTCGTTAGCAAATATAGAACCCAACCTGGGTTTGGTGTCGATCCCACAGGGAATAGCTTGGCCAACAAGTAAGTAAAATTACTAAACTTTTGGTGCAAGTCTCGTAAGAAGGAGGGATTCTTGTCTTGCAAGTAATGTAAACAAAAGCTGAAAATAATAAAGTAAAAAGAGAGAGATTGTTACGTTGGTTGTAAACAATGAGAATTGAAGCGTTGGGGTTATGTCCACCTTCTGAGGTATACGTCTCTATTGGCTATGAGTGTGTAGAATTCTGTCATGCAATTGCTTATAGAGAATTGTAGTCGATGGTAAATCCAAGCGTCTCTCGACCTAAACAAGGACTATTTCACTTTAACTCTCTCGAGCTTAAAGCGTATCTAACGGTACGAATTCTCCAAGAGGTTAGTCCAGTTACGGCACTAGCTTTTTAATAGGAAAGGGTGTCCTACTACCTTGACATTATCTCTTTTCCAGACAAATAACTTTTCTCTCGAACAAGTTAAATGTTAGACTGGCGTATTCTTGCGTTTGCAACCGCAAAGAATGTAGATTAAGATGAAGAGAATAATGATATAAGCAATATACGTGCCTCGAACTCATAAACTCACAGCAATAGATAGTATCTCATACGGCTTCCATAACCCCAACAGAGAAGTTTAGTTACCCATGAATGTGAAGGAAATCACGATTGACATTGTTATTATATCACGATATTGAGTAATGGCGTGTAGATCAAGTGATAGGCGTGAGGCGTGATTCCTTAGCAAGTAACGATTCTCTTGTTGTGGAATTTAAGAATAGAAGAGTAGAAGAAGAAAAATAGAATTAATGGAAAGATTAGAAGAATTGTAGAGTAATAGAATTGAATTGTAAGACGAGAAGTTTAGAAGATGTTAGAAGATGTAAAAAGATGATAGAAGATGAGAGAAGATTTGAGGGATGGAAGGAAGTATTGTGTTCTCCCTCCTTCCTCCCTCCTTCTTCTAAATCTCTAGCATGATAGGGTATTTATAATACCCATATCCTACTCCTACTAAGCTAATGAAATAAATAACCAAATCCTACTAGACTAATGAAATCCTTAACCCAAATGTACTAGGTTAAGGTAATATTATCATAATCCACATAAAATAATGAAATACATAACCTAATTGTACTAGGTTAATGTATCATTGTCAAAATCCAGCTTTGTGTCTATAAGTCCCCAAAGTCTTCAGAATTATTGTTTTAGCCCGGGACAGATTTTCCATGCAGCAGTTTTGGTCCTTTAGGCGTCCAAACTCCCTTTCATTCCTTCGTGAGCTTTCTTTAGCGTCAAGTAAGCCATAAAATGCTGAATTATGCATCATTTATACCTGAAACTTTACTAATCATGTTCGTTAGCTCACTTACAGGAAAAAGGACTAAAAGTGCATGAAATATATAATTTGTTCTCAAAACTAGGCTAAAATATGGGCAAAATATATTGATATAGGTGCGTAAATTCGCCTATCATCACCCTTCGGAAAGGAAGCATTGGTTCAGGAAAAAGACACATTTTCAGTACAGTCACGTCACTTGCGCCCAGTCTGTGCTGGAACTGCGCCCGATCTGCGACGGCAGGTGACACTGGCCAAATTCCAGTGGCTTCTGCATTACACCTGCACTGGACATGCGGCCGCAGGTCTCCATGTGTGACCGCAGATTACTTATTTGCGTGAAACAGTGTGTCCTTTACCTCGAAGGGTCGCATCCTTTTGAGGTATGTTTGCATAGCTTCAGAAATGCGCCCGCATATGGAGAAAACAATTCTATCAGATTCTTTGGATTAAATTTCACTTGTTCTTCAAGTTTCAAATAAAGTTTGTCTAAAAAGATAGATCTCATCGATCGATCATTTGACAAATCCAAATCCAAATCCAAATTCGAAGCTGAAGCCGAGGCCGAGCGAGCGACGACGACGACGGCGCGAGGCACCTCTTTGTTCTTGCCTCGCTATCCAAGTGGAGGTGTGTTTCTCAATATAGACACATGAAAGCTTCTTTCTCCACCAATGTGGGAGAATTTAGTAGACTTTTCTATTTTAGCACACTTTCCATTTTAGTGTGGACTCACTTTCCCTCTACTATTTTTCCTTCATTTTTCATTCACACATACATTTTGAACCCAACAATCCCCCACATGAATGAGGAATGGCTATCTTATGAAGAATTTACGGACAAGCATGTGATCATTTAGCAAAGACTGATTGCATCTAGATAAGTGGATTTCCCTTTGAACTTTTCGTAGTGAACACGCATCGGATGCACTCGGTCAATCGATAGATTTGATATCTTTGAATCGTCGAGCTTTAATGTACACCTAAACAACACATGTCACACAACCAGCCTTTTACCATTTATAATTTTCACAGTTTTGTTATTTTCAGTCATGAACACGTCCCGGTTTCATGATAGCTTAGAGAATAGGCCTTTACTAACATTCTCTCTGAAGCGGTTTCCACTTCTCCCTCACATAGGTGATTTCTAAACGTTCGTTCCTTTAAAGTAAACTATTTGGTCAAATCTTCCAAATTTAGATAATCATTAAAAGACTTCACACCATAAGTCTTATCTTTGTTTACTAAACATTGTCTACATCATGAGAATGGGTTGGGTATAATGAAAGTGTTGAACCTGTCAGACACAACTTTGTTTAATCTCTTTAAACCTAGCTCTTGGGATCTCCAGTATGCTAGGTAGAGTTACCGCCATGCTGACTTGTCCTAGGCCTTAAACTCATTCCCTTGGATATTCTCTCAACTCCTTCTCTAGATAGGTCTTTTGTAAATGGATCTGACACATTATCCTTTGACTTTACATAGTCAACAGTGATAATTCCACTAGAGAGAAGTTCTCTAACGGTATTATGTCTCCGTCTTATGTAACGAGATTTAGCGTTGTATATCATGCTCCCTGCTCTACCTATTGCATCTTGACTATCGCAGTGTATACATACTGGTGCCAATGGTTTGGGCCAATAAGGAATATCTTCCAAGAAATTTCAAAGCCATTCTGCTTCTTCACCGGTTTTATCTAATGCGATAAATTCTGATTCCATTGTAGAGCGAGCAATACATGTCTGTTTGGACGATTTCCAAGAGACTGCTCCTCCACTTATTGTAAATACGTATCCACTCGTGGATTTTACTTCATTTGATCTGGTGATCCAGTTTGCATCACTATATCCTTCAAGTACTTGCGGTATATTTATTATAATCCAAAGCATAGTCTTGGGTGTATTTAAGATACCTCAAAACTCTTTTCATTGACATCCAATTTACTAATAGAGCATGCTATGTCTGGTCGTGTATAATTTATTACATACATTAAACAGCCCAATACTCTTGCGTACTCCAATTGTGAGTCACTTTCACCTTCATTCTTTCGAAGTGCGAAGCTCACATCCAATGGAGTCTTGGCAATACCAAATTTCGTATACTTAAATTTGTCAAGGACTTTTTTGATGTAGTGAGACTGTGACAATGCCAATCCTTGGGGAGTTCTATGGATTCTTATTCTTAAGATCACATCCGCAACTCCAAGGTCTTTCATATCAAACTTGCTCGCGAGCATTCCTTTTGTGGCCTTAATGTAAAAAATGTCTCTACTGATGATCAACATATCATCCACATATAAACAAGTAATGACTTGGTGATTTGGAGTGTCTTTAATGTAAACACATTTATTACATTCATTTATCTTGAACCCATTTGCCAACATGGTTTGGTCAAACTTTGCATGCCACGTTTAGGTGTTTGTTTTAGTCTAAAGTGACTTAACAAGTTTACACATCTTATTTTCGTTTCCTAGAACCGCAAAACCCTCGGGTTGTTCCATATACATTTTTTCCTACAATTCTCCATTCAGAAATGTTGTTTTTACATTCATTTGATGGATTTCAAGACCATATACCGCCGTCAAGACAATTAACATTCGAATCGACGTTATCCTTGTTGCTGGAGAGTCTGTATCAAAGTAATCAAGGCCTTCTTTCTGTTTGAATCTCTTTACTACAAGTCTTGCCTTGTATTTTTCAATAGTACCATCCGCTTTCATTTTTCTTTTGAAGATCCATTTAGAACCTAAAGGTTTATTTCCTTGAGAAAGATCAATCAACTCTCATGTATGGTTACTTAATATTGAATAAATCTCACTATTGACTGCCTCTTTCCAAAAGGATGAGTCTGAAGATGTCATCGCTTCTTTAAATGTTTGAAGCTCATTTTCTAAGAGAAATATTACAAAATCTGATCCAAACGAAGTTGACGTTCTTTGACGTGTACTAGGTCTTGGATTTTCATCATTATGTACATCCTCACTTGGTTTATCCCGAGGTCGTTTAGACCCCCCACTAGACTATTCATGTTTAATTTTATACGGATAAATGTTTTTAAAAAATTTAGCATTATCTGATTCAATTACCGTATTTTTATTGATATCCGGATGTTTGAATTTATGAACCAAAAACCGGCATGCTTTACTAATTTTAGCATATTCTATGAACATGCAGTCCACCGTCTTAGGTCCTATCTTTACCCTTTTAGGCATAGGAACTTGGACCTTCGCTAGACACCCTCACACTTTGAAATATTTCAAGTTGGGTTTCTTCCTTTCTATTTTTCATATGGAATTGATTGTGCCTTACTATGGGAAACTCTATTGAGTATTCGGCTGGCTGTAAGGATAGCCTTTCCCCACAAGTTTTGTGGTAAACCTGAACTTATAAGTAAGACATTCATCATTTTCTTCAAAGTTTGGTTTTTTCTCTCCGCAATTCCATTAAATTGAGGTGAATACGAGGCTGTAGTTTGATGGACAATTCCATTCTCTACACATATTTGCACAAAGGGAGATTCGTATTCTCCGACCCTATCACTTCTTATAGTTTTAATTTTTTTTTCTCTAACTGGTTTTCAACTTCTGTTTTGTATTGTCTAAACGCATCTATTGCTTCATCTTTACTATTTAGCAAATAAACATAACAATATCTTGTGCAATCGTCAGTAAAAGTTATAAATATTTTTTTCACCACGAGATAGTGTTGACTTCATATCATAAATGCCAATGTACATTAAGTCTAAGGGGCTGGAATTTCTTTCAATGGACCTAAACGGATGCTTAGCATACTTTGATTCCACACATATTTGACATTTTGATTTATTGCACTCAAAGTTTGCAAAACTTCTAAGTTAATCAATTTTCGCAGTGTTTTGTAATTGACATGTCTTAATCGTTCATGCCACAAATCATTAGACTCAAGCAAGTAAGAAGAAACAGAACTTTTATTGATTTCAACATTCATTACATTCATTTTGAATAGGCCCTCAGTGAGGTAGCCTTTCCCTATGTACACTTCTCCTTTAGTAAGTATAATTTTTTTGAAAACAAATACATATTTGAATTCATTTTTGTCTAGAAGTGATGCAAAAATCAAATTCTTCCGTAACTCCGGTACATACAGGACATTGTTCAAAGTCAACACTTTGCCTGATGTCATTTTCAGGCAGACTTTTTCTGTTCTTTCAACTTTTACAGTTGCGGAGTTGGCCATATATATCTTCTCTTCATCTTGAACCGGAGCAAAAGCAGCAAACAACTCTTTATTTCCACAAACGTGATGGGTGGTACCGAAATCCATCCACCATTCTCGAGGATTTCCCACCAAGTTGCATTCAGGCAGAATGACACACATATCGTCCATTTATTTCTTGGATTCAGCCATATTTGTTTGGTTCTTCTTTTTGCTTTTCTTTGGGGAACGAAAATTTGTTGACTTGTGGCCAATCTTTCCACAGTTAAAGCATTTTTCCTTGAATTTCTTCTTAGGTTGATTGCTTTTTTGTCCAGCTTTCTTTCGCTTTTTGGAGTTGTTGTGGTCGTCTTCTACAATATTTGCTCCACTTATTGCAGAGGCTCCTTTCGACCCTCTTTTCGTGGCTTTTTTGTCTTCTTTAATGCACAGTCTTATTATAAGATCTTCGACTGACATCTACTTTTGCTTATATTCAAGTAGTTCTTAAAGTCCTTCCACATAGGTGGTAACTTCTCTATTATCGCTGCGACTTGAAACGCCTCGTTCACGATCAAACCTAAAATAAAATTTATATGAACATCAAGAATATTTTTAATATGTTCAACTAAGGTATTCATCAAACTCATACCTTTCATGATAAGATCGTGGATGATTACTTACAGTTCTTGGACTTGAGATACAACAGACTTGTTGTCAATCATTTTAAACTCAAAGAATTGCAACGAAGAACTTCTTGGTTCCAGCATCCTCAATTTTGTATTTTCTTTCTAGCGCACCCCACAACTCTTTTGTCATATTCATTCCACCGTACAGATTGTACAATTCATCTTTGAGGCCATTTAGAATGTAGTTCCTACATAGGAAATCGGAGTATTTCCACACCTCCATAACGACAAATTTCTCCTGGTTCAAAGTTCCCTCGGGCACCTCTGGATCTTCTTCAGATGTGAATCTTTAAAGACATAAAGTTGTAAGGTACAAGAATATCTTCTGTTTCCACCTTTTGAAACCAACACCCGTGAATTTTTCGAGTTTCTCCGCTGGTGCCATTGCCTGCAGAGCACTCGTACGACTCATTGTGGAAATATTAGTTGTTGCCACTGTCATTGCAACATCATTCACTTGACTGTCCGTAGTCATTTTCCTGTCACAATAAGACAACAACTTTAGTATATCGAAATACTACTTATAAAGTTGTAGAAACTTTAAACACCCCTTGTTTCTAGTTTAACGATGAAGTTTTTATGACTTTTAATCGTCAACCTAGTGATCCTTAACTTGTGATGAAGATTTGATTTCTTCAAACCACTAGTTAAGTTAAAATAGAGTAGAAAGCTTAAAGCTTTAATATCCCAAAACCAAGAGAATACAAATTTTATAAAGTTAATTATTTCCTTAAGATTATTATCTTCAATATTTTTTAGTACACAAAATCTGTAGGTTATGCAGTATACACTTCAACTAAGCTCAAGACCAAACTTGTCAAGAGTAACTTGAAGTTTCAACACCTTTAACACAAGACCAAAATGATCTATCCAAGAAGTGTGTTATAATTTCAGAAATGAGATGAAATAGAAAGTTAAAGCCAAGTCCCCAAATTCATGGAGTGCCCTTAAGAAAATAATTCCCCTCAAGTACCCGAGGTTATGGAGTTTTCCTCTCATGATAAAATGACTTTCAATCCAACACTAGTGGTACCTCGAATTATTGAATTCGTCAAACTCACTCAACAGTTAATGATCACAATGAGTTTTTGAAGAGAAGAAAATTGTTTTTTTGCTGTTAAAAATTTGTCTATACCTAAGAAATATGTCAGGTATTTATAGCCTTAATGTGTCCCTTCGAAAAGGAAGCATTAGTTCAGGAAAAAGATACATTTTCAGTACAGTCACGTCACCTACGCCCAGTCTGTGTTGGAACTGCGCCTGATCTGCGGCCGCAAGTGACACTGTCCAAATTCCAATGGCTTCTGCATTACTCCTGCGTTGGACCTGCAGTCGCAGGTCGTTAGGTGCGCGCGCAGATCACTTATTTGTGCGAAACAGTGTGTCTTTTACCTCGAAGGGTCGAGGTACGTTGTGCATGCGTTTGCATAGCGTCAGAAATGCGCCCGCATATGGAGAAAATAATTCTATCAGATTCTTTGGATTAAATCTCACTTGTTCTTCAAGTTTCAAATAAAATTTGTCTAAAAAGATAGATCTCATCTATCGATCATTTGTCAAAGCTGAAGCCAAGCGAGCAACGACGATGATGACGCGAGGCACCTCCTTGTTCTTGCCTCACTATCCAAGTAGAGATGTGTTTCTCAATATAAACACATGAAAGCTTCTTTCTCCCACCAATGTGGGAGAATTTAGTAGACTTCCTATTTGAGCACACTTTCCATTTTAGTGTGGACTCATTATCCCTCCACTATTTTTCCTCCATTTTCCATTCACACATACACCTTGAACCCAATAGTTACATTGATTGCATGCTAAAAAGATCAAGATAATGATACCTAAAACAAATCATCACTCGTGGTATGCTCTTTTGTCCTTAGTCTATCTCTCAATTAACAACTTTTTTATGTTGATTGAGGTGGAATGTGTAACACCTTAATAGTTTCTCATGCCTAAGCCCATACTTAAGCCAGAAAACCAGCTGAGAATTTCAATTTCCACACTAGTATGACTCATCTCATGAGTCGTACATTAAACCATGAGTCATGGAATGACTTGTGGTAAGCGGTCTAAATCTTCAAGTTTCCAGTCACCACAAATCGTGGGACCTTAGTGCGAGTTTTACATAGCACTCGTACAGAGTGACTGAACAAAAGTTCTGAAAGTTGTCAAAATTACCCATGGGCTATGATCAATAGTATGAGTTATAGAATCATTGTGTATGACACACCATAACCCATTATCCCTTAGGTAGAAACTCAAGGTTTCAGGTTATAGGGAGAATGAGTCTTAGTATGACTCACTGGGACAACCTACGTCTCATACTATGACTCGTGGTCAGCCTTTTAGAGACTGTTCAAATTGATCTAGGACTCACGAGTCCAAACCACGATTCGTGGTTTGACAGTATGAGTTGTACTTTAACTCGTGATGTTTAGTCTTATTAAATTGATATTAAAGGGTCATTGGTTAATTTTCTCCCCTCACTTTCACACTCTAGCACATAAAGAAAATCATAAGGATCTCTCAAGTGCCTCTCAAGTAGTAAAGACCTAGGGTTTCTCTCTAAAATCAAGTTCTCCAAGTTTTAGCTCAAAAATCATCACTTATCAAGTATATCAGATTTTAATGAGGGTCTCCTTTAACCCTCATGCCCAAGATTTTTAGATTTCAGCATAAATTTTTCATGTTTTCACGAATTATAATTAAACATAAACTCACTAGATTATGTCTTTTTCAATTCTTATCATTCATTATGATGCTCTGACAATGATTTTCAGTAAATATGCATATATTTAATTGTCTTAAATCAATTATTATGTTCTACGAATAATGGTGCATAATTTGACTGATTGCAAGATAATTTTTAGAAAAAAGTGGCGTATTATGAACACATAATTTCAGAACTCAGTGAATTTGGCATGGCTAGTTTTAAATTTTTGAAAGCATCAATAAACTAGTAATAAAACTAGTTCATGATTTATTTTTAGATATCAGATACAGTTATGAGCAGCTAGTATATATATGTTTTGGGAGAACTATTTAGCACCAAGTGAATATGGATTTAGATAATTCAAGTCCCAAAACTACGTTGGCACTGTAGGATGAGGCTCCTCGCTAGTTGAGAGTGTTAACTCCAGCCAAAATGGGCTCAATTAATGGATACATACCAGCTAGGTTCTATACCTTTGGTCGGGTATAGGTCACCCTTCTAATTGAGATTGTAAGTTGGATTTCATATTTCTCACATGGTTTATGTAGGTTATAAAGACCTTTGACAAAAATAGTTTTAACTTGACTTTTGTACTTGACCCACAACTTTAATTAAACTTAGTTATTTCACGACTTATAGTCATACATCATGTTAACAGTTAATGATTTACCTTTGGGTCATTGTAAACTAGATTATACTCTTTTCGGATGAATTATTTAACATAGCGTGACTTCAGTTTTCAGCATGACTTCAATTTTCAGCATGATTATATTCGTTATTTTTAGTTTTCATATCTCACATGCTCAATTCATTCGAAGTACTGATTCTATACTTCTTTTTGCGCTATATCTTATTATGATATAGGTTTTGGTTTTCAAACTTGGTCGCATAGTTAGACTCGCTCTAGTGACAGTCCAACTTTGCTCGTGGTGAGTCCTCATCAATCGGGGATGGTTCTTTTTAGTTTATGTTTATTCAGTGGTATTTTAGCTTCAGTTATTTAGAGTTAGCTGGGGGTTTGTCCTAGAAAGTCATCAATTTACTTTAGAGGCTTTTAGACAGAGTTCGGCATATCAGTTTATTGTTCATCTTGAATCTCTTCCAAACTTATTATTTTATACTTAGTCTGACTCTTTTCTGGATCTTACGCATAATGAAAACTTTAGTGCACTAGGTTGTCCCTTTATTCTATTCTTAGTTATTTCAACTTGTCCATTCATTGATATATTATTTAGCTTCCTCGCAAATATTTCAATATATGTTTTAGTGTCATGTCAGTACTATGAATTAGCTTTGGGATACTTGTGGTTTTAAGTACCGTGTAGCTTTCAGAGTGTAGACTCAGATCGTGATAGTATGCTTGACACACGACACTCTACTTCTACTTGTGTGGTTCTTCTTGGATCAAACTCCATCAGCTAGTGCTCAAAGAAGCAACATGAGGTTGCCAAATCAGCAATAGGGTTCGAATATGGTGTAGTGGCTAAAGTCAACTAGATCGTGAATCTTATTTGCGAACTACATTATACAGTTAAATCCCATTCTCATGATTCTTTGTGACAGTATTGGAGCCGCTTATCTAAGTCATAATCATGTTTTTCACATCAAAATGAAACATATATCAATTGACTTTCATTTCGTTTCGGATGAAGTTGAGAAAATCAAATTGATATCAGCATATTTTAACATTTGATCAACTTGTTAATGCACTAACTAAACTCTTCTGAAGAGAGTCTTTGCAGATATTGTATTCAAGATTGGCCTTCGGGTGATGTAATATCGAATACACGCAAGACGAAAATAAACAATGAAACAAAGAATAACAACACAAAATCGAAATCCTATAACAAAGAATAAGAAATTAAGATAAAAAATAGAAGCAAGACACAAGTATGAGATAAAATTTGCAATAATGACTAAACTAAAGTCAAAACCTCTTATTAAGAATTCAAACAAGCACTTATAATACTGAAACACCCTCAAGAGGAATGATATCCTCAATCAAGCAATCTCATCAACATTTAATAGCAAAAAAGACTTTAGTCATACCTCACAAGAGTTTCACTCTTTCAATTCAACTTGACAAATAATCTAAGTCTAAAAATGAGCTAATCTATATTATTTATAACCTACACTACTAATTACAAAATACCCTTAATGTAATAAGGGTCTTCTAAGTATGAGACTTGCATATCAAGAATAGTCACTTTGTATCCATAGCCTCTTTACTACTTTTTCACCTTTCTTTCTTGTACTTCCACTTTAGCATATTCTTGAGATTCAATTATTCATTCCATAACATTGATGAAGCTCGACTTGCATCACCGGAAGGTGGAGCCAATCTTGTGGGTCATTCCATAATATTGATGAAGCTCGACTTGCATCACCGGGGGTGGAGCCAATCTTGTGGGGACATGATACGAATAAGACCTTAGGATAATGTCCTATAAGTATCAAATACTGTCTCCTGCTCTTGTTGTACTCCTAGATGTAATATAACTCTACTACTATAAAGGGTAGATGTTGTAACCTCTAAATATAATGTACTCCTTCCGATTCATTTCAAGATGAATGATCTTTTTTGACTTGATACAAAGTTTAAGAAAATAAAAAAGATTTTTTAATCTTGTGGTATTAAATTAAAGTTATGTCAAATATATCAAAGTGTCCTTTAATCTTATGGTCTTAAATATATCACGTGAAAAGTTGAAACTAAAATATTGCCGAAAAAGGATCATTTTTTTTTAAATAAACTAAAAATATAGATCTAGGCCGGGAGGACCTATGTTGCTTTTTGGGGTGCTCCGGCACCCATTAAACTCGATGGGAAAAAGATATAATTACATAAAAAATATACAAAAGTAGGTGTATGTATATATAGATATATACTAGTTTAGGTGTGGCGCATGTACCTCACTTTATTGAGTTCACATAACATATTTGTCTAAATAATAAAGATAAATACAATACAATAATTAAATTCAATATTTTTTGGAGAATTTATTTAATTAAATCTAACCTTTACCAAAAAATTTTGGCAAAGCCGGTCGACATTCATCTACCACCTGTAAACTGCAACAAAACAATACAATGATAGAGACATCAAAACAATATAATTACACAAAAAAAATTTCAAAGCCGTCTGACACTCATCTACCATCTATAAACTATAACAAAATAATACGATAATAGAGATATCAAAATAATACAACTAAACTTAACCTTTACAAAAAAAAAAAATTAAAACAGAGATATAAAAATAATATAATTAAACCTAACCTTTACCTAAAACAATCCTCAAAGCTGACCGACATTCATCTACCACCTGTAAATTCATCTATGTCCTGTAAACTACAATAAAATAATACAATAGTAATCACAAAACTTCAATTTTGATAAAAATAATTCTTGTGTGAGTGGAAATTTTGACCTTAAAGAATGACTTGAATTAAAACAAAGAAGATATATATATATATATATATATATATACACACACACACGTTGAATTCTATTATGTTGACAAAAACAGTGAAGAAGTTGAGGGTTAGAAAATTAAGTATCCATCAATCTAGACATGCAACCGAATTAAGTAAGATGAGCACCAATCCTATTTTTTCAATAAGTAAATTGATTTATTTCTTCAATAGTTTAACGTGCATCTCAATATTTATAAAAGTATTTCCTTAATAGAGTCCTATTTTAGGAGTAGTTTTCTATCCTATTTTAGGAGTATTTTTCTAATTGATAAATATCAATTGATTCTCCATCCATATATTTAGGAGTCTCATATATTTTAGGAGTCTAGTTAATATAATAAAAATAATTAAAGAAAATAGTGAAAAAACAGTTTTGTCTAAAGAAGGTCTTTTAATGAAGGACAAAAAGTTTAAATCACTTTTTAAGTGTCTTTACACTTTTAATATATTATAGATTATAAATTATAGATAGATTATAATACTTTTAATATATTATAGATTATAGATTAGAGATATAAATAGATATAAATTATAGATATAGATTATAAATATATATATCAGAAAAACTGAAGGGATAACCCATCTCATCCTCAAGTTACTAAGGTTGGTTTAAATTAGTGTAAACCACATAAATTCCTTCCCCAGTGAAAGAAATTACTTAAAATCCCGGTTATCTTTCTCTCTCCCGAAATTGAGAAATATACTTATACATTAGGTCGTCCCTCATACATTGCTGGAATGTATGAGAAACTGATTAGCCTATATTTATGGAAAGAGAAATCTGATACTATCTTTCACTTCTTTAATTAACGTCATTAATTACCTATTATTATGTGGTGTATGATTAAATATAGTAACTGAAATTCTAATTCAAACAAATTCTTAAACATCACAGTAAATTTTTTTCTTTGTTGAATTATGTTCTGGAAAAAAAAGGTCGTCAACTGCTTTTTTCAATTCTCAAAAATATCAATATTAACATCCCCATATTGTTGCGTCATTCGGGTACTTGGGAGTCGAAAATTATTTATCAATCCTACAAAAATAACACAATTATTATTTCGAAAAGTATAACCTTCTTGAAATTGATTGGTACGATCGCGATGGAATTGAATATTGACGAAGTTCATAAAAAATTAAAGTAAAATACATTGTTTAAGGTAATTCTTCTCCAATTATCATAAGGAATGACAATGGAGTGAGGGTTTACATTGACTTGAAGAAATAATTTTCGGAATTTGCCAATACGGTATTTCATGCCCTGAAAAAATAAAAGCAGACTCCAATTAAGAGAGAAAAAGTATCAGCAAAATGATATGTATTAAAGATAACATTATACAACAGTTGTACATGTATGTGGACACATTATACATTTAAAAATAATCTGCAGTAATGTATAATGTCACACTATACATTTAAGTATTAACATTAAACATGAATACTTCTGTATCCTTAGCAGAAGGTATAATGTAACCTTATACAATATTAATACTTTCTAATTGTATAATACCAAATAATACATAAAATGCCTCTTAAATGTAATAAGAACTTCTTAATGTATAACAGAATGAAATATATAGCAAAAGAATTATATTATACATTAGTCTTCCAAAATAACTAATGTATAATGCATGATATATTATAACTTATACATTAAAATATAATCTTCCAAAATGTGTAATATCACACTATACATATAAAATATTCACCTTATACATTAATTATCTATAAGATAATAATTTTAAGAAAAAATTAGTATTATTGTAACATTACGTTGGCTACACGATAATAAGGAAAAAAATGATTCAATTTCCTTTATTACGTGAATTAAAAGTGTACATCAATCATGTTTTGAATTTTCAAGTGTTATTGTAATATTACATTAGCTTGATTGTAGGCATAAATAAAGGAGCACATATATGAAGCAAAAATCAGTGCACTAAAATAGGAGCAAAATATGGTATTTTGATATGTATGAGGGGGTGAGAGAGAAAGAGTGAATTTAAGGAATTTAAATAATTACTTTGAGATTTTTATAATTTCTTTTTCAATATGAGATTTTATGTAATAAGGTAAAGTTATCTTGTGCATATATGTAATCTTTGGTTTAAATTTTGCCATTTTAAATTGTTCCTTTAAAATAAAAGTTAGCCAGTCCAAGCTCCTCAAATCCTTGATCCACTAAGCTTGAGTTGAGTTGGCTTGATCTTTTATTTATTGGTTCTGAAATGCAACGAATCTTGTGCGTAACTTTTTTTCAAGAATGTATATTTGTTGTTGCGAAGGCTGAATGGAATTAGAATATTTCTTCTTTTGGTAAAATGCACATATATAATTTTGTGATAATCTTTTCACAAAAAATAATTATCCTTTTGTTGCGTATTCCATATTTATTCTATAGTGGGTAAAGAAGCCAATTCAACGAGTCTCTCTGTCCACTATATATGTTGAGTCTTATCAAAATGGTATAATGAATAATCCTATCTCCCCCCCTATGAAACTTATTGCTGCTTAGCATAAGAAAAATTTACAAGAACAATAAATTAATAAATACATGCGTATTGGGTTTTCATCCAGCTAATTAAAGGAAAAATAATATAAATATATACCTTATCTTAATATATTTATATAAATCTCTATTCTTACAAAGTAATTAAATTTTTTAATTAATTATGTATCATGGTTGGATGTATCGGGGAGCTAATGATGTGTCTCGATAGATTTAAAATCAAAAAAGAAAAAGTATCGGAAGCTAATTATATATTTTTACATCAAAAAATTGATCTTAGTTTGATGTATTATGTATCTCGACAGACCCAAAATCGAAAAAATATATCAAGAGCTAATTATGTATCTTTACGAAGAAAACTATATCTTCATTGGAAGTATCAGAAACTAATTATGTATCTTGACAGATTCAAAATTAAAATTTTCAGTAATTATATATAATATCGAGATTTTCTATAATTAAGTTTCAGCTGTCGAAATTTATGTTATTTGTCCTTAATTAAATCCTCAATTTTATTTTAATAAACTACAATAATAATATTCAATGTATAGTGCACAGGTGGGTTGAGGAGAGTAGTGCTCACACAATATTATATTCTCTTCGTCTCATATTACTTGACATGTTTGTCAAAAAAAAATTATTTCAAAATAGTTGGCATGTTTAAAGAATAAAAAAATAATTGAATATATTTTTTTTATTTTATCCTTAATAATTTGATGGACGTAATTGACTCTAATATATAATGATAATATTTAATGTAAATTTAATAAAGTCATGTTAGTTAAATTACGTGCAAAAGACAAACATATTAAGGCTCCGTTTGATCATAAAAATCATAATTTTCCAAAGTTGTAATTGTGTTTGGCCATGAATATAAATTTGATTTGTTTTAAAAATTTGTGAGAGAAGTTAGAGTAAAAAGAAAAGTGAAAACAAGTTTACTTGTTTTTACTTTTTCAAATATCAAACATATACTGTTTTAACTTTTTTTACTAAAGTAAAATAACTTTTTAAAAATAAATAAATATTTTTTATCGCCAAACGGCTATTAAGTAATATAAGGTGGAAGGAGTATATAGAGGGTGTTTGGATTAGATTATAATTTGGTCAAAATGGCTTTAAAAAAAATTGGTTTTTAGAAGTGTTTGGCAATTTAAAAAATTGCTTTAAAAAGGTAAATTTTGGCTTTTTAAAAGTCAAGAACTAGAAGTTGGCCACTCTCTACTCTTTTTTTTTTTTAGCTTAAAATCCATTAAAAGTTGACCAAGTAAATGACTTTTATATCCCTTATAATTTTCACTTATTTCAAAATTATCCTCTTGTAGTCCTTATAATTTTCACTATAACATTCATGATCTATAACAATTTTTATAACGATTAACTTTTTTTTAGTTCAATTTTTTATATTATATTAAATTATATTTTTTTAACAATATATATTTTACTAAAATAATTAATAATATTCAAAAAAAAGATATTATTATAAAAAAAAATTAAGTATATGTAGTAGCTTGTTGGCAGTGTATACTATTTATGTGTTGTATTTTTTATTTTATTTTGTTTGTTTGTTTTTTCCTTTCAATGAAACCTATTTTTTATCCAAAAAAAAATTGATAAACCTATTTTTTATCTTAAATATTTTAAATTCAAAATTCTAATTCCATCCCTGATAAGAAAGAGTATGAATTTAAATTAATAAGACTTCAAATAAATATCGAGCATTAAATAATTTAATTTTTTCTAAAGATTTTTTTAGCGCACAAATTTAATAGTCATTTATGAAAATATTTTATATATATATATATATATATATATATATATATATATATATATATTGAAACGAAATTAAAAATATATATATTAATTTTAATTTAAATTATTTTAGAAATAAAAATTAATAATAATTAACTCTACATATTGTTAACAACTTTAAGGGTATTTCAGATATTTTGATAAAAAAAAAGTACTTAACAACACTTGTTTATCAAATGCATCAACAACTTTTTTTTAGTTTCAGTACTTTTATCTCAACGCGTAACTGCTTATTTTTAAAATAAGTTCAATACTTTCAAAAGCACTTTTAAAAAAAAAACACTTTTTTTCAATCTATCCAAACGGATCCGTAATTTCCTTTTAAAGATGGTGAATTGTTCGGAATAAAATAAAGGAGTATATCGTACCCACTAATTTTTATCCATTCCCTTACTATTTCCTTTTCTTTCCCTTTTCTCCTTTCCAAATAGATTCTTCCTTGAAAAGTGTGATTTATTCATAAAAGAAATTGAAAATCATCACAATTTCATATAATCTATATCTATATCTATAATCTATAATCTATAATATATTAAAAGTGTGAAGAATCTTGAAAATGTTGTTTGAACTTTTTGCCCTTCATTAAAAATCCCCACAATAGATAAAATTATCTTTTCACCTTTTCTTATTATTTTTATAATATTAGATATTGATTGTAATAACTATTTTGAAAATTAAGTCCAAAAATTGGTGAGAAAAGCCCAAAAATATTGCCCAAAAATAGAGACATAAACCTTTTCCGATTATAATTGGCTTGGTAAAAAAAAAACGTGCACAAAAAATTGGGCCAACAAAATTTGATTAACCGTTTCTTACTAGGTCATGTACCAAAAATTTGAGAACTACTTTTTAAAATTTGATTTACCGTTTCTTACTATGTCATGTACCAAAAATTTAGGGACTTTGTAAACTTCTACCTTCCAACTTCGGCAAAATTTCACTTAAATAAAATCATTCCTTTTCGTAAGAAACCATCTAAAATAGCTTCTGGTTCAAAATAATAAGCACAAACTGATCAACTAATTTGTGCTCTTAATTAATACTCCTTAACGACAGAAATTTGGTAGAGATGTTGTTACTATGGTTTGATGCATGTCTGATTCTTTGTTCTTCTTAATACAAGTGGTAAAAAAAGGTTCGATGAAGCTTTGAGGAATTTTTCTTTTAAAGTTATGTAATGATTTAGGGCACCCACTAAACTTTACTCACAATTCTTTTGCATATCCATTGTTGAACTTTATAAACTTTTTGATTCTCGACTTGATATCAAGCCAAATCATGATATTTGATGTTTTAGTTTATAAACTAGATCATGTGGTTTTTTAGTTTTACAGTGTCTTCTATACGATTGCTTCTTCTCTGTTGTGCTCACCTTACTTCTACTCGCTTTGTCTCCTTTCTCGGTGAGTCTTCATATTTCCTATACATACAATTCTTTGATTTGTAATTATGGATTTGCTTCTTCTTTTTTTGTAAGATACTTCAATTTGGCTTTTATAATATTGATTACTTGCTTAACTTGGTCATGACATAGTTGTTTTATCTTTCTTTCACCACTTAAATTTGGTGTAGTTATGTCGATACTTTAATTTGTTGTTATGTACATGGATAAGCTTCAACTTGGACTTCAGGTTTGAATAAAAGTGTGTATAATAAACGCTTGTGATTCAACTTTTCGAAGGCTGCCTTTTTCTATTCTAATAAAGTGCATCAATTGCCTTTCCCAACTAGGTTATCAAGAGCTTGCAAGGTACTGAAAGAAGAAGTAAGATCATTAGCCCAAATACTACCCCCATCAACTACTCTGGTAAAGAGATACTTTTCTGAAGGATAATCACTCTTGATCAAATCAAGACTCTACGATCAAATCAAGACTCTCCGCCAATGTTGTTTAAAGTTACGGAAGTAGTATATATTTGGATTTATTTGATTAATTTATTAATTATGATAAAATTAGATTTAGATATCCACCAAAATATTATAAATATTGTTTAAATGAATAACGTACAGAAATTACAAAAATATAAAGAATTAAAACAAATAACGTCTGAAAAACGTAAAAAATTAAAAATAAGGATAGAAAGACTACAGTATAACATAATTGTCATAGTTAGTAAAAGTTCAATAAATGCACAAAAATAAGAAATATCAAATTTAGAATCAACAATAGATAGTCTAGAATATATATATATCATCATAACCTATATACATTTAAATAAAATGAACAAAGAAGAATTTATAATAAATGAAAAAACATATGAAAATCACGAAGGATCAAAAATAAAAATAGTATTCTCTAATTTAGGAAGAAGATATACAAAAATACGTGAACATTTATATTTAATGCTAGAAAAAAAAAAGAATTAAAATTAGAAGATAAGTTGGCAGCCATAGTAAGAATAGAAAAAGAAAATGAAGAAATAGATAGAAAAAAAAATAGATAAAATAAAACAACAAACCACAGAAGAAATACGAAAAATAGAAGAAACTAAAAACAGTAGGATTGCTGAATTAGAAAAAGAACTACAAATGCTAAAAGATTTGTATGAAAAAAGACAGAAAGAAAAAGAAGAAAAAGATAAAGAACAAAAATTATTAAACGAAATAAATCAATTTAAAGAAAAAATAGAAATAAAAAATAAAGAACCAGAAACCAGTGAATTAGGAATAAATACAATAGATGCTGAAGAAACAGATAATTATGATTCGGAAGATAGTGAAACATATACAGAAATTCTAGAAAACATAGGAAAACTAGAAATTAATGAAAAACAAGAAGTAAGTAATAAAGAAAATCTAGAACTAATAAATACATAAGTAAATACTCTAGATAAAAATATAATACCTAGTGCATCAAAAATAAGAAAACCAACATATAATTACAAAAATATGTTTAAAAGATATAATCCAAAGGATGAATATAATAAATGGACACCAAAACAAATAATTAATTACAACTTTTTAGATTTAGACTGTGTAATAGACACAAATAAAATAATACAACTATGGGTAAGATATATGGAAAAACAATTATTAGAAAATAAAAAAGATACAACAAACACACCAGAATATATAGAAAAAACATTAATAGGAACAGTAAAATTGTGGTTTTTAAACCTAGCCGAAAAAAGTATTAAGATCTGATAACAAAACAGAAGGAACATCAACAACTACTAAAATACTACCAACAGAAATATTGAAAAAATATGAAATAACTATAAGAAATGAATTTAGCAGTGTAACAACAGAAGAAGGGCAAAATAAAGAAAAAGATATAAATAGAAATTTAATGTTAAAACTAGCAATATGTAATATGTGTTATATAGATGAGTATACGTGCGCATTTAAAGGATATTATTATAAAGGAACATATAATATAGAAGAGAGTAAAGAAATAAGAAGATTATATTTTAGTAAATTACCCGAACCATTTAATTCAAAAAGAATAAAGAGTTGGGATGAAGTAAAAATAGTAGATACCCTAGGAGCAAGAATTAAATTTTTACAGCAATGGTATAGAAATCTATGTGAAAAATATAGAGAAGAAATAAAAATGAAAAAAACATTAATAAGAAATTTAGCATGTTGCAAAGATAAAATAACACCTCAATTTGGATGTGAAGAAAGATATTATAAGAAAAGAAAAAGACATAAGAAATACAAGAAATACAAAAAATTAAAATATAAATATAAGAAACCAAGAAAAAGATATTATGTAAGAAATTATAAACATAAAAGACCATATAGATAAAAGAAATCTATAAAAGAATGTACTTGTTATAATTGTGGAAAACTAGGACATTTAGCTAGAGATTGTAAATTACCAAAAAACCCAAAAAGAAATAAATATCAGAAATAAAAATAGAAAATACAGAATATATGCAGATAGATTATATAGATTATGAATTAGAAAGTGAAGATAGTATATATGAAATTTCGGAGAATGAAACAGATAATGAAATAGATAGTGAATTAGATGAACCAAATGACTGAAGAAGATATAAAAATGAACCAAATAACTGAAGAAGATATACAAATAATAACAAAGGAAGAATATTTAAATGAAGAAGGAACAGATCAAAAAATAATATTTGACAGTAATATATTTGACGAAATAAAAGGAAAAGAGTTAGACCTAAGTGTAGAAAAAATATTTAAAATACCAACAATAAAAATTATATTTAGTAGAAAAAAGGAAGAATACTACGTAGTAAGCCAAAAAGAACATGTAATAGACTGTAGATATGCAAAAGGAAGAGCTAGTATACCACTAGTAACAAAAAAAATAATTAATAAAGAAATAAACGATATAAAAAGTAAAGACCCAATAAAATATGTACACCTTGGAGGAACAGAGATATTAATAAAAACATGTTTTAGAGAAGGAATAGATACACCAAATTATATTTAGCAGATGATAGAATTATAAAACCTATAAAAAAAAGTATAATAATATCCATAAAAGGAAATTTAATATACCAAAAATTTAAATTTATAATAAGTGCGAATTATTCAGTAACAATAACAGATACAAATATAGATAAATCATTAGTATTATATTGAAAAATATCAGGAATAGAACTAACCCCAGAAAGTAAAATATTTACAGCAAGATATAAAAAT
Source organism: Capsicum pubescens (assembly GCA_030864215.1). Taxonomy (NCBI): domain Eukaryota; kingdom Viridiplantae; phylum Streptophyta; class Magnoliopsida; order Solanales; family Solanaceae; genus Capsicum; species Capsicum pubescens. The sequence continues at coordinate 232,734,582 of CM061538.1, forward strand.
CTATATGTATTAACAACAAAACATAAAATAACAGAAAAAAATAAAATTAATAAAATACAAATAGAAAGTCCTTTTGAACAATTTGTAAAAACAATTGATAATAATGATTATAGTTACAAAAATATAGACATAGAAGAAGATTTAGAAATAATAAATGATAGAATAAGTACATAAAAAAGAATAGCTCATGGAAAACCAGAATCATCAAGCTCATAAAAAAGAACAAGTTATGAAACAACTTCAACAGTTAATTTAAATCAATATTACATAACGGGAACAATAAATGAAAAAGAATATTTAATACTCTTAGACACAGGACAAGAAGAAAATTATATAGCAAAATATCTAGTAAGAAGTGAAGAAATAAAATCTAATAGTAATATATGCCCAGATCTACCAAGGGGTCTAATAAACATTAAGGATACGACAGAAAAAGAAATAATAATAGGAGTTAGGAAAATAAAAATAGAATTTGAAATAAAGGAAGAAATGCAAAAAAACAGATATAATATTAGGAATAAAATGGTTAGAACAAGTAAAACCATACAATATAGAACATTCACAATTATCTATAACATATAATAAAGAGAAAATTATTCATAAAAAGAACTTTAACATGATATGAAAATATATGCACTTGTAAAAATAATAGTAGAAGAATATTATAATAGGTATTATACACCTATGATAGATACAGGAGCAGAAACAAACTTATGCAGATACAACTGTTTACCAGAAAATAAATGGGATAAATTAAAAATACCAATAGTAGTCAAAGGATTTAATAATGAAGGAAGTTTAATTACATATAAAGCTAAGAATATAAAAATACAGATATGGGATAAAATAATAACAATAGAAGAAATCTATAATTATGAACTTACATCAAAAGATATGCTTTTAGGAATGCCATTTTTAGATAAGTTATACCCACATATAATAACTAAATCAGATTGGTGGTTTACAACACCATGTAAACAAAAAGTAAGAGCAAAAAGAGTTATTAATAAAATAAGAAAGAAAACTGACTGGATAGAAGGAAGTGAAAAAATTACACAAAGTTAGAAAATATAAAAAATACAGAAGACACAGTAGAACTAGTTGTATTTTCGATAAATAAAAAAGAAATAACCATATTTTCAATAGATAAGGTAGAAATAATAAAGAAAAAATTAAGACAATTATATGGTGAAGATCCATTAAAAGGATGGGAAAACATAAAACTACTATAAAAATTGAATTAATAGATAAAAATAACATAATATCTCAAAAACCATTAACATATAATTTTGATGATTTAAAAGAATTTAAAATGCATATAGATGAATTATTAGAAAAACAGTATATACAAAAAAGCAATAGTAAACATAATAGTTCAACATTTATAGTAAATAAACATAGTAAACAAAAAAGAGGAAAAAGTGGAATGATTATTGACTATAGAAATTTAAATGCAAAAACTATGACATACAATTATCCAATACCAAATAACATATTGAAAATAAGAAAATACACGGATATAACTACTTTAGTAAATTTCATTGTAAATCAGGATTTTACAACTTAAAGTTAGATGAAAATTCTAAAGAATTAACCGTATTTACGGTACCACGAGGATTTTATGAATGAAATGTATTACCATTTGGATATAAAAATGCATCAGGTAGATATCAACATTTTATGGATAGTTATTTTAAACAATTATCTAATTGTATAGTATACATAGATGATATACTACTATATACAAAAACTAAAAAAGAACATTTAAAATTACTAGAATAATTTACAGATATAATAGAAAAATCAGGAATAAGTTTAAGTGAAAAGAAAGATGAAATTATGAAAAACAGATAGAATTTTTAGGAATACAAATAGATAAAAGTGGAGTAAAAATGCAACAACATATAATACAAAAATAATAAATTCAAAAGAAGAATTAGATACAAAAAAGAAATTACAATCATTTTTAGGATTAGTAAACCAAGTAAGAGAATATATACCAAAATTAGCAGAAAACCTAAAGCCTTTACAGAAAAAATTTAAAAAGGATGTAGAATATAATTACAACGAAAAAGATAAAATATAAGTTCAGAAAATAAAAATGCTTTGTAAAGAATTACCAAAATTACAATTCCCAGACGAAAATAAAAAATTTACATATATAGTAGAAGCAGATGCAAATGAATATAGTTATGGAGGAGTACTTAAATATAGGTACGAAAATAAAAAAATCGAACATCATTGTAGATATTACTCAGGTACATTTAATGAAACAGAAATAAAATGGGAAATAAATAGAAAAGAATTATGTTCATTATATAAATGTTTATTAGCCTTTGAACCATATATTGTATGTTACAAATTTATTGTGAGAACAGATAATACCCAGGTTCGATGGTGGTTAACAAGAAAAATAAAAAACTCAGTTACGACGAAGGAAATTTGGAGATTAGTATTGAATATATTAAATTTTACATTTACGATTGAAGTAATCAAGACTAACAAGAATGTTATTGCAGATTACATATCAAGACAAAGTTACTCAAACTGATTTATCAATGGAAGAAGTTGATGTCAAAGATACCCAAACAGACTTAATATTACAAGTGTTTGAACAAATGAAGTTATTACAAGAACGAGTTATCACATTAACTGCTGAAGTTACAAATGTAAAAGTGCAGGTTGAGCACTATAAAAAAACAAAAAGCTATTAGCAAAGATACTGTGCAGGAAGAGCACATTAAAAAACTAGACCTAGAAGGTGACGATGAGAAACACCTAAAAACTCAAATTACTAACAAAATTACAGTTACAGCTGCAGGCGCAGGTGATGTATCCAAGGGAAAGAATATAGTTACTCAAAATAAACCTGAACCACCAAAGAAAAAGAATTATAACCTCAACCAGATATTCTCAAAACCATATACACCAAATATACAAAAATCAGAGTCATCTATACCTCTCCAGATACACACATATTCTGAATCACTCAATCAACAAAAGCAGACTTATAACCATATCACTCGTACATATATTGATAATATTTATACCTTACAAAAATTGTTAAATACAAAACCTATCCAGAGTAAAGATTTAGCAAAATAAAACCTAGGATATATTACACAAAAATGTCAAAACTATAACAAACTTATTGCTTTGCCTGGCACCAGTGCAAACTTAATTTCTTCATGTTACTATTATGGACTATTATCTACAGTTTACACAATTACTAGAGAAGAGTTAACAAGAATTCCAGATATTCAAAAAAAAATTATGGATTATAAAAGGATTACGAAGGAACAGTTATTCTATGTCTGTTTCTACTCAGCACCAGCCGAAATATTGTTTGATGAAATAAAACAGAAAATTACTGTTGTCAAGATAGGAATGACAAGAGACTATATTATCCCTGAAGAAATATGCGAACAAGAAAAGATAACCAAAAATCAGTTACCGGACTTCTACCGAAACAAGAGAGTTATTGGACTTAGTAGTATATTGACTGAGTTAGCAAATAATTATATAAATCAAAACCCAGTTTGGATTTACTATAACAGAAATAAATTATTGGTTTACTCTACTTGTAAAAATATTAGAGAAAATGACAGAGAAGAGATAAGAAAATGGGTCATAACGATCCTAAAACCAGAAGAGTTACCAATCACAAGATCTATAACAAAAGAAATTATTTCAGAAGAAGCTATGGATCAATTCTGTAAACAAGTTGGCCAAAGATACGATGACCACATATGCAGCAGATATAGTGGCAGACACAACTTTATTCCAGATGTGATGCTACAATAGCAAGAAGATAAAAAGCAACAGATACGACAAGGAGAAGATGAAAAGAAGATAACAACGGAGCAATAATGGAAGAGATAAAAGACAAAGATAATAAAAGCTAGAAAACGACAGGTGTATTATTGTATAGCCTTTTAAATCTTGTTACGTAAATTGTATAGTTAGGAAGACTTTTTAGTAATAGCCATTAATAGCTCTAACTTTTTAAGTATAGGCTTTTTGACTTTTCATGTATATCATTATTAATTCTTATCTTTCTGACAAAAATAGGAGATGTAAATTAGGAAACGTGTAAAGTATGTTAATAGTTTACGCGTTTTCTTAGGATTATAAATAGAGAGCATTTTGCTCAGTTAGAGGTAAGCCTTTATGAGTTGAAGCAAAACCCTCTCTTGTACACAATTTTTTTTGAATTATTTAATAAAAAACAGGTATATTTCCAAGGAAAAGCTATGAATCAGACAACTATGGAAAATCTAGAATTATCAGATTTACCAGAATAGGTATTTATATTTATGATTATGAATAGCTAAATTCATAAATTCCTGACAATCATAATATGATAAAATAAGTTTATGTTATCTACTTTATAGTAGAATTATTCGAAAAATAGCATGTTAAGAAGTTTATTAGCAAAGAGGAAAAAGGAGAAAAATCCCTAAGAACTATGCCATCCTAAAGGTGAAATCAGTGAGGCGAGAAAGCCGTGATAGGGGAGTAGTCAGAGTAGAGGCGTTGTTTAAGGGAAAAGTATCCAGATTACCATGCTAATAGTGACCGAAGAACATGTTATTTAAGAATAATCTAGTATATAGTAATCTAAAATGATCATATTTTGTTATGTGCATGATTGGAGGGAATATTTTGAAAAAACATCATATGAAAAATGAATACTTATTTATTTGACGAAATGGTAGATAAATTCAAAATACTTGTTTTGTATATACTTAAGGATATACAAATTGTAGATATAAGAAAAATCATATTGAAAAAAATATTTGATAAATATTTTATGACTAGAATAAATTACATACCACACCTACCTACCTACTCTTACAAATACTTACATACCAAACCTACACATCAACCATGATAAATTACGTATATTTAGAAAATTGGAAAATGGATATGAAAAATATACAATTAATAGAAAAACTAATGAAAACAAATTTAGAAGAATATATGAGAACTAAAGATATAAAATATACAGAATTCCTTAATGAAATATAGAGGAATTATTAAGATTAAAACAAACAACTAAGAAATACAATGATAAAGAAATTAATTACTAGAATTCAATTCCAAGTTATTCAAGTTATTCGTTGAAACCTAAGCATAATATGGATAATATGACAAGATATATATCTGATGAAACTAAGATACTAGTTTTGTATATCAAAAAAGACTTATGATATAAGTTATGTCATAATCATATCTTGTCATAGAATTAAAGTTATATCTTCTAATTCTAAGTCTTTTATGATATATAAAACTAGTATCTTAGTTTCATCAGATATATATCTTGTCATATTATCCATATCATGCTTAGGTTTCTACGAATAACTTGGATAACTTGGAATTGGATTCTAGTAATTAATTGCTTTATCATAGTATTTATTAGTTGTTTGTTTTAATCTTAATAAATTCTCTATATTTTCATGAAGGAATTCTATATATTTTATATCTTTAGTTCTCATATATTCTTCTAAATTTGTTTTCATTAGTTTTTCTATTAATTGTATATTTTTCATATCCATTTTCCAATTTTCTAAATATACGTAATTTATCATGGTTGATGTGTAGGTTTGGTATGTAAGTATTTGTAAGAGTAGGTAGGTAGGTGTGGTATGTAATTTATTCTAGTAATAAAATATTTATCAAATATTTTTTTCAATATGATTTTTCTTATATCTACAATTTGTATATCCTTAAGTATATACAAAACAAGTATTTTGAATTTATTTACGATTTCATCAGATAAATAAGTATTCATTTTTCATATGATGCTTTTTCAAAATATTCCCTTCAATTATACACATAACAAAATATGATCATTTTAGATTACTATACACTAGATTATTCTTAAATAACATGTGACCGACATGTTCCTCGGTCACTATTAGAATGGTAATCTGGATACTTTTCCCTTAAACAACGCCTCTACTCTGGCTACTCCCCTATCACGGCTTTCTTGCCTCACCGATTTCACCTTTAGGATGACATAGTTCTTAGAGATTTTTCTCCTTTTTCCTTATTGCTAATAAACTTCTTAACATGCTATTTTTCGAATAATTCTACTATAAAGTAGATAACATAAACTTATTTTATCATATTATGATTGTCAGGAATTTATGAATTTAGCTATTCATAATCATAAATATAAATACCTATTCTGGTAAATCTGATAATTCTAGATTTTCCATAGTTGTTTGATTCATAGTTTTTCCTTGGAAATATACCTGTTTTTTATTAAATAATTGAAAAAAAATTGTGTACAAGAGAGGGTTTTGCTTCAACTCATGAAGGCTTACCTCTAACTGAGCAAAATGCTCTCTATTTATAATCCTAAGAAAACGCGTAAACTATTAACATACTTTACACGTTTCCTAATTTACATCTCCTATTTTTTTCAGAAAGATAAGAATTAATAATGATATACATGAAAAGTCAAAAAGCCTATACCTAAAAAGTTAAAGCTATTAATGGCTATTACTAAAAAGTCTTCCTAACTATACTATTTACGTAACAAGATTTAAAAGGCTATACAATAATTCACCTGTCGTTTTCTAGCTTTTATTATCTTTGTCTTTTATCTCTTCCATTATTGCTTCGTTGTTATCTTCTTTTCATTTTCTCCTTGTCGTATCTGCTGCTTTTTTATCTTCTTGTTATTGTAGCATCACATCTGGAATAAAGTTGTGTCTGCCACTATATCTGCTGCATATGTGGTCATCGTATCTTTGGCCAACCTGTTTACATAATTGATCCATAGCTTCTTCTGAAATAATTTCTTTTGTAATAGATCTTGTGACTGGTAACTCTTCTGGTTTTAGGATCGTTATGACCCATTTTCTTATATCTTCTATATCATTTTCTCTAATATTTTTACAAGTAGAGTAAACCAATAATTGATTCATGTTAAAGTAAATCCAAACTGGATTTTGATTTATATAATTATTTGCTAACTCAGTCAATATACTGCTTAGTCCAATAACTCTCTTGTTTCGGTAGAAGTTCGGTATCTGATTTTTGGTTATCTCTTCTTGTTCGCATATTTCTTCAGGGATAATATAGTCTCGTGTCATTCCTATCTTGACAACAGTAATTGCCTATTTTATTTCATCAAACAATATTTCGGCTGGTGCTGAGTAGAAACGAACATAGAATAACTGTCCCTTCGTAATCCTTTTATAATCTATAAATTTTTTGTGAATATCTGGAATTTTTGTTAACTCTTCTCCAGTAATTGTGTAAACTGTAGATAATAGTCCATAATAGTAACATGAAGAAATTAAGTTTGCACTGGTGCCAGGCAAAGCAATAAGTTTGTTATAGTTCTGACATTTTTGTGTAATATATCTTTGGTTTTGTTTTGCTAAATCTTTAATCTGGATAGGTTTTGTATTTAACAATTTTTGTAAGGTATAAATATTATCAATATATGTACGAGTGATATGGTTATAAGTCTGCTTTAGTTGATTGAGTGATTCGGAATATGTGTGTATCTGGGGAGATATAGATGACTCTGATTTTTGTTTATTTGGTGTATATGGTTTTGAGAATATCTGGTTGAGGTTATAATTATTTTTCTTTGGTGGTTCAAGTTTATTTTGAGTAACTATATTCTTTCCCTTGGATACATCACCTGCACCTGCAGCCGTAACTGTAATTTCGTTAGTAATTTGAGTTTTTAGGTGTTTCTCATCGTCACCTTCTAGGTCTAGTTTTTTAATGTGCTATTCCTGCATAGTATCTTTGCTAATAACTTCTTGTTTTTTTATAATGCTCAACCTGCACTTTTACATTTGTAACTTCAGTAGTTAGTGTGATAACTCGTTCTTGTAATAACTTCATTTGTTCAAACACTTGTAATATTAAGTCTGTTTGGGTATCTTTGACATCAACTTCTTTCATTGGTAAATCAGTTTGAGTAGCTTTGTCTTGATATGTAATCTGCAATAACATTCTTGTCAGTCTTGATTACTTCAATCGTAAATGTAAAATTTAATATATTCAATACTAATCTCCGAATTTCCTTCGTCGTAACTGAGTTTTCTATTTTTCTTGTTAACCACCATCGAACCTGGGTATTATCTGCTGTCACAATAAATTTGTTATATACAATATATGGTTCAAAGGCTAATAAACATTTATATAATGAACATAATTCTTTTCTATTTATTTTCCATTTTATTTCTGTTTCATTAAATGTACCCGAGTAATATCTACAATGATGTTCTATTTTTTCATTTTTGTACCTATATTTAAGTACTCCTCCATAACTATATTCACTTGCATCTGCTTCTACTATATATGTAAATTTTTTATTTTCGTCTGGAATTGTAATTTTGGTAATTCTTTACAAAGCATTTTTATTTTCTGAACTTGTTTTTTATCTTCTTCGTTGTAATTATATTCTACATCCTTTTTAATTTTTTTTTGTAAAGGCTTTAGGTTTTCTGCTAATTTTGGTATATATTCGGTTACTTGGTTTACTAATCCTAAAAATGATTGTAATTTCTTTTTTGTATCTAATTCTTCTTTTGAATTTATTATTTTTTGTACTATATGTTGTTGCATTTTTACTCCACTTTTATCTATTTGTATTCCTAAAAATTCTATCTGGTTTTTCATAATTTCAGCTTTCTTTTCACTTAAACTTATTCCTGATTTTTCTATTATATCTGTAAATTGTTCTAGTAATTTTAAATTTTCTTTTTTAGTTTTTGTATATAGTAGTATATCATCTATGTATACTATACAATTAGATAATTGTTTAAAATAACTATCCATAAAATGTTGATATCTACCTGGTGCATTTTTATATCCAAATGGTAATACATTTCATTCATAAAATCCTTGTAGTACCGTAAATGCAGTTAATTCTTTAGAATTTTCATCTAACTTTAAGTTGTAAAATCCTTATTTACAATGAAATTTACTAAAGTAGTTATATCCGTGTATTTGTCTTATTTTCAATATCTTATTTGGTATTGGATAATTGTATGTCATAGTTTTTGCATTTAAATTTCTATAGTCAATAACCATTCTACTTTTTCCTCTTTTTTGTTCACTATGTTTATTTGCTATAAATGCTGGACTATTATGTTTACTATTGCTTTTTTGTATATACTGTTTTTCTAATAATTTATCTATATGCATTTTAAATTCTTTTAAATCATCAAAATTATATGTTAATGGTTTTTGAGTTATTATGTTATTTTTATCTATTAATTCAATTTTTATAGTAGTTTTATGTTTTTTCCATCCTTTTAATGGATCTTCACTATATAATTGTCTTAATTTTTCTTTATTATTTCTACTTTATCTATTGAAAATATGGTTATTTCTTTTTTATTTATCTAAAATACAACTAGTTCTACTGTGTCTTCTGTATTTTTTATATTTTCTAACTTTGTGTAATTTTTTCACTTCCTTCTATCCAGTCAGTTTTCTTTTTTATTTTATTAATAACTCTTTTTGCTCTTACTTTTTGTTTACATGGTGTTGTAAACCACCAATCTGTTTTAGTTATTATATGTGGGTATAACTTATCTAAAAATGGCATTCCTAAAAGCATATCTTTTGATGTCAGTTCATAATTATAGATTTCTTCTATTGTTATTATTTTATCCCATATCTGTATTTTTATATTCTTAGCTTTATATGTAATTAAACTTCCTTCATTATTAAATCCTTTGACTACTATTGGTGTTTTTAATTTATCCCATTTATTTTCTGGTAAACGGTTGTATCTGCATAAGTTTGTTTCTGCTCCTGTATCTATCATAAGTGTATAATACCTATTATAATATTCTTCTACTATTATTTTTACAAGTACATATATTTTCATATCATATTAAAGTCCTTTTTATGAATAATTTCTCTTTATTATATGTTATAAATAATTGTGTATGTTCTATATTGTATGATTTTACTTGTTCTAACCATTTTATTCCTAATATTATATCTGTTTTTTTTGCATTTCTTCCTTTATTTCAAATTCTATTTTTATTTTTCTAACTCCTATTATTATTTCTTTTTCTGTCGTATCCTTAATGTTTATTAGACCCCTTGGTAGATCTGGGCATATATTACTATTAGATTTTATTTCTTCACTTCTTACTAGATATTTTGCTATATAATTTTCTTTTTGTCCTGTGTTTAAGAGTATTAAATATTATTTTTTATTTATTGTTCCCGTTATGTAATATTGATTTAAATTAACTATTGAAGTTGTTTCATAACTTGTTCTTTTTAATGAGCTTGATGATTCTGGTTTTTCATGAGCTATTTTTTTTTATGCACTTATTCTATCATTTATTATTTCTAAATCTTCTTCTATGTCTATATTTTTGTAACTATAATCATTATTATCAATTGTTTTTACAAATTGTTCAAAAGGACTTTCTATTTGTATTTTATTAATTTTATTTTTTCCTGTTATTTTATATTTTGTTGTTAATACATATAGATTTTTATATCTTGCTGTAAATATTTTACTTCCTGGGGTTAGTTCTATTCCTGATATTTTTCAATATAATACTAATGATTTATCTATATTTTTATCTGTTATTGCTACTGAATAATTCGCACTTATTATAAATTTAAATTTTTGGTCTATTAAATTTCCTTTTATGGCTGTTATTATACTTTTTTCTATAGGTTTTATAATTCTATCATCTGCTAAATATTATTCTATTGGTGTATCTATTCTTGATCTAAAACATTCTTTTATTAATATCTTTGTACCTCCAAGGTGTACATATTTTATTGGGTCTTTACTTTTTATATCGTTTATTTCTTTATTAATTATTCTTTTTATTACTAGTGGTATACTATCTCTTCTTTTTGCATATTTACAGTCTATTACATGTTCTTTTTGGCTTATTACGTAGTATTCTTCCTTTTTTCTACTAAATATATTTTTTATTGTTGGTATTTTAAATATTTTTTCTACACTTAGGTCTAACTCTTTTCCTTTTATTTCGTCAAATATATTACTGTCAAATATTATTTTTTGATTTGTTCCTTCTTCATTTAAATATTCTTCCTTTGTTATTATTTTTATATCTTCTTCAGTTATTTGGTTCATTTTTATATCTTCTTCAGTCATTTGGTTCATCTAATTCACTCTCTATTTCATTATCTGTTTCATTCTCCGAAATTTCATATATACTATCTTCACTTTCTAATTCATAATCTATATAATCTATCTGCATATATTCTGTATTTTCTATTTTTATTTCTGATATTTGTTTCTTTTTTGGGTTTTTTGGTAATTTACAATCTCTAGCTAAATGTCCTAGTTTTCCACAATTATAACAAGTACATTCTTTTATAGATTTCTTTTTTCTATATGGTCTTTTATGTTTATAATTTCTTACATAATATTTTTTTCTTGGTTTCTTATATTTATATTTTGATTTTTTGTATTTCATGTATTTCTTATGTCTTTTTCTTTTCTTATAATATCTTTCTTCACATTCAAATTGAGGTGCTATTTTATCTTTGCAACATGCTAAATTTCTTATTAATATTTTTTTCATTTTTATTTCTTCTCTATATTTTTCACATAGATTTCTATACCATTGTTTTAAAAATTTATTCTTGCTCCTAGGGTATCTACTATTTTTGCTTCTTCCCAACTCTTTATTATTTTTGAACTAAATGGTTCGGGTAATTTACTAAAATATAATCTTCTTATTTCTTTACTCTCTTCTATATATTATATGTTCCTTTATAATAATATTTTTAAAATGCGCACGTATACTCATCTATATAGCACATATTACATATTGCTAGTTTTAACATTAAATTTCTATTTATATCTTTTTCTTTATTTTGCTCTTCTTCTGTTGTTACACTGCTAAATTCATCTCTTATAGCTATTTCATATTTTTTCAATATTTCTGTTGGTAGTATTTTAGTAGTTGTTGCTGTTCCTTCTGTTTTTTGTCAAATCTTAATACTTTTTTACTTGTTTCGGCTAGGTTTAAAAACCACTATTTTACTGTTCCTATTAATGTTTTTTCTATATATTCTGGTGTGTTTGTTGTATCTTTTTTATTTTCTAATAATTGTTTTTACATATATCTTACCCATAGTTGTATTATTTTATTTGTGTCTATTACACAGTCTAAATCTAAAAAGTTGTAATTAATTATTTGTTTTGGTGTCCATTTATTATATTCATCCTTTGGATTATATCTTTTAAACATATTTTTGTAATTATATGTTGGTTTTCTTATTTTTGATGCACTAGGTATTATATTTTTATCTAGAGTATTTACTTATGTATTTATTAGTTCTAGATTTTCTTTATTACTTACTTCTTGTTTTTCATTAATTTCTAGTTTTCCTATGTTTTCTAGAATTTCTGTATATGTTTCACTATCTTCCGAATCATAATTATCTGTTTCTTCAGCATCTATTGTATTTATTCCTAATTCATTGGTTTCTGGTTCTTTATTTTTTATTTCTATTTTTTCTTTAAATTGATTTATCTCGTTTAATAATTTTTGTTCTTTATCTTTTTCTTTTTTTTCTTTCTGTCTTTTTTCATACAAATCTTTTAGCATTTGTAGTTCTTTTTCTAATTCAGCAATCCTACTGTTTTTAGTTTCTTCTATTTTTCGTATTTCTTCTGTGGTTTGTTGTTTTATTTTATCTATTTTTTTCTATCTATTTCTTCATTTTCTTTTTCTATTCTTACTATGGCTGCCAACTTATCTTCTAATTTTAATTCTTTTTTTTTCTAGCATTAAATATAAATGTTCACGTATTTTTTTATATCTTCTTCCTAAATTAGAGAATACTATTTTTATTTTTGATCCTTCGTGATTTTCATATGTTTTTTCATTTATTATAAATTCTTCTTTGTTCATTTTATTTAAATGTATATAGGTTATGATGATATATATATATTCTAGACTATCTATTGTTGATTCTAAATTTGATATTTCTTATTTTTGTGCATTTATTGAACTTTTACTAACTATGACAATTATGTTATACTGTAGTCTTTTTATCCTTATTTTTAATTCTTTACGTTTTTTAGACGTTATTTGTTTTAATTCTTTATATTTTTGTAATTTCTGTACGTTATTCATTTAAACAATATTTATAATATTTTGGTGGATATCTAAATCTAATTTTATCATAATTAATAAATTAATCAAATAAATCCAAATATATACTACTTCCGTAACTTTAAACAACATAGGCTCTGATACCAAATGTAGGGGGTGCGGATAATGTAGGGGGTGCGGATAACTTCCGTACCTTTAGCTGGATAGAAGGAAGTGAAAAAATTACACAAAAGTTAGAAAATATAAAAAATACAGAAGACACAGTAGAACTAGTTGTATTTTCGATAAATAAAAAAGAAATAACCGTATTTTTAATAGATAAGGTAGAAATAATAAAGAAAAAATTAACACAATTATATAGTGAAGATCCATCTATATGCATTTTAAATTCTTTTAAATCATCAAAATTATATGTTAATGGTTTTTGAGTTATTATGCTATTTTTATCTATTAATTCAATTTTTATAGTAGTTTTATGTTTTTCCCATCCTTTTAATGGGACTTCACTATATAATTGTCTTAATTTTTTCTTTATTATTTCTACCTTACCTATTGAAAATATGGTTATTTCTTTTTTATTTATCGAAAATACATCTAGTTTTATTGTGTCTTCTGTATTTTTATATTTTCTAATTTTTGTGTAATTTTTTTCACTTCCTTCTATTCGGTCAGTTTTCTTTCTTATTTTATTAATAACTCTTTTTTGCTCTTACTTTTTGTTTACATGATGTTGTAAACCACATTGGTTTAAGGAAGTACTTGTTGAAGAATGCCAAGTTTTAATGAGGAAACGGTAACATTACATTTGTCTTTCTTTTAATGGATTTTAAGTTTTTTTTTACTCGAATGTATATTTTATTTTTTACCGTGTTTATTGTAATATATGTATTTACTTTTTATCTTCTAAAATATTTGTTTAATAGGACAATAATGTCGTTTTAAATTTTGTAAGATTATTTTTGTAATTCAAATTTTAACTATAAGTTTAAAAATGATTATATTTTTTTTGTTGTTTGAAGGCCAAATTATAAAATAGTATTATCTTTTTTAACTTACAGCCTTTTAATAGTCTATCACTTTAACATCGCTGATTTGGGGTAGCAACTGATCTGCATTTGTTGCCAGGCAAAATATCTAGGATTACATGTGATGAAATACTTTAGTTGTTGTCAAGATTTTGCTCAATTTAACGCTATGAAATTGGTCAGACCAAGCAAGCTAGCATTATTCTTATTATTGCAAGTTTTCATCAGACTTGTCCTGAAAATTCTTATTACAGACCAACTCAATGTTTGATCGATCAGATTAGATGGATATATACAAACCAATGTTGATGGTAATTTGCGCAGTAAAAAATGGAGTGGCTTGCGGAATTTATCGTCCTCATTTATTTGCTTTCATTTTTTTTTAAATATTGTTTACTTATATTAGCTTGATTAATTTGTATTATCAATTTAGAGCATTTTATAAGCGCTGATTTTCACCATGAGTTTTGTTGTTGTATGCATCTTGAGTCGAAAACAATCTATCTACCTCATATACTTCATCATCCCCAGACCCGACGTGTACACCAAGTATGTTATTGTTATTGCATAAGCTCTAAAATGATAATAGTTTTTAATTTTTTTGCAAATTTGTATTTTTCTATGATGTAAAGGATGCAAATTTGATTTTTAGTAATAAAATTAGTCACAAAAGATGATTCTTCAGAACTAAAAACAGGCTTGATTTAAAGTTTCAATTCATGTTACCAAATTCGATGTTGCATGCTCTCTCAAAACATATTGAACTTGCTTATCATTTTATTTGCAAGAAAATGATCCACAGAAAGCTTAATTTGTTGTTACAATGTATGTTATGTAGCTTGAATTACTAAATTATGAAATTGATGACAATTAAACAATTATGAGCAGATGTTGCCTGCGTTTCAATCATGCTTACAAAAATTTAGTGTCATCCAAATCATATTAGGTTCGGAGATGTTTTTCTTGCATTTGCAACTATAGTTGAAATTGTTCCTATTCATATTTAAATTGTATCTTGATATACAAAAATAAATTCGGGACAATTTCAGTGGTAATTTTATGTCTTTTCTTTTTTATTATTTAACAAATAAAAATGTGAAAAGAAATTAAACAAAATAACTATTATTTTATTGATTGAAAAATATTTAGTATAATATTAAATGTAAAAATGGTAAATAGTAGAGAATAAGACATATTCTAAATAAATTATCACTCTTTGTGTTACGTTTATTTTAATTAATGAAGAAGTTTTTTTATACATTAAGTTGTTTCACTGCTAAATAACTATAAATTATCAACAAAAAGTTAAAAAGTAAATTAAAATAGCAAATAGTCATGAATTATAATATGATTAAGTCTGTATTTTTATTTTCTATAAACTCTTAGTATTTGTTTTTTATATGGAGCTTTGGCGTGGATTTATAGTAGGTTTGATTTGTTTTTGTTTTTTATTTAATAGAAACATATACTAGGAATATCAATTATAAGAAAGTATGAAGTAAGGTATATTTCACTGTATATTTGTAACTTATAAAAGTAAAATATCTATCTATCTATATATATACTATATTAAAAATGTGAAGGATTTACAAATATTGTTTGAACCTTTTGTCATTCCTAATATTTAAAAGTTGAAAATTAATTAAATATTTATCGTAAAACCTTTCTTTATTAGAAGTCATCAGAATTAATGACAACTAATATCTTTTTCATTAGTTTAAGAATTCTAAATCAACTAAAGTTGATTTTAAGAAGATTTGAAAAATCTATAAATAAATATGAAAGCATTAGAATAAGAAAAATATAAGAAATATCAAATATTTTAAAAGTTTTAAGTAAGTAATCAAAGATTTTCTAAAAATTCAACTTTAAAAATAAGAAAAAATTTTAAATATAGAAAAAATAAAAAAAATAATCATACTTCAAACATGATTCAATTTGCCGGGCCTGATCACTGCGACCCTTTTTGTGAAAAGGCACCCCTTCTCCCGAAGTTACGGGGCTATTCTCTCTTAGTCTCCAACAACTAGGGGTGTATAGACCAAACCGTCAAGTCAAACCGAACCGACGAACCAAACCAAATCGAGAAAAATAAAATAATTTATGATTTGGTTTGATTGGTTTGGCGTTAGAAAAAAAACCCGACTATTCTTGATTTGGTTTGGTGTTGACCAAAAAAAAGTCAAACCGAATCCGAATCAAACCGACATAATATATATATATATATATATATATATATATATATATATATATATATATATTAGTTTAACCGCACGTGTAACCTTTGATTATTCAAAATTAGACGATTTTGTCTATTGCGAAAGCTTATATAGATATTTATATATAACTTTATTATAAAAAGTTAAATAGTAATATACTCAAATAGAATGGATTATAAATTTTTACAAAGATATCTAATTATAATAACATTGCTTTCTTACAAATCTTATGTCCAAAAAAGACTAAAATTGGATACAACAGTAAAATTAAAACCTTATCAATTACATGCACAAAAGATGATAAAAGAAATATTCCTAGAGAAAAAAATGCAATATTGTCAAAGACAAAAATAATTGAGAGAATAATACCTTAAAAATTTGTGATGAAGAATGTTGAATAACGACCTTTTATATATAAGCGTTCGGATCCTCCTCCTTACATAAATATCAGTCAAATTTTCGTGTTCATATCTCAAATCTATATAGTCAGATTTTTTAAGTAGATATTTGATTTAGATTTAGTCGAATTCCTACATCTACATTTGTATGTGGCTCCATATCATCAAATCCTTAAATTTAGATATTGAAGATCAAATATCCACATGTGATTACAAGCAACCAAGACATTCACATATAAACTAAAACCAACTCAATAAAACCCAACCTTCGATAGAGGAGGGTACTATGCATAATGTGATAATGACTATACTACAAACACCTTTCTTGTTTCGATTTTCTTTTGTTCTTTGAAATTCCATAGCCGCCTTTTTTATGTTATTCTCATAAATTAGTATTACGATTTTCTTTAACATAAATAACAATTAATATATCTCACTTAAAATAATATGAATTTCTATAGTGGTTGAACTGTACATAAAAGTTACGATATTACAAAAAATATGACTCATAAATAAAAAAGAATTTAACCTCCTATCCTAATTCGTGACCTTGATATGTCTTTTTTTTTCAAAAAGAAAAATGGGATTGGAGCCCTTTTTATGTCACAATAATCAAAATTATGTCACGATTACGCAAAGAATGTAAAAGAAAAAAAGAGTAATAAACCTTTGATTTTTGACAACTTCATTCGACAGCAACATACTTATCCATTTTTTCGATCAGAAACTTTCAACTAAAACAGAAACACAAGAAATTATCAAAAGAGAGAATCAATGTCAATTGTTGATTATTATTCCTCATATATAATCTTTAAAGGTATGATTTAAAAGAAATAAATAAAGGCAAAAGGGATGATGACAATGATAGTAAGAAAACACGTGAATCAAAACTAAAATAACAACCAAAAGTACAATATAAGAATTCGTTTCGTATAAATTTTTGATCCAAAATAGTACTTAATAGACTTATAAAGAATATTTTTTATATAAGGCAAAATTTTATTTTTAGAAGTACTAAATATTACCTAGATTAAATAATCAAAATCAACAAATATATGTTATTAAATCCTAAAACTCATGCGTAGAAACAATAAATTAAATTTATTCTATTTATCAAGTTTTCCTTTTATAAATTATATAATTAAATATAAATTTTTCTGCCTAATTTTTTTACGTGCACAACGATTTCTTTCCTTTTTAACTTTGACTTGTCCTACAATTTTTTTCATAATATTCTACTTATTCTTCTTTATAATTTTAAATTATGAAGTACTAGAAGTTTTTAGTTTATCAGGATTCTTTTTATATATTTTAGGAGTTATTAAATTCTTTTCATATATTTTAGGAGTCTTTAATATAATTAAATAATAAATTAAAAAAATAGTAAAAAGACGTTTTTATCTATTGCAGAGGATTCTAATGTAGGGAAAAAAGGTTCAAACGTCATTTTTAAGGCCCTTCACACTTTTAATATAGTATAGATGTTATAAAGCAAGAAAGAATAAAGAATAAGAGTAGAGAAGAGAGAGTGATTCTTATTTCTTTTCTTGGGGGATGATAGATCATAAGATTGTAAAGCAAGAAAGAATAAAGAACAAGAGTAGAGAGAGTAATTCTTATTTCTTCTTGAGGGATGAAAGATCATCAGATTGTAAATACATGAATAAAACCTCTCTATTTATTGGGAAAATTAACTCCTAGTCTGAGTAAAAGACGGATGCTTCAAAATCTTAATAGATATCAAAGTAGATCTTGATAGACATTCACTATAATGTAAATACATTTCTAACACTCCCCCTTGAATGTCTAATTGGTAGATAATGTGCCTCGTTAAAATCTTACTAGAAAAAACCAGTAGAAAAAAAATCTAGTGAAGGAAAAAGAGTACACATCTCTAATAATACACATTTCGGCTGCCTCATTAAAAACCTTACAAGGAAAACCCAGTGGGACAAAACCTCGTAAGGGAAAAAGAGTACAACGCGTATTAACTCCCCCTAATGAGAGCATCCTTGAAAGTTTGCATCGCGATCTTGTGCACTATCTTCTTAAAAGTTGTAATTGGAGAAGACTTGGTGAATAAATCAGTCACATTGTTAGTTGAACGAATCTGTTGCACGTTAATATCATCATTCTTTTGTAGCTTATGTATGTAGAAAAGCTTTGGCAAAATGTGTTTCGTTCTATCTTCATTTATGAATCCTTCTTTAAGATGTGCTATGTATGCTGAATTATCTCTGTATAAAATTGTGGGTAGATTGTCATATTTCACACCACATTTTTCTCGAATGAGATGTATCATGGACCTCAACTATACACATTCTTGGCATGCTTCATGAATATCTATTATCTCAACATGATTCGATAAAGTGTCTACGATAGACTACTTTATATATCTCCAAGATATGGCAGTATCCCCACATGTGAACACATTGTATGTTTGAGACCGAGATTTATGTGGGTTAGATGAGTACCCAACATCAACATGACCAGTAAGATCGGGACTGCAATCTTTAGAATAAAATAAGCTCATGTGTTTTATCCCATTTTGATGTCTCATAGTAGGAGCAGAAATATACCTTGCTAACAAATTGACTGAAAGGCTATAGGCCTTGTAGTATTTGCAAGGTACATGAGTGCATCAATTGCACTAAGATATGGTACTTCATAACCAATCCAATTCGATATATTTCGAATTTCAGCAAATAATCTATTGCTTTGAAAACTCTCCAAGAGTTCCAATGATGTTCAAGCAATAAGCTTATACAATATAAGAATTATAAATAGGTTTCCCAAAATCTTTTATATGCTTCAAGCAGTTTGAATCCTTAAAAGTTTTCACATAAGTTTTGTCAAGTGACAATATTCAACATTTCATGAGTGATATCTTCAAGTGTCTGGACTGCAAATTAAATAAGTTTTACGCTTACCAAAATGCATCCTTTCATGTCACTTGATAAATGTTTCTACGTCAGCATGCTTAAATAAACGTAGAATTCAGATCCTCGTAATCTTTCACAATATTGCGCCAATATTGTGTCAAAGCTATTGATGATATATCATTTTGTATCGGTTCACAATGCGACATAACATTTTGAGATCTCATCACTTCATTATTTTCAGGCACATGAACCTTACACAAGGTTTCATGAAGTGTTATGTCGTAGGCTCTTCAAGAGTTCATTGCCTTCTTATTATGATTATTTGCTCTTTATTTTTCAAGGACTATTTCATTTGGAACCGATTAGTCTACCACGCTTCACGCATGCATAGACTCTGTCCTTTAGGAATACAAAATAAGAGCACTTGCGCTTAATATGAGATGCTTTCGGCATTTGACTTGAATTATCTTTTGGATGAAAATCTGGTGATAATTCCTAACATATTTCATAGCGCTTATAATCTCCCCCTTATGTTAGGAAAACTAACATACATATTCTACTTCTTTGAGGAATCCATCTTTGTGTATTATGGTATATTCATTAATCGTATACCGCACATCAAAATTATTAGATGGAATAATTGGTTCCCGACCTTGAACCAATTGAGAGGAAAGAAATAATCATAATTTATTGGTCTAATGCATACAAATGCTATTGCAATATATCATATTTTGGACCAATACATGAAGTTTTGTTCTCATTAATAATGGTTTAGCTATTTATCGAAGGCATTCGATGCCAAACCATTATCATCAAGATAACTTTCTTGATTGCACAATCTGAAAATTATGTTCTTAACTCAATTTTATTGAGCAAGCAACTTTATGAATGTCAAACTGCAGGTTGACAATGAATATACATGTGATCATCTTATTGATGCATCTTTTCAACATATCACACGATAGATGAACGGGCCCTTATTCACCTTTTAAAATTTTCACATTTGAAGGGATCCAATCTCAATATTAGTTGGTCCAACCAACTTATCATGAGAACAAATGACATAAACAATTCTTGAAGAATCTTCTAATTCTTCAATATATGCATATCTTCGAGATGTCACAATCGTTCATATCAATTTATGAACTTTTATTCTAGTAAACTCCAAGTTTACCATGACATGTACTTTTTCTTTCGTAAATTTCAGATTTACTATTACATGAATAAATTTCAGATTTACTACTTCAGAAGTAGATTTCAAAATTATTCAACCTCTTTCGGAGGTGAGTTGTGATACAATCACAATCAAGTGCACGTTTTCATTAATACGTTTCTCATTCCCCAGGAATGGAATATAATCGTGCCTTAAGCCTATCAAATTATGATAGCTTATAACCTCTTTCAAGATTTTGCTACTTCAGGAGCAAATCGAGGCATACATATGATGTAGAGAATTTTTCTCTAGCATTTCTTATAATCATATAAGCGTGTGAAAATATCATCACTTTTGATGATCATTATCATATTGTCCCTCCACGCGTATATTCGTGCATTCAATCACTTGTCTTCTTTCAGACATATTATGCACTGCTACCACATACACCTCAAGAATGAAGTAAGTTGTCATATTTCAGACTTATCATATATTGCTACCACATTCACTTCATGGAATGGAGCCTATTCAATGGGTCGAATTTCATGACTTTTCATCAAACACCCATTATTTTGCCTTAGCCATCACAATATCATCAATATGGTGTATTGAGATTCAAACTCAATATTTGATCCATATAAAGACGTCTTAAGCATGAATCGATGAGACGTGAACCCAACATATTATCATCCTTTTTGATAATATTGTTCTTGAGGAATAAATTTAAAATATAAATGGTTCCAAATCAATTATTTTTTTTCAAATTCAATAATAATTATATTATTAGTAACAAAAGACAGATAACATAAGGAATTACTAACCTTGAAATCCTTTAAATTTATAATCTCACCTATTTGGCAGAGTCTCGTGCTAATAACGTGTTATAAAATAATAAAGAACAAAAGTAGAGAAGAGAGAGTGATTCTTATTTCTTCTCTTGAGGAATGATACATCATAAGATTGTAAAGCAAGAAAGAATAAAGAACAAGAGTAGAGAGAGTAATTCTTATTTCTTCTCTTGAGGGATGAGAGATCATCAGATTGTAAATACAATGAACAAAACCCCTCTATTTATAGGGGAAATTAACTCCTAGTCTGAGTAAAAGACGGATGCTTCAAATCCTAATAGATATCAAAGTAGATCTTGATAGACATTCACTATAATGTAAATACATTTATAACAATAGATATAATATTTGAACTTTTTTTTTTACATAAAATATTAATTATAATCTACTTTTTTAATATTTTTCAACTATTTTTAGTAATTTTCAATAATTTCAAAGTAGGTGTAGATATATATTTAGATTTGGGCCTTTAAGTTGTAATATTTGTCCATTAATTGCTAATTAAATGATTCAAAACCCAATATAAACTTAAAACCTAAACTTTTCACTCTTCATCTCACTTTTTAGTTTCAAGAGTGTTTTTCGCTCCTCATTTTTTCATAATTATGGTTTTTCATTAGCACATGAGTGAAAACATATTTGATCTAGTCTTCGACCACAATATAATTGTAAAAACTAAATATTATTAAAAAAATAAAAAAAAACCCAAAAAACTGAAAAACCAGACTAAAACCTAAATCGAAAAAATCAATTTTATGTTGGTTTGATTTGGTTTATAGTTTTAATAAACCGACATGATTGGTTTTTTTTTTTAATAAACCGAACCAACCCGACCTATGTACACCCCTGCCAGCAACAAAGAAAAGAAGTATTGCATGACAAACGCAAAAATGACAATCCATTAAGCACTTGAAACTTCTGGTGGTAAAATATATATGTGCTTACAATAAAATATATGTTATGTTTACATTATTATATTAAAGCGCGGACAATCTTTGAGAAGTACTTTGAGCTTTTGTGCTTCATTAAAAACCTTTGCAATAGACAAAATCATCTGATTTTAAATAATTAAATGTTACACGTGCGAGACATGTAGGTTTAAACTAGTAAAATATTAATAGTGGCGGATGGAGAATTGAAGTATTGGCTTCACATACTTGTATTTGATATGGTGCATAAAAATATGGGATAACTACGTTATTTAGCAAATATAGGTTCCTAATTATCTTATTTAGCCTAAATTTTAATTAATTATAATTTATAGTCTTCTCTTACCTATTAATTATCCTTAATTACAATTCATAATTTCTCTCACTGGCGGAGCTAGAATATATATTAAGGTGGTTGAGAAAAATAATTAAGCACATTAACAAGACTTTAAAAATAAACGGGTCGGGTCAGATATAAGTGCGGCGAATTTGATTTGAGTGAGCTAGATAACGTTTAACTCTACCTCAACTTGAACAACAAAACGAGGAAGTTAAACTTCTTTATTTTGATAGTACAATCTTTAAACTTTTTAAAAATAATTTACATATTTAGAAACTACATAAAAGTACAATAAGTTATCAAAATTGTACTTTACGTTTAAGTTGTTTATACATTAATATGATAAAACTAATATTAATTTTTTCTTAATTTTAAGGAGAAAAGATGTAAATTATTTTAAATCAGTCAAAAGAGATAAACAACAAACAAAAGTATGTAGTATAATTTTGTGAAAAAATAGAAAAAGATGTCAATCATCAAATTAGTAACGATGAAAGTGAGAGAAGAGAAAACAAAAGGGGATAGAACAAGTGAGAGAGAAAGAGAAAACAAAAGGGGGTATAAGAGAGCAAGAAAGTAACTAAGGATTTAATCCAAAAGATTGAAAAAAAACTATGTTATTCAAACTCGAACCCACACGGATTGAGAAATTTTGCACCCCTTCACCACTGAACCAAACTTTAGCCTTTTGGGGTTCAGTACTTAATATATATACCGTAAATCAAAATTTTGATCCTACATATACAATGTAATTTTCCGACGAACGGGGTTCGGTTGAACCCCCTGAATTGTATGTAGCTCCGCCCATGGTTTCTCTATTTCTTTCTCATTTATTTTTTCTTTTCCATTTTTTTCTTTTCTTTTTTCCTTTTTTTTCTTTTTCTTTTTTTCCTTTTCATTTCTTTTTCTTCTTCTTTTTTCCCTTTTTCCTATTTTTCTCTCATTTTTTGTTGTTTTTGTTATATTTTATATTTATTTGTATCATACTATATATTTAAAATAAATTTAGTATTTGTAGTTGAATAGTTTAATTGTGATTATGTATAATTTATCATTTGTATTTGTATACAAAAAAATATATGGATTAATTGTATTTGTTTGGATCTTAAATATAGAAATATGCAATGTGTTATTCAATGCAAATGTATCGTTAGTATTTGTATTTTAAATTGAAAAAATGTACTATTTCCACCCTGAACTATAAACGAAATTGCCGAGACACACTCCAACTTAAAGGGAGTCCTATTACCCCCTAGACTAATTAAATCTGTATTTTTGGCAACCTTAAGGCCTACGTGGCATATATGTGGCACACTGCGTGAATCAACATACTGAAGGTCCATGTAGGCACACGTATGTGCCACGTAGGTACTTAAGGTTGTCAACAATACAAATTTAATTAGTCCAGGGGTAATAGGACCCCCTTTGAGTTGGAGTGTGTCTCAACAATTTCTTTTATAGTTCAGGGTGGAAACAGTACATTTACTCTTTTAAATTTATTATTTGTATTTGTATATAAGCAACTATCATTTTGTATGTGTATGGTTCAAGTTGTATAAACGTGTATCATTTGATGCCAATGTAATATTTGTATTTGTATAATTTATCATTTTATAAATACAAGTATTTGTAGAAAGAAAAATAAAAATTCTTTTTCAATTATTTAAAATATAAATTATCTTGTCAACTATAAATTCAAATACAAACAAATGAAATAAATTAAATTACAAATAAGAATATAGTATGCGGTCAACTTACAAATAAAAATACAAAATAGTTCTTTGCAAATACAAGTGTTCCGATAAAAATAATACACAAATACAAATAAAATGAAACCATAAAATATAAATATAATATCCAGTCAATTATAAAATACAAATACAAAATAATTCCTTAAAATACAAGTGTGAATTGTATAAAATATAAATAATGGTTCAAACTAGCAAACACAAATACAAGTGCGAACTATAAATACAAATACAAATGTGAACTATAACATACAAATACAAGTGCAAACTACAACACAAATACAAGTGCGAACTATAAAATACAAATACAAACAAATTATAACATATAAATACAAGTGCGAACTATAAAATGCAAATACAAATGCGAACTATAACATATAAATACAAGTGCGAACTATAAAATACAAATACAAATGTGAACTAATATATATATATATATATATATATATATATATATATTATCATTTTGTATGTGTATGGTTCAAGTTGTATAAACGTGTATCCTTGATGCCAATGTAACATTTGTATTTGTATAATTTATCATTTTATAAACACAAGCATTTGTAAAAAGAAAAAGAAAAAGAAAAATTCTTTTTCAATTATTTAAAAATACAAATTATCTTGTCAACTACAAATTCAAATACAAACAAATGAAATAAATTAAAGGAAAAAGGCATCGTTTCCACCCCAAACTATACCCGAAAAGTCGAAGCCACACCTAAACTATACTAGTGACCTATTACACACCTAAACTATAAAAAAGTGAAACTATTTGCACCCTGTCAGGCTACCACCACTTGCATGTGGTGTAGTGTTTTACACGCGCTGCCACGTCAGCACCACGTCAGTAAAAAGTATCACTTTTTTATAGTTAAGGTGTGTAATAGGTCACTTATATAGCTTAGGTGTGGATTCAACTTTTCGACTATAGTTTGGGGTGGAACCGATGCCTTTTCCCTTAATATTTTTAGCCGTTTACTTTTGTTATTTAATAGGCTGGACGCGCCTAAAATAAGTGTAACACATGCGCCTAAAATAAGTGTAACACACGCGCCTTAGAATGAGGGTCGCGGGGAGGTAATAATATCACTTTTATATAGTTAAGGTGTGTAATAGGTCACTTATATAATTTAGGTGTGACTTAGACTTTTCTTGTATAGTATGAGGTGGAAATAATGTCTTTTCCCTAAATTAAATTACAAATAAGAATATAGTATGCGGTCAACTTACAAATAAAAATACAAAATAGTTCTTTACAAATACAAGTGTAATGATAAAAATAACACACAAAGACAAATAAAATGAAACCATAAAATATAAATATAATGTCCAGTAATTACAAAATACAAAATAATTCCTTAAAATACAAGTGTGAGTTGTATAAAATATAAATAATGGTTCAAACTAGCAAACACAAATACAAGTGCGAACTATAAATACAAATGCGAACTATAACATACAAGTACAAGTGCAAACTAGCAAACACAAATACAAGTGCGAACTATAAAATACAAATACAAATGCGAACTATAACATACAAATACAAGTGCGAACTATAAAATGCAAAAATGCGAACTATAACGTATAAATACAAGTGTGAATTATAAAATACAAATACAAATGTGAACTATAATATATATATATATATATACAAAAACAGACGCGAACTATCAAATACAAATATAGTTGTATCAACAATACAAAAATATAAATGATGATGTAAATACAAATATGATAAGCAATTATGATATTTTTGTTATTATTCGTGGCTTGTATTCGAATAGCCTATTTTTTAAAAATACAAAAAATATAAGATAGAAAAAAAAAGAGGTACAAAAAAGAAAACCCAAAAGAAAAAAAGAACAAAAAAAAAAGAAAGAAAAATAGAAGATAGAGATAGAAAAAAAGGAAAAGAACGAAAAGAAAGAAATAAAAAACAAAATATAAAAGAAAAGAAGAAAAAACACGAAAAAGAAAAAAAAAATACAAAAATGAAAGAAATAATCGAAAAAGAAAAAAAATCAAGAGGTAAAAAAAAATCAAAAAAAGGAAAATAAAAAAAAATAAAAAAATGATGGTAAATACATATACAATGCGCGGTTATGATGTTTTCATCATCATTCATGGCTTGTATCGATCCAGTCATATTTTTCGAAAATAAAAAAATATAAAATATAAAATGTGATTAATGTATTTATATTATTTATGAATACAAACTATTGAGTAAAAGCGAATACAACAGATGTGAATTGAATACATCGGTTATAAATGATAATATTGTAAAGTGTGACTATGAAAAGCGGGCTTTGTGCCAAACAATTGCTCTTTTTGAATCTTTCCCTAAAAATATATGTGGAAATTTTAATCCATAGTATATTATGAATGGGTTAATTGGTAATAAATTCTTTACTATAATAAATAGTAGATTAGAGATGTACATGATTAGATTGGCTTGAATTTTTTAAATATCAAATCAAATCATTTACGTTGGATTTTTAAATTTATAAATCAAATCAAACTAATATAATTTAAAATTTTCAACTTCAAGTTTTTTCAGATTTTTAGTTTTTTCGAATTTTTTGAGTTTTGTTTGAATTTTTCCGATAAAGTCTTCACACAAACATATAATTAACTTGTGCTTTAAATATTTCTTTAGTCCAAGCAAGATGAAACTATCTTAGACATTCCTTAAAAAAATAACACTAAATATTAAATTTTTAAAAATTAGGTTATGTACTTATAAAAAATAAAGAATAAGTATCCAACGATATTGTCATTTCTAATGTTTAGTTGAATACTTTTATTAGCATTAGTATTGATTTGGATTTTATTTGAGTGACTAATATTTATGGTCTATAAAACTTTTTGGATCATTCAAAATTTTAAGTATAAACTTGATATAATATGTCGAAAGATAAAAACAATGAATTAGTTTGAGAAATATTTAATAAATTAAATCATAGTAAATAGTTTTACATATTAAATATTCTAAAACTTATACAAATGTAATATCGGGTTGGTTCAATTCAATCTGATGTTTTTTAATTAAAACAAAATCAAATCAATTATAGTCGGAGTTTTTTCCAACACCAAACGAAGGCAAACTAAATCATTAGTCATTTTTATTTATTTTACTCGATTTGCAGTTTGATGCAATTTGCGATTCAATTTGTTCACCCCCATAGTAGATTATGAATTCATAATTTCAAAAAATGTAAGGGATTTAGTTTTAAAAATCTAACCGTAAACCTATCAAAGAAAAAATTTAGGGCTACATCTAGGGTTACCGACTGTCGTAGGAAGGTCAAGGAAGAAAATATTGGAGTTAATCACAATACTAAAAAAGTGTAAATTAATGGAGATTTTTCTACGGATTATATATGAAAATTCACAGGTAATCTAATTTTCTGCAAAATTTTTCTACTAAAAGAATTCAATGAAAAAACCTTTGTGGGTAATTATTACCTGCGAATTTTTAAATTTCCAAATATGTTACATGGAAATTTTGAAAATGCATGTAAGTTATCTACAAATTTTCTTGCAGAAATATCTAAAAATTCACAAAACAAATTGGATAAAAATTCATGAAAGAAAGTATATTACTTGCAGATTTTCAAAGGAAAAATTCCGCAATTATTTTATTTTCTAATTCAATTTATTTATATTTATTGAAATAGCCTACCCCTCTTTTCCATATTATATATCCACCCCATGTTAGTTGTTTTTAATTTAATTTTCTTATATTTATTTGTTATTCCTTAATATCATTACACAACTTACTATACACAAAGCAAACACACAATTCGCTTAATTTCTCCAAGGCTAACATCCACTCAAAATCTCACGAGTTATCTGTTAAAATATTTGTAAACACGTAAATTTAACCCTTTTAGACATCAATTTATCTCATTACCCCGCACCCATATCAAGCACCTCACCCCATTTGATACTTTCCCCACTAAAAAACAAAATAACAAATTTACAACAAATTCATAACAACTTTGGACACCTTACCCTTACCCTTACCCACCCCCTACCCTCTACCCCACATACCTATACCTTACCCCACGTACCCCTTCTCCCAATACCCCAACTCACATTTTTTTTCCATAACAGTTTTACATGGTCACACAGATTATTCACACACCCAATCCTCCACTCCATATAGGCATAAACACACAAATATACCCACATCCTCCTCCATTGATATACACACACAACGTACAAAAGAGAGGGAGAGGAAGAGCAATGGAGAAATTCCTCCATTAACGTCAAAAACACACATACACAGAGCTAGGCACACACACAAAAACTCATAAAGAGAGGAGAAGAGATTAGAGAGAAAAAAATAGTGAAGGAACGAGAGAAAGAGTGAAAATCAACGAGGACGGTAAAAAATGAGCATGAATAGTGGGAAGCCGACGTGAACATTGAATAGTGAAAGGAATAGGGGAAGAACATTTTTTTTCGGTGAAGTTATCACCGGAATAGTAGCCTTATCACAGAATTCGACCACCCCTCCCCAAAATCCAAGGGAAAACTTGATCCATTTCTTTTTCTGCCATTGTGGTTACTGTTACGACGTTAGAAACCCATCGAAAAAACATAACTAGCTTAAATCCTGCCATAGGTAGCAAAATCAGCTCCCAAATCAATTGAACCCGACCCATTTCAGTCTAATTTTGATGAAATTTACCGGGAACGAGCGAAACAGTGACTATGTGCATAAAATCGGGTACGGTTTCTCTTTACATCACAATTCTAGTTTGGTTTTGGCGAGAAATAGTAAAGGGTGTATATCGAGGTTAGTTTGTTCGTTTTGTTGAGGTTCGGTTTGAGATATTCGACGAGGTTCTACTCGGAAAGAGCAATTACACTTGAAAAAGCTTAAATTTGAGGTCCATTTCTCCTCTCTTTCTCTATTTTTATCTTGAATTTTAATTGTTGTTGTGGGTGTGAATGGGTTATGTGTTTACCATGCTTGGATCTTTTTTGTATGTATGTAGTTGATGTTGGATTTGGATGTTAAAAATTGAAAAGAGAAAATTGAATTGATAGCCGAAGAATTGTCATTGATTGAGAATGAAATTTGGGGAGGGATTGACCTTGATAAAAGTGAACATGAATTTGTTTTGATTCATTAATTGTTGTTTGATTTGAAATGGACGTCAATTTTGTCGAACTCGATAGCATCATATCTTTAGGTCGAGAATTGATAGGCAAATCATAGGTTTGGGGTAGGCAAGCCTTAGGATTTTATATTATCGAATGTGTGAATGCTTGTGTTGAATGATTTTTCTATCACTTTTTTTTAAATATATTTATTTTTCGGGGATGCCCCGAGGTCACACACATATATATATATATATTCATTGGGGAATGCCCTACGGTACTCTGTATTCGAAAGATTGATCGTGATCAAGGCATGAGGCATCGGGTAAAGCATAGTTAGGTAGTTAGAACAGTTTAGGGTTTCATTTCAACATTCTTTATTTTGGTTTGTAATAACTTGGACTGGACACTAATTTTTGGAGTTTTGACTGTTTAGTTGTTTGTTTTCTTGTTGTGTGTTTTATTTGATTTATGCATTTTGTAGTGTCATACTAGCCGGTATACTCTACGAAACGACCGTGGTCGAACCATGAGACCGAGGGTTCTCAGTCAAAAGAATTCCTTAATCAGAATCTCTATTCGCGGACCAATTTTTAAAGAGTCAAAGATCATTTTGAAAAATGATTGTCAAAGGTGACTTGGGACACCAGATTTATGCCAAGTGGCGACTTTGAATTTAATTATAAAAAAATTCTTTTTCAATTTTTTTTTATCCTTAGTCACTTTGATAAATAAAATCTTTTTTGAACTTAAAATAATAATTTTTTAGTAAAGAAAGGGGTGTGACAGCTCGACTCCTGACTTGCAATTTCATCACCTTGTTGACTTTCAACTTTTTCACCTTGTTGACTTTCAATTTTTTCACCTTGTTGACTTTCAATTTCTTCACCCTGTTCTTCAGGCGGGCTTCCGACTTGCAATTTCATCACCTTGTTCTCTAAGTGAGCTCCCAACTTGCAATTTTCTTTCCCTATTCTTCAGGCGATCTTCCGACTTTCAATTTCATCACCCTGTTCTCCGGGTGAGCTACTAACATGAAATTTCATCACCCTGTTCTCCGGGGAGGCTCCTGACTTACAATTTTCTCACCCTGTTCTTCAGGTGGGCTCCTGACTTGCTATTTCATCACCCTATTCATCGGACGGGCTCCTGATTTGCTATTTCATTACCCTATTCTTCAGGTGGTCTCTTGACTTGCAATTTCATAACCCTATTCTCTAGGAGGGCTCCTGACTTGCTATTTCATCACCTATTCTCTAGGTGGGATCCTGACTAGCTATTTCATCACCCTATTCTCCAGGCGTGTTCCTGACTTGCAATTTTCTTACTTTGTTGACTTTCAACTTCTTCACCTTATTGACTTTCAATTTCTTCACCTTGTGAAGAAAGTCAACAAGGTGAATAAATTAAAAGTTAACAAGGTAAAGAAGTTGAAAGTCAACAAGGTGATGAAATTGCAAGTCAGAAGCCGAGCTGTCACACCTTTTTTTTTACCTAAAAAATTATTATTTTAAGTTCAAAAAGGGTTTTATTTATCAAAGTGAATAAAAATAATTATTTTTTTTAAAAAGTTTTTTTTACAATTAAACTCAGAGCCGCCACTTGGCATAAATTTGGTGTATCAAGTGACCTTTTAAAAACAATTTTTGACTCTTTAAAAACTGATCCACGAATAAGGATTTCAATTAAGGAATTCTGTTGACCGGCGGAAATGTGTTAGGCATCCCTCGATTTTGTGGTTCGACCACGGTCGCTTCGTGGAGTATATCGTCTAGTATGACACTATGAAATACATAAATCAAACTAAACACACAACAAGAAAACAAACAACCAAACAGTCAAAAGTTCAAAAAATAATGTCTAGTCCAATTTATAACAAACCAAAATAAAAAATATGGAAATGAAAACCTAAACCATTCTAACTACCCTAACTTTGTATTACTGGTGCCTCAGACCTTGATCACGATCGGTTTTTCAAATACAAAGTGTCGCAGGGCATTCCTTGATGAATATATACATGTGACCTCGGGGCATCCCCAATGAATAAATACATTTGAAAAAGTGATAGAAAAATCATTCAAAACAAGCATTCACACATTTGATAATATAGAATCCTAAGGTTTGCCTACCCCCAACCTAAGATTTGCCTATCAATTATCGACCTAGAAATATGATACTATCGAGTTCGACAAAATTGACGTCCATTTCAAATCAAACAACAATCAGTGAATCAAAAACAAATTCATGTTCACTTTTATCAAGGTTAATTCCTCCCCAAGTTTCATTCTCAATCAATGATAATTTTTGGCTATCAATTCAATTTTTTCTTTTCAATTTTTAACATCTGAATCCAACATCAACCATATACACACAACAAAGATCCAAGCATGGTAAACACACAAGTCATTCACACCTACAACACTAATTAAAATT
Source organism: Capsicum pubescens (assembly GCA_030864215.1). Classification (NCBI taxonomy): domain Eukaryota; kingdom Viridiplantae; phylum Streptophyta; class Magnoliopsida; order Solanales; family Solanaceae; genus Capsicum; species Capsicum pubescens. The sequence goes on from CM061538.1 coordinate 232,766,781, forward strand.
CAAGATTAAAATAGAGAAAGAGATAAGAAATGGACCTCAAATTTAAGCTTTTCAAGTGTAATTGTTCTTTTTGACATGAATCACATCAAAGATATCAAACTGAACCTCAAAAAAATGAACAAACCAACCTCGATAAATGCCCTTTACCGTGTCTCGCCAAAACCAAACCAAAATCGTGAAGTAAATAGAAACTGTACCCAATTTCAGGCACAACTTCACTTTTCCCTCATTCCCAGTGAATTTTCTTGGAATCATACTGAAATGGGTTGAGTTCAGTTGATTTGGGCACCGATTTTGCTATCTCCGGTGGGATTTAAGCTACTTATGTTTTTTAGTGGGGTTTTGACATCGTAACAGTGACCACGGTGGAAGAAAATGAAATGGATTGAGTTTTTTGTTGAATTTTAGGGATGGTTGGCTGGATTCTTTGATAGGGCTACTATTCTGGTGACAACTTCAACAAAAAATATTATTTCCCCCCTATTCCGTTCAATGTTCAATGTTCACTCTGGCTTTCTACTGTTCATGTCTATTTTTTTTACTGTTCATGTCAATTTTCACTCCCTTTCTCGTTTCTTCACTGATTTTCTTTCTCTAATCTCTTCTCCTCTCTCTGTGTATTTCTCTGTGTGTGCCCTGCTCTGTGTGTGTACATTTTTTATGTTAATGGAAGAATTTCTCCATTACTCTTCCTCTCCCTCTCTTCTGTATGTTGTGTGTGTATATCAATGGAGGAGTTTGTGGGTATATTTGTGTGTTATGCCCATATGGAATGGAGGAGAGGGTTTGTGAATAATCTGTGTGACCATGTAAAACTGTTGTAGAAAAAAAAACATAAGTTGGGGTATTGAGGGAGGAGTACATATGGTAGGGTATGGGTATGTTGGGCAGAGGGTAGGGGATTGGGTAAGAATGAGGTGTCCAAAGTTGTTATGAATTTGTTGTAAATTTATTATTTTATTTTTTAGTGGGGAAAACATAAAATGAGGTGGTGTGCGTGATTTGGGTGCCGGGGAATAGGATAAATTGACCTTTAAAAGGGTTAAATTTACGTGTCTACACATGCCCCTCCTTGGTTATACACACAAAGTGTTTTCATACAATGAAGTAGACAACGAGACAGAATTTGACCCGATTATTATTCAAAAAGAAGGAAAAGAAAGATAGAGTGCAACCGAAACTGTATTTTGGGTATCCTACCTATCCTATGTTATTTGGGAATCAAGTCACATGTAGTTCCCAAAGTTGAAAAGAAAAAAGACTATACCGAGTTAGAGAGTCGAGTGAGGTCCTGTTGAGGTTTTGGTTCGCGGCTTTGTCATCACATAAAAAATAAAAATTACAAGTTAAAAAGATAAATGAAATTACAAAAGTCTTATCTACGCAACTTTTTTTTACTCTTGACTTGAGTCTTCAATGCTTTCAAAAGTGATAAAAGATCTAATCTTCTTAGGGTTGAACTTGAGAATAATTCTTTCTCCATAGAAAATCTGGTATTGGAGTTAGACTCAAAAATGGAACATGCTCTGCATGTGGTACTTCTAAATTCGAACTTGAACTTGAACTTGAAAATCTTCACCTTATTCTCCAAGTAAACTCCTGACTTTCAATTTCTTCAACCTGTTCTCCAGGCAGACTCCTGGTTTGCTATTTTATCACACTATTCTTTAGGCGGGCTTCCGACTTGTAATTTCATCACCCTATTCTCCGAGCGAGCTTTCGGCTTGTAATTTTCTCACCTCATACTCCAGGCGGGCTTCTGACTTTTAATTTTATTACCCTGTTCTCCATGTAGGATCCTGACTTGTAATTTCCTTACCCTATTTTGTATGTGGTCTCCTGACTTTTATTTCATCATCTATTCTCCAGGTGGGCTCCCAACTTACAATTTCATCATCTAGTTCTCCAGGAAGGCTCCCAACTTATAATTCCTCACTCTGTTCTTCGGGCGGGCTCCTGACTTTCAATTTTATCATCCTGTTCTCCGGGTGAGCTCCCGACTTGCAATTTCATTACCCTGCTTTTCGGGCGGGCTCCCTACTTTCAATTTCTTTTTATTTCCTCACCCTGTTCTTCAGACAGGCTCGTGATTTGCTATTTTATTTCCCTATTCTCCAAGCGGGCTCCCAACTTTTTATTTCATCGCCCTATTCTCCAGGCAGGCCTCAACTTGATATTTCGTCACCCTATTCTCCAAGCAGGCTCTTGACTTGCTATTTCATCACCCTATTATCCAGACGGACTCCTGACTTGTTATTTTATCATCCAATTCTCTAGACGAGCTCCTGACTTGCAATTTCATCACTTTGTTGACTTTCAACTTCTTCACCTTGTTGACTTTAAATTTCTTTACCTTGTTGACTTTCAATTTCTTCACCTTGTTCTTTAGATGAGCTTCTGACTTATAATTTCTTCACCCTGTTCTCTAGGCGGGCTCCTGCAATCAAAGTCAAAACTAGAATGAAAATTATCTCAAACAAAGATTATGATAAAAAAGATTCCATTTTTTTTAAATAAAATCTCATTTTCTAGGAGGGTCCTAAAGTGAAGTTCCAAATAACATGAATTAAATTTTTTATCCCCAGTTTATCATCAACAAACTTTTGTGGACGTCAAACCCAATCACAACTACTAGAAAAATGCATAATGCAAATGTGGATCAAGACTCTGATCAATAAATACATCTCTTGAGGATAAAATTAAATGATCAAGACCAACAAGTGCGTCTCTTAAGAGTAAAAGTAAGAGATTCTGATTAAAAAGTGCATTTTTTAGGATTAACAACTTAAATCGGGAAGTAAACTTCCTAACCATGAAACATAAAATACCAAATTAGAAAGTGTGTCTCTTAGGGGTACAAGATGATGAGTTTCACCATAATTGTGATTATCAAACCTGTGCAATAACATTGCCTCTTGTATTTGCAGAAGTGAGGAACTATAGCCTTTGATATTTAAGCTCCGAAGTCCTTCATTTAAAGGTAACATGTGTTCCTGTTTCATCAAAGAAAACTTATGAGTGTAAAGACATGGTGGTTGGTTTGTGGCTTTAGTTTTTGAGGCAATCGCTGTTGCATTTGTCATATTTAATCTTGCTTTTAACTATTGACATATGTCATTGTCTTGCTACACCATTGATCCAAACTCAGATTATTAAGAGTGATTCTAAAACAAACACCGTATCTCCGTTTTGCTATGTCTCTCAGACAAACCTTTTAAATATTGGTATTTTCACGAATCCTCAAACTTTCCTGTTGACAAAATTTTTTGTAGGCCTTGTTTCGTCTTACAATCATGTTTCTTTCTTGTGCTGACCTTTTGTCTTGGTTTGTGCGATTGAAGAAGTTAATAACAAGGTTTGAAATCTTTCCTTATTTGTTTTGACATGGATTTGGCTCAAAGACATGAGAAAAGTGACAATGATTTTTTATTTGGATAACAGACTCAAGGGAATAAAAATAGAAATATAGAGAATAAAGAAAAGACAATGAGTGTCCCTATTTTGAAAACGAAGAAAAGAAAAACTTATCTGAAAATGAAAGTCGGTTCTAATGATTATGACATGCATTTAAAATTAAGTTGCCTGATCTTTCCATCCAAACTTTATCAATTGTTGTTGAGTTAATGACCTTGAAACTGAGTTTCTTCTTTATGCTCATTTTACTCATAGACCTTATTCGACTAGTGATGCCTTGAAGGGTTTTCACCAACAAACCTCTTTCATTTTTATTTCTTTTAGCTCATCATTGTCCTATGGTGTCTGTGAGGGGTTTTACCAATAAGACACTCTCATATTTATTGCTCTCAGCTTACCATCACCTTCCGGTGCTCGTGGGCATTTTCGCCCATACGACTCTCATTTTATTTCTCACAATCGTCTTACGGTTCCCGTAAGGATTTTCACCAATAAGACTCTCTTAGTTTAATTTCTCTCAACTTAACATCGCCTTACCGTGCTCCTGAGAATTTCACCAATAAACTCTTTCATTGTTATTTCTCTTAATTCACAATCATTTTGTGGTGCCCGTAAGAGTTTTCCCTAGTAAGACTCTCTCATTTAATTTCTCCTAATTTCTTGTGTTGATGAAGACAAGTAATACCCAAAATGTATCATTATATTCATTGCATGCTTAGCCCTAACATTCTCAAAAATTGATCTGAAGGTCGTTCTTTGGTTGTAATGTGTCTTTTGAATAAGGTTAGAAAGAAAGGATGAAATGAGGCTCAAACGACACTTCAAATGGGTGAGATTTACAACTTTTGGAATCAACTCAAATAATGAAAATTAGCTCATGCCCTAGTTTCTTTTGACTGGGTAATTCAAAATCGTTTATTTAGTTAGACCGAATCCAGAGTAGGGTTGCCTACCTGTCTCACCCTCGAAAGAGGAGAATTAGGTCAAACGTAGTTTTAGCAACTCGTTCTTTTTCTTGATTTTGATTTTATCTCTTCTCTTTTTTCTTTTGGGACTTTTCTGACTCTATTTTTCTTGACGCACTTATCTCCCCTTCCTTTTTGGGGAAAAATATGTGAAAAATATTTGTACCTAAGCGAAATTTACAGTTACGCACCTTGAACTTTGCGGGGGTCCTATGACCCCCCTAGACTATTTTTTATCGTATTTAACCAACATATATTTGCCCTTTATCAAACATTTTTTCTCACGCACTCAATGTGCGTGAAATACATGCAGTGGTTCAAGTGCCAAATATATGTCAGTTAAATACGATAAAAAAAATAGTCTGGGGGGTCATACGACCCCCGCAAAGTTTATGATGCAAAACTGCAAATTTTGCCAAAGTATAGGTATTTTTCGCACCTTTTTTCTTTTTTTTACTCACTTTCTTTGTTTATGAACTTTTCCTGATTCTATATTTTTTCGCTCGACACTTATCTTTTTTTGTTGTTGAAATTTTGCTGAATCGAACTTGATTCCAAAAGAGGGGTACGAAAGAAAATAGAACTAAGGATCAAAAAGTATAAACAAAGAATGACACCATGTTTGGATAGCAGAATGAAATGCCTTCGTCATATCAATCCTTAAAATACAAGTACAAAGCATGCAATATGAAAGTGGAAGATGAATATCACTTATACCATCTTTTATCCAATACTAACTATAACTGAGCATGTGTGTTACTTCTTCTTATTCACTTTTCAAACATACAACTCCATCTTTGTTGTACACACGTCACATTGGATGACTCATACTTTAGTGGAGCAAAATTTTCTTTTTTCTCTCTTAACAGAAGATCATGCATCCACTATTTGATCCAATTCAAAATGTTTGAGATGTGTCTTTCAATTGACAACCAATTTATTCCCGAAGTAATTGTTGCAATCTATTCAAGTGAGACATCAACTCGGTCACTAAATGTCTCAACACTCTACCTATTTTCTTAGATGTTTTTTTCTAACTTTAACATTTTAATTCCAAGCTTCATGATTTAACTGAATTTTAAGACCGGGTTGAAAATTCCACACGCATGTCATATCACTAGAACCAACATAAAATATACTACTCCCTCCATTTAAAAAAGAATGACCTACTTTGACTTGGCACAAAGTTTTAAAAAATAAAGAAGACTTTTGAATCTTGTGTCCTTAAATTAAAGTTGTGTCAAATGTACCAAAATGCCCTTTAATCTTGTGGCCCTAAACATGCCATGTGAAAAGTTGAAATTAAAGTATTGCCAAAAAAGGAAAGGGGTCATTCTTTTTGAACGGACTAAAAAGAAAAGTAGGTCATTCTTTTTGAAACGAAGGGAAACAAACAAACAAACAAATAACACATATTTAATAAAACAAAAAGGGGTCATTCTTTTTGAAACGAAGGGAAACAAACAAACAAACAAATAACACATATTTAATAAAAAAAAAAGGGATACTACATTTAGTTGAAAGAAAAGACAGAAGGGTTTCAACATAAACGATAAAGAGACAAAACAAGATAGATCCCGAACTACAGCCGTGAAATAATTTGGATAACAAAAAAGAAAATAAAAAAAACTACCAAAACCCCTTCCTAGGAAGGAGGGGAGCGGCTTCCCCATTGCTGAGCTTGACATCTTAGTCACTGGTTTGCACATCAACATGACTAGAGCTTTTGTCATCATAAAATACATTTACCTCAACAAATAAATTTTGGATCCCCGTTCTTAACTAATTGCTTTACACGTATTGTGCATTATCGTATGTTGGTGAAGGACTCTGTAAGACTCTCGTAGTGTCAATGTATTGCTCTACAATTAATGTTTCTTGAATTATCCTTTCTATTTCTCTTTTCAAAGCACGAAAACCTTTAATACTGTTACCCTACAATCAGAATGATATGTACATCATACACTAGGATCAAATTTTTTTGAATGTGGGTCAGGAGAATACCCAAGAAGATGAGTGATCATGCCCTGTTGTCTCAATTTTTGAAACAAATTGGTATATGATTCCCAATTGATGTGAAATTATCCTTTGATTTCCTACTTTTTGCAGACTCTAGCTTAGGTTGAAACTTGAATTTAGAGGTACTTTGATAAATATGGGGAGTTGAGGACAATTTTGAGGGATCGGTGCATGTCATTGTGGATAAGAAGATGGATGAGTATACAGGTATGCATTGTTCAAAGGATACCGAGAAAGGGGATTTGAATATCTTGGATTTCGGAGAGAGAAACTTTGTTGCGGGTGAGTATGCGAATCTAGTGTATAAGCTCGGGTTTGAGGATGACGGTGTTGGTTAGTTGGTCCTCTCGATCTTTGTTGTGTCCCCATCATAACAATAGCTATATTTTCTACTTTTTTCCTTTAGTTCCCCTCAATTGATTGCAATATTGTTCCAAGTGTTTCACAGAATCCGTGTGCCAATCATGCACCTTAAATTTTAGTATCTCAAAGCTTGGAGGAAGGTTAACACTTGAAGACATACCCTCATCCTTAAATGAAACATCTTTATAACCTGCAATTCCTAGAGAATTTTTCATAACCTTTTCAACACCTTTCCTTTTTCTAACCATTTTCTCTTGCTCTTCTGCCGTGTCAGACTTCTTGGCAAGAAATTTTGATGGTCTATTTAACTTAAATGTAGGCTCAGGATTATAGCAGTGATCATCAAGAGTATTAAACATAGACTCACTAGAAGATTGGGAAAGCAAAACCGTTGGGTGGATAGACAAAGTGGGAGCCTTAGAAGAGTGTTGATCAACAAAAGCACATACGGTAGTTAGTTTTGTCAATGTGGTAGGTTTATACTGAGGAGATAGAGAATGAGTAAAGCAAATATTGGAATGTATTTGACATGGAGTAAATTTTGATGCATGTTGTGGTGCGTCAACAATAGTAGAAAACCAATTTTGCGATATTGGTGGAAAACTAAAGGTATTTGTATGGTCAATAGCAGAGAATGGACGAGAAGAAAACCCACTAGCCCAAGCTCGGTGAATTTCTGTCATTTTATGTCTTAGTCTCAAAATCTCTTGCTTTAAACTTTCATTTTCCTGACTCTTTTTCTGATCCATGATGTCACTATCAATATCCTTGTTGGACACGACTAACTCTTCCTTAGACTTGATGTACTATGGACGACCAACTAAAATGCCACAAACCAACCACCTTAAACTAACTGAACAAATGAGATAACAAATGCGTTAGAATTCAACACTTTTTTAGAACCCTTTTTTTTCTTTTTTTTTAAAATGATCACCGAACCCTAGAAGGACGCCTACGTATCTCACCCCGAGAGAGGAGAATCAAGTGTACATAGTTTGTGAAGTTTGACCACAAAATGACCAATTAAACTCTTTTTTTTTCATAAAACTTTAGAAGAAAAGAAAATAACAAATTATCAAAAGAATTGACGAAAATCTTTTTGAATTTTTCAGGTTTAAATCTCCTATGCAAAATAAAACCTGTGATTATCAAAGAAAAATCTTTTTGTATTTTCATATGAAGACATGCATTGCTTAACTAATCTAGTACCAAATGATCTTTGTTTTCATATGAAGAAACATGTAAAACAACTAATCAAAAAGAATAGTAAAGAATTTTTTTTCTTTTTTCAAAAGATATTTATTTACACAATCTTTCTAAATTTTGATTCTGAATTTTATACAAAAATGAAATAAAAAATTATCAAAAAAAATATTTTTATATTTTCAGATGAACACTACAAGAAACATGACTTATTATAGCAACATTTAGTGGCGACCCTATTTGTTGCTACAAAAAATTCATATTCAGTGGCGACACATGTTGTCGCCGCATAATATAAACTTTTAGTGGCAAGTTTTCTTGACTCGCAACTAATATGCATCACTAATTCTGAAATTATCAATTTCCGCTAATACCAAAATTTTGGCTCCACATTTTTAGTGGCAACTTGTCAATAGTCGCCGTTGAATGTCATTTTGGGGTGACCTAGTCGCTGCTATATTAATTCAATTGATTAATTTATTTAAAAATAAAATAAAAGTTATAAGTTGAAAAAATAGAAAAAGCAAAAGTCGTATATGTAGTTTTTAGATTTTCTCTATTTCTCTCTCAAATTTTTTGAGCTTCTCTTGATGAATCTTCAATTCTTCATTACTTAAACTCTCAATTCTTGTAATACCACAATATTTGAGTCAAATCTTACACATGCAACAACCCTAATTACAAATAGTACTCCACCTGGTATGAGCTCAAATTTCTTTTTCGATATATATATTTTACAAATTTCACCTGTAATTTCTTTAACCCATTTAAAAATATTATGAAGTAGAAGGACGAACGAAGAGAGTTCATAGTTTGAAATCAAAATTTGGTAAGCCATTCGAAGTTGTGAAGCTTTGAAATTGTTTGAAGCTTTGAAGGTACAATTTATGTTTATCCCTAATTTTATTTTTGGTAATTTTTTGATTCTTAATCTCGACAGTCGTCTCTGAGTTATCTCTTTCTATGGTTAAGCTGAATGTTCATGTAACACCCCATATTCAAGTACATGTATTGGCGTATTCAAGTACGTGTATTGGTCTTATTTATATGGAATTAATTTTTTTTTTATTTATACCGGAATTTGCCCGTCGATGGTTCCATGCGAAGGTTATTGAATAAGCTTTCCAACGATATAAAGATTTTCAAAAATGGATAGGTTTCAGATATAATCGAGCACGTTCGAAACTATAAAACGGTGGCCGGGATATTTGGGAATAGTAAATGTGCAGGAAAATTTCCTGCACACAAACTACTGAGGCCAGCCGAATTTTTGGGTCGACTTCGAATGATCATAACTCCCTTAATATAATGAACTGGGAGAGATGAAACCTATGAAAAGAAAGATCTTTGAGTCTTCTTTCCAATGCAATTGGTTTCATCCAAATCCAACGTCTGAGTAAGGAGTTATACTCGTTTTACTTCAGCCTATCAAAACAGATTTTTAGGGTCAACTTCAAACGTCCATAACTCCTTGTACAGGACGAACTGGGTGTCCTACTTTATATGAAATGAAATCCCTTTGAGTTATCTTTCCAACGATACCAATTTCAGCCAAATCCTATATCGGAGCAAAGAGTTATGGTCGATCTACTTTAGCTTATCAAAACAGTCCACCAAAGAACAAATTTGACATTATTTAAATTTTAAAGGCATTTTGGTCATTCCCTATTATATTATGGACGGAAATATGTGTATATATACATGTATATGAGTTCAAAAACTCATTTTCATCATCAATCATTGATAAAGAACAAACCCTAGCCAAATTTGACCTTTAAATTACTTTTGATTCAATCGTAGAAATTCCAAAGTAATCCGATAACTGCGTTTGTCATCTCGAGAGCTTCGAACGACACCTATTATTTGTGCAAACAGGATTGCATAATCAATAGGTGAATTCTAAGATATGAATATTGTTTGCCTTTGTTCTTTTCCATATGTATATGTGTGATAGAGGATTATATGTATTGGTTGTTATTGAAAGGTGATGAAAATAGGGTTATGGACTATTTTGCAGGGTTTGGTTGTATTGAATTGTGGAAGGTGGATATGGTAATTGAGTTATGGAAGGTGGATATGGTGATATACTATTGAATTGATGATTATTTATGTCTATGGCTCAATTTGGTTTAATGGATTGGTTGGAAGGATAAATGAATCCAAACTTGATATTGGAGGATGTTGTATGAATATGCATGGCATGTGAATGTAATTGGAGTATAAGAGGGTTAAGTGACATCCTTTATGGTGTAATTAAGGCTTACTACTTAACCACTAGTTTGGTGAATTCAAATAATTGAATTGTGACGTTTGGTCGCTAATACTAGATTGCTATATATGTTCATTGTAGATAAGTAATCCGAAAAGACGAGAAGTCCATTTGGGACTAGTATTGAAGGTTGACAGTCAGGTATGTAAAGCATACTCTATACCATATCTTTGGCATGAAAGTGAACAATTGTTCTATTAAGAAAGTTTTCAAAGTTATTCAATAACATGTGATCCATAATGGTTTTGTATGATGTCCTACGTTACCAATGAACTTGTTTCCACCCTATAAGATGTCAAGAAATTCCAATACTTACTTGTTTTCCAAATCTTACATGTTTATTGCACTAATGAATGTCAGAAGGTATCCGGTTACTCAAACAAGATCCATGTGCTATTAATGAATCCAAAACGTTTTATTGATATACCAATAAGTTCCTACTTCATTGTTATGGCATTGATGACTCCAAAACACTTCATTAATGTGCCAATGAGTTCTTACTTCATTGTTATTTCATTGATGGTCTATTTATATGTCTCTTATTGATGTATCATTGTTTCAAAGTATCAAAAATGTTGTGGCGACCGAAATAAAAATCTCAAAGATTAATTGAACTAAGTGATGGAAGTTCTCTCTTATCGGGTGGTATCCCAGGGGCATAAGCCTATCATGGGTCGATCCCTATTTATGTGTTTATGGGTGGTATCCCAGGGGCATAAGCCTATCATGGGTCGATCCCAGTTGATATGTACTGGAGGCAGCCTAATGGTCACAGTACAGTACAGTAATGATTACAAAGATGATAAGAACGAAGGTAAAGTGATTGAATAAATGCAATGTACAGGTTGTCACAAGTTCTAGTAAGTGTGGTCCACTCCTATTACGATTTATTCACTTGTTTCTGATTTCTATTGAGCTCCTATATCATATGTGATTATCTACAGCTTTACATACTCAGTACATATTTCGTACTGACGTCCCCCACGGGGGACCTGCATTTCATGCTGCAGGCACAGGTACCTCAGCTCATACACCGCACAAATAGGAGCCAGGATATCCAGCTGCTTTTGGTGAGCTCCAGTTTGCTTCGGGGCTTTCCGTGTCATATCCAGTCACTTTTGGTATTGTATAGAAGTTAGTTATATGGCGGGGTGTCCCGACCTTAGTTAAACTCTGTGTATTATTTAGAGGCTTTGTAGACCTAATGTACAGTCAAGGTGGTGTTTTGTTAGTAGACGTGATGGCTCCAACGGCCAAGTATTGTATATGCATATATAGGTGTGCTCGAGCTTATATAGGTGATTATTTCCTTTTATATGCGTCATGATGTTGTCCGAATTTCGGGTTGTCATAGAGGTATGCATGGAAAGTATAAGGTTATGAGATGGTTATCCCGGGCCTCCTCGGTTACGGGTGCCAGTCCGCCCCAATAGGATTTGAGGCGTGACAGTTCACTTCTGAAATTCTCGAATTTTTGATGTTGTTATTGCGATTATATGTTATTAGTCCATTGGGTATCTTAAATTCAGTGTTTTAGCAGAGGAAAAAACTTCTTCTGAGGTTAAAATTTTTTGATTTTTAATTTTCAAGATGTATTTAATTTTCAAGGTCAAAATTCCATCTCCTTTGCCTTTTTTTTGGTTTATGTTTCAAAGGTGAAGATTGCAGGTTTTAGGATGTAGAATCGAGTGAAGCTTTTGTCTGTTTGTTTATTTCTATTGAATGCTTGAATACGTTTTCAAAATGAATGTTTTGGTAGTTGTTGTTGTAGGAGTATGTAGTGTTGTAGGAATTATGTGATTTAGCAGTTTTGTAAGTCAAAATTTTGTCTTTCATTTAGTACAATACTGGCGAACACTACCGTCTCCCTTTATTTTGTTATGCTTAAGTAATATTATTTGTATCTAGATCTAGTTGCATGAGTGATCATGGGTCTGTCTTGCGCGTTTAATCAAGGGTCGAAACCCGATAGCGAAGTCGATTCTCTTTAGCTTAGGTTCACTTTTTTAAAAGGCTAATGGCCGATTTAAATCTTCTTAAGTAGTTTTTTTTTCTTGGTTAACATATACACCCTTACCTAGAGTTAATCCTGGAGTAAAAACTGCTGCTATGCGCTTATATTAACTATGTTAGTCACGAATTTTATCGAATATGAGTAAAAAACACTATCTTTTCGTTAATCACCTTATACTACCAAAATCGAGTTAGTTGTGTTTATACGTATACATGAAGATTTTCCGTATATGATCAGCCTTGTACCTCTAATTTATTCCATTTGATTTGAAGTGAACTGGTGTGTTCAAGTTTTCCATCAAGTGTTTCTCAGTCTGTGCCAAACCTGATAGCTAGCCTCCACATTTCCCTAAGCCTGCATTGCATTTGTTTGTACTAATTTGGTGTCTAATTCTTGGATGTGATTAAGACTAAGATTCGCTTCAAAGCTGTACTTGATTTTCCCATGTCATTTGGAGCTTTTTTAAAAGAAAAGTCAGTTGAAATTCTTGAAAAGTTATCCTTAAGCTCCCTCTTTTAGGAAGAGCCAACTCTCAAAATTGATTTGTGTTCTAGTACTCTCGTTGTATGATTTGGTGCCAACATTATTGAAAAGTTGTGGTTTGTACTGAAAAAATAAAAGCAAGTCGTATCTTTCAAAATATTTGGAGGCTAGTATAACAAAAAAGAGACTAAGTCCCATCCGGATGCACTGCATGGTTTCTTGATATTATATGAAGGTGAAACAGTAAAATCAACACATCACAAGTTCACGACGACTTCATCCAGATATCAGTAATCTAAAATTGTCATAATGAAAGAAAATGATTCAAAAGTTGGTTTTAAGTTTGTTCCTTAATAATAGTTTTAGGTTGCTTCCATTATTTTCTTTGGCTGCCATAATTCACCAACCTTATCTCACATACTCTAAGTATGTGTATGATATTTTCTTTGTCCCTTGTTTCTTACCAAAGTTTTAACATGTATATTTGTATTTTTAGACTATTTTAAATATTAAGCTAATGATAATAATGAGACTCTAAAATATAATAGGTGTAGATAGTTTACAGTAATTACAACTATTCTTAGTGTAGGCTACTTATCAACAAGGGTGACTGCAGTTTGGTTCATTTGTTTACAAAGGGAATCAAGGAAAATTCACTTTATATGGTTTTGCCTTTTGATTGGCCTAGCACAAAATCTCAATATGGATTTTGATTTTGTAAATTTGTTTATTTTGTTTTTCCTATTTCTCCCTTTCAGGTACACTTAAAAATGACTTCTGCATATCGAACGAGGAAAGCTTGAAGATTGTGAGGAATTACTTGATCGCTGCAACTGTAAAAGACCTGAGCGTTATGATTACTTTTAGACCTCGAGAAGATGGGAGTGCGGAATCTCCATATAGCATGGTATCCTTAGAATCAACCAACCAAAGTTTTGATTACAAGGTAGTACTCTTTTTCTCCCCTTTTTTCTTGAAGTCCTTTGCACCACGAAAATACCTTTTCTTGTCTACTTCTTAAAGTTGTATCTTATACTGTGTGAAAGAAAATATGTGAACTTTTGGCAACAATAAACTTCCTGTACTCCTCATGTTCTGCCTTGTGGCACAAGTGTTCTTCAGTATGTTTTAGATTGTTGTCTACCTAATTCCTAAAAGAAGGGTTTCTCTGGTTCCCAGAGTGTGTAGTACCTTTTTATTTCTAGCTTACTTATACTTATAGCCTTTCGTTTGTTGCTAATCAATAGGCATATTTCATTGATCTGAACTTGAAACCTTTGGAGAGGATAGAGTACTAGTATACGTTAGACCAAGAGATAGTTGGCTGCTATGCTCAGATGGTAAAATCCGCGTAGCAGCATAGCCAGACGGACTGATGGAAACACTGACATGGGGGATAATTTTCTGGTAATCAACTGCAAAACCTTTTGTGATTTCTGTTCAACAAATTCCTGGGTAAACATATCATACTTGCGTTCCTTTGGTGGCTCAAGTTTACATATACGTAATTATTTTCTACCCGCATATGAGAAAGCTTTAACTTCAGCAAGTGATCCTTTCTGTTTGTCTCCTAAAATGTTCATTGTGTGATATATGATGGATCTTCTATTTACCTTGTTAACCAAAAAAATGATAGATAAACTGAAGAAAAGGAAAGGAAGGTTCGGTAAACTGTATCAAGTAATAAAGCAATAAAACACTCTCCTCCTTGTTGAGACCATGTGTATTCTCTTTCTGTTGCATAAAGGTTATAGTTTAATTTACGAGAGAAACCTGCTAATCTATACGGCCACCATTTAAAGCCTAATCTATACGTAAAAGTTAACGACCATCGTTAAGTAAACAACCTTATAATCTTAACCTTAACGGCCACCGTTTAAAGCCTAATATATGTGTAAAACTTAATGGCCACCGTATAGTAAACAACCTTATAACCTTAATGTCCACCGTTTAACCTTATAACCTTATATTAGTAAACAACCTTATAACCTTAACGACCACCGTTTAACCTTATAACCTTATAACCTTAATGGCCACCATTTAACCTTATAACCACCATTAAGTAAACAACCTTATATCAGTAAACAACTTTATAACCTTAACGGCCATCTACTGCTACATTAGTAAACAACCTTATAACCTTAACGGAAACCGTTTAAAGCCTAATCTATACGTAAAACTAACGGCCACCGTTAAGTAAACAACCTTATAACCTTAACCTTAACGCCACCGTTTAGAGCCTAGTCTATACATAAAACTTAACGGCCACTGTTTAGTAAACAACCTTATAACCTTATAACCTTAACGATCACTGTTTAACCTTATAACCTTAACGGCTACCATTTAACCTGATAACCTTGTTCAAATTGCAAATACTATGCCTAAATAACACAGGATTGCAGTAGGCATAAAACTAATCAATCTGATAAACCCTCACAATACAAATCTGTTGGTAAGTTGCTATTGCAGTAGGTAGATAATGTTTGACATATATTTTACAACTTCATTCTTGAAATAGGACTATGCTCTTGATGGGATCTACGATGGGATATGATCTACGGGGAGCAATGTCACAAACCTGCTTATGATCTACGAACTGCTCTAGATTCTCCAATGGTTTGGATCTTGGTAACAACTTTAATTTGGGAAGCTCGGATGGTTCAGAAGATGCAGGTGACTGCATCTCATATCCACCAGAGCTAACAACATTATGGGGTCGCTGAAACCCCATAATATTAGCAGAAGTTTTTCTCTCATTTGCCTCCATAAATAAAGGGACCTGGTCCTCTCCCATGCTGGTAACTCCTTGTTAAACCCATGAACCCTGTCTGTAAGAGAAAGATTTCTTTCAGCATGAACCGATAGCACCTGATCACTATATTTGGGTCCACCCACGACATCTGGCATGTTGTAAACATTATTGTTGACTGTAGTACTTCTATGGTAATAGAATTCTTTCTCTGGGGCTTGATGTTTAATAACCTCAACATCCATTTGAGAATGAATCTACTTCTTTAAATGCCACCTGCCAGATGTGATCTTCTCAAGGGCACTGGCATGGGTTAACTTCGATTCAGCCTCAGGAGCAGACCATGGAGCTGAGACCGATTCCTTTGCAGTTGCCACCTCCTTTCTTAGGCCCCATACATTTGGGTATGACCCATCTACAACTTGACCACTACTTGCAGACACATTCGGAGAACTCGCGCTCCTGCCACTACCACCAACATAACTTTTATGCGTCAGACAAACATAGAGGCCAGCGTGTCTTCAACGGTAGAAAGTATACGTCAAGAGATGCAACTTGACATGGAAAAAAGTTGCAAGAAGAGTGTGAACAAATGACTGCCGACTTGAAAAGAGATATGGATCAGGATTTGCAAAAAAAATTGGATGAGGAACTTGAACACATGAAAGGAGAAGTAGAAAAAATATTTCAAGAAAAAATAACTGCTCTCATGGCTGGAATACAACAGGTATTTTCTTGACTAGAATTCAGTTTTTAGATTGTAACGACTTAACTATTGACCATGGCCTCCATGACCCCATGAAAACACTTCTCCTTTATTTGAGAATAAGGGATACTTTTAATGAAGCTAAATCTTATAAGTGGGCAAGTTGATTGATTGATATACAGAGTACTACAAGTTTGTTTGTATCTGGAATAAAAAGTAGCTCAATATCATTTGTCTTTCTTTTAATATGTGATATTGGTTGGAAAGGGAATAATTAATTTTGTTGTTGTTATTTGTACTCCTTTATATTGATAGAAAATATGAAAGGCGAATGACGAGTTGAAAGAACTAATTTCCAACGTATTGATTGGTGGAGCTAATTTCATATATTCACCATAAAACTAAGACCACCTTAGTTCTAAACTAGTTGCGGCAGTTATATTATTGTTGTCATTGTCATTGGAGTCCATTATACTATGATGTTAGCTAAGTCTACATTTTTTGAAAAGACACGGCAAAACCACCTCATGTTGCATTATTGCATTTCATTATCTGTGTTTATTAGCACCCTTTGTTTGCTGTAATTATTTTTAATCTTGTCCAATCTTCTGTGATCTCATCCATCTTATTTTTAATCTAGAGCATCATTATTTTATTTTGTGTAAAATTCATTCTCTTATAAGAAATCGATATTTTCTTTTTTATTTATAGATTAGGAAAAAGCCTCTTAGTTTGAAGCTTTTTAGTAAATAAAGTGATTTGGTGCTTTTTTTAATGGCAGGGACGTTCTTAAACAATGGGTTGACCAAGGAGGAACATGAAGGCGTAGAATACATTTTTTATTTTTGATCATATATATGAATATGATAAAACTGAAGCACTATGTCATTCTTAACATATATGTCGTTGACTTCTTATTAAGGAATGTACTTATAATATTTGATCAGAGGATGATTTTGTAAAACACTATGATGCTTTTATTAGCTAATATTATTTGTAGTTCTAAAAATTTGTTGTCAATTTTGTAAATCACTATTGATATTGATTTTATGGCGAGAAAGGTCGTTACTGATGCAAAAGTGATGCGCAGAAGTTTTAGTGGCGACAAACAAGTGGTCACAATTGATGTGCAGAAGCTTTAGTGGCGACAAACAGGTGGTCACAATTGATGTTCGGAAGTTTTTGTGGCGAGTCACAATTGATGTTCGGAAGTTTTAGTGGCGATAAACAAGTGATCACAATAGATGTGCAGAAGTTTTAGTGGCGACAAACAAGTGGTCACAATTGATGGTGATTTTGTGGTGACAAAGTCACTGCTAATTCCGATATATCAGTGACGATCTAGCCCCAATATGTTTTGTCAAAATACATTTTGCAGCGTAATTGTCTATTTTTTGTGGCGGTAATAGTCATCACAAATAACTTCTTATTGTGGCGATGATACTTTGTCGCCACAAATAACCTTTAGTTACGGAGGTATTACCCACAGCATAATTGTCGCTGCTAAAAATATTCAGTGGCGACTTTTGGTTCTTTTGCGGCGACTTTTGTCGCCACTAAAAAACAGATTTCTTGTAGTGGAAGCAACATATGCTACCAACTAATCTAAAATGAAGAACAAAGAAAAATCTTTTTTTCTTTATCATTATTCCAAAAGATATTGACAAAAATCTTTTTTGGGATTTTCCATTTTGAATTTCATACACAAACAAAACCTAAAATTATTAAAGAAAAATCTTTAGTATTTTCTTTTAAAGATGCGTATTAAATACTTACTCTCAATGAAGCAGGAAGAAAATCTTTTATAAATTTTTAAATAAGATCACCAAACACAAGAAGGGTGCCTACATACTCACTCATGAAAGAGGAGAATCAGGTGTGCATAGTTCATCCAGATTGGACAATTAAATAATAACTAATAGACTGGACCACAATTCAAGGGACATGACTTTAACAAACAATGAAAAACGTTAATAAAATCCTTTTTTTTTTTTAGTTTTCAGTTTGACACATAAAAATGACACCAACAACTACGAAAGAATTTTTTTTTTTGTATTTTTAGATGAAATTATTCAAAAATAAAGTACCAACAGAAATAATATATATATTTTGAATTTTTGACATAGAAAAATATAAGGACACTAATTTTTTTTTCTTTTGGCACTTTCATTATATAAAATGTACAAAAATTTGAAACAAAATCTTTTTGGATTTTTCTATAAAAATGTATAATGCTCCAACAATTTTTTTTTTTTGACATTTTCAAGTTATAAATGCACGCTGAAGAAAATAAAGGAAAAAATCTTTTAGATGTTTTGTTTTTTAAGAAAATGAGTGCAAAAGGTAAAAAAATTATTTTGAATTTTTGATTGTGGAAAAAAAAAATCACATAGAACTCCTATAAACTATCAACCTCTTTTCTTTGACTCACTCTTTTTTTATTCAAATTTTTCCTTTCTTAAAAACACTTTTTCCTTAATTCTAGCACATGCTTAACCAAATCAGTTTGTCAAATGACCCTGTTATCCTAAAAGATGCAACAATTAGCACGTAGAGATGCTTTAGGGGTGAGTCTCCTATAAAGGACCAGGCGGGTCCCACTAGGTCTCAGCATGATACAGATAAGAATGACCTAAAAAGATAACCTAGGTTGCGCTCAACTAACAATGTCGTTCGAGGGAACGTATGGTCGATAGTGGCTGCAATAACTTTCCACCCACTACATACCAGCCGACGGATCCCCCTTCTAAAATAAGGGTGACTCAACGAAGGATCGTGTACACAGGATGTACTACAAAACTTGTTGCGGAAAAAAATGACTCAGGGTAATGCATATAATGATAGATATAAAGCGATAACAGATAAGAAAAGCTATAAACACATAGCACGTAAACATCCAACAATGATAAAACAATAACACAAATGATAATACAAAAAAAATGTATATGCACCTATAGTGTCAAACTAAGCCGATACAACTAAAAAATAAGCTCGAATTCTAAAAATACCCCCTACAAAGTCGCCAGAGCTGTCACACCCCATTCTTTTACCAAAAAATTATTATTTTAAGTTCGAAAATGGTTTTATTTATCAAAGTGACTAAAAATAAAATTTTGTTTCAAAAAAAGATTTTTTTTCAATTAAACTCAGAGTTGCCACTTGGCATAAATCTGGTGTGCCAAGTCACCTTTGATAATCCTTTTTCAAAATAATTTTTGACTCTTTAAAAACTGGTTCACGAACAAAAATTTTAGTTAATGAATTCTGTTGATCAAGGAAAAGGTGTTAGACATCTTTGATCCCGTGTCCAGTCCAATTTATTACAAACCAATAAAAAAAGCTGAAATGAAAACCTAAACTATTTTAACTACCCTAACTATGTGTTACTCAATGCCTCAGGCCTTGATACGATCGGTCTTCCGAATACAGAGTGTCCCGAGACATTCCCCGATGAATATATACATGTGACCTCGAGGTATCCCTGACGAATAAATACATTTGAAAAAAAGTGATAGAAAAATCATTCAAAACAAACATTCACACATTCGATAATATCGAATCCTAAGGCTTGCCTACCCCAAATCTAAGATTTGCCTATTAATTCTCAACCTAAAAACATGATACTATCGAGTTCGTTAACATTAAAGTCCATTTCAAATCAAACAACAATCAATGAATCAAAAATAAATTAATGTTCACTTTTATCTAGGTCAATCCCTCCCCGAATTTCATTCTCAATCAATGATAATTCTTCGGCTATCAATTCAATTTTCTCTTTTCAATTTTTAATATCTGAATCCAACATCAACCATATACACAAAACAAAGATCCAAGCATGGTAAACACACAAGTCATTCACACCCACAACAACAATTAAAATTCAAGATAAACATAAAGAACGGGAAGAGAAATGGACCTCAAATTTAAGCTTTTCAAGTGTAATTGCTCTTTTCGACTAGAACCACATCTAAGATCTTGAACCGAACCTCAACAAACGAACAAACCAACCTTGATATATGCCCTTTACTTTTTCTCACCAAAACTGAACCAGAATCATGAAGTAAAGAGAAATCGTACCTGATTTCATGCACAACACCACTGTTTCGCTCGTTACCGACGAATTTTGTTGGAATCTGACTGAAATGGGTTTGGTTCAGTCAATTTGGGCACTGATTTTGCTATCTCCGGTGGGATTTAAGCTACTTACATTTTTTCGGTGGGTTTCCAGCATCATAACAGTAACCACAGTGGCAGAAAAGGAAATGGATCGAGTTTTTCATTGGATTTTGGAGAGGGGTGGCCAGATTTATTGATGGGGCTACTATTTCGGTGACAACTTCACCAAAAAACATTACTCTCCCCCTATTCCATTCACTGTTCAATGTTCAAGCGGACTTTTCACTGTTCATGCCCATTTTTTTACTGTTCACCTCGATTTTCACTCTCTCTCGTTCCTTCACTGATTTTCTCCCTCTAAACTCTTCTCCTCTCTCTATGCATTTCTCTGTGTGTGTGCACAGCTCTGTGTGTGCCTAACTATGTGTGTGTGCATTTTTTATGTTAATGGAGAAATTTCTCCATCGCTTTTACTCTCCCTCTCTTTTGTACGTTATGTGTGTATATCAATTGAGGAGTCTGTGGGTATATTTGTGTGTTTATGCCTATATGGAATGGAGGAGTGGGTGTGTGAATAATCTGTGTGACCATGTAAAACTTGTATAAAAAAAAGAAATAAAATGTGAGTTGGGGTATTAGGGGAAGGGGGTACGTGGGGTAGGGTAGGGGTATGTGGGGTAGAGGGTAGAGTTTGGGTAAGGGTGAGGTGTCCAAAGTTGTTATGAATTTTTTATAAATTTGTTATTTTATGCTTTAGTGGGGGAAGTATCAAATGGGGCGGGGTGCGTGATATGGGTGCGGGGGAATGAGATTAATTGACGTTTAAAAGGGCCAAATTTACGTGTCTACAATGTTGCTCTCAACAAGTGTAGTTTCTCCTAATTTTTCATCAAGTATATTCTTTGATGGATTTTTTTTTTTTTATTTGAAAAAAGATATTGGACTAAGTTTTAACTAAAATTAATATTGAATTAAGAAATATTCATGTCATAGTGTTTTCATTAATTTTTTATTTTTTTTGAAAATAGAGATTCTATCCCCTTATAAGGTGCAATATATATTGGACCTTTAATATTTTCAATCTTTCATTTATATAATACCTTTTCTATATTAAACGATACAGATTCGCCACAATTTATGATTTCGCCAATGGGACATTTAGTAGGCGTTTGACCATGAAAATTAGTTTAGTAAATAAACGAGAACACAACAATTTATTTGGTTCTAAAGAGAATTCTTGTAATCCAAGGAAACAAAAAGTAGGTACCACAAGAGTGTTCCGAATCAGAATAAATTGTTGTTGTGTTAAATCAATTTAGTAGGTGTATGTGTGTAGTCATTTGACTTATCTCTTATTCCCTATTGTTTACATAGGTAAAGCAGTTTTGATCGTCACTAATAAAATCTATTCTAAATTATAAGTTAAAATTTATTTACAATATAAATAGAAGTATTATTTAGAAATCTATTGTTAAATCTACTTCTATTTGTATTTAATTATTTTTTACACAATATCATATTAAGTTAAAATTTATTTACAATATAAATAGAAGTATTATTTAGAAATTTATTGTTAAATCTACTTCTATTTGTATTTAATTATTTTTTACACAATATCAAAATATGTTTATAAAGTTATCACTCTGTTGTTACTTTCGCTTAACTAAAATAGATAGTACTGTCTTGATTTTTCTTAACCAAATTATATTTACTTATTCTAACCATTTGTTTCATATAAAGCATCATTAACTTATACTTAACTATATTTTCTTAGTCTTGAAACAAGTATTTATTTACTCTATAAGTACATTTTTACATAAATTTTTAAAATATGATAATTTAAAGAAGTTAAAGAATAAAAATAAAGGTTGATAGTATAAGACTGTAATAAGCATTAAAATAATTTAATTGACATACGGTCGGAGAATATGTTCAAAAGTGAATGGGATCAAACAAAGTTCCGAGTGTAAATAATTTTTACCTAAAATAAATTAGTTAAAATATGGTGATGTTATTAATAATTATGCCTAAATTATTGTTTTAAACCTTTTCATTTAAGAGCTTATTAGAATGAGAATATTGCAGTACTTTTTCATTTTCTAAAAACTTAGCTATTAAGTGAACTATTGTATTTCCTAAAACTATTTTAAATCCCCACACAAAAATTTTCAAATAATTTTCTAGTAAGAAAGTTCACAGATAAATTTCCTAAAATTAAATCCCTAGTTAAATTTATAGACACAAAATCTCCCCAAAAATTACGGTAAATAAAATTTTCATGTAAATTCTCAAGCAATATGTTTTGTTAAATTCCCAATAAAAAAGATTTCAGTTAGTTATCTAGTTAATAAAATTTTCATGTAAATCTTCAAGAAAAGATTCTCAGCTAAATCCATACAAAAGTTTTTCAAGTAATTTCGAGTTATAAAATCCGCAGGTTAATCTCCAAGAAAAGATTCCCAGGTAAATTTGTAGAATCAAAATCTCCAGTTAATTTCTCATGTAAGAAAATCCGCAGATAATTCTTATATAACTATCCCTAACTAAATTCACAAGTAAGTTGCTTTGGGATTTTTTTACGAATTAATAAAGAAATTTATTTTAGTCATTTATTTGCGAATTTAACTGTAATTTTTTTATTTTTTATTTTAGTCTAGGTAATATTTTGTGCCACATGACGCTAAATTTACCTAGGATTTTTCTTGAGAAAATATTTTTCGTAAGCAAAATATACTAAAATTTAGGAATTTATGACTTTTGCATGAAAATTTTCAAGAAATATTACGAACGAAATTTTCAAGTAAAATTTTTAGGTAATAAACATTTTTCTGGTAGTGTCAAAGATAAGGTGAAAACTAAGATTAAAGGATGAAAAAAACATTATTTTTTAAGTTTTACAGGAAAAGAGGTGATGCTTAAGTTCGTCCTTTCTGCTATTTCTCCACATGTGCTTTCTTGTTTTCAATTTTTAGGTACTTTATAAAGAGGTCACAACTATTTTATTTAATTTTTGGTGGGCCCAAGATGGAGATAGAAAGAAAATGCACTTTGAAAAATGAGTCTTTGCTTAGCTAAGTCTAAAAGGGGTATAGAATTTAGAGACCTAACATATTTTAATAAGCATTGTTGGTGAAATTAGCTTGACGAATTTTGATGCAAAAAAAGTCTCTCCTCTTTAGAATTCTAAAAAGCAAGTACTTTAGTCATACCTCCTTTCTAAAAGCTTCTTGTTCTTCTTCTCGCTCTTGAATATGAAAAAGTATCATTGGGGTAGTGAATTTATAAATAAAGACATTAGATGGAGGATAGAATCTTCCGACTGCATCAAATTATGGATCGACCCATGAATTTGCAATTCTAGTGGTTTCAAATCTAGCTTGTGTCATACACAAATAGACACAGAATAAAGGGTGAAGGACCTAATAAAACCTGAATACAAGCACTTAAAATATGCAAGAGCTTCGAAAATAGTTTAGACAAGATGGTATTCACGTTATTGTTTCTGTTCCTATTTCACCATTGTTTTTTTTGGATAATTTCCCACATAATTCTCTAGGTAATATTTTGTGCCACATGACGCTAAATTTACCTAGGATTTTTCTTGAGAAAATATTTTTCGTAAGCAAAATATACTAAAATTTAGGAATTTATGACTTTTGCATGAAAATTTTCAAGAAATATTACGAACGAAATTTTCAAGTAAAATTTTTAGGTAATAAGCATTTTTCTGGTAGTGTCAAAGATAAGGTGAAAACTAAGATTAAAGGATGAAAAAAATTTATTTTTTAAGTTTTACAGGAAAAGAGGTGATGCTTAAGTTCGTCCTTTCTGCTATTTCTCCACATGTGTTTTTTTGTTTTCAATTTTTAGGTACTTTATAAAGAGGTCACAACTATTTTATTTAATTTTTGGTGGGCCCGAGATGGAGATAGAAAGAAAATGCACTTTGAAAAATGAGTCTTTGCTTAGCTAAGTCTAAAAGGGGTATAGAATTTAGAGACCTAACATATTTTAATAAGCATTGTTGGCGAAATTAGCTTGACGAATTTTGATGCAAAAAAAGTCTCTCCTCTTTAGAATTCTAAAAAGCAAGTACTTTAGTCATACCTCCTTTCTAAAAGCTTCTTGTTCTTCTTCTCGCGCTTGAATATGAAAAAGTATCATTGGGGTAGTGAATTTATAAATAAAGACATTAGATGGATGATAGAATCTTCCGACTGCATCAAATTATGGATCGACCCATGGATTTGCAATTCTAGTGGTTTCAAATCTAGCTTGTGTCATACACAAATAGACACAGAATAAAGGGTGAAGGACCTAATAAAACTTGAATACAAGCACTTAAAATATGCAAGAGCTTCGAAAATAGTTTAGACAAGATGGTATTCACGTTATTGTTTCTGTTCCTATTTCACCATTATTTTTTTGGATAAAATTATTTGGCTCTACTAAGTCTGGTAAATATGAGGTTAAGTCGGTCTATCACTTAGCTAGAGAATAGCGAGAGGTGCACAAGTGAGCAGTGGAAGACCTCAATCTAGCTATAGATCTTTTTAAAGGACCTCTGCAATTTTGTACAGTCTTTTTTTTTATGAAGAAGAGTGCATTAAATTAAAGGTAGCAAACTTGGGATACTCCAGTCATGTTTAGTCAGGATTTAATACAGAATAAAGTCCACTCCCACCCATGGGAGGTAAATTACAGTCTTTCATATATCTAGCAAAAAACGTTCCGGCCATGTCTGCCCACAGGGCCTGTTGTACACACATCGGTGGAACTTAAAAAATGGTAGTGTTAAGTTGCACCTCCTAATGACCCCCAACGTTGCCATTGCATCTGCCACACCGCTCTGTTCTCTAAAGTAGTGTGACATAGGGAGATTTTCTATTCTTCTTAGTTTTGACCTGCAATCATCAATAATAGAATTATAAATTAGATTTCTATTAGTAAGCCAAGACAACACTTCGACATAGTCAATATTTATCTCAATTGGGAGAAGATTATTCTCTTTCACCAGCGGATCCATTTGCTAAGAGCAAGGATCTCCATTTGGTTATTTGAAGCCTAAGGGAAAGCTTTCACAAAACCCAGAACCCAACCACCATCAGGGTTGCGGATGACTCCTCCAATACCCCCTTACCAGGGTTTCCCCTGCAAGCTCCATCTGTATTCAGCATGTAACATCCTAGCTTGGGTTTGATCCATCTATGTTAATATGTCTACTGGGGTGTGAGAGTCTATTAAGAGAGATGAGTGAGATATATTCCATAGTTTCATCATAGAGCTAGTGCAAGCGCAGATGGTCCTTCTTATTGTTGAAAACATTATGATTCCTATTCTTCCGAATATCCCAGAGGCTGAAGGGAAGAATGTTGCGCCAAGTAAGCATCTTATCAAAGTGTTTCTGTTTTAGTATTGACCAAATGGATGTCCAATTTGTGGGGTACAGGCTTGTAACGTTGAAATTATTAATTTTGGAATCGGTCTCAAAGAGTTGGTTGCAGAAAGATATAGTGATGGGACATTCAAAGAAGACATGAATTATGTCTTCAGAGTGGTAGTTGCAGGCACTGCAACTGGGGCTTATGGGTATCCCTATCTTATCAAAGTAAAAAGAGGTAGGGAGTCTATTGTGTTGAGCTAGCCAGGAAGGTTTTGATTTTAGGAGCGCAACTAAGCTTCCAGATCTAATTAAATGGGGGGTTTGGGGGAGAAACTAAAGATATGCCATTACTGGCAGTCAGCCCATAGAAAGATTTAGTGGAGAAGACACTATTCCCAGTAAGGACCCAAACCATACAATCAGAAGGGAGTCTGGGTTATTCTTAAAGAATAACTTAATATTAAGGATTAAGTATTGAGGAAGTTGGAGAGAGAGATTGGAAAAGTTCCAGTATTCCTTATTCCAAACTTCTGCCAGAGAAATATTGGCTTAGGTAGAATTTAGATGCCCCTGAATGAAGTTTCTTAAGGGCTCTAGGTGGGGGATCTATCTTTCCAGCCAAAAATTGACTCTTCTTCCATCCTGTACAACCCAGTAAGCACCCAACTTACATATGGCCCCACCATGAAAAGTATTTTTCCAAGTTCTAGAAGAATTCTTCTTGGGAGGCTGGGTCTGCCTCTCATATTTTCTCCTGAGAGTGTAAGCCCAAAGGTTGTTGGGGATATGATAATATCTCCAAGATAATCCAGCAAGGAAGGTATCACTTCGAAGCTTAGACCTTTATATCCCTAACCCACCCTCAGTCTTGGGTTGGGTTATGGTATCTCAATTTATGAGGTGCATTTTCCTCTTTTCAGAGGTTGTTCCTCAGATAAAATTTCTCTAGGTTTTATTAATTTGGGAGAGAATAGTACTTGGGATGGAGATATATTGCATTACATGAGTAGGGATGTTGTTTAGGGAGGATTTGGCCAATGTGACTCTACCAGCCATATTCAGGAGATTAGCTTTCCATCCAGTTAACTTGACATTCAGGTTATCCAGAATGAATTGGAAGTCTATGGTAGTAGATTTCTTATGAAAGATAGGGAACCCAAGGTATTTTCCAAAGTTATCAACAACTTTAATGGAGAGAACATTAAAGAGCATGTCCCTGGATTGAGAGGGACAGTTCCTTGAGAAGAGGACTTTGGATTTAGAATGGTTTATACTTTTATCGGAGTGGATGCTAAAGGCACGGAAGAGCTTAGAGATTGTTAAACAATTTTTTTAGTGGCTTTAGCAAATAAGGCTAGATCATCAGCAAAGAACAGATGAGATAATTTAGGACCTCTATTCCTTATAGAGATAGAAAGCCAGTTTAGGATATCAATCCCATAGTCAATTCTTCTAGAAAGGAGCTTTATGGATATAATAAAAAGGTAGGGTGATATGGGTTCCCCTTACCTAATGCCTCTGGAAGGCTAGAAGAAACTCGTTTTCTCCCCATTGATAAGAATAGAAATGGAGGATGAGTAGATGCAAGACATGACGAGGGAAATCAGCCTAAGAGGGACATTGAAGAAGTGAAAAACTTGCCTAATAAAGGACTACTCCAGTCTATCAAAATCCTTCTCTGAATTTATTTTAAAGATCATACTAACTTGATTTCCTTTCATTTTTTGGAAATGAGAGATCACTTCCTAGACAATGATGGCATTGTCAAAGGTTCTCCTATTAGGGAGGAAGCTGGCTTGGCTTAGACTAATAAAACTAGTTAGTTTTGGTCTAAGTCTTCTAGCTATAATTTTGGTAATGAGCTCGTACTGGGAGTTACAAAGTCCAATAGGCCTAAAATTCCCGAGGCTAGAGGTATTTTGACACTTTGGGATGAGACATATGTAAGTGATGTTCACTTCTGTCTCAATAGTGCTATAAAAAAAAATGTCCTCACAAAACTTGATGACAGAGGGCTCTAGGATCTGCTAGTATCTGCTAGTATTTTTGATAAAAAGGGGATGATGGGGCCTTATCAGGTTTGAAGAAGAAGATGGCGTTCTTGATCTGCTCAGGGGAGGGGATGCTATCTAGTAGATCATGGTCCTGAGCAAGGATTGACCCTCTGGAAGAAAGATTGGCTTGGCACTTCATGAAGGAGGAAGTATGGTCAGTCATGAAGAGGTAATTATAATAGGAGACTATATGATTATTTATGGCTTCTGATGCAAGTGTCATGCCCTCAAGACCCTTCACAAGGAGCCAAGCCAAGGAACTTCAACAACTTCAAGTTTTATTCATGCACTTGAAAGTTTGTGAAGGTATTGTAGATTCGGACAAGGGAGGAAATGCATTGATTTGTCAAGAAGGGAATTGAAGAGTCTATATTCTACAAGGGTCTAGATGGACCTTCCACTTTATATTCCAACACTCAAGGGGTGCCCCTTTCTGTTTAGTTCATTAAGGATAGTTTTGTTAATTGGCATGTAATAGTATAAATAGACAATTTCTTCACTCTTTCAATAGTTTTTGAATGACATTGGATATGACTCATAGTGTGTAGCTTTAGTCTTCTAGTTGTAGATATAAATTTGAAACTTTGAACCTTGAATGCAATTGAATTGGTTATCACTTATATTGGATAATTTGGCAAGAAAGGTGAACTTGAGGAAGTGTGAGTCCTTTGTTTCACTTAAGAGTGAGGTTTCATCTTACATTGGTGATGTGTGTTTGAAGGTTTGATACACCTTCTAGTGCTATTCATTGGTGGAAGTGAGGGTCTTTCTACTATCTTTACTTTATGCATCTCTTCTTCATCTCTTTTCTTCTATGTGCGTGATTTTCTCTTTAGTGTAGTTGCTGGTTTTTGTTCTTGTGTGTCCATTTTTCAGCTTTTAGGCTATTATTTGGTATCAGAGCCTTTTTTAAGGGTGCTCTCACATCTCTAAATCTTAGTTTTAGTGTCTTTATTAAGAAAAACTCACAAAAAAAGAGTCAAATCCAAGAAGAAAATACAAAAAAATGGTGTCTAATATTGTCTGGTGGTAGATCCGAAATTAGAACCTTAGATCTACACCATTTTACTTTGTCTTTGAAGTTTCTTGTACTAGATTCTTGCTCTCTAGTACCTAGGGAGTCTAGATCTACTTTTAGAGTGAAGTTTGGTTGAGTTTGAGCTAAGATCCACCATGGTTATGGTGTTTTGAAGCTTTTTGAGCTAGATCCGAAATTACCCTTGAGATTTGGACGTGTTTTGTGGTTGGTTTTTAGTTGGTTGAGTTTGTTTTGACCTAAGGACCCTATATCTAAAATAAAAATTAACATTAAGATTCATTTGTTTGTTGGTCAAACTTGGTCATCACTTGAATATTCATCTTGTTCATCCATCATCTTCATATCTTAGTGAAGAAGAATATTCAAAGTGTTTGTTTGATCCAAAAGAAGGGAGGAAAAAGAGTGTGCTTGTTGTTTGTTCAAGAATATTCCCTAGTATATTCCTAAGTTATCCAAAAGAAAGAGGGGACCAAAGGACAAAGCAAGTATACTTGCAAGTACAAGGGGAGACCATTTCATTTCAATTTCAATTTGAGGCTTGAAAGGGATCCAAATTTCCTTCTTACCCCCTCAAATATGAGACTCTTCTTCCCCAACGTTGATACTTGGCCGAAACAAGGATTTGGGAAATTGAAAAATTTGAAAAGGTAAGAACCAACTATGGTGTGCCACATCATCACTAGTGATCAACCAAATTAATCTCTAAAATTAGATTTCTTAGTTTCACCTTTTTTATTCTAGTTTCTTTTAAGCTAATTCAAATACTATTTAGCAAGCTAGTAAGTTCCTACTAGATTGGTAATTAGTCTAGAGTTCGTTTAATTCATGTCTTCGTTTTTTTTTGTGTGCTTTTCTCATTTTAAAGTCATAGTGTTTTGTTGGTTCAAGTTCGTACATCACTTTATTTGATTCATTTCAAACAAAGATCAATTCTGAACCAAAGCTTCTCACCACTCAAGTAACTTGCCAAGTATTACCAATTATCCAACACTTGTGAGGCCAAGTGTAAGGTGAGGTTGAGTGTGAGTGAAGTGAGGCTTTATTTGAACTAACGTGTTTGTTTATTTTGTAGGTTCTTTGTTTGTTTGTTAGGTATCTTGACCATGGAACCCGAGAGTTCCAATGTTACACTTGGGAGTGATGTTGTGGGGACCTTGATGGCTCAGTTTGAGGCCCTAGCTCGAGATATGAAGGGTGATATAGATGTTATGAAAAGAGATGTGAAGAGTGATATGGATGCTATGAAGAGAGATATGAAGGGTGATATGGATGCTATGAGGAGAGACATGAAGGGTGATATAGATGCTATGAGGAGTGAAATAGTGACTATGAAGGGTGAAGTGTCCGTTGTTAGTGGAAGGCTCGATTGTGTTTAGAGTAGGAGGAACTCACGACCTTCTACTCCTAATCCCTACCATGAATCCTCTAGTGTCCAAGCCAATAACTCTTCCATGACTATAACACCCGAAACCCTTCAACAAATGCTTTACCCTCCTCAACCTCTACAAAACCAAGCCCAAACACCTCCTAACCGAAATTTTCCAAGACCTCTACTTCCCCAAATGAACCAATTCCAACAAGAAGGACTTGGAACCCAAAATACTCCACCAAATCCAAATGTCCAAATGACCAATCCCTTTGACCAAAGACCAAACCCTCCACTAAACCAAACATCTCCACAAAACCCTAACTACCAAATACCTAATCCAATGAACCAAAGACCAAATCCTCCATAACATCCAATGCCACAAGTCCAAGTCCCAAATAATCAAAGACCTCATAACCCTCCACTTAGACCTCAAAACTGAAACTATCCTATCCAAGTTGAGGATTATGGTAGAGGGGAGCAAGAAGGCTATGAAGTTCCTCATGATGATGATTGGTTTGATGAAGAAGAGAGGGAAATATATGAGCAAAGGGGATATTATGGTGGTAGATTCCGAGGTCATGGGGAAATATAAGGCCATGTTGATCATTAAAGACTCTGAGATATTGGTATAAATTCTATCAAGGTAGGCATTCCAACCTTCAAGGAAGAAAGTGACCCCGAGTTGTATCTTGCTTGGGAATCATCTTGTGAGAAATTATTTCAAGTCAATGACTTATCCGAAGAGAAAAAGAGTTGCTATGCCATTGCTCATTTTGAAGGTTATGCTAATACTTGGTGAGATTACACCAAGAGATTTGGGAATGTCTTGATTGGTGGATAATCTCTCCCTTGGGAAGAATTGAAAAGAGTAATGAGAGAGAGGTATGTCCCGGAGCAATATAGGCATGAGCTCCTTTCTAAGATATACAACTTGAGGCAAGTAAGCAAGAGAGTCATGGCATACTATGATGAATTCCAACAACTCATCTTGAAACTTGATCATTGAGGTGAAAAAGTCATGCATGACATTATTCGTTTCAAGGTAAGGTTGAACAAAGACATCTCTTCTCGAATGACTCTTATTAAGTTTAAAACCGTGGTTGAAGTCTTTCAAGAGGCCATGGAAATTAAGAAAGTGGATAAAAAAAGGTACAATACAAGACCCCAAGCCCCTACTTTGGGTTGGGTCAATTCCAAGGGTACAATTCAAGGGGTCTCGGGTTTGGATAAAGGAAATGAGCCATCTAGTTTTGTCAAGCAATCCGAGGTCAACCAAGTACAAAGATATTCCATAAGAACCAAAGGTAACAAACTTCCTACTCCTAATCCAAAAGGTCTTCAATGTTTCAAGTATCAAGGATGGGGTCATCGGGCAAGTGAATGTGCAACTCGCAGAAATATGATCCTAAGGAAAGGTAGGTTGTATTACCTATGTGAAGAAGTTGAGCTTGAACCTGAGGTTGATGAGGTCGTATTTCAAGATAGAGAGCCTTGTGATGGAGAACCTGAGGCCACAAATGATGATTGTGAGGAAGAAGACACTTGGCCACAAGAAAGAGAGTGTCAAATTCCTAACTATGTAGTGAGGAGGTCTATGGTGAGCAAAGCACTTGAGTATCCGAGTCAAAGACAGAACTTGTTTCATACTAAGTGTTTGATTAAGAGAGGGGTGTGCACTTTAGTGATTGATAGTGGAAGTTGCACAAACATTATTAGTTCTACAATGGTGGATTTCTTGAAGCTTCCAACTACCCCTCATACTAGTCCCTACAAGATACAATGGCTTAATAAATGTGGAGAAGTAAAGGTGATAATACAATGCATGATCAAATTCAAGGTAGGAAACTACCAAGATGAAGTTTGTTGTGATGTCATTTCAATGCAAGAATGCCATTTGTTACTTGGGAGGCCATGGCAATATGACAAGACAACCAAGCATGATGGTAGGTTGAATACATATTCACTTGTGCATGGTGGGAAGAAGTTCACATTACACTCACTTTCACCATCACAAGTGAATAAATTGCATCAAAGGTTAAGAGAGTTGAAAGAGAAGGGAAGGCCAAGACAAGAACCCGAAAATAAGCAAAAAAGGGAGGCTTCGAGTTCTACCATTTCTAAAGGGGAACTTACGGATTATAAGGGGTCAAATGGTAAAGTACCCCTGGTTATGTTAGCTAGGAGAAAGGATTTGTTCAAGGAACAAGACATGGACACTCCTATGCTCCTCTTAGCTCATGTTTTTCACACGAACACTTCTTCTTCTTATCTTACCCCTTCTATTTCACTTGTTTTGCAGGAGTTTGATGATGTATTCC
This sequence comes from Capsicum pubescens, assembly GCA_030864215.1. NCBI lineage: Eukaryota > Viridiplantae > Streptophyta > Magnoliopsida > Solanales > Solanaceae > Capsicum > Capsicum pubescens. The sequence continues at coordinate 232,799,245 of CM061538.1, forward strand.
CACAATAATTGCCGCAAGGGTTGCCCCTAATCCGGGGAATTGAGAACCAAATTAATTTGGTACCAGGTTCACATCTTCCAAACAAGCCGTCTTATAGGAGCAATCCTATGGAAACTAAGGATCTTGAGAGACAAGTTGAGGAGTTTCTCAACAAAGGTTATATCAAAGAAAGTATGAGTCTGTGTGCTATCTCGGTGCTTTTGGTACCAAAGAAAGACAGAACTTGGCGCATATGCGTTGATTGTAGAGCCATTAATAAAATCGCTATAAGGTATCGTTATCCTATCCCTAGGCTAGATGATATGCTAGATGAGCTCCATGGTTCTTGTGTGTTTTCTAAAGTCGATCTTAGGATTGGCTACCACCAGATTCGTATGCAACCCAGTAATAAGTGAAAAACCGCATTCAAGACCAAATTTGGTCTATATGAGTGGTTGGTCATGTACTTTGGCCTTACCAATGCTCCTAGTACCTTTATGAGTCTAATGAATCATGTGATGAAGCCTTATATTGTGAAGTTTAGGGTTGTTTACTTTGATGATGTGTTGGTGTATAGTAAGTCTATTGATGAACATGTGAATCATTTGAGATATGAGTTTGATGTTCTCCGAAGGGAGAAGTTGTATGCCAACATAGAGAAGTGTTCTTTTGGAGTTGATAAAATGGTATTTTTGGGTTTAATTGTGAGCTCAAGGGGTGTGGAAGTGGATAAATCCAAGATAGACTCTATACGAAGTTGGCCGACCCCTAAGTCTATTGGAGAAATCCAAAGTTTTCATGGGTTTTTGAGCTTTTATAGGAGGTTTGTCAAAGGTTTTAGCTCCATGTAATCCCCCTTAACCGAGGTTATTAGAAAGGACCAACCCTTTAAGTGGGGTGATGAGCAAGCTAAGGCTTTTGAGGCCTTGAAAGCTATGCTCATATCGACACATTTATTGCAATTGCCTGATTTTGATAAAATATTCGAAGTTGAGTGTGATGCCAGTAAGGTTGGTATTGGGGATGTTTTGATGCAAGAAGGCAAGCCCGTTGCTTATTTTAGTGAAAATCTCAAAGGGGCAACTCTTAATTATTTGACTTATGATTTGAAGTTGTATGCCCTTGTTAGAGCCTTGGGTAATTAGCAACATTATTTATGGACTAAGGAGTTTGTGATATGAACGGATCATGAATCGTTGAAACACCTTAAGATCCAAGACAAGTTGAATAGGCGTCATGATAAGTGTTTATTGAATTCATCGAGACTTTCCCTTATGTAATCCATTACAAAAGGGGGAGGGAAAATGTGGTAGCCGATGCGTTGTCTAGAAAGCATGTGCTTGTTGCTACTTTGTCTTTGAAGTTTATGGGATTTGAGATCTTGTGGATGTTATATCCCGAGGATCCTACCTTTGCTCCTATTTATAGAGAAGGTGAAAAGTGGCGAAGGGACCGATGGCTCAAAGAAAATGCTAACTCCTTCTACTCTCGGTTTGATGACTATTTGTTCAAAGGAGGCAGTTATGTGTTCCCTCTAGATCTTGGAGGGAATTGTTTGTTAGAGAGGTACATGATGGTGGCATAATGGGGCATTTTGGTATTGATAAGACTCTTGGCATCTTGGAGGAACAATTCTATTGGCCACGAATGCGTAAGGATGTTGCTAGAGTTTGTGGCCAATGTACGGATTGTAGGAGTGGAAAATCCCACCTCCTTCCTCACGGGTTGTACACCCCACTTCCCACTCCCCTTAAACCTTGGTTAGACATCTCCATGGACTTCATTTTGGGGATGCCAAGGACTAAAATGGGTTGAGATAGTATTTTTATTGTGGTTGATAGGTTCTTCAAGATGGCTCACTTTATACTTTGTGCCAAAACCGAAGATGCTCCTAGTTTTTCTTCTCTCTTTGTTGAACATGTGATAAAACTTCATGGGATACCAAATACTATAGTGAGTGATAGGAACTCAAAGTTCCTAAGTCTCTTTTGGAAGTCCATGTGGGGTAAGCTTGGTACGAAGTTGTTTTTCTCAACCTCTTGCCACCCACAAACCGATGGTCAAATAGAAGTAGTAAATAGGACCTTGGGTTCTATACTATAGACTATGGTTAAGGGGAAATTGAATTCATGGAAGGACCACCTACTTTTGGTGGAATTTGCATACAATGGGGTAGTACACTCAAGTACGGGAATGACTCCCTTTGAGTGTGTCTATGGCATGAACCCCCTTACCCTATTGGATTTAACTCCTTTGCCTAGTGAACTTGTGATTAGCTTTGATGGATCTAAAAAATCCGAGTCCATGAAAAGACTCCATGAGAAGGTGCGGATCATACTTGAAAAGAAGAACCAAGAGGTTGCTCAAAGGGCAAATAAAGAAAGAAGAAAGTTGGTGCTTGAACCAAGAGATTGGGTGTGGGTACACCTAAGATAGGATTGATTTCCAAATCAAAGGAAGGCTAAAATCATGCCACGGGGTGATTGTCCATTCCAAGTGATCAAAAAGATCAATGATAATGCTTACCAAGTTGATCTATCTTTGGATAACCAAGTTCACAATACATTCAATATTTGTGACCTTTCCCCCGTAGCCTTGCTTGATATGGAACCCTCAAGTTTGAGGACAAACTTTCTTCAAGATGGAGAGTATGATGCAAGTTTCATGACCTCAAGACCCTTCACAAGGAGACAAGCCAAGGAACTTCAACAACTTCTAGCTTTATTTATGCACTTGAAAGTTTGTGAAGGTATAGTAGATTCGGCCAAGGGAGGGAATGCATTGATTTGTGAAGAAGGGGCTTGAAGAGTCTATATTCTACAAGGGGCTAGATGTACCTTCCACTTTATATTCCAACACTCTAGGGGCGCCCCCTTCTCTTTAGTTCATTAAGGGTAGTTTTGTCAATTGGCATGTAATAGTATAAATAGATAATTTCTTCACTCATTTCAATAGTTTTAGAATAACATTGGATATTACTCATAGTTTGTAGCTTTAGTCTTCTAGTTGTAGCTCTAAATCCAAAACTTTGAACCTTGAATGCAATTGAACTGGTTTTCACTTGTATTGGGTAATTTGGCAAGAAAGGTGAACTTGAGGAAGTGTGAGTCCTTTATTTCACCTAAGATTGTGGTTTGATCTTACATTGGTGATGTGTGTTCGAAGGTTTGATACATATTCTAGTGTTATTCATTGGTGGAAGTGAGGGTCTCTCTACTATCTTTACTTTATGCATCTCTTCTTCATCTCTTTTCTTCTATGTGTGTGATTTTCTATTTAGTGTAGTTGCTGGGGTTTGTTCTTGTGCGTCCATTTTTCAGCTTTTAGGATATCAACTTCATTGAAGGAAATCTAGTTCCCACCTTCATCTTTGCGAGCATTAATCTTATTTCTTTTTCTCCAGTAAGGATGGTGGTGTGAAAGAACTGTGTTTGGGTCCCCTTCAGCCAGCCAGGAGATTCTAGATTTAATCTTCCAAAATTCTTGTTCCTGCCTAAGGGTGAGACTAAAATCTTTAATTAGATTTCTTTCAAGATCATGGAAGAAGTAACAGGTGGGATAATTTTCCAACGGTTAGAAAATTCCAACTTGACCTGATCTTGAAAGTGAGAGGGACATCACTTCCAAAAGAATCTTGGACAACCTAGATAAAACTAGGATGAGATCTCCACATGGACTCTACCCTAAAAGGTTTGTCAGGTTTAGGAGTTTTTTTTTTTGAAAATTAACCAGAAGGGGGGCAGTGGTCAGAATGGGTCCTGGAAAGATGGGTAACAGTAGCATTAGGGAAAATATGGAGTAAGTCTTCATTAGCTAAATATCTATCCAGTCTTTCTACAATAAGACCTCTCCTATTTTTATACCTTTTATTATTCCAGGTGAATTTACTGTCATTGAAACCTAGATCAGTCAAATTACAGAGGTTGATGCAATTCCAAAAGGCATTGACTCTATTTCTATTAATACTGTTTTCTCCAAACTTCTCAGAGGCCCTAAGGACCTTATTGAAGTCTCTCCCTATGAGCCAGGGGTGTTAGAGAAGATATTAAGGGAGTTAGCAAAGTGAATGAAGTTATCCCAAAGAGACTGTCTAATAGAGAAATCAGTACATGCATAAATAACTCTAAAAAATAGTAAGAAGGGGGTTGCATACCTTCACAGAAACATGGATGCCCTGTGGGAAGACAACAATGTCTTGAATTTCTAAGGAAGCAATATCCCACATTATGACAATACCACCTGAGTTCCCAGCTGCTGGGAATTGAATTTTTCTATAAACCCAAGGGTCTGGGAGATGGCTTTGTAATCATCCATGTGAGTCTCAAGCAAGGCTAGGAGAGTGGGCTTGTGGATATTAATTATTGCCTGAAAGTGTCTCCTAAACTCGACATTATTTGCCACTCTAACATTTTATATTATGATGTTCATTATGGGGTTGGCATTCAATTAGTAAAGATTCTCCATTAACCCCTTGCCCCTGTCTAGGGGAGGTGTAGTTGCAGACATTGGTTCCTTCTTGTTCCTTAAGAGTGGATTCAGTTTTACAGAATAGAAGATTCCTATTCCTGGGATATTTAGCTCTAGATCAAACTTGTTTAGCTCCAGTGGAAGAAGAATTAAGAGGAGTTCGCTAATAAGGTCCTCGAACATATAGGAGAGAGTTTTTTCTAGAATAATGACCTCGGCCTGGGGGACTTTCATGGAGGCTAGAATGCTTTCAATTTCCCTATTATTTTCCCTCAAAGCTCCCAAGGTCTTTTCCCTCTCCATCATATCTACAGACAATGTGGATGGTATTTGTGATGATAAGTTTGGTTGAGTCTGGAGCTGGTTTGGACCCCTAGAGTTTCTCATAAAATGTGGTCCCTCCGCTAGAAGTTCTAGTATTTTAGGGGGAAAGAAGGGGAGGCTTTGGCTCATGTTGGATAGTTCCAATGAGATCAGCTCTATTGACCAGCTGGTCGCTAGACCCTAACTGAATATGTTTCTCATTGTGGTCATCCATACATTTTGACCATAATTAGTCAGACCCTGGCTCATGTCTTCCCTCACTAGCTGAGCAAGGTAGTGAGGGTCCTGTATTTTAAGAATGAGAGTCCTCCCTTCCACATTCAGTTTTAGGGGGATGTCCTGTTGGACAAGCATATTTCCAACCACGATGCTAGAAAATGGTTTGGTTCCAGCGGTTTGGTGGTGTAAACCAGAGAAGAGAGAGGGCTTTGACTCGAAGAAGCCATTGAGAGTAAAACTTAGAGAGAAAGCAGAAGTGGAAGTATTAGTAGAGAAGATAGTTATATGAATATTACTATTTTGGAGAGTATCTGATTGGGTAATTGTTTGGCTTCCGTCATTACTGAGTTCTGCAGTTAATGAGTTCCTGTTAGAAATAAAAGTTTCAATATTTTTATTGATGTGCGCTGAGCACAATTAAAGAGGACAGGCATTTGGAAACTAGAGGTTAGGTGAGAGAGAGAGGTGACAGGGCACCTTTCCAGCTCAATATTAGAGATCGTTCCCTCTAAGCTAGTGGATTCAGGAATAAATTGGGATGGAGGGGGAATGGGTATGGGTAATAAATTATGGGCCTCTGCAGGTCTATATTGACCGAAACTAATGGGCCTTTTTTTATTATTTGGGCCTTCAAAATCTGCTGGCCCAAAAGACAGTCGGGGGTTTGGCAAACCTGCCCTGACGGGTTGGACTAGGTATTCAACAGGTCCCCTTTAGGCCTAAGAGTTTATTGAGCCTTTGAAGGACCTGGTCCACTAGGTTTAGTATGATAGGCTGCAGAATCTTACCCTTTGCTGCCTCTGAGATCGCATCGGAGACCGGTGCAGCCAATTCATCAGAATATATGGTGTCAAGGAGCTTACCAGAGCTGGCATCAAACCTTATTACCTTAATGACCTGTGATGGTGATTTACCTAATTAAGATGATTTGCTCTGATCTTTCTTTCTTCGATTGAAATTAGTCGTCTTCCATTCTTCTTCTGTTGGATTCGGTGACTCGGAGGTAGTTCATTGGCTGTCCTCCCTCTTGAACTAGGTCATTAAGCATTTACTCAGAGTATGTCCCAAGCACCCACATGTTTTACACAGAAACCCTTCCCTCCATAGTGAATCGATTAATGATGATTACCTATCTTGATAGATGATTTAAATAGGGTGTCCGTAGGGACTTGTACACATATACGAGCATATCTGTCCCAGAGTGTTGATGAGGTGCATGCGTCAATCTTAAACAACTTGCCTACTCTTCTTCCTATTCTTTCCAAAATTGAATTGTCGTAGAACTCCGTAGGTAGTTGAGGGAGCCGAATCCAGATCACAGTAGATTCAATCTGGGATTCCTTGGGGACAAATTTGGGTTCCTACATCCGAACTGAGAGATAAGAACCTTCCACAAACCAAGGCCCCTCTTGTAATATTCTTTTTTGCTACTCGATTCCTGAGAGTTTAACAATAAAATAATCCATCCCCAAATCGATCAGTGGAAAGTTTTCTTTTAATTTCCAAAGATCGATTAATTTTTTCTTCAAGTATTGATGGTGAAGCTTTTTTCCCAATAATTTGACGATGACTGAAAATTTCCATAGAGAGTATAGTCTATTCCTCTCTTCAAGATATAGTGTAATTGAGTCTTCCACTTCTCCATCGAAGGGATTTATAGGGTAATTTGAAATAATTTTTGTGTCTAGTAGTACAGTGGGAGCACTATTCTTTTTTACGATATCGTTAAAGAGAGGTTTACAAGGGGTGTCTATAGCCATATGGCCATCAGGAATGGGGGGTTCTGGTGGGGTCCAAATTGGGGAAAGGGAGGTAGTCATACTCCGAGGGATTGAGCTTTTTGGTGTGGATTTTAGAGAGAGGCTGGTCTTGCGTATGGTCTATGAACATGAAAAATAAATATAAATATTTTATTCAGATATATATTTTAAATGAATAGTTAGTCAATCAGGTTATATCTAAAAGAATGATAAGAGTTTGTGCAATATAAAGGGTGCGGAATAGAGAGCGAATCTATTGGTCACATAATTTTTAGATGTCCTATTGCTAGAGTAGTTTGAAAGTGTTGCCGATTAATTGACAAAACTTAGAAAACTCTATGATTTTACTAGATGATGGAATGATATATTCACTAATACTAAAAAATACCTTGATTCCATTAAACTTATAAAAGCAAGTGTCTTTATCATGTGGCTGTCACGATCCAAAATCAGATTGTAATGACACTTATTGCGGTACAATCTTAATAAGAAAGCCAATCACCAAAACTGATAAAGAAAACACACAATTATAGTAACATACATTCAAGCGAGACTTCTAGAACGAAGTCAAGCTAAACACAAAATATAAATACAACAAAATATGAAATAAATACATAAAATACAATCTCAAATTCTGGTGTCGTAGTATAAGAGCATCTAATACAATATTCGAAACTAAAAGTACATAATCTGTCTCTGAAATGGGAGTAAGGACAACTAATCGATAGAAGAGGCCTAGAGTTGGCTCTGAGAAGCCTAGAGTGAACCAGTACCTCAAAGTGTCACCAACTCTACTACATGAATTAGCCGCCTTGAGTTGTACTCATACTAGGATTTTGCACCGAAAGGGCACAATAGGGGTGAGTAATGTCCACTTGACTCAGTTGGTATCATAGGCCAACTGAGTCAAGTAGAAAATAAGATAAGTAAAATATACTATGAGCATGTCACCTGCAAGTAGAAAATTTCCAAACGATAGCTCATACCGTCTTCACTAATATTTCTAATATATCTAAGTACACAAAAACAACATAGATATAAAAGGAAAATATACTAAAACTAATCACATGTCAAGAAAATTAAAGAAAATAGGCAAGATATGTATGCAAATGTAGTGCAATGCAATGTGGATGAGATGAAAGATGAAAGTCATTACATGACTTTGCGTATACACCCACCGAGCTCGCAACTACCAGGTACGATCCATGAGAGGTTCAAAATCCATATACTATATCTCAATCTTAACTCACCTCTCTTGTTCGTTTTCACGGGGAGGATTTTCATATACCAAGCTCAAATGGTAAAGAAATCCTCAAGAATCGCCCAAACCCGAAGCTCTAAGGCCCCCAAAAGAAGAAAAATATGAAAGAGAGTATATATACTGCTTTAGTTTTGGCCGCTTAAGCGGTCATCGCTTAAGTAAAGGGTGGCCGTTAAAACGATCTGACCTATGTGGTTAGTCTACTAAATGGGTACCCCTTCCGCTAAAGCAATCATGTGCCCACTTTAGCGGTAGGCGACTGACAATCTGTCCGCTTAAGAGGCCACCGCTGAAGCGATTCCACCAATAACTTGGCCAAGTTGCAAAGATGTTAGTCGACCCTCGAGATTTATTCAGAATCCCGTGAAATATAAATGAACTATGCTACTAGGCTAATTTCGATGTTTCAAACTCAATGATAACGTAGGATTTTCAAAATAAAGTTGTTTTCCTACAATTTATCCCCCGGGTCCCTTTTTACTATTTTTCAAATGAAGGATCAAAATGAGATATAAAAAACTCAAAATTGAACCAATCCCAGGACAAATCCAAATTCAATATTCTAGATCTGTTGACATGGTCTATTTTGCTAGCCTATACTCAGAAAATCTAATATTAACCGAAGTCAACTATATAGCTTCTCAAACCTCTATAAATCATAAACTTGGACAAATCATTTTTGATCGCATTGGAAATCATTCCACCATCCCCGCACCTCAAAATTAACTTGTAGCAACTCCGAAGATGAGCAAAATGGTCAAACACATAAAAAATAAAAATTCACAAATTCAAGTCATTACAACGACAAATTAGGAAGGCTAGAAATTCTAGAGTTTTAATAGGAATTTTTTTGAACCCAATGAGTTATTAATAAGACACTCTTTGATTTCTATGAGTATGAAAATAATTTGCTTCCTAAATCTTCTCCTACAATTATTAATGCTATTACTAATTATAGAAATATTACTGTGACATAAGTAGGTGTTGTTATGTTTGTAGATGCTAGTTTACATAACGAAAAGAAGGTGACAATTATTGGAGTGAAAACTACGATAGTTATGGTAAACTACTTCAAGTCTTTGGTATCCCGATTCAATTCATTGAAAGGACCATAATTGCTAGAGTAATAACAATTCACAAGGCATTGGATAGCGCTGAGAAAAAGGGATGATCAAAGATACCTAACATATTTTTTTTTGTCTTTTCTAAACTTTGAATCATGATTTTATCCATATTATTGACAACTCCTTTTTAATCTAATCCGATAGTTCCAAATCCAAATGTCAGCCAAGAGACGTTTAATTTTAATAAGGAATATGCCTAACCAAGGATCTGCTTGATCTTCTCTACTAATATTCTATAATTTTATTAAGTGTACTCTTTGTTGTAACATGACAGCACAACTGTACTACAAGAATACGTTTAAAAACTTTTCACTTTATATAGATAATAATAAGTAATTACTATGATTATTGTTGAACTTTTTAATGGATGCATGAATGATAAGTATAAGGTAGAGATGGAGTAGTAGCGAGCTTTCTTTTGTTTCTCCATTTTAAAGTTTTTGGTTCCATATATATGTGTGTGACGTGATGGGAATCTCATTTTGCTCCACCAACATATTTTGTACGTAAGCATATCTCCTTATAAACACACACACACACACACATATATATATATATGTAATTGTGATATTATTAGTAGATATGGAGATCAAAAGATAAAATAAAACTAAGATGTGATATACACTTGCATCGTACGTTTGCTCTTTAGCTTAAGCCTATCAAATGGGCCGGGCCATTTAATGAAACCGGCCCGATTTGACCCAGATCAATAAGCCCAAGGGCTTTAGGGTACCGGGTCCTGGGCCAATTTTTTTGTTTTGGGCCCGATTAACCCGGCCCGAACTCAACCCGATTGGGGCCCGCCGGTTAACCAGCCCGGCCCATTTTTATTTTTTTTTAGATTTTTGGATTTTGGGCCAAACTAGCCGTTGGCCCAACGGCTATATAGCCGTTTTTGGGTCCAAACGGCTAGTTTGGGCCCATTAATTAAAAAAAAATACTTTTAAAATTACTTTTTAATCCCAAAAAAAAAATCTATAAATACCCTATACCTTCAAATTATTTTTCACACAATTTTTAATTCTCTCAAATCTCATTCTCTCTCAAATCTCAATTCTCAATTGTCAAATATTCTATAAATTTAATTTCCTAAAGTGCTCAGTTTAATTTTTTAATTTTGCGATTATAAAGTACGAGTGGAAGTTTCTAAAGTCGCAACCTTCGGATACTTCCAAAATTTGGTATTTTTGTTCCATCTCTTATGTTTAATTTTTATTTAGTGTATTAATTGTTGAATATTTAATTTTATTATATTTGTGTATTTTGAATTTTTTTAGTTTAATTTATATTATGGATAAATTAAGAAACCTCGCTACTAAAAGTGTTAAAAAAAATTGTCCCGAAAGCGGTAGTGGTAGTAAAAAGCAAATTACTAGCAGTAGAGGTAGTTCAAGTAGTAGATATACCCGTGTGCCTCCGACACCGCTTAGTCAACCTTCTGAGGAAGAAGTAGGTGTACCTTTAGGTGTAGGTGCTCACAATATGGATTATGTAGAAGCTTAGAAAAATTACGGTATAGAAGAAGAAAATGAAGTAGATGCGGTTAATTAGACGAAGATGATGAAAATATTGGTGAAACACCCGCAGTAGGAAATGCTAACATTAGATCTGAATCGGTTAATCTCCCTTCCCGTCCTCCCCGTGCCCCAAGAGCTCGTAAAACAACTAGTATTGCATGATAATTTTTGGAACGTATATCAGATACTGAGGTGCAATGCAATATTTGTCAACAAATATCTAAGCATAAAAGTGGAGGCAAGCAAGGGGTACGAGTATGTTAATGAGACATATAGGTGATGCTCACGAAAGAGAGTTAAATATTGCAAGAGATGGCGGGAATGTTGGTGGGCCAACACAAACTAGAATGGACCCAGCAACCGGTCAGGTAATGAAGAAGGATAATAAATTGAGGGACCGGGAAGAAATAACTAAAATGGTAGTTGTGGGTTGTTTGACTTTTAGTTTTCCTTCTTCTGATGCCTTTATTCATTATATTCAAGCAAATTATAATCCCATGTTTAATGGTATTCCTAGAAGTACTTGTCGATCTGATATTTTTAGACTTCATTCACAATATTATTTTTATTTATCAATATTGTTAAAAAATATTCAATGTAAATTGTCCCTAACTTCTGATCTTGGTCGTGCTGTAAATAAAAATGATTATTTAACTGTTACTTGTCACTGTATGGATAGTAATTTTGTGATGCAAAAAATTCTTGCTTTTTTATATGATGAAGATCGTAAACATACTGGAGATTTTATTGTTGATTCTATAGTTAAAGTTGCCGGATTTTATCATATTGAAAATAAAATCTTATGTATTGCTTTTGATAATGCTTCTAACAACAAGACTGCTATAAAAAAATTAAAATCTAACTTATCTCCGCCGTTGCCTGAAATTTTTCATATTAAGTGTGCATGTCATATATATAATTTAATTGTAAAAGATGGTCTTGAGTTTTTTGACCTTTATATTGAAAAAATCCGCCTTGTTGTTGGTTTTATTCAAGAAAATAATCAAAGAAAAAGAATTAGAGAATTTAAAGTTAAATGTCAAGAAAATGGACTTGCACCGATATTGATGCCTGAGGAAATTGATATTAGATGAAATTATATGTATGATTTTTTAAAAATTTGTTGTAAATATAGAGTTCCTATTACACTAGCTTGACGTTGCCTCTAGCATTGTCACCAATTTTGACTGATCCCTCATCTGCATTTTTTAAAGAAGAAAATTTTTCTTTCTTTCTAGTCATGTATCTGTAACATCCGCTATCAATGACCCACATTCCCTTCTTATAGCTCTTGCAGACATATTCGTACAAAATAAGAGAATTAATTTTGTTTAGGTAACCAAGTGGTCTTGAGTTCTTGCGGGTTAGATGTGCTTCCTTTAGGCTTCCAAACCCACACACTCTTAGGCTTATGCCTGCACCTATAGGATTTGTGCCCTCTTTATCCATAGATAAAATATACAGGTCCATGAGAGGAGAAAAAGGTCTTGGCTGATTTAAACAATTCTGATGAGGAACTTGAATTATTTTTAAAAGAGTTTGATCTCACGAAATTGTGGCTTGGTAATTTCTTAATGCTATTTAATTGTATTTTTACATCATCAATCTCTTCATGAAGTAATTCAATTTCAATTTGACATGCTTCGATTTCTATTTGATAGTTTCTTTATTCCTCTTTGAGTTTTTGTTAAAATCGAGTTTCGCAACTTTTCTTCTCTTGAGCAAGTTTGTTATATTCATCTATAATTTTTTGAATCTCGTCAGTTATCATATCTAAATTAGGTTCAAGAATATTACAATTATGATAATCGTGTGGGCTTACTTTGCTAAATTCACCTGTTGCCATGAAGCACATATTGGCGGCTTCTATTTCTTCTTCGATTTTATTTTCATCACTCTAGGCTCCAAAATTTTGATTCTTTCTAGATGATCTTCTTCTTTATTCTGCACAGTTTTGTTTAAAGTAGTCAGGCCTTCCACAGTGATAACAACAATCATCGTTTCTAGTGGAGTCATTATTCTTGGCTCCTTGGGATCTTTGTTGTCTCTGTTTCATGATTTGCCTTACTCCGTGATTTATGAAAGTAATTCCTTTGTTATTGGCATCTTCCAGAATGTCCTCTTCTTCAGTTGGTATGGCATTGTAGGCTACTGGTTTCTTCTTTTCCTCTTTGTGGTACCTGTTGATATAATTTTATTCATATGCAATGAGGTTACCTCGTAGTTCGTCATATGTCATGTTGTGAAGATCTCTGTCTTCTAGAATGGCAGCCTTGGTTTTCTAAATTTTAGGGAGACTTCGGACCAGCTTTTGGACTTGCAAGCTATGTGGATAGATCATCCTTAGTAATTTCAGTTTGCATAGGATCTTGCCGAATATGGCAAACATTGTTTCGATATTCTCATTCTTTTCCATTTTGAACAGCTCGTATTCATTGACCAGGGCAATAATTTTTTATTTTTTGACCTTTGTGGCTCCTTCATATGTCATCTTCAATTTGTCCCACATCTCTTTTGCAGTTTCGCAGGTTGATATCTTGCCGTATTCTTGCCCACTAACTATACAAAGAAGTAAGCTTATGGCTCGTACACTAGTTTGAATTATCTCTTGTTGTTCTTTAGTGACCTCGAAGCTTTCAAGGTCTTCTACATCAGTACTGCTCGATTCTTTGTCTTTGTCCTTTTGCTTGTCTTTGAGTCCTAGGATCGGCTTTGGTCCCTTCTTAATAACAACCCAGGATTGGAAGTCATTTGATTGGATAAATATTTTGAATCTGTTCTTTCAGTAAGAGTAGTGTTGTCCATTCAAGTATGGTGGCCTTGTGGGGGAGTGACCATCTTGAATAAGAGCATCGGGAATTTGATAGCTTGTCATTTGATCTTTGCTCAGATGCGGTTAAGCAACACTGTTGGTGAGACCTGCTCTGATACCAATTGAAATTCAAGAAGGGGGTGAATTAAAATTTTTTATGAGTTGACATTGACTCCTCACAGTCGACTTGCCTGCAGATCAGTATACTTCACAAAATAGATTATACTTAAAATAAATACATAAATACATGACTGAATTTAAAGTAAAGAATACGAAGATTTATTCTGATTTGAAACACCAATGTGGTGCCTACTTCCAATCCCCTTGGGTTTCAATGTTTTCTTAGATCTTTCAGTGTTGACTCAAGTACAATGATGAGAAACAAGTTCTGAAGACTTATTTTATTCTTCAAATCTTGTGACACAACTTTAGTTTGTATTACAAAGTTGACTTGATCCTATTCTTTATATAACAATTGTAAGCTACAGATTACAAAGCTTTGTGAGACTAAGATTGAGATACTTTGAGGTTTTTCCTTGAAGTTGCGTGACCTTTGTCTATCTTTTGTCTTCTTCTTTTATAGGCTTCAGCTACTACTCTTCATAAGAAAACCCAAGAGATTTCTTCTTAATCAAGGATTTGGGTGTGGTTCCTTGATTGAGGGATTGCACCGTAGAGTATGTCCATATCATATATGTCCATACATGGTGTATCCTTCACAGTCGTACATGTCCATATCAGATATGTCTATGTAGAAGGTGTGATCTTCTTCTTTCCTTTATAATAATCTTGATTGATTTATTTGCCATAAATCTGGGAAGTCGATGGTCCGTGATGAATGCTACTTTAATCTTGGTGTGATGTTCTTTCCTTCTGCCATTGATCCATTTTCCATAAGTTTGGGAAGTTGGTGATTTGATTGTTTTTTTTTCCTTTTTTTTTTGGATCTTTTGATTGATTTCTCAAAGATCTTTTCTATCTTCAGCATATCTTCTTGTCTTGTGTCCATCAGTGGAGATCCTTGAATTTCCTGCAGATTTTCAATCATTAGTTTGTCATTATTAAAACATAATATTAGGAGGCTAACAACTCCATTATGTGCATACGAGATGCGATCCCTTTGAGTAACCAATCATGACCAGCATATAATCAGATCCAATTTCAATAGGTCCATTAAAATTTACACTCATTTTTACTTTTTTCTCCATATTCTATGAGTCCACAAAAAGATATAGCGAAGAGAGGAATATTTCATAATGAAAATGTAGAACTAATTTTAGCCATTTTCCATAAGAATTGAGTGCAAACATTCTTAAAATAGTTGAAAATTTTATGAAAAATACATCTTCACGAACACTTGTATGAAATTCAAATAGTTTGAAATGTGTTGTAAATATTATCCTTAAGAATATTTCACCCAATATGAGTGTATTCTCAAAGATTCGACAAGCTCTTCTAGCATTAAACTAGGAGCCAAAAACTAACAATGATTCTTTTAAAATGAAAACTCTAGCATTATAAGCACCTTGAAAAGAGAAGAAAGAAATTCTCTTAATATCAATTTCTTCTCTAATAAAAAAGGATAATGGTAATATATATAATAGTGGAAGATGATTTTATCACATGCTCATCTATTGTGATGATAGCCACTAAATGCTTTTTAATAATTTTTGGTCAAATCCAATTTATTATGGATAAATGAGTAAAGAATCAAGTAATTGTTTGCTGTAAATTCAAGACAATAAAGATCAAGAATAATGACAATAAAGAGTAGTATAGTAATTAATAACTAAAATGTTATAATTAGCAAACTTAATATTTAAATAATATTAAATTAATGCCAATAAAGACTCTTCAATAAGGGAAAATAAATGTCAACCATTACATTTTTCAAAAATAGAATCAATTGTCTTACCATTATAATTATAAATATATTGATTTTTTAAAAAATATCCAACAAAATGTGCTAACATCTATTTTAATTAATGGGAAAATTAACTAAATATATTTATTAGATTGTTTATTATAAGTTATAGCAAAACTTTTTAGTTTTCAAGTTATAACCACTTTCATTTAAAAAAAAAAAAAGTAGCTAAAAACATTTTTTTTTTAAATACAAAAAATAATTATTGAAAAGGAAAATAAAGATTTAATACAACTATTATACAATATTCCTTCCTTAAATATAGTTAACCTTAAATACTGATAGTAATTCACCCTCAAATCCCTCTAACCGTTTTTACTTTCTCCCATTTTAATGCTTCCATTAAGAGTTCCATCTTCATACACTATATTCTTCTTTGTACACGATTTAGTTTTTCCAGTAAACAAAAAAATGTAATTTTCGTTTCTTCAATCATAATTTGCGTTTAAAAAATAAGTATTTCTAGCGATATAAGAAAATAGATTTTAATAATTTGCATTCAATCATGATACGTCATGGAGGGAGATGAAACTCTTCAAGTATGTTAAATTATTTATGTAAATGGATAGTTTGCATTCAAATGAATTTAAAGAATTTATTTATTTTTTTATATATTTCTTCAATTATTTATTGTTATATTGTTGAATTTTGTATAAGATGATGATGATTTGAATTTGTGTATGTTTATCAATTGCATGAAAAGTAAAATTTTTATTTAAATAGGAATACCGAGGGAATTTGGTATTGATGAGATTTATGTATGATGCAACTACAAACTTCAAAGGATTAGTAGAAGCAATCGCAACAAAGCCGATGACAGAAACTACTTCAAATAAACTTGAACTAAGATACATAATAAGTGACAAATGCCCAAGTATGGTCATACACAATGACACAAGTGTGAAAGTTTATCTGAAACAGAAGAAAACGGTTATTGATTTTTTTAAAAAAATATCCTTTGTACGTTACAACTATGGATATATCGAACGATCAAATTCATACAAATGAAGGAGCAATTGTTTGTGTTGGACAACAGAGTTGTAACGAAATAATTCTGGAATGGAGAAAGCTATTTTCAAAAGATTGTATTCGTTTGATTGGGTTAAGTCCAGATTTTGAAGAAGTTGAAGAAGAACGTGTGAAAATAATTGGTGATGTAACGAATATCAACATAGCTGTAAAACAGACTTACACGGATAAACAAATACTGGCTACTGTTATGGAATTGCACACATTTGTGAAACAGTTTTCGTATCGCACTGAAGGGTCAAGCGCAAGCAGGTAACAACTATGGTGTTATTTGATGTTTGAAAATTTTCTTATGTTAAGTTTTTTTTTGTATTAAATCGGATATAATTGTTGAATGTAATTCGTATATCTGCTTTTTGTGTATTAAATAAAAAATAATTTTTTTTATTTAAACAACTACTATTTGGTTTGTGTGGTGGAGGACTGTACTTGGTTTTTTCGTTTTTTCAGAATTAACAAATCAAAGATTTTTAAGATAAGAATGTATTGTGATATTCATACATGCTCAATAAAGGATCAAGTTTATGCAAGGCGTCAAAGGATGAAAAAGTGGTAGCTGGACTGATTTTAGGTAATTATGTGGACACCAAAAGAATATACACTCACAACGATGTTGTTTCTGATATGTTGAGGGAGCATGGAGTTTCACTAAATTATCATCAGGAATGGCGTGCAAAATTCAAAGCAGTTAATATATTGTGTGGTGATCCTATCGAGTCATATCAAAAGATACCAGGTTATTTATATATGTTGGAAAAGCATTATCCCGGATCTGTTGTAAGTTGGGAGAAAACTAAAGAAAATAGATTCTTGTATGCTTTTGTTGCATTGGACGCTTCCATTCGGAGATGAAAATATTGCAGGCTAATTGTTGTAGTCGATGGGGCAGCTCTAAAATTGCTTTACGGTGGAACTATGCTGACTACGAGCATGTTGGACCCAGGAGGTAATGTTTATTTTTTATTATATTTATTTAAAAAGGAAATCATATTAGAATTATAGTGCATTGTATCATATTGGTATGGGTTCATTCTACTGTCAAACGGACTTGGACGATGACATCAAATATAGTAGAATCCATCAATAACACCAATAAAATATCTAGAAGATTATCCATGATTTCAACGATGAATTTTATGAGGTTAATGATTGAATCATGGAATTCAAAATAGCATGAAGAGGCAACAAACACGTTAACAGAGTTGACAGTCAGATATAATATTTTAACCGCTAATCGTTTGCTTTCTCAGAGAATGATAGTAAGTTCTTTATCCATTACTTTATACATTACTTAAATTTTATGTTAATTTCTTTGTGCATTAAAGTTACTTGTGAATGCAGGTAAAAGCATCAAATGAATTCCTACATACTGTAATTAACGGAGCAAAAAGATTCATTGTTTATTTGTGAAGCAGAAAGTGCAGCTATGGAGAATTTCAATTGGATGAAATACCATGCTCTCATGTTATGGCTGCTATTACGTATAGAAATCAGCATGGCGAGAACTATTGCTCACCTTACTATAGTAACAAAAATTTCAGAGATGCTTATAGCATACCAGTTAAACCTCTTCCTTGTGAAAGTACATAGAAAATACCACATGAAGTGTTGGATGAAGTTGTATTGCCACCTGATTCAAAAAGACCTCCCGGAAGACCATGTTATGAAAGATGGAAAGGACCAAATGAAGACAAATGTAAACGTTCAAAGGTTACATGTAGTAGCTGTCATCGTGAGGAGCACAATAAAAAGACTTGCCACAACCATGCACCACCTGCTTAAGATTGAATCTGTGTTTCTTACTTTATTTTGATGTTAATGTTTTTTTAAAAACGTTTTTATTCAATAAATTCTAGTATTAAGATATGTCCTGTTTTAAATAATTTATGTTTATGGATATTTAATTTTATTAGTTTTAAATAATCAAATTCTTAAGATTTAGTGAATTTCTTTTTCACTGATTATGACTGTTTATGCATGATAAAATATCTTTATAATGTATTATGTTTGCCTATAATGGTGTATTATCTTTATAGTGTATTATGTTGGCTTATGATGGTGTCGGACATAATGATGGCAGGTGTGTTTAAAATCATTTTAGAGCTCCACCTTAAATATACCTAATCAAGTATCATATGAAATCATTAAAAAGACACTAAATGTGCAACATAGATACTTAAGAGGTTAAAATCAACTAGCTGATAGAACGCCATAACTTCAAAAATAATTACTAAACCAATTACTTAACAGCTGAATACGTATACCATGTTGCAAATCAAAAAATAACAACCTACTTCAGAAATGCACAGTGATTTACAGTAGATGCAACTTGGTATGCAAGAATTGAAATGTTACAGCTACTTTAGCTCAGATGTAGAATCACCAGTGAATGTAATACCAATAACAAACAATGCCCAATAGAGAACTTTTTCTCATGAATTTCAGAATAAGACCAACAAACACCATGTATAAATAGAACAATGCAACAAATGCCAGTATCAATTTCAAGCAGAAAATGATATAATCTACAAGAACTAATACAGGCACAAGAACTATTTCAAGAAGAAAATGCTATAATCTACAAGAACTGATACAATCACAAGAACTACCCTTCTTTTATGTGAATTAAAAACAATGTTGCTTTTACTTCATCACATCAATAATGTTCAACCAAGCATAACCAAAAAGCAATATAGAGTAATAAAAAAATTCTGAGTATCCTTGAAACTAGTAGAAAAGAACCTACTAGTTTCAAATAACAAAACATCCGTCAAAAATACAAGAACTAAACAAGAACGTCTACTGCAATATTATTTTATGACTGATATTATCGTGTCCTTGAACTTTCAAAATTGTTTCTCTAGATCTTTTGAAATCACCATGCTTGCTAGTAACATTTCCAGTTGTCTCACTTTCACTGATTGCTCCATCATTCTGTTTTCATCTGGTATCGTACCATAGTAGTGCACCATATCTGAATCGATGGTTAAAAATACCAAATAGTCTACTGGATATATCAAATATGCCATGTCTAATGAACTCAACACAGGCACATACAATCATACCACAGTCACTAAAAATAGGAAATCAAAAAATTCATTGATAAAGCAACATATTTATTAACATAAATAAATAAAAACACAATTTAATTATAACATACTTAGATTGCTGGGGTGCATCTTTCACAATGACATACTTCAAAGGTTCATTCATGGTCTTATCAATGTATGCAGCTTCACGATGCCACTCAATATTCGAACGTTTTCCACAAAAATTAGTGGCAACCAAAACTATAGGTATCACGGTAGAAAGATATCGAACATGATCTAAAATATTCTTTGAATGCACAACACCCTCCATCATTGAATCATAAATATATAGACACCTATATCTAATTCAAAAAATCACCAATATCCAATGAAATGACTCACTAACATTCACAGGAATGATGATGTTATCAACAGAATTCCAGGGAACATTGACAGAAATTTTGTAACACCTAATGTACTGGATAAAATGGTGTTTAGGAGTGATACACCTCATGTCTTTATTTAAACTCAATCATTATTGTTGAATTGAACGTATTCATTTAACAAAGAAGACATCAATAGTGGTGTATGTAATCAGCTTCATCACACTGTACTTTGATTTTTTCCTCAAATAATGTATTATCACATCTGCATACTGATTAAACAAAAAATATATTAGAATAAAGCAAATACATAAATAACAAAACTGCACAACAGACTCTCAATCCTAATTTAGTTCTGCATAAGTTATATTTAGTTCCAATCTTAATGTAAGCCAACAAAATGGTGCTGATGTGAAATTTTGTAAGCTCTAGCCTCTTGTTTGTATTTTTTGTCATTGTCTTAACAGTTAACACCAGTTTTTTCTTATAGCTGATAATAGGTTGTAGAGATGTTAAACTTCAATTGAAATTATATCTTTTATCAAGAATTGTTTATGCTAGTCAAGACAAGCAATATTAGTTTAACCCTTCTATATATACAGAAATAATACAAAACTTCATCTTTATCTTGTAGCATCGCCCAAGCAAAGACACAAGTGTATTTAAGGTCCAAAGATAGCCAAATCTCCATGTCCAAGAAGAACTAGGCCAGAGCTCGACAGGAACTCTACAAGAACCTGCATGATTGTTGGTTTTGCCCCAGTTTTACACTAGTATACACAATAGATACCATTTATTAGTTGGTTGTTTGCTGAATGAGAAAGTGAAGAAAGGGGAAGAAGGAAGTGCTAGATATTTTTTGGATAAGTGGCTTAATTTGTTAAAAGAAAAAAATGAAGGCTTTAAATGAAGTTAATTGAAGATTTAGGTGTGATAACTCTATCTTAAGTGCATCGAATCTGTCAAGTGAAGTTTTAAGCTTGTTTATCTACATTTTTAGCTTATGGCAAGTGGTAACACACTTCACACAATTAAACAGTCATGGATTTGTGTGTGGTTTGTATGCCTTTTGTAGAGATCTACTTGTTAATATTTTCAGGGACTGTAGTATTTACTGATTAGCTATATGTAATCTTGCATCGGTGTCATGATATCACTCATGACTGATGAATATTTTTTTTTGCTTCAGAAATGACGCACAGAAGTTATTGGGTATTCTTATAGCAATTGGTGACCAACACATATAATTCAAACACAGAAGTTATTTACGATCAACACAGCTTGTTATCAAACAAGCTCTGTTGTTACATGTTATAACATATAATTCATTCCACCAACACATTGCTATTAAAAACAAGCATTCAAAGCACCCACAGTTTAAGTTTATTGTTTACGACTCTTATCTACTATAAATTTTGGATTTTTTTTACATGTTTATGTACTTATCTGTGTGTGTGTGTCTGTGGGGATAAAGTGTTGAGAAACTGATCTAATATCTCCAAAAAAACATCTCTGTTCCCATTAAACATGCTTCTAATGACATACACAAAACATACTATCAACATACAAATAAGCCTCAAGAAATAATTCAAGGCCAAAGAAAATACAGAAAATATACCTCATCATTCCATGGCCGCCCAATATGAATCAAGGTGTGGAATGAATCTTTTTCTTCAGTTTTTATATTAGCCAATACAAATTCAGGAATTATCTTGTTCTGTAAAGCAATTTTTACAACACTCCTACATACATTTTTAAAAGGTAATAAATATTTTTTATGAAATCGTCAATAAAAATAATTTTAAATTCAGAAATTACACCTATTTCGTCTTGACTTCGAATCTGGATAACACCAATCAGTGAATTGCTGGATCAACAAATTCGGCGTCTCAAACCCAATATATTTCTTAAACGGATGCTTGCTCTTTAAGAACAAAGATTGGGAGCTTGTGTCAGATTGGTTATACACTCCTACTAGAGATTTGTCAAACATGATAGGCGAAGCGATATGTGCTTTATTTTTTGGTGTTTTCAATACTCTAAATGTTGGTTCAAGATCAACTAATTGAGACTCAGTAAAGAATTTTATTTCATACATTGGTGACTGATCATTGACAGGATTATTCACAACTTGATTATTAGAAACTGTGAATGAAACACGAGAACTCATGAAGGAAATCGCAATAATGTACAATGTTGTTATTATATAAATAAAATTAAATATGAAAGTATAGAAATATTACCATCCAATCGGAAAGAAACATCATCACCAAAAGAATATTTTTCAATGACAGGATCAACAAGGACTTCATCTTGCTTCTTGCTTGCACTTGGTGTTTTATCCAACATCCACATTCTTAGGAAAGGTATAGTGTTTTAAAAATAGTTAATAATGAGAAAAATGATAAAAAAATCAAAACAACTATATATTATATTTTCAGTAATCATAATAAGTAAAATATGATAAGATTATAAATCATAAGTAAACAAAAAATACTATAAACAAATATGAACAACATTATATAATAGTTCAATGCAATGAAAACTAAACCTCTTTTTCAACAAATTCAGACGACTGTTGTTTAATTGATCTTAATTCATTCAGTATCAGCTTTACAGATTCAGCAACAAACTTCCTCATCTCATTGAATTGACTATCAATCTTAAAAAAAAAAACATAAAACAATGAAAAGATATATCAAAAACTGATTCAGATTAATAATGAAATTATAAAATTATAGATTAAACATATCTTCTTCTGATATTCTATCATTTCTTTGAAAACCTGTACATACATAAATATAAAGTACTTAGTTAATAGTGCAACTGAAAAATATAACCCTACAAAATTAAGTGACAAATATGTTATACTGAAAAGACGATGTGCATTATAACGTTTTACATATAAATAAAAAAAAATCTTCTCCTAAAATAACGACATGTCACGATGGACCTGCACATAGACATACAAAAAAAATCAACCATATGTTTATTACATATTTTAAAAAAAAATCTGAATATGTACTTGAAGATTAAATTAGAAACATACATTATCTATTTCATTCTTTAAGACAATGAATGCATCTTCAGTTATGGGTGGTACAGAATGGTCGGAATCATTACGATGTTCATGACCCAAGTTGTCCTGATGAATAGCTCCAAGATTGAATTCCTCCTCCTCTTCAGCGGTAAACACAATATCTCTAAACAAATACTGAAATTTAAATAAAAAGTTAGATATAAAATTAAATACTAGTATGCCTAAAATGAGTTACTGCATATCAATAATATACATATAAAATATGAAGAAAAAATGATGTTATGTAAAATAATTAATCAAGAAATACAGTTAGAATATGGTCGTTACCTCATTGTTGTACCGCTTGAACGTTATACTCTGAAGATAGTCATAAAAATGAGTTCTTCAGATGACTCCCAATTTAAAATCCGAGGAGTTTGAGATCCAATCCAATTAGCAACACACTTATCAATGTCCAAACAACACTCATAGAACTAGATTTGAAGCACATGATGAAATCCTCGAAAAGTAAAAGAGGATGAATTTGCTTTCATCTTATGAATACATGGTTTTTTCAACACTTGAAAACACTCACCTCCCCAACCATACTTCAAATAGTGACCTGATTCTACCAAGTCAAAACCAACCTTCTTAATGAACTTTCTTGGTAACTCAGATTGAAGACTTCGACTTATGAAGTATAATACTTCAATTTCGTACAAATCTTCATCTAGAAAAACAATCTTCTTGTTAACAAAATCATCATAAAAAATAGACCTCATTATCTTATCCATATTCGAATAATATCTATCCATTAATTTAATTTTTTCTTTAGGATCGAAAACAAAATCAGGTTTCTTAAAATATTTTCACCCGCTAACTACAGAAAATTCTCTCTTTCCAAAATACAGTTTTTTATCATTGATATTGAAGATGAATAAATTATCCCTATCGTTATCGATTTCTACAAGTAATAGACTACGAAGAAGCTGGGGTTGAATTTTCAAATAATGCATATTCAAAAAATGACCAAATAAAGATTTCTGAAATATTTTGAAATGCTCTTTGGCCCATCTCTGTTTGAGATCATCGAACATATTAACTTTTATGTATGAAGACTAGTGAGTATACTGCTTTTGGTCCTAAAAAAAAAGATATAAGCAATTCACAAAAATTTTATTATCAAAAAAAGACATATATTATTTTTTATCACATCTCTGTTTTTTGCATACATAAAATAAACAATTCACAAAACGTTTGCCATGAAGCTAAAAAAACATAATGCACCAACTTGTTTCATAGTTAGAAGTTGTATTTTAACTTTCATCCATTAACAACAACTAAAGTGATATTTCAACTTTCAACCATTAACAACAACAAAAGTGATATTTCAACTTTCAACCATTAACAACAACAAATGTGATATTTCAACTTTCATCCACTAGCAACAAAAAGAGATATTTAAACATAATCCAAACACTAACAAGATCAAGAGTTATATTTCAAGTTTCAACCACAAACACACAAAATTTATGAAAGACTAATTTACATGCATGTCATTAAAAATATAAAAATAATTCACTATCAATTTTACACAAATTTAATACATATATGAAAAAAAATTAAAATCAGATTACACTAACCTTGCATACGTTTCTTGATTTCTTCGTGTCAACCTTCTTATCATTCATTTTGCCAACACTCACATTGGTATTGGACCTTGTAACTCTAGCATTTTCACGATTTTTGTTTGTTGATTTCTTTATTTTAGGCACAGGAATTTCATCTTCAAAATCTGAATTTGAATCATGTTGACCAACAAACTTGTTTCTCTTATCAACCTTCTTAAAATCTGGAACAACAATCTTGTTTGATACTATATAGCTTTGCATGTTGAGTTGTTGTTGCTTCAAGGATGGTGAAATTTTTGAAAAATCAGTTTTGACCCACAAAATTTCGCTTCACTTGTGCGAAATAGAATCAACTTCAACTACCTTGTTCTTATTCTTTGATTTTGGAGATGGGGTAAAGCACCCCAAATCAAACGAGGGTCTTGATAGATTAATCGAACTATTTTATTGTATTACTCTAGAACTTTTTTTCTTAGGGGTAGAATCAAACTTGAATTATTCGGATATGTCTCAAAAAAATAAAATAAAGTGTAAGCTATTAATCCAAGCTCAACGGTGACTGAATGTTGGGAAACCAATAATCATGCTCAAAAGAAGAAAAAATAAATTAAAAAGTGTAAAGAATAATGAGTTTGAAGAGTTTTATTGGTGGTTGGTAAAGAGTAAAAGATCTTGCGTATCAATTTAACTAAAAAGATACTGTAAAACGTGAAGGTTTGTAGAATAAAGTTAAAAGAAGGGAAAAAGAAGTTAAAAAAAGGTAAAGATATAAGACTTCTATTAGTAATTAAAGACAATAAAACATGAAAAAGTGTAGAAGCAAGTTAATTATTCAAGTTAATAAAAAGTAAAAAATCAGTTCTTAATTTTAAAAAATATATTTACCATATATGATTCCTTAAATTGTGAACAAACTTTAATACTTAAATATTAAAATAAAAATTAAAAACATTGATATCTTAACTTGTCATAATTATCCAAAGCTTTAATTACAAACAACAACAACAATAACAACAAACCCAGTGTATTCCCACAAAGTGAGGTCTGGGGAGGGTAAAATGTACGCAGTCCATACCGCTATCTCCGAAGAAGTAGAGAGGTTGTTTCCGATAGACCCCCAGCTCAAGATAAAGAGTAGTAAACAAGGTCGTAATAAAACATGAAGCAGAATGGATGGCATAACAGAAATAATGAACAAGAAATAATACAAATAAAAATCAGAGAAATACGAAAGAAGAGAAATAAGAGCAATACGAAATAAGAAAAGAAAAAGGGCACCCACCTAGTAGTAACATACGCTCACAAGCCCAAAGACACCCATCCCACCCAAACTCTTCTGGCTATATCCAAAACTTTAATTAAGAGTGATAAATATTAAATGCTAAATATAAGAAAATAATATAAATAATAAATATTAAAATATTAATTTTCAAACATTTAATTAAAATAGATTTTTTTTCAAAAGTTGCTATAGCTTGTAATTATTTTTTTAGTCTAATAATTATTGAAAAGTTATGCTATAACTTGTAATTAACAATCTAATAAGTATATTTAAATAATTTTCACTAATTCGGAGGCAACATTGTGTCAAGTCGATTTAACTCTGTGAGCTAATGGATGGACCATAATGACTACTCATCGCATATCACTCACTAAATAACCAGCTTTAAATTGGCGCATAAAAAGATGAGAAAATTATCTCATATTATTTATTATATTATTTATTGTAAGTTATGACAATACTTTTAGATATTATTTTATTAAGAATTTAATTATAAGTTTTAGTAATTTTTTTAAAAACTAATTATTTATTTTGTTAAAAGAATTGGTGAAATATTTTTGTAAAAATAATTAACTCTTTTTTTAGTGTTTAGTATTCAATATCTCCTAAATAAAGGTGGTGATAATTATAAAAGGAGTAAAATATGATCAATATTATATCTTTATTTATTATCATTTTTACGTTTTTCAAAAAAGTCCGTCGTTTTTTGTAAAACAACTTTATTGAAATAATATTTTTTCATGCAATATCCATTACATACACTAAAAAGGTTATGTAACATGCAACATAATTTTTCTTATCAATTGTCACATTCATAAAACTCATTCAATACAAATGTGACATATGCTAAATTTCATCGATACCAATTTTAATATCAATTTAATGCATTAAGAACTCCTAAAAAAGAAAATTACTTTAGTATGAAATGAGTATATAAAATGGTTTCAACGTAATTTATTAAACAATCATGGATATTGTATTATGTACTATACTATTTTCATACACTAAAAACAGTTATTAGAATACATCATTTGTATGTAGAATCTTATATACCAATATTATAAATTGAGATACCAAAAATTAAAATTATTTAAAGTATGGCGTTGTTATATATAAATTGATTTCAACTTAATCATTTAAAATAATACATGAATACTAGATGACATATATCACAGGTTAAAATAAATTATTAATATATAATATTTATTGCTATTAGTTTTCATAGAGCAATTCTACCATCAATATTGTTGCAAATTCAAAATCCATGGATTAGAAATTATTAGAAGAAGAAGAAGACAACTAGGGTGAAACAATTTAAAAGAAAATTGTGATAAAGAAGAAAAATTTTATGTTAATAATGAAGATTGAGAAAAAAAAACGTATGATTTTTATGAAGGAGAAAGTGGTATAGTTAAAAAAAAAAAACTATTTGAGAGAGAATAGAGGGAATAATTGATATTCATCCCTTTTTATTGGTATGAAACCTCTTTTTTGTTATATAAAATTTTTTTATTTTTAAAAATTAAAATAAAATTTTTTTACCTTTTTTATTTCGATTTTTGCTTTAACTTGCAAACTTAAAAGATTTGTTATATCTTGCATTAAACAATCTAAGAATGTTTATTTGCATTTTTTTCACTAAAAAGATTACTTCTTCCGTGTCATTTTACTTGACCCTTGTTAACTTAACACATTTCTTAGGAAAACTTTAATAAAAAGTATATTTTACTAAATTAACCTTGTTAATAATGCTTTAAAACTATAAATTTGATTATTATTATTATTACGTTATACTTCTTTAATACTGAGTAGAAAGGAAAAATTATACTCCCTACATTTTATTGTACTTGGCCTCTGTTGACTAACACATTCCTTATGAAAACTTTACTCAAAAGGTATATTTTTACAAAATTAACCTTATTAATAATGCTTTGAAACTCTAATTTGACAATTACTATTGTATGCAGCTATTCAATACTAAGGGCAAAAAGAGAAAAATATAAAATTCTTTTAATTTCATAAATTAGATAAGACAATTAAAATAATTATGTTTAGTATATGAGCCAAGTAAAACAAAGCAAAGGAACTATTAAAATTCTCTTGATTTCATAAATTGAACAAGTAAATTACAACCGCTTATTTTGTATGTGTCAAATAAAACAAAACAAAGGGAGTATCAATTTGTATAAGATGGTAAATGCCGAGTGACAGACTAATTAGTCTCTGCACTCTCGTAATGTTTTACATTTATGTAGTATACATGTGATTGTGTGACAGCCACAAAGACGAACTTTGCTCTGGAGACTGGAAGAAAGAAAACAAGTAGAAGGATACTTGTAAAATTGGGTAAAATAGCAAGAACACGACCCAACGGACGATATCACCTGAAAAAACAGAAGACAAACAACTGAAAAAGAAAAAGAAGTTGCTGTTTCTGAACTGATTTAAGTGGAAGAATTAAGTATAACAAGTTAACAAGCTTTGCAGCTCTTTCTACAGCTTCCTGGGAGATCTGTACTTCCAACCATATATTCTGGATTATTGGTGCATTCCCCAAGTGCAGCCCATCTTAACAAGTTAACAAGCTTTGCAGCTCTTTCTACAGCTTCCTGGGAGGTCTGTACTTCCAACCATATATTCTGGATTTTTGGTGCATTCCCCAAGTGCAGCCCATCTCTCACAATTCTCACTGTGATCGGCACAATGTCCTTCAGAGCCCACAGTTTTGTCAAATGAATCCACATGAATCCACTTTGTTGCTGACCACTTCTCACCCTCAAGAACAGGGCACCCACCGTGGAGGCTCATAGGATCAGGAACTGCATTTGGATGGAGACTGAAAAAGAGAAGTGCATCTCCTTTACGGGGTTTAACTGAAAAATTCCCAGAAAAACAGAAACAACAACAAATGCAGATTAGGTTTTGTAGCAACTGGAACAGTGCAACAATTATGAGCAGCTATGTATCGTAGTCTCACCAGCAATACCCTTCCTTGCACACTCGGACAAACTGTTGTCAGCGGCCATTGACCTACGTCGACTTGATTCCTGTAAAGATATTCAGTTTTTACAGAAAAACATATAACTGGGAAAATGGCTTTTTTATTTATTTTGAGAATGAACTGACAACAATGATTTAGGAAACCAAATCTAGAAAGGAGACGAAGAAGCAGCAGCAGATACCAAAGCAAAGTTACCCTTGGTGAATTAAAAGTCATGTCACGAGGAAGATCTAAGCCACAGACGAATAAATAACGAGCAAAGAGAAAAGAGACGACTAAAATGTAAGATAAAAAGCGATATTGCCCCACACTTCTGGCCTCTTTCTACTCCTACTCTTGCTAAGGTACCTTTTACCCTAATGGTACGTTTAATTTTCTTATGATAGTTGAAGTGTGTGACCGACCATCTCATCCAAAATCTTAAGTTGTTAGAGGAAGTGCATTTTTATTTTGTCAATCATGTCTCAACACGCCCCCTCATGTATGGGCATGATTCTCTTTTCATTGGCCAAACACGTGAAGAGTCTTTTTGATAGATGGGTGGTGGTGATACTCGAACTCACTACCTCTGCCTCATCTGGTATCATGTTGAAGTGTGTGATCATTTCATTTAAAAGCTTAAACTGTTAGAGGAGTAACAATTTTACTTTCTTAGTTAAGTCCCAACACGTCCCCTCACGTACGGCTTGCTTCTTTTTTTCTCATAGTCCAAGCACGTCGACATTTTTTTAATAACTGATGGCAATCGAATTGGAAGCCACGACCATCTGCTTGATCTGATATCATGTTGAAGTGTGACCATCTTATCTAAAAGCTTAAGTTGTTAGACAGTACACATTTTATTTACTTAAATTATGTCTTCAATGGGCTCCCTCGCGCGTTGGCCTGATTCTTTTTTCTTATGGTGTCAAACATGGGAAAATTCTTTCTGAAAATAAGTGGCCGTGAGATTCAAACCCAAGAACTTTATCTATTGTATACCATGATAAGAAATGAACTTGGGCATGCAAGGGTGAGTATCCCGCCTCGATGTGGGATGGGATAAACTTGGACAATCATCCTATCGTATGAGCTAACTTTTAGAATTGAGTTAGGCCCAAGCTATTTCTTATCAATGACGAAGTGAAGGATGAATTTATCCTTGCTTATGATTTGTTTAGGTGAAAAGGAAGAGTGGAGACGAGCAAAACAGATAGCTAAGCTTATTCTCTTTATTAATAAGTGAAAGAGGATGGCGCGCAGAAGTAGAAACGTATTTTAGCTTTCCAGTCACTCTGGAACGGGTTCACAAGGAGGAAATATATATCTTTTATTTCCCCTCAAATCCTACCAAACAACTAGAAGCAAGATGAACACCTCACTGAAGGGTAACAAACCAAGGAGCTTCTCATCCTTTGACCTTTCACACCCTCTGGAGGAACCAGATATGCTGCAAAATTAAGTTCAGTTCACTTTTTTCCTAAAAACATCATAAATTTCAAACTAGTCTCTGCTTTGAAAACCTATCTCAAATGGTGGCAGCCAAGAGGATAAAGGAGCATAAAACAAACTCATACATGGCACCTAATAAGCAAAAACAGAGTAGTAATTAAAAGGGAGAAACACAAACTAACCTCTGCTTCAGGGAAAACAGTTTCACCACCTTTCTCGACATCACTGAGATACATGAGCACAGTGGCTAAGCGGTGTCCACCGCGAACAATATTAACCTTGTCACTGAAGTAATCATAGTGTGGTTCATATTTCTGTCCCTCCTCATATCTTAGGACTTGTATGTCTTCTCCATTCTCTGGGGGGCGAAAAAAAATAAATAAGCATCAGATTGGAACTCATTGACATAGTATGGACCATGAAGAGATGGAAGAAAAGCATCCGAAGTCTACAACAACAGATTTTGGAATAAATTTGATTTCATAAAGCCGCAGCAAAAGATACCAAGTCCTTCAAACAGCACATTCCATCTAACATGTTACTTCTTACTGATGCCATGCATTGGTGAATCTTTAATTTATCTCCTCTTTCAACCAGAGAGAATCACCTCACAACATATATTTCTTTGCACTCACTCTAATATGGTAGAACAAAAGTTGAGAAATTACAAAGATGGATAGTTAACAGTATTGTACAAGCATTAGACAGTACATAATAAAACTAAAACCAACTCTCAATTGAACACACGACAAATAAGAAGCACAATTTTTGCAATATCAATGTGTGTGAAAGAAAAAACAGGATAATGAATTGTATGACTAAATGAACAGAGAAACAGAAGGGATAACTTGGAAAATTATTATGATTTCATACTTTCTTCTACCTGGTGGTCTTCTTTTAACATCACACCGTGCAACTTTTTCTTATAAAGATTTTCCAAAACGTTTACAAAGCTTCACAAAATTCCAATCATTATTAAGGATTGATGACAAAATACAAGTGGATTGATTAATTAGTGATGTTGAATCAATTACCACCAAAATGTATTCTTGAAGACAGTAAAGAATAACAATCAAGTCAATTTAAAGAATAGCAATCAAGTCAATTTACTTTTAAGTGGGAATTAAGGTGAATCTTCAGGTTTGCCACTAATTAAGGATGATTTGGCTATCCTAGATTACGATATCCTTCAGAATAAGTCAGACCTTTAGGTAGAAAAGTCCAAGTAGCAATCTTCTCCTCTATCCCTGTGACAATAGGATCCTGCAGCAAAAAAAAAAAAGAAAAACAGAAAAGAGCAAAATGAAGAGCTGGATTGTAAATATTGTAATATCGAGTATGCAGCAAACGTTTTTTTCTCAAAACGATCAATGTCATATGCTGCTCCTCGTGATTCATGTTCATTTCTCATGGAAGCAGTGATCCATTAAAAAGAGCGTGCTAAATACTCTTGATCTCTGTAACCACAGAATATTGAAAATGATAATTGTTATTTAATTAAACGTATCATCAAATAATCGCTGTTGCATTAATCATTTTTATAAGAGTTATATGGCAGTTTTAGTTAAATAGTTACTTATTCTCATTCACAGAACTAATTTAACTGAAAAAAAAGGTCACTGAAACAGGCAGCAATTCCAAACCAAACAGGGCTTAAATCTGGTTTCTCAATGAATTTGTTTTTCTTTGTGCTAGTCGACTATTGATGTCTCTGTGGCTTTCCTTTCCCCAAAGAATGCTAAATTATTTAAAGCAGATTGATTAGCATCAAATGTATTTGTTAGAGTGAAGTATTGGTGTGAATGAGAAATGAAGGTAAAAAGGAAAATGAAAATTTAAGGCATAGTTCTTTTGGATCGGAACTTTGTCCCTCATTGGTGGTGGAAAGGAAGACTAGTGTGCTTTTATATGGAAGAACTTCTTCGGGATCGTAAAGCCTTGAGAAGAAAGTATCCCTCACGTCGTCGACGTCATTGCTCGGCTTCGGATTTGGTAAAATGATTGATTGATAAATTTTTTGAAACCAAATTTATTTTCCAATATCCGTTGTTTCTTTTTCCATTTTCTGCTATTATTTTCATACAAAATTTAATTTAGATTTTGCGGAATATTTTCCAACATAATTCCGAAAGGACAAGGTCTTTCCGAACAGGCACCAAATCTATTTTTGAACAAGTGTTTTTCACACTATTTGAACTCAATTTTGGATATAAATAGACAGGCATGCCCTCAAGCGTCTCCATCAAATTTTGAACTAATTCTGCATATTTTCTTACAAACAAAAGATCGAGTCTTCGTGTGATTTGAGACTGTCTTTGAGTTTGACGAAGCCGTAGGCATTTGAGGTACCGTTACTCCTGGGATAGGTATATCCGTTTTGTCCTAGAAGGAAGCAATCCAACACATTGGGTACAGTGAGATTAAATTCCTCAAGGACGCACGGTGAATTCTATGGTCTCAAATATTTTTAATTAAAGTTCACTGAAGGCCAGTGAACAACTACCTTCTAAAGCATAGTGTCGATTTTCATCAGAGGGTTGCTGGCTATATGTGCCTGCTTTCCATCACTAGTGTTTCTGTTTGGAAGTCTACCATTGAGTTTCCAGCACCTAGCTCGGGTGTGCCGATGTTTTTTGCAGTAGGTGCAGTAAAGATTGTCCCTATTGATTGGCGGTTTGAATGAACCAACAGGCTTGACAGTGCTCTCCCATTATGAAACTCCAGATTCTCTTGAATCTGTCCCTTTGCTGTAAGGGTTTGATACAAGTACGACCACGAAGATAGACGTATGTGAGAGCATAATGAACCCGAGACTTGGAGTGTGCAAGTGAAGGACTTAAAACACACCAACCTGATCTTAATCTTACACTTGAAGTGTAAAGAGGAGCCTTGGAACACAACAAGACAACCCCTACATTACACTTGAAGGGTGCCTATCTCTAGATGGGCATTTTGGACATTTTAGCTTCTATTTTTGTAATGGCTATAAATAGAACCTTTTAGGGTTTCATTCACTAATTATTGATGATATTTTGTAAGTCTTGAAAGACATGGAACACAAATCCTCTCTCCTTTGAGGCAAAACCCGAAACTAGGGGCCTTTGGCTGAAACTAGAGTGTGGAATCACTCTTGTTGCATTGTTGGCTTGATACGTTGGTGTTTAGAGGAGGTAAAGTCCCTCTTGTGTCAACGTAGGAGTTAGGTGTTTGTTGTGTGTTGTGTTAAGGATCCAAGAGTCCACCAAATTCTTGGGTTCTTAAGATTATGCTATCACTTGTCTAACTATCTACCCCTTTGTTTCATTGCAATCTTGTAGTGTTGTTCTTGTGTTCTTGTAGCCGTGTGTTTGTTGTTCTTATAATATTGTTGTTCATCTTGTGTTCATCATCTTATTGTTGTTAACTTAGTTTGGGTTGGCTGTAAAATGGTGTCAAACACCTAGATATATTGTCATTCTTGCATTGTATTCTTGAATCCGAGTGTGGTCTCCATTTGGTCCACAGATTGTGATTTTGTGGACTGTTTGGAGTGTGTATTCGTGTGTTCCTTGTTGTTCTTGTATCATTTGGTATCAGAGCATGGCTTGATCTTGTTCCTACAAGATCAATCTTGGGCTTGCTTGTTAGAAAAAAAAAAAGCGTTAGAAAACTGCAAAATCAAAAAGAAGCAAATCTGTCCGTGTTTGTGTTCTTGGCCGAAATTGTGTTATTGTTATGTCTTGGCTGAGACTTTTACTTGTTTTGTTGTTTCTAGTGTTAGTTTTCTTCATCTCTAACACTCTTGAGTCTAAATCTAAATTTGAGCTTGATATGTTGATTTTGTTATTGTGAACATAACTTGGCCGATTGTGTTGGCATTGCTGTTGTGGCTTCACCTTGGGTCGTGTATTGGTGACATTGTTGATTGTTGTGGACGTTGAAGTTGTTGTTCTTAAGTTTGGAAGTGAATGTTGTTATAAATTGGCGGCCTAAGAACATTTTGTTGAAGTGTTGTAGTCTTAGCCGTGTGAGACATTTTTGTTGTGGGGTTAGCCGTGTGAAATTTGTTGGTGTTCTTGGAGATTATTGTTGTAGTTCTTGGTGGTGTTGTTGTGTTCTTGATGTTCTTAACATCCTTCATATATTGTTGAAGATAAAGTGAATGCTAAATCCAAAAAGTTGAAGGAAAAGAGTGTATTATTTGTTAGTCTTGAAAGACACTACAACCAACAAAGACCTATCAATCAAGTCTCAACCACTTTCCAACACTTTTCTATGATTTAAGGATCCCTGTTTTAAGAAGTACAAGAAAAAGTCAAGTCTTGAAAATTGAAAAAAGCTCCAAGACTTATTTTTCCCTCCTAAAACAAAATTTCACCAATCCAAATTAAATTTTTGACCAAGAAATAAACATTTGAGAATAACAATTTGTTAGAAAGACCGCAACCAATACTTGGCTGCCACATCATCAAGTTACTGTTCACGCATCAAATTTTGGCTCAAATTTCAAATTTCGTAGTTTCCGTTTGTTGTTTCTTAGTTTCAATTTCGTTGGTTCCAATACTAATTGGCAAACTAGTACTCATCTACTAGATTATTAGTTAGTCTTTGTGTTCGTTCATTCGTGTTAAGCGTTTGTTGCGTGCTTTTCTCTTTTGTGAATTCGTTGTATCTTGTTGGTTCAAGTCCGTAAACAAATTTTCTTTGAGTCAACTCAAACGAAAATCTATTCCGACCAAGGAGTAATCTCACCCCTCGACTCATCACGAACTACAAGCCGACTTGCAACACTTGTGAAACCAAGTATAAGACGATCAAAATGCGTGAGAGTGTGGTGAGGATTTTGTGGACTAATTGTTTTCTTCTTTTTTTTCTTTTGCTTTGTAAGTTTGTTTTGTTTTAGGTACAATTACAATGGAACCCGCGGCTTCAACCTCTCAACCCATGGACAACAATGTCACCAATGTCATTTTTGCCCTCCTTGACACTGTCTCCCGAGACTTGGCTATGATAAATGAAAGGTTGGATCGTAGGGTAGGTTAAAGGGAGCAAGTGGGCTGCCCGGAGACACGACAAGAGGAAGGCCGTAGCTCATGTGAGATACAAGGTAAAAACGCTATCCTCTACACTCCTATGAACTTAGAATGTTGTGTTGTGGCTAATAGTAGCCAGATGGGTGTAGATGCGGTTTTGCCTAATGAGAACAAAGCTTCATGTGTTTGTATGAAATATGATATGTTGCATACAATAGCACTTGTATGCATTAGACCAATAAATTATGATTATTTCTTCCCTCTCAAATTGGTTCAAGGTCGGAAACCAACTATTCCATCTAATAATTTTGATGTGCGGTGTATGATTAATGAATTTACCATGATGCACAAAGATGGATTCCTCAAAGAAGATGGAGGATGTATGTTAGTTTTCCTAACATAAGGGGTAGATTTATGAGCTATGAAATATGTTAAGAATTATCATCAGATCCTTATTCAAAAGATAATTCAAGTCAAATGCCGAACGCATCTCATATTTATGCTGCAAGTGCTTTTATTTTGTGTTCATAAAGGACAAAGTCTATGCATGCGTGAAGTGTGGTAGATCAATCGGTCCAAATGAAATAATCCTTGAAGAGGATAAAGAGTAAATAATCATAATAAGAAGGCAATGTGCTCTTAAAGAGCCTATGACATAACACTTCATGAAACCTCATGAGAGGTTCAGGTACCTGAAAATAAAGAAGCGATGAAATCTCAAAATGTTATGTCACCCTGTGAACCAATACGAAATAAAACATCATCAATATCTTTGACACAATATTGGTGCAATCTTGTGAAAGATTACGAGAATCTGAATTCTACGTTAATTTAAGCATGCTGGCGTAGAAACATTTATCAAGTGGTATGAAAGGATGCATATTGGTAAGCATAAAACTTATTTGATTTGCAATCCAGACACTTGAAGATGTCAGGCATGAAATGCTGAATATTGTCACTTGATAAAATTTATATGAGAACTTTTTAAGGATTCAAAATGTTTGAAACATATAAAAGTTTCTGGAAAACTTATTTATAATCCATATATTGTATAAGCTTATTTTATTCTAAAGATTGTAGTCCCGATCTTATTGGTTATGCTGATGTTGGGTATTTATCTGACCAGTATAAAGCTCGATCTCAAATAAGTTATATGTTCATATGTGGGGATACTGCCATATCTTAGAGATATACAAAGCAGTCTATCTAGCCATTTCATCGAACCATGCTGAGATAATAGTTATTCACGAAGCAAGCCGAGAATGAGTATGGTTGAGATCCATGATACATCTCATTCGAGAAAAATGTGCTGTGAAATGTGACAATGTACCCACAATTTCATACGGAGATAATGCAACATGCATAGCACAACTTAAGGGAGGACTCATAATAGGAGATAGAACGAAGCATACTTCATCAAAGCTTTTTTATATACATGAGCTCCAAAAGAATGGTGATATAAACGTGCAACAGATTCGTTCAAGTGACAATGCGGCTGATTTATTTACCAAGTCTCCTTTAATTGCAACTTTCAAAAAGATGGTGCACAAGATCGGGATGCAAAGGCTCAAGGATGTTCTCATTAGAGGGAGTTAATACGCGTTGTACTCTTTTTCCCTCACGAGGTTTTGTCCCACTGGGTTTTCCTTGAAAGATTTTTAATGAGGCAGCCTATATGCGTATTGTTAGAGACGTATACTCTTTTTCCTTCACTAGATTTTTTTCCCACTGAGTTTTTTCTAGTAAAGTTTTAACGAGACACATTATCTATCAGTTAGACATTCAAGGGGGAGTGTTATAAATATATTACCATATGTAGTAAATGTCTACTTTACCATATATAGTGAATGTCTACTTTACCATATATTGAATGTCTATTTATGGAAAAGTTAGAAACCCCAAGGTTAGTTTTCCCCTATAAATAAAGAAATTTTCCTTCATTATAATTCACCCATCAAAAGAATCCCCATGAGAAATAAAGAAGTCTCATCTCTTTTCTCTCTATTTTTTTTCTTATTTGCTTTATATTTATTCTCTACGGCTGCAGAAACACTTCCAGGGACTAGAATATTTGCATCAGTTGCATTTTTAGACATGGTTTTGAATGGTTTCAACCTTTGGGCAAATAAAGCTGGAAAAAAAGACTTTTCAAGACTAAATGAATAAAATAAAAATGGTCAGGAATAAGCCTAAAGTTTTGATACCATGTAAAGAATGGATCTTGGGCCTAACTCGACCTCAAAAGCTAGCTCATGAGGGGAGGATTGCCCAAGTCCATATAAGGAGACCAATTACTCATCCTTTTTCCGATGTGGGATACTTAACAACCACATAAAAAGAATTTCAAACTTTTTCCATGTGTCATTATGTTTCAACACTTTATCTTCTCCTCATGCACAAGATCACATCAATGACATCCTCCAAATCAGTAATCTCATAAACAATATCACCTCTAATATATAAAACCAAAGGCGTGAAAACGCATGAGAACTGACATAGAAAATGTGAGGCATAGTATAAACATTTCAAACACAGAAAATGGGTCCATAGCCAAAAGGGATAACGCGTAAATTCTTACATGACTATACACATGAATGAACAAAACATTTGGGTCCTGATATTGCAAGAACTTGACAAAAGTAACAAGCCATTAACTGATCTTTAATCACATAACCAGCAGTAAATATAAAGAACTTCTAGTACTTTTCATTTGTATTCTTATTTTGTGCAATGATGGCATTGGATGAATTTAATTGGGGAAAATAGTCTCATATAGTTGACTCCAACTTGTTTGGCACTGAAGCGGAGTTGCTGCTATTAACTATTTATCCTTTGCATCTCAGATTTAAACTAAAGAAGAATGCAACACGTGCCCCTAGAGAGCAGCTTGCTTTTCTTTCACTCCAATGCTCCTGGAAGAGGTCACTACTCTTAATTGTAAAGCATGTCTTTTTTTGGTATAAACTTCTCAAAAGAACCACCAGACATTTGCACCCGACTGAGTTACATAACCAAAAACAAAAGGATCTTCTGACCCAGGAATGACACCCTACCACACTTACATGATAGAAATTCAAACACTAGAAATACATGTCACACTTCCAGATTACAAACATTTATGCTAAGTTGATAACCCATTTTGCAACTTAAATAAACAATAAAACTGTAGTATTTATACAGTAATATGATTTAGCAATATGACAATGAGGAAAGTTAAAAAAACAAACCTTTGCTTTGCTAATGAACATTCCGGAGCTAGTCCTGACCTCACTAAGCTTACTTGCCCCAGACTCATTATCTGCCACAGCTGATCTTTTCAACTCTTTTTTCGCCTACACCACAATTGACAAATCAGCTACCAACACAAACAGATCTCAGCAACGTCCAACCAAACATAAAATAGCATTGTCCAAAAGTATAAATCTAAATTAATACTCACAAGAGATACCAAATGATTACATTCTTCATCCGTAAGGAAACCTTCATACACAAAAGCTCTGCAAACAGTCACATATAGCAAACTCCGTAAAACACAACAGAGTTACAGAAACACTTCAAAAACCTACATTTTCACCCAAAAGCTTTGCGATTTTGCAAGCTTAGAAACCGGAAAAATAAAGGAATACCTAGCTTTTCATGAAATACAAATAGATAAATTAACGAAAATGCAACATTATTGAAAATAAATTCAAAACTGAATATCTTTTAAAAAAATGTTGCACTTTTTAGCCTTGAAACCAAAAAAAATAAAAATGGCGAAATATCTGTTTCTATGAAAACACAAAGCTAAATGGGAGATATGATACAATATAGAAACGGATAAAGTTAACTTTTTTCCACAAAATTTATTGCATTTTCCCTAGCTTTGAGACCAGAAGACGGTGAAATACATACATGGAAACACAAAGCTAAATGGTCAAATACTACAACATTACAGGAATACTAGCTTCTTTTTCTTTTAATTTTGCAACAATATTGCATTTTCTTAGCTTCAAAAGCAGAAGATCGTGAATCTCTGAAACACTACACAACATTACAGGAAAAAAAAAATTGACCTTATCTTTCAACGATCTGAACTTATTCTTGGCTCCAAAACAGGAAAATAAACACAAATTACAGAAAAACAAAAACTTAAAATGTTGACTTTCTGTTGGATAACATTGCAATTTCATGAGCTAATTGAAGTCCTAAAACAGTGAAATAGCTAGATTTTCATGAAAAACATAAAGCTAAATCGGTGAAATACAACAATGTCACAGGAAACTCCTAAAACTGGCTTCGTTTTCTTCTTCTGTTTTTATTTTTGCAACAATATTGCATTTCCTTAGCTCCGATATTAATTTAGAAGATCGGGAATCGGTGGAACACTACAACATTACAGGAAAGAAAAATTAAAATCGACCTTTTCTTCCAACAATACTGAACTTTTTCTTAGCTCCAAAATCGGAAAAAGAAACAGAAAATTACAGAAAAAAAAACTTAATGTTTTGACTTTTTTTGGATAATATTTCAATTTTCCGAGCTTTTGAAGCCAGAAATTAAACACAACAATACAGAAAAAAATTAAAATTTCGATTTTTTTTGAATAATATTGCAATTTTCTGAGCAATTGAAGGGAGGAAAGGTGAAAGTACCTAGGTTTCCATGAGATTTGCTTGACTTTAGATGGATTAATGATGGCGGAGCATGATGATTTAATGAAGAAAACGGCGATCAAGAGGAAGAAGAAAGTGATGAAGATCTGGGAGAAGTTATTCATGGAGCCAAATTTTGGAATTTTCTCGGGAAAATGTAATGAATCCAATTCGCGTCAACTGTCTCACTTGGATATTTCAGCACATGTATTGTTCGGAGTAAAGGCCCAAAATCATACGTTATTTTTGCTTTAGACACAAAATAATACATAATTTTTTTATTGGTGTACTAATAGTCCTTTTTGTTTAAAAAGTGGTATATTTTTAGACACAATTCTAATACCGTAACTTTTTTCTAACAGCAGCCAACCACCTTTCTATCAACCTATTCTTTTCCCTCCAAAAAAAACCTCACTTGCATACTTTTTTAACAGCAATCATTAATAAATTACTGTACGTTGACTAATAAATTGACTTTTTTTAACATTTAATCCAATCATCTACCTTTCAAAACCATGGGATCAGCATTGAATTGAAATATTACATACATTACAGGATGATGTAAATAAGCAAAAAAAAAAAAATCAAAAACATTGACAAAAAACTGCAAAATAAGGACAATAACCAATACTCTTGAAGAAAGAGATGTTTTTGTTACACAAAAGCTGAAGAAAATAATCTTAAATAACTACACAGCTTGAAGCAAACAATCCGAAATGACAGGACAATGAATAGCAGATCTACCTAGCTATTCTGTTTAGCATGAAAGCAATCAATTCAACAGTCACTTTTCAACAAAAATAATAGCTGAATTCCAGCAAAAACACTATCTAAATCACAGCTATTTTAAGTAAAAAAAACAACAACTAAATTCCAACAAAAAGGTCACCCAAATTTCAGCAAAAATAATATCCAAGCTGCTGTAGCAAATAATATTCAGAATCCAGCACCAGCAAAACAGCATACGGAGTGAGCCATTTTAACCCCAGAAAAATTGTTATAGCTTCAAAATGTAGATTCATTTTCTTGTGTATATTGAGAACTTTCCCAAACAAAATATGATTCAATGTCTTCTTTGCTATCTCCCATTTGTTCTTGTTCCACTTCATTCCGTCGTCTTCTAACCTGAAAAACAATAACAAGTATAATGTTATGCTAAATTAAACTTATTAAATTAAAAATCAAAGCTACCATAAAAATCGACAATACATGTAATTTTTGACGAAATGAAGAGGAAGGTTCTGGTGTCACAGTGTAGTAACCACAAGTTCTTTTATTATGGCCAGGTTTGTGACATGTGTTGCAACTTAGAGAGTTTTGCTTTCGTTTCATCTTTGTTCGATTAGCTCCAACTTCATCTTCTTCCTTCTTTCGCGACTTAGGTTTTCTTCCTTTCTTCTTAACTTTTGTAATCTTTGGAGGCAGGGGAGGAAGTTTACTTGACTTAGGCCATATTTGTCGTCCATTCATTAAAAGAACTGAATTTTCATAAATTCTCCTATATGTTTCCACCTTGTAACAATCATGAACATAGTCAAGAATGTTATTTTTTTTAGCCCAAATTGCTGCAATAGCATGCTTGCAAGGAATTTCGGTGAGACTCCATTTCCTACAACTCCAAGTTTGGTTCTTCAAGTCAACTGTCCAGTTGTCCATAATTGTAGCTCCCAAGATTTCATAGCTCCAATGATTAGATCTTCTAGGGATATATTCAGCAACTGCAATCTCATTCTTATGTAATATATCCTTGATCCTAGGACAAACATCTCCCAATTTCCATTTTTGTGCTTTTTCTCTATTAGCTTGTATTCTAGCCATGAGCAGATACCGCAACTTCTCCAAAAGTATCACAATTGGCTTGTCTCTAGCATCAAGTATCATGCTATTAAACACTTCACACAAATTATTTAACAAATGTCACACTTAACATCTGAAGAGAAATGCGATCTTGACCATTCACTGGGTTCTTTTTCATTTAACCAAGTAGCAGCATCAAGATCTAACTTTGAAATATTCTTCATGCAGTCATCAAACCTTTTGACAGTACTAGCCTTTGCAGCATCCCAAAGTTCTTTTTTTAATGTGACACCGCCAAAGCCAGCAATTTTAAAATTGTTATGAAGGTGTCTAACACAGAACCTGTAACTCACACAAGGTAGGACATCATTAAATGCTTCAATAAGAACTTTTTGCTTGTCAGACATAAACGTCCAACCATTCTCACCTATACACAAATCAGCAGCCAAATAATTTAAAAACCAAGTCCATGTCTCCTTACTTTCCTTTTCTACAATCGCAAATGAAATAGGAAATATATTGTTGTTAGCATCGAGGCTAATAACGGATAACAGTTGAGTCCCATACATTGGACCCTTCAACCAACACCCGTCCACGCCTACTATTTTTCTACAACCTGCTCTAAAGCCAAGCTTACAAGCAGCAAAACAGATATAGATTCTTTGAAATCTCTGTGGCTCATTAGGGACCTCGTTGTCAACAAGCTTCATGTATATTGTGCTGCCTGAATTTGTTTTATTAATATCATTGAAATACTCCCACATCATTTTGTATTGATATTAATATCACCATCAATTAATGCAATCGCTTTCATCTTAGCTCTTTTAGCTTAAGATAAGGTCATATGAGCTCTTAGTTTGACACTTACTCTATCCCGAAATTCTGCCACACTCCAATTTCTATTCGATGCAACTTCTTTGAGGTACTTTCTTGCAATGAAAGATGAAGTGATCGTCCTATTATCATAATGCCACTCTTTAAAAGTATGTAGGGGATCATAAGTTCGAACCTGGAAAGCCTTGTTTCTTTGCATTTTTGAAGCCTTGATTTTTCATTTGCACTCTGGATGATGTATGCACATTGCTTCCGCTCTTAAATTATCATTCCTACACCATTGAATAGACTTTTCATTCTTAATTTCATGAGTTGCTACAACATTTTTAAAGTCCATCTTTGTATCAAAGACATATTCAAGACCTAATACTAGGTTATATCCATCGATTTTTGGATTGTGCTGAGGACAGTTAAAACTTTCAGTTTCAGAATCACTATGTAAGCTCTCTGTGTCTTCAGAATTACAACAATCAGAATCTCCATCTATATCAACTATCTTTCTCTTTATTTCAATACTAAGGAGCTCCCCCTCTTCTAGAATGTTTTGGTTCCTCCTCCCATGTGTATCAATTGTAGCATCATCTGATAAATCAGCTTCTGAGTCACTAAAATTTCCCCCCGATGAATTTTCATACAAAATCTGTTTAGTATTTTCTTCCATGTTTGATTGATTTACTGAATTCATTTTGTCTATCTGAAAGTAAGAATCCAAGTATTCAAAGCATATCTCAAGCACATTGTCCTTTTGGATGGTTTTGCTAACTGAGTATGCTTCAAAATCTGTAGAGATCAACATCTATTTATTACCAGATTTTCCACAACGATGCCAAAAGGTTATCGAATCATTCGCATAACCACATAACTCTGCCATCTTCTTGAATTCAACAAGATTTAGTTCTGCCGCATTTATATAATCAATGTAATCCATGATTCCTCCAACGTAATGCTTGTCTGGTGTACGCTTCATAATTCCCCCATGATATATTTTCACCGTCATAAGTAAAGACTCGGTTGAAAAATCTGAAATTACAAAAAGTGAACTTCATAAAGTGTTGTTACAGATAAAAAATATTTAAAATTATTGTTTCTTGCAAATGAACTAACACGATTAAGCTGACCATATTGAAAACAAGCAAACTAAATTGCCCTAGCTACATTCCAAGAAAATCAATAGATTTTGAGCATTATTTCACCAAAATGAGCAAATGAAATATTCTGCTATATTTACTCAAAATCAAGGTAAGAAATAGTATGTGCTCTAATCTGAAGAAATTATTATCATTTGAAAAAAATAAAAGAATCTTACCATAGAAAGGAGGCGATCGTCTATCACTATAGCGTCTTAGGAACATTATTACTTTCGGATAATTAGTGCTTCTATAGATTTGATTCGGGCTTGATATGATTTGTTGTTTCAAATTTTCAATTTCAAGTTGGGTGAAGAGTTACATTTTTCAGAAGAAAGAAAGACAGAGAAATAGAGCATACACTTTTGGAGGAAAAGAAATCAATATTATATGCAGACATATACTTTTGGAGGGAAAGAAATCAATATTATATGAAGGCATATACTTTTGGAGGGAAAGAAACCAATCTTATATGCAGGTGGAGCTTTTTTTTTTAGGGAAAAAAATAGCTTGGTAGAAAAGTGGTTGGCTGCTGTTAAAAAAAGTAACGGTGTTAGAATTATGTTTAAAAATGCACCACTCTTTAAACAAAAAGGACTGTTAGTGCACCATTTGAAAGAATGTGTATTATTTTGTGTCT
This sequence comes from Capsicum pubescens, assembly GCA_030864215.1. Lineage (NCBI taxonomy): Eukaryota > Viridiplantae > Streptophyta > Magnoliopsida > Solanales > Solanaceae > Capsicum > Capsicum pubescens. The sequence goes on from CM061538.1 coordinate 232,843,481, forward strand.
AAAGCAAAGATAATGTCTGATTTTGGGCCTTTACTCTATTGTGCGTCTCCAGGGTGTACAAGTCAAGTAATCAACTCAAATCGAATCGACGAATCACACCGATATAATATATATATATAATATTCAAATTTTTTTATATATAAAATATATATATATATATATATATATATATATAATATTCAAACTTTTTTATACATAAAATATTAATTATAATCTATTTTTTAAATACTTTTTCAACTAGTTTTAATAATTTTCAATAATTTGAAAGTAGATGTAGATATATATTTAGATTTGGACCTTTAAGTTGTAATATTTATCCATTAATTGCTAACTAAATGATCCAAAGGCCAATATAAACTTAAAACCTAAACTTTTCACTCTTCATCTCACTTTTTAGTTTCAAGAGAGTTTTTCGCTCCTCATTTTTTCATAATTATGATTTTTCATTAGCACATGAGTGAAAACATATTTAATCTAATCTTCGATCACAATATAATTGTAAAAACTAAAGATTATAAAAAAGAAAACCGAAAAAATCGAAAAAACCGAAAACCCCAAAAAAATCGACTAAAACCTAAATCGAAAAAACCAATTTTATGTTGGTTTGATTTGGTTTATAGTTTTAATAAACCGACATGATTGATTTAAGTTTTTTTTAATAAAAATCGAACTAACCCGACCTATGTACACCCCTATTCGTCTCTATAATAACTACTATATATACTTGTTCTTATAGTTGGTACCATGTGCTACTTCTATTTTTTTTTTTTAAAATTTTTTTGTAATTCCTATTATGAAAGTAATTATATGAACCAATTATAAAAGTAAACATTAAGAAGTACTTCGAATGTTATCAAATTTTGTTTGGATAAAGTACATACATGTGGAAAATAATTCCAATGGAGTGGCTAAGAAATTATATATATTATATTTTGTAGCCTTTTTTGATGGAAACATTTTGTAGTCATTCGTTTTTTTGCTTCTTTTTTCTAGGTCTCACAGTCTTTCTTTCCTTTTTAATATATATATATATTTTTAAATCTATTCTTTTTATTGTTGTTCTTTTTTTAAAAGAATTACATTAATTTGTAGCATTGTAATTTGTAATTGACACTCTTTTTAAAAATAAATAAATCAATCAAATACAAAAATTACGTATTTCTCAAATACAATCACAAAAAAAAAAATGTACCAATACATATTTGATAGTAGATACATGTATATACCGGCAATATGTTTATGGGTAATGATATCTTCTTCTTTTTCTAATGTACTGATACAACCGTCATTTGTATTAATACATATTGATACAATACCATACATATCTAAATATTACTAGTATAAAGTATAGAAGCATATATGTAATACAGTACAATACAATATATATATATATATACAATACAATACAATCATGATAATTTTTTTTTTATACAATAATGATACAGTTTCTACACTCATACTATACAGATACATATTATATGGAATAATCATACAATTTTCTATACACATCTTGCACAATCCTTAACTGCAAAAATTATTCAGATACATATTATATACAATAATTATATAGTTTTTATAGGAATTTCATACAAATACATATTTTATACAAGAGAAATTGCATCAAATCACCCCTGAACTTATCCGTAAAACTTACTGTAGACCTTTAACTTTACGTGTAATTATTTACCCCCCCTTAAGAGCTTTATAGTGAATTATATACCACCCTAAAAATGTACTACCACTCTCACTGAGGGAGGTGCATTACACACGCGTCACATCACATGCCACATCATTACCACATTACTGCCACGTCACTGCTACATAAAAAAATATTTTTAAAAAATAGTGCCACTAATATTATATAATAAAAAGAGAAAATACCCAATTATCCCCCTAAACTATACCCCAAAAAGCTATGACACACCTCAACTTAAAGGGGCTCCTATTACCCCCTGAACAAATTAAAAGTGTAATTTTGACACCCTTAGTGCCTATGTGGCACACGAACACTTCAGTGTGTTGTGCCACGTATGTGCCACGTAGACACTAAGGGTGTCAAAATTACACTTTTAAATAGTTTAGGGGGTAATAGGATCCCCTTTAAGTTGAGGTGTGTCATAGTCTTTTTGGGTATAGTTCAGGAGGGTAATTGGGTATTATCTCTAATAAAAATTAAAAAGAAAACACTTTCTTCCTCAAATCCACCTCTCCATTAGCACCATTAATCACATTCATCTGCCACCATTAACACACCATGTTTTCCGACGTTCGCTAACACTTTCCTCCAATTTCAATTTTATTCCAATTTTTCATATCCACAAAGATAAATGAGGCTCCCTTTAATTTCAATTTCATTCCAATTTTTCATATTCACAAAAATAATCAAAGTGGAAACTTTGACTGTAAATTTCAGCTAAAAATAGCAAAGCATCGAAAATAGGAAGACCAACATGAATCTTGGACATTGAAATCCAAATCAAAGAATGAATCAAATACATCCGAATTCCAAAATAGTTAAACTTGGGCATATAAATCAACCACAATCATTCTCCTCCAGTCAATTTCATTTCATCCAAAATGCTCAAGTGATAAAAATTAGATATGTTACCTCCGAATTTTCTCTAGCTTTGTCATCGGCTTTGTCCAGAACGCAAAAAATAAACATAATCAGCAAAATAAAAATACACACACAGCAGCCTACAGAACAAAAAATAAACAAAATCAGCAAAATAAAATACAGACTGAAGTCCATGAGGGGAAGAGTGAAGTGAAAAGATGATTGAGATCCATTATTGGCAGATATTGCAAGTCCAGTTTCAGTTGAGTTCAGTTTGAGTTAGAGTTGAATAGAGATGTTCGCTTGATAGTTTTATAATTAGTGGAGAAAAATTCACTAATTTCACTAATTATGGGACTTAATTGGAGGGCTACTGGTACTTGATTGATTAGTAGTACGTCGGAGCAGAGATGTGACTGTTTATGATCGATACCGAAATTAGAAAAGTTGAGGTTGAACGGGAAAAATAGGGAAAGAAGGAGAAGGGCAGGCTCGGGGGGGCTTTTATATTTTCTTTATTTTTCTTAATATATATATATATATATATATATATATATATATATATATATATATATATATATATATAAAGTGGGCCCATTATTTCATAAAAATAAGACATGCATTTTTTTGCCATGTCATCTTTAGGGGTTGAATTAATTCACTATAAAGTTCTTAAGGAGGGTAAATAATTACCCGTAAAGTTAAGGGTCTAAAGTAAGTTTTGCGGACAAGTTCAGGGGTGATTTGATGTATTTTTTCTTTATACAATAGCCATACAATTTCTATAAAAATTACATACATACATATGTATACGTATGTATGTATATATATACACACACACACACATTCTATATAACCTTTAGTTGCAATATAAAGACAATTTTTTCAAAAAAGAAAAAACAAAGTAAGAGCACCAAAACGAAAAAGAAAAAAAGAGTAGAAAAAAGCAAAGGCGAGAGAGGGAGAGAGAGAGGAAATTTGGCTATAAGTTGTCATTATTTTGGACCTAAAGTATATTTAGGGATAAACTATGTAAATAGCCCTCACAGTGGATGTCTTTGCTTTTTTGTTCTATAAAATTTCTTTATTTTTGTGTATAGTACAAATACCTATATGTCGCTCTATACCTCAAATATTTTTAAACAACTCTCTATGCCTAATTATCTCCAACTTCTATTTTTTTTCATTATACAAATAAAGATAAAATATCAATATCAAACTTAAAGAAAGGAGAAAATCTTAGAAAATTTTAGTAGTACTTTGTTTTACTACTTTGATATATCTATAAAAATGTACAAAAGGGTGGTTATTTATAGACCACCAAAATTACTCCCTAAGATTGCTAAGCTTGACATCAAGTTGGCAATTTGGCCAACTGTCTTAGGTATTCAAATTCAAATTGAACAAGTAACTTTGGTCTTCAAATCCAACTTGACTAAGTAACTCTTTATGTTCAAATTCAATTTGACTACTAACTATTATCTCTAAATAGTGACATTTCACACATATATAAGTCACATGACATCCATATTATATAACACTCCCCCTTAGATATCCATTAATAGATAATGTGTCTCGTTAAAACCTTACTAGGAAAACTCAATAGGAAAAAGCCTAGTGAAGAAAAAAAAATACGCACACGTAACACCTCGAAGATACCCCCTAGATATTACACGGTGGCTGAAACTACAAATAGCCTAAAATAACCCATGATACCTGTTAAGCTTTGAAATCTACTACATAATCTTGAAATATGATTGAACTAAAGAAAACTTATAACTAAGTTCAAATAGATGAATAATAAACCAAATACCATTACTCAATAACTTTCAAATCTATGAAAAAAACTAAAGGAACGTAACACATAGTTTGACTAGTCTTGACAAGCCTCTAATTAAAATTGAAGAGCCACTGTGATAGACCCTAGCTGACCTGAACTGAAAACTGAATAACTAAAATATTTGAAACAAGATCCTGAAACTATCATGAACTTGGACCTTGGACTATGAGGACTCACCAACTATCTGAATGTAGGGAGTGGTGTCGTGGCTATCCGTGCTACTAGGAGAGAACACCAGATCCTATATTATAAAATAATATAGCATATAGACATATATGTGGTCAGTACTTTTGAAATGTATTGAGTATGTGGGGGTGAATGTATTAAGTAAAAACTGCCATATACCGTAACTGAAAACATGTTTGCTAAGTGTAGATGGACTCACCTTGACCATGAATAAAATTAAAAGATGAAATAACATGAGCATAAATCGTAAAACATCTGAAGAAGGCATGTGAGTCATTATACTAAGGTTCTAAAATTCTTATTTTTATTTTCTTTGTGGGAGATTCTCATAACCGACATAAATCATGTGAGCTAGCATGGAATACAATGTCTTACCCACGTTTAGGAGAGTTGTTCTACCCTTGACATTGAAATAAAACCTTAACTTCGAATGATCACTAACTTGTCCCATTTAGGGCGAGGAGACACTCTCTGGAGAGGTCCCTTAAACCTATGGTAGCACATAGTTTTTGGAAGATAGGATGCGCTAAACATATATTCCCTTCTCGTTACTAAATACTACTCTCAAAATACATGTGTATATACTCATACTTATGAAATCCATTTTAAAATAACATATGAGTTTATAAACTAAAAAACCAACTATGATTCTTTTACTTAAATCATATTCTTGAGGAAGCTTATGATCAAAACTGAAACTTTAATCATATTGTAATACTTGTAACTTGAACTAACGAGCTTGGACTTCTTATAAACTTAGTAATATGCGCTTAAACTTGAAATCATTTAGCATCTCATATAAGTTTCATATCAAAATATCAAACTCGATACTTAAGATCACTTTCATGGATAAAATATACTTATACGTGAAATCATATGCAAAATAATGTTCAATTCATGAGGAAGCATCAAAATCTAAAAGCATAAGAAAAGTGGGTGTAAATATTAGTAAGCCAATTTCTTCAGAATCAATTAAAAATCAAACGTTTGGGCACAAGGAAGGAAGAATATTCTTGTTCAAAACCCACATACCTTGGAAGCTTGAATTTAGTGAAAAATCTTCTTTTGTGTTCTTGAGGATTTTGGGAGAAGAAAAATCACTTTATTCTTAGTTAGGAGGGTGGATTTTGTGTTTAATATGTTTTGGAATTTGGTAAAAGACCAAAAAGCCCTTAGCCCAAACTGAAAAAAAGAAAATGACATTTCTGCACCCTTGGGCATGGCACGCCTTTACCGCACCACTCCAAGGGCGTGACACACCCTTATCGTGGTACGACAAGATGTGGCACGCTCTTATCACGAACCTTTACTGTTTTTTACATAAGGGTGTGCCTCTCCTCCGTGACACACCCTTAACGCAGACCCTTATTATTTTGGGATCTTAAAAAGTCCCGAAATGCTTTCCAAAATTTCTGAAACACTTCCTAATGGTTCCGTTATCATTCCTTAACATAATTCACCTCAGAAATCACCATTAAACACATAGGACATACCAAATTAATTATAGAAATTTTAGGGTCTAACAATATCTCTCCTTTGGGACCATTCGTCCTCGAATGAAGGTCGGGAAGGAAAAACAACTATCTTATGGGCTCACTAAGCTAAGATGTGAATCTTGGTCTACTCTAAGACTGAATTCTTTCATCTAAAGCATTAACTTGAAACTAAAATGACTTACTTGACATGAACTTCATAAGGTAAGAGTAAGGATATGCATGAATAGATTAGATTTGGAAGAATTTCTTACCTCATACTAAGTGTCACGATCCGAATCAAGGCCTGACCGTGATAGGTATCTCAAGCCCACCATGGACCGGAAACCACTCCCTTAGCCTAACTTCAAGAGCACAAAAATAAAAATAATGCAGAATCCAATTAAACAGTAATAAGAAGATGAATAGATAACTCAAAAGAAGACTAGGAGTCAAAACAACAACTAACCCACACTTGTCCACAAAAGCATCTCCAATCAGAATAATATCTAAGTCGGGACATACCCCCAACTATGACCAAAAAGAATCCAAAAGTACTCAATCAATAAAGAAAGAATAATAAAATGATAAGGCCTTTCGAAGTATAGATGCTCACCACTTCACATAAACTCAACAGACTTGCTCAACCACCTAACGCTACACAAAAACAACAGAAAAGTCTTCGGACCCTGTCACACCCCTTTTTCGCTCGAGGGTCGAGTCGAAGGGTTTTTCTAATTAAAGTAACGATATTGAATAGGGATTAGTTTATTAACAGAGTCGCCACTTGGAATTGAGTTTTGGTGTTCCAAGTCACCTTTTTGAATCTCTAATCAAAAGGAAATGCCTTTTTTATTTTGATCTGCGAAAACAGAAGACCGGGTAAGGAATTCTGTTGATCGAGGGGAAGGTGTGAGGCACCCCTCGAGTCCCGTGGTTCTAGCACGGTTGCTTTTTTGACTTATCTTGACTAAAACTATTTTTATAATTATGTCAAGGCCTAAATTCGCTCATTTTTAATGTCTAATAGCTGTCTATAACTCTTGTATTAAATAGGTGAAAATTAATTTTAAAAAATATTTATCAAGGTGCATTATTGCATCCTTGAACTTTTAAATGTCTCAGAAAGATGCGTACGCCACATTCTTAATTGAGATGAATATTTTAAACATATCTAAAATTTGCCTAGCGTTGAAGCATTGGTTAGTCTATTATAAATTCAAGACATCTAAACTTAATCTTTTCTTTAAAAATCATAACAATTTTTCTATTCGTTTTATCCTCTCCTTTTGCTTTTTATTTTAGATTTGCAATGAGTTTTGAATTAATCCGCAACTCGCCTCGTTCCCTCACATATAGTTTATTTATTTTTAAATTAATTACAAATATATATTTTAATCTTTCTAAATGAAAAGGATTCATCTCACTCTTGCGAACAAATTGTTGATACATAAACTTAACAAAATTACTTAAAAGTCAAATTAACATAATCCATAACATAGTTAATTAATAAAATCACATTTAACAAGACTATCATTACAAAGTTAACTAAAAGAAGAAAAGAAAAAAAATTAATTAAAATGACCACATATTACATTTAACAAACTTACGATAACAAAATTAACATAAAAAGGAATTATATAATCATGCAATTTCTTTAAAAAAAAGAAATAAAAAAAAAAGAAATTATTGTCCTCGTTTTTTTTTTAAAAGTTTTTCTCTTCCTCTCCTATCTTTCTAATTGTTTCCTTTTGTATGTACATATGCATGATTATTATGTGTGTGCACACTGCATTTTTGTTTTCATTATTATTATTTTTTTTTACATGTGCATGCATGATTCTTAAGTTCTATTTTTCAACATAATTATATTAATCGCATAACAACCAAATGAAATATTATATTTTTTAACACTAACAAAAAATAAATTCTCATTTAAAATTCAAAACTAATCTAATTAACTTTATTTTATAAACAACAAATGAATTACATATAAAGACATAAAGCATGAACTATATAAAAATAGTAAATTAAACATACTAAATAATATAAAACAATCCTTGAAATAACTTCATTCATCTTTCAATTCAAAACGAAACGTATAAAAATAAGTAGTACGGATTTGACAAGAACCTGTTTGATAAATTATATCGAATAAAGAAGTATCGCCGCCAAAAACTCAAACGGAAACCCTACTTCAACTCGACACTCTTTTCTCCGCATGTCTTTTTCTCTAGTTTTTCTTCTTTGATTTTCTCTCTTTACTTTTCTCACTGTTCTCTTTTGTTTTGTTTATTCTCCTTTTGTTTTCTCCTTTTTTCTTTTCCCTCATTTTTCTAAGTGTTTAGTTTGTGTGTGTCATGTGTATGCTAATGTTTTTTTTTGTTTTCTCTCCCCTCTTTTTTTTTCCGTGTGTGTGGGTGTGTAGTAAATAGGGGTATAGGGTGGGAAGTTGAGGGAGTTGACGGAAATTAGGGGGTGGTTGGGGTAGTTTTAAGGATAAGATTTCCTTTTCTTTTTTTTTTTAAGAAAAGACAAGATAAAAATAATAATATTTTTTTTTTATATAAATAGAAAATGCAAGAAAATTTTATAATTATCCTAAAATAAAATATAGTCAAAAATATTAAAATTACTTGCTTATTTATTAAAATTGGAAAAAATATTTTTGAATTTCTTTTATAAAAAAAATAAAATAAAAAAATCTAAAAAATGTAACTTTATTTTTTTTGTTTTCAACTAAAATTATTAAAAATAAAATAAGAGTTAAAATAATATCGGACCAAATATAAATATTTAATACCCAAAAATATATATATTAAATTCGGGAGGGTCAAAAATTACGTGTCTACATTTTGCCCCTCTTTGTGTGAAATCTCGAAGAGTTTTCATACAAAGAAGAAGACAAAAAGGTGATTTTTGATCCTCCAATTATTCAAAAAGTAAAGATAAAATAAAATAAAATAAAATAAAAGATGTGACCGAGTCCTGGTTTTGGACCGCCTATATATCCCAGGTTATAAGGGAACCAGGTCACTTGTAGTTCAATGAGGTAAAATGGTGAGACAATGAGTTAGAGTTCGAGTTAGGTTCCATTGAGTCTTCGGTTTGCGACTTCTGCTTTTTACATCCAAATGAAAAATAAAAAATGAGAATGAAGATACAAGTGAAAGATCCTATCTATTGCTCAACTTTTCTGGAATCTTGACTTGAATCTTCATGACTTCTCAAATGGTGAGATAGTCGTTATTTTGAGTTGAATTTGATACACGAAATATTCCTCCTCGTTGGTATTAGAGGGGAACTTGACAATTGATTTATTCTTCAGCTTTTCTTTTGGGTTGGATTTGAAAATCTTCACCCGATTCTTCAGGCGGGCTCCTGACTTGCAACTGATAATGTCTACCCTATTTTTCAGGCGGGCTCCTTGACTTACAATTTCTTCACCCTATTCTTCAGGCGGTCTCCTGGACTTTCTCATTTATTCACCCTGCTCTTCAGGCGGGCTCCTGGACTTTCTAATTCTGATTTTTCAAATATGTTCCTGAACTCAACATAAAAGGTGAAATAGAAAAATAACATCCCATTCTTCAGGAGGGTCCTGAGCATAAAAATAAATTCCCATTCTTTAGGAGGGTCCTAAGCATAAAAATAAATTCCCATTCTTCAGGAGGGTCCTGTTCCATTCTTCAGGAGGGTCCTGTTCCATTCTTCAGGAGGGTCCTGAGCATAAAATAAATTTCCATTCTTCAGGAGGGTCCTGTCACATTCTTTAGGAGGGTCCTGAGCATAAAATAAATTTCCATTCTTCAGGAGGGTCCGGTCCCATTCTTTAGGAGGGTCTTGAGCATAAAATAAATTTCCATTCTTCAGGAGGGTCCTGTCCCATTCTTCAGGAGGGTCCTGAGCATAAAATAAATTTCCATTCTTCAAGAGGGTCCTGTCCCATTCTTCAGGAGGGTCCTGAGCATAAAATAAATTCCCATTCTTCAGGAGGGTCCTGTCCCATTCTCCAGGAGGGTCTTGAGCATAAAATAAATTCTCATTCTTCAGGAGGGTCCTGTCCCATTCTTTAGGAGGGTCCTAAGCATAAATAAATTCCCATTCTCCAGGAGGGTCCTGTCCCATTCTTCAGAAGGGTCCTAAGCATAAAATAAATTTCCATTCTTCAGGAGGGTCCTGTCTCATTCTTCAGGAGGGCCCTGAGCATAAAATAAATTCCCATTCTTCAGGAGGGTCCTGTCCCATTCTTCAGGAGGGTCTTGAGCATAAAATTAATTCCCATTCTTCAGAAGGGTCCTATCCCGTTCTTCAGGAGGGTCCTGAGCATAAAATAAATTCCCATTCTTCAAGAGGGTCCTGTCCCATTCTTCAGGAGGGTCCTGAGCAGAAAATAAATTCCCATTCTTCGGGAGAGTCCTGTCCCATTCTTTAGGAGGGTCCTGAGCATAAAATAAATTCCCATTATTCAGGAGGGTCCTGTTCCATTCTTTAGGAGGGTCCTGAGCATAAAATAAATTCCTATTCTTCAGGAGGGTCCTGTCCCATTCTTCAGGAGGGTCCTGAGCATAAAATAAATTTCTATTCTTCAGGACGGTCCTGTCCCATTCTTCAGGAGGGTCCTGAGCATAAAATAAATTCCCATTCTTCAGGAGGGTCCTGTCCTATTCTTCAGGAGGGTCCTAAGCATAAAATAAATTCCCATTCTTCAGGAGAGTCCTGTCCCATTCTTCAGGAGGGTCCTGAGCATAAAATAAATTCTCATTGTTCAGGAGGGGCCTGTGTATAAAATAAATTCCAGTAAATACGAACAAAATTTTGCCCCAGTTTGCATTAGTTAATTTTGCGAGTGTCATCAGATCAGAACTTTTGAAAAGTACAGTAAAGAGTGTGAATTAAAGATCTGCTAAAGAAATGCGTCTCATCTGAGTAAAACTGATGACCAAAATTAGGAAGTGCATCTCCTAACACATGAAACTTAAATTACCCAGACAAGAAAGTGCGTCTCCTAGGGATTAAATGAAATGACTCGACTAGAAAGTGCATCTTCTAGGAGTGAATGTTCAAGTTAGGAAGTGTGTTACATAACAAATGAAAACTGACATACCCTGACTAGAAAGTGTGTCTCCTAGGGGTCAAATGAAATGACTCGACTAGAAAGTGCGTCTTTTAGGAGTGAATGTTCAAATTAGGAAGTGCGTTACTTAACAAATAAAAACTGACATACCCTGACTAGGAAGTGCGTCTCCTAGGGGTCAAATGAAATGACTCGACTATAAAGTGCGTCTTGTAGGAGTGAATGTTCATGTTAGAAAGTATGTTACCTAACAAATAAAAACTGACATACCCTGACTAGGAAGTGCGTCTCCTAGGGGTCAAATAAAATGACTCGACTAAAAAGTGCGTCATCTAGGAGTGAATGTTCATGTTAGAAAGTATGTTACCTAACAAATAAAAACTGACATACCCTGACTAGGAAGTGCGTCTCCTAGGGGTCAAATGAAATGACTCGACTAAAAAGTGCGTCTTCTAGGAGTGAATGTTCAAGTTTAGGAAGTGTGCCACCTAACAAATGAAAACTGAAATACCCAGACAAGGAAGTATGTCTCCTAGGGGTAAATGATGATGAGTTTTCACCATGATTGTGTTTATTAAAAATGTTTAGCAATATCGCCTCTTGCATTTGCAAAAACGAGTAATTGCATCTTTTAATATTTAGGCTTTGAAGCCCTTGATTTGAAGGTAACATGTTTTTGTTTTATATAAAGAAAACTTTTAATTTTAAAGCACGGTGGTTGATTTGTGGCATTTGGCTATTGAGACGATCTCTTGCACTTGTCATGCCCAGCTTCATTGCAAATCATTGATAGGTATTGTTGACTTGTTGTAGTATTGACTCCAAATTCTGACTACTAAAACATTTTGACTCAAATCATATTTCTCTTGCATGATGCCTCGGGATTCAGCTTCAAATACACCTTTTATACTTTTATGAGTCCAAAAACTGTCAGATGACAGGCATTCTCGAGTACTTTACTTTATTTTTGAAACATGTTATCTTTGTGTGTTGGTTTTTTGTCTTTCTTTCCACAACTAAAGGAGTTGATAGCAAGTTTTGAAGTCCTTCCTCACTTATCTTGACAAAATTTTGACTCAAAAATACATGAAAGATGACGATAGTGATTTTCTTTTGACCACAAAGACACAAAAATCAAAATAAAAATAGAAATAAAATAAAAATAAAAATAACAAAAAGAATAGAAAGGGACAATAGACATCTTTTCTTTAAAAAAATGTCAAAAAGAAAATTTTATCTGGGTGTGGCAACTGATTCTAGTGATTATGACATGGATTTTGAATTAAATAACCTGATCTATCTAAACTAATCACTATCACTTTTTGCCCACTCATTGAAGTTGAAAGGGAGTTATTCTTAAACTTATTCCCTCTAGATTATAATCCTCCTTAGGCTAGTGACACCTCGATGGGTTTTCGCCAACAAGCCGCTCCCATTTTCTTTTCTTTTTCAACTCATTGTCGTCTTATGGTGCCCATGAAGACTTTTATCAATAAGAATCTCATTTTTATTGATCTCACAACTCACGGTCGCCTTATGATGCCCAAAAGGATTTTCACCAATAAGACTCTTATTTTTATTTTTTTTTAGAAAATAACACTCAAAATATGAAATATCATGCACCCATAACATATTTAGCCTTGACATTCTCAAAGGTTGATCTGAAGGTTTTTCTTTGGTTGTAACTTGGCTTTTGGAATGGGATAGAAAGAAAGGTCGGCATGGGGCTCAAAAATTACACAACATTGGGTAAAATATACAACTTTTGGAATCGATTCTTTTAAGGAAATAAACTTTTGCCCCAGTTTTATTTCATTCTGGGTAACTTAAATTTTCTTTTGGTTAGACCGAACCCTAGAGAGGCTGCCTACGTATCTTGTCATGACAAGAATCAGGTCAAACGTAGTTCAGGAAGTCATTCTTTTTTTTTTTGAAATGAACCTGGGCTCTCATTTTTTCTTTTCTTTGACTCTTCTCTTTTTGAGATTTTTTTTTCAAGTCCATTTCTTTTCTTGACATTTTTTTTCTGACTCAATTTTCTTTTTGACACATTTCTTTTTGACTTTATTTTTTCTTAACATTTTTCTGACTCGATTTTTCTTGACACCTTCTTTTTTATTTTTTCCAAACTCTATTTTGATTCCAAAAGAGGGGTATGAAATAAAATAAAATTAAAGCTCAAAAGAGGTAACAAAGGATGACATAACATTTGGATAGCAGGATAAAATGCCTTCGTCATATTTATCCTTAAAAATGCAAGCACTTAACATGCAATCTGTGAGTGAACATAAAGATCATGTATATTTTTTCAATATTGACCTTGACTGAATACGTATGTCACTACTTCTCATGCACTTGTCAAACAGAAAGGTCCAATTATATTCACAATCCTCCCATTAAAGGACTCATGCGTTTTTAAGTTAACTTCTTTTTGCTTCTCCTGACAATGGAAACTATATATCTTCTGATCGCTCTCATTTAAAGTGTTTGAGATTGACCTTCTCATTAATGACCAAGTCATTTTTGATTCACAAAGTGATTGTTTCAATCCATTCAAGCGAGTCTTTAACTCAATCAACAAACATCTCAACATTTTACTTATTTTCTTACATGATTTTTCCTTTCAACTCTATCTTCCTAGTCAAGTGTTTCAGGATTAGATTAGGTTTTAAGATCTAGTGAAAATTCATCATGCATATCGTATCATTAGAATCACCATAAAAGAATTATATGAAGAAAAAGAAAGACAAATAAACAATATTAAAAAAAATGAAAATAGAAATAAAGGGATGCACATTTTGTTGACAGAAAGACAAAAGGGTTTGAACAAAGAAGATAAGAAATAAGACAAGATAAATCCCGAACTACAATCCTAAAATAATTCAGCTGGCAAAAATAAAAATAAAACAAACTACCAAAAATCCCTCATCGTGAGGAGTGAAGATTGACTTTTAAATTGCCGAACTTAATATTTTAGCCACTGATTTGCACGTTGGCCTTAATGGAGTCTCCACCCTCATTGCGACATCAACTATTTTTTTTCCAACCATTCTGAAGTTATCGCCATTAAAGTCTCTCCAAAATAAATCGTCAGCAGTTTCTCTTTTCCCTTACTCCTCATAATTGATTTCAAAACCTTTTTAGATGAGTCAAAAGATGACCACGACCCTCGTACATGTCCAACTTTGGTGTTTTGGAAGTTAGAGGCAAGTGAACATTGAAACATGTAAAAATCCTTGTGAGAATTCTCTTTTTCTCTCTCAGTATTTGCATGTTTCTCATATTTTGCTCCAAATTTCTCACTTTTCAGGCCATTTCTTCTTACTCCTCATTTCTAACAATTTACACCACCTCATATCAGACCCTATACCATATTTGTGTGTCATTTTGCCTGTTCTATGAACCTGGTGTTGTATTGGTGAGATGCCAATTTAGCCACAAGCCAACCACTAAATATTATTTTAATTTTGGAGAAAACTAATGTGTCAGAGTTTAATTTTTTCTTTAAGACCACCGAATCCATGGAGGACTGCCTACGTATCTCATTAAGATGAGAATCAGATGTGCGTAGTTCTTGAAGTATATGTCGTACAAAATTCAGCCTCAAGACCCCTAAAGGTTCAGGGCTATTATATATATATATATATATATATATATATATATATATATATATTTGTAAAAACTTAGCCTCATGATCCTTAAAAATTTATATATTTTTATTTATTTTGTAAAAGCTTAGCCCATGATCCCTAAAGATTCCGGGCTATTGAAATATATATTTTATTTTATTATTATTTTTTTTTTGTAAAACCTTAGCCTCATGATCCCTAAAGATTCAGGGCTATTAAAATAAAAAAAATTGGACTTGAGAATTAGAAAAATAATTATGAAAGTAATCATATTTTTAAAATATTCCCCAATAAATCTATGAATAATTTTTCAAAAGATAGGGTCGTATCCTGGAAGGACTTCCTACGTATCACACTAAGATGTGAGAATCAGACCCTCGTAGTTCATGAAGACCGTAAAACTATGTTAAATAAAATTTCTTTGAAAAATAATTCACTAAATGTGAGGATAAATTAATCTATTGCATTTTAAAGTTGCCTAAAGCCGGTTAACAAATAAATAGTCTTCCAAACAAATGACAAAGAACACGTAGGATGCACATGCTGGTCTTTATAAAGTAGGTTACCTGTCCTAGATAGACCCGTCCCCTGTGCCGAGTCCCACTAAGTCAAATGCATATGATGCAAATAAAGTGGCACCTAATAGGGATAACCAGATTCTGAGTTTTCAATTATTCTAAGTTTGAGCCTAATAGGGATAGGTGTCTGGACTGGCTTACCCGAGCGGACACTCGAGCTGGGGAGGGACAACTTGGTCGGTAGTAGGGCAACACCGCCTTCGTTGTCTATCCGAACCCCGCCTAACATGTGTGACTATAATCCTTCACCAGGTGCCTTAACACTCCGACTATCTCAAAAAGAAAGTAGGATGCATGCACTGCATTCCTTCTATCCTATTTCAGAGACTCAGAGGGGGTGCGCAAGAGAAGACAGTATATAATACAGTTCAATCAATATCAAAGCGGTAAATAAGCGACAAGTAGTGCATAAGGCCAACAAACACAATATCAACAATAATTAAAGCAAGTATAAGTCAATATAAAAAGCTCAAATTCTTATTATTCCCCAGCGGAGTCACCAGAGATGTCACACCCCTTTTCGCTCGAGGGCCGAGTCGAAGGTTTTTTCCAATTAAAGTAACGATATTGAATAGGGATTAGTTTATTAACAGAGTCACCATTTGGAATTGAGTTTTGGTGTTCCAAGTCACCTTTTTGAATCCCTAATCAAAAGAAAATGACTCTTTTATTTTGGTCTGCGAAAACAGAAGACCGGGTAAGAAATTCTGTTGACCGAGAAAAAGGTGTGAGACACCCCTTGAGTCCCGTTGTTCTAGCACAGTCGCTTTTATTGAGTTATCTTGACTAAAACTATTTTGATATTTATGTCAAGGCCTAAATTCACTCATTTTTTAATGTCTAATAGCTGTCTATAACTCTTGTATTAAATTGGTGAAAATTAATTTTAAAAAAATATTTGTCAAGGTGCATTATTGCATCCTTGAATTTTTAAATATCTAAGAAAGTTGCGTACGCCGCATTCTTAATTGAGACGAATATTTTAAACGTATCTAAAATTTGCCTAGCGTTGAAGCATTGGTTAGTCTATTATAAATTCAAGACATCTAAACTTAATCTTTTCTTTAAAAATCATAACAATTTTTCTATTCGTTTTATCCTCTCCTTTTGCTTTTTATTTTAGATTTGCAATGAGTTTTGAATTAATTCGCAACTCGCCTCGTTCCCTCACATATAATTTGTTTATTTTTAAATTAATTACAAATATATATTTTAATCTTTCTAAATGAAAATGATTCATCTCACTCTTGCGAACAAATTGTTGATACATAAACTTAACAAAATTACTTAAAAGTCAAATTAACATAATCCATAACATAGTTAATTAATAAAATCGCATTTAACAAGACTATCATTACGAAGTTAACCAAAAGAAGAAAAGAAAAAAAATAATTAAAATGACCACATATTACATTTAACAAACTTACGATAACAAAATTAACATAAAAAGGAATTATATAATCATGCAATTTCTTTAAAAAAAAAATAAAAAAAAAAGAAACTGTTGTCCTTGTTTTTTTTTTTTTCAAAAAAAGTTTTGCTCTTCCTCTCCTATCTTTCTAATTGTTTCCTTTTGTATGTACATATGCATGATTATTATGTGTGTGCACACTGCATTTTTGTTTTCCTTATTAATTTTTTTTTTTTTTGCATGTGCATGCATGATTCTTAAGTTCTATTTTTCAACATAATTATATTAATCGCATAACAACCAAATGAAATGTTATATTTTTTAACAAAAAAAAAATAAAAAATTCTCATTTAAAATTCAAAACTAATCTAATTAACTTTATTTTATAAACAACAAATGAATTACATATAAAGACATAGAGCATGAACTATAGAAAAATAGTAAATTAAACATACTAAATAATATAAAACAATCCTTGAAATAACTTCATTCATATTTCAATTCAAAATGAAACGTATAAAATAAGTAGTACGGATTTGACCAGAACCTGTTTGATAAATTATATCGAATAAAGAAGTATCGCCGCAAAAAACTCAAATGGAAACCCGACTTCAACTCGACACTCTTTTCTCCGCATGTCTTTTTCTCTAGTTTTTCTTCTTTGATTTTCTCTCTTTACTTTTCTCACTGTTCTCTTTTGTTTTGTTTATTCTCCTTTTGTTTTCTCCTTATTTCCTTTCCCTCATTTTTCTAAGAGTTTAGTTTGTGTGTGTCATGTGTATGCTAATGTTTTCTTTTTGCTTTCCCTCCCCTTTTTTTTGTCCCTGTGTGCGGGTGTGTAGTATATAGGGGTATAGGGTGGGAAGTTGAGGGAGTTGAGGGAAATTAGGGGGTGGTTGGGGTAGTTTTAAGGATAAGATTTTTTTAATTTTTTTTTTAAGAAAAGACAAGATAAAAATAATAATAATTATTTTTTATATAAATAGAAAATGGAAGAAAATTTTATAATTATCCTAAAATAAAATATAGTCAAAAATATTAAAATTACTTGCTTATTTATTAAAATTAAAAGGAAAAAATATTTTGGAATTTCTTTTTTTATTAAAAAAATAAAAATATCTCAAAAATATAACTTTATTTATTTGTTTTCAACTAAAATTATTAAAAATAAAATTAGTGTTAAAATAATATCAGACCAAATATAAATATTTAATACCCAAAAATATATATATTAAATTCAAGAGGGTCAAAAATTACGTGTCTACAGATCCTACATTATGAAACGTGTAGAGTCCTCAGACGGTCAGTGGGATAAGCACTGGCATATAACTCAGAAAAAGTGATAAAATAATGTCATGTCCAAAATCAGTTAAAACCACATGCACACATTCATATATACATATATAGGATGCCATGATAGGGAAAATGGTCATAAACATGAGAGTTTAAATATTTAACTTGAACTGTGTAGCTCAACCCATGCTAAAGGCACTTATGGGCTATATGGGTTCAACTCCCCTACTGAAAGGGTCCCAGTGCGTGTTAGGTGCACAAACCACGAGAAAACTAAAGCCACAAAGGCAATAGTCATCCCAATATATATATATATATATATCAAGTGTGCATCAAGCATACGATTATATAAACCCCCAACGCTAGCAAACCTGGTTTCCAATGTTCGTCCCCCCAGGACTTACACCTTCACGATGAGCAATACAATCTCCTTTAAGCAAATTAAAAAAAATTGCACATAAAATCAACCAGTAACCCAGGAGTCATTCATTAAGGCATTTACCACTTGGTATCGTCATACCAATATGCTTGCAAGCTAAATTAAACTTGCCAAACTAATCCACATAACCACATTGACTCCCAAGTTTCATTTAAAATCCTAACCATGCCCACCAAGGCCATCTAAATCCATTTTTATATCCATTTATCCATTAATACAATGCATTAGGTTCAAAATCAAGTTAAACCATGCAATTATCCATAGTAAAAATCAAATTTTACAAAGTAGGTTGAGATTAATTCAATTCCAAGCTAAAATCAATCCAATTTGGGGAAACCCATGTCCCCCACGCCAAGAGGAAAATGAAACTCATACCTTAAGCACTTTCATCCAACCCGGGAAACAAGAATGGGTATATAGCCTTCATATCTTCCTTACCTTCCCATGTAGACTCTTTTACCTTTTGGTTTCTCCAAGGACCTTCACAAAAGCTACATCCTTGGTACTCAATCTACGAATTTGCCTATCCAATATTTCAATTGGGACTTTTTAATAAGACAAGGAATCTGTCAAACCAACATCTTCAACATGCACTATCAAGGAAGGATCACCCACACACTTTTTCAGCATGGACACATTAAACATGGGATGAATAGATCCCAAACTCACAGGCAAATCCAACTCATGCGCCACTTTCCAACTCTCCTTACAATCTGGTACCATCCAACATAACGGTGATTGATCTTCCACTTCTTCCCAAACCTCATGACTTCTTTCAAAGGAGACACCTTCAAGAATACCCAATCATTTACTTCAAACTCCAACTCTCTTCACCTCACATCCGCATAAGACTTTTGGCGACTCTGAGCAGTCTTAAGTCTTTCTCTAATAACCTTTACCTCCTCCATGGCTTGGTGAACCAAGTTAGGACCACATAACCTAGTCTCACCAGCCTTGAACCATCCAATAGAAGACCTACCCCTTCTACCACAAAGATCCTCAAAAGGAGCTATCTAAATGCTAGAATAATAACTGTTGTTGTACACGAACTCAATAAGAGGAAAATGATCAACCTAGCTACCCTTAAAATCAATCACACAGGCCCTTAACATATTCTCCAAATTTTGAATAGTACACTCCGCTTGTCCATCCATTTGAGGGTAAAAAGCGGTGCTAAGGTTCACCTGTATACCCAAACCTTTCTGAAATGAATGTTAGAAGTGAAAAGAAAACTGCGTGCCTCAGTCTGAAATTGAAATGATGGACACTGGTGCACTATTGTCATGACCCAAACCAGGGCCTGACCGTGACAGGTATCTTAAGTCCCACGTGGATCGGATATCACACCCTTTACCCAATCGAACTAACACAACCTCCTCAAATATCGGATGAATTTTAAACATATAACATAATAACATAAAATAAAACTAATAATAATTTATGATAAATCTAACCAACCACTGGTAACCGGACAACCATCCATTACCAAAACAATCAACCAAATAACCCAAGTCCACAATAATCCAACAAAGCCTCTACAAATCGAAGGTCAATAAAATTCGGGACATGACCCATGACAATAGCCAAAACCAACATCCAAAAGATAGTCAGAACATAAAAAGGAAACTATAATATGAACTGGGTCTTTTGAAGGATGAAAGCTCACCACTTCAATCTGACTTGCTAGCTGATCTTGAATCCAAGTCATTGAGCAGGAGATATGAAAGTATGTCCGGTTCCTGCATCGCGTGGGGATACAAAGTTTGAAGATGGTTAGCAGTTGGAGCACTAGCATGTAACTTAGGGATAGAGGAACAAAATAATTCCATGATAACAGTTCAAAATAAATACAACATACAATGCATAATATCATATGAAGTACCTATACATATATATACCGCATGCTGGAATAGGGAGCAAGGCTTAGCATGGACTTTGAAAACCTTAACCTGGGTTGTGTAGCATAGTCATCATGAAATAAGGCACCAAAGGGATATATGGGCCCAACTCTCCCCTAGATGGAAGGGTCCCAGTGCGTGTAGTCGCACGAACCAGAGAATATCCATATTCGTACATGCCTTTATGGGGGACTCAAACCTCTCGACATAGTCAAGGTGACTTAAGTACTAATGTATACAATATAGAGAACTCAAACCTCCCATTTATATAACCAATACGGGGGACTCAAACCTACTGGACATTTAGACACCTACACCAGCTAGCGCAATTTCCAGTGTTAGTCCTTCAGGACCTCCACTTTCACGGCCCGACTACACATCTCGCTCTTAAGCCCAATTTAAAATATTTATTTCACAATCATAATCATCAATCCAGTTATTTACCAAAGGTATCCTATTGGTATCGTCATACCAACCCCACTTGCAAGCGTACAACATGCTAAACAATTATTACATCAGTTTGGGACTCGACCCCAATGTTAAAAAAGAAACATAAATCAATCCAACAGTTTGGGACTCGAACCCTAAGCCAACCAAACCCCTAAGGTTTCAATTCAATTCAATTTATGGCTATCAAAGCCTTTACAAAGTCCTTCATCAATCATTATCAAGGTTATTCCGAAGCCTTAGCTTAAAAACACAATTCAACTTATGACAATATCATTCTCATTAACAATTTCACAAACAGGTTGAGGGCATGCCATTATCAAAGCCAAAATCATAAAATTTGGGGTTCAACCATGACCTCTCAATTAAATCACTATTCCCATGCACCCACGTATGCAAAACGATAATTAAAATATGAATAATCACAATTTAAACCATATAAAATAATATTCAATGATATGCATTCAAACCCCTCAACCTTGGTTTCAGAACTACCATTAATGATTTATGAACAATGCTTTAGACATATGCTTTTAGTAAACTAATAATGAGGGAAGAGTCACATGCCTGAATTACAAAGATTCACGAAAAGAATTTGACTCTTGAACCCTTATATGACCACTTTGGAGAAACCCTATCTAATTTTGCTTAAGAGGATTTTGAGAGATTTAAAAAGTTGTTTTTGATCTTGTAAAGTATAAAAAGAATGCTCCAAATCATTTTAGGGATGTGGGGCCTTAATGGCTTTAAGTGGGAAATGTCCAAAGTACCCCCAACTAAAAACTGTAAAAAAGGCCTTCCTTGGTTAAGAGTCGACCCAGCGACTCGTCACCACATCATACTACTCATAGCCATGAGTCGTATCCTAAATAGTGAGTTGGACACCCATACACAGTCCATATTACGACTCTATAATCTCACTCGTGACCCGACCATACGACTCACATGGTCCAGTCGTATCCAAGGCAGAACCCAAAGAGATTAGACACAGGACAACATACGACTTAACCCTACCACTCGTAACATGGTCTTACAAATTGTAGTGAGTCACTCGTACTCAGAGCAGAACTTAGCCAATTACACACTGGTTTGGTTATGACTTGGGTCCCTAGACCCGTAACTCCACCATATGACTTGTTTGATGAGTTATCAACAGGACAATAAGCTCAAGGCTTAAGGAATTTTCAAAGACCAAAATCTGAGGCATTTAAGTCTCCCTCTTTAGGTTCATTCATGAATGATGGGCCAAGGCATTGACTAGCACGATTAAGCCCTGAAACATCTCTACTCTTACTTTTAACTAAGTTAGAAAACAAAGATGCCAAGAAAATCAGTCTTTCCTTTAACAAATATAGAAAACAAGGATGTTAGGAATACACACATACCTAAAGCATAAATTTCTAGAATAAGGAACAGGAACAAATACTTGGACTTTAAGTCCTCCCCGGCTTCCCAAGTAGCTTTCTCAAACTTTTGGTTCTGCCATAGAACCTTTACTAAATCCATGTCCTTCGTCTGCAATCGATGAACTTGCCAATCCAGGATCCTCATCGGGACCTCCTCATAGGACAAAAAATATAAAATACCAATGTTCTCCAAGGGAACAACTAAAGAAGGAGCACTTACACATTTTTGTAGCATGGACATATGGAATACCGGGTGAATGGAACTCATACTAAAGGGAAAATCCAACTCATATATAACATTACCAACCCTCTTCAAAACCACATACGGGCCAACATACTGGGGACTGGGCTTTTCCTTCTTCCCAAACCGCATTACTCCCTTCCTGGGAAACACTTTTAAGAACACCCAATCTCCAACGTCAAATTCCAAGTCCCTTCGCCTTATATTTGCATAGGACTTTTGGTGACTTTGGGAGGTCTTAAGCCTATCCCAAATCACCTTCACCTTTTCCATAGCTTGGTGAACCAAATACGGGCCAAATATCTCTGCCTCACCAACCTCTAACCACCCAATAGGAGACTTTATATCCTACTGTACAATGCCTCAAATGGAGCCATACCAATGCTCAATGGTAACTACTGTTATAGGCAAATTCAATGAGAGGCAAGTGGTCGTACCAACTACCACCAACGTCAATTACACAATCTTGCAATATATCTTCCAAAGTTCGAATGGTTCTTTCCGCTTCCCATCCACCTGTGGGTGAAAGGCGGTGCTAAGGCTCACTTTAGTCCCCAAATCACGCTGAAAATAGAGCTAGAAATGCGATGAGAACTGAGTAACACAATCCAAAATAATTGAGAGAGGAGCACCATGCTATTTTATGACCTCTTAAAGGAATAACTTTGCATAGTCCTCGGCAGAATAATTAGTCCTTACTCGCAAGAAGTGAGCAGATTTAGTCATCCTATCCATGATGACCCAAATGGAGTCATATTAATTCCGCGACCACAGAAGGCTAGTAATGAAGTCCATATTAATTATCTCCCACTTCCACACCGATAATTCAATTTCTTGAATTAACCCATCGAGCCTTATGTTCTCCACCTTTACTTTCTGACACACCATATACTTAGCGACAAAGTTGGCTACATCCCGCTTCATATTATTCCACCAATACATATCCTTGAGATCATGATACATCTTTGTTGAACTGGGCTAAACCATATACCACGATTCATGGGCCTCGACCAAAATCCTGCCTCACAATCCATCAACATCAGGAACACACAATCTCTTTTGTTACCTTAAGATACCATCACAATCGATCTCGAAGGCCATTACCTTCTTCTTACCCACCCCATCCTTGATCTTCATAAAGAGAGGGTATAATATCTGTTTCTTCTTTATTTCAGAACCAAGATATGGTTGCACCACCTATTGCACAAACACACCACCATCCTCAGAGTTCAAGAGACGAACTCTAAGGTTAGCCAAACAGTAAATATCCTTCACCAATTCTCACTTATTCTTATCCACATGCGAAAAACTACCCATTGACAACCTGCTAAGAGCATCAGCAACCGCGTTAGCTTTACCTGCATGGTAGTGAAGGCTCATGTCATAATTCTTGAGTAGCTCAAGCCACCTTCTTTGCTTGAGATTAAGCTCTTTCAAGGTGAACACATACTGTAGACTCTTATGATCAGAAAAGATATCAAGATGGACCCCATATAGATAGTGACGTCAGATTTTTAACATAAACACCAAGGCTAACAACTCCAAGTCATGAGTTGGACAGTTCTTCTCATGAACCTTTAACTGTTTAGAGGCATAAGCAATCACCTTTCCATGCTGCATTAAAACATAAACCAAATCAAACTAGGATACATTACAATAGACGACAAAACCCTTGGTGCCCTCCGGCAGAGTCAAGACCAAAGCTGAAGTCAAATTATCTTTCAGCTTCTCAAAGATACCCTCACAAGCATCATACCACAAGAACTTTACCTTTTTCTGAGTCAACTTGGTCAATGGGGCAACAATAAAAGAAAAAATTTCCATAAACCTTTTATAATAAATAGCTAAACCTAAGAAGCTCCAATTATCGAATGGAGTCGTAGGTCTAGGCTACTTTTTAACCACCGCAACCTTCTGAGGATCCACCATGATCCCCTTACTAGACACAACATGACCCAGATAAGTCACAACATTCAACCAGATCTAATATTTAGAGAACTTAGCATACAACTGCTAATCTTTCAAGGTCTGCAACACAAGGCGAAGACAATCAGCATGATCCTCCTTATTCTTAGAGTGCACTAAGATGTCATTAATGAAGACAATCATGAATGAATTTAAAAACTGATGAAAAACCTCATTCATCAAGTCCATGAGTACTGTAGGGGCAATAGTCAAGCCAGACGACATTACTAAGAACTTAAAATGCCCATACCGAGTGCGGAAAACTATCTTAGGGATATCCACCTCCCTAATCTTCAATTAGTGATACCCGGACCAAAGATCAATCTTAGAGAAGAATTTGACACCCTAAAGCCGATCAAAGAGATCATCAATTCTCGAAAGTGGATACTTTTTCTTTACCATCAGCTTGTTCAGTTGTCATTAATCAATACATATTCGAAGGGAATCATCCTTCTTACGTATGAACAAGACAGGTGCACCTGACGGGGACACACTAGGATGGATGAAACAACTGCTCCTTAAGTTCCTTTAACTCAACTAGAGCCATTCTATACGAGGAAATAAAGATAGGATGAGTGTCCGGAATAAGGTCAATACCAAAATCAATCTCCCTATCAGGAGGGACACCAAGAAGTCATTAGGGAAGACTTTAGGAAACTCATTTACTACTAGGACAAAGTGTAAGGAAGGTCCCTCTGAGTTAGAGTCTTTAACTCGAACCAAATGATATAGACAACCCTTGGAAATTAACTTACAATCTCTAAGATATGATATGAACCTTCCCTTAGGCACTAGGGAACTTCCCTCCCATTCAACAATTGGCTCATTAGGGAATTTAAACATGACCTTACGGGTACGTCAGTCTAAAGAAGCATAGCATGAATGCAACCAATCCATCGCTAATATAACATCAAAATCAACCATGTCTAATTCAGACAAATCCACTAAAGTCTCTCGACCACCTATAGATAACATAAACCCCCTATAGAATCTTCTGGAAACTACAAAGTCACCCACCAAGGTAGAATCAGAAATAGGGTTTGATATACACTCAGGACCAAAATCAAAATGCACAACCACAAATGGGGTCACATAACTGAGAGTGGACCCCGAATCAAGTAAATAACACACATCACGAGAAAAGAGTTTCAACATACTAGTAACAATATCTATAGATGCCTCAGACTCCTAACGAGTTATGAGAGCATAAAGGCAGTTTCGATCTGTACTGGAGCCAGAAGAGGCACCTTTTGGTGCAAGAGATGATAAAGAGTTAACAAGAACCTTATTTGCCCAGAAGAAACACTAGAGGGACAATCCCATTGCATATGTCTGATCTAACCACACACAAAACATCGGTTCCTTTCCTTCTCGCACCGACCCTGATGATGTAGACCATAAAATCTGTAGGGAGGGGTAAGATAGTTCTGATTGGGCCCCAGTGTCCTAAGATTGGGCACCCTATGCCATAAAAGCATCACCACCCAGAAAATATCAGTCACCAGATGACTTTGGACAAAGAGCACTAGCCGTCGAATAAGAGTTAGAACTCCTCCAGCTCTACTTCTTAGACTACTTTCCACTCTGCTGCTAGCCTTCACCCTATTCTGAAAACCAAAATTTCTTACTCTGCCTCTCACCAATCTCAGCTTACTTCTTCTTTTCTTCCTCAACCTGTTGCATATACACAACCAATCAAAAGAAGTCCATGTACTTATTCAACAAGGCAATCTTACTCTCAAGAATCAACTCACAGGACAATCCAAAGAAAACTTGTGTATTCTAACCCTCATGTAAGACACCAACTCAGGAGCATACTGAGACAATTGATGAAATTTCAAGGCATACTCTTTCACTGACATCCTTTCTTGTTTCAAATTAACAAATTCTTCCGCCTTTGCCTCCCCCAACTCCTAAGAAAAGACATGGCTTAGATACACACTAGAGAAATCATCCCACAAGGCAGAACCAATATTTTTGCCTCTCTAATGTTCCCACTCTTCGTACCACTGGTACAACACATCTTTTAGTTGGTCGGTAGCAAACTCTACACCTTCAATCTTCAAAGTATGCACAACCTGGAATATCTTCTCCATCTTATCAATAAAACTTTGAGGATCCTACTCAACCTCAGTACCAATAAACATCAGAGGATGCAACCTCATAAATCAACCTACTCTAGTGTTCTCAAACAAACCTATAGCAGCACTAGCAGAACCCAACTGTTGTGACTGAGATGTCACTAACTGGGTTAATAGATTAATGGAGCATCAAAACTCAGCATTATTAACCTCTCCTTAAGTCGACCAGTAGGGACAAGTGGGACTCCACGAGGATAGTTAGATGCAGAGATCCTTGATCGGGTCTGTATCCTAGGAGTTGGATGAGCTCCGTCCATATTATCCTTAGACGGGACAGAAGAAGTTCCATAGACAGTAAATCTTCTTGAAGGCATGATCTTAAAGATGAACAAACAAAAATTAGAGGAATACAAGAGCTTAGACTCTACAATTAAAATTAAGACAACAAGAAAGAAAAACATTCCTAAATGTCTTATAGCCTCTCCTTATAAGTGTGGCACGCTATACACCCATAAAAGAGACTCTACCTAATATGGATTTGTGGACATCCAATTGACCATGAACATAGGCTCTGATACCATCTTTGTCATGAATCGAACCAGGGCTTTGCCATGATAGGTATCTCATGTCCTGTATGGACCGGAGATCACCCCCTTCACCCAATAAAACCAACATAACTGACATGACTCAACCACGGGCCTTGTCGTAATGGGCATCCCAAGTCCAACCAGGATCGAGAACCGCTCTTGTTACCCAATCCAACCACCTATATCCAGCCTTAGGTGGGTTTAATTTCAAACTTATAACAAGATAGAATTATTATTCTTATTAAGACTCTAGGATAGGGTCACAATCGTGACTGACCCAACCGAGTCCAACCATACCAAATAAAACCATAGGCTATAAACCAGACCATAACCAAAGAGAATACCAAAACATAATAGATTAATCCAAAAATATAATAGGATGGAATAAGCAATAATTTCATCCAAGGGTCTAAGCCCCAACACCAATACCAATGCCAAGGTTAACACCAATACCGATCCCGTCCATACCAATCCCAGAAGTACCATAAAGCCTCTATCCAAAAGGGTAAACAAATCCATTGGGACCTGCCCCCAACCATGGCAAAAACCCATATCCAAAATAAACAAAAAGTGTATAAACGAATCCATAACATAAAATGCTACCTCCCAAAAGGATAAAATCTCACCACTTTAGTTTAAATACTGATACCAAATCCGCGTGCTAAATAAAAAGAGTAGAATGGTTTGTTACTGCATAGCGTGGGTATATAGCCGCCAGTAAATGGGATTAGCTAGTGACCGCTAGCATAAATCCCAGGATAAGGATAAAATAATGCTAGTTGTAAAACCAAGTAAAACCATACATAATGCATACAACCATACATATATAAGTGTCGGGAAAGGGGGTTTAGCATGCATTTAAAATCTTTATACCTAGGGTGTGTAGCTTGGCCGTCCTAAACCACCAATGAGCTATATGGGTTCAGCTCCCCCTGCTGAAAGGGCCCCTGTGCGTGTAGCCGCACGATCGAGAAATATCCCATGGGATGAATAGTGCATCCCTCAATATAAAATATGACACACGCACACGGTCATCAAGACCCCTCATATCGGCAAATATGAGTTTTCAACTTTGGTCCCCCCAGGACCATGTAATACCCCGTATTATACTAAGCTTAGTTCAGCTCCTAGTTGCATGCATAAGAGGTTTAAAGCCTAAAAATTTCACTAAGTGTTGGGGACTTAGTCTTATTTTTGGCCTCTTAACTTCGAGGATTTTTAAATTATTCTTCCCGACCAAGAGATGTTGGTTTTTGAGTTAATTCATATTCAGGGGTTTAAGAAGCATATCTTGGAAAGTTTTGAATTTTTTGTATGAGGATTGCATCATGTTTGGATTTTGATTCCAGCATCTCAATGTAATAGCATCGCGTCATGCTTCTTATAGCGATGAGACACTCACCATGTCGTAGTGCCTTTTTAATCTACATTCTAATTACAAATATAATCTCTTGAGGGGCAGTTATGTCTTTTTTCATTGACCCAATTTATAAAAACACAAATTAAAGCATCAGTTAGGGCATTATTGGCCCATATTCTCCAATTTCCTCTCAAAAAACAAATTCTAATTTTCTTTTTAGAACATCAAATTTAATTACCTCTTCTCCAAGAAAACCAAGAATTTAAGTTTTCCAATCCAAGAACTTTCAAGAAAGTATCTGAATTGGCATTTCTCTTTTGAGCTTAAGGGTTTAAGGTATGTGTGATGTTCATCCATGGTCCCTTTTTACCCATGGAGTCCTAGAATACTTTTGGATTCTAAATTATGAGTTTTTACATGATTATGTTGAATTATCTTCATGAATCTTTTGTTATTGCAACTTCAAGTTTAGATTATGAATGTTTTCAAGTGGAATGGATTATAGTATGTTTTAAATGTTGTAGTCTCCATATCATTACCGTTCGAGTCAGAATAAATCCTCAAATTATGATTTTTGTCATGTACTCATGCTATCTCCTCATGTTTAAAAACATCCCTATGTTAAAGTCTTGATCTCCATGTGTTTGATGAAATGCCTAAGTGATGGATTTTGAATGATGATTTTCTATTATGGTTTTCAAAGATTTTATATCTCTATATTGTTATTTCTATTCAGTGCTGGTGGCTTATGAACACCCGATACCTAGTGTTTTACATAAATTCAGTATTTTCAGAATGATTTTGGATATACTATGAGCATTGCCATTCAGTCAAGTTATTTATGATCAGTTTTTTGCTCAGTTAAGCTTAGTTCAGTCCAGTAATCAGTGTCAGTACAGTTGGAAGTAGAATTGTAATACCTCAATCATTTTTTAAGCCTAAATCCATTTTTTGAGTGGATATGCATGACTTCCAAAGTGATTGATATTTAAAAAATGTTTTATTTATCTAATTTATACTTTTTGTCGTATAGATCATTGAATAAGCTTTCCATTGATACCAATTTAATTGAAATCTGACATCGAACGAGGGAGTTATGGCCGTTTTACAGAACGGTATCAGATTGCCCAGGTTTGACGGTCGACCTGGCGAACCGTCAGGTCCCTGGTGGATCATCAAGTGCCCCGTCAAGCCAAGACAGTGACTCTTTTTTTAGGCCATCGTGCGACGGCCAAGTTGGTGGACTGTCAAAACGTTGACGGACCGTCAAGGGGTCCGTCAGGTTGAGACAAAATGTTTTGTTTCTGGCCCTCGAGTGACGAACGACTTGGTGGTCCATAAGTTTGCTGACAGACAGTAACTTCGACTATCACGTTGAGGCAGAACATTCTAATTTTGGCACTCGAGTGACGAACGATCTGGTGGACCGTCAAGAGACTTGACGGACCGTCAGATCGACCGTCACAGGCCCCGATCAGCGAATTTCAGCTTTTTCAAAAGGTCATTTTGGTCATTTCTGCCCCATATGGTCTTATATATATATCCTAGTAGAGAATATCCATTCATTTTCCTCCTTTCCTCTTCCAAGAAATATCTAGAAATTAGGGTTTCTTCCAAAACCCAAAAATTCAATATTCTTCCAAGAAATTCAAGGATCTTCAATAGATTTATCCAAGTTGTTCGAGAATTAAGTTCCCCAAGTCAAAGGCATCAAGAATTTGGTCTAAAAGTGTGAGAAAGAAGTTCCAAACAAGTTTCTACATCTCCAAAATTATAATCCAAGGTATGTGGGGTTTGAACAAGAACACACCTTTCGTTCTTGTGCCTAAAAATTTACTTTCTATTATTGATTTACATGATTTTGCAAGTGGGTTTACACCCAAATTTATTTATTTATGATTTATGAGATTTGAGTTGAATAAGTTTGATATTTATGATTATTTCACCATCATGTTTCTTAAATTGAGAATTTATTCCATGAGTTGTATATTGTCATTATGTGTTGATGATTTCTAAG
Source organism: Capsicum pubescens (assembly GCA_030864215.1). Taxonomy (NCBI): domain Eukaryota; kingdom Viridiplantae; phylum Streptophyta; class Magnoliopsida; order Solanales; family Solanaceae; genus Capsicum; species Capsicum pubescens. Next base: position 232,873,965 of record CM061538.1, read on the forward strand.
CAATTTAAGACAAGTGTCATGAGTTATGCCTTTCCATGAGAAATTTGACTATTGAATATATATCGATATTTGAGATTGAAAGTCAAGAGTGAGTCCTATGATGTTTCCTTGAAGCTTTTGATATTTGAAAATGATTTGAAAAGCAAATGTACTTGATGTTGAGAAAGATTGTATTGAGTTGAGTCGAGTTAGGAATCCACAAGATGTTTATGATTTATAAATGAGATATATATTTATGTTTTGGTCTTTATAATAGACCCATGAGTTGATATTGATTAAGGTGGATTTCCTAACGCATTCTGAGCTGAGTCTGGGAGGAGTATTTAGCACCGAGCGGGAAATATGGTATTTCCCCAAAACTACGTGCCACCGTAGGATTGATGTTGATAATTATGGGCCAGAGGCCAAGTATGGAATTGTGATAATGAGATTGAGGTTGTACTCCCTGGATAGAGTACAACACCCCCGCCAATATAGGGTTCTCTCCTTAGGAGGGCAAAACGTTGGACTCCATGCGGCTCACATAGTATAGTTATGTCGGTTATAAGAAACTCTCACATCCATAATGATCTGAGTACCATGATCTACCGAGTCACTCTAAGTCATGAGTCAAAGAGTTTGAGTTGAGTTAAATGATCTATGAGATTTATGAAGCATATGTTATTACTGATGACTTACGGAAATGATGTTTTAGATAATTCAAGCGAAGAGAGTTATTATTGTCAGCATGCATGATTTTTTTATAGGTGAAGAAAACAGGTGAAGACCCGCAAATGTATTTAGATGAAGTGAGAAAGATCACTCAGGTTATGCACGTGATTGAGGAGGAGAGTGTTGAATTGGATGCCTATCAAATAAAAGATGTTGCTTATGATTGGGTGGAGATGTGGAGAAAGAGTATATGGGAGAATGATACTCCTGTGACTTGGAAATTATTCCAAGATGCCTTCTTAGACAATTCTTTCCCCCGGAGCTGAGGAAAGCAAAATTAGAAGAATTTATGAACTTGAGAAAGGGCCCTATGACAGTTAAGGAGTATTGCCATAAGTTTAACCAGTTATGTAAGTATGCTCCCGGTATGATGGCCAATTTTAGAACTAGTATGAGTAAGTTCTTGGCCAGTGTATATGGTTATGTTGTAAAAGAGTGTAGATACGCTATGCTTAATAGCGACGTGGACCTTTCAAGACTAATGATTCATGCTCAACAGATTTAAGAGGACAAAGTAAATGAGAGAGAGAGAGTGAGAGGGAATAAGAGAATTAGATCAGAGCAACATGGTTATAGTCAGACTAGATTTTCTGGAGGGATCCACCCTCAGTTCCAGAGTCATTCTCTTGTGCCAGCGCCTTCATCAGACAATACTCCTGCATTCAAAATTAGGTTGGAGAAGGGAAGTAGGACTACTATGTCCAGGTCCTAGGATAGTGTGAGTAACAGACCTCATCCTTCCCCATGTCCGAAGTGTGGTAGGGACCATTTTGGTGAGTGCTTATTCGGTCAGAGAGGTTGTTTTGGTTGCGGTAAGTTGGGCCACAAGTTCAGGGATTGCCCATATGCTAGACAGGTGAGTCGCGATGTTCATCCTCAGAGTCAGACTATTAGTGCTCCAGCCCCTATAGTTTGTCCTACTCCTCTTCAGGGTGCCTCGTCTAGTACTGCAGGTGGTCAGCACCAGAATTTCTTTTATGCTATACCACCCCGCCAGGAGCAAGAGGATTCACCAGATGTTGTTACTGGTATGCTTCGTGTATTTCATTTCGATGTGTATGTGTTGATGGACCCTAGGTCAAGTCTTTCTTATGTGACTTCGTTGGTGGCTGTGAATTTTGAAATTAGTGCTGAAAAGATTTCTGAGCCTTTTCTAGTCTCTACACCAGTGGGTGAATCTGTTGTTGCTAAGAAAGTATATAAGAACTGTCTTATCTCTGTTCTTAACAGAGTCATGTTTACAGATTTGATTGAGCTAGACATGGTTGATTTTGACATTATTCTGGGTATGGATTGGCTTCACTCTTGTTATACGTCTATAGACTATCGTACCCGGGTAGTCAAGTTTCAATTTCCCAATAAGCCAGTCTTTGAGTGGTCCATAAATTCTGTATCTCCTAAAAGTCATTTCCTATCCTATATTAAAGCTAGGAAATTGATATCCAAGGGTTGTATCTATCATTTAGTCCAAGTTAAGGACACTAAGTCTGAGACTTCAACTATTTAGTCTCTTAGTGTTGTCAATGAATTTCCTGATGTTTTCCTGGAAGATCTTCCAGGGGTACCTCCCGATAGAGAGATAGAATTCAGAATTAATTTTCTCCCTGATACACAACCTATTTCTATTCCTCCATATCGTATGGCCCCCGCAGAACTTAAGAAGTTGAAAGAGAAACTCAAAGATCTTCTTGATAAGGGTTTTATAAGGCCCAGTATGTCTCCCTGAGGTGCACCCATTTTATTCGTGCGAAAGAAAGATGGTTCATTGTGCATGTGCATTGACTATCGTCAGCTTAACAAGGTCACAGTCAAGAACAAATACCCTTTTCCTATAATTGATGACCTATTTGATCAGCTGCAAGGTGCCAGCTACTTCTCGAAAATAGACTTGAGATCCGGTTATCACCAACTTAAAGTCAGAGAGTGTGATATTCCAAAGACAGCTTTCCGCACTCATTATAGTCATTTTGAATTCTTGGTTATGTTCTTCGGGATAACTAATACCCCTACAGCTTTTATGGACCTCATGAATCGGGTGTTTAGACCATACCTAGATATATTCATTATTGTGTTTATAAATGATATCCTTGTATATTCCTAGAGTGAACACGACCATACAGATCATCTCTAAATTATCTTGCAAACCCTTAGGGATCAACAGTTGTTTGCCAAATTTAGCAAGTGTGAATTTTAGCTTCGGTCAGTTGCCTTTCTAGGTCATATTGTTTCTTCTGATGGTATTTGAGTTGATCCTCAAAAGGTAGAAGCTGTGAAAAATTGTCCTAGATCTATTTCCCTATCTGATATTAGGAGTTTCTTGGGTCTAGCTGGCTACTACCGTCATTTTGTCGAAGGTTTCTCTTCCATTGCTACTCCTTTGACCCGGTTGACCCAAAAGAAGGTTAAATTCCAGTGGTTAGATTTTTGCGAGAAGAGTTTTCAAGAGTTGAAGAGTCGACTCACTTAAGCCCCGTGATGACCCTGCCTAATGGTGTAGACAATTTTGTGGTATATTGTGATGTTTCCAGAGTTGGTTTGGGTTGCATGTTGATGCAGAAGGGTAAGGTTATAGCCTATACCTCCAGGCAGTTGAAACCTCATGAAAAGAATTATCTGACCCATGACCTCGAGTTAGCTACAGTGGTTTTTGCTTTGAACATTTGGAGATACTATTTGTACGGTGTTCATGTTGATGTCTTTACGGATCACAAGAGTTTACAGTATGTGTTTACTCAGAGAGAGTTGAATCTTCGGCAGAGGCGATGGTTAGAATTACTGAAGGACTATGATATGAGTGTGTTGTATCACCTGGGCAAGCCCAATATAGTGGCATATGCCCTTAGTAGGTCGTCCATGGGTAGTGTAGCACATGTTCAGGAAAATAAGAGGGACTTATCCCGTGAAGTGCATCGTTTGTCTAGGTTAGGTGTTAGATTGCTTGACTCAGCTTAGGGTAATGTTTGGGTCCAAAGTAGTTCTGAATCTTCCCTAGTTTCGGAAGTGAAGGAGAAGCAGGATACAGATTCTCATTTAGTCGAACTGAAAGAATCAGTTAAAGACCAAAAGGTGGAGGTTTTCTCCCAAGGAGGAGATGGTGTATTGAGATTTTAGAATAGATTGTGTGTGCCTAGTGTTGATGATCTGAGGCAGAGAATTATGACTGAGGAGCATGGCGTACAATATTCTATTCATCCCAGTGCTACCAAGATGTACCGCGATTTGTGAGAAATTTATTGGTGGAATGTATGAAGAAGGATATAACGAAGTTCGTGAAAAAGTGTGCAACTTGCCAGCAGGTAAAGATAGAGCACCAGAGATCCAGTGGTGTGATGTAAGAATTTAACATTCCTACTTGGAAGTGGGAAGTGGTGAACGTGAATTTCGTGACCAGTTTACCTCTCTCTTATCGTCATCATGATTCTATTTGGGTCGTTGTAGATAGGTTGACTAAGTCAACACATTTTCTTCTAGTTCATACATCTTTCACCACGGAGGACTATGCTAAGCTGTATATTCGAGAGTTAGTCAGGTTGCATGGAGTTTCATTGTCTATCATCTCCGATAGAGGTACTCAGTTTACTTCTCAGTTTTAAAGAGCCTTTCAGAAGAGTCTTGGCACCCAAGTTTATCTTAGCTCCACTTTTCATCTGCAGACAGATGGTCAGGCTGAGAGGACTATGCAGACTTTGGAGGATATGTTGAGGGCTTGTGTTCTTGATTTCAAAGGAAGTTGGGATGAACATTTGCCGTTGATTGAATTTGCTTACAACAATAGTTTTCATGCTAGTATTGGAATGGCTCCATTTGAAGCTTTGTATGAGAGAAGATATAGATCGCCCATAGGTTGGTTCGAAGTGGGTGAAGCTGCTGTGATTGGACCTGATGATGTATTTGAGGCTATGGAGAAAGTTAAGTTAATTTGAGAGAGGTTGAAGACATCCCATAGTCATCAGAAGTCGTATGCAGATGTGAGAAGAAGAGCTCTTGAGTTTAAAGTCGATGATTTGATGTATTTGAAAATTTCACCCATGAAAGGGGTGAAAAGATTTGGAAAGAAAGGGAAGCTAAAACCCAGATATGTTAACCCTTATAGAGTTTTGAATCGTGTTGGGAAAGCATCTTATGAGATTGAGTTGCCTGCAGAGTTGTCAGCTGTCCATCCTGTGTTTTATGTTTCTATGCTCAAGAAGCACATTGGAGACTCTGTTGTTGTTGATCCGTCTGAAGGTTGTGATGTTCAGGATAGCCTTTCTTATGATGAAATCCCGGTTGAAATCCTAGATTATCAAGTCCGTAGACTGAGGAACAAAAAAGTTCCCTTGGTTAAAGTTCTATGGTGAAATAAATCAGTCGAGGGTGCCACTTGGGAAGCAGAAGCGGATATGCAAGCCAGTTACCCTCATCTTATCTCCACGAGTTCGAATCAAGCTGAAGGTACTATTCTCTTAATTTAGTTTCCTCCTAATCTAATGTATTCAGCTATATGGTTATTCCCTCTATGATTCGTGCATTTGGTGAAGTACTCAAAAGTTGAGAGTATAGTGAGCCCTTTAATGTGAGTCGTTCCAGCTGGGCATCTTTATTTTCTCTTATTCTTGGCCTATTTGGCAACATTCGAGGATGAATGTGTCCAAGGGGGAGATATTGTAATACCCCGATCGTTTCTTAAGCCTAAATCTGTCTTTTGAGTGGATATATATGACTTCTAAAGTCATTTATGTTTAAATCATGTTGTATTTCTATAATTTCAACTTTTTTTCATGTATATCATTGAATAAGCTTTCCATCTATACCAATTTCATTGAAATCCGACATCGGACGAGGGAGTTATGGTCGTTTTACTGAGCGGTATCTGATCGCCCAGGTTTGACAGTCGACCTGGTGGATCGTCAACTGCCCCGTCAAGCCAAGAAAGTGACTCCTTTTTCAGGCCATCGTGCGACGGCCAAGTTGGTGGACCGTCAAAAAGTTGACCGACCGTCAAGCGGTCCGTCAGGTCAAGACAGAATGTCTCATTTTTGGCCCTCGAGTGACGGACGACTTGGTGGTTCATCAGTTTCCTGACGGACCATCACTTCGACCGTCACGTCGAGGAAGAACATTCCAATTTTGGCATTCGAGTGACGGACGATCTGGTGGACCATCAGGAGACTTGACGGACCATCAGATCGACCGTCACAGACCCCGATCAGTGAATTTCAGCTTTTTCAAAAGGGCATTTTGTTCATTTTCACCCCATATGGTCTTATATATATATATCCTAGTAGAGAATATCCATTCATTTTTCTCCTTTCCTCTTCTAAGAAATATCTAGAAATTAGGGTTTCTTCCAAAACCCAAAAATTCAATCTTCTTCCAAGAAATTCAAGGATCTTCCATAGATTTCTCCAAGTTGTTCGAGAATTAAGTTCCCCAAGTCAAAGGCATCAAGAATGTTGGTCTTAAAGTGTGAGAAAGAAGTTCCAAACAAGTTTCTACATCTCCAAAATTATAATCCAAGGTATGTGGGGTTTGAACAAGAACACTCCTTTCGTTCTTGTGCCTAAAGAAGAGTCTGGGAGGAGTATTTAGCACCGAGCGGGAAATGTGGTATTTTCCCAAAACTACGTGCCATCGTAGGATTGATGTTGATAATTGTGGGATAGAGGCCGAGTATGGTATTGTGATAACAATATTGAGGTTGTACTCCTTGGAAAGAGTACGACACCCCCGCCAATGTGGGGTTCTCTCCTTAGGAGGGCAAAATGTTAGACTCCATGCAGTTCACATGGTGTAGTTATGTCGGTTATAAGAAACTCCCACATCCATAATGATCTAAGTACCATGAGATACCGAGTCACTCTAAGTCATGAGTCAAAGAGTTTGAGTTGAGTTAAATGATTTATGAGATTTATGAAACATATGTTATTACTGATGACTTACAGAAATGATGTTTTAGATAATTCAAGCGAAGAGAGTTATTATTGTCAGCATGCATGATTTTCTTATACATTTATGATATTATTTAAAATCTTGCACCCACCCCCACATACTCAGTACATTCTCAAGTACTGACTCCCATACTCTTTTGTATTTTATATTTCCTCATGATATAGGTTCAGGTGCTTAGTCTTAGTAGCGACAGTGATCTTTGAGTACCTTCACCTATATTTCTGTGATTGGTGAGTCCTCATGGTTTGAGGGCCTGTGTCTCTGAGTTTGTCTTGTTAATAGATGGTTGTTTACTTTTAGTTCAGTACGAGTTAGTTGGGGATCTGTCCAAATAGCTCCTCAGTCCTATGTAGTATAGTCTTTGTCAGACTAGTGTGCCAGCACGTACAGAGATTTTAGTATTTTATTTGTATGGAACCGTATTACTTCGTAGCTCAGTATGTTCATGTCATGATTATTCTTCCATACTTTATGATAATTCATGTCGTAGAGAGTTCTGAAATTGATGACAGGCTTAGAGGGTTAGCTTGAGGCCACGTGTGGCCTTGAGCACCATGTGATGTCTTGGTATAGGTTCTTGGGGTGTTACAAGAATTTAGCACCGAGTGAACCTAGGGATGGGGGCTTACCCGCCAGCTAGGACTAGTTCCTTAGATACAGTCCCTAAGTTCCAAAACTACGTAGCCAATGCAGGATTATGAGATGTCACCCGCTAGTTTATGACTGATATTCTCTGAGATATCACCCGCTAATTTTGGATTGACATTCTCTTAGGGGTCACCCACTAGTTTAGGACTGACTTCCTAGTCCTTTAGGACATTAGTTGAGTGGATCTACACAACCATGTGTTAGTACCTGTGGCATGATACTGACACTCTTCCAACTGGGGTACAGGTTGGACCCCAATTAGCTCAGATTGGGGCATGTCGGTTAGATGATACCTCCCACTGTCTCAGTTCAGTATTTAGTACAGAATTCAGTTCAGGTTTGCTTGACCATAGCCTACAGACTTTTAGTTATTCAGTTATCAGATTTCAGTAATTCAGTTTACAGATTATTTCAGAAACACTATATGCTTGGTCTTGCATTCTCAGTATTTTAGTTTTCATGCATGCATACTCAGTTATCTCATCCTATTCTGCTAGTCATGATTTCATGCATAGTTAACCCTTGCATTACAGCCTAACTTCATCTCATATACTAGTACATTCAAAGTACTGACCGCATATTTTTATTTGCACCATGATGTCTTAATCATTGGTTCGGATGCTCAGTTTCCTGGCTGTGCTTAGATAGTTTATCTTATCAGCAACAACAGTCGTAGTGAGTCCTTATTTATTAAGGACATAATTGTTTCATTTCAATTTATCTCAGTAGTTTAGTATTTTTATTTAGTTAGAATTAGTTGGGAGTTTGTCCCATCAACTCCATAGTCAGTCAGTTAGAGGCTTTTCAGACATTCAGACATTTAGTCGGTTATCAGTTAGTTTATCAGTATTTTCAGTATATCTTCATATGTTTCAGATTTATGATTTAATCATGTTTTAGTATTTAAAACCTTATGGCATTATTGGTTATTTTCTGCATATGCTGTTTAGTATCAGTTTACTCGATGTTCACAGCAGGTACCAACTCATGGGTTAGCTTATGGTCACTTGTGACCGTAAGCACCGTTGTCGTGACTAGGGGGTAGCCTCAGTTTATGACAAAAATTGGCATTAGAACTTAAGGTTTTACAATATCCTAGGAAGTCTAAAGAGCCGCATTGAGTAGAGTCTTATGCATGGGTGTGACACACACCACACTTATGGACAAGAGGCTACAAGATGTTTTAGGAAAAGTTTCCCCTTTTTTAGTATTCATGTCGTGCAAAAGAGCATGTGCTCTATTTAAACTCTCTTTCTGACTTATCCTTCATTTCATCTATGGATAATGCCTCCCAAAAGAAACAACGGAAGAAGGAACAAGAAGTAACCCACACATCCGCCTGTTCAGAATGATCCCCTGAATGAGCATGTCTCGCACGCCAAATTCAGAGCTACTTCACTAACCTAGCTCATTTAGTAATTTTTTAGAATGTTCAACATGTTGTTTTCCTATCTAGGTGTATGGTTCATGCTCAGCAGAGTGAGGAGAAGAAGAGTAGGGTAAAACAAAGAGAGAATAAGAAGACCAGAATAGGTAGTTTTAATTCAAGGTCAGAGAGTGGTAACCATTCCCAGTTCTGCCAAAAATTCTTAGCCCTAGCTCCTTCTTCATCTAGTGCGCCAGTGCATAAGTTCAGGAATGACAGTCGAAATAGAGTGCTAGGTTCTAGGCCCTAGGGTAGCATGAACAGTGGTCATACTAATCCACTCTATGAAAAGTATGGTAGGAGTCATCAGGGTGAGTGTAAGGCTGGTAGTGGTGTGTGTTTATTAATGGCAATCCTGGACACATGGTCATGGATTGCTCGAGGGCTAGTCAGTAGGGCCAGTCTAATCTGTCATCAGCTCCAGTAGGTTGCCCGACTCAGCAGGGTAAAACTTCCAGTGCCACCAGTGTTCAATGCCAGAATAGATTGTATGCACTCCAGTCCCAATATGATCAGGAAAGTTCTTCTAATATGGTTACGGGTATGTTACAGGTCGTTCATTTTTATGTTTATGTTTTATTAGATCCCGGAGCTTTGCTTTATTTTATGACTCCTTATATATCTGTCAATTTTAGTGTTATTACAAAAACATTAGCAGAGCCTTTCTCAATATCTACCCCAGTGGGTAAATCTATTACAACTAGACGGGTATACAGAAATTACCCGGTTATAGTATCTCAGAAAATTACTTTAGTAGATTTTGTAGAGTTAGAGATGACTGATTTTGATGTAATTCTTGGTATGGATTGGCTCCACTCATGTTATGCCTCAGTTGACTATAGAAATAGAGTTGTTCATTTTCAATTTTCCAATGAATCAACTATTAAATGGAGGGGTAGTATCTCAGTCATTAGGGGTCAGATCATTTCATATCTTAGAGCAAGAAAGATGATATCTAAGGGATATGATTTCAGATCCCTTCTCAGAATCCTATGACAACATATGATCTAGAGTTAAAAGTATGAACCCAGACGTTTAGCAGTAGTTGAGTGAGGATAGTGTTATCTAAATTTAGTAGATTTTGTATCCATAGGGTTAGTTGTATGATAAGTCAACCAGAAGGCTTGAAATAGTGTATGCAAGAATTTATGTTTATTGATTCGAAGTTAAGTATGATGGTGTGCGCACGTTTATATAGTACCCTTGAGTTGCTAAGTTTGAATGAGTCTAGTAATGTAGTAATTGATGTTCTTACTAGCTAAGTTATGGGATATAGGATGATGATGTTGAATGCTCAAATCTAATGATAATTCTCAGGGTTTAGGAAAAGATATAAGTTTATAGGTGTGATATTAGTAGGCTATGAAGGAAGATAGTATATTTTATTAAAAGTTTGGGAATATCCATGTTACGTGTTAGAATCTAAGTTTGAATCTTAGATGGTTGATCTAATAGTAAGGAGAATTAAAATTTTAGATGGTGTAAAATCACGGTATAGTGATACTCATAAAGATTCTAAGTTAGTCAGTGTTTAAGTTGTTATGTGATGATTATTGAGGCTATAAAATGTTAAGAGTTATATCTCAGAAGGGAGTATTAGCAGCGGGTTTTACACTTTTAGGTGTAGTCTTTCAGGTTGAGTATTGTAGATCAATTTAAAGTTTATCAAATGGGTCCTACAGGCTTAGAGTAATGGCTTATAACTAAGGGGAAGATTATAAAGTAGGTAATCAAGTCAGGCTCTCAGATTTAAGTAGTGATTCCAGTATGTTGTAAAATAGTAGTAAGGGAGGATGATGCCCAACCCATTCTTATTTCAGTATTTGTACTTCATTTATCACGATATATACTCATGCCTTGCATGTCAGGTCTATGATCATAGCTCATATTTATGCATCTTATAGAAAATCATGTACTCTTCCAGTTCCTAGTATGAGGAGTTCCAGTTCACTCAGCAGTACGAATTATGTTCCATGAATTTTTGAAATCCAAACTCAGGTCATGTAGCTCATGACTCATGTACTCATGCTTTATAGTATGTTTAGTTCTAGTACTCATGCTACTTTCTTAATGAGCAGCGAAATTAAGATTATGTCATGTATATCCTCAGTTTTTATCTTTGTAATGAATCCAGGTCGTGGATACTCTATTTCTCAAGCCTCAGTTAAGCGTCCAAGTTATGCATAGTATTCTTTCATGCTTCAGGTCCTTATGCTCAAACCTTTCAGTGACCTATCCTTATGAAATAGTAGTGGTGATGAACAGTTGTTTAGATGGGAGAGAGTAAATATTTTATGTTGGGGAAAGATTTTTGTATGCTTTTTTGATCTAAGGTTATAAGTGTGGAGTAAGATTGTCGCCAAGTTTTCGATATATGTCATGGCTAGTTGAAATTTTATGTGTGATTTTCTAAAGAATAACGGATAGAAATTATTAATGATAGAAGTATTAGAAAGTACGGAATAAATGATTTGATGGGTTGTTTGCCAAGAAGTTAATGTGTAGTTATGATGATAGGCTTGAACATTATGTTGTTGTATATGAGTGGATGGGTGTATTGTGCATTAGTACATTCCTAGTAAGAGGTTGCATTTAGTTGTTGAATGGTAAGAAAAATTATTCTTGAGATGAAAAGTTGTGAAAATGCAGGGTGTATTGAATTTATGATTCTGACTAGTATTACAGTGTTATGGGTGCACTTTGTAGATTCGAGTAGGATTGAACATAGTAAGAGAATTCAGTTCAGCTTAGACCTCAGTAGATAGAGTTATCAGTGCCCAAGTGAACATTTTCAGTAGCCTCAAGTGAAGTGCGGTATTGAAGTGAAATGTATAGTTGATGGAGTATTTGAGGAGTATGTCTAAGCTTGAGAGTAGCAGTTGCATTGTATAAGGCATAGCAATTCCAGTTTATGTTTCATACGCCTATGTTACATGTTACAGAGTTATAGCCATATTAAGAGTCCTTACTCATATATCTTATTCAGATCATGGCCAAGTTCTTTGCTTCTTACTGTTATTATAACTTCTAAGAAAGAGTGTTGAAAAAATACTCTAGTTGAGTATAAAATTTTAGCATAATTCAGTCTGTATAGCCAGAAATTTAGTTTAGCAGTAAGACAGACAAATTTCTATGGTTTTTCCATTTTCTGATCTAGTCTTACTATCAGAAGTTTCACAAATATTGCCATTCCAAGAGAGAGTTTATTTGTATCCATGTAAATTTTGAATTCAGTTCAGTTCATGTATCATGATTCAGATTCATACATTCAGTCATGATTCAGTTCATAAGTGCCTCGTGCATTATCTCAGTCTTTCCTTGGTATTTTAGCCAAGTCAGTATCAATCGGGAGACTAATAATTCCAAGAGGGAGATGTTACAATACCCCGAGTTTTCATGTCCTAAACCTCTCAACTTTTCTTCAAGAAACCAGATCCAGCCTAAGGAAATGGTTACACATAATATGACTCTCTTATTTCTATCTCAGCCTTATAACCATTCTCGTGTCATTGCATGTATTCAAGGAATCAGTTCAGTTCATAATATTCAGTTCATGTATCATGTTTCAGACTCAGTCATGTAATCATGTTTTAAGTTATGCATATTCAGTATGTGATTTCAATTTTCCAAATATTCTCAGCTTAATTAGTCTCATCCGAGGATGAATGTTCCCAAGGGGGAGATATTGTAATACCCTATATTATACTTAGCTTAGTTCAGCTCCTAGTTGCATGCATAGGAGGCTTAAAGCCTAGAAATTTCACTAAGTGTTGGGGACTTAGTCTTATTTTTGGCCTCTTTACTTTGATTATTTTTAAATTGGTCTTCTCGACCCCGAGATGTTGGTTCTTGAGTTAATTCATGTTCAGGGGTGTAAAGAGCATGTTTCGGGGAAGTTTTCGATTTTTGAATAAGGATTAGGTCATGTTTTGATTTCAATTTCTACAGTTCATGATAGCATTGTGTCGTACTGCTTATAGCGATGCGACACTCACCGTGTCGTGGTGCCCTTTTAATCTGCATTCTAGTTATGAATTTAAACTCCTAAGGAGCAGTTATGTCTTTTCCTATCGACCCAGTTTGTAAAAACATGAATTAAAGCTTCTGTTAGGGCATTATTTGCCCATATTCTCCAATTTCCTATAAAAAACAAACCCTATTATCTTCCAAGAACATCAAAGGCAATTACCTCATCTCCAAGAAAACCAAGAATTTAAGTTTTCCAATCCAAGAACTTTCAAGAAAGCATCCGAATTGGTGTTCCTCTTTCGAGTTTAAGGGTTTAAGGTATGTGTGATGTTCATCCATGGTCCCTTTTCACCAATGGATTCTAAGAATCCTTTTTTGATTCTAAATTATGAGTTTTTACATGATTATGATGAACTATCTTCATGAATCTTCTGTTATTACAACTTTAAGATAAGATTATGAATGTTTTCAAGTGGAATGAATTATAGTATGTTTTGAATGTTGTAGTTTCCATATCATTATCATGCGAGTCAGAATAAATCCTCAAATTATGATTTTTGTCATGTACTCATGCTATCTCCTCATGTTTAAAAGCATCCCCATGTTAAAGTCGTGATCTCCATGTGTTTGATGAAATACCTAAGTGATGGGTTTTGAATGATGATTTCCCATTATGGTTTTCAAAGCTTTTATATGTCTGTATTGTTATTTCCATTCAGTACTGTAGGGTTATGAACACCCGATACCTAGTTTTTACATATATTTTGTATCTTCAAAATGATTTCGGATAAACTATAAGCATTGCCATTCAGTTAAGTTATTTATGATCAGTTGTTTGCTCAGTTAAGCTTAGTTCAGTCTAGTAATCAGTGTCAGTTCAGTTGGGAGTAGAATTTAGCACCGAGCGAACCTAGGGATAGGGGTTCACCTGCCAGATAGGACTGGTACCTTAGAAGCAGTCTATAAGTTCCAGAACTACGTAGCCTATGTAGGATTATGAGATGTAACCCGCCAGTTTAGGACTGACATTCTCTGAGATATCACCCGCCGGTTTAGGACTGACATTCTCTTAGGGGTCACCCACCAATTTAAGACTGACTCCCTAGTCCTTTGGGACACCAGTTGAGTGGATCTACATAGCTAAGCGTTAGTAACCATGGCACTATACTGACACCCTTCTAACTGGGTTACAGGTTGGATCCCGATTAGCTTAGATTGGGGCATGTCGGTTAGATGAAACCTCCCACAGTCTCAGTTCAGTATTCAGTTCAGGTTTGCTTGACCATAGCCTACAGACTTCTAGTTATTCAGTTATCAGATTTTAGTAATTCAGTTTACAGATTATTTCAAAAACATTATATGCTTGGTCTTGCATTCTTAGTCTTTTAGTTTTCATGTATACATACTTAGTTATCTCATGCTATTCTGCCAGTCATGATTTCATGCACAGTTAACCCTTGCATTACATCCTAGCCTCATCTCATATACTAGTACATTCAAAGTACTGACCGCATACTTTTCTTTGCGCTATGATGTCTTAATCATAGGTTCGGATGCTCAGTTTCCTGACCGCACTTAGACAGTTCAACTTATTAGTAGCAGCAGTCGTGGTGAGTCCTCATATATTGAGGACATGATTATTTCATTTCAGTTTATCTCAGTTGTTTAGTACTTTTATTTAGTCAGAGTTTGTTGGGGATTTGTCCCATCAACTCCACAGTCAGTCAGTTAGAGGCTTTTCAGACATTCAGACAGTTAGTCAGTTTATCATTTGTTTTATCAGTCTTTTAAGTATGTCATCATACGTTCCAGATCTATGATTTAATTGTGTTTCGGTATTTAAAACCTTATGGTATTATCGATTATTTTCCGCATTTGTTGTTTATTATCAGTTTACTCAGTGCTCACAATAGGTACCAGCTCATGGGTTAGCTTGTGGTAACTTGTGACCGTAAGCACCGTTGTCGCGTCTAGGGGGTAGCATCAGGTCATGACAGATGGCCACCTTCCACGGCTTTGCTACATATCCCGCCATTAATTTTCAATTAAAACCAGTTTCCAAATAACCAAACCATTATCCGTTTATTAACCAAGGCCAATATTAGTGGTATTGTCATACCACCCCTTATTTGCAAGTAATATCCATAGCCAAACCATTTAGGTTAAGGGGACCTTAGGTGACCTTCCAATTACCATATTAAATACACTTGGGAGACTTCCATGTTCCCCACAAGCATAACCATTTAACCTTTAGTCTTTTTAAACCATTTAAACCATGTATAAATCCTTTAACAAGTTTAAAACATGCAAGATTTCAATTAAAAGAAGTCAATGCAATGAACATACCTTAATAAGCATGTTATCAAACACCTTGGGGGCATAATACAACCAAAACCAATTCCAAAGACCATTAAACCATTACCATGCAATCCAATTGCCCAAATCCACCACTGATGCATATAAAAGCATAAGTACAACCATAGGACACCATAACCAAGCACTCAATATCAAAACCCCCAAATAATAGTTGAAAATCATAATCATGAAATAGTAAAACCATGAAATCAATCATATAAACCATGCCTTTAGTTTAAATTACAATGAGGGAATAGAATCATTCCTTATACCGAAGAATTGATGGAAGGAAATCATCAACAAAAGCCCCAAGGCAATCCGCAAGATGAAATCCTAGCCTACTTGCCCCAAAAGCTCTTGAGTGAATTATGGAGTGTTTTGGAATAGTTTCTAAGTGTTAATGAATAGAATAATAGGGTAAATAGCCTCCAAAGTGTATTATAAGTCGTGAGTCTTAATTACAGTAAGTAGGAAAATATCCATAATACCCCCACTTAAAACCCTTAAAAACCCTTCACAGGGATATGACTGATCCATACGAGTCGTACCCTTCTATACGATTGGTACCCATTACTCGTATCTAAGCCTGAACCCTTGGATTAAACAGTGTCCAGTATACGAATCATCCAATCAAGTTGTAACCACAACATACGATCCGTACCCATAACCCGTATCCCTGGCGGAATGAAATAACAGGAGGATCAAATACCTTCCACCATACGAGTCTTTGATATGACTCGTACTAATCCATGCGACTCATACCCCTAAGTTGTAACCATTCCAGTGACCAAAACCATCCTACCAACTAACAATGGCCAGCATATGACAAGACCATACCACTCGTACCCCAACATACGGCTCATACCCATAAGTCGTATTTGGTCCAGAGAACGGAATTCTAGGAAATTTTCTAAGGGTCAAAACCCAGGATGTTTCAGTCTCCCCCAGTAGGAACATTCATCCTCGAATGACAGACAAGGTAGAGGTAACCATGCACAGATTCATTTGCATTATCAAACATCCCTTTAACAAAGTTTCAAAACAAAGAGGCAAAAATGTAAATCTTTCCTTTAACAACTTCAAAAAATAAAGATGTGTTGAAGAACACATACCTTTCGCATGAATCCCAGGAGCAGGAAACAAATGCGAATACTTGGACTTCATGTCCTTCCCCACCTCCCAAGTAGCTTTTTCCACCTTATGGTTCCCCCATAGAACCTTAACCGAAGGCACATCCTTGGTCCGCAACCGACGAACTTGCCTATCTAATATCTTAATTGGGACCTCATCATAAGACAGAGAATCCAAAATACTCAATCTTTCCAGTGGAACAACCAAAGAAGGATCACCAATACACTTCCCCAACATAGAAACATTAAAGATCGGATGAACCAAACTTAAGCTCTATAGCAACTCTAACTCATAAGCAACATTGCTAACTCTCCGCAAAATCACATAAGGACCAATAAACCGAGGACTGAGTTTCCCCTTTTTGCCAAACCGCACCACTCCCTTCATGGGAGATACCTTGAGGAACACCCTATCCCCGACCTCAAACTCCAAGTCTCTATGCCTAACATCCGCATAGGACTTTTGGTGACTTTGGGCATCTTTAAGCCTATCCCGAATCCCCTTGACCATATCTATCGCTTGATAGACCAAATTCAGACTAAATATGTCTACCTCCCCAAGCTCAAACCACCCAATAAGAGATCTAAACCTCCTACCATACAATGCCTCAAAAAGAGCCATACAAATACTCGAATGATAGTTATTGTTGTAAGCAAACTCCACCAAAGATATATGCTCAACCCAATTGCCACCATAGTCAATCACACAGGCCCGAAGCATATCCTCTAATGTCTGAATAGTTCTCTCCGCTTGCCCATCCGACTGTGGATGAAAAGCAATACTTATACTAACCTTAGTCCCCAACCCTTTCTAGAAAGACCTCCAAAAATGAGACGTAAACTGCGTACCATGATCAAAGATTATCGAAACAGGCACCCAATGTAGCATTACAATCTCCTGAAGATACAACCTCGTATAATCCTCCGCCAAAAAGGTAGTCCGCACTGGCAAGAAGTGTGCAGACTTAGTCATCCTATCCACGATGACCTAAATCAAATTATACTAATTTCGAGACCGATAAAGACCAATAATAAAGTCTATATTGATCACTTCCCACTTCCATTCGGGCAACTTAATTTCTTGATACAACCCTTCTAGCCTCATGTGCTCAACCTTAACGTATTGACACACTATACACTTGGCTACAAAATCTTCCATATCTGTCTTCATGCTATTCTACCAATAGATATCCTTGAGATTATGATACATCTTAGTCAAGTTGGGAGAACAACATAGTGTGATTCATACGCCTCAACCAATACCCTTTGTCGCAACCCGTCGACGTCAGGAACACATAACCTCCCTTGGTACCATAAAGTACCATCGCTACTGATCTCAAATACCACTACCTTTTTCCTACCAACATCACCCTTGATTCTCATCAAGATAGGATCCAACACTTTCTTTTCTTTAATCTCCACACTAAGAGACAATCGAACCACTTCTTACACCATCACACCATCATCTTTAAAGTCCAAGAGATGAACTCCAAGATTAGCCAAGCGGTGAATATCCTTCACTAATTCCCGCTTGGCTTCCTCCACATGATCTAAAATCCCCTTGGATAACCTGTTAAAAGCATAAAAAACCACATTAGCCTTACCTGGGTGGTAGTGAAGACTCATATCATAATTTTTGAGAAGCTCAAGCCACCTTTTTTGCCTGAGATTAAGCTCTTTCTGAGTGAACACGTACTGAAGACTTTTATGATCAGAAAAGATATACACGTGAACACCATACAAATAATGTCGCCATATTTTCAAAGCAAACACAACCGCCAACAACTCCAAATCATAAGTAGGACAATTCCTCTCATGCACCTTCAACTTCTTGGACGATTAGGCAATCACCTTCCCATGCTGCATCAAAACACAACCAAGACCCACCCGAGATGCATCATAATAGACCACAAACCCATCATTGCCTTTCGGCAAGGTCAGGATTGGAGCTGAAGTTAACTTATCCTTTAACTTCTCAAAACTCTATCCACAAGCATCTGACTAAGAAAACTTAACCTTCTTCTGAGTCAACTTAGTCAATGGAGCAGCTATTGAAGAAAAACTTTCCACAAACCGCCTATAAAACTCAGCTAAACCCAAGAAGTTCCAAATATCAAATGAAGTCGTGGGCCTAGGCCACCTCTTCACCACAACAACCTTATGCGGATCCTCCATGATCCTTTCACTAGAAATAATATAGCCTAAGAAAGTCATAACGTTCAACCAAAACTCATACTTCGAGAACTTAGCATACAACTATTATTCCTTTAAGGTCTTCAACACCACACAGAGGTGATTAGAATGATCCACCTCACTCTTAGAATAAACCAGAATGTCATCAATAAACACAATAATGGAGAGATCCAAATACTGCCTGAACACCCTGTTCATCAAGTCCATAAATATTGTTGGAGCGTTAGTCAATCCAAATGACATCACCAAGAACTCAAAATGCCCATACCGAGTACGAAAAGCTGTCTTAGGGATATCCACCTTCTTAATCTTAAGCTGGTGGTAACCAGATCGAAGATCTATCTTAGAGAAGAACTTGGCACCTTGAAACTGGTCAAACAAATCATCTATCTTCTGGAGTGGATACTTGTTCTTGACTGTCACCTTGTTCAATTGCCTGTAGTCAATGCACATCCAAAGGGAACCATTCTTCTTGTGCATAAACAACACCGGTGCACCCCATGGAGAAATACTAGGATGAATAAACCCCTTGACCAGAAGATCCTTAAATTGTTCCTTGAGTTTCCTCAACTCAACTGGAGCCATTCTATACGAAGGAATAGAAATTGGATGAGTGTCCAGAAGCAAATCAATACCAAACTCTATTTCCTTATCCGGAAGAACACTAGGAAGATCATCCGAAAAAACCTTTGGAAACTTCTTAACCACTGGGACCGAAGACAATGAAGGACCTTCCGAGTTAGAATCTTTAACCCAAACCAAGTGATAAAGAAAACTCTTGGAGATTAACCTTCGAGCTTTAAGATAAGAAATAAACCTCCCCTTAGGAGCTAAGGAACTACCTTTCCATTCTATAATCGGTTCACCAGGGAACTTAAAGATAACCCTATGGGTCCAATAATCTACAAACGCATAACAAGAATGCAACTAATCTATACCTAAAATTACATCAAAATCTACCATATCCAACTCAAGCAGATCTTCCAAGGTCTGCTTGCTACCATTATATACCACCCTCAACAGACTCTCTTAGCAATAACCGAGTCACCTATTAGGGTAGGAAAAAATATATCCAAAATAACTTTTGAATTGAAACCAAAAGACATAACCACATATGGAGTCACATAATAAAGAGTGGACCCCAGATCAAGCAAGCAATATATGTCATGAGAGAAAAGCTATAACGTACCAGTAATGACATTCGATGATGCCTCAGATTCCTGTCGGGACGCCAAAGCATACAACCTATTTCGACTAACACTGGAACCAGGAGCAGTAATAGAAGAAGATGCCACCCCACCAGTTGTAGGAAAAAAAGATGAAGCCATAGGAATCTTATTTGCCCTGTAGCAACTTTGTTAACCAGACAATCCCTGAGTCGATGACCTACCTGGCCACACTTGAAGTATTTGTCCCTTTTTTTCTCGCAATAACCCTAATAAGGACGACCATAAAATTGACAAAGAGGACATGAAAAATCTGACTGATCTCCACTGGCCTGAGATTGGGCAACCTGTGCCAGAGAATTATCACTACCTTGATGATGCCTGTCTTCTGATTGATAAGGAGCACTAGCAGAAAAGAAGCCATAACTCCACCACTTTTTTTCTGCCACATGCTACCATCTCTACCAACCTGAGACTGAGCACCTCCCTGATTAGAGAACCTGCCCCTTTTTCCCTGCCTATCCCTAAACTCTGCCTATTTTCTCTTCTCATTCTCGATCTGCTGCATATAAATAGTCAACCTTGAGATGTCCATATCTTTAATAAGCAAGGCCATCTTGCTCTCCAGAATCAAATCACTATTCAACCTAGGAGAGAACTTCCTCATTCTCGACCTCATATCACCACCAAATCAGGACCATACCTCAATAGCTGATGGAACTTCAAAGCATATTACTTTAATGACATCCTCCCCTGCCCGAGGTTAACA
Source organism: Capsicum pubescens (assembly GCA_030864215.1). NCBI lineage: Eukaryota > Viridiplantae > Streptophyta > Magnoliopsida > Solanales > Solanaceae > Capsicum > Capsicum pubescens. Next base: position 232,894,263 of record CM061538.1, read on the forward strand.
AACTCTTCCATCTTAGCTTCCCTCAACTCTTGAGGAAATAACTGATCCAAAAAGGAATTAGAAAAGGCCTCCCATAGCCTTTTCTCTTCCATATTACCTCTATTCCTGTCCCACTCCTCATACTACTGATAAGCAATATCCTTGTGCTGATAAGCTGCAAAGCTAACCCCCTCTACATTAGTATCCTGCATCACCTAAAAGATTTTTTCCATCTTATCCAAGAAGCCCTGTGGATCCTCCTCCACCTTCACCCCAGTAAAAGTTGGAGGACGTATCTTCATAAATTGACCAACCCTTGTGGCCTCCACAGACAAAGCACCAGTCACACTCCACTCAACCTGAGCAACAACCAACTAGGAAATAACATGGATAGAATAATGAAATTTTATGCTTGTCACATTGCCCTGAGGGACCTGAGGAGAACTATCCAGAATAGGAGGAACTCCAGCACCATTAGGAATAGGCTCATGAGATTAAAGATATACTTCAGACGTAGGACGTACCCCTTCAGCATTATCCTCGGATGGGACAAAAGAATTTCCTTGTGTTCCAGATCTAGGAGGCATGATCTGGAAGATGATCAAACAAGGATTAGAGGAGATTCCAGGATTGAGAACTCAAGCTTGAGGATAGAATACCAAGAAAGTGAAACATTCCTAAATGTCTTGCAGCCTCTCTCTTATGAGTGTGGCACACTTCACACCCCTAAAAGAGACTCTACTCAACACGGCTTAGGGGACTTCCTAGTTGACCATGAACCTAGGCTCTAATACGAACTTGACCCGACCTAACCCTGGGACTTACCATAATGGGCATCTTGAGTCCAACCAGGACTGGCGACTGCCCCCTATTACCAACCTAACCACCTATATCCAGCCTTAGGTGGGCTAAATTTTGAACATATAACAAGATAGCATTATTGTTTTCATCAAAACTCTTGAATAGGGTCAAAACTATGACCATTCCAACTGAGTCCAACTATACCACACTAACCGTCCAACCATACCAAACCAAACCATAGGCCATAACCAAAGAGAATACCAAAATATGATATGATTAATCCAAAATATAATAGGATAGAACAACCAATAATATCATCCAAGGGTGTAAGACCCAACACCAATACCGATCCCGTCCATACCAATGCCCAGAAGTACCACAAAGCCTGTATCCAAAAGGGTAAACAAATCCCGTTGGGACATGCCCCCAACTATGGCCAAAACCCATATCCAAAATAAAGAAAAAGTGTCTAAAGGAATCTATAACATAAAATAATGCCTCCTGAAAGGATGTAAGCTCACCACTTCAGTCCAAATACTGATACCAAATCTGCATGCTAAATAGGAGGAGTAAAATAGTTGGTTCCTTCATAGCGTGGGCATACAACCGCAAATAAATGGGATTAGCGACTGACCGCTAGCTTGAATATCATGATAAGGATAAAATAATGCCACTTAAAAAACAAAGTAAAACTATCCATAATGCATACAACCATACATATATAAGTGCCAGGAAAGGGAACCGGGTTTAGCATGCATTTAAAATCTTTATACCTGGACTGTGTAGATTGGTCGTCTAAAACCACCCACTGGCTATATGGTTTCAGCTCCCCCTACTAAAATGGCCCAATGCATGTAGCCTCACGATCGGGAAATATCCCATGAGATGACTAGTACATCCACCAATATAAAATGTGACACACACACAGTCATCAAGACCCCTCATATCGACAAATATGAGTTTTTGGTTTTGGTCCCCTCGGGATAGCCACCTTCTACGGCTTTGCTACACATCCCACCATTAATGCCCAATTAAAACCAGTTTTCAAATAACCAAACCATTATCCACTTATTAACCAAGGCCAATATTAGTGGTATCGTCATATCACCCCTTACTTGCAAGTAATATCTATACTAAACCCTTTAGGTTAAGAGGACCTTAGGTGCCCTTCCAATTACCATATTAAATCCACTTGGGAGACTTCCATGTTACCCACAAGCATAACCATTTAATCTTTAGCCTTTTCAAACCGTTTAAATTGTGTATAAATCTTTTATCAAGTTTAAAACATGCAAGAGTTCCATTAAAAGAAGTCAATCTAATAAATATATCTTTATAAGCCTTTTCTCAAACACCTTGGGGGCATAATATAATCAAAACCAATTTAAAAAATCATTGAACCATTACCATGCAATTGTCTGAATCCACAATTGATGCATATAAAAACATAAGTAAAACCATAGGAAACCATAACCAAGAATTCAATATCAAAACCCCCAAATAATAGTTGAAAACCATAATCATGAAATAGTAAAACCATGAAATCAATCATATAAACCATGCCTTTAGTTGAAATTATAATGATGGAAGAGAATCATGCCCTATACCAAAGAATTGATGGAAGGAAATCACCAAGACAAGCCCTAAAGCAATTCGTAAGATGAAAACTTAGCATTCTTTCCCCAAAAGATCTTGAGAGAATTATGAAGTATTTTGGAATAGTTTCTAAGTGTTAATGAATAGAATAATAGGGTAAATAGCCTCCAAAGTGTAATAGAAGTCGTGCGTCTTAATTAGGATAAGTAGGGAAATATCCATAATACTCCCACTTAAATTCCTTAAAAACCCATCACAGGGATACGACTGACCCAGATGAGTCGTACCTTTCTATACGATTAGTACCAACCACTCATACTAAAGCCTCAACCCTTGGATAAAGCACTGTCCAGTAGACAACTCATCCAACCAAGTCGTAACTACACCATTAATTTGTACCCATAACTCGTATCCCTGGCAGAATGAAATACCAGGAGGATCAAATACCTTTCACCATATGAGTCCTTGATACGACTCGTACCAATCTCTACGACTCATAACCCTAAGTCATAACCATTCCAATAACAAAAACCATCCCGCCAACTAACACTTGTTAGCATACGATAGGACCATACCACTCGTACCCCAACATACGACTCGTACCCTTAAGTCATATTGGGTCCGAAGAACGGAATTTTAGGAAATTTTCTAAGGGTCAAAACCCAGGATGTTTCAATAACCTCCTCAAATATTAGATGAATTATGAACATATAAGAAGATAACATAAAATAAAACTAATAAGAATATATGATAAATCTAACAACCACTGGTAACCGGACAACCGTCCCTCACCAAAAAAATTAACTAAACAACCCAAGTCCATAGTAATCTAAAGAAGCCTCTACAAATCAAAGGTCAATAAAATCATGGGACATGCCCCCAACAATAGCCAAAACCAACATCCAAAAGATAGTGAGAACATAAAAAGGAAACCATAATATGAATCGGAGTCTTTCGAAAGATAGAAGCTCACCACTTCAATCTGACTTGCTTGTTGATCTTAAATCCAAGTCATTGAGCAGGCGATGTGGAAGTATGGCTGGTTTCTACATCGTGTAGAGATACAACATCTGAAGATGATTACTGATTGGAGCGTTAACATGTAACTCAGGGATAGAGAAACAAATAAATGCCATAATAATAGTTCAAAACCAATACAACACTCAATGCATAATATAATATGAAGTCCATATACAGCTATAATACCGTATGTTGGGATAGGGAGAAAGTCTTAGCATGGACTTCAAAAACCTTAACTTGGGTTATGTAGCATAGCTGTCATAAAACAAGGCACCCACGGGCTATATGGACCCAACTTTCCCCTAGATGGAAGGGCCCCATTTCATGTAGCTATACGAACCAAAGAATATCCATATATACCTTTATGGGGGAATCAAATCTCCCTCCATAGTCAAGGTGACTTAAGCACCAATGCATACAATATGGGGGACTCGAACCTCCCATTTATATAACTAATATAAATGACTCAAACCTCTTGGTCATTTAGACACTCGTACCGGCTACTACGGATTCCAGTGTTAGTCCTTCAGGACCTCCACTTTCATGTCCCGGCTACACATCGTACTCTTAAGCCCAATTTAAAATATTTATTTCACAATCATAATCATTAATCCAGTTACTTACCTAAGGAATACCATTGGTATTGTCATACCAAACCCACTTGCAAGCATACAACATGCTAAACAATTATTACATCAGTTTGGGACTCAAACCCAAAGCTGCTAGAAGCATAGGACACAACCTTACCATGTTTCATTAAGACACAACCTAGTCCCACACGGGATACATCTCAAAATATAACAAAATCATCAGTACCCTCGGGTAGGGTCAAAACTGGCATAGAAGTTATTTAATCCTTCAACTTCTCAAAACTACCCTCACAAGTATTTGTCTATAGAAACTTAACCTTTTTCGATGTTAACTTAGACAATGGAGCAGTAATAGAAGAAAAACTCTCCACAAATCTCCTATAATACATCCAAGAAGCTCCTAATGTCGATTGGAGTCGTGGGTCTAGTCCATCTCTTAATCGCCTCAAGTTTATGTTGGTCCACCTTGATCCCCTCACTAGAAACAATATGCCCTAGAAAAGGCACAACATTCAGCCAAAACCTACACTTAGAAAATTTAGCATACAATTTCTGGTCTTTAAGAGTCTGCAACAAAAATCAGACGTAGTTAGCATGATCCCCATCACTCTTAGAGTACATCAAGATATCATCAATGAAAACTATCATAAACAAGTCTAAAATTGTCTGAAACCCCAATTCATAAGATTTATGAAAGAAGCTGGAGTATTAATCAACCTAAATGACATCACCAAGAACTCATAGTGACCATACCAGGTTCGAGAAACAGTCTTGGGAATATCAACCTCCCTAATTTTTAACTGATGATAACCCAAACGAGATTAATTTTAGAAAAATATCTAACATCCTGAAACTGGTCAAAAATGTCATCAATCATAAGAAGAGGGTACTTATTCTTCACTGTCACCTTATTCAACTGACATTAATCTATAAACATCCGAAAAGACCCATCTTTCTTTCGCATGAAAAGTACAGGAGCACCCCATGGAGAAACACTAGGATAAATGAAACCCTTATCAAGAAGATCCTTTAACTGCTCCTTTAGATTCTTTAATTTAGCCAGAGCCATCCTATAAGGAGGAATGGAAATAGGGCGAGTATCCGGTAAAAGATCAATCACAAAGTCTATTTCCCTATTGGGAAGAATTCCAGAAAGATCATCGGGAAACACTTTAGGAAATTCATTAACCATAGGGACAAATTGCAAAAAAGGACTTTCAGAGTCAGAATCCTTAACCCGAACTAGATGATACAAACACCCTTTTGAAATTATTTTTTGAGCTCTAAGATAAGAGATAAAATTTCCTTTGGGTACTAAGGAACTCCCCTCCCATTCTAATACCGACTCATTATGAAAGCAAAAACTGAACTCTTGGGTCCTATAATCTAGAGAGGCATAGCATTAGTGAATCCAATCCATCCCCAAGATAACATAAAAATATATCATATCTAGCTCTATTAAATCCACCAATGTCTTTCGATGAAAGATCGACAATGTACAACCCCTATAGACTTTTCTAGCAACTATAGAATTTCCTATTGGAGTAGACATAGAAAAGGGGTCGAAAATACTTTCAGGACCAAAACCAAAATGCACAGCCAAATAAGGGGTCATATAAGATAGGGTAGAACCCAAATCAAGAAAACAATAAATATCACAGGAAAAGAATTGAAAAATTGGCAACAAAATCTGGAGGTGCCTCAGATTCCTGACAAGTAGCAAGTGCATAGAGACGATTTCGGCCAGTGCTGGTACTAAAAGTGGCACTTTTATGGGCAAGAGCTGAAGATGTGTCGACTGAAACCATATTAGATCTATAGGCAACCCTGAATAAGGGATAACCTTGCTGCATATGACCCAGATGACCATAATTATAACACCAATTTCTCCCCTCTTCATAATATTGATGGTAAAGATGCCTACAAAAATGAAAAGGAGGATAAGGTAGGGTTGACTAAGCTTCACTAGCCTGAGATTGTGCAACCTGTGCCTTAGGACCACTACTAGCCTAGAAACGATGATCACTTGAAGGCTTAGAATAGGGAGCATTGGCAGATGAATAAGAATTGTCCTAGTTTTTCTGCTTGGTCCACTGTCTACCATTTTTCCCATTATTCTGCTGATCCCCACCTTTATCTAAATACCTAAACTTCTTGTTCTGCCTCTCTTCTATCTTTGTCTATTTTTTCTTTTTATCCTCTGCCTGCTGCATATAAACTACCAACCTAGAGATGTCTATATCATTATTCAACATCGCAGCCTTACACTCCAACACCAAATCATGGGATAAACTAGAAGCAAACTTTCTCATTCGAGACCTCATATATAATACTAACTCTAGATCATAACGAGCCAACAACTAAAATTTTAGAGCATTTTCCTTCACACTCATCTTACCCTACTTCAGATTAAAAAAACTCTTTAGCCTTAGATTTCCTCAACTTCTGAGGAAATAAGTGATCAGGAAGGCACCCGAGAACTCATCCCACATAGCCTGATCAACATCATCACCCCTCAAAGCTTCTCACTCCTCATACCACTGATAAACTACATCTTTTAACTAATACACAACAAACTCTACACCCTTAAAATCAGTGCATGCATTACCGTAAAGATCTTTTTCATCTTCTAAATGAACCCCTGCAGATCCTCCTCATCCTTAGAGCCTGTAAAGGTTAGGAGATTCAACCTCATAAACTGGCCAACCCAAGTGACCTCAGATGAATGAGCAATAGAACCAACATGGTCAGACTGAAGAGACTGCGATGCCACTAACTGAGTAAGCATATGATAGATTTACGAAAATCCACATTAGTGATATCTTACTAAGGTAGCTGATCATAAGTATCACCAGCCTGAGAAGGCTAAGGAGGACTAGTAGGGACCGGTAGAACTCTACATGGAGTGGCATAATTAGGACTAGGGACCCTAGACCAGGTCTACACTCTATACACAAGGTGAGTCCCCTCCACATTGTCCTAAGGTAGGACAGAGTTCCCAGCAGAGTTTCTACGAATGTCAAATCCTTGGGGAGGCATGATCTGAAATGCGAGAAGTCCAGGATTTAGAGAAATTTCATAACACTAGACTCTATAGCCCAAAATAGAACACAAAAAAGGGAAACATTCCTAAATGTCGTGTTATAAGTGTGGCATACTACACATCCATAAAAAGAAATCTACTCAACATGGCTCTGTAGAAACCCAATGAAACTGAACCGTGCTCTGATACCAAGCTTGTCATGACTCAAACCAGGGCCTGGCCATGACGGGCATCTGAATCCCTCTATAGACTAGAGACCACCACTTTAGCCTAACCTCAAGAGCACAAAAATAACAATAATGCAAAAATCAATTTGATAGTTATAAGAAGATAAATAGATAATTCAAAAGAATACTAGGAGTCAAAACAACAACCAACCCACACTTGTCCATGAAAGCCTCTAAAATAAGAATAATATCTAAGTTGGGACATGCCTCTAACTATAACCAAAAAGAATCCAAAAGTACTCAGTCAATAAAGAAAGAATAATGAAATGATAAGGCCATTCAAAGGATGGAGGCTCACCACTTCACAACAACTCAACAAACATGCCCAACCACCTAATGCTGGACATGAGCAATAGAAAAGTCTTTAGACCCTACATCGTGAAATAATGTAGCATCCCAGGATGGTCAATGAGACAAACACCGGCATGTAACCCAGGAAAAGTGATTAAATAATTCCATGTCAAAAATCAGTCAAAACCACATGCACACATTCATATATACATATATAAGATACCAAGATTGGGAAAAGGTCATGAACATAAGAGTTTAAAAATTTAACTTGAACTGTGTAGCTCGACCCATCCTAAAGGAACCCATGGTCTATATAGGTTCAACTTCCCCTACTAAAAGGGACCATTGCATACTAGCCGCACGAACCAAGGGAAAATGAAAGCCACTAAGGAATGTCATCCCAAAATATATATATCAACTGTGGATCAAGCACACGGTCGTATAAACCCTCAACTCTGACAAATATGATTTTCATTATTTGTTCCATCGGGACTTACACTTTCACGGTGAGCTACACAATCCTATTTAAGACCAAATTAAAACAATCTGTACATAAAACCAACCAGTAACCTAAGAGTCATTCATTAAGGCATTTACCACTTGGTAGCTTCATACCAATATGCTTCTAAGCTAAATTAAACATCTCAAAGCAATCAACATAACCATATTGACTCCCTATTTATTCATTTTTATATCCATTTATCCATTAATGCAATGCATTGGGTTTAAAAATAAGTTAAATCATGCAACTATCAATAATAAAAATCAAATTTTACTAAGTGGGTTGAGGTTAATGCAATTCCAAGCCAAAATTCATCCAATTTGGGGAAACCCATGTCCCCCATTCTAATCATTTGCAACATGCACCAATTCAGTCCCAAAAATATCAATTTAAAGCATAAATAATTAATTTAGAACATGGGACAAATAATTGAATTAGTAACTACCAAACCCCTCAACACAATTACAAAACCCACAATTTAATCACATAAAAATCCATTCAATTAATGTCACAGTGTAAAATTTAAGTTTAGGGAAGAGAAACATACTTAAAATACACAAGAAATTGAAGTCAACTTGAAGTTTGAAGCCCGGATGATGAATGCACTATAAAACCCTTGAATGTTCTTGGGTTTTGAGTTTGAGTAAGAAAAGGAATGATTTGATCTTTGAAAACTGAAGGGAATGAGGTTTGTTTATGTTTAAAGGTCATATAAGGGGTAAAAAGACCAAAAGTCTCTCACCCCAGGTAAAGAAAAATAAAACTAGATGAAATAAAAACACTGCTTGACACGCCAATATCACGGAGGTTAGCCTCTGTGCCACACAAATATCGTGGAGGTTAGCCTCCGCGACACAACCTTATTGCGGATCCTCACTGTCGTGTCTCAAAATGACCCTAAACCCCTTCCATAAAAATCTGAAACTTTCCCCAAACACCTTTTTAACACCCCTAAACACAATTTAAGTCAAAAACTGCATTACGCTTACAGAAGGGTCAAAAATAAAATGATTGAAATTTAAGGGGTCTTACACTAACTCTATGCTAGAAGTGACTAGGTGAGGATATCGATTCATGATGTTTGCCTCAGCTTCTCGAGTTGCTCCTTTAACTGTTTGGTTTCTTCAAAGAACTTTCATTGAAGCAACTTCTTTATTCCTTAACCTTTAAATTTGTTGATCAAGGATCTGAACTGGAACTTTTTTGTAAGACAAGCTATCCTTCACCCCAATACCCTCTATGAGCACTACTAAAGATTGTTATCCAATACACTTCTTCAACATCGACACATAAAAAACTGGATGGACCACGACCAACTCTGATGAAAGGTCTAACTCATAAGTAACTTCCCAAATGCACCTCACAGTTTTATATAGACCAATATATCGGGACTATGTTTTCCCTTTCTTTCAAATCTCATTACCCCCTTCATTTGTGATACTTTTAAAAACACCCAATAACCCACTTCAAACTTTAGTTCTCTCATCCTCATATTTGTATACAATTTCTGATGACTTTGAGTGGCTTTCAGCCTCTCAAGGATCAACTAAACTTTATCCATACCTTCAACAATAGAATCTGACCCAACCAAAGCTGCTTCACCAACTTTAAACCAACTTATACGTGACCTGCCTCTATGCCCATACAATGATTCAAATGGAATAGTAGCATGATAATTATTATTATAGGCGAACTCAATCAACAATAAATGATCATCCTAATTTCCTATAAAGTCCATCACACAACTGTCAACATATCTTCTAATGTTTGAATTGTACCTCATCCTAACCATCTGTCTGCAGATGAAAAGCCATACTAAGCTTTACTTTTGTACCAAGGCCCTTCTAAAAGGATTGCCAAAACTAAGAAGTGAATTATGTACCTCGGTCTGAAATAATAGACAAGGGAACCCCATAGAGCCTTAGTAACTCCCGAATATATATTAGTATAATCTCTCGTTGTATATGAAATCTTAATAGGTAAGAAATAGGATAATTTGTTCATTCAACCCACGACGACCCAAATTAAATCGTGCTAACATCTGGTACGAGAAAGTTTAGTAATGAAATCTATGTTAATGACCTCCCATTTCCAAGTAGGAATGCCAATATCCTAAAGTATGCCTCCGAGACTTTGAGATCAATCTTTACCTGCTGATAATTGGGACACTTGGCCACAAACTCTTCTACGTCCTTCTTTATACTATCCCACCAGTAAATTCTCACAAATTGTGGTACATTTTTGTAGCACCAGGATGAATAAAATATTTAGAACTATGGGCTTCTGCTAATATTCTTTTTCTCAACCCATCAACATTAGGAACACATAATCGACCTTGCTAGAAAACAAAATCATCTCTCCTTGGGAGAAAACTTCAACCTTCTATTGCTGAGCTACATTCAATAACTGTATATGTATGGGATCACTACTCTGCTTCTCTTTCACTTTCACCACTAAAGATGATTCTGAACCGTTCTAAACCACTACTCCTCCACCATCCATATCAAGAAGAAATATACCCAAACAGTTTAGTTTATGAACTTCCATATCTAGTTTCTACACTTTATTCTTCATGTAAGCCACACTACCCATTAATAGTCTACTCAATGCGTCGGCTACCATATTTGCCTTACCCGAATAGTAATGCACATTCATGCCATAATCTTTTAATAACTCTAACCTCCTTTTTGGTTAAGATTTAACTTATTTTATGTAAATATATATTAGAGACTCTTATGGTCAGTGAAAATATCAACATGTAATCCATACAAGTAGTGCCTCTAAATCTTCAAAGCAAACACAACAACTGCTAACTCTAAATCGTGGGTTAGATATTTCTTCTCATGGTCTTTAAGCTGTCTAGAGGCATAGGATATTATCTTCCCAATTTACATATAAACACAACCTAAACCAACTATGTAAGTATTATAATACACCATAAATCCATCTAACCCCCTAGCAAGGCTAACACTGGGGCTAAAGTCAATCTATTCTTCAACTCTTGGAAGCTCTTCTCACATTTTCTAACCATGTAAAATTCTCCTTATTTTGTGTCAACTCAGTCAATGGTATAGATATTGAGAAAAAACCCTCAACAAACCTCCTATAGTAACCATCTAAACCTAGAAAGCTTTGAATATTGGATAGAGTAATGGGCCTAGGACAGTGCTTCATTGTATTCATTTTTTAAATGTTTACATGAATACCGGCACTCAAAATGACATGCCTCAAAAAGGTAATAGACTCTAACCAAAATTCACACTTACTAAACTTTACATAAAGCCAACGATCCTTTAGAATCTGCAATATTATTCTCAAATAGTCTGCATTCTCCTCCTTACTCCGAGAATATACAAGTATGTCATCTATGAAAACAATGACAAATATGTCCAAGTTCTGCTTGAAGGCCCTATTCATTAATTCCATAAAGGCTATAGGAGTATTTGTTAGTCCAAAAGACATAACCACAAACTCAAAGTAACCATATCGGGTTCTAAAAGTAGCCTTTGAGATGTCACACTCCCTAACCCTAAACTGGTGATACCCCAACATGAGATCAATATTTATAAACTAACTGACGTCCTGAAGCTAATCGAATAAATCATCAACTCTGGGGATGAGGTACTTATTCTGATGGTGACCTTGTTTAACTATCTGTAATTTATACACATCTAAGAGTACCATCCTTCTTATGCATGAATAGAACTGGAGCACCTCACGGGGAAATATTAGGCATGATGAAACCCTTATCTAAGAGGTTTTTAAGCTGCTCTTTCAACTCTTTAAACTCGGCCAGAACCATATGGTAGGAAGGAATAAAGATGGGCTTGGCATTGGGAAGGAGATCAATCCCGAACTCTATTTCTCTATAAAGAGGTACGCTAGGTCGATCCTCTAAGAAGACCTATAGAAACTCATTAACTATAAGGACTGACTGAATGGTTGGGGTTTTAGACTTAGTATCTTTAACTCAAACTAAGTGGTAGATACACCCTTTTGATATTATCGTTTTGGCCTTAATATAAGAGATGAAATGACCTTTAGGAGTACTGAACTACCCTCCCACTCAAGGACTGACTGATTAGGAAACTGAAGCTTCACTACTCAAGTGCGATGATCAACTGATGTATAGTATAAATAAATATAATCCATAACAATAATAACATCAAAATCTATCATCTTTAGCTCTATTAAGTTTTCTACAGTGACCTTATGGAGGACTGTAATAGGGAACTTTCTGTATATTCATATAGAGACAACTGACTCACCCACTAAGTATTAATTAAGAAGGGTTTATAACGATTCTCGTGACTTACATTCACCGCAAAAAGTGAGGTCACAAAAGAGAGATTTGACCCTGAATCTAATAACACATAAACATCAAGGTAAAAGACACAAAGCATACCAGTGACTACATCTGGGGGACTTTCCTACTTCTGGCAAAATGGTATAGCATAAAATTGATTCTGACGCTGACCTCCATGGGTACTAGATAATGTATCCTAGGCGACCTGACTGAGCTGCTGAATTTATGGATAGAGTTTGAGGATGAGCATCTCCACTTCCCTTATTAGAATAAAGGCATTCCTTAATCTTGGGGACTATCTTACCGTAACCATAATAACTATCTCTACCAATTAAGCACTCAGCAGATGAGAATTACCACACTTTGCATAGGTTGGATAACTGGGTCTCCTAATAACACTATCCTGGGATCTAAAAGTCAGAGCTCTGCTCTACTTCTCTTGCTTAGTTCTAAGTGCAAGGAAACTGGCTGAGGATGGTGCAGGTGCTGATGACTGGCTTTGAAACTGAGAACAATTTCCCCCTTTTGACTTTTGTTGACTAAACTTTAACCTTCCAGTTCTATACCTCTTCTTCATTCTCTTTCTCTTCTTTTATTTCTCAGACCTAATTTATTGAGCATGAGTTATCAAATGAGCAATATCCATATCCCTAATCAACATGGAAGTCCTACATTTCTTGACTACTAAATCATACACATAAGTGACAAACTTGCTCATACGAGCTTTAGAATCTGGCAACAACTCTAGTGCAAACCTAGCTAGCTGAGTGAACTTGAGGTAATACTCTTTTACCGGCATAGAGCCCTGCTTATGTTCATAAACTCTTATACCTTAGCCTCTCTTATCTCCCTAGGAAGGAACCTATCCAAAAAAGTTGTTTGAAACACATCCCAACTCAATGGAGTTGCATTCCCACTCCTACGTTCCTTCCACGTAGAAACCCAGTCATAAGCAACATCATTTAATTAATAATAAGCTAATTCCACACTTTTCTCTTCAGTAATTGATGAGTGAAAAATTTTCCATGTATTTATAGCTAAATTCTTGCAAACTACAATTAATTAATTATGTATATGAGGCAAGTTCTTCATTAAAATGTATTAATTTCCAATTTTTGTAAATTTGCAAAAAATCTGATGAAAATAAGTTCAGATAAAGCTGTAAAGAAAGAATATAAGCAAAAGAAGCAAAATCTAAAGATCATCCATAGGAGGCGACCCTCAGATGTTATGATCGCACTCTGAGGGTCACGATCATAATAGGTTAAAAAGTTAGCTAGTGGCAATCACAGAGTGACTACTGCGATTGCTGGAGTTGCAATCGTGACTAGGTTATGGCGATCATAACTAACTAGGAAATTTGAAGGGTAGAATTGGTATTTCACCTTGCACAATCCCAAAATACAAAAGGCAAAACCCTCAAAGTTTTTTAGCCTCTTTTAGCAAATTTTTCCAATTTTGAGAGCTAAGAACAAGTTTCTGAGTGAGAAGAAAATTGAGGAGTGTTCCTAAGAGATAATTTAGCTTTGTTGCTTCAACTTGAAGTTGGAGGTTTAACTAATTTTTCTTTTCAATGGATGAGTTGAATGCTAATTTGGGTATATCTCTTCTCTTTAATTTTATGAGAAGCTAAATTCATATCTTGGGATTATATTTTATTAGGTGGTGGATAATGTGTGGGTGTTGATTGATAGACCAAATAACTATTAATTATTTTGGGTTTCATTGTTACCTAATGTTTGAATTGAGAAGTGGGAATGAAAACCCCAATTGCCTAAGGACCCCGTATCATCCTTGAAAGAGGGATGTGGGGTGAGGGATATTTGTGAACAATAACTTGAATTTGCTTAATTATTAGCATCATCTTAGAAATAAGGGTGTTAGTTGAAGTAACTATTTTAATAAGCATCTTCTTAGAAATAAGGATGCTAGTTTGAGGTAATAGATTGGTAAACTTGTCATGCTCATGAGGTATTCGAAAGAATCCATAAGTGGAATTTAGTGTTTTATTTAAAGGTTAACATTAAGACCCTAAATCTAGCCTACCCAAAACACTTAGCTAAAATTTGGACTAACTCTCGATTACCCAGAGTTACCCATGCATGTACACCACCTAGGATAGCATAACCCTAAGGTTCCTCTCAACTTGGTACCTACAAATTGTTCAATCAATTGTTAGTGTTATTTTTGCAATTGTGTTTAAAATTTTTTAAATCAAACTCCCACCAATTTACTTTTATGTTTTATTTAAATGTTGTATTATGGGTTAACACATAATTAACTCTCAACACATGTAAGCTTTGAAAGCTACTTCTTACTCCATGTGGATTCGAACCTGACTCTTGTTGGGTATATATTGATAACGTCTGCCTTGCACTTGATTTGATGTGTAAGTTGAGAACTATAAAAAATGGCATCGTTGTCGGGGAGTGGAATATAGTTTTCACTTATGTAGTGTTGTTAGTAACCTTGGGTTAATCGTGGTGCTTTAGTTTACATTATTTGTTGTTTTTGTTCTTTTATTAGGTGATTTTTATAGTAATCATGACACCATAAACCATAATGGGAGCAATAACGACTCATTTGATCGATACCTCAAGGATGAGGATTATATTCATGATACGAGCGTGCGAGTTCCATCTGCATTCCACCAGCTGAGGGAAAAAAAGTATTTTATATCACTAGTGTGATGCTCCATATCTTACAAACAAAAGGTCTATTCAGGGGCCAAGCATACAAAGATGCAAACCTACATTTGGAAAACTTCATTGAGGTATGTTCCCCATTTGATATTGCCCATATTACTCAAGAGTCTATTCGGTTTAGCCCGTTCTCTTTGATGGGTGAAGTAGTTTTGTGGTTGAGATCTCTACCCACCAGGTCTATTACATCTTGGGTCGCACTTATGGAGCCTTTTTGGATAGATATTTCTCTCTATCTAGAATGCTTCAACTAAGAGACAAAATCACAAATTTTAATTAACTTAGTGGTGAGCCCTTATATGATGTGTGGCAAAGGTTCAGTGACAAACTCATGCAATGCCTGATCTATGAAGTGCCGGAAAATAAGATTTACTAAATATTTTATCGAGCTTAGAACAATAGAATAAAATTATTGTTGATAACGCGTTCGAAGGGTCACTTGTCAAGTTATCCTATGGGGTTGTATCGGCTTTGCTCGACCAAGCTACAAAATAAGATAGAGTGTGGCACACCCAGGACTCTGAAGTAATCATAAGGTCTCTCACTACATCTTATGCCAAGAAAGAGAAAAGAAAAAAGTATGAGTAAAGGGATAAAAATATAGCCAAGGTGATGACAATTAGATCTCCTCACTAAATACATGATGGGAGCACCTTAAAAAACGATCAATATCATTGCCTCTCAAGGTGACAAGGGTTATGATGAGAATAAAACTAAGGTACTTAATGAAGAGATAAAGTTCTTGGCAAACCATTTAGGGTGTTCCCATCGATGAGATTAAGGTTGGAATGATCGAAACTAGGATCGTGATTAGCGCAACAGAGAGAAGGATGGAGATTAATATTGGAGGAACAAGTAGAGAGGATATGATAGATATGTTCCCCCTCATGATCATGTTAAGGACAAGAAATCAAGCTCGGTGGACCCAAAAAATTTTAAAACCATGGATGTCCTTGCTCGGATTTTGACGTTATTGAAGGTACCAAAAAATGGTAAGAGAAATAAAAAGTGACTTCTCTTAATTAAACCAAATGGTCACATCTCATTTGGCCTCCATCAAGTAATTGGAGACGCAAGTGGGCCAAATTTTAACCCAACTTAATGCTAGGCCAAAAGACGGTCTACCTAGTAACACGATAGTCAATCCCGAGAAGATGCCTATGTTATGGAAATCATCACTAGAAGTGGTAGAAATCTTGGTGAACGTGTGGTTGAGGTTGATTAAAATGTCTCTTGATAAGTAGGAAAGTTCAAAGAGAAAGCGATTTGAAAAGTCGAGTGATGGTTCTCCAACATCTCATAAAGTGGGTAATGAGGAACCAATGTTAGTTGAAAAAAAATGTGATAAGGAGGAAGCTCCTAAAGTGATTGATAGTGATGAGCAAAAGGTGGATGAACCTCAAAGTGTTCCATTTCCCCCAATGAAAATTCCTCCACCATTCCACAAAGGTTGAATAAGAAATAAAACAATGCCAAGTTTAAAAAGTTCCTTGCAAAACTTAGCAACCTCTCGATTAATATTCCCTTATTAGAAGCTCTTCAAGAGATTCTAGGGTTTGCTAAGTCGATGAAGAACTTGATGTCAAAAAAGTGACTTATGGATTGTGAAACTATTAAAGTGACTCATAGTTGTAGTGCTATCATGTCAATTTCCATATCGGAGAAAAAAAAGACCCGGGTGCATTTACAATTTCTTGCACCATCAGGATGTACAAATTTGAAAAGGGATTGTGTAACTTTGGAGCTAGTATCAACTTGATGCCATATGTTATATATCAAAGGGTAGGGTTGGGTTCTCCTAAACTCACCACTATAAGAATCTTGATGGCAAACTAATCAGTTAAAAAACCTGTGGGCATATTGTATGATATGTTGGTTAAGGTTGATCGATTCATTCTTCAGGTGGATTTTGTAGTCCTCAATTGAGAAATTGATCATAAGATAACAATCATACTCAGGAGATCATTTTTAGCAACCAGAATAGATCTAGTTGATATGGAGTGTGGAGAGATAAAGTTTGTATACATGATGATGAAGTCTCTTTTTACATGTGCAAAACCAAAAAACAACCAATGAAGTCACAAGTGGTGTCTGTGACTGATGTTGTGTATGAGTAAGTGAATCTTGGGTCACCTCACTCTAAGGATCCATCTTAATGATAGATAGATGGCATGCCGCGATATTAAATTAGGCGCTGGATGGGAGGCAACCCATCATTGTTATTAATTTCGCTCGTATCTTTTGAATTTTGATTATTAGAATAGATTTTGTTTTTATTTTGATTAATCCATGAAACTGTGGCACTCAAAAGGTGTATTTGAGTAACTTTGGGAACAAAAAGTGGAGTAGAACTAAGGGTGGAGACACCCTGGCTGAAAATAGGAGATTTGAACCTAATCTTAAGTGTTGAGATCATAATATGCAGAGTTGCGATCGCACTCTGAAGACCCAAGGTAGCCCATACCACTCATAGGTATGTGATATACATAACCTAAAGTGATCATTTTCCCGGCCCCATCGCAATTGAAATTCTATGACTGCGATCGCGATTATGGCAGTTTTAAAATAGAACCATCACCCACAAATGGTTCCCCCAACACTTCCCTTAAAAATACTTAAAATTTCATTTTTTTATATTATTATTAAGAGTATCTCAAGTTCATAGCATCATCCTTTGCATCCTCACATCAGGTATGTCCTTTAAATCTCCTTCTTAATGCTTAAATTTAGGCCATAGAAGCATGTGTAGGGCCATGAATTGGATTTTTTTATTTTTGTGCTTAATTAAGGTTCAAAGTCATTTTCTTATGTGGATGGATTTTGTTGATGGTGTGCATATCACAGGGGAAGTCTTGAGTACCTAAAATTTTTCAAAAGGAACATTAAATTTTGATGTACACTAAGTGTTTGATAAAATTCCCAAATGAGTTCCTTGGTAGTTTTCGAAAAATTAAAGGGCATGATTGAGTGTTTAGGGACCGTGTTCCATGTTTTTAGTGATATCTACTTGTTATAAACACAAATTGGTTGAGAAATGGGTATTTTGGCTCTTCATAAAGCCTAAGGCTGCAGTTTCAGGTGGCGCGATTATGGTCACTAGAGTACGATCGCGATCTAGCGATCATGATGTATCAATTTTGATCTATCTACTCGCAATCATGAGTCCTGAGGCCTGTCAGATAGGCCTCTCACGTGTCATGATTACAACCCGAGAGGAGTGCGATCACAATATCTAAGGCCTTTCTGACAGGCTTATCCAAAATTCTGACTTCTCATTTTAAGCACACATTTGATCCATGGATATCTTTAGCTTAATTTAGTCACATAGCATTGATTTCACATGATGATTTTGATAGTTAGTGCTTTATGTGTTTTGATTTTTAGGTTTTAAAGCTGAAGATAGCAACATATGATCAAACTTGCTTTATGGCCGATGAGTGTCAGACTATCTACTATGAGGACCTCACCTGGAAGAAGTTACACAATGAGAGGGGCATAGAAATGGAACAAGTGCCTGAAAAGCTCCCTACTTTCTATGAAAGGTTGGTAGCCACATGTTAGAGATACTTTGCCCCAGATTTATGTCAAGCCAATAAGTGATGGGTTAGAGAATTCTACATAAATATCATCATAGTGAAAATCTTTCAACCAGTTATGATAATCCGATGTAAGGAATTTTGTTTCGAGGCCAAACATATCAATGAAGTTTATAGGCTTTCGGATGCCAATATGGGAGAGTACGAGGCTAAGAACTATGGCTCTAGAAGCTGGTTGACTACTCAATTATGCTTAACAAGAGATGTTTTATGGGTCAATACAAAAATAGGGAAAACAATGAATAAGTTCACGGTCGAGGCTTGGATTTGGTTAACCATCATTTGTAGCCATGTCTCACTAACTACCAATATGACTCATATCCTTGTTATGCAAGCCCAGATGGTAGTTTGCCTTATGGACAATATCTCATTGAATGTTGGTGGCTTTGTGTTTTCAGATATACGACATTTCGAGAATAAAGTCAACCCCATGCTCTTGTTTCCATCCTTGATCACTAAATTATTCAAGAGGGCTGAAATTAAGGAGTATTAGGGGGGGGGCAATTGGATACCCCCGAATACACCCATTTACCCATTAAAGATACATGGTGGGGGCTTATTTTCAAATATTAAAAAGAAAGATCAATTTGGGTAAACAGGTGGATGATAATGCTGAATCTTGCCGGCCATACTCTGCATGGCTATTCGAGAAACTCTCTAGTCAAATACGGATAGTGAAGTATTTGGTGTCTAATCTACCTCAGGGGCTGAGATAACCTTCTATGACTCTCCACTTCTATGTCACTAGGACTGATTATAAGAGGTTTCTTGAGGATTAGAGGGAGCAGGGAGCTACTATTTCCAGGTTTGATTGGTCTTACTCTTTATTGGAACGGTCACATCAGTCGCTTTAAGTATCTTATAACAAGATGAAGAGAAGGGAAAAGAAGAGAGATAATTTTTTCACTCGTCTGTGGAAAGGGATGAAGGGCTTGTGGGAGGTCCTAAAGCCCAAAGAGAGACTTTCTTCCCCCAGAGCAAATTCTTATGATGAGATCCTCGCCGGGTGGTCTGAGGATGATGAGCCTCATTCCTATGATGATGATAAGGAGAATGCAGGTGATGGAAGCACTTGATATGGTTTCAGGGAGCCCTTTTAACTCTTTTTATGCTTAGATGATATGTAGTGAGGACACTGTAAGCTCTTTAGTTGGAGGTTTCCGCATTCGTATTTATTTCATATTTGATTCTTGGGTATGTATTATTTTGATGCTCATTTGGATGTTTTAGGTTTTATTTGGAAGATTTGACACTTTGGGTTGTAATATTAGGCATCCTAATGGTGCCTATGTTTAATGGATTTATTGCTTTTGTTTTCTATTTTTAGATTTTTATTTCTTTTTAATAATGATGTTGGATGAGCCTTTCCCTATTAATAGACTACATATATAATTATTAAATACATCTGGGTTATTCTGTAATTAGTTATTCTTCAGTTCTCTATATATACAGCTGTAACCCCTTCAATATTAATAAGATCAATTAATTCTTAAATCTGTATTATGGTATCTTTGTCGTTAGCCCAATCAATGCATGCTCCCACAGAACAACACTTTCAGGCCTTGAAACGCATTCTGCGCTATCTTCAAGGTACTCTTCACTATGGAATTTATTTCAAAAGGGCTCGTTTGATATATCTGTTTTTTCTGATTCAGATTGGGCTAACGACAAAGATGATCGAAAGTCCACTACTGGATATATTGTTATGATGGGACCGAATCTGATTTCCTGGTGCACCAAGAAGCAAACGCGAGTGTCCCGTTCCTCCACAGAAGCAGAATATCGTGCCATGGCTGCGGGTGTTGCTGAAGCCATGTGGTTACGATACCTTACGGATGCACTTGGCATTCCCCCGACGAAACCACAGATTTATTGTGACAATCAGTCCACTATTTGTGTTACCAAAAATCCAGTCCTTCATGATCGTATGAAGCATGTTGGGTCTGACTGTCACTTTGTTCGCGATGAGGTACTTGCAGGAGCAATGGCCACGCACTATGTCCCATCTACTGACCAGCTTGCTGATATTCTCACCAAGCCTCTTCCGTTACAGCCTTTTCAGTCTCTCTGCTCCAAGCTGCCCCTCGTTACCGCTGATCAGCTTGCGGGGGGATAATAGACTACATATATAATTATTAAATACATCTGGGTTATTCTGTAATTAGTTATTCTTCAGTTCTCTATATATACAGCTGTAACCCCTTCAATATTAATAAGATCAATTAATTCTTAAATCTGTATTACCTATAATAGATTGAGTGACAATATTATTAAATGAAAAACATCGTGTTGGGGTTTTGAGCTATAGATGCAGGGGAAGTTTGAGTACCCATGTCATTATATATTTGGGATTGCCATCATTCTTATAGTGAAGTTTGAGTAAACATATGATATTCCCTTACAAGAACCGAAATGTGAAATTACGGCTTGAATTGGTGCCAACAATAGTTAACCTTGCGTGGTGAAATGTGAAGTAAGCATCCCCTTTCGTCTATTTTTTTTTCTTTTGTGTGAAAATCAAGGGCATGGATGTGAATGATTTTGTAACAACACTTTACCTCTTTTCTTGACTCTAAATGCTTTAGTTGGTAGGGTGTGATGAATTACTCCTTTTTCTCTCAAATAGGAAATGCGATTGATCCTTCTAGAAAAGCTTGTATGCCATGTGCGGTGAGCTTAGTTGATTGATTCTCATGTTTACTTGTGACATCTAGAACTTTCTCCATTGGTATTTTAAAGTTAATATTGATTACACATGGTTGGAGGAATGATCTTAGGATTCTTTATGATCATGAAAATCCACTTTAGCCTAAAAAGCCTACGCATGCGTGAATGGTATCTCTAGTCATCCTTTTGAGCCTTTGAACCTTTCTTTGGAAACTCTATTACAAGCCTTGAACCATTTGAACTTTATCCCTCTTTTAGACCCTACCCTTCTTGAACTTTGATGTGCTATAGAAATATAGCACTTTCGATGCTTAAAACGAGGAAAATATGCAAGTTTCTGAGGTTGTTTTGTTAGATATGATGCTTTTTGGGTATGTTTTGCAGGGAATCATGTTTTGGATGTTAAGTTCATAAAAAAGAGTAAAGAGGTGATTTTGACTACTTTTGAGAGCAATTATGGATGTTCGAGACAATTTTTGTCTTGTTCGTGATCAAACTATGTGTAAGAATTGAGGAATAGTTGAAAAAATGACTCCCGACACTTGCTAAGTCAACATGTGGATCGCAAGTAGTACTTATGGACTATATGTGGGCAAAACCAGTGCTAGAAGTCCAAAATCACGAGAGCTAACTTGCAGAAAATTTTGGTCTGGCACTTGCGGTTGCTACTTGCGCCCTCCCTACAGGCCACAAATACTACCTGCGCCCAAGGACAGGGCACAAGTAGGGACCATAAGTGGACATCAACTTTTTTCTCCTATTCATTCGGTCTTTGATTTTAGGGTTTCCTCATGTACTATAAATACCCTTTACGTGTTTTTTTTAGTAGAAGTAAACAAATTTTGATTCCGAGATTCGATTTTGATCTTGGAATCCTCTTGTATTGACTTTGGTTGATTAATTCAGTTATGGTTATGGGTTTTTTACTTCTTATTATTGTGATTTCATCTTATTCTTTCAATTATGAATGTTGTTGATTACTTCACAAGCATGAGCGGCTAAAAACCCATAGCTAGGGTTGTGAAAACCCTGGCAAATTGACAAAGTAGGGGAAGTTCTATCATTGTTCTGAATTGATACCCATGAATGCATTGCTTTATCTTTAATATAATAGTTTTATTAGTACGTGCGCACATTAGGATCCCTCCTAGATTATTGTTGCTTACTCAAACAGAGGATAGTGACTAGGAAAAGATAAAGACAACAATAATTTGGAGTTTAACTATCGATCTATGCTTCTAGGTTTTATCTTAGTAAGATGGTTAGATCTCATCTAATAACTAAAGACTCAAAGGTAATAGTTAACTAAGATCAAGATAAGGATTAGTAAAGCAACATCCTGAGACTCAAAAGATAAATGGTGAAATCCTTTTGCTTGTCCAAAAAACTGTAGAAGGTACATAACTTATCGATTCTGCATACAAGGTATCGGTTGGGTTAAACATAGCACAATAAGACTACAGAGTTGAGAAACCAGGGGAAACACAATTCTAGTGTTCACTTATGACTGATTACAATCGAAGTTGGTATTTTCTACTAGTTCGAGATTGATACTCACCCCTCCAATTAACTTTTCCAGTTTTACCTGTTGATTACAACGGCTGAGAGCCACGATTCTACACATTTCCTTTGAGTTTGACCCTAACCTTATTTGGGTTACTATATTTGGCAGCGACCATATCATTTTCATAGAAGGGTGTAACTTGTATGTCACTAAACTTGAAAGTGCAACTTGAGGCTAAAAGCCTAAGTTGGGGGTGGTGAATGTTAGGCCATGGTATTGTAAGTGAGTACCTAAAAGCTAAGCAATAAGGATAAATACATGAGAAAAATAAGGGGATCAAGCAAAAGAAAGAAAAGCATGAGATTGCACAAGGAAAACAAATGAGAAGAACATGTTTTCAAAAGATATGTGAACCAAAGTAGTAAAAGTAGGCATATGCGTGAGTTAGGAATAAATGAAGTGGCCTATAACCCAAAGTTGGATCTAGCAGTTCATAATATTGAGTTCAAGGAGGTTGCAGTCACTTTTATCCTAAATGTTTATCCTACTCTTCCTTGATCCTACATTACAAGATTGAAAAAGTCCTTTGAGATATCCAACCAAGCGTCTTAAAGTTATTAGCGATTAAAAATAAGGGCAAGTATATGGCATGATGCCTGTTTGTATTGAGAAAATTCCTTGTGAGGGTGAGTTCTTTCACTTTAATACCTTGTCTTATTTTTGTGAGGAGGTATGTATACTAATAGAGGTTGATGAAATCATCATGTTTAAATAATTAGGCAAAGGAGCAGAGTTAAGTAACTATTGATAGAGAGTAACTTCTTGAGAGTTGGTAGTTGTTTCTTGATTGTTCTTAAAAGTCTTTCGCATCCTTGAAAATATGATTGATTTTGAGGGGAGTTGCACAAATAGTTCCCCGTGCTTGTTAGCTAATTGTTAGTGCTAATCAAGTTCAATATTATGGTGATCATTCGGTTAAATGAATGGGCTTATAAGATGCGTTATCTTATTGAGTATAAAGTAGTGTTGCTTAAGGACAAGAAAAGTTCTAACTTGGGGTGTTGATGAGTGGCAAATTTTCCACTCATTTATACCCAAGTCTTTGCCAACTATATGAATCAATTGTGTATATGAAACAGATTCTTCATTGAAATGCATTAATTTCTAGTTTTTTGTGAATTTTAAGGAAATTTGACGAAACAAGTTCAGACAAAGCTAGAAGGGAAGAAAATAAGCAAGAGGAGAAAAAGCTAAAGATCAGGCCTAGGAGACGACCCTCAGATGATGCGATCGCACTCTGAGGGTCGCAATTGTAATAGGTTAAAAGGTTAGCCAGTGGTGATCGCAGAGTGACTGTTGCGATAGCAGGAGTCTCTATCACGACTAGATTATGGAGATCACGACTAATCGAGAAGTTTGAGGGACAAAATTGGAATTTCACTTTGCACAATCCCAAAATACAAAAGGCAAAACCCTCAATGTTTTTCAGCATCTTTTAGCTAATTTTTCCAATTTTGAAATCTAAGAACAAGTTTGTGAATAAGGAACAAATCGAGGAGTGTTACTAAGAGATAATTTAGCTTTGTTGCTTGAACTTGAAGTTAAAGATTTTACTTATTTTGATTTTTAATAGATGGGTTGAATGCAAATTTGGGTATATATCCTCTTTAATTTCATGAGTATCTAAATTCATATCTTGGGGTTATGTTTGATTAAGTGGTGGATGATGTGTGGGGGTTGATTGTTAGTCTAAATAACTAGTTAATTATTTTGGGTATTACTTTTACCCGATGTTTGAATTGAGAATTGGGAGTGAAAACCCCAATTACCTAAGGACTCCATATCATCCTTGAAAGAGGGACGTGGGTGAGGGATATTTGTGAACAACAACTTGCATTTGCTTAATATCATTTTCTTAGGAATACGGGTATTGGTTGAATTAGCTATTTTCATAAGCATCATCCTAGAAATAAGGATGCTAATTGAGGTAATGGATTTGTAAACTTTTATGCTCATAAGGTGTTTGAAAGAATCCATTAGTGAAATTTATTGTTTTATCGAAAGATTTGCACTAAGACCCCAAATCTAGCCTACCCAAAACTCTTAGCTAAAACTTGGACTAACTCTCGATTAGCAATGCATGTACACCACCTAGGATAGCATAACCCCAAGGTTCCTCTCAACTTGGTACCTACAAATTGTTCAATCTATTGTAAGTGTTATTTTTGAAATTATGTTTAACAAATTTTTGAATTAAACTCCCCCAATTTACTTTTATGTTTTATTTAAATATTGCATTATGGGTTAACACATAGTTAACTATCAACACATGTAATCTTTGAAATATAGTTCGCACTCTCGTGGATTCAACTCAACTCTTGTTGGGTATATATTGACAACATTCGCTTTGTACTCGATTTAACGTATAAGTTGAGCTTTATCAAAAATGACGGCATTGTTGGGGAGTGGAACATAGTTTTCACTTGTGTAGTGTTGTTAGTAAGCCTGGGTTAATCATGGTGCTTTAGTTCACATTGTTTATTATTTTTGTTCTTTTGTTAGGTGATTTTCATAGTAATCATGATACAATGAGCCACAATGGGAGCAATGATGACTCATTTGATGGAAACCTCGAGGATGAGAATCATCTTCATGATGTGGTGCGTGCGAGTGACATTTGCATTCCACCGACCGAGGGAAATAGAGTATTCCATGTCACTAGTGTAATGCTCCATATGTTGCAAATGAAAGGTCTATTCAGGGTCCAAGCACACGAAGATTCAAACCTACATTTGAAAAACTTCATTGAGGTATGCGCGCCATTTAATATTGCCCATATTACTCAAGAGTCTATTCGGTTGAGATTTTACCCATTCTCTTTGATGGGTGAAGTGGTTTTGAGGTTGAGATCTCTACCTGTTGGGTCTATTGCATCATAGGTCAAACTTATGAAGGCCTTTTTGGATAGATATTTCCCTTCATCTAGAATGCAACAAATAAGAGACGAAATTACAAATTTTTGTCAACTTAGTGGTGAGCCCTTATTGAGGTATGGCAAAAGTTCAATGACAAACTCGTGCGATGCCCGAACCATGAAGTGACAGATAAGATGCTTCTTCAAATATTTTATCGGGCATTAAAACAATTGAATAAACCATTATTGATAACGCATCCGGGGGGTCTCTTGTCAAGTTATCTTATGGGGTTGCATCGACTTTGCTCAACCAAGTTACAAAACACAATAGAGGGTGGCACACCTGGGACTACAGAGTAATCATAGGGTCTCCTACCGCATCTAATGTCAACAAAGAGCAAAGAAACAATTATGAGAAAAGGTATGAAAATATGGCCAAGGTGATGAGACAATTAGATCTCCTCACTAAACGTGTGGTGGGAGCTCCTTCAAAAGAGATCAATGTCATTGCCTCTAAAGGTTCCAAAAGTTATGATAAGGATGAAGCTAATTCACTCGATAAAGAGATAAGGTTCTTGGCGAACCTTCTGGGGGGTTTTTATCCCGCCTACCAAATGCAAGGTGAGAATCAAGGTTGAAACGATTGAGATGGAGATCGTGATTGGTGTGATAGAGAGCGGGATAGAAACCAAGATTGAAGGAACAAAAAAAGAGGATCTAATAGATATTATCCCTCTCATGAACGTGTTAAGAACAAGGAATCAATCTTGATGGACCCCAAAAAATTAAAATTGAGGATATTCTTGACCGGATTTTGATTTGTGTTGAAGGTATCGACAAAATGGTAGGAGAAATGAAAAGTGACTTATCTCAATTAAAACAAACAAAAACATCTCATTCAGCCTCTATTAAGAAATTGGAGATGCAAATGGTCCAAATTTCAACCCACCCAATGCTAGGCAAAAAGGAGGTCAACCTAGTGACACGGTGGTCAATCCCAATAACGAAGCCCATGTTATGACAATCGTCACTAGAAGTGATGAAAATCTTGGTGAATATGTGGTTTAGGTTGATGAAAATTCTATTGATGAGCAAGCAAATCCAAAGAGAAAGTGGTTTGAAAAGATGAGAGATAGCGCTCCATCTCATGAAGTGGGTAATAAGAAACTAATGATAGTTAAAAAAAGGGTGATAAGGAGGAAGATCCTAAAGTTATTGATGGTGATGAGCAAAAGATGAATGAACAAAAAAGTGTTCCATTGCCCCTGTGAAAATTACTCCACCCTTTCCACAAAGGTTAAAGAAGAAAGATGACAATTCCAAGTTCAAAAAGTTCCTTGCAAAACTTAGCAACCTCTCGATTAATATTCCATTGTTAGAAGCTCGTCAAGAAATTCTGGCTTAGGCTAAGTCAATGAAGAACTTGATGTCAAAAAAGTGACTTGTGGATTACGAAACTATTGAAGTGACTAATAGTTGTAATGCTATCATGTCAAATGCCATGGCGGAGAAAAAAAAAGACCCAAGTGCATTTATAATTCCTTGCACAACCGGGATGCACAAATTTGAAAAGGAATTATGTGACCTTGTAGCTAGTATCAACTTGATACCATATGTTGTATATCAAAGTCTAGGGTTGGGTGCTCCTACACCCACCACTATGAGAATCATGATGGCTGACCAATCAATTAAAAAATGATGGGCATATTATATGATGTGTTGGTTAAGGTTGACTGGTTCATCCTTCCGAAAGATTTTATAGTCCTCGATTGTTAAATAAATCATGAGATACCAATCATACCTGGGAGGAAATTTTTAGAAACTGAAAGAGCTCTAGTTGATATGCAGTGTATAGAGATGAAGATTTGGGTACATGATGAATGGAGTCTTTTTCCGTGTGTGCAAAATCAAAAAGCCATCAATGGAGTTACAAGTGGTGTCTGTGATTGATGTTGTAGATGAGGAAGTGGATCTTGGGTCACCTCACTGCAAGGATCCAACTTGATGATAGATAGACGTTGTGACGTGATGTTAAATTAGGCATTGGATGTGAGGCAACCCATTATTACCATTAATTTGGCCCATATCCTTTGAATTTTGATAGTTAGAGTAGATTTTGTTTTGATTAATCCATGAAACTGTGGCACTCCAAAGATGTATTTGAGTAACTTGGGGAACAAAAAGTGGAGTAGAAACAAGTGTGGAGACACCCTGGCTGAAAATTGGAGATTTGAACCTGGTCTCAGGTGTTGTGATCATGATATACAGAGTCGCAATCACACCATAAAGAACTAGGACAGCCAGACCACTCTAAGGTATAACGATCACCATAACCTAAAATGATTGTGATTCTATGACCGTGATCATGATTAGGGAAATTTAAAATGGAACCATCACCCAAAAAAAGTCCCTCCAACACTTCTCTTAAAAATACCTAAAATTTCATCCATTTCTAACATAAGTGTCTCAAGTACATAGCATCCTCCTTTTGAATCCTCACATTAGGTATGTCCTTCAATTCTCTTTCTAAATACTTAAATTTAGGCCTTCAAAGCATGCGCAGGGCCATGGCTTGGATTTTTTATTTTTGTGCTTAATTAATGTTCAAATTCATATTTATTATGTGGATGGATGTTGTTGATGGTGTGCACATCCTGGGGAAGTATTGAGTACCCAAAATTGTTAAAAAGGAACATGAAATTTAAGTGCACACCAAGTTTCTGATAAAATACCCAAATGAGTTCATTGGTAGTTTTCGATAAATGAAAGGGAATGATTAAGTATTTAGGGATCATGTTCCATGTTTTTAGTGATATCCACTAATTATAAACATGAATTATTTGATAAATGGGCATTTTTGTTCCTAATAAAGACTAAGACTGCAGTCTCAGGGGCCACAATTGTGGTCGCTAGAGTGCAATCTCGATGTCACAATTGCGGTCCAGCGACACGCCATTGTGAGACCAGAGGCTTGTATAATAGGCCTCTCACGTGTCATTATAGAGACCCAAGTGGAATGTGATCGCGACATCTAAAGCCTATTTGACAGGCCTATCCAAAATTCAGAATTCTTATTTTAAGCTCAAATTTGATCCATGAACCATTTCTTTAGCTTAATTTATTCACATAGCATTAATTTCACATAATGATTTTCATAGTTAGTGCTTTGTGTTTTTTTTAGGTTTTAAAGCTGAAGATAGCAACATATCATCAAACTCACTTCATGGCCGCTGACTGTCTATTATGAGGACCTCGTAAAGAGGAAGTTACTCCCTGAGAGGGGAATAGCAATGGAAAAAGTGCCTGAAAAGCTCCCTACTATTAGAGGTTGGTGGACACAGGTTGGAGATACTTTTACCCAAATCCATGCTGAGCCAATGAGTAATGGATTAAAGAATTCTACGCAAATCTCAGCATAGTGAAAATCCTCAAACCAGTTATGAGAATCTAGTGCAAGGAAGTTCGTTTTGAGACTGAAAAGATCAATAAGGTTTATGGGCTTACAAATGTTGATATAGAAGAGTACGAGGCTAAGAACTATGGTTCTAGAAGCTGGTTGGCTGCTCAATTATGCCCAATAAGAGAAGTCTCATAGGCAGCTACAACAAAAGGGATAACAATGAATGATTTCATGATTGAGGCTTGGATTTGGTTGACCATCATTTGTAGTCATTTCTCACCGACTAACAACATGAATAATGTCCCTGTTATGCGAGCCCATATGGTAGCTTGCCTTATGGACAATATTTCTTTGAATGTTGGTCGCTTTGTGCTCTCAGATATTCGGCATTTCCAGAACAAAAATGGCCCTATGCTCGTATTTCCATCTTTGATATTTGAATTATGCAAGAGTTCTAAAGTTGAGGAGTATTCAGGTGACAACTGGATATCCCCAAATACACCGATTTACCCATTGAAGATACATGGTGAGGGCACAATTTCAAATAACAAAAAAAGGATGATTGATTTAGGTAAATTAGTGGATGATGATGTTGACTCTTCCGGCCATCCTCGGTATGGACATTCGAGGAGCTCTCTAGTCAAATAAGGATTGTGAAGGAGTTGGTGTCTAATCTATATTAAGGGTCGGGAGAACCTTCTACCACTCGCCACTCCTATGTTGCCAGGACTAATTATAAGAGGTTTCTTAAGGATCAAAAGGAGCAGGGAGCTACCATTTCCAGGATTGATCACGCTAGAGCAGGGAGCTACCATTTATAGTCTTGATCAGGCCTACTCTTTATTGGCACGGTCACATCAGTCACTTCGAGAGTCTCATGACAAGATAAGGAAAAAGGAGAATAAGAGAGATAAATTTTCCACCCGTATGTGGAAAGGGGTGGGCTAGTGGAAGGTCCTAAAGCCTAAAGAGATACTTTCTTCTCCTGGAGCAGATTCTTATGATAATATCCCCGATAGGTGGTATGAGGATGATGAGCCACATTCAGATAATGACGATGAGGAGATTGCGAGTGATGGCAGCACTTGATGCGGTTTTAGGGAGCCCCTTAAACACTTTTAATGCTTTCATGGTATGCAGTAAGGACACTGCAAGATCTTTAGTTGGGGGTTCCCATATCTGTATTTATTTCATATTTGATTCTTGGGTCTGTATTATTTGGATGCTCATTTGGATGTTTTATGTTTTATTTGGATGATTTGACACTTTGGGTTGTAATATTGGGCATCCTGATGCTGCCTTTGTTTTATGGATTTGTCGCTTTTGTTTTTCATCATTAGATTTTTATTTATTTTAATAATAATGTTGGAAGAGCCTTTCCCTATGATAGATTGAGTGACGACATTCTTAACGGAAAATCATCATGTCAGGGTTTTGAGCTATAGATACAGGGGAAGCTTGAGTACCCATGGTATTATAGATTTGGGATTACCATCATTCCTATGGTGAAGTTTGAGTAGACATATAGTTTTCCCTAGTGAGATCCAAAACATAATATGACGGATTGATTTGGTGCCAACAATAGTTAATCTTGCATGAGAAATGCAAAGCAAGTATCCCCCTCCGTCTAAATTTTTTTTTTGTGAAAATCAAGGGCATGAACGTGAATGATTTTGTAACAACATTTTACCTCTTTTCGTGACTCCAAATTATTTAGTTGGTAGGGTGTGATGAATAACTCCTTTTGCTCTCAAATATAAAATGCAATTGATCCTCCTAAAAAAGTTTGCATGACATCTGCAGTGAGCTTAGTTGATTGATTCTCATTCTTACTTGTGTCATCTAGAACTTGATCCATTGGTATTTCAAAGCTAATTTTGATTACATGTGGTTGGAGGAATGATCTTAGGACTTATTTGTGATCATGGAAATCAACTTTAGCCTAAAATGCCTACCTATGCGTGAATGGTATCCCTAGTCACCTCTTTTGATCCTTTGTACCTTTCTTTGGCAACCACATTACAAGACTTGAACCATTTGAATTTTATCCCTCTTTTAGATCCTATCCTCATTGAACTTAAAAGTGCAACTTGAGGCTAAAAGCCTAAGTTGGGGTGGTGAATCTTTGAAAAGGTGATCTTGGGCCACGGTATTGTAAGTGAGTGCCTAAAAGCTAAACAACGAGGACAAATGAATGAGAAAAATAAAGGTATCAACAAAACAAATAAAAATATGAGATTACACAAGGAAAAGAAATGAGAAGAAAATACTTTCAAAAGATGTGTGAACTAAAGTGGAAAAAGTAGGCACATGTGTGAGTTAGGAATAAATGAAGTGGCCCATAACCCAAAGTTTGATATAGTAGTGCATAATGTAGAGTTCAAGTAGGGTGGAGTCACTTTTATCCCAAATGCTTATCCTACTTTTCCCCAAGCCTACATTATTAGTTTGAAAAAGTCATTTGAGATCTCCAACCAAATGTCTTTGAGTTAGTAGCGATTGAAAATAAGGGCAATCATATCTCATGATACTTATTTGCATTGAGAAATTCCTTGTGAGAGTGAGTGCTTAAACTTTAGTCCCTTGTTGGATGATATAAGTTATGGTGTATTAGGACTTCTTTTTGTGAGAAGGCATGTAAACTAATAGAGGTTGGAGAAATTGTCATATTCCAAAAATGAGGCTAAAGAATGGAGTTAAGTCACTATTGATAGAGAGTCACCACTTGAGAATTTGTAGTTGTTGCTTGATTGTTCTTAAAAGTCTTTTGCTTCCTTAAAAATATGATCAATTTTGAGGGGAGTTGTACAAATAGTTCTTCCCATGCTTGTTGTCTAATTATTAGTGCTAATCAAGTATGGAATCTATGGTGATCATTTGGTTAAATGAATAGGCTTATAAGTTGAGTCATCTCATTGAGTATAGAGAGTGTTGGTTGAGGAAAAGTAAAGTTCTAAGTAGGGGGTATTGATGATTGCCAAATTTCCCACTCATTGATAGCCAAAAACCTTGCACACTAGGATGAATCAATTGTGTATATGAGGCAAATTCTTCATTGAAATGCATTAATTTCCAGTTTTTGAAAATTCAGGAAATCTGATGAAAATGATTTAAATAAATCTAGAAGGGAAAAAAATGAGCAAGAGGAGCAACAGCTAAATATCAGGCCCAGGAGATGACCCTCAGATGTTTCGATCACACTCTGAGGGTCGCGATTGCAATAGGTCAAAAAGATAGCCAATGGCTATCACGAAGTGTCTGTTATTATCGTAGGAGTTGCTATCGCGACCAGTTTATAGCGATCATGACAAGTCAGGAAATTTAAATGGCAGAATTGGAATTTTACTTTTCCCAATCCAAAAATGTGAAAGGAAAAACCCTCTATATTTTTCAACATCTTTTAGCTAATTTTTCCAATTTTGAGAGCTAAGAACAAGTTTGTGAGTGAGAAGCAAAATGAGTAGTGTTCCTAAGGGATAATTTAGCTTTGTTTCTTGAACTTGAAGTTGGAGATTTCACTTATTTTTCTTTTCAATGGATGAGTTTAATGCTAATTTGGGTATTTCCCTTCTCTTTAATTTCATGAGTAGCTAAATTTATATCTTGGGGTTATGTTTGATTAAGTGGTGGATAATCTGTGGGTGTTGATTGTTAGTCCTAATAACTAGTTAATTATTTTGGGTTTCACTTTTACTCCATGTTTGAATTGAGAATTGGGAGTGAAAATCCCAATTGCCTAAGGAACTCATATCATCCTTGAAAGAAGGATGTGTGTGAGGGATATTTATGAACAACAACTTGAATTTTCTTAATTCTTAGCATCATCTTAGAAATAAGGGTGTTAGTTGAATTGGCTATTTTCATAAGCATTATCTTATAAATAAGGTTGCTAGTTTGAGGTAATGGATTGGTAAACTTGTCATGCTCATGAGGTGTTCGAAAGAATCCATGAGTGAAATTTAATGTTTTATCAAAAGGTTAACACTAAGACCCTAAATCTAGCTTACCCAAGACCCTTAGATAAAACTTGGAATAACTCTTAATTACCCTTGCATTTACACCACCTAGGATAGCATAACCCCACAGTTCCTTTCAACTTGGTACCTATAAATTGTTTAATCTATTGTTAGTGTTATTTTTGCAATTGTGTTCAAAGTTTTTTTGAATCAAACTCCCCCCAATTTACTTTTATGTTTTAGTTAAATATTATATTACAGGTTAGCGCATATGTAACTCTCAACACACATAAGCTTTGAAAGATAGTTTGCACTCCTCGTGGATTCGACCCTGACTCTTGTTGGATATATTGACAGCGTTCACCTAGCACTTGATTTGACATGTAAGTTGAGCATTATCAATAACATGTATAATTTGAGTATTCTTCTTCAGCTGATCAATGAAAAATTGAGGATCCTCATTGACCTTTTGTAATGCCCTGAGAGTAAACCCTGGGCACTACACGGTGCTTACGATCCCGAAGAACCACAAGCTAACCCATGACTAATATCTTTTGTGAGCACTGGATAATAATACTAAAATAAATATGGAATTAGGCTAAAATTCCATAAGGTTCAAAATATATAATACTGATAAAATATAACATCTGAAATAACAATCCTTAAAACCGAATACTATCTGAAAAATCTAGTTTGAAAGCCTCTAATCTGAACCGTCTGAAAGTGGAGTTGATGGGACAAGACCCCAACTAACCCCAACTACTAATTTACTGATAAACTGAAATAAAATCATATCTTTGATAGATGAGGACTCACTACTAAATCTACAACTGCTGATTAGATCTGTCTAAATACAGTCGGGAGCCTAAGCGTTCGAACTTATGATAGAAGACATCATAGTGCAAAGAAAGAGTATGCGGTTAGTACGTGGAATATACTGGTATGTAGATGAGGTAAGGCTGAATGCAAAGGTTCATATGCATTACCAGTAACTGACTGAATGATATAGAGTAACTAAATATGAGAGTGCATAGATAACTGAAACTACTGTAAATACCGAGTATGTAATACTGTGCATATATGTATACTGTAACTGAGCTTTTTTGAAGCTAAGTACTGAGTTTTGATAACTGAGTAACTGATATCTGTAGTTACTGATAACTGAATTACTGATACTAAGTGACTGTGTCTGACGGTTTTAATTCTGTAGAACTGAACTGAGTTCTAGACTAAAGACTAAGACTGAAACTGAAACTGTGGGAGGTAATCGTCTAACCGACATGCCCCTCTGAACTGATTGGGTTCCAACCTGTAACCCCATCAAGAAGGGTGCTAATACCGAGCCACAGGTACTAACACTAGAAAACCAGGATGCCAAGCCTAACTGACGGGTGACACCTGGGCGGAGCCAAGCCTAATCTAATGGGTGACCCCTGGGAGGTAGTCAAGCCTAGTCTGACGGGTGACTCCTCATCTTACGCTGGCTACCCAGTTCTGGAGTACAGGGACTGCTACTAATAACTCTGCCTCTATGATAGGGAATTCATCATCCCTGCACTCACTTGATGCTAAATCCTACCTCCCACTGAAAGACACTGAACAGAGTATACTGAACTGGACTGGACTGATACTGAGTTTTCTGAATTTTTCCTAAGTTCTGTAATTGGATGAGAGTACTACTGATCGTGACATGACTGATACTATTCTGTAACTGACACTGTCTCTAGGTAAACAGCTAGATTGTCGGGTATTAAATACCCCCAGGACTCGATGACATAAAAGAAAGACATAACATGATCATAAAGGCATAACAATACTTGTTTGCTAACAATGCACTCATTTAGACATTTTTTCATACACTTGATATACATGGACTTGTGCATGAATGGGATCACATAATAACATGTCATGCTTTCACTAGTCAATTCACACAAACATTTCATCAAACACTTGTAGGGCATAAGCTTGTACATATACTAACATGTCATGATTTCATCACTTTATTCACATAGGAAATTTAGCAAACACTTGGGAAACATGGATTATTTACATGATAATAGTCAATATATGTAAGCATGAAAACAACATTCAATTTCAATATCAAAGGTTAAGTATGCAATTCGTATAATTCACCACATAACTATCTTAATTTCATAGGAACATATAATTAAACATGAGTTGGAACCCAATTACTATCATAAACATGAATACATTCAATTCCAAGCATGGAAATCATAAATCATAAATCTTGAAGTTTTAAAAATAGATTCTTGGACTCTATGGGTGGAAGGTACCCATAGATGAACACCTAACGTACCTGAGAGGATTAATCCTTGAAGGTTCTTGGTGAGATTCTTGAGATTGCTCTGGGTTTCTTGAAGTTAGGGTTTTGTATTGTATAGAGAAGGCTCTTAATTTTGGGGAAAAATTGAATAATGAATGACTTAAAATGTTTTAGAGCTTTAATCCCATATCTGGACGTAATAAAATCATGGGAAAAGACTAATTTAACCATGGACAAAACTTTGGATTTCCATCGAATATTTTCGAAATTACCCCCTGGCACGATGCACCACTATCATGCCAAGCCACTATAAAATGACAATTGGGATTGTGGCTGGTGGCGCGATGCAGTGGAATCGCATTGAAATACTGGATAGGACTTGGAAGCTTGGCGCGATGCGGTACAATCGTGTTGCTTTACTAGAAATTGACAATTGTGAAATAAGCTATGCTGCGACGCGACGGTATCACGGTACCTCACTGGAAACTGAAAATTGTCATTTTGACATACTCCTTAATGCATTACTGGCCTGAATGATGGTGTTTAATGACTGAAACTTAAAATAGCCATAACTTCTTACCCGATTATCGAATTTAGACAAATTTTATATCGTTGGAAAACTAATTCAATTTCCTACGCAATGGCAGGATCTAAACTAAAAAATATTGAGTATTTAAAAAAAAATTATATTTGATCACTCATGTATTGAGAGTTAATCTAGGCTAGGGAAATACGGGGTATTACAGTATCTCCCCCTTGGGAACATTCATCCTCCAATGAGACTGATTAAGCTGAGAGACACTAATAAACTGAGTTTACACATTGAACATGCACGACTAAAGAATGACTACATGATTGAAACTACTAACAAACTGAGCTCTTACACTGAACATGCATATCTGATGCATGAGTACATGACTGAACTGATTCATGAATGCATGACTGAATATGCAATGGTAATGGATACCAAGTTTATAACTGTAACTGAATATGGAACTGAGTAGAGCTAAGGAAGACTGTTACCTTAAACTGAGAATACTGATGAACCTGAGATCATTTACTGAATATGTATGAATGAGAACATGAGGGCATGACTAAGTCTGGAACGTGATACATGAACTGACAATCCTGAACTGAACTAAGCCCCTGAATACATGGCTTATGACTGAGATTGGAACTTGAGGGTCAACTTATGAGTACCCACTACTCCAAACTGGATTCATTACTTATAAAGAAAATGGAATGTTTGGGACATGAAAGCTCGGGGATTATAGTGTATCTCCCCCTTGGGACACTATGTCCCTCGAAGAATGCTGACTTGGCTGAGATACTAAGGAAAATCTAGGACGATACATGAGGCACCTACGAACTTAATCATAAATGAATATTTGGGATCTGAAACTGAGACATGATACATGAACTGGGCTAAACTCATAACTACCTAGTTGTGCCATTTTGGGGTATCATATTCATGAGACTCTGGATTGTACAACCAAATGGAAAGATAGGGAAAACATCCGAACTTGTCCGCCTGACTGCTAAACTGAATTGCTAGCTGTATGATGATAGGCGTATTTACACGCCTAAAGTACTATAATTGACCCATATTTTAGCTAAGTTTTGAGGACAAATTATATATTTCATGCACTTTTAGTCCTTTTTCCTGTAAGTGAGCTAACAAACGTGATTAGCAAGTTTTCAGGTATAAATGATGCAGATTTCAGCATATTATGGATAACTTGACGCCCAAGGAAGCTTCACGAAAGAAGGAAGGGAAAGCTTGGACGCCAAGGACCAAAAGTGACGCATGGAATATCTGTCCCAGGCAAAAACAATATTTCCAAAGACTTTGGGGATCAGCAGTAACTTATTAGGATTAGGATAATGATGCAGTAACCTAGTAGGACTAGGATAAGTAATGCAGTAGCTTAGTAGGAATAGGATATGGGTGTTATAAATACCCTATTTTGTTAGAGATTTTAAGCATTCTACTTCTAGTTCCGAATCATTCTAATTCTTTCATCAATTCGAATTCTCATACTTTTACTTTTTATTCAATTAATTCTTATTACTTTCTCTTCATCTATTCGATATTAATTTCCACAACAAGAGAAAAATTACTCTGCAAGGGAGTTCACGCCTAAAATGCCACACCACACCTTACTACACGAGATTTTTATTGTGGTATATTAATAATGTCTATTGTGATTTCCTTCGCACTCATGGGTAACTAAACTTCTCTGTTGGGGTTATGGAAGCCATATGAGATACTATCTATTGCTATGAGTTTGTGAATTCGTGACACGTATGCTGCTTATATCATTATTCTCTTCATCTTAATCTAAATTCTTTGTGGTTGCAAACGCATAGAATACGCCAGTATAGCATTAACTTGTTCGAAAGAAAAGTTATATGTCTGGAAAAGAGATAATGTCAAGGTAATAGGGCACCAACCCCTGTTAAAAAGTTAGTGCCGTAACTGGATTAACCTCTTGGAGAATTCGTACTGTTAGATACGCTTTAAGCTCGAAAAAGTTAAAGTGAAATAGTCCTGGTTAAGGTCGAAAGACGCCTGGATTTACCATCGAATACAATTCTCTATAAGCACATGCATGTCTGAATTCCGCACAACTCATAGCCAATAGAGACGTACAACTCATAAGGTGGACATAACCCCAACTTCTCAGTTCTCATTGATCAAAAACCAACCAAGCAAACCGTTTTTACTCCTTTATTTGCTGTTTTTATTACTTTGTTTACATTACTTGCACGTTAAAATCCCTCCTTTTTACGAGACTTGCTCCAAAAGTCTAGTAATCTTTGCTTACTCATTGACCGACTATTCCCTGTGGGATCGATACCCAACCCAGTTGGGTTATATATTTGACAACGACCGCTTTATACTCTTATGAGAGCTGTAGATTGAGCGTTATCACTGTACAGACTATCTCATGCTGAAAACTTATACTCGACTGGAGCATTTTTGACACTCTTTCTATAAAGTTCTACTGACTTTAGGGAGCAAGGAAATCTTGGCATGGCCTGAATGAGACAAAAGAAATCATAACATGGCTAAAATTTTGTAATATGGGAACTAATAACTATACCTACTGAGGTTTGATCTGGACTGAATTCTCCCACTATGTTCAAGCTTACTTAAATCTCCGAAATGCATTTAGCCCCATACATATCATCATGACATTCAAGCCTATCTTCATAACTACAGCTTCGTTGAAAACTAACATGCAATATTCTTTTCTTAACATGAAACATTTACGCTCTCCCTTCTAAGCAACTGCTCATCACTACATCATTTCATAAGGAGAGTTCACTGAAGGTTAAAACATGGGGACCTGAAATGTGAATGGACACTATACTGAACTTGACACTTAACAGAGGCCTGAGGAGTAGAACATCAATATCCTGGACTTTATTAAGAGATCTAAACTAAGGATATACATCAAGAGATCCGAATTTAGCTGATCATTAGGAGTATAGCATAAGTCATGGAAACTGAGAATACTGTAAGGCATGAGTACATGAGTCATGAGCTGCATGACCTGAGTTGGAGTTTCTGTATTCATATAACATGATTTATAATACTGAGGAAATTGGAACTCCTTATACTAAAAACTGTAGACGTACATCATTTTGGATAATGTGCACGAATAAGAACTATGATCATAGAGTTGTCATGTGTTGCGTGAGTAAATATCATGATAGCTGAAGTGCAAAACTTTGCACTGAGGTAAGGAAAGGTTGGGCATCAACCTCTCCCACTGCTTTTCTACACATACTGACATTACTACTAAAATCTGAGAGTCTGACTTGGTTACTCATTCTACCATCTTCCCCTTAGCTTAAAGCCATTATTCTAAGTCTGTGAACCACTTAATAAACTCTAAGGCAAATTGAAACCACCTTGGTCTAGAGTCTAAGATATGATAATGCTCATAAACACTGAACTCATCCTGAAGAACTACACCTGATAATGTAAGGTCCACTACTAGTACTTCCTTTTGATACATGATTATTAGCTTTCTATTGCCCTAACAATCATCATATAACAACCTCAACACTAACTAACTTAGAATTTTCAACTTCTCTTTCTACTAGTTCAATCTAGAGATTCAAACTTAAATCAACTGAAATTGAGGTACTACCCCTTCATTCAAGGATTGGTTCATCAAGAAACAGAAATTGAACGACTCTATTACTGAATTTAACTGAAAGAATTTTTCTGAAATACTGTAACCAAGCAATTTCTGTATACTCGTCTGGCTGGAATAAATTTACCTACTAATCTAAGCACTAAGAAAGGTCCTGTTAAGATTTCTAGTCTGACTTAAAGTTGATTGCCATGCAAGGAGTTATAAAAGATAGAGAAGCTCTTGGATCTAATAAGGCATGAATAAGTAAATGGAATATCTGTAATGTACCAGTGACCACATCAAGAGAACTTTCCTGATCTTGTCTGGACTGAAGTGCAAAAAGCCTGTTTGGGCGTTGCCCACTGGCGGCACTGAAAGTGGCACCCTGCTGACTCGAGCGACCGGACTGAGCTGAAGGTTGGTTGTACTGACCCTGTGAACCTGACTGAGGAAAATCTCTGACTCTATGACCTGGCTTGCCACACCCAAAATAAACATCACTTCCAGCTCTACACACTCTCTTATGATTCTTACCATATTCTTCACAAAGCGAATTAGTACGAACACCCTTCCCACTACCTTGTGACTTAGAGAGTGGTGCTCCATCTCGACTGATATTTCTAAACTTTGGAACTGGGGCTCTAGCTACAGAAGGATTTAGGGCTGAGAATTTTGAACGGAACTGGAATCGGTTACCACCCTCTGACCTTGGACTAAAACCATGTGTTCTGACTCTCTTATTCTTTCTATCTTTCTTCCTATGCTTCTCTCCCTTTCTCTGCCAAGTATGAACCCCAAGCCTAGATAGGACAAAAGTCTGTAGGTTCTTCTGAGCAACTACTGAATAAGCTAAGGTAGTTAAAGAAGCTCTAAATTCTACATGGGAGACGTGCTCATTCAGGGGATCTGCCTGAACGGGCTGAGGTGCTGACTAATTTCTAGTTCTTCTTCCATTAGTCTTTTTAGGAGGCATGTTATGTAACTGGAAGAAAGAAAAGAATTAGACTAAGAGTTTAACTTGATCTCCTGCTCACTTGCTCGATAGGAATACTAAAAGAAGGGAAACTTTTCCTAAAACATCTCATAGCCTCCTGTCCATAAGTGTGGCGCGCTACACACCCATGCACAAGACTCTACAAGATGCGGCTTTCAGACTCCCTAGGAATCTGTTGAACCTGGCTCTGATACCAAGTTTTTAATGCCCCGATAGTACACCCTGGGAGATACATGGTGCTTACGATCTCGAAGGACCACAAGCTAACCCATGACTGATATCTGCTGTGAGCACTGGATAATAATACTGAAATAAATGCAAAATTAGGCTAAAATGCCATAAGGTTCAAAATCTAAAATACTAATAAAAACATCTACAATAACAATCCATAAAACTAAATACTATCTGAAAAATCTAGTTTGAAAGCCTCTAATCTGAACTATCTGAAAGTAGAGTTGATGAGTTGATTGGACAAGCCCCCAACTAACCCTAACTACTGAACTACTGATAAACTAAAATACTGAAATAAAAGCATATCCTCGATAGATAAGGACTCACTACTAAATCTGCAACTGCTGACTGGATTTGTCTAAACGTGGTTGGGAGCCTGAGTGTCCGAACCTATGATATGAGACATCATAGCACAAAGAAAGAGTATGCGGTCAGTACGTGGAATGTACTGGTATGCTAGATGAGGTAAGGCTAAATACAAGGGTTCATATGCATAAATAGTAACTGACTGAATGATATAGAGTAACTAAATATGAGAGTACATGGATAAATGAAACTACTGTAAATACTGAGTATGTAATACTGTGCATATATGTATACTGTAATTGAGCTTTTCTAAATTTAAGTACCAAGTTTTGATAACTGAGTAACTAATATTTGAAGTTATTGATAAATGAATTACTGACACTGAGTGACTGTGTCTAACAATCCTGATTCTGTAGAAATGAACTGAGTTCTAGACTGAAAACTAAGACTGAAACTAAAATTGTAGGAGGTAATCATCTAACCGATATGCCCTTCTCTGAACTGATTGGGGTCCAACCTGTAATACAAGCTGGAAGGGTGCTAATACCATGCCACGGGTACTAACAGTGGAAAACCAGGATGTCAAGCCTAACTGACGGGTGACACCTGGGGGGAGCCAAGCCTAATCTAATGGGTGACCCCTGGGAGGTAGTCAAGCCTAGTCTGATGGGTGAATCCTCATCCTGTGCTGACTATGCAGTTCTAGAGTACAGGGACTACTACTAACGACTCTGACTCTCTGACGGGGAAGTCGTCATCCCTGCACTCGCTCGATGCTAAATCCTACTCCCAACTGAAAGACACTAAATAGAGTATACTGAACTGGACTGTACTGATACTGAGTTTTCTAGGTTTTTCCTAAGTTCTGTAACTGACTGAGTTCTACTGAGTTCTGAAACTGGATGAGAGTACTACTGATTGTGACATGAATGATACTATTTTGTAATTGACATTAGCTCTAGGTAAACAACTAGATTGCCGGGTATTAAATACCCCCAGGACTTGATGGCATAAAAGAAAGACATAACATGATCATAAAGGCATAACAATACTTTTTTGCTAACAATGCTCTCATTTAGACATTTTTTCAAACACTTGATATACATGGACTTGTGCATGAATGGGATCACATAATAACAGGTCATGCTTTCACTAGTCAATTCACACAAGTATTTCATCAAACACTTGTAGGGCATAGGCTTGTACATATACTAACATGTCATGATTTCATCACTTTATTCACATGGGCAATTTAGAAAATACTTGGGGAGCATGGATTATTTACATGATAATGGTCAACATATGTAAGCATGAATACAACATTCAATTTCAATATCAAAGGTTAAGCATGCAATTCATATAACTCACCATATAACTATCTTAATTTCATGGGAACTTATAATTATACATGAATTGGATCCCAATTACTAGCATGAACATGAATACATTCAATTCCAAGTATAAAAATCATAAATCATAAATCTTAAAGTTTTAAAAATGGATTCTTGGACTCTATGGGTGGAAGGGACCCATATATAAACACCTAACATGCCTGAGAGGATTAATCCTTGAAGGTTCTTGGAGAGATTCTTGAGATTGCTTTTGGTTTCTTGAAGTTAGGGTTTTGTATTGTATAGAGAAAGCTCTTGATTTTGGGGAAAATTGAATAATGAATGGGTTAAACTACTTATAGGGCTTTAATCCCATATCTGGACGTAATAAAATCATGGGAAGAGACTAATTTAACCCTGGACAAAACTTTGGATTTTTATCAAAAATTTCCGAAATTACCCCCTGGCGCGACGCGCCACTATCGCGCCAAGCCACTATCGTGCCAAGCCACTGGAAAATGACAATCGGAATGTAGATGGTGGCGCGATGTGGTGGAATCATGTTGCAATACTGGATGGGACCAGGAAGCTTGGCGCAACGTGGTACAATCGTATTGCTTTCCTGGAAATTCACAATTGTGAAAATAAGCTGTGGCGCGAAGCACCGGTATCGCGGTACCTCACTCAAAAATGACAATTGCCATTTTAACAAAATCCGCAATGCGCTATTGTCCTGAACGACGGTGTTTAACGACTGAAACTTAAAATAGCCATAACTTCTTTTTCGATTATTGGATTTAGGCAAATTTTATATCGCTGGAAAGCTAATTCAAATTTCTACACAATGGAAGGCTAGGAATTACAAAATATTAAGTATTTAGAAAAAAATTATATTGGATCACTCATGTACTGAGAGTTAATCTAGTCTAGGTAAATATGGGGTATTACACCTTCGATCCAAAGAACTCAGGTAGGTTTATCCTCATAAAATTCCAAACTCTGGTTGCAACTAAATTACGATTTTGTTGAAGTAGGACTATTGTTGGCTAATTAACTTGCAAATTTGCATTCACATTCTGAGCTATTACTTGAAAAGCAACTCAAAATTCAATATCACAGATATTTTAATTTAGAGGGTCTGTAGGTAGTGGTAGGGTTGGATGATCCCTATTTTTGCATGCGTAAGCTCTGTGATGGGGCATTCTCTTTTATGTGAAAGCATGAATTAGGATAGATAGAGATAAATTCACGATAGATATCATAAAATAAGGGATGTTTTCTAATACATTTCGTAGCCTCTAAATCATAAGTGTGTCTTATTTCATACCCATGATCAAAACTCTACGTATGCAGCTTGTCAGACTCCTTGATAATCTTTAAATCCTTAGGCTCTGATTCCAAGTTTGTACTACCCCAAAGATACCCCTTGGATGTTATATGGTGCTTGGAACTATAAGTTGCCTAAACTAACCCATGATACTTGTTAAGCTTTGAACTCTACTACATAATCTTGAAATATAAGCGGAATTGAAGAAAATTTATAATTAAGGTCAAATAGATGAATAATCAATAACTTCTGAATCTATGAAAAAACTGAAAGTAGCACATAGTCTGACTAGTCTTGACAAGCCTCTAACTAAAACTGAAGAGCCACTAGGACAGACCTCAGCTGACCCAAACTTAAAGCTAAATAACTAAAATAACTGAAACAAGCAATTGGAATCATTATGAACTTGGATCTCAGAATATGAGGACTCACCAACTATTTGAATATAGGAAATGGTGATTATGGATATCTGTGCTGCTGGGGTGAACACCAGATCCTTCATTATAGAATAGTGTAGCACATATACATAATATGGTCAGTACTTCTGGAATGTACTAAGTATGTAAGGGTGAATTCATTAAGTAAAAATAACCATATACCATAACTGAAATCATGCATGCTAAGTGTAGATGGACTCACCTTTATTATGAATAAAACTGGAGATGAAATAACATGAGCATAAATCATAAAACAACATCTGTATAAGGCCTTTGAGTCACTACACTTAGGTTCTAAAATCTTTACTTTTGTTTTCTTTGTGGGAAATTCTCATAACCGAG
The DNA here is from genome assembly GCA_030864215.1 of Capsicum pubescens. Taxonomy (NCBI): domain Eukaryota; kingdom Viridiplantae; phylum Streptophyta; class Magnoliopsida; order Solanales; family Solanaceae; genus Capsicum; species Capsicum pubescens. Next base: position 232,938,760 of record CM061538.1, read on the forward strand.
ATAAACCATGTGAGATAGCATGGATTCCATTGTCATACCTTATTGAGGGGAGTTATGCTACCCTTTCTATCAAAATAGAACCTTAACTTAGAGTGATTACTAACTTGGCCCATTTGGGGCGAGGAGACACTCTCTGCAAGGTCCTTTAAACCTATGGTGGAACAAACTTTTTGAAAAATAGAATGCGCTAAACCCATATTTCCCTCTTGGTGCTAAATACTGCTCCCAAAATATATACTTATATGCTCATACTTATAAAATAAACCTTAAAATAACATATGGTTTTATAAACTGAAAACCAACTATGTTTCTCTTACTTAAATCATACTCATGAGGAAACTTGTGAATTTTGTATCTTACCTGAGATCATAAGATCAAAATTGAAGCTTTAATCATACTGTAATACTTGTAACTTGAACTAACAAGCTTGAACTTCTTGAAATCATTTATCATCTCATAGAAGCTTAGTAACTTATGCTCAAACTTGAAATCATTTATCATCTCATAGAAGCTTCATATAAAAATATCAAACTTGATACTTAAGATCACTTTCGTGGATAAAATATAATAAACATGAAATCATATGCAAAATAATTTTCAATTCATGAGGAAGCATTAAAATCTCAAAGCACGAGAAAAGTGGGTGTAAACCCTAGTAAGCCAATTTCTTCATAATTAATTAAGAATCAAAATTTTGGGGACAAGGATGGAAGAATATCCTTGTTCAAACCCCACAAACCTTTACTTAGTGAATTTCTTGAGAGAAACTTGAATTGAAACCTTAGAAGCTTGAATTTTGGTGAAAAGCTCTTCTTTTGTGTTCTTGAGGAAGAGAAATTGCTTTAATCTTAGTTAGGAGGGTGGGTTTTGCATTTAATACATTTTGAAAGTCATTTAAATTATAAAATGCCAAAAATACCTCGACCCAAATTGAAAAAAATAAAACTGGCTTTTTTTGCACCCTTGGGCATAGCACGCGCTTAGCACAGTATGATAAAAGTGTGGAAACTCTTATTGCAAACCTCACTAGTTTATGCATACGGGTATGCCTCTTATCTGTGGCACACCCTTAATGAGGACCCTTACTATTTTGAGGTCCCAAAAAGTCTCAAAACACATTCCAAAATTTTTGAAACACTTCTTAATGGTCCCTTTTCATTCCTTATCATAATTCACCTCAGAATTCACCATTAAGTACATAGGAAGTACCAAAATAAAATCATAGAAATTTTGAGGTCTAACAACAGATCTTGTAATATGCCTTTAGTGTTTCCTCATTAAAAACCTTACCAGAAAAACTCAATTGTAACATACCCTTGGTTAAGGGAAAAAGAGTACAACAAATATTTTACTCCTCCTGATGGACTTGAATTTCTGAATCCCAATCTTTTGAACCATTTTCTTGAAAGTTGCAGTTGGTAGAGACTTGGTGAATAAATCAATAATATTATCACTTGAACAAATCTGTCGCACATTGATATCACCATTTTCTAAGCTCATGTGTGTAGAATTTTTTTGGCTAAATGTGCTTCATTCTATATCTTTTTATGAATCCTCCCCTTAGTTGTGCTTTGCATGTTGTATTATCTTCATATTAAATCGTAGGCATATTATCACATTCCAAACCACATTTTTCTCGGATGAGATGTATCATTGATCTCAATCACATACATTCTCGAGTTGCTTCTTGAATAACAATTATATTAGCATGATTTGATGAAGTGTCCATGATAGACTACTTTATAGATCTCCAAGATATGGCAGTATCCCCACATATGAACACATAGCTAGTTTAAGACTGAGCTTTGTGTGGGTAAGATAGGTACCTTGCATAAGCATAACCAACAAGATCGGAACTGTAGTTGTTAGAATAAAATAAGCCTAGATTAATAGTCTCTTTTAGATACTACAATATGTGTTTTATCCCATTTGAATGTCTCTTAGTAGGAGCAAAACTATACCTTGCTAAAAAATTAACTGAAAAGGCTATATCAGGCCTTGTAGTGTTAACAAGATACATCAATGCACCAATTGCACTATGATATGGTACTTCAGGACCAAGAATTTACTCATTGTTTTCTTAAGGTCAGAATAAATCCTTATTCATATCAAGTGATTGAACAATCCATAAGAGTATTTAATGAGTGTGCTTCATCCATATAAAATCCTTTTTAACAATTATTTTTGTATAGGCAGATTGATGGACAAATATATCATTTGTCAAATGTTAGATTTACAAAATAAGACATAATTTTGTCCTTCTATGATCTTTCACATCAAATTCCTTCTTTAAATAAGTAATTTTCTTTTGAAGCTCTATTAGAGTTCCAATGAGGTTTATGTCATCAACATAAACAACAAGTACAATAAACTCTGATGTTGTTTTTTTTTATAAAAACACATGGATAAATTGTGTCATTTGTATAACCTTCTTTCGATAAATACTCACTAAGACGGTTATACCACATGCGTCCAGATTGCTTCAAACCAAATAATAATCTTTGTAATCTAGTTGAATATATTTCTTGAGACTTTGAGTTATATGCTTCAAACATTTTACATCCTTTAGGAATTTTCATATATATCTCATTATCAAGTGATCCATAAAGATAGGTTGTAACAATATCCATCAAATGCATTTCAACTCTCACATGGATAGTGATTTAATGAGATAATGTAATATTATTCCATCCATAACTGGTGAGTAAGTCTCTTCATAATTGACGCCAAAGCCTTTGTGAAAATTTTTGTACGACAAGGTGTGCCTTATACCTTTATATTTTATTTTTTCGTTTCTTATTTGCATAAAAATCTATTTATAGCCAACAGGTTTAATACCATTTGGTGTTTGAACTGTAGGTCCAAAAACCTCACGCTTGACAAGTGAATTCAACTCTAATTGAATTATTTCTTACCATTTTGGCCAATCATTTCTTTATTGTCAACGGGTCCGAGCTTCCCATTATTTCCATCCCAACTACAGCTACAAGTGGGGAGACAAGAGTCAGACCAGATCTAAAGCAAATAGGAGTACAGGTGAACAGTTTAAGACACTTACAAGAGGAAAGGAACAACTTTCTGTAGACGATACCTTCCTTTTAGTACCAAAAAACATAGATACAATACTGAAGCCTTCACTTGAATAAAGCAAAGGTCAGAGTCAGAAGTGTACAAGAAGAAATGAAGATGCTTACATACTCATGCAAGCTGGACCAAAATGAACAACAAAGAAAGGGTATTGACCACCCAGAGCTAAACAAGGACAGATCAAAGCTTTAGGAACATAGCAATGGAGAAAGAGGCAGTGAAAGGGAAAGATCAGCTAAGAGGATTAATTTAGAAACCCTACTCTTTCTTAAAAGAGTAACATGGGCCGGATAAACCAAGTGGGTTGGACCTTGTTTATTTGGTCAATTTTGGGGCCACATAGGTTTAAAGTTTACAATTTCCGTACATGTATTCAAAACTCCTTTTAAGTTGATTAATAAAAAGCCAAATTAAACCAAAAAAAAAGAGTAAAAGATTAAAGTTCAAGATCCTCGCTATCTTGCATGAGTTTTTGTTGCAATATTATATACAAAGACATAATTCATTACTATGTTCATTCGATTCAAATTAGTTCCAACATCCCTTGAATTTATGGATAATTCCTCATTTTCTTGAGTCTCAGGCTCATTGATTTCTTCAGGGGTATGAAAGTTGCTCAAATTTTGAACTTTCATATATGAATCTTTCGTAGTTTCATCTTGACCATTTATTCTTTTTTTTCTAGGACTATGATCCTTATGACCCAATGGTCTACCACACTTTGGCGTGCCTCAGACTCATTACCCATGACACTTGTAGATGGTTCTACAAAAAACTCAATTCAAATTGGGACATTCTTTGTAGGTATATGTAATAGTAATCCTTTTCAAATTTGTAAATATGTCAGGTATTTGATTTGCAGTTTCTTGTAGATGAGTAACCTTTTGTATGTCTTACTCATAAACAAAATCACGTGGATCAAGATGAGACAGTGATGAATTTTTCCACAAAATTTCTCTATTGATTTGACTATTTTCTCCCTCTTATTTTGGGAAGAGTGTCTCATCAAATTGACAATTAACAAATCGAGCAGTGAACATATCTCCTGTTAATGGTTTAAGGTAGTGAATAATGGATGGTGATTCAAATCCAACATAAATTTCTAACCTTCTTAGGGGACCCATCCTTGTATGATGTGGTGGTGTAATAAGCACATACACAATATCTCCAAAAATTCTAAGATGAGATATATCAATTTCTTAACCCAAAACCAATTATAACAGATAAAATTTATGTTAATTTATCAATCTGAGTAGTCTGGGAAAAAATGCATTACAACATGCAGAATTGAATGACCCCAAACAGAGGTAGGCAACTTAGTTTTCATAAGCAATAGTCTTGCTATCAATTGAAGACATTTAATGAATAACTCTACAAGACCATTTTGATTGTGTTCATGAGCTACAGGATGTTCAACTTTTATACCAATTGATCAAATAATCATTAAATATTTCAGATGAAAACTCTGCAACAGTGTCTAGGTGAATAGACTTAATCTGATTATCAAAAACTTATTCCCGTAATTGTATTATTTGTGTTAATAATATTATAAATGTAAAATTGTGAGATGAAAATAGGTACACATAAGACCATCTAGAAGAAGAATCTATTAAGACCATGAAATATCTAAACAACCCATTATGTGGGTGAATAGGTCCACAAATATCCCCTTGTGTATGTTCAAAGAACGCAGGGGATTCAATCTCAACCTTAGTTGGTGATGGCCTCACAATTAACTTGCCTTGATAACAAGAGTACAAGAAAATTCATCATTTTAAAGAATCTTCAGGTTCTTTAATAGATGCCCATTTGAATTTTCTATAATTTGTCTTATAACTATAGATCCAGGATGTCCCAATCAATCATGCCAAAGTTCAAAAATGTTTGAATTAGTAAACTTCCAGTTTACAATAGAATGTATCTCAATTGCACTAATCTTTGTCCAATACAAGCCAGAAGATAAAGCAAGGAACTTTACTATAACAATGTCTACCCAGATACATTCTTGGTAATACCAAGATGTTCAAGATTCAACTCATCCATTGTCTTGATATAATAACTGTTTTCATGGATATCTTTAAAACTCAAAAAGTTTCTTCGGGACTTATAAAAAATATAGCATTATTTATGATGAGTTTATCTCTCTTAGGCAAAATTATAGTGATTCCTTTAAAGACTTCAGTTAAATTAGTACTATTAGAAATTGTAGTAACATTTATCTCATCCATACTTAAATAAGAAAAATATTTCTCATTTTTAAATATTGTATGTGTTGTTCCAGAATCAATCATTCAAATGTCTTCATCATTGGATAAGTTTCTTTGAGAATTATTCATATCTTCAAATAGAATAACATACACAAAATAAAATATATAAATCAAATATTTGTATAAAATAAAAGTTATGTAATATAACAATTACTCATAGTTATCTTTTGTTATGCAATTTACAAAAAGATCTATTTAATCAAATAAAACATGTACGTTATTTTATGAAATTGATTTTGATTACATCATTCATTTTTAGATAAAAGAGTCTGTTGTTGAATTGGTAACAAAATAACATCCATCATAACTGTTGACACCAAATTTTGGCTTTTTTTTTAATAAAATTAATTTCTCGATGCTTAGGATTCTTGAATATTTTTCCAAATACATTTTCACTATTTTTAATATTAATAGTTTGAAAATGATATTTTCCTCATCTTTTCTATTATAATACTAATATCACATATTATGAATTTTCTCAGAGGAAAAATAAAATAACAATCTACCTCTCTCTCTCTCATATATATATATATATATATAATACCCCAGGTCTTGGATTCCAAAATCTCTTAATTTTTTGACTTATTGCTCAGGTCATGACTCACATGATGAGTCATCACTCTCCACGAGCCGTATGATGCCACTCATAGTCTAACCAGTAAGAGTGTCCAGAGTTTCTATTGTGGTCACAACTTGGCTCCCATGAGTCGTAGAGTGAGGTCACGAGTCGTAGGGTGGTACTCATGACCAAACCAGTGAGGTGGCCTTAAGTTTTTACCCAGGCTACGATTCATGGTGACAACTTGTGAACAGTGACCACGAGTTAATACCTGACGTGTAGCGACCGACGACAATTTTCTACACGTTTTAAGTGGGGTTACTTTGGTCTTTTCCTTCCACCCCATTATTTTCCACAACTTAAAGCACCCTATAGTTCTTCATTTAGTGAATCATAAATATTATTCTCTTTTTTCAAATTTCCAAAGCAAGGGAAAGGCTAGGGTTTCTAAGGATTAAGAACCTAAGTTTTACTTTGGTATCCAGGCATGTATCTCTTCACAAAATTGATTCTCATACAAACATGTGTTTATTTATTGTCCATGTGGATTTAATTGTTAGTTTTGAATGTGGGTTGAGGGATTTGGAATGGTTATGGTGTAAATTGGTTTTCCATGGTTTTAAATTGGTCATTCATGGTTATTTTCATGGTTTTGAACTTAATATATGCATGGGTATGTGAATTTTAATGAGAACAGGGTTTTCCCAAATTTTATGGTTTAATGGTTTGGAATTAGTTTTACCCTCAACCCAACTTGTGAAATTGATTTTGAACATAAAAATAAACATGGTTTAACTTATTTTAGGAACCTTGCATTTCATAAAAGGTTAATGGAGATTAAAATGGTGTTTAGAAGGCCTTGATTGCCATGGATTGGTTTTCAATTAGAAACTTTGGTGTCAAATTTGGTATTTAGTTTTGGAATGGCATGATGGAATTGGCTTGCAAGCTTAACTTTATTTGATATTGCGATACCAATGGTAAATGCCTAATTAAAAGACTCTTTGGTTAATGGATGGGAATGTGTAAATGGTTTTAATTTAGGCTTAAAGAGGGTTGTGTAGCTTATCACAGAAGGTGGAGGTCCTGAGGGGACCGATACTAGAAATCACATTTGTTGGCGTAGGGGTCTTGGCGACTATGTGCATAGTGCACACTATATATATATATATATATTTATATATATATATATTGTGGAGTGGCTGAGGTCATGGATCTCCAGCCCTTCTTTCGATTTTCCTGGTTTGTGTAGTTAACATACTCCATGACCCTTCAGCAAAGAGAGTTGAACCCATATAGCCTGTGGGTGCCCTTAGGATGGCTAAATCTACACAGTCTAGGTTAATGATTTTAAATTCATGCTTCAACCTTGTTTTCTATCTCAAAATCTTATATATGTGTATATATGAATATGTGTGTGTGGTTTTAGAATGGTTTTGGACTGATTTGATTATGGCATTAATTTATCCCTTCCCTGAGTTACATACTAGTACTTATCCAACTAACCATCCCTGTACACTGCATTATTTTATGCTATAGGGCCCTATGGGTTCTTTGGTTACTTTGTGTAGAGTTAGGTAGTTCTGGTTCGTCCGTTGGTTAGCTTAAAGTGGTGAGCCTCCTTCTTCCGAAAGTCCTGTTACTTCTTGGTTTCATTATGTTATCTTATACTATCACTTTTGGATGTCTTTGGCTATAGTCGGGGGCATGTATCGACCTAGGTTGATGTTCGATTTTGTTAGAGGCTTTTGTGGACAAAGTGTGGGTGGTTACTATTTATTGACTCTTAGTTCCTGTTGAGTTATCTATCTATCTTTCACATTATGTTTGGTTTTCTTCCTCTATTATATTTATTATGCTCAAGTAACTAGGTAAAAGGGGGTCTCCAATTTTAGATGGGCTTGAGATACCCATCGCGACTAGGCCTGGGTCGGGTCATGACAAGTTTGGTATCAGAGCATAGGTTCAGGGTCATTGGGTTTCCAAAAAGTCATGTCGAGTATAGTAACTTTTATGGTTGTGTAGCGCTCCACACTTATAAGGGGGAGTCTACAAGGAATTTAGGAATGTTTCTCTTTCTTGCATCCTATTTTGAGCTACATAGTCTGGTGTCTTGAAATTCCTATAATCCCCGACTTACTCAAATTTCATATCATGCCTCCTCAAAGATTTGATGCTTGCATAAACTCCTCTGGAACCTCTATCCTACCTGAGGTCGATGTGAATGGAACTCACCCTGTCTATAGAGTGCAAACTTGATCTAGGGTCCCTATTCCTAATTGTACTACCCCACATAGAGATCCACCGATTCCTACTAGTCCTCCTTAAGCTTCTCGAGTTGATGATACTCATGCCCTGATGCCTCAGGTGATGTTTATAATATGGAATTTTGGCAGTTAATTCATCTGCTGACTTAGTTAGTAGCATCTCAATCTCTCTAGTCTGATCGTGTTGGTTCAGTTGCTCTTTCTTTTGAGGTCGCTCAAGTTGGCCAGTTCATAAAGTTGAATCCCCTAACCTTTACAGACTCTAAGGTTGAGAAATATTCTCAAGGGTTTGTTGATTAGATGGACAATATATTAGGGTGATGCATGCTACTAATTCTGAGGGTGTGGAGTTTGTTGCATACTAGTTGAAGGATGTAAGGTATGAGAGAATTTAAGAGGTGATGATGTGAAGCCATCTTTATGGGATGAGTTTTTGGGTGCCTTTCTTAATCATTTCATTTCTCAGGAGTTGAGGGAATCTAAGACTGAGGACTTTATGAATTTGAAGCAAGAGAAGATAAGTGTGAAGGAGTATGCCTTGAAATTTCAGTAATTATCTTGTTATGCTCCAGAGTTGGTGTCTTTTATGAGGGCAAAGATGAGAAAAATTGCTTTTGGGTTGTCCTGTGATTTAGTATTAGAGTGTAAGGCTACTATGTTTAATAATGACATTGATATCTCTAGGTTTGTAGTTTATATACAGTAGGTAGAGGATGAAAAAAAGAGATAGGATGAGATGGGGGAGAGGCAAAATAAGAAGTTTAGGTATTCAGAGCAACATAGAGGTCAGCAAGATAATGGAAAAGATGGTAGACAATGACCAAGAAGAAGACTTAGGGAAGTTCTAATTCTTATTCATTGGCTAGTGCTACCTATCCTAATCCATCTAGTGATCATCATTTTTAGACTAGTAGTGGTCCTAAGGAACAGGGCGCCCAGTCTCAGGCTAGTGGAGCTCAGTCAGCCTTACCATATCCTCCTTGTAGATTTTACGAATAGCTTCACCGTGTTTATTGTGATAAGGGGAGGAACTTGTGCTTTAATTGTGGCTAGTCTGGATATATGCAAAGGAACTTTCTTATAGCTAGGGTAGCCATAGGGGCTAATAAGATTTCGGTCGCCACTTGTTCGGTTCTGGTGCCAAAGGGTGCTACTTTTGGTATCGACACTGGCCAGAATCATCTTTATTCTCTTTCTACCCATAAAGAATCTTAGGTGTCTCTTGATATTGTCACCGATACGTTACAACTCCTCTCCCATGATGTGTATTATTTTCTTGATTTGGGTTTTACGTGGCTGTGCATTTTTATTTTAGTCCTAAAAATATTTTAAACCTTTTTCCTATGTCTACTCCTGTGGGTGATTCTGTAGTTTCTAGAAGGATCTATAGAAGTTGTGTGGTGTCTATCTTTCATAGAAATACACTGGTGGATTTAGTAGAACTTGATATAGTAGATTTTAATGTAATCTTGGGGATGGATTGGCTTCATTCGTGTTATGCTTCTCTGGATTATAGGACCCTAAAGGTCAGCTTCTAATTTCCTGATGAACTAGTAACTGAATGGAAGGGAAGTTCCTTAGTGCCTAAATGGAGGTTTATCTCTTATCTTAAAGCCTAGAAGTTAGTCTCTAAGGGGTATCTATATCACCTGGTTCGGTTAAGGATTCTAGTTCTAAAGGCCCCTTTTTGTAACCTATCCTTATTTTAATAAGTTTCCTAAAGTGCTTTTCGAGGATCTTCCTGGCATTTCTTTTGGTAGAGAAATAGACTTTGGGATTAATCTTCTACCTAATACCCTTCCTATATCTATTCCTTATTATAGAATAGCTTTGGATGAATTAAAAAAAACTAAAAGAGCAGTTAAAAGATCTCTTTGAAAAGGGCTTCATTCATCCTAGTGTTTCTCCATGGGGTGTTCTTGTGCTTTTTGTGCGTAAGAAAGATGGCTCTCTTCAAATGTGTATAGATTATCAATAATTGAATAAGGTTACAGTGAAGAATAAGTACCCTATTCCTAGGATTAATGATCTTTTTGACAAACTTCAGGGTGCTAGATGCTTTTCTAAGATTGACCTTTGTTTAAGTTATTATCAGTTGAAGATTAGAGAGATTGATATTCCTAAGACTACTTTTCAAACTCGATATGGTCATTATGAAATTCCTGGTTATGTCATTTAGGTTGACTAATGCTCCGACTGCCTTTATAGATCTTATGAACAGGGTGTTTAGACAGTTTTTGGATATGTTTTTTATAGTGTTTATTTATGATATCTTGGTGTATTCTAACAGTGAGGAAGATCATACCAGTCACCTCCGAATTGTATTGCAGACTCTTAAGGATCAAAGGTTGTATGCTAAATTTTCTAAGTGTGAGTGTTAGTTGAATGTTGTGACTTTTATTTGGCATGTTATTTCTAGTGAGGGGATCAAGGTGGATATCCAAAAAATGGAGATAGTTAATAAATAGCCTAGACCTATGACTTCCACTGACATTCGGAGCTTCTTGGGCTTTACTGGGTATTATAGGAGGTTTGTGGAGAGTTTCTCTTCTATTGTTGCTCCATTAATGAAGTTGACTCAGAAAAGGGTGAAGTTTTTGTGATCTGATGCTTATGAAGGTAGTTTTGAGAAGTTGAAGGATAAATTGACTTTGGCGCCAATTTTGACCTTGCCCGAGGATACTAATAAATTTGTTGTATATTGTGATGCATCTCATATAGGATTGGGTTATTTATTGATGTAGCATGGTAAGGTGGTGGCCTATGCTTCCAGACAGCTTAACGTTCATGAAAGTAATTATCTGACTCATGATTTAGAGTAGTGGTAGTGGTTTTTGCTTTAAAGATCTAGCGTCATTATCTATATGGGGTGCATATAGACATTTATTCAAACCATAAAAGTTTTCGGTATGTGTTTACTCATAAGGAGTTGAATCTCAGGCAGAGACGGTGGCTTGAGTTGCTCAAGGATTATGACATGAGTCTTAACTACCATCCAAGTAAATCTAATGTTGTAGTTGATGCTCTTAACAGGTCATCCATGGGAAGCTTGCCTCACGTGAAGGACGATAAGAGAGGATTGGTGAAGTACATTCACTAGTTGGATAACTAGGGAGATCATCTCTTGGACTCCGATGATGGAGGAGTTATTATTCAAAAGGTGGTTAAATTATCCCTTGGTACGAAAGTGAATGAGAAGAAGGCATTGGATCCTATACTTATGCGGATTAGAAATAATGTAGGTCAGCAAAAGGTTATGGTATTTAAGAATAGGGGAGATGGTATTCTGAGATATCAAGGTAGATTATGTATTCCTGATGTTGATGGGTTGCGAGAAAGGATTTTGGATAAGGCTCGTGAGTCTAGGTATATAGTTCATCCAGGTTCGACAAAGATGTCCATGATTTGAAAGAGATCTATTGGTAAAACAATATAAAGAGATGTGGAAAATTTTGTGGCTAAGTATATGGTCTGTCATCAAGTTAAGGTAGAACATTTGAGGCCTGGTGGTATGTCTCAAGATATAGATTTGCTTAAGTGGAAGTGGGAGATGATCAACATAGATTTTATTATGGATCTTCCAGGATCTCGAAATCAGTATGATTCTATTTGGGTCATTGTGGATAGAATGACTAAGTCAGCTCACTTCTCACTTATGAGGACTAACTATTTGGGAGAGGATTATGCCAAGTTGTTTATTCAAGAGATTGTCAAGTTGCACGGAGTGCCTGTGCCCATCATTTTAGATCGAGGTACGTAGTTTACTTCTTACTTTTGGCATTCATTTTAGAGAGTTTTGGGGACTAACGTGAACCTTATTACCACTTTCCACCCTCAGACGGATGGACACGCAGAATAGACTATTCAAACTTTGGAGAATATGTTAAGGGCCTGTGTGATTGATTTTGGAGATAGTTGGGTTGATCACTTACTTCTCATTGAGTTTGCATACAATAATAGTTATCATTTGGGTATTTAGATAGCTTCTTTTAGGGATATATATGGTAGGAGGAGTAGGTGTCTCATTGAGTGGTTGAGGTTGTGAGACTCGGTTGATTGGTCCTGACTTAGTTCCAAGCCATGGAGAAGGTAAAGGTGATTAGCGAAAAACTTAAGACTGCCTAGAGTTACCAAAAGTCTTGTGCGGATGTGAGGCAAAGGGAGTTGGAGTTTGAGGAAGGTGATTGGGTGTTTTGAAGGTTTCTCCCATGAAGAAAGTGATAAGGTTTGGGAAGAAGGGCAAGCTTAGTCCCTATTATGTTGGTCCATAATAGAATTTGAGGAGAGTTAGGAATGTTGACTGTGAATTGGATTTGCCTACGAGTTTGGCTTCTATTTACCCCATTTTCCATGTTTCCATGTTGAAAAAGTGTGTGGGTGATCCTTCTTTGGTTGTCCCGGTGGAAGATGTTGGTGTTTTAGATTCCTTGTCTTATGAGGAAGTCCCGGTTGAGATTTTAGATAAACAAGTTTGTAGGTTGAGAACTAAGGATGTGGCATCGGTGAAAGTCCTTTGGAGAAAATAAAAGGTGGAAGAGGATACTTGGTAACCTGAGGAAGATATGAAGGAAATATATCCATTGTTGTTTCTCACGTTGGATGACAATATTTAAGGTATGTGTTTCTTCTTTCTTATCGTTCTTCGAGTTTAGTATTGATTCTAGTTGCATTTTGTCGATATTCTTTCTTGTTATCGTACTAATGGGTGCCCTAACTCCTCATTCGGGAGTAATGATCCTGGAGTGGGTGATTAATGTAATACCCCAGGTCTTGGATTCCAAAATCTCTTGATTTTTCAACTTCCTGCTCAGGTCATGACTCATATAACGAGTCGTAGTCACTCGTCACGAGCCATATAATGCTACTCATAGTCCAACCAGTAAGGGTGTCTAAAGTTTCTATTGTGGCCACGACTTGGCCCCCATGAGTCATAGGGTGAGGTCAGAAGTCGAAGGGTGGGACTTGTAACCAAACCAGTGAGATGGCCCTGAGTTTCTACCCAGGATACAAGTTGTGACGATGACTCGTGATCAGTGACCACGAGTAGTTACCTGACCCGTAGCGACTGGCGATAATTTTATGCATATTTTAAGTGGAGCCATTTTGGTCTTTTCCTTTCACCCCATTATTTCCCATGACTTAAAGCATTCTAAAGGACCCCATAATTCTCCATTTACTCAATCATAAACATCATTCTCACTACTCAAACTTCTAAATCAAATGAAAGTCTATGGTTTCTAAAGGCTAAGCACCTAGAGTTCAATTGGTGGTTTTCTCTCCAAATTTCTTCGTATCCAGGCATGTATCTCTTCCCTAAATTGATTCTCATACAAGCACGTGTTTAATTGTTGTCCATGTGGATTTAATTTTGGGTTTTGAATGTGGGTTGAGGGATTTGGAAAGGTTATGGTGAAAATTGGTTTTCCATGGTTTTAAACTGGTCATTAATGGCTATTCTCATGGTTTGGAACTCAATATATACATGGGTATGAGACGTGGAATGGGGAACATGGGTTTTCTCAAATTTTATGGTTTAATGGTTTAGAAATGGCTTTGCCCTCAACCTAACTTGTGAAATTGGTTTTGAATATCGAAATACACATGATTTAACTCACTTTAGGAACCTTGCATTGCATAAAAGGTTAATGGAACTTAAAATGGTTTTTGGAAGTCCTTGGTGGCCATGGATTGGTTTTCAATTGGAAACTTTGGAGTCAAATTTGGATATTTGGTTTTGGAATGGCATAATGGAATTGGCTTACAAGCTTAACTTTATTTGGTATGACGATACCAACGATAAATGTCTAATTAAAAAACTACTTAGTTAATGGATGGAAATGTGTAAATGGTTTTAATTTGGGATTAAAGATGGTTATGTAGCTCATCATAGAAGGTGAAGGTCCTGGGGGGACTGATACTAGAAACCACGCTTGCCAGCATGGGGGTCTTGGTCATCGTGTACATAGTTCACACTATATATATATATTGGAATGACTGGGGTCGTGGATTTCCTGGCCCTTCCTCAAATTTTCCTAGTTCGTGCGGCTAACATGCGCTGGGACCTTTTTAGCAGCAGAAGTTGAACCTATATATCCTGTGGGTGCCCTTAGGACAGTTAGAGCTACACAGTCCAAATAAATGATTTTAAAATTCATGCTTAAACCTTGTTTCCTATCTCGGCATCTTATATACATGTAGATATAAATGTGTGCATATGATCTTGGAATGGTTTTGGACTGATTTGATTATGGCATTATTTTATCTCTTCTCTAAGTTACATGCTAGTGCTCATCCCACTAACAGACCCCAGACACTGCATCATTTCATGATGTAGGGTCATAGGGGTTCTTCGGTTACTTTGTGTAGAGTCAAGTGGTTCTGGTTCGTCCGTTGATTAGCTTGAAGTGGAGAGCCTTCTTCTTTCAGAAGGCCTGTTACTTTTTGGTTTTATTATGTTGTCTAAGAGTATCACTTTTGAATATCTTTGGCTATAGTCGGTGGCATGTCCCAATTTTGGTTGATGTTCGATTTTGTTAGAGGATTTTGTGGACAAAGTGTGTGTAGTTACTGTTTATTGACTCTTAGTTCTTATTGAGTTATATATCAATCTTTCAGATTATGTTTGGGTTGCTTCCGCTATTATATTTATTGTGCTCAGGTGACTAGGTAAAGGGGGTGGTCTCCGGCCCTCGGTGGGCTTGAGATACCTGTCACGACTACGCCCAGGGTCAGGTCGTACCATATACATATATATATATATACATATATATATATATACATACATATATATATATACATATATATAAAAATTATCATTATATTATTATATTTTTTGCAAATTTTCTCTATATTGTTTTATTTATTTACTTTCAAGCTATAGCTAAACATATTCAAAATATAACATACGTACATATTTAAAATTGTACACGTGCGTATACGTACCCATATATGTGAAAATTACACACACACACATATGTATACACCCATACATATATACATAAAATAGGGAAAATTAATTAGGACGAAAGAAGCGTTGATATATTAATTAAGTGAAAATAATTGGAGAAATAAGATTTTTTTTTGCATTTGGGTCAAATCTTCAATTCTTTTAGCCTATAATTACAACCCATTGATCTAGTTTCAGCACCTCCCCCCCCCCCACCACCACCACCCGTGCGCCAAATATCAGCCAATTATAGTCCCAATTGAACATTGACCCGGCCCAAACCCTAATTAACCCCTTCATTTTTATCCTCTCTCAATCTCCCATTTGTTTCCAACCAGACATCAACTAAGAAACGCCAGTCTCACGTATTTTTCCTCTCCACCAACGATGGAAGCTTCTAGACCACGGATAATGGAAAATCCAATGGTTTTCAACTTTCACCTCCACTTTTCCATCAGCTCCTCCATCAACTTTACATCAAATCAATAATTTTTTAGCTCATATCAGACCCCAAAAGATGTCCACCGCCACTGTTGAAGGTGAAGAACAAGAAGGACCACTGGATTTGAAATTGCTTCCCCCTTCATCCAATGGGTCTGAATGTAAGACCTCCAAATCATATTTTTCCCCTCTTACATCAACCTATAAAGGTAAAACAAAACCAGTATTTCTCTTCTACAAATTTTCTCTATCATTTGGGTTTTTTTCAAGAATTCAAAATTTGAATTCTTGAGGCCTGAGAACCATTGTAGCCCTCAAATTTGGCCATAAAAGGAGCCTTTGGGCTCCCATTTTGATCATCGGTAATCACCAAGAGAATTTATCATAAAATAGCATTAAAGATCGTCGAATTCATGCCATTATCTCCTTCTTAATTTCTTGCTCCCTTTTCGAGTTCAAGCGATGAGGAAGCCCTAGTTTACTGATCCAAAAAAAGAAGCGCCTTGAGGTCTCATGACTTACTCCATCTCTGTCCAAATCCGAAAAGCGAACAATAATAGCATTACATATTTCCGTCTGGCAGTCTAGTGTCTTTCCTTTTTGCTAGCATTATTATTCCTTTGTAGATACTTGTTATTTTTTTTATTTAACATTTCACACATCATTGTTTAAAATTTGAGTTTTATATATTCTTATTTGAATTAGTGTGAACTTAAATTTTATAGCGAAATTCAATTGTTCCCTTCTCACCCATTAGATTTTATATTTAGCATAATCGTTGGTCTTAAGTGTTTAATTTATTCCATTAAAAGACTAACATTCGGTAGGTAAAAACATACCTTTTAGATTAAATGGTCGAGTTGTTAGAATCCTTAAATGCTTCTTTAATATAGAATAGTAACCTATCTTTAGAATCGAGTTAGTTTCTCACTAATTAGTAATATCGGATTAACCAAAATATAGATTTTGCGGTAGGCAAATTTATCATCGCTAGAGTCAGAAATCGACTTCAATTATTTTGATTATGATAAATAAATTTTATTTTTCTTTAATTTCAAATAAAATATGAAAACTTAGCCAAACCAACTTCACAAGGCCTTTTTTAGGATTTCAAATGACAAGAAAAAATATTTTATTTATTTATTTTTAGCCATATAGTAATAAATACTAAATTCTCAAGTTATTGTAGATTTAAAGAACTATATAATTTAGCTATTCATTTAGTATAGGATAATTAATATATTTTTATAAATTTTTATTTAAAAATAAAGAGGCAAAAGTGTCATTTTTTTAGAATAAAGAAAAATGTGAAGTTCTTAACAAAATTAACTTTTTTAATTATTGAAAGCTTTGTATATCATTTAAAACAAATAATTTTAAATAACTCTATCTTTTGACACTATAAGGTTGCATTCTTTTTTAAGAGTTATCTCTGATAATTTTTGAAAAGTGGGTGAATTCATAGTTCATGGCGCGGGCCATCTAAGTTTGCCTGGTTAACCGTAACTAGCGGATCATTTAGTGTGCTTAAATCCTTCACTTTAGGATAATTAGAATCATTGCCTAGAATCATTGAGTTAAGTAGACCTAAAAAATGAAGTCTTTATTTGTTTTAATCACTTGGCTTATAATAAGTGTCTTAATTCACCACAGAATTAATTAGGTGTCAACTTCCTTAAATTATTTAGAGATTTCCAATATGTTGTACCTCGGTTTGACCCATGTTAAAAGGGGGTATAACAATAACTAAAATAAATATTAAAATAATATTTAACCAAAATGAGTTCATTTTACTAATGAACTTACAATAATATGACTAATAAAAAATATACTAATTAATATACTAGTACTTATGTAAACGACTTCTATTACATGATCTTTAGCTAACTAATTACTACTATTACCAAAAATAAATAGACTTGTATATTATTCCATAGACACAGAACCATAACTAATCACGTGATTTATCTTTCCTTCTGGGTGCTCAAACAAATCTGCTACATCCAAGTGTGCGATGTCAACATGATTTTCAGAGACAAAATTAGCTACAAGATTTTTTTCTTTCTTATTTTGTGATGGTTGGTAAATCTCAACCAAGTTTTTGGGAGAACGCCAGTCACGTGCATAGTGTCCATTTGCACCATATCATAAAGAAACACATGGTCTAACCACTTCATGTTTCTCAGCCTTTCCTTGTTTCTTTTGACGATGTCCTTTTTCTAAATGATTAACACCAAAAACATGATTTCTTTCTTAACCATAATCATGACCCCGACTACGTCCACGTCCACGTCCAGACCAGGTCCGCGACCGTTTCCACGCATAGCATGGTGGGTGTATACCTCATTCACTTTTGGAAATGGTGCTGATCCAGTAGGTCAATTTTAATGATTTTTCATTAACAAATTATTATTTTGTTCAGTCAGAAGAAGATATGAACTCAGTTCGAAATACTTCTTGAAACTTTTCTCTCGATATTGTTGCTGTAAAGCACATTCGAGGCATGGAAGGTAGAGAGTATCTGGTCCATCATATCAACATCAGTAATAGTCTCTCCGCATAGTTTTAACTGAGAAAAAATTTTGGACATGACAAAATTGTACTCATGAACAGACTTATAGTCTTGAAACCTCAGATGCATCCAATCAGATCATGTTTTTTTATGGATAACCATATTTAGGTGGTCATACCTTTCTTTCAGGCTATTCCACCAAACAAATGGATAATTAACAGTGAATATTCAATTTTGAATTTTTTTTCAATATGATGATGCAATAATATCATAGCCTTAGCACGATCTTTTTTTTATGCTTTATTTTTAGTTTTATTAGCGTCTCCAAGACCCATAGCATCTAAATGAATTTCAGTGTCCAATACCCATGAAAGATAGTTCTTTCCCGAGCTATGAAGAGCAACGAACTCAGGTCTTATAAGATTAGACATACTAAAGGAAAGAGAAAGTAATACCTTAGTCTTCAAATTGTGATACGGTGGAGTGTCGTGCTGATAACGTGTTGTATAAATAAAGGTAAAATATCAATGTCAAACTTAAATATGGGAGAGAACTTTCGGAAATTTTAGTAGTACTTTTGTTTTACTAATTTGATATACCTATAAAAATGTACAAAAGGGTGGTTATTTATAGACCACCAAACTTACTTTCTAAGGTTGCTACGTTTGACATCAAGTTGGCGATTTGACCAACTGTCTTAGGTATTCAAATCCAAATTGAACAAGTTACTTTGATCTTCAAATCCAACTTGAATAAGTAATTCTTGGTGTTCAAATTCAATTTGATTACTAACTATTATCTCTAATTAATGATATTTTACACGTATATATGTCATATTACATCAATATTACATAACATTTTTTCTCTTTTTTGATTTTTATTTTTTATTTTCTCTTTTTTAAAAAGTTTTTTTAACCCTTACTTTTTTTTCTTTTTCTTCTCTCAATTCCTATTATTTTTTTTTGTTTTATCTTTTTCTTTTTTTCTCAACTTTTATTTCTTTCTTTTTTCTCCTCTCGACTTTCATATTTTTTCTCTTTATTATTTTCTTTGATTTTTATTTTTTTTAATTTTTTTTGTTTATTTTTTTATTTATGAGATGTTCTATAAATCTAGTCTTAGAGGTAAGACATAGCCCACCGTCTTTCAAACAACAAGTTCCATCTCATAGGCAAGAGTTCATACTACCACATTGTGTTTTTAGTTATGAGATATTCCATAACTCTTTCCTTAAAGGCAAGACTTAGACGATGGACTTTTAAACAATAAGTACACCCTATGCGTAAGAGTTGACACTGGCACATTGTGTCTTGATTTGTGAGATATTCTCTAACTCTTGTATTAGAGGCAAGACTAAGCCCAAGGACTTTTAAACAAGTTACACCCCATGGGCAAGAGTTGACAATACCACATTGTGTCTTGATTAATGAAATATTCTATAATTCTTGCCTTAGAGTGAAGACTTAGCCTAAGAATTTTCAAACAACAAGTTACGCTCCATGGAAAAGAGTTGACACTACGACTTTGTGTCTTGATTCATGAGATGTTCTATAACTCTTGCGTTAGAGGCAAGACTTGGCTCAAGATTTTCAAACAACAAATTATGCCCCACGAACAAGACTTGACATTACCACATTGTGTCTTAATTTATGAGATGTTCTATAACTCTTGCCTTAGAAACAGAACTTATCCCAAAGGACGTTCAAATAATAAGTCACACGCTTAAATTTACTTTAAGTTCAAAGAAAGAATAACTTCTTTGTGGGTTATCCAACTTTTTGTTCATTAGCAAGATATAATAAAAGTTAAGAAAAAAGAAAACAAAGAGAAAAGAAAAAGAATATTGAGAAAAAAAAAAAGAGAAGGAAAAAATAAAGGTTAAGAAAAAAGAAAAAGAAAAGAATAGAAAAAAATAAAGATTGAGAAAAATAAAAGAACAAAAATAAGGTTTGTCAAAAAAAACTGATAAAAGACAAAAACAAAAAATAAAAGAAAATAAGGGTTGAGACAAATGAATAAAAAAAAAATGAAAAATAAATAATGTTTGAGGGAAGATAGAAAAAATGAAAGAAAAAAAAAGAAAAAGAAAGGTTAGACAAATGAATTAAAACAAGAAAGTAAAAATCAAGGAAAAATAAAAAGCAAGGAAAAAAAAGAAATAAATTAGAAGTTGAGATAAAGGAACATGGAAAGTGAAAAAACATTTCAGATGTAGACGGAAAAAAATGTACTTGTTCTATACATAAAAGGGAACGAAGACTAGTCTTTAAAGACATTTCTTATGGAGGACAAAAAAGTAATGCCACCAACCATATGGGTCATCCCATATAATTTCCTATATATTTAGCGGTAGATGAATCATACTTGAACCATTATTTTTCCTATTGGTCACCCTATGTCCTTTTACCCATTTCCCCAACTTAATTAGGGGAAAATTAGTACCAAAGTGTGATAGTAGGGTATAGTTGGATGAATACTTTAAGGGAGGGTATATTTACCATTTTAACTAGAGAATGGATATATTTAACTCTTTTATATTTTTTTTTAATTTTTACTTATTTATTTGTCTATTATAAGAAAAATGAGTCAATATATCCCTCAACTTTATGATTTAGGGTGGATATTTTATGGGGTAAAATGGCCTCGATAGGATTGGATCGACATTGTGTAGAAATGGAACCAACCCACAATAGGTATTTCAAAGGAAAAATTGAGATAAAAGAATGTCCACTTCATCGGAAGTGCAATAGGTTGAGGCTAACAATGATGGATACTATGAAATAAAGCACAGACAGAAGGACAATGTGTCAAAGCTTTTAGGTGCATAAGCTACCCTTGGTTGAATAGCGACAGACACGTGATATTGGGCAGCCATACTCAAATCTCTCAATATCAAATGGCCATCGTCCATTGGTTTCTTTACTGTAGGATTAAAGTGGCACTCTCCCATTGGCCGAAAGCAATCTTTGTACCTCATAAATAGGCACCTCCTCCCATTGTAAAGGGTATTTGAATTTTCTCCTCTCCATTCTCAAGCAATCATATTCTCTAGCTTTATTCTTACTTTTGTCTATTACTTTAGTTGTGTATTACTGCTTTCTTACTATTATGTTCACTCACTAAGCATTTGAAACGAAACCCCTTTGTAGCTAACGTGTTATAGCCTATGTCGCCATTCAAATTTGTTCCCAGAATCTATTTTTGCTTAATGATTAACTTGTTTACTTTTTTTATTCACTGTCTTGCAAATTCGTGCTACTAAAAAGAAGCTAGATTGTAGCATATGCACTTGACTCACAAAAATAGTTAGTAAGTAGTTTGACGTCCACCTTGGGGCCAAATTAACGATGTGGATTTTAGATTTTCTTTTCTGCCATTTTCATTCTATGCTTTACCTTGCAGGAAAGTAGGTCGACCGATGATAACAACGACCCCATGAAAAATAACTCTCTCCAACAGACACTAGTAACTGAGCAAATGAACCCCTCAGGTTCAGTAGGAAGGAATACTCTTGACGATGAGAAAACACCTTTTGCCCTAAATATGTTGAATGTAAAGATGCAAAAAAGACAGAAAGAACATGTAGAGGATGAGCTAGATGCATGCAACTTGAAGAGTTTGTAAAGACTCTTGAAGGATTTTGCTGCGTATTACAAGGAGACGATGGCTCGAAAGGAGGCAAAAGAAAAAAGGATGGACGAACTATAGGGTGGCGCAACCTAGGTCACCCTAGAACAAAAGAGAAGACTCGAACGATTAGAGCATGAGGATAGGGTGGAAGAAATAATGATGGTGGATGATGAGGCTAGGCTTAAAAACGTGGCCCAATTGACGTCTATACAGGAGTTTTTAAGGAAAGAAATGAATGCCCAATATTACAAGATTCAGTATCAGATGAACCACATAATAGGAGCCCTACCCTTAGTAAAAGGACCATACTCCAAAAGTTACGGTAAGGTACCCTACACTATCGTTGCAATAATAACGCCCATTTTGAAGAATGCTTGATATCTCAAAGTATGACAGAAACTCGAACCCACAAAAGCATTTACTATTCTTTACCATGGCAGTCAGTGGAAATAATTTGACTAAGGAGGGGGATGAGTCAGTCATAGTAAAGACGTTCAGAGAATTTTTCTCAGGGGGAGCCTTGGTATGGTATTCTTGTCAAGACCCGAACCAGGGTCTGTCCATGATGGGTATCTCAAATCCAATAAGGACTAGAGACCATCCCCTGAACCTAATCAAATAGAACACCATACCCCCAATTACAGATGAATTCCAAAAATATAACAAGATAACACAAGATAAGCTCAAAGAATTGAAGACAAATCTATAACCGAAAACTAGTGACCAACCAAAAACAACCAACCAACATCACCCAAGTCCACAGTAATATTCGCAAAATCTTCTAACAAAACCAAAATCAAATAAATATTGGGACATGCCCCCGACTCTGAAAAAGATGATGACCATGATAATGTTAATGATAAGGTAAACTCTTCAGTTCTTGTCTATAAAAGTAGACCGAAGAAATAACCAAGTATTTTGGAGTATGGAAGCTCACCACTTCACCACCAATGACCTACGAACCGAGCCGATCCACCTAACACTGTGCAGGAAAGGTAAAAGTATCTTTGGTGCCTGCATCGCATGGGGATACATCGTTCGAAGATGGTTAGTGGGTTGATCACTAGCATGTAACTCAGTGCAAAGGGATAAAATAATGTCATTAACAATATTTTCAAAACCATTCAACCTAGTTCGTATAATCATATATATGTACATATAAACATGTCAAGTCGAGAAGGGAACAAGGCTTAGCATGAAGTAAAACGTTATCCTGGACCATGTAACTCAACCACATCAAAACCTACATTCAAATCCATACAATTTAAACCATGTAAAATACATGTTTTTCATAAATTAAGAATTAGGGAAGAGTAACATGCCTGAAATACCAAAGCTTATGGAGACAAATCAACCCTTGAGAGCTCCAATTGATAAATATCTGGGAAACCCTAAGTATCTTGCTTGAGATAATTTAGATAGAAAAGAGTGCTTTTGATTGTGTTATGGATGAGAAATAACCTCTTAAAGTGTTTTATGGTTATGGGGCCTAAGTTAGGAAATAGGGAATTGACCAGAATACCCTTAATAAAAAGACTGAATAATCACACCTAGTCGCTACGGCTTTTCTAACGACTCATTACAACTCATTATGACTCACTTCTTCTAGTCATAGTCAAGACAGTATCCCTAGGCACCCCCCACTGGTATGGCTAAGAGTCATACCTTTTGACTCGTAACCAGTCCCGACGACTCGCATGCACCACCCGTTATCAAGATAGAAACTTTTGAGGCATACACTGATCACCTTATGACTACTACTAACGACTCATCACGGGACCTTACGACTCATAAGGCCCTAGTCATAGTCATAGAAGAAAATCCTGGCCAACTTACAGGCCAGGCTATGATGGATCCTACGACTCATCAAGACACCCTACGACTCATAGTGGGGATAAAATTTCAATATATAAATTCAAGGACCAAAAATATAGGGTATTACATTATCTCCCCTTAGAATCATTCGTCCTCGAATGAAGAGATAAGATATCTCATAGAACGATTTAACACATAACACACCTACTCTTAGCTTTAACAAAGACAAAAAACAAAGAGATTAAGGAATTCATAATTTTCTTTAACAAAGCTAGAAAACAAAGATACTAAGGAATACACATTCCTCTCACCGGGACTTCCTCGCAAGACAAAGAATCTGAGACACCCACACTTTACAAAGGAACAACTAGGGAAGGATCACCTATGCATTTCCTCAATATTGAGATATGAAAGACTGGGTGGATAGAACCCAAGCTTGAAGGCAATTTTAACTCATAAGCCTACAGTATGAACCAATATAACCAGGTCTGAGATTCCCTTTCTTTCCAAACTGCATCACTCCCTTCATAGGAGACACCTTCAAGAACACCAAATCTTTCATATCAAACTTAAAATCCCTTCGCCTCATATCCTCATAGGACTTTTGGTGACTTTGGGTAGTCTTAAGCCTATACCGAATCACATTCAACTTCTCCATAGCTTGGTGAACCAAGTCGGTACCATACAACCTATTCTCGCCAACCTCAAACCACCCAATAGAAGACCTACATCTCCTATCATACAAAGCTTCAAACAGAGCCATCCCAATAGACGAGTGATAACTATTATTAAATACAAACTCAATAAGAGGTAAGTAGTCAACCCAACTAGCATAAAAATTAATCACTCAAAACCTAAGCATATCCTCCAAAGTCTGAATTATCCTTTTTGCTTGTCCATTTGTCTGAGGGTAGAAAGAAATGCTAAGGTTCACCTTAGTCCCAAAACCTCTCTGAAAGGAATGCCAAAAGTGGTATAAGAACTGAGTACCTCGATCAGATATGATGGAAACTGGAGAACCATTCAACTTCACAATCTCCTCAATGAATAGCTTAGTGTAATCTTTCACTGAATAATTAGTCTTCACTGGAAAAAAGTGAGCAAACTTAGTCATCCTATCCACGATGACCCAAATGGAATTGCACTAATGGCGAGACCGCAGAAAACCAGTAATGAAATCCATATAAACCACTTCATATTTCAACATGGGTAACTCAACCTCTTAAGATAAACTACTAAGCCTCAAGTGCTACACCTTTCCTTGTTGATAAACCATGCACTTAGCCACAAAATTGGCCACATCCCTCTTCAGATTATTCCACCAATAAATTTCCTTCAAATCATGGTACATCTTCATTGAACCTGGATGAACAGTGTACCTTGACTCATCAGTTTCATCCAAGATCCTCTCACGAAGCCCATCAACATCGGGAACACACAAAATACCTTAGTATCTCAAGATACCATCACCATCAATCTCAAAGGCCATCACCTTCTAGTGACCCACATCAACCTTGATCCGCATTAAGATAGGACCAAAAACCCATTTTTGTTTCACCTTGGCATAAAGAGATGACTTTCCCACCTTATGTACCAATACACCACCATCTACAAAGTCCAAGAGACCAACCCCAAGGCTAGCCAAATGGTGAATATCCTTTCCCAAATCTTGCTTTTCCTCATTAACATGGGATAAGCTCCCCATGGATAACCTGCTAAGAGCGTCAGCAACCATATTAGCTTTACCTAGATGATAATAAAGACTCATATTGTAGTCCTTGAGAAACTCAAGTCATCTCCTCTGCATAAGATTCAAATCCTACTAAGTGAATGCATATTGCAAAATTTCATGATCTGAGAAGATGTCAACATGAACCCCATACAAATAGTGATGCCAAATCTTCAAAGCAAAGACCACAACCAATAAATCCAAATCATGCGTCAGATAGATTTTCTCGAGCACCTTCAACTGCCTAGTAGCATAAGAAACCACTTTACCATGCTTCTTCAACACACAACCTAGTACCACTTGGGACACATCACAATAAACAACAAAATAATCAGTACCCTTGGGTAAGATCAAAATCGGAGTTGAAGTAAACTTATCTTTCAATTTCTCAAAACTACCTTTAAAAGTATCTGACTAATATAAATTTCATCTTCTTCTGAGTCAACTTAGTCAATGGGGCAGCACTAAAAGAGAAACTTAACACAAACCTCCTATAATAACCTTCTAAACCTAAGAAGCTTTGAATATCAGTTGGAGTCATAGGTTTAGGCCACTTCTTAACCACCGCAACTTTCTGTGGATCCACCATAATCTATTCACTTGAACCAACATGACCCAGATAGGTTATATTTTTTAACTAGAACTCACATTTATAGAACTTTGCATACAATCACTACTCTTTCAAGGTTTGCAACACAAGACGAAGGTGATCGGCATGATCCACCTCACTCTTAGAATGCACCAAAATATCATCAATAAAGACAATTACAAATAAATCCAACAACTAACGGAATACATGATTCATAAGATCCATGAATGACGTCTTGGCATTAGTCAAAAGGCGTTAGTCAAATTGAAAGACATGACCAAAAACTCAAAATGACCATACCGGGTTCGAAAAAAAGTCTTAGGGATATCCACTTCCTAATCTTCAATTGATAATACCCAGACCGAAGATCAATCTTACAAAAGTACTTAGCTCCCTGAAGCTGGTTAAACGGGTCATCAATCCTAGAAAGCGGATACTTATTCTTCACAGTCACCTTATTCAACTGGCGGTAGTCTATACACATCCGAAGGGACCCATCTTTCTTACGCATGAAAGGAACCAGAGCACCCTACGGAGAAACACTAGGGTGGATAAAACCTTTATCTAGAAGATTCTTCAACTGCTCTTTAAGTTCTTTCAACTCAGCTAGAGTCATTCTATAAGGAGGGATAGAAATAGGACGAGTGTTCGAAATAAGATCAATCTCAAAATTGATTTCTCTATCGGGAGAAACACTGGGAAAATCATTAGGAAATATTTTAAGAAACTCACAGACCATAGGGACCGATTGCAAAGAAGGACCCTCGGATCTACAATCCTTAACATGCACTAAATGGTAGAGACACCTCTTGGAAACTAATTTTTGAGCTCTAATATAATAAATAAACCTTCCCTTAGGAACTAAGGAACTACCTTCCCACTCAAGTATTAGCTTATTTGGGAATCAAAAATTGACCATTTGGGTCCGAAAATCAAGAGACTCATGGCATGAGTGCAACTAATCCATCCTCAAAATTACATTAAAGACTAACATGTCTAGTTTAATAAGGTCCACTAATATCTCCTTACCACAAATGGATACCACACAACCCTTGTTGACTTTTCTAGCCATAATTGAGTAACCCACTAAGGTAGACACATAAAAGAGATCATGAATACACTCAGGGTCAAAACCAAAATGAATAGCCATATAAGGGGTCACATAAGAGAGTAGACCCGGGATACAACACCAAAGAAGAGTTTTAGCGTACCTATAATAACATCAAGAGATGCTTTGAAATCTTGATGGGTGGCAAGAGCATACTGATATTTTTGACTAGTGCCTAAGCAAGAAGTAGCACCCTTTGGTGTGGGAGCAGAAGAAGCAGTAATCAGGACCTTATTAGCCCCCGTAGCAACATAGCCTGAAGGATAATTCCTATGAATATGGCCAGGATGACCATATATGAAACACTTATTCCTCTCCTCATCATAATATCTAAGATACACCTAACCACAAAAATAACAAGAAGGATAAGATGGAGCCGATTGAGCCCCACTGACCTGAGATTGGGCACCTTGTGCCTTAAATCCACTATTTTTTTAGAAACTACAATAACCAGACGACTTAAGATATGGATCACTAGTCGTAGAATGTAAACCATAATTTCCCCACTTCTTATTAGACCACTACTTGTCATTCTTGCCACTATTTTATTGGCCGCTAGACTGCTCAAAAAACAAAGATTTCTTACTTTTTCTTTCCCCAATATCTGCCTATTTTTTCTTCTCATCCTCCACTTACTGCATATATACCACAAGCCTCTAAGTGTCCATGCCATTATTCAGCAAAGCGGCCTTACACTCAAACACTAAGTCTCGAAACAAGCCCAAAGCAAATTTTCTCATCCTATCCCTCATATTAAACACTAGCTTAGGACCATAATAGGACAAAATATAATAATTCAAGGTATACTCCTTCACAGACATCTTTCTTTGCTTCAAATTCACGAACTTCTCAGCCTTTGCCTCTCTCAACACCTAAGGAAAGAAGCGGTCAAGAAAAGCATGAACTTGCATTGCTTTAAGGCATACTCCTTCACAGATATCTTATTTTTCTTCAAATTCACAAACATCTCAGCCTTTGACTCCCTCAACTCCTGAGGAAAGAAGCGGTAAGGAAAAGCACCAGATAAATCCTCTCATAAAACCATCTCCATATTATCTCCCCTAGAATTGGGTTTGCCTACGATTTTGGCTTCTATTTACCCCATTTTCCATGTTTCCATGTTGAAAAAATATGTGGGTGATCCTTCTTTGGTTGTCTCGGTGGAAGATGTTGGTGTTTTAGATGACTTGTCTTATAAGGAAGTCCCGATTGAGATTTTAGATAAACAAGTTTGTAGGTTGAGAACTAAGGTTGTGGGCATCTGTGAAAGTCCTTTGGAGAAACTAAAAGGTGGAAGAGGATACTTGGTAAGCTGAGGAAGATATAAAGGAAAAATATCCATTATTGTTTCTCACATTGGATGACAATATTTAAGGTATGTGTTTCTTCTTTCTTATCGTTCTTCGAGTTTAGTATTGATTCTAGTTGCATTTTGTCGATATTCTTTCTTGTTATCGTACTAATGGGTGCCCTAACTTCTCATTTGGGAGTAATGATCCTGGAGTGGGTGATTAATGTAATACCCCAGGTCTTGGATTCCAAAATCTCTTGGTTTTTCAACTTCCTGATCAGGTCACGACTCATATAACGAGTCGTAGTCACTCGTCACGAGCCATATAATGCTACTCATAGTCCAACCAGTAAGGGTGTCTAAAGTTTCTATTGTGGCCACGACTTGGCCCCCATGAGTCATAGGGTGAGGTCAGAAGTCGAAGGGTGGGAATTGTAACCAAACCAATGATATGGCCCTGAGTTTCTACCCAGGATACAAGTTGTGACGATGACTCGTGATCAGTGACCACGAGTAGTTACCTGACCCGTAGCGACTAGCGATAGTTTTATGCATATTTTAAGTGGAGCCATTTTGGTCTTTTCCTTTCACCCCATTATTTCCCATGACTTAAAGCATTCTAAAGGACCCCATAATTCTCCTTTTACTCAATCATAAACATCATTCTCACTTCTCAAACTTCTAAATCAAATGAAAGTCTATGGTTTCTAAAGGCTAAGCACCTAGAGTTCAATTGGTGGTTTTCTCTCCAAATTTCTTCGTATCCAGGCATGTATCTCTTCCCTAAATTGATTCTCACTTAAGGAACCTTGCATTTCATAAAAGGTTAATGGAACTTAAAATGGTTTTTGGAAGTCCTTGGTGGCCATGGATTGGTTTTCAATTGGAAACTTTGGAATCAAATTTTGATATTTGGTTTTGGAATGGCATAATGGAATTGGCTTGCAAGCTTAGCTTTATTTGGTATAACGATACCAACGATAAATGTCTAATTAAAAAACTACTTAGTTAATGGATGGAAATGTGCAAATGGTTTTAATTTGGGCTTAAAGAGGGTTATGTAGCTTGCCATGGAAGGTGAAGGTCCTGGGGGGACTGATACTAGAAACCACGTTTGCCAGCGCGGGGGTCTTAGTCATTGTGTGCATAGTTCACACTATATATATATTTTGGAAAGGCTAGGGTCGTGGATTTCCTGGCCCTTCCTCGAATTTTCCTAGTTCGTGCGGCTAACACGCGCTGGGACCTTTTTAGCAGCAGAAGTTGAACCTATATATCTTGTGGGTGCCCTTAAGACAATTAGAGCTACACAGTCTAAATTAATGATTTTAAAATTCATGCTTAAACCTTGTTTCCTTTCTCGGCATCTTATATACATGTATATATGAATGTGTGCATATGGTCTTGGAATGGTTTTGGACTGATTTGATTATGGAACTATTTCATCTCTTCCCTAAGTTACATGTTAGTGCTCATCCCACTAACAGTCCTCAGACGCTGCATCATTTCATAATGTAGGGTCCTAGGGTTTCTTCAATTACTTTGTGTAGAGTTAAGTGGTTATGGTTCGTCCGTTGATTAGCTTGAAGTGGTGAGCCTCCTTCTTCCAGAAGGCCTATTACTTTTTGGTTTTATTATGCTGTATAAGAGTATCACTTTTGAATTCCTTTGGCTATAGTCGGTGGCATGTACCGACCTTAGTTGATGTTCGGTTTTGTTAGAGGATTTTGTGGACAAAGTGTGGGTAGTTACTGTTTATTGACTCTTAGTTCCTATTGAGTTATCTATCTTTCAGATTATGTTTGGGTTGCTTCCGCTATTATATTTATTGTGCTCAGGTAACTAGGTAAAGGGGGTGATCTCCGGCCCTCGGTGGGCTTGAGATACCCGTCGCGACTAGGACTAGGGTCGGGTCACGCCATATACATACATACATATATATATATACATATATATATATATACATATATATATATATATAAAAATAAATTATCATTATATTATTATATTTTTTGCAAATTTTCTCTATATTTTTTATTTATTTACCTTCAAGCTATAGCTAAACATATTCAAAATATAACATATGTACATATTTAAAATCGTACACGAGGGTATACGTACTCATATATGTGAAAATTACACACACACGTGCATATATATACACACACATACATATATACGTACAATAGGGAAAATTAATTAGGACGAAAGAAGCGTCGATATATTAATTAAGTGAAAATAATTGGAGAAATAAGTTGTTGTTTTTTTTGCATTTGGGTCAAATCTTCAATTCTTTTAGCCTAAAATTACAACCCATCGATCTAATTACAGCACCTTCCCCCCCCCCCCAAAATCTCAGCCAATTATAGTCCCAATTGAACATTGACCCGGCCCAAACCCTAATTAACCCCTTCATTTTTATCCTCTCTCAATCTCCCATTTGTTTCCAACTAGACATCAACTAAGAAACGTCAGTCTCTCCTCTTTTTCCTCACCGCCAGCGACGGAAGTTGCTAGACCACGAATAATAGAAAATCCAATGGTTTTCAACCTTCTCCTCCACTTTTCCATCAGCTACTCCATCAACTTTACATCATATCAATAATTTTTTTGCTCATATCAGACCCCAAAATATGTCCACCACCACTGCTGAAGGTGGTGAAGAACAAGAAGGACCACTGGATTTGAAATTGCTTCCCCCTTCATCCAATGGGTTTGAATGTAAAACTTCCAAATCATATTTTTCCCCTCTTACATCAACCTGTAAAGGTAAAACAAAACCAGTATTTCTCTTCCATAAATTTTCTCTATCATTTGGGTTTTTTTCATGAATTCAAAATTTGAATTCTTGAGGCCTGAGAATCATTGTAGCCCTCAAATTTGGCCATAAAAGGAGCCTTTGGGCTCCCATTTTGATCATCGGTAATCACCAAAAGAATTTATCAAAAATAGCATTAAAGATCGTTGAATTCATGCCATTATCTCCTTCTTAATTTCTTGCTCCCTTTTCGAGTTCGAGCGACGAGGAAGCCCTAGTTCACTGGCCCAAAAAAAGAAGCACCTTGAGGTCTCATGACTTACTCCATCTCTGTCCAAATCCAAAAAGCGAACAATAATCGCATTACATATTTCCGTCTAGCAGTCTAGTGTCTTTCCCTTTTGCTAGCATTATTCTTCCTTTGTAGATACTTGTTATTTTTTTATTTAACATTTCACACATCATTATTTAAAATTTGTGTTTTATATATTCTTATTTGAATTAGTGTGAACTTAAATTTTATAGCAAAATTCAATTGTTCCCTTCTCGCCCATTAGATTTTATATTTAGCATAATCGTTGGGCTTAAGTGTTTAATTTATACCGTTAAAAGATTAACATTTGGTAGGTAAAAACATACCTTTTAGATTAAATGGTCGAGTTGTTAGAATCCTTTAATGCTTCTTTAATATAGAATAGTAACCTATCTTTAGAATCGAGTTAGTTTCTCACTAATTAGTAATATCGGATTAACCAAAATAGAGATTTTGCGGTAGGCGAATTTATCATCGCTAGAGTCAGAAATCTACTTCAATTATTTTGAATATGATAAATCAATTTTATTTTTCTTTAATTTCAAATAAAATATGACAACTTTAGCCAAACCAACTTCACAAGGCCTTTTTTAGGATTTCAAATGACAAGAAAAAATATTTTATTTATTTATTTATTTTTAGCCATATTGTAATAAATACTAAATTCTCAAGTTATTGTAGATTTAAAGAACTACATAATTTAGCTATTCATTTAGTATAGGATAATTAATCTATTTTTATAAATTTTTATTTAAAAATAAAGAGGCAAAAGAGTCATTTTTTTAGAATAAAGAAAAATGTGAAGTTCTTAACATAATTAACTTTTTTAATTATTGAAAGCGTAGTATATCTTTTAAAAGAAATAATTTTAAAAAACACTATCTTTTGACACTATAAGGTTGCATTCTTTTTTACGAGTTATCTCTGATAATTTTTGAAAAGTGGGTGAATTCTAAGTTCATGGCACGGGCCATCTAAGTTTGCACAGTTAACCGTAACTAGCGGATCCGTTAGTGTGCTTAATGCATTCACTTTAGGATAATTAGAATCATTGCCTAAAATCATTGAGTTAAGTAGACCTAAAAAATAAAGTCTTTATTTGTTCTAATCACTTGGCTAATAATAGGTGTCTTAATTCACCACAGAATTAATTAGGTGTCGACTTCCTTAAATTATTTAGAGATTTCCAATATGTTGTACCTCGGTTTGACCCATGTTAAAAGGGGGTATAACAATAACTAAAATAAATATTAAAATAATATTTAACCAAAATGAGTTCATTTTACTAATGAACTTACAATAATATGACTAATAAAGAATATACTAATTAATAGACTAGTACTCATGTAAACGACTTCTATTACATGATCTTTAGCTAACTAATTACTACTATTACCAAAAATAAATAGCCTTGTATATTCTTCCATAGCCACAGAACCATAACCAATCACGTGATTTATCTTTCCTTCGGGGTGCTCAAACAAATCTGCTACATCCAAGTGTGCGATGTCAACATGATTTTCAGAGACAAAATTAGCTACAAGATTTTTTTCTTTCTTATTTTGTGATGCTTGGTAAATCTCAACCACGTTTTTGGGAGAACGACAGTCACGTGCATAGTGTCTTTTTGCACCATATCAGAAAGAAACACATGGTCTAACCGCTTCATGTTTCTCAGCTTTTCCTTGTTTCTTTTGACGATGTACTTTTTCTAAATGATTATTACCAGAAACATGATTTCTTTCTTAACCATAACCATGACCCCGACTACGTCCACGTCCACGTCCAGACCAGGTCCGCGACCTTTTCCACGCCTAGCATGGTAGGTGTACACCTCATTCACTTTTTGAAATGGTGTTGATCCAGTAGGTCATTTTTAATGATTTTTCATTAACAAATTATTATTTTGTTCAGTCAGAAGAAGATAAGAACTCAGTTCGAAATACTTCTTGAAACTTTTATCTCGATATTGTTACTATAAAAGCACATTCGAGGCATGGAAGGTAGAGAGTATCTGGTCCATTATATCAACATCAGTAATAGTCTCTCCACATAGTTTTAACTGAGAAAAAAATTTGGACATGACAAAATTGTACTTATGAACACACTTATAGTCTTGAAACCTCAGATGCATCCAATCAGATCACGCTTTTGGATGGATGACCATCTTTAGGTGGTCATACCTTTCTTTCAGGCTATTCCACCAAACAAATGGATAATTAAAATATTCAATTTTCAAATTTTTTCAATATGATGATGCAATAATATCATAGCCTTAGCACGATCTTTTTTTATTCATTATTTTTAGTTTTATTAGCGTCTCCAAAACCAATAGCATCTAAATAAATTTCAGTATCCAATACCCATGAGAGATAGTTCTCGCCCGAGCTATGAAGGGTAACGAACTCAGGTCTTATAAGATTAGACATATAAAAGAAAGAGAAAGTAATACCTTAGTCTTCAAATTGTGATACGGTGGAGTGTCGTGCTGATAACGTGTTGTATAAATAAAGGTAAAATATCAATGTCAAACTTAAAGAAGAGAGAGAACTTTAGAAAATTTTAGTAGTACTTTTGTTTTACTAATTTGATAGACCTATAAAACTGTACAAAAGGGTGGTTATTTATAGACCACCAAACTTACTTTCTAGGATGCTAAGCTTGACATCAAGTTGGCGATTTGGCCAACCGTCTTAGGTATTCAAATCCAAATTGAACAAGTTACTTTGATCTTCAAATCCAACTTGAATAATTAATTCTTGGTGTTCAAATTTAATTTGATTACTAAATATTATCTCTAATTAATGATATTTTACACGTATATATGTCACATGACATTCATATTACATAACATTTTTTTCTATTTTTTGTTTTACTTTTGATTTTTATTTTTTATTTTCTCTTTTTTTAAAAGTGTTTTTTAACCCTTACTTTTTTTTCTTTTTCTTCTCTCAATTCCGATTATTTTTTTTGTTTTATCTTTTTCTTTTTTTCTTTTTTTCTTTTTTTCTTTATTTCTCAACCTTTATTTCTTTTTTTTTCTCCTCTCACCTTTCATATTTTTTCTCTTTATTATTTTCTTTGATTTTTATTTTTTAATTTATTTTTGTTTATTTTTTTTATTTATGAGATGTTCTATAAATCTAGTCTTAGAGGTAAGACATAGCCCACCGTCTTTCAAACAAGAAGTTCCATCTCATAGGCAAGAGTTCATACTACCACATTGTGTTTTTAGTTATGAGATATTCCATAACTCTTTTCTTAAAGGCAAGACTTAGCCGATGGACTTTTAAACAATAAGTACACCCTATGCGTAAGAGTTGACACTGGCACATTGTGTCTTGATTTGTGAGATATTCTCTAACTCTTGTATTAGAGGCAAGACTAAGCCCAAGGACTTTTAAACAAGTTACGCCCCATGGGCAAGAGTTGACAATACCACATTATGTCTTGATTAATGAAATATTCTATAACTCTTGCTTTAGAGTGAAGACTTAGCCCAAAGATTTTCAAACAACAAGTTACGCTCCATGGAAAAGAGTTGACACTACCACTTTGTTTCTTGATTCATGAGATGTTCTAAAACTCTTGCCTTAGAGGCAAGACTTGGATCAAGATTTTCAAACAACAAGTTATGCCCCACGAACAAGACCTGACATTACCACATTGTGTCTTAATTTATGAGATGTTCTATAACTCTAGCCTTAGAAACAGGACTTATCCAAAGGACATTCAAATAATAAGTCACACCCTTAAATTTACTTTAAGTTCAAAGAAATAATAACTTCTTTGCGGGTTATCCAACTTTTTGTTCATTAGCAAGATATAATAAAAGTCAAGAAAAAAGAAAACAAAGAGAAAAGAAAAAGAATATTGAGAAAAAAGGAAAAGGAAAAAAGAAAGGTTAAGAAAAAAGAAAAAGAAAAGAATAAAAAAAATAAAGATTGAGAAAAATAAGAGAATAAAAATAAGGTTTGTCAAAAAAAACTGATAAAGGACAAAAACAAAAAATAAAATAAAATAAGGGCTGAGACAAATGAATAAAAAAAAAAAGAGAAACAAAAAATAAATAATGTTTGAGGGAAAAAAGAAAAAATGAAAGAAAAAAAAGAAAAATAAAGGTTAGACAAATGAATTAAAATAAGAAAGTAAAAATCAAGGAAAACCAAAAAGTGAGGAAAAAAAAAGAAATAAATTAAAAGTTGAGATATAAAGGAACATGGAAAGTGAAAAAACATTTCAGGTGTAGACGAAAAAAAATGTACTTGTTCTATACATAAAAGGGAACGAAGACTAATCTTTAAAGACATTTCTTATTGGGGACAAAAAAGTAATGCCACCAACCATATGGATCATCCCATATAATTTCCTATATATTTAGCGGTATATGAATCAAACTTGAACCATTATTTTTCCTATTGGTCACCCTATATCCTTTTTCCCATTTCCCCAACTTAATTAGGGGAAAATTAGTACCAAAGTATGATAGTATGGTATAGTTGGATGAATACTTTAAGGGAGGGTATATTTACCATTTTAACTAGCGAATGGATATATTTGACTCTTTTTTGTTTTTATTAATTTCTACATATTTATTTGTCTATCATAAGAAAAAAGAGTCAATATATCCCTCAACTTTATGATTTAGGGTGGATATTTTATAGGGTAAAATGGCCTCGATAGGATTGGATCGACATTGGGTAGAACTAGAACCGAGCCACAATAGGTATTTCAAAGGAAAAATGGAGATAAAAGAATGTCCACTTGATCGGAAGTGCAATAGGTTTAGGCTAACAATGGTGGCTACTATTCAAGAAAGCACAGACAGAAAGACAATGTGTCAAAGCTCTTAGGTGCATAGGCTGCCCTTGGTTGAATAGCGACAGACACACGATATTGGGCAGCCATACTCCAATCTCTCAATATCAAATGGCCATCGTCCATTGGTTGCTTTACTGTAGCATTAAAGTGGCACTCTACCATTGGCCGAAAGCAATCTTTGTACCTCATGAATAGGCACCCCCTCCCATTGTAAAGGGGATTTGAATTTTCTCCTCTCCATTCTCAAGTAATAATATTCTCTAGCTTTATTCTTACTTTTTGTCTATTACTTTAGTTGTGTATTACTGCTTTCTTACTATTATGTTCACTCACTAAGCATTTGAAACCAAAAACCCTTTGTAGCTAACGTGTTATAGCCTATGTAGCCATTCAAATTTGTTCCCAGAATCTATTTTCGCTTAATGATTAACTTGTATACTTTTTTTATTCCCTGTCTTGCAAATTCATGCTACTAACAAGAAGCTAAATTGTAGCGCATGCACTTGACTCATAAAAATATTCAGCTAGTAGTTTGACATCCACCTTGGGGCCAAATTAACTATGTGGATTTTAGATTTTCTTTTCTGCCATTTTCATTCTATGCTTTACCTTGCTGGAAAGTAGGTCGGCCGATGATAACAACGACCCCATGAAAGATAACGCTCTCCAACAGACACTAGCGACTGAGCAGATGTACCCTTCAGGTTCAGTAGGAAGGAATACTCTTGATGATGAGAAAATGCCTTTTGCCCTAAACATGATGAATGTAAAGATGAAAAAAAAGGCAAAAAGAACATGTAGACCCTATCAGTGATGAGCTAGAGGCATGCAACTTGAAGAGTTTGAAAGGACTCTTGAAGAATTTTGTTGCGTCTTACAAGGATTCGATGGCTTAAAAGGAGGCAAAAGAAAAAATGATGGACGAACTATAAGGTGGCGCAACCTAGGTGACCCTAGAACAAAAGAGAGGATTCGAACGATTAGAGCATGAGGATAGGGTGGAAGAAATAATGACAGTTGATGATGAGGCTACGCTTAAAAACGTGGCCCAATTGACGTCTATACAGGAGTTTTTAAGGAAAGAAATGAATGCCCAATATTCCAAGATTCAGTATCGGGTGAACCACATAATAGGAGCCCTACCCTTAGTAAAAGGACCATACTCCAAAAGCTACGGTAAGGTACCTTACAAGATCGTTGCAATAATAAAGCCCATTTTGAAGAATCCCTGATATCTCAAAGTATGACAGAAACTCGGACCCACAAGAGCATTTACTATTCTTTACCATGGCAGTCAGTGGAAATAATTTGACAAAGGAGGGGGATTAGTCAGTCATAGAAAAGACGTTAAGAGAATTTTTCTCAGGGGGAGCCTTGGATTGGTATTCTTGTCACGACCCGAACCAGGGTATGTCCATGACGGGTATCTCAAGTCCAATAAGGACGGGAGACCACCCCCTGAACCTAATCAAATAGAACACCATACCCCCAATTGTAGATGAATTCCAAAAATATAACAAGATAGCACAAGATAAGCTCAAAGAATTGAAGACAAGTCTATAACCAAAAACTAGTGACCAACCAAAAACAACCAACCAACATCACCCACGTCCACAGTAATATTCGCAAAATCTTCTAACAAAACCAAAATCAAATAAATATAGGGGCATGCCCCCGACTCAAACAAAAACGATGATAATGATAATGTTAATGATAAGGTAAAGTCTTCAGTTCTTGTCTATAAAAAAAAGACCAAAGAAATAACCAAGTATTTTGGAGTATGGAAGCTCACCACTTCACCACCAACAACCGACGAACCGAGCCGATCCACCTAACATTGCGCAGGAAAGGTAAAAGTAACTTTGGTGCCTACATCACGTGGGGATACAGCATTCAGAGATGGTTAGTGGGTTGATCACTAGCTTGTAACTCAATGGAAAGGGATAAAATAATGTCATTAACAATACTTTCAAAACCATTCAAGCTAGTTCGTATAATCATATATATGTACATATAAACATGTCAAGTTGAGAAGGGAACAAGGCTTAGCATGAAGTAAAACGTTATCCTGGACCATGTAGCTCAACCACATCAAAATCCACATTCAAATCCATACAATTTAAACCATGTTAAATACATGTTTTTCATAAATTAAGAAAAAAGGAAGAGTAAAATGCCAGAAATACAAAAGCTTATGGAGACAAATCAACCATTGACAGCTCCAATTAATGAATATCTTGGAAACGCTAAGTATCTTGCTTGAGATAATTTAGAGAGAAAAGAGTGCTTTTGATTGTGTTATGGATGAGAAATAACCTCTTAAAGTGCTTTATGGTTATGGGGCCTAAGATAAGAAATAGGAAATTGACCAGAATACCCTTAATGAAAAGACTGAATAATCATGCCTAGTCGCTACGGGTCTTCTAACGACTCATTACAACTCATAATGACTAACCTCTTCTAGTCGTAGTTAAGACAATATCGCTGGGCACCCCCCACTAGTATGGCTACGAGTCGTACCTTTTGACTCGTAACCAGTCTTGATGACTCGCATGCACCACCCGTTATCAAGATAGAAAATCTTGAGGCATACACTAATCACCTTATGACTACCCCTAACAACTCATCATGAGACCTTACGACTCATAAGGCCCAAGTCATTGTCATAGAAGAAAATCCTGGCCAACTTACAGGCCAGGCTACGGTGGGTCCTACGACTCATCAAGACTCCCTACGACTCATAGTGAGGATAAAATTTCAAAAAATAAATTCAAGGACCAAAAATCTAGAGTGTTACATTATCTCCCCTTAGGATCATTCATCCTCAAATAAAGAGATGAGGTATCTCATAGAACGATTTAACACATAACACACCTACTCTTAGCTTTAACAAAGAAAAAAAACAAAGAGATCAAGGAATTCACAATTTTATTTTACAAAGTTAGATAATAAAGAGACTAACGAATACACATTCCTCTCACCGGGACTTCCTTGGAGACAAGGAATCTGAGACACCCACACTTTACAAAGGAACAACTAGGGAAGGATCACCCATGCATTTTCTCAATATTGAGATATGAAAGATTTGGTGTTCTTGAAGGTGTCTCCCATGAAGGGAGTGATGCAGTTTGGAAAGAAGGGGGAGCTCAGTCATCGTTATGTTGATCCATACTGTTCGTATAATCATATATATGTACATATAAACATGTCAAGTCGAGAAGGGAACAAGGCTTAGCATGAAGTAAAACGTTATCCTGGACCATGTAGCTCAACCACATCAAAACCTACATTCAAATCCATACAATTTAAACCATGTAAAATACATGTTTTTCATAAATTAAGAATTAGGGAAGAGTAACATGCCTGAAATACCAAAGCTTATGGAGACAAATCAACCCTTGAGAGCTCCAATTGATAAATATCTTGGAAACCCTAAGTATCTTGCTTGAGATAATTTAGATAGAAAAGAGTGCTTTTGATTGTGTTATGGATGAGAAATAACCTCTTAAAGTGTTTTATGGTTATGGGGCCTAAGTTAGGAAATAGGGAATTGACCAGAATACCCGTAATAAGAAGACTGAATAATCACACCTAGTTGCTATGGGTTTTCTAACGTCTCATTACAACTCATTATGACTTACCTCTTCTAGTCGTAGTAAAGACAGTATCCCTGGGCACCCCCCACTGGTATGGCTAAGAGTCATACATTTTGACTAGTAACCAGTCCCAACGACTCGCATGCACCACCCGTTATCAAGATAGAAACTTTTGAGACATACACTGATCACCTTATGACTACTACTAACGACTCATCACGGGACCTTACGACTCATAAGGCCCTAGTCATAGTCATAGAAGAAAATCCTGGCCAACTTACAGGCCAGGCTATGATGGGTCCTACGATTCATCAAGACTCCCTACGACACGAATGTAGAGATAAGGTATCTCATAGAACGATTTAACACATAACACACCTACTCTTTGCTTTAACAAAGACAAAAAACAAAGAGATTAAGGAATTCATAATTTTCTTTAACAAAGCTAGAAAACAAAGATACTAAGGAATACATATTCCTCTCACCGGGACTTCCTCGCAAGACAAAGAATCTGAGACACCCACACTTTACAAAGGAACAACTAGGGAAGGATCACCCATGCATTTCCTCAATATTGAGATATGAAAGACTGGGTGGATAGAACCTAAGCTTGAAGGAAATTTTATCTCATAAGCCTATAGTATGGACTAATATAACCAGGACTGAGATTCCCTTTCTTTCCAAACTGCATCACTCCCTTCATAGGAGACACCTTCAAGAACACCAAATCTTCTATATCAAACTTAAAGTCCCTTTGCCTCACATCCTCATAGGACTTTTGGTGACTTTGGGTAGTCTTAAGCCTATACTGAATCACCTTCACCTTCTCCATTGCTTGGTGAACCAAGTCGGCACCATACAAGCTATTCTCGCCAACCTCAATCCACCCAATAGGAGACCTACATCTCCTACCATACAAAGCTTCAAGAAGAGCCATCCCAATAGTCGAGTGATAACTATTATTATATGCAAACTCAATAAGAGGTAAATGGTCAACCCAACTACCACAAAAATTAATCACTTAAGACCTTAGCATATCCTCTAAAGTCTGAATCATCCTATCAGCTTGTCCATCTGTCTGAGGGTAGAAAGAAATGCTAAGGTTCATCTTAGTCCCCAAACCTCTCTGAAAGGAATTCCAAAAGTAGTATGAGAACTAAGTAGCTCAATCAGATATGATGGAAACTGGAGCACCATGCAACTTTACGATCTCCTCAATTAATAGCTTAGTGTAATTTTTCACTGAATAATTAGTCTTCCCTGGAAAAAAGTAAGAAAACTTAGTCATCCTATCCACGATGAACCAAATGAAATCACACTAATGGCGAGATCGCAGAAAACCAGTAACGAAATCCATATTAACCACTTCATATTTCAACATGGGTAACTCAACCTCTTAAGATAAACTACTAAGCCTCAAGTGCTCAACCTTTCCTTTTTGACAAACCATGCACTTAGCCACAAAATTGGCCACATCCCTCTTCAAGTTATTCCCCCAATAAATTTCTTTCAAATCATGGTACATCTTCATTGAACCTGGATGAACAACGTACCTTGACTCATCAGCTTCAGCCAAGATCTTCTCACGAAGCCCATCAACATCGGGAACATACAACCTACTTTAGTATCTCAAGATACCATCACCATCAATCTCAAAGGCCATCACCTTCTGGTGACCCACATCATCCTTGATCCACATTAAGATAGGACCAAAAACCTATTTTTCTTTCACCTTGGCACAAAGAGATGAATTAACCACCTTATGTACTAATACAACACCATCCACAGGGCTAGCCAAATAGTGAATATCCTTCACCAAATATTGCTTCTCCTCATTAACATGGGATAAGCTCCCCATGGACAACCTGCTAAGAGCATCAGCAACCACGTTAGCTTTTCCTGGAAGATAATAAAGACTCATATTGTAGTCGTTGAGAAACTCAAGCCATCTCCTCTGCATAAGATTCAAATCCAACTAGGAGAACACATATTGAAAAATTTCATAATCTGAGAAGATGTCAACATGAACCCCATACAAATAGTGATGCCAAATCTTCAAAGCAAAGACCACAACCAATAAATCCAAATCATATGTCAGATAGATTTTCTTGTACACATTCAACTGCCTAGTAGCATAAGCAACCACTTTACCAAGCTTCATCAACACACAACCTAGTCCCACTCGGGACACATCACAATAAATAACAAAATAATCGGTACCCTTGGGTAGGGTCAAAATTGGAGTTCAAGTTAACTTATCTTTCAATTTCTCAAAACTACCTTCAGTAGCATCAGACTAATATAAATTTCATCTTCTTCTGAGTCAACTTAGTCAATGGGGCAGTGATAACGCTCAATCTACAACTCTCATAAGAGTGTAAAGCGGTCGTTGTCAAATATATAACCCAACTGGGTTGGGTATCGATCCCACAGGGAATAGCCGGTCAATGAGTAAGCAAAGGTTACTAGACTTTTGGAGCAAGTCTCGTAAAAGGGGGGATTGTAACGTGCAATAAAGTAACAAAATGAAAACGGAAAATAGCAAAGTAAAAAGAAAGAATGTTTAGTAAGATTCTAATCAATGAGAATTGAGAAGTTGGGGTTATGTCCACCTTATGAGTTGTACGTCTCTATTGGCTATGAGTTGTGCGGAATTCAGACATGCATGTGCTTATAGAGAATTGTATTCGATGGTAAATCCAGGCGTCTTTCGACCTTAACCAGGACTATTTCACTTTAACTCTTTCGAGCTTAAAGCGTATCTAACAGTACGAATTCTCCAAGAGGTTAATCCAGTTACGGCTTTAATCCAGTTACGGCACTAACTTTTTAACAGGGGTTGGTGCCCTATTACCTTGACATTATCTCTTTTCCAGACATATAACTTTTCTTTCGAACAAGTTAATGTTATACTGGCGTATTCTATGCGTTTGCAACCACAAAGAATTTAGATTTAGATGAAGAGAATAATGATATAAGCAGCATACGTGTCACGAATTCACAAACTCATACCAATAGATAGTATCTCATATGGCTTCCATAACCCCAACAGAGAAGTTTAGTTACCCATGAGTGCGAAGGAAATCACAATAGACATTATTAATATACCACAATAAAAATCTCGTGTAGTAAGGTGTGGTGTGGCGTTTTAGGCGTGAAATCCCTTGCAGAGTAACGTTTCTCTTGTTGTGGAAATTAAGAATTGAATAGATGAATAAAAAGTAGAATTAAAAGTAGAAGAATTGTTTTCAGAGTTAAAAGTAATGGAAGAATGATTAAAATCTCTAGCAGAATAGGGTATTTATAATACTCCTATCCTATTCCTACTAAGCTACTGCATTACTTAACCCAATCCTACTGGGTTACTGCATCATTATCCTACTCCTAATAAGTTACTGCTAGTCCCCAAAGTCTTTAGAATTATTGTTTTTGCCCGGGACAGATTTTCCATGCGCCACTTTTGGTCCTTGGCGTCCAAGCATTGCTTTCCTCTTTTCGTGAAGCTTTCTTTGGCGTCAAGTTATCCATAAAATGCTGAATTCTGCATCATTTATACCTGAAAACTTGCTAATCATGTTCGTTAGCTCACTTACAGGAAAAAGGACTCAAAGTGCATGAATTATATAATTTGTCCTCAAAACTTAGCTAAAATATGGGCAAAATATAGCACTATAGGCGTGTAAATTCGCCTATCATCAACACCCCACACTTAAAGCTTTGTTCGTCCTCGAACAAAATATCATGTCCATCTAAACATCTACTTAGGGTTTCACAGTAACATCACAAAATATTCATTAAGACAGGCACGACAATCATTAACAAAGAGTAGTTTTCTGATCACTACTAGAAACAATTCAGCCTCCAACATAGACTCGTGATGATGGTTAATTCGTATCCACAAGTTAAGGCACAAAGAATCATACAAGACTACCCAAAACTCATCAACCATGTGTGTCTCACATAAGATATTACCCATAATCACTCACAAGTATTGCATTTTTCAGAACATGGGTATAAAATTATCCTTGCTCTCACTCTCACAAAGAATTCATATGTTGCAACTGATGACCATAGGCTTGCCCATAGTGTAATGCTCCACTAAATATCAGAATGCTAAGCTTAGGATCAAATAGGTCTTCTATAGGTTGTAATGTAGGCTAAGGGATGGGTAGGACTATTTTGGCCAGAAATAGTGACTATGTTCCTAAGCGCTTTAATACATCACATTATGCCATTAACACTTTCTTTTAATCAACCCTGCTACCTTTCTTTCATCTATCACCCCTTTTCACCTATTTTGCCATTCAAGCATAACTATCTTTTTATTTAATCATAAACACAATTTATCTTTTTGTTTTTCTATTTCTTTTCTCTTTCTCTTTTTTTTTATAA
The DNA here is from genome assembly GCA_030864215.1 of Capsicum pubescens. Lineage (NCBI taxonomy): Eukaryota > Viridiplantae > Streptophyta > Magnoliopsida > Solanales > Solanaceae > Capsicum > Capsicum pubescens. Next base: position 232,982,881 of record CM061538.1, read on the forward strand.
CACACCTCCATGATAGCCACTCTTTTTCATAACAAATTCAAGTACCAATACACTCTAAGGCATCACTCTCACCCAATTTCCTCTTATTTTGTCACATGACTTTACAACTTAAAGCACTTAGGAATTTGGATCAAATTATGGTCTTGAAAAAAAATGGATTAGGCTTACAGCCTCATATGTAGGTAAACAAGTATCGGTTGACAAAGAAATGCCTAAATCATCTCCTAAACTCACACTCTTTATTTCGCTTTACACACACACCAGGCAAGTTCTAGCATCAGTCACAAGCACAGAATATATTATCATCTCACACACACAAGGCACATGGTTAACTTTATTGGGAGCAGTATAGACTCTTGACCCAACAGATGAATGAATTAAACCACACAATTATCACACAGTGAGTCACACTTAGAGCCTAAGTGTCTCAATAGTAATGATTCTAGCACAAACTCTTGTCATAACACCATGCCGCCTATCAGAACAATTTCATGCATCAAAATAAAAAAAAATCTACGACTACTAACTAAATCAAACAACCAAACATAAATAACATAAATAAATATAAATGCAGATAAAGAAGTATAGCATGCAAATACCAGCACCCCACATTTAGACGGGACACACTACCCTCAGTGAAAAATAAATAAGAAGAACCTGATTAGTCGGACTCATCCTCTATGTCTGGGGTCATACCCCCTGCATCGGAATCGTCATCAGAGTCGTCGTCATCAAAGTTCTCTTCCACGTCGGAGTCTGGCATTCGTCGATCATCATTGGTTGGCATGTCGTCATCAAGAGGTTCCTCAAAATATACACCTACTCCACACATCGCCCTCGCATGCTCATTCATTGGGTAGTCATAATCCAACTGTTGGAGCTCTCAGCAGTTGGAACACGACCCCCGCTCATCATGGTAAACTTCATCATGCCATATAAATGGAGGGAGAAGCTTTCGTCGCGAGCATGCCTTTCTGAAGTGGTAAGGTTGACTCCATGAGTGGTTTAAGCATCTTTAACCTTTATGAGGTCAACCTTCTTTGTGTTGTGTGGGAGTTTGTGATCAGCCGGTTCCTCTTCGATGTCTTCTTTCCTTAGTATTGCAGTCAACAGGTTGCCAAAACTGAAGTGGGACATCTTGTGTAGCCTAGCTTTCCGCATTGTGGAACGAATAATTGCCCCGGCGTTGATAGGGACATTCGTCATCAATGCGTATACCAAGCACACTCTATCTCTTGTTATCTTGGTGTACTGAGTACCTGGAATTAGGCAAGAGTTGACTATGCGCAACCATATCCTTGCTTCCCTATTCAAAGGAGCATATGGGAAGGTGTTGTGTCTACTCCAGCGTGCCATGGATCTTGTTCCACAAAGTGTGTGTCGAATAGCTCTATATGGAGGTCTCCTGTACAGCTCCTTGAATGGTGATGGATCGACTGAAGGCAAGCCAAGAAAGGAGTTGAAGAAATCCGCAGTGAGTTGTAAAACTTGGCCCCGAATCTTGACCTCGCTTCCTGTGGTTTTCGGTGACCAGTTGGCATAGAATTCTCTTGTTAAATCAAGATTGCATTCTCCCATGTCTCGGAAGATGAAATCCAGATGTAATGCCATGATCTTGGCCAACATGCGCGGTTCTTTCTTTGCTAGGCTTTCCTTGTTTATCAAGTCCACATGAACATATTTTCTTTCTTTGTTGTTCCTATACCATTCCTTTGCTTCCTCCTCAAGAACCCATTTTATTCCGAACATGCGGCGTGGTAATTGCATCGAGGATGATTCTCCTTGCTCTTTTCGGCCTTTTTTCTTGCCTTTTTGTGAAGTGGTAGCCTTATCTTTGCCTTGTCTTGCTTTGGGTGCCATTGTACCTGAGACTAAAATAATGTTCATGTTTAGCATCATCTCGATAGATACAATCTATAAACGAGCAGTAGGGGCACCACCCCACACTTAGTTTGTTGGTACAGACTAGTGAAGTGAAAGTGGTCGACTAGTCAGACTTCATCGACATACGTTTTAGGTGCTATATTCCAACAATAAAATCAGAGCAGTCATACTTCTTGTAATCTTGGCAATACTTTCATGTTTGATATATCATGACTACTACATAGGGATTGAATCAAGGTATAGTATCTAAATAATCACAACCTCATATGCCGGTAGGCAACTATAATTCTTATCCCGATGAACAAGTCATTCCAACATGTAAGTATTCAAGTGACAAGATTATGCAATTTTTGTGACCATATTAATTCCGCAAAAGTAGTGCATCAAAATCAAATACATGTTGGGAACAAGTTAAGATCATTCTTACGTATACGTTCACTCACATGGTTGTATCACAACAATTCAATCACTTTCAAATCACCAATACTACTTCAAGATTTAGCAATTCATAATAGGCGTATTAGTGTAGTACTTACGGAATATAAATGAAGAACAAAGTAGCACTTACTTGATTGATGACTTTGGATGATGTTCTTGTGAAGAAGAAGAGCAAAAGAAACATTTTTGAGAAGATTTGGAGATGTAGGCGGCGCTTATGCTAGGTTTGCAATGTGTTTTTGGTCCAAGACTAAGTCTCTTATTTATAGGACAAGCTTGGGTCGGGTTTTGACCCATTTAAAATTGGATTTGGAGACAAGAAGTGACCATAGGCGGCGCCTTTTGCTTTGCCTATGCTTGGCATAGGCGGCGCCTTTTGCATAGCATTGTTGAGCATAGGCGGCGCCTATGCCATGGCATTCTTAGGCATAGGCAGCGCCTATGCCATAGCATATGAGATTTAGAGACAAAAGGCATTGGCATAGGCGGCGCCTATGCTATGGCACACTTGGGCATGGGCGGCTATGCTATGGCACACTAGATTCCGAGATCTTAGGCCATAGTATAGGCCTTGCCTTGTTCGTTGCCTAGTTTTATATAGGCCTAGCCTTGTTCATTGCCTATATTTTCATAAGCAATGCCCAAGCCATAGCCTTTTGCTTCTTCATCACTAACTTACCACCTTTTACATGCAATACGTCCAAATCAGAATTTGAAACCAATCTCCTCGCTTACGCCTCTTGCACCTACACTTGCTCAAAGACAACAAAAATGATTAGAACGATGGGTTGCCTCCCATCTAGCGCCTTAGTTTTGGTCGTGGCACGACTCTTATTTTTGGATTTTTATTTATCAAAAGCAAACACGTAAACAAAAAAAAAAGAACGATAAACGATGGGTTGCCTCCCATCTAGCGCTTGATTTATTGTTGCAGCACGACATAGTTACCTTGAGTACTTAGACTTCGTTGAGATAGATGGTGGCCATATAGTTTATCGAGTCAAGAGGACCGATATATGGTTTTACTCATTGGCCATTCACCTTGAAGACAACACCATTATCTTCTTCTAGCTCAACTACTCCAGTCGAGTAGACTTGGGTAACTTTGTACGGACCAGACCATTTGGACTTTAACTTACCTGGGAATAGCTTCAGTCTGGAATTGAAAAGAAGTACCATATCATCCTTTTGAAAGTTTCGTTGAACAATCCGCTGATCATGATACTTTTTCATCCGTTCCTTGTAGAGGTCTGATCTTTCATATGCATGTAAACGAAATTCATCTATCTCATTCAGCTGCTCCAATCTCAGATTCATGGCATCATCCCAATTCAAATTAAGTTGCTTTAACGCCCACAATGCTTTATGCTCGAGCTCAATGGGGAAGTGACAAGCCTTTCCATAAACTAGTTGGTACGGAGACATGCCAATTGGCGTTTTGAATGCAGTCCTATAAGCCCATAGTGTATCGTCCAGCTTCCGAGACCAATCCTTCCTATTAGCATTTACAGTCTTAGCAAGGATTTACTTGATATCTCGATTGGAAACCTCTACCTGTCCACTAGTTTGTGGGTGATACGGTGTGGCTACCATATGTTGCTTGACACCATATTTGGCCAATACGGATTTGAACAGCTTGTTGCAAAAGTGAGATCCTCCATCGCTTATGATAGTACGTGGTACTCCAAAGCGAGAGAAGATATTTCTCTTCAAGAATGCTACAACACGCTTTCCTTCATTGTCGGCCAATGCTACTGCTTCGACCCATTTTGAAACATAATCTACAACGACTAGGATGTATTTCATTCCAAACGAATTTACAAATGGGCCCATGAAATCAATACCCCATACATCAAATAGCTCAACTTCAAGAATTTTCGTCATGGGCATCTCATGGTGTTTCAAAATTACGCCTTGTCTCTGACATTGGTCGCATCTTCTCACAAATTCGTAGGCATCTCTAAATATCGAAGGCCAATAGTATCCACTTTGCAATACCTTCCTTGTTGTCCGATTACCTGCGTGATGTCCCCCAACTTAGGAAGTGTGACATGCTTCCAATATATTCGGCACCTCTACATGGGATATGCATCGCCTGATAACACCATCCGCGCATCGTCGAAACAAATATAGCTCATCCCAAAAGTAGTGTTTTACATCATGCATGAACTTCCTCTTTTGATGGAAAGATAGATTTGTAGGCATCACATTACTCACCACAAAATTCGCAAAGTCTACATACCATGGTAATTCTTCCATTATTGTGGCTAAGATCTCTTCGTCAGGGAATGCGTCATCAATCTCAAGATCAGGTTGCGCTATATGCTCGTTCTCGAGTCTAGATAGATGATCAGCCACTTGGTTCTCGCCACCTCTTCTATCTTTTACCTCGAAATCAAATTCTTGCAGCAACAACACCCATCGAATTAGCCTTGGTTTCGCATCCTTCTTTGTCATTAGATATCTCAGAGCTGCATGATCAGTATGAACTACCACTTTGGTTCCCAGCAAATAAGCACGGAACTTTTCAAAAGCATACACAACCGCTAGAAGCTCTTGTTCTGTGACAGTGTAGTTCTTCTGGGCTTCGTTCAGGACCTTGCTCGCATAGTAGATAGGATAGAATAATTTCTCCCTTCTCTGTCCAAGTACAACGCCTAATGCTACCCCACTGGTGTCACACATGACTTCAAACGGTAAAGACCAATCTGGTGCTACCATGATAGGAGCTTCAATTAGTTTTCCTTTGAGGCATTCGAATACCTTCAAACAATCTTCATTGAAGTCAAATTTTGCATCTTTCTCCAAGAGTTTGCACAATGGACTAGCAATTTTGGAGAAGTCTTTGATAAACCGTCGATAGAAACCTGCATGACAGAGGAAACTACGGACTCCCTTTACTGAAATTGGGGGTGGTAGCTTCTCAATAACTTCAATTTTCGCTTGATCAACCTTAATTCCTTTTTCGGAGATTTTATGCCCAAGGACGATACCTTCTTTAACCATGAAGTGGCACTTCTCCCAGTTCAGCACTAGGTTGAATTCAACACATCTTTGTAACGCCATACTTAGGTTTTCCAAGCATGATTCAAACGACTCACCCACAACTGAAAAATCATCCATGAATACCTCCAAGGTGTCTTCAACCATATCAGAAAAAATGGACATCATACAACGCTGAAAAGTGGCTAGTGCGTTACATAGCCCGAATGGCATGCGTTTGAAGGCAAACGTACCATATGGGCATGTGAACGTTGTCTTCTCTTGGTCTTCGGGGGCAATACAAATCTGATTATAGCCGGAATAACCATCTAAGAAACAAAACCATCCTTTCCCCGCTAATCGATCTAACATTTGGTCCATAAATGGCATTGGAAAGTGATCTTTGAGCGTCCATGAATTTAGCTTTTGGTAGTCCATGCATACTCTCCATCCGGTGACGGGTCTGAGTGGAATAAGCTCATTCTTTTTATTTGCGACGACCACCGTCATGCCTCCTTTCTTGGGAACACATTGTACCGGGCTTACCCATGTACTGTCAGAGATTGGATACATAACTCCTGCATCTAACCACTTAATAATTTCTTTCTTTACCACTTCTTGCATAGGTGGATTGAGACGCCTTTGATGCTCAATGGTGGGCATGTAATTTTCTTCAAGCTGAATCTTGTGTGTACAAATCCCAGGTGGAATACCAATAATATCTGCGACGGTCCATCCGATGGCTCTAATGTACTTCCGTAAAATAGCAATGAGAGCTGCAACTTATTGCTCACCCAAATCTGCCGCCACAATGACTGGAAGTGTGTTTCCGCTTCCTAAGAATGCATACTTTAAATGACTAGGCAGCTCCTTTAATTCTAACGTGGGTGGCTCTTCAATAGATGGTTTAGCTGGTGGTGTGGGTCGATTTTTGAGATCAAGGTCCAGCTTCTTGGGAGCATGAGGATATGACCCAAATCCTGTTAGAGCATCAATAGTTTCTTCATAGTTTTCAGCATTTTTACTCTCTCCATTCATGAGCACAACCGCCAATGGGTCATCAATAGTTTGCTCTTCTTCAAGTAATTCTTTCTCATCATCAACATAAACATCCGCTACCGAGAATACGTTCAGATCTTTGGGTTGCTTCATTGATTTGCACACGTCAAAGCGAATTACTTCGTCATTTATTCGGAATGAAAGCTCATTAGATCTCAAATCGATAAGCACACTTCCCGTAGCAAGGAAAGGGCGCCCCAAGATTATAGGAACTTCTGAGTCTGCCTCACAATCCAAAATAACGAAGTCCGCTGGAAAGATGAATGAACAAACCTTCACCAATAAATCACATAGAATACCAACAGGTCGTTTTACCGACCTATCCGCCATTACGAGCCTCATATTGGTTGGAGTAGGATCACCCAACCCCAACTTTTTGTAAATGGATAGTGGCATCAAATTGATGCTGGCTCCTAAATCGCATAATGCCTTGGCAAAATTCAAAGAACCAACGGTGCAAGGAATAGTGAAAGCGTCGGGGTCAGCCTTCTTCTGAACTAGTGATCGGGTAGCGATTGCGCTGTAGTGATGAACATTATGTTTCAATTCATAGCTTGCTTCCCACTTCTTTGTCAAAAGATCCTTCATAAATTTCGCATACCCAGGCATTTGTTCAAGTGCCTCCACCAATGGAACATTAATGGTCAGCTACTTTAACATAGTCATGAATTTACTGAACTTTGTATCGTCCGCCACCTTCTTCAATCTTTGAGGAAAAGGTGGTGGTGGATATGGAATTGTTTTCTCCACGGCTTTTTTCTCCTCTTGCCTTCGTTTTTCAGCCTTTTCAGGCTGCAACATGCTCGGTGTACCATCATGGATGTCGTGGGTGGATTCTACGGCAGCTTCTTCTTTTTCTTTGTCATCAATGTTTGCTACTTCGTCAACCACTTACTTTCCTTTTGATGAAGTTTCCAGCACCTTACCGCTTCGGGTAGTCATGGCCATGCATGACCCATCATTCCTTGGGTTTTGCACAGTGTCGCTAGGTAAGGTGCCAGTCTTTCTTTGATTGAGAGCTGCTGAAAGTTGGCTCAATTGCTGCTTTATTTGATTGATCGAAGTGAAATGTGAATCAACCAATTGCTTCATTGAGGACAAATCATTTATTACCTCCGTTACTCCCACGTTAGTTGCTTCCACTCCTTTCAACAGTTTAGCCATCATCTCTTCCATATTTCCAGAACTAGATGTGGTGGTGTCACGTCTTCCTGGGGGAACATATAACCCACTATTGTCATTCCTGTTCTTCCAACTACCTTGGTCCTTGTTTCCAGATTTATCATAATAGTTCCGACCTTGGTTTCCTTGGGTATTACCTCGGAAACCCCCCTGATTGTTCAAGTAGTTGGCCTCTTCATCCGAATCAGATTCGTCTCTTCCTTTTGACGCAATGGATTTGACTTTTTCGGTCTTCCCCGATAATAGATGCTTTGTAAGAAGATCCACTTGTGTCTTCATGTGCGCCATATCTTGATCACGTTCTTCTTCTCTTCTCCTTTGGTCTGCAGTCATGCCTATAGATAAAGTGGGGCTTGCTACCTCAGAATCCCTGGTATGCCAAGCTCTACTTTGCTTCGTCATCCGGTCTAGCATATTGCTTGCCTGACCAAAGGTGAGATCCATGAATGATCCTCCAGCCGCATTATCCACAACTGGTTTAGTTATTGAATTCAAGGCTCTGTAAAGTATCTCCATTAGGTGAACATTAGTCATGTGATAGTTTGGGCACCTCATTAGCTTCGTCTTGAACCTCTCCCATGTTTCATGAAGGGCTTCAGTTGGAAGCTGACGAAAGTTGCTGATTTCATCTCTCATTTGTGCTCTTTTGGATGGCGGAAAGAATCTTTCTAGGAAAGCGTTTCTCAATTGCCTCCAATTTGTAATAGAATTAGGAGTCAGCCCATTCAACCATAGAGTTGTCTCCCCAGATAGAGACAATGGAAATAGACGTAATTGAATTGCATTCTGACCAACGCCAGAATTGTCAAACGACTTGCATGTAGAAATAAAGTTGATAAGATGCATATTCGGATCATCGCCTGCTAGTCCACCAAATAATCCCTTGAGTTGCAATAACTGAATCATGGTGCTTGTGATGTTGAACTTGGCTCCAGGTGCCAATGGTGGAGGAATAATGGCTCCTGTGGCTTCGGCTCCATCAAGATCATCATCATCATCATCAAAAGCTGGTTGCATAGCTTGGCGTTCAGGCCTAAACCTAGCTTGACGATCTCTTCTGTTGACAGGTGTTGCGATCTCAGCGGCATGCCTAGGGTTTAGTAGCTCGTCATCACCTAGATCCTTATCGTCAGGATTTGTTGCTCGCCCAGGGTTATCAATATTCTGTTGATGCACTTGAGCGGCGGCTAGCGCAGCTAGTCTCGCCTGTTCCTGTTGAGCAGCCATCCTTTAAATTGTATGTTGTGCCTCCATTCTGCCAATACGTTGTGGTTCAGGATTGATAGGTAATAACGGTTGACCAGAACTTCGGGTATGGGGCATGCACTGAATAAAAAAACCTGCAGTAAACAAAAACAAAAACTAAAAGTAAAAGTACGAGAATCTTTGACCAAAGGGTCTAGTAATTATTACGAACTTAATTGACAACCGTATTCCCCGGCAGCGGCGCCAATTTTTGATAACGCTCAATCTACAGCTCTCATAAGAGTGTAAAGCGGTCGTTGTCAAATATATAACCCAACTGGGTTGGGTATCGATCCCACAGGGAATAGCCGGTCAATGAGTAATCAAAGATTACTAGACTTTTGGAGCAAGTCTCGTAAAAGGGGGGATTGTAACGTGCAATAAAGTAACAAAGTGAAAACGGAAAATACCAAAGTAAAAAGAAAGAATGTTTCGTAAGATTCTAATCAATGAGAATTGAGAAGTTGGGGTTATGTCCACCTTATGAGTTGTACGTCTCTATTGGCTATGAGTTGTGCGGAATTCAGACATGCATGTGCTTATAGAGAATTGTATTCGATGGTAAATCCAGGCGTCTTTCGACCTTAACCAGGACTATTTCACTTTAACTCTTTCGAGCTTAAAGCATATCTAACAGTACGAATTCTCCAAGAGGTTAATCCAGTTACGGCACTAACTTTTTAACAGGGGTTGGTGCCCTATTACCTTGACATTATCTCTTTTCCAGACATATAACTTTTCTTTCGAACAAGTAAATGCTATACTGGCGTATTCTATGCGTTTGCAACCACAAAGAATTTAGATTAAGATGAAGAGAATAATGATATAAGCAGCATACGTGTCACGAATTCACAAACTCATAGCAATAGATAGTATCTCATATGGCTTCCATAACCCCAACAGAGAAGTTTAGTTACCCATGAGTGCGAAGGAAATCACAATAGACATTATTAATATACCACAATAAAAATCTCGTGTAGTAAGGTGTGGTGTGGCGTTTTAGGCGTGAAATCCCTTGCAGAGTAGTGTTTCTCTTTTTGTGGAAATTAAGAATTGAATAGATGAATAAAAAGTAGAATTAAAAGTAGAAGAATTGTTTTCAGAGTTAAAAGTAATGGAAGAATGATTAAAATCTCTAGCAGAATAGGGTATTTATAATACTCCTATCCTATTCCTACTAAGCTACTGCATTACTTAACCCAATCCTACTGGGTTACTGCATCATTATCCTACTCCTAATAAGTTACTGCTAGTCCCCAAAGTCTTTAGAATTGTTGTTTTTGCCCGGGACAGATTTTCCATGCGCCACTTTTGGTCCTTGGCGTCCAAGCTTTGCTTTCCTCTTTTCGTGAAGCTTTCTTTGGCGTCAAGTTATCCATAAAATGCTGAATTCTGCATCATTTATACCTGAAAACTTGCTAATCATGTTCGTTAGCTCACTTACAGGAAAAAGGACTAAAAGTGCATGAATTATATAATTTGTCCGCAAAACTTAGCTAAAATATGGGCAAAATATAGCACTATAGGCGTGTAAATTCGCCTATCATCAGGCAGCACTAGAAGAGAAAATTAACACAAACCTCCTTTTATAACCGTCTAAACCCAAGAAGCTTTGAATATCAGTTGGAGTCGTGGGTTTAGGCCACTTCTTAACTACCGCAACTTTCTGGATCCACCATGATCTACTCACTTGAAACAACATGACCCAGATAGGTTATATTATTTAAATAGAACTCACATTTAGGGAACTTTACATACAATCACTACTCTTTCAAGGTTTGCAACACAAGACGAAGGTGATCGGCATGATCCACCTCACTATTAGAATGCACCAAAATATCATCAATAAACACAATTATGAACAAATCCAAGAACTAACAGACTACCTAGTTCATAAGATCCATGAATGACGTCGTGGCATTAGTCAAACTGAAAGACATGACCAAAAACTCAAAATGATCATACCGGGTTCGAAAAGAAGTCTTAGGGATATCCATTTCCCTAATCTTCAATTGGTGATACCCAGACCGAAGATCAATCTTAGAAAAGTACTTAGCTCCCTGAAGCTGGTTAAATGGGTCATCAATCCTAGAAAGCGGATACATATTCTTCACAGTCACCCTATTCAACTGGCGGTAGTCTATACACATCCGAAGGGACCCATCTTTCTTACGCGTGAAAGGAACCAGAGCACCCTACGGAGAAACACTAGGGTGGATAAAACCTTTATCTGGAAGATTCTTCAACTTCTTATGTTCTTTCAACTCAGCTAGAGTCATTCTATAAGGAGGGATAGAAATAGAACGAGTGTCCAAAATAAGATCAATCCCAAAAACGATTTCCCTATTGGGAGAAACACCGAAAAGATCATTAGGAAACACTTTAGGAAACTCACAGACCATAGGGACCGGTTGCAAAGAAGGACCCTCGGATCTAGAATCCTTAATATGCACTAAATGGTAGAGACACCTCTTGGAAACCAATTTTTGAGCTCTAATATAATAAATAAACCTTTCTTTAGGCTCTAAGGAACTACCTTCCTACTCAACTATCAGCTCATTTGGGAATCAAAAATTGACCATTTGGGTTTGAAAATCAAGAGACTCATGGCACGAGTGCAACCAATCCATCCTCAAAATCACATTAAAGTCTAGCATGTCTAGTTTAATGAGGTCCACTAATGTCTCCCTACTAAAAATGGACACTACATAACCCTTGTAGACTTTTCTAGCCATAATAGAGTAACCCATTAAGGTAGACACATAAAAGGGATCATGAATACACTCAGGGTCAAAACCAAAATAAATAGCCACATAAGGGGTCACATAAGAGAGTAGACCCAGGATACATCACCAGAGAAGAGTTTTAGCATACCTATAATAACATCAAGAGACGCTTTGAAATCCTAATGGGTGGCAAGAGCATACTGATAATTCCAACTATTGCCTAAGCAAGAAGTAGCACCCTTTGGTGCGAGAGTAGAAGAAGCAGTAATCAGGACCTTATTAGCCCCCGTAGCAACATAGCCTGAAGGACAGTTCATATAAATATGGCCAGGCTGACCATATATAAAACACTTATTCCTCTCCTCATCATAAAATCCAAGATACACCTAACCACAGAAACAACAAAGAGGATAAGATGGAGCCAATTGAGCCCCACTGACCTGAGATTGGGCACCTTGTGCCTTAAATCCACTATTTTTCTGGAAACGGCAATCACCAGATGACTTAAGATATGGATCACTAGCCGTAAAATGTGAACCAAAATTTCCCCACTTCTTATTAGACCACTACCTGTCATCCTTGCCACTATTTTATTGGCCGCTAGACTGCTCAAAAAAACAAGATTTCTTACTCTTCTTTTCCCCAATATCTGCCTATTTTTTCTTCTCATCCTCTACTTGCTGCATATATACCACAAGCCTTTAAGTGTCCATGCCATTATTTATCAAAGCGGCCTTACACTCAAAGACTAAGTCTCGAAACAAGCCCAAAGAAAATTTCCTCATCCTAGCCCTCATATTAGACACTAGCTTAGTACCATAATAGGACAAAGTGTGATACTTCAAGGCATACTCCTTCACAGACATCTTGCTTTGCTTCAAATTCACGAACTTCTTATCTTTTGCCTCCCTCAACTCCTGAGGAAAGAAGCGGTTAAGAAAAGCACCAGATAAATCCTCTCATAAAACCATCTCCATATTATCTCCCCTAGATTGATCTCATTCTTCATACCACTAATATGCCACATCCTTTAGCTGGTATGCAGGGAATTCCACACCCTCAGAGTTAAAGGCATGCATCACATAGAAAATCTTCTCTATCCCATCTATGAACCTTTGAGGATCTTCCTCCACCTTAGAATTGGTAAATGTTAGAGGATTCAACCTCATAAACTAGCCAACCCCGGTGGCCTTAAAAAAACTCACAACAGCACCGATAGGACTCGACTAGCGTGACTGAGATGTCATTAACTGGGCCAATGGATGAATGGAACAGCAAAACTCAACATTGGTAATATCTCCTGGAGGTGATCGAGCAGGAGTGTTACCAGTAGGAGAAGAATCGCTGGGGACTGGTGGAACTCCATTAAGCAATCAGAAGCAGCAACCTAGACTGGGTCTGAACTCCTTGAGTAGGACGAGCCCCGTCCATATTGTCCATAAGCGGGAGAGAGGATTTTGCACGTACATCAGATTTACTAGGAAGCATGATAAAAAAAATGAACAAATGAGAATTAGAGGAGATTTCAAGACCTTAGAATCTACAGCTCGATAGTAGATTACAAGAAAAGGAAACATTCCTAAATGCCTCGTAGCCTCCCCCTTACAAGTGTGGCGCGCAACGAAATCATAAAAGAGACTTTACTTGAAATGACTTTTTGGACACCAAATGACCCCAAACCTAGTCTCTGATACCAACTTTATCACGACCCAAACCAGGGCCTAGCAGTGATGGGCATCTCAAGTCTAATAAGGACCGAAGACCACCCCTTGCACCTAACTAAAAAGAACACCATATCCCCAATGTCGGATGAATTTCAAACATAGTACAAAATAGCACAATATAAGCTCAAAGAATTTAAGATAAAGCTATAACCAAAAATAGGTAACTAACCAAAAGAAACCAACCAACATCAACCAAGTCCACAATAATATCCACAAAGCCTTTTAACAAAACTGAAATCAAATAAATGTCGGGACATGCCCCCGACTCTTACAAAGACAATGACAATGATAATGTTAATGATAAGGTAAACTCTTCAGTTCTAGTCTATGAAAGGAGACCGATAAAATGATCAAGTTCTCCGGAGTATGAAAGCTCACCACTCTACCATCAATGACTGATGAACCGAGCCGATCCACCTAACACTATGCAAGAAAGGTAGATGTATCTTCGGTGCCTGGATTGCATGGGAATACAATGTTCAGAGAAGGTTAGTGGGTTGAGAACTAGTATGTAACTCGGGGGTAGAGGATAAAATAATGTCATGAACCATATTTTCAAAACTATTCAAGCTAATGCATATAATCATATATATGTACATATAAATATGTCATGTCGGGAAAGGGAACCAGGTATAGCAGGATGTACAACTTTATCCTACACTATGTAGCTCAACAGTCATTACAGGCACCCACGAGCTATATGGGTTCAGTTCCCCCTGCTGAAAGGGCCCTAGTGTGTTTTAGCCGTATAAATTGTAGGTATTAAGAAAGACCAAGGAATTCCCCGACCCCACATCAATCCAAGATACAAATATATCAATAGTGTAAACCATGCACATAGGTCATCAAGACCAAAACTCACATCGGTAAACATGAGTTTCCAGTACAAGTCATCCAAGAACCACACCTTCACGGCTTTACTACTTAACCCCCATTAAACCTAATTTAAAGCAAGTTTTACAAAACCCACTTATTAATCAATGAAAACCCCATTAAGGCACACATGGGTATCATCATACCCTTACACTTGCAAACTTATCTCTATGACATAACAATCACAATGACTTAGGGGAATGTCTTGGCCCCATTTGTTCATTAAATCAAAACATAGCCAACAAGGCCTTCAAAAATCCATGTTCATTGTTTAATCATTAGTGCAATGCATTATCATGGGTGAGTAAGTTAAACCAAGTGACAATTTCACAATTCAAAGCCACTTACACAAGTGGATTAAGGGAACACAATTATTCAAAATCAATTCCAAATTCAAAATATCAATTTAGGGAAAAATCATGACCCCTTTGTTTATTCACCATACCCATGCACCCCACAAGTTCAAAATCTTTAATAAAGCATGAACAATGCAAAATAAATCATGAAAAAATAATTTGAGAATCAACTATATCAAAACCCTCAACCACATCAAAACCCACATTCAAATCCATACAATTTAAACTATGTAAAACGCATACTTTTCATAAATTATGAATTGAGGAAGAGTAACATGCCTAAAATACCAAAGTTTATGGAGAGAAATCAACTCGTGAGAGCTCCAATTGATGAACTTCTTGGAAATCCTAATTATCTTGCTTAAGAGAATTTAGAGAGAAGAGAGTGTTTTTGATTATATTATGGATAAGAAATAACCCCTTAAAGTTCTTTATAGTCGAGGGACCTAAGTTAAGGAAAAGGGGAATTGACCAGAATACTCTAAATAGAAACACTGAAAAATCATGCCCAATCGCTACGGGTCATCTAACGACTCGTTATAAGTCGCCTCCTCTAGTCATAGTCAAGACAATACCCTTGAGCACCTGTAACGCCCCAAAATCGGGTCCTGAGACGTCACGCGGTGCTTAGGGTCACAAGTGACCCCAAGATAACCCTTCTATTGGCATTACTCATAAGTAACTGAATAAGATAGATAAATCTGAACGAATTAAGCGGAAGATACATCTTTTCTGAATCTAATCAATACAAAAGTGAATTCACATGATTACAACTCTGCTTTTACAAAGAAACTGAGATAAATACATTGACTCTATTGACTGTCTATGAAGCCTCTACTAATACTGACCATAGATAGCTAGGACGCGACCCCAACTATCACTAATCCATATATAAGAATAATAAAGAAAGAAAACATATAAATGACATCTAACTTAAATCCCAGAAGTAGGAGAACATATCATCTGTTGGCTGAAATCTGCAACTGTCTGAGTTTGATGTGCATACTAAATTTGTACCTACATTATGAGATAATGTAGCACATAGACGTATATGTGGATCAGTACTTTGAGGATGTACTGAGTATATGGGGGTGCAATGCACATATAAAATAATATTTCAATATCATCACAGTTTATAAAATTATGCATGCTGACATAAATGACTCGCATAGCTTGAATAATATCTGAAATATAAATCTCATAAATCATGAATAATGAAACATTTAGTATAAATCTCGTGAGTCATTTCACTTCATTCTAAATCTGCATTCTTTCTTTGTTCTCAAACTTGTAGTATAGATAATGTCTTAAAACAATATCTTTCTGAATATGCACTTTAATCTCATGAAAACTAAGAACTCCTTTGAAAACTTAAAGATTTTGACACTTGAGAACCTTAGAAATCTTGGAATCATAGCTTTCGAAAAACATATACCTTTATCTTAGATAGAGTGGGGGACTACTTTGGGAGTTTTTCTCAACCGACATAAATCATGTGAGCTACATGGAGTCCAACGTTTTACCCACGTTGGGGAGACTTGTCCTATCCTTGTCATCGGATAGAACCTTAACTTTTCAGTTCATTAGTGATCACTATATCAGCCTCAGGCTCACATCCTACGGGGGCACGTAGTACTAGGGAAGTACCACACTTCCCGCTCGGTGCTGAATACTACTCCCGAACTTAGCTTAGAACTTTAAAGAAAATCCACAATAAATAATTCAACAATTTTCATCGGGAGCCAATATGTTACCCCTTATCATAAATCAATCAAATGTGGATTTCTTTTCTTACTTGGGTTCAAAAAACAACTCTTTCCTGAAATCTTGATAGACTCATCATCAAAGCTTTAAAGATCTCATAATAATGGAAATATAAACATACTTCTTGCAATTCTTTAGAAGTCCTCAATAACTCGTTCTCAAAATAACAATCTTTAAATAGGGATTAATGACCCATATATCAAACTCGTATTAAAACACCAAAAGATTCATGCTTGATAATGTAAATATTGATGAATCAACTCAAAATCTGAAAATTTCAGCAATAAGCATGAAAGTATAAATATACTCATGTAATATCATAGCAAAACATCATACTCAATATACTTCTTCAAAATACTTCAACAATGTCAAACTATAGAAATCAAGAATCACAATATAATGCATAAACTCACTTGGAAAAAACTGGAAAATCACATTACTTGCATAAATATGTGAAATTAGTCATACAATTACACTTCTAAATCATTGGGAACCTTATAAGCTTGTAATTAACAACCATGGGTGTAAACCCCAACTAGAATTTCATGGAAAATAATCAAAAATTCAGTAATTTATAATCTAAAATAAGTTTTGGGCACAAGAACGAAAGGGTGTTCTTGTTCAAACCCCACATACCTTGAAATTTAAGCTTTGGATGAACTCTTAACTTCGGATTGCTATTCTTGAGATTAATGGGTGTTTCTCATAGCCCTCGAAATGGAGAATCCGAATCTTGAAAAATTATCAAAAACCTACGGTTGAATCTTGAGATATTTGGATTTTTAGGTTGAAACCCTAATGAATGTTCTTGGTGATTTTGAGAGAAAGTAAACTTATTTTGGTGTTATGGGAGTTTAATCTCGTGTTATAGCTGGATAGGGGTTGGAAAATACCACTTTTGCCCTTAAAAATGCAGAAACAGAACCTGAAAATTATTAGCGTGCGATAGAGCGTGCGTCTCATGCTTATCGCATGGTGCTACTGCCTCAGCCACTAAAATGGTCATAACTTTTCGCTCGGGTATCGGAGTTTTGCGAAATTGGTATAGTTGAAAAGCTAATTCAATTATCTACTATTTGATAGGTTTTGGGATGAAAAATTCCATGTAGATAAATAGTTATATACATTTGAAGTAGACTCTTGAAGAATCGAATGACAAACTTTGGACGAATCAATTGATCTTAGCTCAACTTTGTTCTAGGTCATTGCTATGAACATTTTCCACCTATAAACTACTCCATAGACTAGGATAATGATCATGCAACTTATATTCACATGAGAATCACTTGGATTAGAGCTTAGACGCGAAGAAACGACGGTTAGAATTTCAGCACGAAAATACGGGGTATTACATTATCTCCCCCTTGGGAACATTCGTCCTCGAATGTGGATAATTAAGCTGAAACACAGAGGAATCTCGGTCTTTAAGCTATCATGTACAACTGATATAAATTGAATCACTAAATCTCAAACATAATGAGTCACTGAACTGATCTGCAAGTGCATGAATTCTCATGAAAATAGTTATATGGCTAAGATAGAAATGAGAGTGTCAGCTTATGAGTAACCATTACTTTGTGTTGGATCTGATCTCATGAGATAAATATGAGAGATTTATGACATGAAAACTTGAGGTATTACAACATCTCCCTCTTGGGATTATTCGTCCCCGAATGATAATGATTTGATTTAAAAATCAGGAAAAGACTGAGATGATACCCATGATACTTACAGACTGAATCATAGTGGATGCTTACACCCAAATAAAGTATTTCTTCATCGCCTTTCTAAGAAATTTCTAATGCAATTGGGGAGTAAAGAACTTTGGGCATGATCTGAATAAAACATCTGAATAAGGAATTACAACATTGCTACACCTCTGTGGCCTGGAACATAGACCCATAAATCATAAGCTAGGGTAGAATTTCTAGGCCTTAAGAAATGTTAATTCTTACTTTCAAGTTTAGCAACATTTCTCAAATGCTTCCTTGACTATGTTATTCCCCTTAAATATCACACTCGCTTGATTCAACTTATAATTCTCACATGGCCACTGATAAATCTTTCTGCAAGGTCTAAACTAAACTAAGTCCTCTCACCAAGGTCAAGCCTAACTCTAAATCACAAGATACAACATGTCAAACCACAATACTAGTCTAAACACAAGGTTCAATACTCTATATCTTCTTAGAGCTTACACCATAAGCATAGCATGCCTTACCACTTCAATGAATAATTCAAATCTCTTGATATGGATTCACTAGTGCATATTTCATTCATCCTCTTACACCCAACATGAAATTCACGCCTATCATTAAAATCACGTATGAACTTTAAGGCAAAATCGCATAAAGGCATACTTCGCATATTCTCTAAACCTTTTATCACTAACAATTTGCTTGCACTATTCTTAAGAACATACACATAAATTTTAACTAACCATGACATGTATCAAAGACTTGGCCTCAATCTTACTTCACACTTTAGCCTTAGGTAGAAAAGCATAAATAGTCTTTCTTAATAAGGGCCATCAACTCTCACATCTAAACCATTATTTATCCACTATCATTGCCACCATCTAAACATAGGAAGAGGTCACTGAAGGGCTAACACATAAGAACCTGAGCACGAAAGACTACTATACATAACTTTAACACTTAACAAGGCATGGATTCACTAAAGAGATCCAAACTGAGGACATACATGATATAATGCAAACTTCACTAGTATCGTGAGTTCTAAAAACTGGTCATACTCTGAAACATGAGTAAAATGGTTACTTACTTACTAAAAGTTGAGAATGAGCTTGAATATGCATGAAGTATATAAGCATTGGCCCTTAAATACGCTGAAACAAGAGCTGGAAAAATAAGGAAGCATGTTGCGGAGCGTGCGTCGTATGCTATGGAGCACTGGAATGGAGCATGCGTCGCATGCATATCGCATGATGCTACTATTTTGAATTCCAAACATGCCCTAAACGGATCTCGAAAATTCCGAAACTTACCCAAGGTGTACTATTGACTCCCCCGACCATGAATCAACTAGAAAATCAACTTTCGGAGGTTAGGAAGGTCGTGAACAAAATCCTCAAAGTTTGAAGGCTTTGGAAAAGACTAAGTCTTGGCACTTGGCTGAAAATTTCTAAGTTTTGGGAACTATTTTGTCATGCAACAAGGAACTGAAAAGAGCTAGAATATTAAAGGGTCTTATACTATCTCCTCTTTATATTTAAATCCATCTTCTAAACTTATGGATCTATCTCACATTTCTAGGAGTGAGTCAGAATATCTTTGCTCTAACGGTCCACACTTAAATGCTACACTCGCACGTATAAGCTATATTTTAAACTTACTGACTTCATTCTTGAACAACTCTCTTTCATATATCATCCTTAACTTGGCTATCCAAAGCACCATGTACTAGACACTGTGCTTCTTCCACTTAAAACTCAAGGGTACCACTCACCACACACAATACTTAATAAACTTAGAAAATAATGCAACCTCATATCACCTTGGGCACGCCTTTACCTCAAACCTACAACATCATACTTAATCTCAAATCAATTAACTTAAATTCTTGTATTCACTGTTTCAAGCCTATTGGTTCACCTCCATATAACTAGTATCACTAACCAAGAAATCGTTATCCCCACCTTGCTCATCATCTACTATTCAAACTTAGTATCTCATTCTAGCTATGATTAACCATAATCTTAACAACTATTCTTACCTGCCAAACATTCGAAAATGCTAGTCCGCTAAAACCTCATAACAATAATGATCAATCACAATCCTATGGTCTATCTTATTATGATTCGCTAGCACCTCCTTCTTCTACACCTCATTACTATTTACCTTTCTTATACATTAAACTCTTTCATAGCTTTATAAGTTTCAACTAAACTTTCTCTTGCAATCTCAGGAAAGCCTAAATTAACAACAATCATCCACCAAATACTTCCATCAAAACCTATACTTTTCTAGTACAGTAACTCTTTTCTTACCTCAAGCAAACAACAATCCACCTTAACTAATAATCTCCTTCTCTAACTTTCACTAAAATGACAAACAAGGGTATATCACTTCATTACTAATTCAATCATAAGCGAAAATTCAGCTATACATATTCAATAAATCGTCTTTACCAACTTTCTTGTCACTACACTTCTAAACCCACACTTTCAACTAACACAAGAATAACAAGATCAACAACAAGTTGCTAGTGAATCAAAATAGGCCTCATACGGCTTCACTAGACTTTGGTTTTGTGTTTTGAATAAGAAAATGAGATAGATAACAAAGAAACTATACTAGTGAATCGAAAGAGCCCCACACGGCTTCACTAGACTTTGATTTTATGTTTTGAACAAGAAAATTAGATGAATAACAAACCAACTATGCTAGTGAATCGAAAGAGCCCCACACGGCTTCACTAGACTTCGAGTTTCAAAAACACCATGATAACAAGATTACATATTACAAGATATAGAAACTTAACACACAATATTCAATGATCTAAGAATACACATCTGGCTCTGTCTTAACTAAATGACTCATCAAAATAAGGGTATAACTTTAAATTTGAGGGACTTATAACACACTAGAAGGCTCCTCTCAAGCTGCTTTGTAAAACTTTTGAAACTTCTTGCTAGCAAGTCTGAGAGCATTATCAGGGGAGAAAAATAGAACTTGCCGATCATGTTACCTCAGGAATAGTACATAGATAGAGAAGTATAGATTATCATTATGGATTCTGAGGAGGAATCTGAAAGCACATCTGACTTGGGTTTAGTGGATGATTTTTATAAAAATGATAAAGCACTTAAATCTTCGGAACTCAAAAGCACTGATGGGATACTTTCTAGCTCTCTTATAATCCCATAACTATTTATGGAGACTATTTGAGAAAGCTCTAGCAGTAAGGATTTGAGCTTGACTGTTTTTGATACCTTGGGAATAAGACAAAAATGGCTCGAATAGAGCAAGATGAGAATCTGTATGAGTTTCTTAGAGACCCATTCTATAGCATAATTTGAGACTTGAAAGAATAGAAACATTTCCTAAATGCTTTGTAGTCTCTCGAAGAAAAGTACAGTCATCTCCGTACCGTTCCACAAAACTCTACTAGACACGGCTTCAAAGACACCCTAGGACACTTGAACTCTGTGCTCTGATACCAAGTTTGTAATGCCCCAAAATCAGATCTCGAGACATCACACGGTGCTTAGGGTCACAAGTGACCCCAAGCTAACCCTTCTACTGGCATTACTCATAAGCAACTGAATAAGATAGATAAATCTGAACAAAGTAAGCGAAAGATACATCTTTTCTGAATCTGATCAATACAAAAGTGAATTCACATGATTACAACTCTGCTTTTACAAAAAAACTGAGATAAATACAATGACTCTACTGACTGTCTATAAAGTCTCTACTAATACTGACTATAGATAGCTAGGACGCGACCCCAACTATCACTAATCCATATATAAGAATAATAAAGAAAGAAAACATATAAATGACATCTAACTTAAATCCCCGAAGTAGGAGGACCTATCATCCACTGGCTGAAATCTGCAACTGTCAGAGTCTGATGTGCATACTAAAACTTGTACCTACATTATGAGACAATGTAGCACATAGACGTATATGTGGATCAGTACTTTGAGGATGTACTGAGTATATGGGGGTGCAATGCACATATAAAATAATATTTCAATATCATCACAGTTTATAAAATTATGCATGCTGACATAAATGACTCGCATAGCTTGAATAATATCTGAAATATAAATCTCATAAATCATGAATAATGAAACATTTAGTATAAATCTCGTGAGTCATTTCACTTCATTCTAAATCTGCATTCTTTCTTTGTTCTCAAACTTGTAGTATAGATAATGTCTTAAAACAATATCTTTCTGAATATGCACTTTAATCTCATGAAAACTAAGAACTCCTTTGAAAACTTAAAGATTTTGACACTTGAGAACCTTAGAAATCTTGGAATCATAGCTTTCGAAAAACATATACCTTTATCTTAGATAGAGTGGGGGACTACTTTGGGAGTTTTTCTCAACCGACATAAATCATGTGAGCTACATGGAGTCCAACGTTTTACCCACGTTGGGGAGACTTGTCCTATCCTTGTCATCGGATAGAACCTTAACTTTTCAGTTCATTAGTGATCACTATATCAGCCTCAAGCTCACATCCTACGGGGGCACGTAGTACTAGGGAAGTACCACACTTCCCGCTCGGTGCTGAATACTACTCCCGAACTTAGCTTAGAACTTTAAAGAAAATCCACAATAAACAATTCAACAATTTTCATCGGGAGCCAATATGTTACCCCTTATCATAAATCAATCAAATGTGGATTTCTTTTCTTACTTGGGTTCAAAAAACAACTCTTTCCTGAAATCTTGATAGACTCATCATCAAAGCTTTAAAGATCTCATAATAATGGAAATATAAACATACTTCTTGCAATTCTTTAGAAGTCCTCAATAACTCGTTCTCAAAATAACAATCTTTAAATAGGGATTAATGACCCATATATCAAACTCGTATTAAAACACCAAAAGATTCATGCTTGATAATGTAAATATTGATGAATCAACTCAAAATCTGAAAATTTCAGCAATAAGCATGAAAGTATAAATATACTCATGTAATATCATAGCAAAACATCATACTCAATATACTTCTTCAAAATACTTCAACAATGTCAAACTATAGAAATCAAGAATCACAATATAATGCATAAACTCACTTGGAAAAAACTGGAAAATCACATTACTTGCATAAATATGTGAAATTAGTCATACAATTACACTTCTAAATCATTGGGAACCTTATAAGCTTGTAATTAACAACCATGGGTGTAAACCCCAACTAGAATTTCATGGAAAATAATCAAAAATTCAGTAATTTATAATCTAAAATAAGTTTTGGGCACAAGAACGAAAGGGTGTTCTTGTTCAAACCCCACATACCTTGAAATTTAAGCTTTGGATGAACTCTTAACTTCGGATTACTATTCTTGAGATTAATGGGTGCTTCTCATATCCCTCGAAATGGGGAATCCGAATCTTGAAAAATTATCAAAAACCTACGGTTGAATCTTGAGATATTTGGATTTTTAGGTTGAAACTCTAATGAATGTTCTTGGTGATTTTGAGAGAAAGTAAACTTATTTTGGTGTTATGGGAGTTTAATCCCGTGTTATAGCTGGATAGGGGTTGGAAAATACCACTTTTTCCCTTAAAAACGCGGAAACAGAACCTGAAAATTATTAGCGTGAGATAGAGCGTGCGTCGCACGCTTATCGCATGGTGCTACTGCCTCAGCCACTAAAATGGCCATAACTTTTCGTTCGGGTATCGGAATTTTACGAAATTGGTATCGTTGGAAAGATAATTCAATTATCTACAATTTGATAGGTCTTGGGATGAAAAATTCCATGTATATAGAGAGTTATGCATATTTGAAGTAGACCCTTGTAGAATCGAATGACAAACTTTGGACGAATCAATTGATCTTAGCTCAACTTTGTTCTAAGTCATTGCTATGAACATTTTCCACCTATAAACTACTCCATAGACTAGGAGAATGATCATTCAACTTATATTCACGTGAGAATTACTTGGATTAGAGCTTAGACGCGTAGAAATGACGGTCAGAATTCCAGCACGAAAATACGGGGTATTACAGCACCCCTCACTAGTCTGGATACGAGTCATACCTTACGACTCATAACTAGTCCCTACGACTCGCATGCACCACACGTTATCTAGACAGAAACTTTTGAGGCATACGCTGGTCACCTTACGACTACCACCTAATGACTCATTATGGGACCTTACAACTTGTAAGGTTCTAGTCGTAGTCGTAGCAAAAACTCTGGGCCAACCTAGTGGCCAGATTACGATTGGGCCCTACGACTCGTAGGGTAAGTCGTAGTCAAGACAGTGAGGATAAAATTTCAGAAATTTTTTCAAGGACCAAAAATCCAGGATGCTACAATCTCTTCTCCCTGAAAACTATATTGACTTTTTTTACATGTTGGATGATAGCTTTATAAAGGCCCATGTCGGGGCCAAGAAGGTGCAACCTCGTTGAAGGGATAGTTTCAAGATAAAGTAAGGAGACACAGAGTTGCTTTGAGAATTGTTGTTAGATTACAAAAGGAGAGAATGCAGTTGTTGATAGTGCTAGATAATTGGCAATAGAGGCCTTCGCTAAAAGTCTAAGCCTAGAAAGCTCATTCGTTTCATTCAAACTCAAAGAGAGCTTGAACAAGTTCAAAGAAATGACATAGGCCATCATGCACTACCCGTATGAGTCAAAGATTTAGATCGAGAATGATTGCAGGTGAGTCACTGAGAAAGCTCCCCAAAAATGAAATGAATCAAGGCCCTCGAAAAAATCATAGAGTACCCACGATACATTATCTCGGAACCCCTCATGATGAAACGACTCAAAGGTGAAAACCCAAGAGCATTACATCCCCTACTCGACAGAGGCAAAAACTAGTAGCAGTGGAGGCAATGATTTTTGGGTTTCAGGACAGCTTCAACATTACTGAAGAATAAAGAGGGAATCCTTATGAAAGGAGTTGCAGACTTGATTGGTAGTGACACCATAGTGTTCACCATCAGTGATACACCCATGCTCTCAGAATATTGCATTAATGTCAGCCTAGAGTGGCTAGCTTAACCAATCCAGAACATCAAAGAGACGAAGTCCCTAAATCCCTTCCAATTAAATGTGGATATGAGATATAAGAAATTTTAGTGTGAGTACCGTGGAAATCAAGGGCATGACACTAGGGACTGTCGCCATCTCTGAGAAGTTGCCACTGAGCTACTGAAGGATAGACATCTTAAGAAGTCCCGAGCAAGTAAATGAAGGAAAAATATGGAAAGAGGGTTAAAAGTATTCAATTGCCTGCAGGACAGGGGGATCTTTAGAAGATGATAAACTAATCGATATAGGTGACTTCTAATGGCTTTTTTCTTGAGTTCTTTAGTAGGCGTGTTTTCAGGCAGAGTTCGAACCCAAAATCTAAACACCCAAAAGGACAAGATACACTCTTTTTTCCTTTGACCAATTTTTATCTCGAGAAAGATTATTCTAGAAAGGTTTTTAATGAGATAGCAGTAGGACTTTTGAGGGGAAAATATAATGTTCTTTCTTCTGTTGTAAAAGACAATGATCAATAATGGTTGAATGAATGGATAAACTTGTGAGAATTAACGAGTGTGTATACATTTTATTTGAAACTTCATCTCAGTTATAAAAATAATTTTTTTTAATTGAATCACAAACGTACTGCAAAAATGGAGGGCCTCTGAGGGCCAAAGATCTTCGCTCTTCAAGAGCCAAAAAGAGGAGAGCCTAAGGGCAATCTCCCCAAGCCCTTAAATAAGAAAAAGGCTATGACTTTGTAACCTATACAAAGGGCTATCGAGAAGTCAATACTACCCGATATGAAGACTTGAAACTTACTTTTATAGACATAAGTACCCATTCTGCGGCCTCTCTTGAAAGAATTAAGTCACAGATATCACATGGATTGATCATTCACTAGAAAAATAACTTGGTACCATCACATGATTAGGTTGAGGATGCCAAACAAGAGGCACAATTTAATACTTATCCATGCAAAGTTATCTTACAACCTGAGTATACTCCATAACAATCAACTTCGACTGAAATGAAAAGCAATCGTCATTCTCATGTTATGCACTTAACTGCCTAGGATACATCTAAAATTAGACACATAATAAATTAATAATATTAGCAATACCTCCTTAATATACTGAGGTACATGAGGCCAAAACGCCTAATGTTGAACCAAAACTAACTTAAACTATACAAAGGGAACGCAAAATAATAAATCAATTAGTGAGTGCCTTCGATCATCAATCTGATCAACTCAAAACATACGAACTCGGCATGGATCACACAGGCCACAATGAGGGTAAGACTCTCCGCAAGTCCCTCGTGAAAGGGACAATCATCGCCCCAACCAGACGACTTTAACAAAAAACTTTTATAAATAAATATACGTG
The DNA here is from genome assembly GCA_030864215.1 of Capsicum pubescens. Lineage (NCBI taxonomy): Eukaryota > Viridiplantae > Streptophyta > Magnoliopsida > Solanales > Solanaceae > Capsicum > Capsicum pubescens. Next base: position 233,009,198 of record CM061538.1, read on the forward strand.
TGAGAATATGTTTCAAAGTTAACAAGTACGTTTATTACAGAAAGGAAATCAGTACAAAGCTCTCATACAAGCAAATGACAAATACACCCAAAACTACAAAAGTGGCGTGAAGGCCCGACATTAAAAGCACCATGCAATTTTCTTCCCTGGCACTAGGGATTTGCCTAGTTTACATCATCCATGAGCTCAGATTAAGCCTGTATTTGAACCATGGTCCACTGGAAGCAAGCAATCTCGAGTTAGATCACCCTGTCTCCCAATGGCGACCTAGTAACTTTTGTTTCAAATAATTATCTTCTATTGCCAATGTTAGGGCCGGGTCTTTTCTATACCAAAAGGTAGGAGCTGAGCAGATTTGAGGAAATTCTGCCAAAGAGATCCTTCAAGAGAAGTTTTACGAGTACAGAGGCAGACCTCAACTCATAAAGAGATAGATACCTACAAAGTGAATTAATATGACCAATTGAGTCTATTATGTCTAGAACTGCTAGGATCAGAGGAAGAGTGTAAGGATCTCAAAGGGTCGAGCCACCACCTCAAGGAAGTTAAGAAGGATTAGAGCGGGGGAAACCCACTATAGCCTCTCTCACCCCAGGACTAACCTATATTTTTTACCTTATGCTTGTCAACAACCCCAGTGAAATATCCCGAAGAAGAACTCCAGATCAAAAACAAGAATAAGACAAAAACTGAGAAACTCAGATCAAAACCAAAATATCTGAGAAAACCAGAGAGGGGCGCCATGAAAGGAAAAAAGGATCAGATTTATATTAAATATTTCCTTTCTCTGCAACAAGGGAGGAAGGTATGGAAACAAATGTGGCACTAGGTATAAAAGGTAGCCATTTATAGAAAACCCTATTAAATACGTAGAAGTTAAGAGACTATGGGCCCGACCATGTTGTTGGTTTAATAAATTAAGATGGAACCCAAGATGGCAGTACTCAAAAATCAAGGCCTTAAAATTGTCCCATCTTAAGATTTGACAGTGGAGGCAGAAGTCCCTTTTAGTCCCACTTTAATCTAAAAATAAACTGTTAGGAAGTCAAACAAGTCTAATCAATTTATCTAAGACTTTGCACAAGGTCTCACCCTCAAGATATCAGGCACAAGAGTCGAGGGAAATATAGAAAATTGTGTTAGGTCAGACTAATAATGTTGACACCCTCTCTTCACCCCCATCATCTCGATCTTTGAGAACCTTGGGGTAGGACGAATGAAAAATACCACGCCTTAGGAGGAAAATTTTTACCTGTGTCATAATTGTCTAATCAAACCATGAAATTAGCTAGGTCCTTGGACTCTATAAGGTCTCGATTAGCCTAAGTTGGGGCTACAGGCAAGGCCCCATTTAAGACATCAAGTCAAATAGGGAAAATAGCTTGCACGTAAAGGCCTAAACCTTAATATCTTAGCCCAATTTCTCGAGAAAAAAAGACCTTAACAGAAGTTTTTCCCCTTAGAGGAGAGGAATTCTTTATAGCCTTAGACAGTAGTAGTATGAACATGGACGCCCAAACCAAGGACTCTAAGATGACGATGTTGTTTTTTCCTTTAGGGACAAACATTTCAAAGGGGACTAGAGGGGCGAGAAAATGCAGCAATAACATTGCAAAAACTAAAAATCATTGGTTTAAAGCTATGGCATGAACATGATCATTGCTTTAAAAATAGCATTACCAGCTCAAAAGAATATTCGCAAATATAATAAGCAAACTAAAAAAGGGTTTAACACATAATTAAGGGAATAAAGATTTATGTATTATTATAAAACAACCCCAAAAGCATGGGAAAAAAATTACATGATACAAAAATTTTGAAGCTTATGTAACAACAAAGCAAAAAGTGCACGCTGGAGAAAGAACGACTGACTGGTATTTGGAGCAGGTCTGGCTCGAGAAGACTCTCCATTTTGTTTCCCTTCCTTGGAAGTAGATGGAGTACCTCAGATCATAGTGCTTGAGCAGCCATTGTACCCTTTAGAAAAAACATGCATCCCTACTAAGAAATCTCTAGGATCAAGACACATCCACTCCTTTTGACGATGATAGCAACTACATTGTGACACCTCCGATAGGGGGCGAAGACACTAAAATAGAGTGGTTTCTTGGGCAGACTTCTGTAATGATGTATCCTCATTAACATGGGGGCTAGGTTTCTCCTTACCTCAGATTCTCTCATCAAAGGCTAGTGAGAGTTTATTAGAGCATGGAGTCCCCCCACAGTAGTCAGGTACCTTTGATGCAACTCGTGAATCTCAGCATCAAAGAAAGAAGCCATGACTGCTGCAAAGAAGGAGGTTGGCTGAAATTTACCTATCACCTTCAACCCGAGTTTTTTTCATGGTCCACCTCAATCTCGTTGCAAGCTCGAGGAGAAGAGCTATAAATGGTTCACCGAGGTCGAAGATAAGAATGAGGCAAGGACTTTAGGGAAAACTAAGGGCAAATGCACTTAGGGATGGGAATAAATACCAAAAACCAAAAATCGACCCTAGCCAAATTAATTCAGTTCTTCGGTTTTGATTTTTTTATTCAATTTTGATTTTTCTAATAAGTTTTGTATTTTGGTTTGATTTTTTGTTATAGAGTTTAGGTGTTTTGGTTAAATTATAATTTATAATATAATTCTAAAAGTATTTTTAAATTTTCTACATATATATTTTGATATATATAAAATTTATATACAACAACCTATTTTTACTTTAATTAGTCCACAGACACTATACCTGATCTCAATAACCCATTTCACACTTAAACCTAATTCACAATTGAATTCATTATTCACATTTTAAGTCAAACACTTATACTTCACATTCCAAAAATTCCAGAGGCGAACAACGAATAGCGAATGACGATTCTAGGAACTGTTTCAAGTTTCATTTTATTTTTTCTATTTTCTTCTTCTTCTTTCATTTTCTTTGATCTTTTAACCATTTTCGAATTGGTTTGAACCAACTGTTTGAAGTTTGTGTCTTTGTGGAATCTGACTGAAAAAACAAATTTAATAAATCAAAATCGATTGAATCAAATTTAAAATACCAAATTGAATCAAATTAATTCAGTTCAATTTCAGGTACCCATATTCTCATAACCAAAACTAAAAGTACTGAATTTTAAACATTGAAACTGAACCAAATTATCAAATATCCATCCCTAAATGTACTGGCATCGGGAGTTGGGAAAACCTGGAATTTGTAATCCATGGATTCTTGAGTAGAAAAAAGTGAAGGACTTTGGATGATGAACATGTCAACGACTATTTATGTGGGATGATAGTATGCAGAAGCTGAAATATCAAGATTATTTTTTCCATTTCCAAGGTTCGAGTTTTGGATAATGAGTAAGACCGTTCAGTTACTTCCACAAAACAATGAATGTGCAAAGAGAAAGATGGAAGCCATTAAGAGACAGGCGTAGGTTCGATTTACACGCAGTGGCGGATCCAGCTCATAGTGAGGGGTTCATCCGAACCCCCTTCGGCGGAAAATTATACTATGTATACAAGCTTAAAATTATTTTTTCATGTATATATATAGTTAACGCTGAACCCCTTCGACTAATTATTTCGTTCACATTTTTTTATTTTAAACCCCCTCAATTAAGATGCTGGCTCCGCCACTGTTTACACGTCAGGAGAAGAAAGCAACCAAGATGAAGCTGTAGTACCGCGAGCATGGTCTCGGAGCTATCTACCTACACCTAGGACCGAGATCATACAGGGAGTGTAATAGAAGACTTCCTCAAAAGAACGATGTTGCAGAATGAAAATGCCGCTCAAATTCAAGCAAGTATTCCAAGGGTTGGTTAGATACAGTGTTCTTTTATTTTGTTCTTATGTATCCCACCAGAAATAACACTGAGTGCAAAATATGGAGGGACTATTTGTATAGGGTAAAATGGCCTCGATAGAGATTGGACCTATATTGGTCGATAAGGATTGGAACCGACCCATAATATAGACAAAATTGAGATGAAAGAACACCCACTCGGTCAAGAGTGCAAAAGCATAAGGATAATAATGATGGTGACTGTGAAAGAAATGACAAATAAAAGGATGTTGTATCAAGGCTCTCAAGTGCACAAGCTACCCCTGACTGAACCGCATCAGATACACAATATTGGGTCGGCATATTCCAACGACTCAACAAAAAAGGGCCATCTTTCATTGGTTGTTGTACTGTATGACTAAATTGGTACTCTCACATTGGTGAAAGCAGTTTTTGTACCCTAAAAATAGGCACCCTGCCCCCTATTGTAAAGTAGATCCAAATTCATTCCTTCCATTCTCAAGCAATAATACTCTCTAGCTTTGTTATTAAGCTTTTTTCTACTGTTTTAGTTGTTTATTACTACTTTCTTATTATTACATTCACTAAGTATTTGGGGAATAATTGGCAAAGAAGAACTTTTGCAAAACTATTTTGTCAAATACCCACTTAATTTCTTTTTGATTTATTTTTTAGGTTTAGGATGTAAAAAGTGGAAAAAGTGGGGCCCACACGTGGGCCAAGGGATCAATTCATCATTTATACAACTTTACAAATTTAATATAATACACCTAACCCCCTCCACTTATTTCAATATCCAAAAAAAAAAACAGTCTCTCTCTCCTCTTCAATTCCCAACTCCCGCTTTCAAACAACTTCTCCCAAAAATGTCATTTTCGTACGTTCTTCATCTGCAGCTGCTAAGGGGGCATTGTTGCTTCGCAAGGTTAGTTAAAATCGAGTTTCGATCATTTCTAGATCCATTTAAATGGTTTTTCTTTTTGCTAATCGATTGGTAGTGATGTAGGATTTTTTTTTTTTCGAATTTGGTGTTTTGATTTAATCGTGTTTTTTTTTAGCAACGAAGTGTTGAATGGTGGTATAATTGTTGTTTGAAGAGTTATTTTTGCATTTTGATTTGAACAGCGTCCTGTTTCTGTCCGTAGACCCGCGGTCTATTCGTAGACCCGTGGTCTATGAAATGAGAATGCCCTAGATATATTTCAATTTTCAGACGTATGAAATTCTTTTAAAACATAATTGCTGAAATAGTGAAAATTGAAATATTAATAGCTAATTAGTTTGATTAGGTGCACTAGTTTGATTTTTAGCAATTGTTGTGTTTTGCTATTTTGCATGTTCGATTTTGGTTCAATTATTATATGTTTGTGTAGTGAACTGTTTAATGGTAGGGTGTTTGTTAATTTTTTTTTATTTTTTTATTTTATTTTTTTTTTTGGGGGGGGGGGGGGGTTCATTTGATCATTGAGTTATTTCTGTTGATAGACTTGTGGTCTATGAACTGAAAATGGGAGATTTGTTCTTTAGGTGTAGACTGTGTTGAAAATGGGTAGAAAAAATGTTATTCCTAAGCAGAAAGACGATACCGCTGGTAGTAGTAGAAAAAGAAGAGTTGCGGCAGTTGAAAAAGTATCAAAAAGAAAGAAAATTGAAGAGTCGGTGTCCGAATCAGATTCGGAGTTAAAGGAGATAAGCGACTACGTCTATTCTAGTGAAGATGTTGCCAAGCGGAGTGTCAGTGGTGACAGTAAAGAGTGCGAGGGAAGTGGGAGTAATAGTGATGATGGGGATAATGATTCGTTGTCCGTGCCATATCTTTCAAGGTGCATTTTCGTGGAGCGGTATGACCTTCGAACGATAATTGATGAGGTTAGATCTTTCACGGCAAATATATCAGTCAGATCAAGAATGGCTGTTTATCGAGAATTTAAGCAAATTTTTTTCGACCAAGAATTGAAGAAAAGATTCAAGCGGTCCTGTTTTGTACAACTGAGAAACCTGCCGGAACATCTCAAGTTCAATGGGCAGTTGGTCCATTATTTGTTGTTGCGACGCGTTAAGAACGATAAGATGCGTCATGAAATGTGGTTCTGCGTTAACAACAAGTCTACCTGTTTTGGCTTGAAAGAGTTTTGTTTGATCACGGGGCTGAACTGCTCATCATACCCCAGTGAATCAAAAATGAAGAAGGTGTTAGCAAAGGGGGACAATTTTTGTTTTAAGGTGACAAAAAACAAAAACATCACGGCGGCCAACTTGTTACACCTGATCAGAGGGAATAAGCTGAACGAGGATCAGAAGTTCAAATGTTGTCTACTGAGGTTCTTGCACACCATGTTGCTTGTGAAAGATACGACGAAGGTTGTCGACACAAAACTGATTCAAATGGTCGACTCTTTGAGTTTCTTCGAGAAGTATCCGTGGGAGAAAGAGACATTTCAACTGACCATGGACTATCTGAAGAAGAAAAACGACCTGAAGAAGCAGAAGGAAGTATTTGATGAGAAACAGAAGGCATCCTATGCTTTATTCGGATTTCCCTGGGCATTTATGGTATCTACCATAAACCCTTTAGTGAGTTTATCGTAGATTATCATTTTATTTATACTATGTCATAGACTCATAGTTATTTTTTCACTGCTGTACTGCTTACAGATTTGGATCTATGAGGTCTTTCCTCATCTTGAAGAATTTGCTGGAAAATCAATGGATGAGCCCTTACCCATCCCCCGCATCCTCAGATGGCACACTTCAAAAAACGACAAGATAATCGAAGGCGGCCCATTCAAGTATAAAGGAAAAGTTATCGAGGTATGAACTTATTTTATATAATGCAATAATAGTACTATTTTATTGAATGTTATGTAATTGTTAATTGATATTTGAAGACTAGTCACTAAAGGGTTCTTTTGTCATTTCTCTATTATTTGTAATGTTGTATAAATAGAACCTTGTAGGGTTTATTTTCTTAGTTTATGCTTGATATTGAAGACACTACTCTTGTGAGAGAGAGTTCTCAAAACTGAAATTAGGGCATAACATAAGGGTGGATTCTCTTGTGTGTTGCAAAGCTTGAGACTTTGGTGTTTTGAGAGGTGGATGCCCCTCTTGTGTCATTGTAAGAGTTATGTGTTTGTTGTATAAAGTGTTAAAGATCCAAGAGTGAATATGCTCTTGGGTTGTTAAGACTACATTAACACTTGTCTAACTATTTATCTTTGTTTCTTGTCCTAATCTTGTAGTTTGTGTTGTTGTTGTTCAAGTTGCTTGGTTATTGTGGTTGTAACATTGTTGTTCTTCATTTTTATTGTCATAATATAGTTTGTTTTGCTGCTGGAAATTAGGTGTTAAACACCTCATTACATGGTGTTCTTGTTGTGGTCTTGAATCCGAGAGGGGTCACCAAAAGAGATCCATAGTTTCTTGAACTAGTGGACTGTTTTGGTGTTTGCTTTCTTGTGTTCTTGGGTTGTCTTGTATCATTTGGTATCAAAGCAAGGTTTGATTTTGTTCCGACAAAATCAATCTTGGGATTGTTATCTTGAAAATAAAAAAAAAAGTGAAAAGAAAGAAAAAGAAAAAAAGTTATTGTTCACGTTTTTAGGGTCTTTCAAAAAAACTTGATTTTTGTGCGTATTGTTAAAGGTCCAAGAGTGGAATAGGCTCTTGGGTTTTTAAGATTACACCTTCATTTTGTCTAACTATATATCATCTTGTTTGTTGTAATCGTTGTTTCTTATTTTTGTTAATGTAACTCGTGAGGTGTTGTTATTGTTACCACTTTGTTGTTGTTCATCTTGTCTTCATATTATTGTTGTTGTTGCTGTTTTGGTGTGATAAACACCTTCTTTATTTCATTATTGTTGTTGTCATTGTCGAATCCGAGTGAGGTCTCCAATCGGTCCAAGAATCCTTTTGATTAGTGGATTATTTGGGGTGTGTTTAGTGTTCCCGTGGTTTTTATTGTATCATGAGACTATAGTGATTATGTTGTTGTTATTATCTCTTGTGTCCCACATTTTCTTAGTTTCAACATATTGTCCATCTCAAATAAACTTGGAATCAAAATAAGTCAAGCTATGAACAAAATGATCAAAATAGGTCATCTCTTTAATAAGTTATCAAAATAGGCTAAACGTAATAAATTATTACGTTTTATCTTTTTTCTTTAATGGTGAAGTAACAGAGGTGAACAGTAAAAAAAAATTGTAAAACGTAATAAACTATTACGTTTTACACGAAAATACAAAAAATAGTATATTGTCCCATCACTTATTTTATCTCAACTTTTAGTCAAATCAGTAAAACATTTGTAAAACATAATAAATTGTTATGTTTTACAAAACTTTTGTATTATTACGTTTTACTCCCTCCATTCCAAAATAATTAAACTATTGAGGTATGACACACCTCTTAAGAAAAAAAATTTAGGACATAAATTATAGGTTACTTTCCACTATTACCCTTTTAATTGTTCTTAAATTATGCTCCTAGAAAATGTGAAGTATACTTGAGAACCTCATTAAATGAAAGGATAAAATTGGAAGAAATTTCTAATATATCTCTTGAAAAATGAACAATTCATGTATTTTGAACATTGAAAAATAACTCAACAATTCACTTATTTTAAAATTGAGGGATTACACTTGTAATTAGCCAAGAACTCAAGTACTTAGTTAATTAGCCACCTTATTCGGTAAAAAATTACAACTTTAAGGAAAAACAAGAACAGTCCTTGGTAATTAGCAACCACATTTACTAAAAAGATTTACAACTTTAAGGGAAAAACAAAAACAATCCTAGGTAATTAACAACTCCATTTACTAAAAAGATTACAACTTTTAGGCAAAAACAAGAATATGCCTAGGTAATTAACAACCACTTAGTAAAAACTTACAACTTTAAGGTAAAAACAATGACTTACCATCAACCACAGAATAAGTTGTAAATCTTTTCCTTTAAGTTCTTGGCTAATTACAAGTGTAAAATAAAAAGTTTTTTACAATATACTCCATCCGTCCCAAATTTCCTAATTTAATTTCCCATTTTACATGTCTTTTTTCATTAATCAAGAAGAGACAAAAAAAAAAAAAATCATGTTTTACTCTTTGCATTAATTATTTTTTCTTTAAATTAAAATGTAAACATCATTTAATAGGGGTACTATAGTACACTAATCATGTTATTAATTATTTTTCTTAATCAATGTGTCATCTCAATTTGGGACGGAGGGAGTAATAATTTATTATGTTTTACAAAAGTTTTATTGATTTGACAAAAATTGAGATAAAGCAGGTGATGGGACAATACATTTTTTTTTATTTTCGTGTAAAACGTAATAAATTATTGCATTTTACAAAAAGCTTTTTTATTGTTCACCTCCGTTATTTCACCGTTAAAAAAAAAGAGTAAAACTTAACAATTTATTACGCCTATTTTGTGATACTTATTAAAGAGTAACCTATTTTGATCACTTTGTTCATATCTTAGCTTATTTTAGTTCCGATTTTATCTCAATAACAAGAAAGTGTATAACCTCTCAAACCTTTCCCAATTGCCCGTTTTTTTTCTTTTCTTTTGTGCATAATATCTGGCCTTGATTTTGCCTTTTATTTTGAGAATTCACTCTTATTTCAAGAACCTTCCATTTTAATTGGTTTCTTAGTTATGAATAAATCTTCGATCATCCGTTTTTAGTGACAATGACATCAAGAAAAAAGCAAAACCAGAATGTAGTAAATTAAAGAGGAAGATATGCATGTGAAAAGTCCCCATTGAGGAGGTGTGAGAGTTTGTCGAAGGTGTTCGAGAAGGGAGTAGAAGGTAGGCCAAAGAAGTATCTAGGAGATATAATTAGAAAGTATATGACATATTTTCAACTCATCGAGGACATTATCTTATATAAAAGATTTGAAGGTCACAAACTAGAATAGAAGATTAGTAGATAGTTGAGTGTTGTCGTGTTGTCTCGCTTTCCTACAAACTAGGCTGAGTGGTAGTTCAACACTCAGTACCTATTTATATTTTATACCAGTAGTATTAGCACTTTTGTGTAGTTTCTTGTCCTTCAATTTTAGTTGTTTTCAATTGTATTTTGGTTATCTTATTATTTTGTTTTTGTTAGTATTTCATTTTTCTTATGTTTCCTTTGGTACTTGTTATATCTCTCTTTTCTGTATCTTTTTTTATATTCATTAATGGGTCTGAGATTTTTCAGAAATAATCTCTCTACCTTTGCAAGACTGTCTAACGGGCCGGGCCGGTTCAACCCGGAACCGGCCCTCTCATTCTTACGGGGTTCCGGGCCGGTTACGGGCCGGGTTTGGCCTTAACCGGTCCGGGCCGGGCCGGGCTGCACAGTAAAAATATTAAAACCCACCCGGAACCGGCCCACTTAACCCAATCCGGTCAAACCCACTAAAATCCGGTCAAACCCGGTCAAACCCGGTTAAAAACCGGTCAAATATACACTATATACGCTATATACATAATATATACATTAAATATACACTTTTATAGAAGATATATACACGTGTATACATTAAATATACACTTGTATAGAAGATATTAAAATTATAAATCGTTAAATAAAAAAAAATAAAAAACAACGACTATACGTTAAATATACACGTCTATAGAAGATCTATTAACATTCATACACTCTATTCTATGTATATGTAATACTTTAAATGAGATATACTACAATATATATACATTACAATATATATTTGTATAGTTATATACTAATTTATAAAACATATACACATGTATACGTTAAATATACATGTCTATAGAAGATCTATTCACATATATACACTCTATTCTATGTATAGGTAATACTTTAAATGAGATATACTACAATATATATACATTACAATATATATTTGTATAGTTATATTCTAATTTATAAAATATATACACATATATACGTTAAATATACACGTCTATAGAAGATCTATTAACATTCATACACTCTATTCTATGTATATGTAATACTTTAAATGAGATATACTACAATATATATACATTACAATATATATTTGTATAGTTATATACTAATTTATAAAACATATACACATGTATACGTTAAATATACATGTCTATAGAAGATCTATTCACATATATACACTCTATTCTATGTATAGGTAATACTTTAAATGAGATATACTACAATATATATACATTACAATATATATTTGTATAGTTATATTCTAATTTATAAAATATATACACATATATACGTTAAATATACACGTCTATAGAAGATCTATTAACATTCATACACTCTATTCTATGTATATGTAATACTTTAAATGAGATATACTACAATATATATACATTACAATATATATTTGTATAGTTATATACTAATTTATAAAATATATACACATGTATACGTTAAATATACACATCTTTAGAAGATCTATTCACATATATACACTCTATTCTATGTATATGTAATACTTTAAATCCACTAAAACCCGGTCAAACCCGGTCAAACCCACTAAAACCCGGTCAAACCCGGTTAAAAACCGGTCAAATATACACTATATACGCTATATACACAATGTATACATTAAATATACACTTCTATAGAAGATATATACACATGTATACATTAAATATACACTTCTATATAAGATATATAAACATATACACATGTATACATTAAATATACACTTGTATAGAAGATATTAAAATTATAAATCGTTAAATAAAAATAAATAAAAAACAACGACTAAGGAGTGAATGAATTTGTGGAATTTTATTGATTGCAAAATGATCCAAAATTTATAATTTACATTAATGAAAAATCTATAAATTATGCATCATTTTTTCCAACTCATTCATGTTAATATTAATTGGAACTTGCATAGGGTAGTCGAAGTCAACGGGGGAAAAACCATGCATTGGACTTGATTCTGCTGAGTTCTCCCGTGAAGTCATAATTTCTTCAAGTTTGAGGTCGTCGTTGGGCTCTGGTTCCATTCCTTGGTTTCTTCTTTCTGCTCTAATCCAATCTCTGAGGCAAACTAAAACATTCATTGCGTTGCTTCCCAATGAGTGTCGGTTGTCTCCAAGCTGCTGTCGTCCCTGACTGAAGGCGCTCTCTGATGCAACGGTTGACATAGGAACATTCAAGATATCTCTGGCTAATCTTGAAAGTACAGGATATTGTGATTCATTATTCCTCCACCAATCCAGCGTGTTGATCCGTCGTCTGCGATCCTCTGGTGGCGTCCGCAGATAATATTTCAGCTCTTCCCGATAAGTTGATGTGTAAGCTCTCTCATCCACACTGTTCCAACAAGTTAAATCATAAAACGAATCAGGAAAACCACTATGTGCCGGCCTTTTAGAAGCTGATGGCTCCTCGGGAGGATGAGGAGCGACAGTTGGAGTGATATTTGTAGGTACGGCTGAATCAAATAAATCAGCATAGTGATTATATAATTTTTCTATATAATCTTTTGCATCAGCCGTAGCCGTCCACAAATCAGGTTGTACTTGTTCAGAATCATGGTTAGTATTTATTTCTAAGTTAGTATAAATAAGAGTACTAAAGTGACACATATGATTATATTTCATGCACGGATTTAACATAGCAGCAACCAAGTAAATAGGGGGAATCGGGAAGAAATATTTTTTAAATTTCGTAAACATAGCGCCAACAGCTTCTTTATAACCTTCTTTATCTTTATATTGTCGGAGCAAACCAGAAATATCGGCTATATATGCCAAAATATTACAAACAGTAGGATAGTATGCACCGGAAAATTCAACCGTAGCTACATAAAATTTTTCTAAGAACTTAACAAGATCATTAATTATAACCCAATCAGAATTATGTAGCATGCAATCAGCAGAATCAGCAAATGAACCACAATGTTGGTTAAAAGCTAGTGTAATAGGAATTCTATATTTATAACAAGTTTTTAAAAATTCATACGTAGAATTCCATCTAATATCAATTTCCTCAGGCATCAAAATCGGTGCAAGTCCATTTTCTTGACATTTAACTTTAAATTCTTTAATTCTAGATCTACGATTATTTCCTTGAATAAAACCAACAGCAAGACGAATTTTTTCAATATAAACCTCAAAAAAGTCAAGACCATCCTTTACAATTAAATTATATATATGACATGCACACTTAACATGAAAAATTTCAGGAAAGGGCGGAGATAGCGTAGATTTTATTTTTGTTATAGCAGTCTTGTTGTTAGAAGCATTATCAAAAGCAATACATAAAATTTTATTTTCTATACCATAATATCCGGCAATTTTAATAATAGAATCAGCAATAAATTGTCCAGTATGTTTCCGATTTTCATCATATAAAAAAGCAAGAATACGTTTTTGCATTATGAAATTACTATCCATCCAATGACAAGTAACGGTTAAATAATCATTTTTATTTACAGCACGACCAAGATCGGAAGTTAGGGACAATCTACATTGAATATTTTTTAAGAATGTTGATAAATAAAAATAATATTGTGAATGGAGTCTAAAAATATCAGACCGACAAGTAGTTCTAGGAATACCATTAAACATAGGATTATAAATTGCTTGTATATAACGAATAAAGGCATCAGAAGAAGGAAAACTAAAAGGCAAACAACCCACAGCTACCATTTTAGCTATTTCTTCTCTGTCCCTCAATTTATTATACTTTTTCGCTACTTGACCGGTTGTTGGGTCCATTCTAGTTTGCGTTGACCCACCAACATCCCCACCACCTTTTGCAATATTCAACTCTCTAGTGTGATCTTCAGCTATATGTCTCATTAACGTACCCGTACCCCCTTGCTTACCGCCACTTCTATGCTTATATTTTTGTTGACAAATATTGCACTGCACCTCAATATCTGATATACGTTCAAAAAATTGCCATGCAATACTAGTTCTTTTACGGGGTTTTGGGGCACTGGGAGGACGGGAAGGGAGATTAACTGATTCAGATCTAACGTTAGCATGTCCTACTGCGGGTGTTTCAGCAATATTTTCATCATCTTCGTCTACATTAACTGCATCTACTTCATTTTCTTCTTCTATACCGTAATTTTCCTGAAATTCTACATAATCCATATCGTGAGCACCTACACCTATTTCTTCCTCAAAAGGTGTACCAAGCGGTACCGGAGGCGAAGTCACACGGGTATATCTATTACTTGAACTACCTCTACCGCTAGTAATTCGCTTTTTACTACCACTACCGCTTCCGGGACAAAAATTTCTAACACCTTTAGTAGCGAGGTTTTTTAATTTATCCATAATATAAATTAAATTAAACTAAAAATATTCAAAATACACAAATATAATAAAATTAAATATTAAACAATTAATACAATAAATAAAAATTAAACGTAAGAGATGGAACGACAATACCAAATTTTGGAAGTATCCGAAGATTGCGACTTTAGAAACTTCCGCTCGTACTTTGTAAACGAAAAATTAAAAATTTAAATTGAACACTTTAAGAAATTAAATATATTGAATATTTGAGAATTGAGAATTGAGATTTGAGAGAGAATGAGATTTGAGAGAGTGAAAAATTGTGTGAGAAATGATTTGAAGTTGTAGGGTATTTATAGATTTATTTTGGGGATTAAAAAATATTTTTTTTTTTGTTTTTTGTTTTTTTTTTAAGTTAATGGGCCCAAACTAGCCGTTTGGACCCAAAAACGGTAATATAGCCGTTGGGCCAACGGCTAGTTTGGCCCAATAATTTTTTTTTTTTTTTTTTTTTAAATTCCGGGCCGGTTAACCGGCGGGCCTGGACCGGGTTGGTCCGGGCCGGGTTAACCGAGCCCAGTTTAAAAAAAAAACCGGACCGGAACCCGGAACCCTAAAGCCCTAGGGCTTACCGGGCCGGGTCAAACCGGCCGGTTTGATATGTAGGGCCGGTTCGGGCCGGTTCGGGCCGGGCCAGCCCGGCCCGTTTGACAGGTTTATACCTTTGTGAGATAGTGATAGTCTGTGGGGAGAGTTGGGATTAACTTAATTTGACAAAAAGACACAACTCTCATATAATTGAAAAAAAAAGACACTTTTAATGGACAACCTTAGCACATAAGTTCGAAACCATACACTAGTCCCCCCAATTTCAGCCTCTAGTTTTAAAAAATACACTTTAGCTCATGTCTAGAAATATGATATTAGATATTAAACTAAAATATAAAAATATCACAAATCTTCCAAAAATAAGCTAATTTCCCTCTATTTTTTCAATTTACAGGTGATTTTTGGCTCATTTTCTGGTAATTTTTTGTCAAGTTTTTCGACATCCATCAAAATCTCACACCACCCTTATTGTTTTCTGCTACCTCCCCACTATTTTATCCCTTTATTTTCAGCCATTTTCAATCAAAAAGCTTGAAAATCAGTCTCACTTTTTTGAAATCGATTCTAGGCTTAGTAACTACATTCTAACACTCCTTGTGTTCTTCCAAATCTCTAATCGTTGCATTATTTTGGTGATCATCAAAAAGGTGATCAGACTTATTTTGATCAAGTATTGTATGAAGATCTGGTAAGATAACAACAACTACAGTCTAGTAAGTTTAAGTTTATAGACCACTGCTTCAGTCTAGTCAATATTATCATCTATGTCTATCATGTTTATTGTAAAATACTAATTGATGGTGGTGAATTTATGGTTAATGAGAGGAGACTCCTAAAATATTCAAAGTGAAAATTCGTATTTAAGAAGATAGTGCTCATTGTCCTTTATCGCAATGGCTGGTACAACGACATGATTGCAAGTGCAATAAAGAATAAAGAGCGGGGGCTTAATTTGTGATTCAAACGACTTGTTCATTAGTTACATGATGAATGGGAGAGGAATATTCCATGCAGTGTTCATAAAGAATGATAAGCGCGTCGAATTCTACATGTTTTGTGTTAATTTCGATGATGCTAAGCCTATTTTGAGAATTGAAGTTGTTGAAAGGTCTGGGAAAGAAGCTTCCACATCATCGCCACCCTCCGCTTCCACCTCCACCCCTATCCCCTGCAGTGGATGATAACTCAATGGGATACAAGTGCATGAGTGGTGATGCAATGATTATGGACATAGAAGAGGCTACGACTACACTCCAACGACCTCATCACCCTCCCCCCAACATTGTCGTAATGTAATTTAGTTTTTTTATTATTGCTTGTAGTTTATTGTGGAAGCTTTCATACTAGTATAATTTTGTAAATCAAAGCTTTCTTTTTTGCCTTTTTTGCTAATTTTTGTTTCAATTGTTATTTGTTGTATTTTACAGTGCTTTGATTTTATCATAATTGTTATCCTTGATGTTTGATGATTGATGTTAGACCATTGCTATGATATTCCATAAACCTTAAGATTATTTTAAACCTACACATTTGATTAAAATGATCTTCCTAAAATTGACAAGTTCAGAACATTCAACACATAGTAGACTATCCCAATGGTTTATCATTTACTGATCTCATTGTTGGTATAATAAATTATACAATATATTATAGATTGTTGTGTGCATCAATGCTTGACAAATGCAAAAGTCTGCGGTCGACTGATTGAATATATGAACAAGTTAAAATTATGACTAAAAAGGGAGAAATCAAATTAAAGTAAAGTAAAGTAAGTCAATTAACGTCACCCAAACATTGTAAAGCTATTTAGTTATAGCAATTGTGAGCCAATATCACTTTTGTACATGATCAAGTGATATTTAAGGCATGCAGTTGTCCTAAATCGTTAAAATAGGACTAAAGAGAGGAAAAATAAAATTAAAAAAATTAACATCATTCAAGCGATGCAAATAATTAAATCACAACATATAAGAGTCCACAACAATTGAACACATAATCTAATGAGTAAGGAAGAGTGATGTTTATGAGTGTTCTTATGAAAAGTAATGTTTGAGAACAAGTAGTCCTTCTCAGAGCATACGTTTGTTCTGAGTAATTGATTCTTATTATTATTACTCTTACTTATACTCAATTGATCATGTGTCCAATTGTTGTGTACTCTCATACGATGTGATTTGGTTGTTTTACAATGCTTGAATGATGTTAACTAATTTAATTTAATTTTTTTATTTTTAGTCATATATAAGCTTGTCAATATATTCATATGGTTGATGCTAGACCTCTAACGATCTCTTGTGTATATTATATTTTTGGTCTGTAATAGACTTTAGGTCTATTGTATACTTACATATTATAGATTATTTTATGCATCGATACATGATCATTAAACAGTTCTCCGATCGATCGATTAAATATATGAACAAGATAGGACTAAAAATGAGAGAAATAAAATAAAACCATTCAAGCATTGTAAAACAACTAAATCACATCATATGAGAGTACACAACAACTGAACACACGATCGAATGAGTATACATAAGAGCAATGATATTAAGAACCAATGACTCAGAACAAACGTATGCGTTGAGAAGGACTACTTGTTCTCAAACATTACTTTTCATAAGAACATTCACAAGCATCACTTTTCCTTACTCATTAGATCACATGTCCAATTACTGTGGATTCTTACATGTTGTGATTTAGTCGTTTTGCATTATTTGAATGATGTTATTTTATTTTATTTTATTTTATTTTCTCTATTTTAGTCTTATCTTACTTATTCATATATTCAATCGATCGATAATATACTTATTTAACAGGCACGTATCGATGCATAGAATAATCTATAGTATACTAGATAATATATTTAATCAAGAATGACATCAGTAGATGATATACCCTTCACATAGTCTACTATCTATTGAATGTTCTAAACTAGTTGATTTTAGAAAGCCTCAACTATAACTTGTTTAAATTACAGTCCTTTAGGGCCGTACAAGGGGAGGTTCTAACACTAAACCACAAGGATCAATTATAGACCACAGTAGCATATGATAGACCACTCTTTACGTACATGATAAACCATCAGAATGATTTATGCTCGTACTACAACAACCAAAAAGTAGAGACCTCTAATCATCACATTTCTGCTGGCTCTATTATATAAATGAATTTGACCCTTGAACTCTCCATATTCTTTTCTTCATTCATTTTTTTTTTGTTTCAACACAAAAAATATCTTAAACATCTAAAAAGATTTATATTTGTCATTGTGATAATCCCATTATCTTGAAGACATCGTGAACAGACAAGAATATAGGTCAAAATTTTACAACTATGCATTTGAAAACATGTATTTTTTAATCAATAATTATGCATTATTTATGTGCATTAAGCAATAAGGTGAAGGGCCAATTTAGTTTATATTTATTAATTTAGAGTTTGAAATTATCCTCTTTAATTCATTTAATTGTTGTCCTTTTAATCCGTATACGGTGAAGAAAAAAAACTTAATCCATTTAATTTATCTAATTGCAATCTTTTTAATTTATCACAATCTTATTTTATGAAAAATCTTTGTACGATCATTACTTGTTTACATACTTATTGGATCATGCCACTAACTGATGAAAACTCTCACATTATATAATAAAATATTATTATCATATTCAAATAATTTTATCTCCTTTATTTTATTTTGGATAATTAGTTAATTAATTTTCTTTTTTAATCAAATAGTAGTCTAATCTATAATATATATCACGTGACTGGTCATTATTTGAAAATGATGCAGTTGAGTGATTTATATACTTCATATAGTAGCCTAGTTTATAAATATCATGGGGTCAATTATTGACAAATGATTTATGTCAGACGTTCCAGCTTTAATTAAATGGAAAAGAATGATAATAAAATAACTTTAAAAATTGATAAAAAATGAGGTTGAGAGATTGTGCATGAGGTTTTGTGTGTATCGTAGAAATTGATACAAATCATTTGCATTGTGTTTTCATACGTTTCTGTTTTTAGATTTATCATATCCTCCCACTTTGAATATTATTATTATCTGTATTTCAAAGATCTTATGCTACAGAAAATGATGCTACTACTTATGTTTAGATTGGGTAACATATTCTTCTAATTCTTCCTACCTCATTCATCAAGAAATAAAAGGGAATGTGCGACTATTTATAATATTGTAACTAATGAAGCTAGAATCTATACCGAAAAGTGAGAGCTTTAGGAATAATAGAAATTTTTTTGAAAGTTTATGCATAATAATGCTTAAAGTTGTGATGATCTTACCAGTTATTGAGTGGCTTTTTATGAGAACCAAAAAATTTGATCTAAAAAAGGCCAAAAATTTGGCCAAAAATGAAAAAAAAAAATGAAAACGTTTTAAGAGAAAAATCGTTGAATTTCATCTTGCCCGAAAAATAAAAAAAATAATATTAAAAAAATATAAATCTGGAGCTCAAAATGCTTGAAATCGAAAGATAGTATATTTGATAGCAATGAATGAAGAGTTTTGAGATTGGAGAAGAAAATAAATCTAATGAAAAGATTTAGAGTTTGAAGAAAAAATGAAAGAAAGTGAAGAGAGCAACAATTAATTGAAGACTATTTTAAGAAAAATTGGGAGGTAAAAAGTATTTCAAAAATACTTAAGAGTTGACGATAACTTTTTAAAGTTTACAAATGGACTCATGCCCATTGCCCCATATTTTTTCTATTTTTTATTTTCAAACCCTAAAAAAAAAAAATCAAAACTAAAAATGATGTCTCTTTTTCAATTAAATTTGACAAATATCACTTTTCTTCAATTTTCTATCTATGCTATATCTTTTCCAAATTTCACCACGTGAGACTATAGTGATTATGTTGTTGTTATTATCTCCTGTGTCCCACATTTTCTTAGTTTCAACATAATGCCCATCTCAAATGAACTTGGAATCAAAACAAGTCAAGCTATGAACAAAATGATTAAAATAGATCATCTCTTTAATAAGTTATCAAAATAGGTTAAACGTAATAAATTATTACGTTTTATCTTTTTTATTTAACGGTGAAATAACGGAGGTGAACAGTGAAAAAAACTCTTTTGTAAAACGTAATAAATTATTACGTTTTACACTAAAATACAAAAAACAGTACATTGTCCCATCACTTATTTTATCTCAATTTTTAGTCAAATCAGTGTAAAACATTTGTAAAACATAATAAATTGTTATGTTTTACGAAACTTTTGTATTATTACGTTTTACTCCCTCTATTCCAAAATAATTGAATTATTGAGGTATGACACACCGCTTAAGAAAAAAAAATTTAAGACATAAATTATAGGTTACTTTCTACTATTACCCTTTTAATTGTTCTTAAATTATGCTCCTAGAAAATGTGAAGTATACTTAGAATCTCATTAAATGAAAGGATAAAATTGGAAGAAATTTTTAACATATCTCTTGAAAAATGAGCAATTTATTTATTTTGAACATTGAAAAATAACTCAACAATTCACTTATTTTAAAATTGAGGGAGTACGCTTGTAATTAGCCAAGTACTTAGTTAATTAGCCACCTTATTGGTAAAAAATTACAACTTTAAGGAAAAACAAGAACAGTCCTTGGTAATTAGCAACCACATTTACTAAAAAGATTTACAACTTTAAGGGGGAAACAAAAACAATCCTAGGTAATTAACAACTCCATTTACTAAAAAGATTACAACTTTTAGGCAAAAACAAGAATATGCCTAGGTAATTAACAACCACTTAGTAAAAACTTACAATTTAAGGTAAAAACAATGACTTACCATCAACCACAGAATAAGTTGTAAATCTTTTCCTTTAAGTTCTTGGCTAATTACAAGTGTAAAATAAAAAGTTTTGTACAACGTACTCCATCCGTCCCAAATTACCCGTCCCAAATTTCCTAATTTAATTTCCCATTTTACATGTCCTTTTTCATTAATCAAGAAGAGACAATTTTTTTTTCATGTTTTATCCTTTTGCATTAATTACTTTTTCTTCAAATTAAAATGTAAATATCATTTAATAGGGATACTCTAGTTCACTAATCATGTTATTAATTATTTTTCTTAATCAATGTGTCATCTCAATTTGGGACGGAGGGAGTAATAATTTATTACGTTTTACAAAAGTTTTATTGATTTGACAAAAATTGAGATAAAGCAGGTGATGGGACAATATATTTTTTTTTATTTTCGTGTAAAACGTAATAAATTATTACATTTTACAAAACTTTTATAAAACGTAATAATTTGTTACGTTTTACAAAAAAAAAATTAACTGTTCACCTCCGTTACTTCACCGTTAAAAAAAAAGAGTAAAACTTAATAATTTTTTACGCCTATTTTGATAACTTATTAAAGAGTAACCTATTTTGGTCACTTTGTTCATATCTTAGCTTATTTTAGTTCCGATTTCATCTCAATAACAAGAAAGTGTATAACCTCTCAAACCTTTCCCAATTGCCCGTTTTTTTTCTTTTCTTTTGTGCATAATATCTGGCCTTGATTTTGCCTTTTATTTTGAGAATTCACTCTTATTTCAAGAACCTTCCATTTTAATTGGTTTCTTAGTTATGAATAAAGCAAAACCAGAATGTAGTAAATTAAAGAGGAAGATATGCATCTGAAATTCTTTCAATAGTGCTTAAGACTGTCTAACGGGCCGGGCCGGTTCAACCCGGAACCGGCCCTCTCATTCTTACCGGGTTACGGGCCGGTTACGGGCCGGGTTTGGCCTTAACCGGTCCGGGCCGGGCCGGGCTGCACAGTAGAAATATTAAAACCCACCCGGAACCGGCCCACTTAACCCAATCCGGTCAAACCCACTAAAACCCGGTCAAACCCGGTCAAACCCGGTTAAAAACCGGTCAAATATACACTATATACGCTATATACATAATATATACATTAAATATACACTTTTATAGAAGATATATACACGTGTATACATTAAATATACACTTGTATAGAAGATATTAAAATTATAAATCGTTAAATAAAAAAAAATAAAAAACAACGACTATACGTTAAATATACACGTCTATAGAAGATCTATTAACATTCATACACTCTATTCTATGTATATGTAATACTTTAAATGAGATATACTACAATATATATACATTACAATATATATTTGTATAGTTATATACTAATTTATAAAACATATACACATGTATACGTTAAATATACATGTCTATAGAAGATCTATTCACATATATACACTCTATTCTATGTATAGGTAATACTTTAAATGAGATATACTACAATATATATACATTACAATATATATTTGTATAGTTATATTCTAATTTATAAAATATATACACATATATACGTTAAATATACACGTCTATAGAAGATCTATTAACATTCATACACTCTATTCTATGTATATGTAATACTTTAAATGAGATATACTACAATATATATACATTACAATATATATTTGTATAGTTATATACTAATTTATAAAACATATACACATGTATACGTTAAATATACATGTCTATAGAAGATCTATTCACATATATACACTCTATTCTATGTATAGGTAATACTTTAAATGAGATATACTACAATATATATACATTACAATATATATTTGTATAGTTATATTCTAATTTATAAAATATATACACATATATACGTTAAATATACACGTCTATAGAAGATCTATTAACATTCATACACTCTATTCTATGTATATGTAATACTTTAAATGAGATATACTACAATATATATACATTACAATATATATTTGTATAGTTATATACTAATTTATAAAACATATACACATGTATACGTTAAATATACATGTCTATAGAAGATCTATTCACATATATACATTCTATTCTATGTATAGGTAATACTTTAAATGAGATATACTACAATATATATACATTACAATATATATTTGTATAGTTATATTCTAATTTATAAAATATATACACATATATACGTTAAATATACACGTCTATAGAAGATCTATTAACATTCATACACTCTATTCTATGTATATGTAATACTTTAAATGAGATATACTACAATATATATACATTACAATATATATTTGTATAGTTATATACTAATTTATAAAACATATACACATGTATACGTTAAATATACATGTCTATAGAAGATCTATTCACATATATACACTCTATTCTATGTATAGGTAATACTTTAAATGAGATATACTACAATATATATACATTACAATATATATTTGTATAGTTATATTCTAATTTATAAAACATATACACATGTATACGTTAAATATACATGTCTATAGAAGATCTATTCACATATATACACTCTATTCTATGTATAGGTAATACTTTAAATGAGATATACTACAATATATATACATTACAATATATATTTGTATAGTTATATTCTAATTTATAAAATATATACACATATATACGTTAAATATACACGTCTATAGAAGATCTATTAACATTCATACACTCTATTCTATGTATATGTAATACTTTAAATGAGATATACTACAATATATATACATTACAATATATATTTGTATAGTTATATACTAATTTATAAAACATATACACATGTATACGTTAAATATACATGTCTATAGAAGATCTATTCACATATATACACTCTATTCTATGTATAGGTAATACTTTAAATGAGATATACTACAATATATATACATTACAATATATATTTGTATAGTTATATTCTAATTTATAAAACATATACACATGTATACGTTAAATATACATGTCTATAGAAGATCTATTCACATATATACACTCTATTCTATGTATAGGTAATACTTTAAATGAGATATACTACAATATATATACATTACAATATATATTTGTATAGTTATATTCTAATTTATAAAATATATACACATATATACGTTAAATATACACGTCTATAGAAGATCTATTAACATTCATACACTCTATTCTATGTATATGTATTACTTTAAATGAGATATACTACAATATATATACATTACAATATATATTTGTATAGTTATATTCTAATTTATAAAACATATACACATGTATACGTTAAATATACATGTCTATAGAAGATCTATTCACATATATACACTCTATTCTATGTATAGGTAATACTTTAAATGAGATATACTACAATATATATACATTACAATATATATTTGTATAGTTATATTCTAATTTATAAAATATATACACATATATACGTTAAATATACACGTCTATAGAAGATCTATTAACATTCATACACTCTATTCTATGTATATGTAATACTTTAAATGAGATATACTACAATATATATACATTACAATATATATTTGTATAGTTATATACTAATTTATAAAACATATACACATGTATACGTTAAATATACATGTCTATAGAAGATCTATTCACATATATACACTCTATTCTATGTATAGGTAATACTTTAAATGAGATATACTACAATATATATACATTACAATATATATTTGTATAGTTATATTCTAATTTATAAAACATATACACATGTATACGTTAAATATACATGTCTATAGAAGATCTATTCACATATATACACTCTATTCTATGTATATGTAATACTTTAAATGAGATATACTACAATATATATACATTACAATATATATTTGTATAGTTATATTCTAATTTATAAAATATATACACATATATACGTTAAATATACACGTCTATAGAAGATCTATTAACATTCATACACTCTATTCTATGTATATGTAATACTTTAAATGAGATATACTACAATATATATACATTACAATATATATTTGTATAGTTATATACTAATTTATAAAACATATACACATGTATACGTTAAATATACATGTCTATAGAAGATCTATTCACATATATACATTCTATTCTATGTATAGGTAATACTTTAAATGAGATATACTACAATATATATACATTACAATATATATTTGTATAGTTATATTCTAATTTATAAAATATATACACATATATACGTTAAATATACACGTCTATAGAAGATCTATTAACATTCATACACTCTATTCTATGTATATGTAATACTTTAAATGAGATATACTACAATATATATACATTACAATATATATTTGTATAGTTATATACTAATTTATAAAACATATACACATGTATTTGTTAAATATACACGTCTATAGAAGATCTATTCACATATATACATTCTATTCTATGTATAGGTAATACTTTAAATGAGATATACTACAATATATATACATTACAATATATATTTGTATAGTTATATTCTAATTTATAAAATATATACACATATATACGTTAAATATACACGTCTATAGAAGATCTATTAACATTCATACACTCTATTCTATGTATATGTAATACGTTACATGAGATATACTACAATATATATACATTACAATATATATTTGTATAGTTATATACTAATTTATAAAACATATACACATGTATACGTTAAATATACATGTCTATAGAAGATCTATTCACATATATACACTCTATTCTATGTATAGGTAATACTTTAAATGAGATATACTACAATATATATACATTACAATATATATTTGTATAGTTATATACTAATTTATAAAATATATACACATATATACGTTAAAAACCGGTCAAATATACACTATATACGCTATATACACAATGTATACATTAAATATACACTTTATAGAAGATATATACACGTGTATACATTAAATATACACTTCTATATAAGATATATAAACATATACACATGTATACATTAAATATACACTTGTATAGAAGATATTAAAATTATAAATCGTTAAATAAAAAAAAATAAAAAACAACGACTAAGGAGTGAATGAATTTGTGGAATTTTATTGATTGCAAAATGATCCAAAATTTATAATTTACATGAATGAAAAATATATAAATTATGCATCATTTTTTCCAACTCATTCATGTTAATATTAATTGGAACTTGCATAGGGTAGTCGAAGTCAACGGGGGAAAAATCATGCATTGGACTTGATTCTGCTGAGTTCTCCCGTGAAGTCATAATTTCTTCAAGTTTGAGGTCGTCGTTGGGCTCTGGTTCCATTCCTTGGTTTCTTCTTTCTGCTCTAATCCAATCTCTGAGGCAAACTAAAACATTCATTGCGTTGCTTCCCAATGAGTGTCGGTTGTCTCCAAGCTGCTGTCGTCCCTGACTGAAGGCGCTCTCTGATGCAACGGTTGACATAGGAACATTCAAGATATCTCTGGCTAATCTTGAAAGTACAGGATATTGTGATTCATTATTCCTCCACCAATCCAGCGTGTTGATCCGTCGTCTGCGATCCTCTGGTGGCGTCCGCAGATAATATTTCAGCTCTTCCCGATAAGTTGATGTGTAAGCTCTCTCATCCACACTGTTCCAACAAGTTAAATCATAAAACGAATCAGGAAAACCACTATGTGCCGGCCTTTTAGAAGCTGATGACTCCTCGGGAGGATGAGGAGCGACAGTTGGAGTGATATTTGTAGGTACGGCTGAATCAAATAAATCAGCATAGTGATTATATAATTTTTCTATATAATCTTTTGCATCAGCCGTAGCCGTCCACAAATCAGGTTGTACTTGTTCAGAATCATGGTTAGTATTTATTTCTAAGTTAGTATAAATAAGAGTACTAAAGTGACACATATGATTATATTTCATGCACGGATTTAACATAGCAGCAACCAAGTAAATAGGGGGAATCGGGAAGAAATATTTTTTAAATTTCGTAAACATAGCGCCAACAGCTTCTTTATAACCTTCTTTATCTTTATATTGTCGGAGCAAACCAGAAATATCGGCTATATATGCCAAAATATTACAAACAGTAGGATAGTATGCACCGGAAAATTCAACCGTAGCTACATAAATTTTTTCTAAGAACTTAACAAGATCATTAATTATAACCCAATCAGAATTATGTAGCATGCAATCAGCAGAATCAGCAAATGAACCACAATGTTGGTTAAAAGCTAGTGTAATAGGAATTCTATATTTATAACAAGTTTTTAAAAATTCATACGTAGAATTCCATCTAATATCAATTTCCTCAGGCATCAAAATCGGTGCAAGTCCATTTTCTTGACATTTAACTTTAAATTCTTTAATTCTAGATCTACGATTATTTCCTTGAATAAAACCAACAGCAAGACGAATTTTTTCAATATAAACCTCAAAAAAGTCAAGACCATCTTTTACAATTAAATTATATATATGACATGCACACTTAACATGAAAAATTTCAGGAAAGGGCGGAGATAGCGTAGATTTTATTTTTGTTATAGCAGTCTTGTTGTTAGAAGCATTATCAAAAGCAATACATAAAATTTTATTTTCTATACCATAATATCCGGCAATTTTAATAATAGAATCAGCAATAAATTGTCCAGTATGTTTCCGATCTTCATCATATAAAAAAGCAAGAATACGTTTTTGCATTATGAAATTACTATCCATCCAATGACAAGTAACGGTTAAATAATCATTTTTATTTACAGCACGACCAAGATCGGAAGTTAGGGACAATCTACATTGAATATTTTTTAAGAATGTTGATAAATAAAAACAATATTGTGAATGGAGTCTAAAAATATCAGACCGACAAGTAGTTCTAGGAATACCATTAAACATAGGATTATAAATTGCTTGTATATAACGAATAAAGGCATCAGAAGAAGGAAAACTAAAAGGCAAACAACCCACAGCTACCATTTTAGCTATTTCTTCTCTGTCCCTCAATTTATTATACTTTTTCGCTACTTGACCGGTTGTTGGGTCCATTCTAGTTTGCGTTGACCCACCAACATCCCCACCACCTTTTGCAATATTCAACTCTCTAGTGTGATCTTCAGCTATATGTCTCATTAACGTACCCGTACCCCCTTGCTTACCGCCACTTCTATGCTTATATTTTTGTTGACAAATATTGCACTGCACCTCAATATCTGATATACGTTCAAAAAATTGTCATGCAATACTAGTTCTTTTACGGGGTTTTGGGGCACTGGGAGGACGGGAAGGGAGATTAACTGATTCAGATCTAACATTAGCATGTCCTACTGCGGGTGTTTCAGCAATATTTTCATCATCTTCGTCTACATTAACTGCATCTACTTCATTTTCTTCTTCTATACCGTAATTTTCCTGAAATTCTACATAATCCATATCGTGAGCACCTACACCTATTTCTTCCTCAAAAGGTGTACCAAGCGGTACCGGAGGCGAAGTCACACGGGTATATCTATTACTTGAACTACCTCTACCGCTAGTAATTCGCTTTTTACTACCACTACCGCTTCCGGGACAAAAATTTCTAACACCTTTAGTAGCGAGGTTTTTTAATTTATCCATAATATAAATTAAATTAAACTAAAAATATTCAAAATACACAAATATAATAAAATTAAATATTAAACAATTAATACAATAAATAAAAATTAAACGTAAGAGATGGAACGACAATACCAAATTTTGGAAGTATCCGAAGATTGCGACTTTAGAAACTTCCGCTCGTACTTTGTAAACGAAAAATTAAAAATTTAAATTGAACACTTTAAGAAATTAAATATATTGAATATTTGAGAATTGAGAATTGAGATTTGAGAGAGAATGAGATTTGAGAGAGTGAAAAATTGTGTGAGAAATGATTTGAAGTTGTAGGGTATTTATAGATTTATTTTGGGGATTAAAAAATATTTTTTTTTTCTTTTTTTTTCTTTTTTAAGTTAATGGGCCCAAACTAGCCGTTTGGACCCAAAAACGGTAATATAGCCGTTGGGCCAACGGCTAGTTTGGCCCAATAATTTTTTTTTTTTTTTTAATGCCGGGCCGGTTAACCGGCGGGCCTGGACCGGGTTGGTCCGGGCCGGTTAACCGGGCCCAGTTTTAAAAAAAAACCGGACCGGAACCCGGAACCCTAAAGCCCTAGGGCTTACCGGGCCGGGTCAAACCGATCCGGTTTGATATGTAGGGCCGGTTCGGGCCGGGCCAGCCCGGCCCGTTTGACAGGTTTAATAGTGCTAAATAAACCGCTCATTAGACAGTATCTGCACTTTCTAATAGAAGAATGTACTATGCATATTTATTTGCTGGGCATGTCAAATCATGCCAAGCTTACATACATGCAATCTAGTATATAACAATTCACCTACACACACACACACATATATCTACAGTTCACAGTTCTATGCATCAATTGGCTTTAGTTCCAATATCTAGCTAGTTCAGAAGTTTGTAGATGTATCTAAAAAAAGGGTGTAAACTGGAGAAGAATCTACATGTTCACCCTATATGCTGGCCTCTCTTTCTTCTTCAACATAGAAGCTGAATACTTTACTGCATTTTCAGTGAAGAAAGCAGCTGCTACTGTCAAAACTTGAAACTCTTGAAGCATTACTCTTCTTATTTTAACTTCTTGTCCCAGTTGGATTGATACAAGCTCCATGGTGCATACATTAACTATGGAGTGATCAGCGATCAATCGCATCAAAGATCCTCACTGCTAACAAGGAAAATGTCTCTAGTTCCACCTGATTTTACTGGTTTGGATTATCTGTAAACTTTGGTTAGGGCGACTCAAGCAGCGTATCTAGGTCTATGGCGCATCTTCGCTTGAGGGGAGGCCACCTTTGAAACTTTTTCTTGCTCTGTATAATGCCTTGAGCAGCAACTAACATCTGTTCAACCTGCATGATAACATAAAAAAAGAAGAATACAATGTATTTTGCTGTGTCATGGTATATTATGTTACAAAATACAAGACCAAGTAATTCTTCATAAAAGCTAAAACTAAACAAGCAATTACGTACTGCAAATCAGAAGGATGGACCAATAAACTAAAAAGGAAGTTCCTTTTGACCAGTAGTGTTTATATGATAAAAACACTAACCATTTGTAGTATAATTCTCAAAAATAGACTTGCCATTGGCCTAGGTGAGAACAAGAGGAAAAAGTAATCAAGCTTATTCTCCATGTGTTCCCAAAAAAAAAGTACAATATATCAGGCTTTGAGTAAAACACAAGGAGAATGCCGCTGCCTCGGCCAGTAAAGGTTTCTTAATCATTTAAACATTGTCTTCAGCAAAAGAAACTGTCTTTGTTTTGAGAATGCAGAATGCAAGAATTAAGAGGAGCTTTAAACTCTGTGACTGTGACATTCGTCAGTAGATTATACCTTCTATTAAATGGTACTGTTACTATGATATTGTAATATTGGCTATTTCTCGACTAAAATTCAATTTACTTGCCTGGATCATTGAAGGCCGATCTGTTGAAAATTGCTGTAAGCACAATGAGGCAACCATAAGAATCTGATTAAGCTGTTCTAAGTCATATTCATCTCCGAGTGATGGATCAACTATCTCACTATTTTTCTTGTTGAGGAGCAAAGGTTTTGCCTGTAAAGCTAATTGGTTTCAGTTTATCCTACAAATCTGATTGATAGTTGGAGCAATAGGGCAATTATATTGTACTGCATTTGCAATTGACTAATTGAAGGGAGTTGAGATGATTACATACCCACATCACAACACTATTATGAGCTTCATCCAAAGCAGGACGTCCAGAAACAATCTCCAGCAGTAACACACCAAAAGCATACACATCAGTTTTTTCATCCACAATGCCATGCATAAAGAACTCAGGAGGGAGGTATCTGTCATGAACATGCAAGATGAAAGTTACTACAAGGATCCTTATTGCATATTTACAACTGGTAAAGCTTAGGTTCCCACAAACCCAAAGGTGCCTTCAAACTGCGATACAGTGAGGTGAGTCCACTTATCTGGGAGCCATTTTGCAAGTCCAAAATCAGTAATCTACAGAAAACCAAAAGATGAGCAACAAAACCTACAATTAAATGTGGACAAAACAGAAGCCCTATAACTTTGCTTATAAAACTTGTGACTCCATATTTCTAGACACAATCATGTAATCAATAATCTGTAAATAAATTGCATTGATTTTTATCCCTAAATATGAGAGAGATCCAGCTTGAACACTTGAAGAACACTTTATTTCGGCAGCATAGAATAAAACACACAAATTGAGACTATGTATTATATGCAGGTATTATGGAAGGTGATATTCCGAAATCACAGAAATGAAGTCAATTTCAAGTCAGCCAATGTGGAACACCACAAACACAAATTTTCATCTCATGATGACTGGTTCAAAGAAATACCTGACCCTCAAAATCTTCTGTCAACAATACGTTAGCAGCCTTGATATCTCTGTGGATAATTCTCCTCTGGCAGCCCTCATGAAGATATGCAAGACCTGTTGCAGTGCCTAGAGCAATATTATACCTTCTGTTCCAAGTCAATTTACCTCTGTCACCTGAAAATGTTGCAAACATAATAAAATAAACTAATTAGTTGTTAATAGTTCGGGAGAAGGCAGCAGTTCATAAAAAGAATGTTAATGAACATACCACTGAGCATATTAGCTAAGCTCCCATGAGGAGATAAAGGAAGAACAAGGTGCATTCCCCCTTCGACTCCATAGCCAATTACATTGGCAACGTTTTGATGTTTAACATGTACTAAAATTCCTAGTTCAGATAAGTAGTCAGACGTCATTTCCTCTTGAGATCCTCTGGTTATCCTTTTCACCGCCACAGGTTGGCCATCTTTGAGAAGTCCCTTGTATACTTCAGAATAACCTCCCTCACCAATCAAGTTATCTTCCAAAATGACAAAAAAAAATTGGCATCACAATGTGGTTCTTGAACAATACTAATATATGCACTTTAAATTTGAGAAAGAAACTAGCTCAGTCAGCTGAAACCCCTAAGAGCTGAAAACTGAGTACTTTTTTTTTTTTTTGATAACCGTGGTGTCCGTGCCAACTTGCACACCTCGACTAAATCCACAGGATACCTGTCACCTCCCACCAGCAGATACTAGGTAGCTCTGTCCAGCAAGGCTAGGACAGATGGGAAGAATCACTAGTGTCTTTTGTCTCTGATGGGACTTAAACCTGAGACCTCAGGTTCTCACTCCCACTTCATAACCACTAGGCCACACTTCATTGAAAATTGAGTACTATGAAGATAAAAATCATAAAGTTAGCTACCTCCAAGCCATGTAGCTACAAAGATTTCTGAAATTAAAATATCTTTACCAGTGCTAAAGTTGTTGGTAGCTTGCTTAAGTTCAGAGAGGGAGAAATTCTTCCAGTTAGCTTCAAAGCAATGTTGCAAATCAGCATCTAGAGTAGGAGCAGGTAGCACTGGCATGCTACGCCGTGCACTCCTACTTTTTCTTTTGGATAAAATCTTTATGGAAGGTAGTGAAGGTAGGGAAGGAATGGTAGGATGGAAAGTATGCAACTGTATGGACGGCCCTTTCTTTAGTCTTTTAATGAATCCTTGCCAACCATCTGAATCTAAAATGCTGGTCTTGGAAGTAGTTGTTTCAGACTCTGTCTGATCTGGATCAGAAGTTTCTCTTATCGACTCCTCATATACTTTATCCTCCTTGATAACTTCTCTAGTAGAATCCTCATCCATATGATCTTCCCCCACGCTTAGACTTCGAAACTCTAGCATAAAAATGATAAAATATGGCAGAGATAAACACGTGTAATTCAAGATAATATGATGACGAAACTAGTGTGTCCGAAGGATTATCACCTTCGGCTGTGAGAGAAATGGAGGAAGCACAAAATAGCATCTTGGGTCCTATCTTGAAAAGCTCCTCTCCTGACTCTTCTTCACCAGCATTATTGCAGGTATTCTCACTGTTAACATAATTGAGAAACCAGAGATATAAATTAAGACCATTTCTTTAAAAGCATAGATGTTAGGTTTCAGAAAATCAAGCAAATATTTCCAAAGCTTCTACAGGCGTACAAACAAGGAAAAGGCTTCTTCCATTCCACCATTTATTTTGTCCAGTCTCATTCAAATTTGACTCCCCTATATCATTTACAACCTATATTTTACCATCCACCCCCAGCCTAGTTTAGGAAAATGACAAAAAAAAACAGAAAAAGAGAACTGCCAACATCATTAATTTCTTGTTTTACCCCAATATGACAATTGTTGATGTCTTTCTACCTTTGTCATTGCATGCATAAATTTTATCACACATTGACAATTATCCATATGAAGGAGGGAAGTTGCGATTGGTTGATGATCAAAGTAGCAATAGTCAAAGTCTATAATGAATCCTATATGTAAATACTCATATAGCAAGCAGGGCCCAACAAATTTGGGAATTGAGAGGTGGTGGATTTATCTGATAAGATATTTATATATGCACATAACGATCCAGATATGAATTCCCATAACATATAACAGAAAAGTAGTTAAGATAGATAGATAGATAGATAGCTATGCGTGCACGCATACACATAGAGAGCCTTATGGGCGTGGTGTTGCAAACACATACATTAAGCAATTATCTAGTCTGGTTGAAAAATACAAATTAGCGACAACAAGATTTACCAGGAAGAGAAAAAAAACAAACAGGAAATAATATGCAGAAAACAAAATAAATGGCCAGGGCTGTACAGTTCGCCAATAGAGAGAACATCATGAAGCAATAAACAGAAAATATCATCATAGTCGTAAGAAAGAAAGATTGAGAATATATGCATACCATGGAGAAACTGAATGTTCAAGAATAGTTTCCATGGATCCTCACAATCAAAGAACCCAAAAGCCAAAAAATGGGAGAATTGCAGAATGAATGAGAGAGAGAGAGAGAAGTTTAGAGAGGAGGAGAAAATGAGGAAAATGAAAAAAGAGGGAATAGTGGTTATGTTGTCAACCTGCATGCCAATGCACCTGTACCCAAAATTGTGGAACCTGTAAAATATATTTACTAGGGACCAAAACGTTATTTACCATACTTGCATATAGACTATAGTACGTATGTACCTCTTTCTTAATATATAGTACATACATTAATTTGTGTGTCCATTTAGGAACTTTGGTGTATCTAAATAAATATATAATCCGACAATATGTATATATTCACTCACTACCAGAGACAGATTTAGGATAGATTTTGTGATTTCGACTGAACTCATTGCTTTGTGTCTATATGTAACACAAAAACATACGATTTTGTCCACTGATTCTAACTTTTATATTTGCTTGTGCTTACCACTTATATTCTAGATTTGCAACTTTGTCTATACCATTTGTGACTACCATGACAACACATACATGCACGCATAGGTATTTCTATAAATTGAGAAATTACTGAGAAACCTTGACCAACATGAAAATGGGTGGAAAACCTAGTTACTTCATTTTCTACGAATTACATGTCATTTCTTTTTTCCTCCTCCCAGATTCCAGTTACTCTCATTCTTTTCTAGTTTTCCTCCCTTTCTTTCACTTCCTCTGCCGAGGGTGGAATGAAGTCGGTGACAAATTTAGAATTTAACCATAGTTGTATTTCAAGTTGATAGAGTAGATTCCAAATGTTTTAGCAGACATACATACATAATTCACTATGACAAGCTAGGTTCTTGCAGAAACAAACTAAGAACTCGAAGTGAAAGGGCACCGTCTTGTGCAAGGCAACGATAGTTGGCCCTCTACCATCTTCTATCTGGTAGACTTGGTAAAAGGGACCATTCTTGGATCTTCCACTCTGAATGAAGACCGGCTAAAGGAAGGAAGAGAACTTGATGAGAATTGAAGCACTACTCTGTTTTGAAGCTCAAAATATTTGAGTTGAATAAGATGTACATGAAAATTTTTTTTTTTTTTTTTGCTGGTGAAGCTATAAATTAAAATAAAATACATCTGTAACAAAAGAAGAAGCTCCAATGTAGTGAAACAATAATTACAACCTTTTGGCACATTTAGTTTATTCAGTCACTTTACAGTAAAAATACATTCAACATGCACCAATGCAGGATGATTTTGGCCATTTTATTGGGCATTACGAGAGATCAACCCTTCAAAGATTGTATAAAGGTCTTTGTTTTCTTCGCCAAAAATTTCAGCTGCTTTCCGCAAAGTTTCCTAACACGTCCAGAAATAAGGTTGTTATATTTGTAAAGAGCAACGTAGGAAAGCTAATGTCATAAGATCATGTCAGCCAACGCATACCTCTTTTGTTTGCTTGTGCGAGTTTAATTCCTTAACATTTGCTAGAAAACCACCAAACTGTTCATACGATAGCCGACTCCTGATAATGCACAAACCATCCCATGGTAATGATATAGAAGCTCAAAAGCTCTTACGATATACAAAAATGAAGACAGAGCATATCACAATCTGGTTAGAGAAGACTAATAATCACCAGAGTTATGGAACATCCGACATTTGCTATAGTAGGTCTAATAATAAAGACATTTTTTAGTTCTCCCCCTCCCCCCCCCCCCCCCCCCCAAACCAAAAAAAAAAAAAAAGGAAGAGGGATTTCCAAAGCGAACACCAAAAATGCTTCCGACATGATAGAGAAGTAATTTAGCTCCAGAATTTAAAGAAAAAAGAGAGGAGATTTAGTGATAGAAGTATCTTGGTCCATTTCTTTGAATATACTGGCAACAATTTAATCAATTATTGTGTCAGGAGGATCTTACGAGAGCCTTATTTAAAGAGGAAATAGATAAAAACCATATTTTTGGTACAAGAGATCTCCAACTCATGCATTAATTTTCTTCCGCTAAGCAAATACAGTTAGATGCTTCAATCTTGAGTTAATGACATCAAATAGAGCAACTGTCTCATATCAAAAATAAAAAAAGAAAGAACATTGAGGTATAACATTATGACCCTAAGTGGAGCAGGTTGTAGTGAATTTTACAGATGGACTTTCTTTTAGACCCTCAGGGTACATTGTGACAGCAAAATAAGTATATATTTTTTGTCAATCCTACATATGTGATTGAACTTTCTCTTAACAAAGTGTGGTGGTTCAGTCAGTACGAAATAGATAATAACTTTGCTTGCAGCAGCAATAGCTTTACCTGACTTGTCGGAAGAACTCTTTCCCATCCACTCGAGCTCGTGCTGGAATAGTACATGCAAAAGTTGGGATACTCATGTCAGACCTCAAACACACGAGGCTTTAATTTAGTTAAATTAAGGAGCAAGCAGAGACATTCCTATGCCTTCATGCACTGTATATAGGTGCAAAAGAGTAGTGACTGGTGCACTTAGAACACATGGTAACAAAACTGTCCCTTCTCCCTTGCATTACCCAACTCAAAATAGGCCCTCAACTAGGATGAACTTATTTCATTAAGTAAAATTTATTCATCCCACCAACCTGTGAGCTGAAGATAGAATGTTGTACTTTTAGACTGAACAAACACCGCAAAATTTAATCATGCATGCCAAAAATGAGCAAAGAAAGGAACCCAATATGAGCTCTTCAGAAGAAGAACAAACCAGTTTGCGATCCTGCTTCAAGGCCTGAAATCGAGCCATGCTGGCTATGGGGTGTAGAAAATACTGAAGATCTGTCATCATACATGCCTCTTGACGTTGAGAATGAAATAGAATGCCTCCTTGGAGACAGTGGTCTTGGCGACCTTGAAGGAGACACAGATGCTGAAAGACTTGGAGGGGAACCAGGAGGAGTAAAACGTGGGGTGCTAGTCTGCGATGCTAACAAGAGACTTGGTGATATTCGAGGCCTAGAAGCTGCAACCATTGAATAAAGATAAAAGTTTCTGATTAAGCTACATAATGTGAAGTGTTTTGTAGATTAAAAGTTGCTTAGCCAGAGGTAACCCATAATGTCACAATACAGACAATTTGGATTTTCGAGCGTACTTTCTGACTCGGCATCCTCTGAACGTGAATATCCACCATCTGTTGACTGGGTCCTTTGAGGAGGTTTTGCAGGTGGCAAGGAAGAATCTTCATCTAAATTATTCAAACTAGCTTGGTTAAGTAAAACTTGTAAGTTAAAAATGTTGCTTTAAAGCGCTCAGAGATAAAATACCTTCCATTTTAAATAATTGGCAGAGCTGCTCGTTTCCTCTTACCCTCATTTACCGAATAGAAAAAGAAGGGCCCGAAATATAGGGTAAGAGGAAATGAATCAAGTATATTAGACTGTTGACTGCAGAAGACAAAAGATGCACAAAGGATTCTCAAAACAATAAAACCTTTTAATCCTTAGAATTATTAATAGGCAACTTCTTTATATCCTCGTGCGAAGAGAAAAGTTCCTATATCAAGAGTTAAGGAGAAACTCCACTCTAGTAAATATATTTCACATAGCAAACTGTGGAACATATTAGACATGGCAACAGAACACCTTCACACAAAGATATTTATTGAACATGAGCAAATTTCAGATAATGAAAATAAACATTGAGCAATGACCAAAAAGATAAACCTGATCGGTTTTGTCCATTTTTAGCAATATCTGGAGCTCCAGCCTGTCAAACACCAAAAGCAACAGATTATTAATGAGAGACAGCATCCTCTATGTACAAGATTAGCAGGTTGTATTCCAGTTCCTCTAAAAGTTTCAGCACAGAAAAATTTAGCCCATTTCCATGTAATAGTATAATACCCTCAAAGGCATTATTTTAGTTACAGGAATACTATGTTCTGTAGTTAATAAACAGCAGGAAGATGAAGAAATCCTTCAATTTTCATACAAGGACTTACCGGGTTGTCTTCTTCCTCATTAAGCGATCTCATAAGTGTCTTTCTGAAGGTTTCCAACTGTAATTTTCAAGAGATCAGCCTTTTAGAATAATCAGATCCAAAAACAATACCCTAATTCTATTGTTTATACATGATATTAGAATTTCGGGTCAAGAAGACTAGCACCTTATGGGGATAGGTGGATTGTGGGTGTGAAAGGTTGAGTTCAGAGAAGGTAACACATGATACTTACCCGTGTACTATATATATAAATGCATGTGCATGTACGACACAGCTTAGATAGAGAAAACAGCCAACTAGTTATGTAGTCGTCTGTACTATAATACTAGTCCAATGGCAATGTAACATGAGTAAACAAAAGCGCTGGCTCAATAAATATTAAGCCATTA
Organism: Capsicum pubescens; assembly: GCA_030864215.1. Taxonomy (NCBI): domain Eukaryota; kingdom Viridiplantae; phylum Streptophyta; class Magnoliopsida; order Solanales; family Solanaceae; genus Capsicum; species Capsicum pubescens. The sequence continues at coordinate 233,046,864 of CM061538.1, forward strand.
AACACTTGGATAGTGGACTAATAATAAGGCACGAATAGCTACTACTACTGAATTAAGGTGATAGTTATGAATAAAGCTCCATTTATATATTCAAGTGAATAGTTTACATGAATAGACTGCATTAATGTGCTTGCAGAAGGGATGACTGAGACATAGCAATATGTAATGTAAACGTAACTACTAACTACTCTAACCAAATGACTTTGGAAATTATAGAGGTACTTAATCAGGTAATCACTAAACTGACAATTACATACTCTATAACAGGTAGTAGCTTTCTGCAGTCCACAGGGTCCATAACAAGCCACAAATAGCTCCGGATAAAATGAAGCTAAAGAGTCTTAGACAAAATACCCCTAATAATGTTGTCTTCCTATCCTTCCCCCCCCCCCCCCCTTCCCCTCCCTCTTTAACATTACTATCTTAAATCTCTTATCAAAACATATTATTGTAATAACCCAGCCCGCTAGTGATATTATCCATTTTGGGTCTAGACTGGCACGGCTTTAAAATGCGTCTCCAGGGTGAGAGGCCTGCTTATAAACGTCTCTCCTGTGTTTTGCCAATATGCGATTTTTATCCTAAACTCACAATTATAATGCTTGTTTTTCAGCTAGGTTCTATACAATAGGGCTCAGTTTTCAATCCTGGCAATGTAGTCTGCTTCATCAAAGAACTCTTCAATTACCCCATAATGGGCTTTCCCGACGACCGACATGAATCCGGACTTTATCACTTTCCCGCCCCATCCTCAAATAGAACTGACTAATCCCAAGTCAAAGGACTTTATCCCTTTCCCGCCCCATACTCAAATAGAACTGACTAATCCTAAGTCAAAGGGTCAAGAAACTCCACGCCACTATAAAGTAGACTTTTGATATCGGACGCTAATAGCAAAACGGAAAAAAAAAACTTCTACTGTTATGAACCAATTGTCCCACATTGGAAAAATAGAGAAATGTTAAGGGGATTATAAGTCAAATGGGTTCTCCCACCTATTAGACTAGCCTTTTAGGTTGGGCTCTCCCGTTTGGTTTATAACATTGGTGCTTTCATTGAGAGTCCCACGCGTTGGGCCGTGACTCGGAGTGGTGGCCTGGACCCAAGAGGGGTGTCAGCCGTGACCAACGAGGATCGATCCACGTGTGGGGAGCCGCGCGTTGGGCTGTGACTCGAAGTGGTGGCTTGTGTGCCAGTAGTGGTGGCCTGGACCCAAAAGGGGTGCCAGCCGTGACCAACGAGGATCGATCCACGCGTGGAGACACGACTCGGAGTGGTAGCCTGTGCGCCAGGAGTGGTGGCCTGGACCTAAAAGGGGTGCCAGACGTGACCGACTGGGCTCAGCCGTGACCAACGAGGTCGTTGGTTCTCAAGCGGAGGCGATTGTTATGAACCAATTGTCCCACATTGAAAAAAATAGAGAAATGCTAAGGGGTTTATAGGCCAAATGGATTCTCCCACCTATCAGGCTAGTCTTTTGGGTTAGGCTCTCCCGTTTGGCCTGGACCCAAGAGGGGTGCCAGCCGTGACCAACGAGGATCGATCCACGTGTGGGGAGCCGCGCGTTGGGCCGTGACTCGTAGTGGTGGCCTGTGTGCCAGTAGTGGTGGCCTAGACCCAAGAAGGGTGCGAGCCGTGACCAACTGGGCATAGCCGTAACCAACGAGGATCGATCCACGCGTGGAGCCATGACTCGGAGTGGTGGCCTGTGCGCCAGTAATGTTATAAACCAACGGGAGAGCCCAACCCAAAAGACTAGCCTAATAGGTGGGAGAACCCATTTGACCTATAAACCCCTTAGCATTTCTCTATGTCCCACATTGGAAAAAATAGAGAAATGCTAAGGGGTTTATAGGCCAAATGGGTTCTCCCACATATCAGGCCAGTCTTTTGGGTTGGGCTCTCCCGTTTGGCCTGGACCCAAGAAGGGTGCCAGTCGTGACCAACGAGGATCGATCCACGTGTGGGGAGCCGCGGGTTGGGCCGTGACTCGGAGTGGTGGCTGGTGTGCCAGTAGTGGTGGCTTGGACCCAAGAGGGGTGCCAGCCATGACCAACTGGGCATAGCCGTGACCAACGAGGATCGATCCACGCGTGGAGCCACGACTCGGAGTGGTGGCCTGTGCACCAGTAATGTTATAAACCAAACGGGAGAGCCCAACCCAAAAGACTAGCCTGATAGGTGGGAGAACCCATTTGGCCTATAAACCCCTTAGCATTTCTCTATTTTTTCCAATGTGGGACAATTGGTTCATAAGAATCGCCTCCGCTTGAGAACCAATGACCTCGTTGGTCACGGCTGAGCCCAGTTGGTCACGGCTGGCACCCCTCTTAGGTCCAGGCCACCACTCCTGGCGCATAGACCACCACTCTGAGTCGTGGCTCCACGCGTGGATCGATCCTCGTTGGTCACGGCTATGCCCAGTTGGTCACGGCTGAGCCCAGTTGGTCACGGCTGGCACCCCTCTTAGGTCCAGGCCACCACTCCTGGCGCATAGACCACCACTCCGAGTCGTGGCTCCACGCGTGGATCGATCCTCGTTGGTCACGACTATGCCCAGTTGGTCACGGCTGGCACCCATCTTAGGTCCAGGCCACCACTACTGGCACACAGGCCACCACTACGAGTCACGGCTCAACGCGCGGCTCCCCACACATGGATCGATCCTCGTTGGTCACGGCTACGCCCAGTTGGTCACGGCCGGCACCCCTCTTGGGTCCAGGCCACCACTCCGAGTCACGACCCAACGCGTGGGACTCTCAATGAAAGCACCAATGTTATAAACCAAATGGGAGAGCCCAACCCAAAAGACTAGCCTGATAGGTGGGAGAACCCATTTGGCCTATAAACCCCTTAGCATTTCTCTATTTTTTCCAATGTGGGACAATTGGTTCATAACATCTACATTATGTTCATGTTCAATTAAAAGAACAACCAATCTACATGGTGACCTACTTAAAGCTTCAAACTTTACTCATTTTAAGCTATCCAACAAAGAAAAAATAAAAAATTCAAATACCAAAAGCTAGTCTTTAGAAAAATGCAAGTATTGACTAAGTAGTGCACAACAGCAGTGGCCAAGCTAGAAATTTTGCTAAGTGCATTCAAAAACTTAACATATATCTTTAAAAAGTAGTTTTACCTATACACATAGTTATTTTCTATATATACAATATAATTTTTCGACTAATCCAGATACCTTAGCAACATCACGATTAAGCTTCTTCACAGTATTGGACAGCGTCGCATTCTCTTTCACCAAACTCCCCTGCAAAATCCAACAAGTCAACCCACTACTAGTCCAAGGAAGAACGAAGGCAGAAGCCAAAATGGGTCGGGTCGGGTCGAGTCGAACCTTTTCTTGCTCAGCGCGGGAAATCCTATCGGAGGCATCGGATAAGGAGGAGTCGAGGGAGTCAAGCTGGGAGTTGAGGTCGGAGATGATGTCATCTCTCTCCGACAGAAGGCGGCGGAGGGAGGCGGCTTCAGATTCCAAGGCGGAGATACGCGTGGATAGGGCAATGGAAGTGATCTTACGCGCTAAATCCAGCTGCTCGAATGGATCTGACGGCAGTACTTGGTGTACTTCCTCGGGAAGATCGAATTCCGTTGGCATTTCTTTTTGTTTTTCTATTCTAGCTAGTGTTGTACTACTACCACTACTATAGTATTATTTAAGTTTCTAAAATAATTTTCTTTTACTATCCCCCCATTTGTTTTATGTTTGTGGAATTCTTACTACCTTCCACCCATTTTAAGTAATACCATTTAACTTGATATGATAAATAGAAAAAAAAACTATGATCTAAAATAATTTTACATGTTTATATAATTATAAATTATTAAAAAAAAAAAATTAAAAATTAAATTATTTTAAATTAAAATAAAGTATTTTTAAAAAAAATAATGCCATATAAAATGAAATTGAGAAAATATTATAGATTGTTGTGTGAATTTTATTCTGCGAAAGTAAGGAAAATAGTGTGTCCACAAAGGGAAGGGTGAGTAGGATAAGGTTGTTTGTTTGGACTTATTTTGGCCACTTCTCTGTGTGGTTGTTTTTCTCCTTTCTACCAAGCTTTTTTGTTTGGTCATTGTTTGTGGTGTGGTTGCTACTCTCCTTCCTGCTAGGAAGATTTGATTGCTCGATTTAAAGAGAAATCACATATCTTTCTTCCGTATTTATATTTTTTTTTCTTGTTTGATCTTGAAGAATTTTTTATTTTTTCTTAACGAATTATTTTATTTTATTAAAATTAGAGTGTTTGGTCAAGAAAATTTTAAATTTAATTTTAAATTATTTTTGAAAAAATAAAAATATTTTTTACTTGTTTTTACTTTTTTCAATTTCAGTTTCAACTTTATTTACTGTTACAAATGACCTCATTATTTTATTTTGCAAAACACCCTATTAATTTCATCCAACGATCAAATTAAATGCCTAACTATATATTGCTCACATCTTTCTACTTCTATTGATAAAAGACCTCAAAATTAAAGGCAACTTTAATTTTTTCTTCTTCCTCAAAAATCTCCTCATGATACAATGGAACCTTAATCCATCCATTCTTGCGACTCTTTATGCAACACCAATAACAAAAATAACATTATTGTTTCATCTCACATTTGATTGTATCTTGTATGTAAATTAGTTAAATTAAGTGATTTTGTTAGTTTATATTTAAAAATATTTTTTCAAAAGTCTAAAACAAAAATTCAAAAATACATTGTCAAACACAACTTCAACTCCAACTTTACTGCAACTCCATGATCAAACGCCTATTTATTTTTTGAAAGTTAATTTGATTAATATTTAAAATCAAATTAGATCAATTTTATAGTTATAATAAATATTTAAATTTCAAAAATTATATCAAAAATAATTTTATATAAATTTAATTTTAGAAAATATATTTAAAAACTATTAATCAAAACTCACATAATTTAACTTTTGAGAGAAGCAAAACATGATAACTATTTTTACACCTAAAAACATAAGGGAAGTTGAGTTAAAGTTCTTTAAAACTAAAGAAGTCCTTAACTAATTGATGTTTGGACCAACTTGGTTTGATGTTTAAAGGATATTTGAAAGTCAAAATAGCTATTGTTGTAACAGTAGTGCATTGCGTCTGCTCTAATTTAGTTGAGCTACACTTTATTTGGATGATGATTTGTCATGATTTCATAATGTATGATATGGTATGATATGGTATAGTATGGTATAATGCAGTATAGTATAGTATAATACAATGTTTGAATAGATTATATCATTCACTGTTGTAACTGGTAAGTTTACTAAAATGCCCTTAATTATTATAAATGTTAAATTTATCAATAATTGTTAATAAAATAAAAAATTTCCTACTAATTTATCATAATTATGTCATGTAGGTATATTAAGTTGTTAAATTCATGTAAATTCTAACAAAGTCAATTAAATAATAGATCAAATAAATATAACCGATTTATTTTTTATAGTAACAAATTTCATTTCTTTTTTATGTTTTGAGACGTGACACCAACGACAATTATAAAATTTGTATGCATTTTTTTGTGTATGCCACGGATGTGTTCGGTATGAAATCCTAAATAAAAATATTTTTCAAGAAAATAGATTGTTTCTTACTTATTTTCTTAGTTTATAACATAAGTAGAAAAAAAAAAATCTAAAAGCATTTGTATATATTTCACACAAAATAATGAAAATGTATATGATAAAGGGTGGTGGGTTAAAAAAATTTTAAAAAAAATTAAAGAAATATTTGGGGGTGGGGTAGTGGAGTAGGGGGTCGGGATAGGGGTGGGGATAAGAAAAAAATTCTAATTTTTTTATAAAATAAATTAATTAAAAAAATTATATCTTTTTTTTTTTGTGTGTGTGTGGGGGGGGGGAAGGAGTTGGTAGGGGGTAGTATAAGAAAATTTTCTTAAAAATTTTAAAAAATAAATTTAAAAAATAAAAAAGAAATTGGTGGAGGGAGAAGGGATAGTAGGTGGTGGGGGTGGTTTGGGGATGAGGATCGGATAAGAACAAGTTTTTGAAATATTTTTAAAAAAATATTTAAAAAAATTGTGTGTGTAGTTGGAGAGGGAGGGAGGGAGGCCGTGGAGTTGGGGATTGGAGTAGGAGGTAGAGTTAAATAATATTAATATAAGGTGAAAGATAAAATAAGATTATATAATATTAAGTAATAGTATAATTGAAAAAAAAAAAAAAAAGTAAACCATGGGATACACCAAATCGGTGGTTACGTAAAGTGGGAATTTTCATAGTTATCAAATCATAAAATTAAATCATACCATATCATACATTTTAAAAAACAATCAAAAGAAACATAATTATCTTAAAAATTATACCATACCATACCATGAAAAATCACCAACCAAACAATGGGTAATTGGTCTATATCGAAACTTGTATTGTATGGTATTGCAGGAATAAATGTGATATTTATAAAGCTGCAGATTTAAAGAACTTTTGATTCTCCTAAATAACACATTATTTAATACTATATGATTGGAATGAACCTGAATAGACAGGAATTTATCACATAATTAATATAGTAAACTTTAAACTAATTTGGAATGGGGACATAGATAATTCGATTGTAGTTAATTCTAGTTCTAGAAAGAAAACTCCAATTGGAAAATAAAATTTATAACTTTTACTACATTTTACATAGGCATTTATTATAAATTTTAATTATTTTTTACTTTATTTGAAATTTATGAAGATGCAGTTGGAAAACAGATTTGAAGCACTCTTTCAAATTTGATATTTTTGTTTAAGTTGGATTTAAAATAAACTAATATAGTCCCGAGGCACTACTTACTTATTCATGACTTATTAGTTTCTACATCTTTTGTTAGTAAGTAATTCAACTTCATCATACATCTTCGTCCAATTCTACGTTTTAATTGTTGTGTTGGTCTTAATATGAGTATTTTTACTTGCTTGAACTGGTTAAGCAGTGCAAATATTATAGCTTTAGAAAATCTCTTGAGTTTGTCTAGTGAGAAATGCCCGAAACTCTCCTACAGAAGTAATCAACATTATTAGAGACACCCTACATGAATTGAAAACTTTATCAATTGTTTAGCTGAAAGTTCGTTGTCTAAAGGACGTCTCACAAACAATGCATCGATTATACGGGAGGAGCACAGCAAAGGAAGAAAAATAATTTCTCATGAATATATACCGCCCCTTCTCTCCACCTTTCATTCCATCTGTAAGCAATAAAATTTTATCCGTACAAAATTCGGATAATATTAAATTTGAAATATATTAATCCAAAATAAATATTGTGGATTAATGTAATTGGAATAATTATTTAAGCCTAAACATGTGTGGATTTAATTAAAGTCCAATTTTATTGGGCTACAAATAAGTGAATAACTAAGCCCAAGATGTCATAATGTTCTAGAGGCCCAATTTGGTGCCACATGTTAAATGACGTGGCATGCCAAGTCAAGTGAAGGAGCAAATAGGACCATGTCACGTGTCAAAATGATGCAGTAAATTAAAAGTCCATAAGAAATGTCATGTCACTTAAATCTGATTGGTCAAAGGAAGTTCATGTTTATCATGACTCTCTACTTCCTACAACTATAAATAGGGGTCTCATAATTCAGAAAAGGGACGAACAAGTTTAACAAGAAGCAAGAAAGAGCTCGTGGATCAAAGCAGCAGATTTCTCTACAAATTCAAGAATTCAATATCAGTTCATCAAGTTTCAAGATCAAGAGTTCAAAAGTTCAAGAACAAACTCAAGATTTCAAGATCAAGAGTTCAAGATTCAAGAACAAGTTCAAGCTTCAATATCAAGACTACAAAATTCAAGAACAAGCTCAAAGGCCCTTGAATTCAAGTACAAGTCGAGATCAAGTTCACCAAGTCCTCAAATCAAATTCAAGTTCAAGATCAAGACCGCAAGATTCAAGAACAAGCTACCCTTGGATTCAAGCACAAGTCAAGATCAAATTCGTCAAGTTCAAGTTAAAGTTCAAGATCAAGCTCGAAGTCATTGAATTTATAGTTGAAAAGGCGAATCAGAGAAATCATAGAGATTGTAACACTTATTGAAATCAATAAATCGATTGTTGCAGTATTTTTCTTGTCTCGGTTATTTATTTTCGATCTCGAGAATTTTATTAATAACAAATTCTGGCACGTCCAGTGGGACGATCTCTACCTCTCATCTCAATTTTTCTAACTTTGAAGATTAAGAACGCTGAAATGACTTCCAAAAAGATCAACTTTTAATCAACTGCTTCCAAGACTGTTGATTCAAGGTTCTCTGTCGAAGTAGAAAGCATCCTTGGTGTTACTTTCGAAAGTTTGGGAGTTGTTACAAGGAGTAAGGCAAATATGTTAGGACAACAAACACATCCAGTGTCGTCTGCGCCAACTCCAGTTTTTGGATCTTCAACCCCAAAAAGAATGAAGTCCAATGCAAGTGCTTCAGAAGGAGGAAGCAGGGTGGCGGAATCACTTAAGAAGACTCTTGCTCTACTTGAGCACTCTGGTTAGAAATACTCTGGCGCAAAGAGTAATGGTCGTTCAACAAACGCGTCATCTCCACTTACACCGCATAAGCTGAGCACTTCAAAGATTAACTTATGTGACAATCTGTGTTACTCTCCAACGTCTTCAGTGATCATGCAAGCAATGGTGACTGATGCCTCGTCTATGGAGGAGAAACTGGTGAATCTGACAAAGGCAATTGAGAGCCTGACCAAATACGTTCAAAATTAAGATGCTCGGATTGAAAAGATAGTGGATAGAGTAGAAGGCCTGATAGATAGACGAAGAATCTAGCCATGCACCGGGAAAAGCTCCAGAGGATCATGAAACAGAACATCATGTGAATCAAACACTACCGACTAAAGAGGTACGAGTTTCTTCTGAGGGGATGATCCCGATTGAGCAATTGAAAGAATTCATCGAAGAGACTCTCAAAGACAAGTATGATGTTGTCACTAAGTCTTTCCTTGCGTATGCCAAGACCTACACTGCGAGGATAGATAGCCTCAAAATGTCTGTTGGTTATCATCCACCCAAATTTCAACAATTTGAGGGCAAAGGGAACCCGAAACAACATGCCGCACACTTTGTTGAGACATGTAATAATGCTGGAACTTATGGTGACTATCTTGTCAAGCAGTTTGTTCGTTCCCTAAAGGGAAACGCTTTTGATTGGTATACGAACCTTAAGACTAACTCCATCGATAGTTGGGAGTAATTGGAACATGAGTTCCTGAATCATTTTTATAGCACAAGGCGTACAGTGAGCATGGTAGAGCTCACAAATACTCGGAAAAAAAAGGATGAGCTAGTCATCGACTTTATCAGTCGATGGAGAAATGCGAGCCTAAATTGTAAAGATAGGCTCAACGAAGCTTCTGCAATAGAGATGTGCGTCCAAGGGATGCATTGGGAGCTCATCTATATCTTGCAAGGCATTAAGCCAAAGTCCTTTGAAGAGTTAGCTACTCGTGCTCACGACATGGAGTTAAGCATGTCTTCTGCTGGAAAGGGAGGAGGGCCTATCCATGACCCTTGAAGAGGAAAGGATAAGTAGGAACCCAAAAGGTAGGGTAAGTTCTTCCCCAAAAATGATAACAAAGAATCCATGAATGTCGACGTGTCTCTTGTGAAGGTCACCACAAAGGTGACCAAGAAGCCAAACATAAAGACTAATTCTCGACCACCTCCAAATCAGAAGTTAACTTTAAAGGATATGTAAGAAAAAAAGTATCCTTTCCTTGATTTTGACATTGTCGAGATTTTTTATAAACTTCTTCATCATAAGCTCATTAATCTGCCGGAGATGAAACGTTCTGACGAAGCTAGAAGGACCAATGACCCAAATTATTGCAAGTATCATAGGATTTTGGGTCACCCTCTGGAAAAGTGCTTTTTCTTTAAAGACAAAGTCATGCAATTTGCAAAAGAGGAAGATTTTCTTCGACGATGAGTCGGCCAGTTCTCATCAAATATCCATCACTTTTGGCTCGCTCGACCCAGTCTAAATATGTGTCAGAGAGCATAATAAGGAAATATTAGAGCCCGACAGGTCTTCAGTTAACGAAGACAATGATGAAGGTTGGACTCTGGTGACCAGACGCAGACGCAAGAAGACGAGTCTGCGAAAGAAGACGTACGAGCAGCCAACCGGAAGAACAATGGTGAAGAAACCAAGAAAACAGAAGTTGGTTTAACTTCCAAAGATAACATGGGTGACGGAGCTTCACCACCAGAAACCTCAACGATCGGTGACTTTAGAGGAATTCTTACTGAGTTGGTTCCGCGGAAAGACTGCCCAAGTCAATCTTAAGGCATCTTGTTTTAACACTGCCAAGAGGGGGCAGAGGGTGAAAATATACCCATAGAAGTTCCTTCATCCTCTGAACCGCTTGGACAAGAGGCACATGTATGTGATACAAAAATCACATTCACAAATAACGATCTTCTACTTGGTGAGGCCCTACATAACCGTCCCTTATACATGATGGGCCAGATTTGTGGAAAAAAGATCAATAAAGTCTTGATAGATGAGGGATATAAAATCAACATCCTACCTATTCGTATGATAAAAGAACTTGGTATCGCTACTGACGAACTGGACGAGAGTCGTATAATGATCCAAGGATTCAACCAAGGGGGCCAAAGGGCCATGGGATCTATCAAGTTGGGGATTCGTATGGATAATTTTCAATAAAATGTATTAATGCATGTGATTGATGCCAAAACTTCATACAATATATTACTTAGTAGGCCTTGGGTGCACGGGAACAAAATTATCTCATCCTCTTACTATCAATGCTTGAAGTACCTCAAAAATAGAGTTGAAAGAAAGATAGTAGCTGATGATAAGCCATTCACTGAAGCTGAATCATACTTTGTCGATGCAAAATTCTACTTAAAGAACTATGTCGTGAATGAGAAAAGGGTTGATGATGTCACCAAGACTAGGGCTGCATATCGGTCGGTTCGGTTCGGTTTTGAAAATTATCGGTTTCACTTATTCATTATCGGTTTGTATATATGCTAAACCGTTAAGATATTGGTTAATCGGTTATCAGTTTATCGATTTTTCATTGTTATCGGTTCGGTTATCGGGTTAACCATTAACATTAAACATTAAAACTCTAAGTCACAAATTAATTTTAAAATGCTAGTACAAACAAAATAGAAAAATCCAAAGTTACAAGTCACATGCTCACAGAAGTTGAAAATTAAGTTCAAATTCCAAAGTCCAAACATAGTAACATACTGCCGAATGTTCCATGCTGCAGTTTTACAAATAAAAGGGTAGGTTCTCTGTACTCCAATAAATTAAGAAGGTGAAACAAAATCACCTCAGCCAAACAAAGACGAAGTCCATTCATTGCTCGAAAATTGCTGCAAACACTTGTTTATGAACCAGTTGAGCTCGAAAGGCATCTAACCCAAACCCCTCCCACAAATACAAATTCAAAGCAGACCCTGCATCATAGGATGCCCAAAACACCATATGGGTACCTCCCCAACAACAGATTCGCAGAACTCCAGGAAACAGCATACCCGAAATTACCAGGAAACAGCGCATACATACATACATACATACAGCTGCACAACAATGAATGGAGCACAAGACACCAAGCACCAAGAGCGTAATAGAGTTCCTAAATCAGACATATAATGAATGTTGGAAGTGTGTATCAACCTAGAGAAACCCAATCTGGATGTGGGCATTCATATATCCAGTCAGGTCCTGAATATTTTACACAATGCAGCCATAGACCCTCTTCATTCCCTTCATACCTGCATTTTGAAATAAAAAGGAGCATCAAACGAGACATGAGAAAGGCTTCCAAAACCAAGAACAAGCTCACAAGTTATACTTTTCAACTGAAACCACCAGACTAATGTAGCCACAATTCACAATCTAGCCCTAAAAAACCCAAAACGTGGGGTGACCCATCAGCTAACTAACCATCTAGTCATAAAAGAAGACAAGATCTTAGATGAGCAAACAAAGAAGATTTGTGGAAAATATTCAGTAGATATAGAATAAAGAGCACTAGTAACTTTACACTCAGTACCAGTAAGCATGTCAGTTTTATTGACTTTCTGCTGCCAAGATGACCTTGAACCATTGAAACATAGCATATTTCACATTTCTGCCTACTTTTTCCCTGGCAAATAGTTGTATACTGATCTTGGTGGGCATTATAGTCAGTGCACAAAACTGCAAAAAATTCAGAAACCATACATTCAGTGACCAGTGTGCAAATTCCATAAACTAAAATCCAAATGCAATATTCTTTTCTTACCTTTGTTCAAGTTGCTATATGTCATCAATGCTAGGTTCTTTTCCAACTTTAGCCAAATCTAAATAAATTAAAAGAACAAGTCAAGACTCAAGCATAAAAAATATTAAATAAATAATTCACCAAATACAAGATTTTTTTTTTACCTTGTTCAAGTTGCTCAAGAGAATCTAAATCCTCCTCGATATTTATAGGTTGTGATTCACTTCGAAGCCAATCCTGTAGACACACTAGAGCTTCTACCAATTTAGAAGTTAATAAACTCCTAAATGAATCAAGAACACGCCCCCGGTACTGAAAGCACATTCCGATGCTACACTAGAAATAAGAATAGCTAAAATATCTCGAGCCATCTCAGAAAGAAAGGGAAATCTAGCCGAGTTATACTTCCACCAAAGTAATACATTAAAATCGAACGTTCCAACTTTAGTATCTTCTGCAAGATATTTATCCAACTCCGACTTAGAATTCCCGGCTCCACTCCCAGATGTGTGTCTACTCAACTCCTCATAAAAGTCTCCAATATCAACCATAGAACTTGAACTAGAAGCCTCCACTTCTGAAGATAGTTTACCACATTTGTCTTTTGAAGCAGACGATGAATACTCATTAAACAATGATTTCATGTACTCTCGCACATCTTTTTCTATAGTTGCTCCATTATCCCCAAACATCTTCTTAAGTGCAAAACTAAGAGTGGTAAACTTGTGACGATGATCCAAAACACAAGGTATAAAAAATATCTTATTCATTTTTGTTGGATCACCCCAATATTTTTCAAATTTTTTCTTCATGTTTGTTGCCATTTGAGCCAACACAATATCATTACTTGATATCAATTTTGACAAACAAAAACCAACTTGACAAATTTCAAGAAAATGAATATTTGATGTAATATATAATGATCCAAAAACCTTCAAAGTGAGCTTAAAAAATAATTCAAGAAATTTTGCAATCCTTTTAACGCTATCCCAATCACTACACAAAAGTGAACCTACAGGTTGTTCTTCATCCACAATATCACTATCACCATCACACACACAGATATGGTCAAACTCGATATGATGTGCCAACCCAATATCACGATCAGCATAAGTCAAAATTGCACCCTCATATTCAATAGCCCTATTCAACATCAAGTAGGTGGAATTCCACCTTGTGGGAACATCTAAGCATAAAGATTTTTTTGCAAGATTTTCATCGACACAACATTCCTGAAAGTTCTTCCATCTAGCAGGATATTGCCTAATGTATCTCACTGCTTGCCTAATTCGTTCAATTGAAATATTTGCTTCTTTTATGCCATCTTGAACGACAAGGTTTATTATATGTGCCATACACCTAACATGAAGATGCTTACCACCTAAAAGATTGGTCCCCCACTTAGTCAATTGCTTAGACAACTCAGCCACACACACACTATTTGAACTAGCATTATCAACAGTTACCGTGAAAATCCGATGCAATCCCCACTCATGCAAACACTTAACAATGCCCTTTGCTAAATCTTCACCTTTATGGCTAGAAATTGGACAAAAATTGATAACTCTTTTATGCAAAGTCCAATTTTTATCAATCCAATGAGCAGTGATACACATATAATTAATTCTTTGCACAGAAGTCCAAGTATCAGTCGTTATACACGCTCTTTGTTGAGTTTCCTTAAAAATGCTCCTCATTTTATTTTTCTCTTCATCAAAGAGATCAAAACAATCACGAGTAACAGTTGTACGAGAAGGAATTCGAAACAAAGGTTGTACCGCTTTCATAAATTGTTTAAAGCCTTCTTTTTCAACAAATCTAAAAGGAAGCTCATCAAGAATTATCATACGAAACAATGCTTTTCTACACTCTTCTTGATCAAATTTCCATGAAACAATTGATACATCACCCTTGTTACCCCCCGTAACCGGTTGAAATGTTATCTTTGATTGCCTAGTATCAACATTATAAGGTATTTTTTTGCATTTTCGTATATGACCAAGCATTGCCGTTGTACCATGTTCTTTTGTATCAGCTAAATACTCTTTCTTACAATAATTACACACACCTTTTTTAATTCCTTCCGAATCAACTGTACTAGTAAAATGATCCCATGCAACAGATCTTTTTCTCCTTTCTTTCTTTGCTTTAGACTCAACTATTGAATTTTGATTCACTACATTCGAATCAGAAGCTACACTCTCAGCAATCACTTTATCAACTCTAGTATCTTGTGACATGTTGTATCAATGTGACTGTAATTTTAAAATAAAAATAGTCAAACAACAAGCCAACAATAAAATTACAACATAACATGACCAAATCACCAAAACTTGACAATGTGCAGTTGTGCATAGAGCATGATAGAACACACGATCACAGAATATTAACATCGGGTGTCGGGTTGAATCTCCAACACCCCACTACCCAAAAACAAGAAAAGATTCAAATCTTTAAGCAAAACAAGAACTGAACTTTCTAATAATACAATAATGGGGGTGTCAGGATATGGTTTTGTTGAGCTATTTCAACACTATTAATGGCTACTGCTAAGCCATTAATACAATAAAATGAAGATGAAGTAGAATACTATCAACAACAACAGAAATTGAACATGCAAATGAGATGGAGAAAAAGGGTTACCTGATATTTTTGACCTTCAATTTTAGATCGGAGATGTGAGTAGCGAATAGACTCTAAGTCGAATTTTTGGCTCAATTCGAAGTTCGATCTTCCGCACAAGTTCGATTTTGTCAGCAATAACAATTACCTTTAATTTTCGATCGGAGATATGAGTAGTGAATAGACTCTTAAGTCGAATTTTCAGCTCAATTCGAAGTTCGGTCTTCGGCACAAGTTTGATCTTGTCAGCAATAGCAATTTTTTGTGACTGAGAGAGACTGAGATCGGAGATGTGAGATTGTGAGTAGCGAGTAGTGACTGAGAGAGAGTGAGAGACTGAGGAGTGAGAGGCGTGAATTTGTGATTGTGAAAGAGGAGTAGAGGATCTAGCCTAATATAATAATACCCTAACCCTATTGTGAATTAAATTGTGAAATCAGGAATGTGAATAAATGGACTTGGGCCAGTGGGTATGGGTGGAGTATGGGCCAGTAGCAACCCGCTCTAGGCCTGTGCTTATCGGGTTATCGGGCCACCCGATAAAAAACAAATAAACCGTGGCCCGAACCGATTAACCAATAGCAGAAATTCTCACCCCGATAACCGACCCGATATACAAAATAACCAACCCGTTAAACCGATAAGTAAATTAACGGTTCGGGTTAACGGTTTGTACCAAAATATGCACAGGCCTAACCAAGACCAAGTGTGATGGTCTTGAAGCCAAGAAGGTTGTGGTGACTGTTGAAAAAGTCGCCACCAAGAAGCCTCTCTCCACTTCAAATGAAGAAAGCGTCGCTCCTATGAAAAAGAAGGCAACTCCTACGTGCCAAAGGTAAAGAAAGAGAAAAATCACCCATCGGACTCCCAAGATAATATGCTAAAGGGGCTAACTTTACCTATCAGGAAGATTGATGCAATAAATCTATCCTCAAGACTTCTTGAAGAGTCTGTGGCTCAAAATCTGCCACAAGATATGATACTCCCTACGAAGCGTACGAAAGAAGGCTTTGACCCAAATGCATATAAGCTATTTGTAAAGGCTGGATACAATCCTAATGATCCATCAAGGTTGGGCAAACTTCCATCGGAGGGTACAACCAGGTAGTCACGTGAAGTCCTAGGATACACGCAGCCACCTCTAATTCGCATCTCCATAAGAAGGGCAGTCAGTAATTACATTACCGTGGAAGAAAAATTCACTGCTGCTAATAAAAAACCCTCTATATTTGACCGATTTAGAGGGTCAACTGTAAGAACTTCTGTGTTTAAAAGTTTGGGACCTCTAAATAAGAGGAAAAGTAATAAGTGTAAGAGGAGTTGTCAAAGCACGATGATGCACTCTTCACTTAAAATATAAAAGGATTTCCAAAGTTTGATTCCTTCTAAAATAAAGCGACAGACAAAACTGGTAGTTTCATGTAACAAGGTGTTAAAATCAAAGGCTCACATTGTGGTTTATACCAAGGAATGTGAGGAAGATAAAAAAAGTGTTGGCTCCTCATATCATGTCACAACCCAAAAAAGAATGAGGCCTCATCTCAAATGAAGGTTGATGAAGAGATTGAAGATACTTTCTGGTATCACCACATATCTATCAAAGATGATGATCCTCGAGAGAAGGAAGATGCTGGAGATGCTCCGTCTCAACTTGAAGAAGGAGTGAAGACCACAACAGATCCCTTGAAGAAAGTTAATTTTGGAACCGATGAAGACCCAAGACCAACTTACCTGAGTGCGTTTCTAGAAATAAAGGAAGAAATCGCATATATGGACATGCTCAAAGAATATATGGATGTCTTCGCTTGGAGTTATAAGGAAATGCCTGGCTTAGATTCGAAAGTAGCGGTCTATCAGTTGGCGGTCAAGAATGGTGCTTGTCCTGTTAAGCAAGCTCAGAGATGTTTTAGGCCAGAGTTGGTTCCACTGATCGAAAATAAAGTTAACAAACTCATTGAAGCTGGCTTTATTCGTGAAGTCAAATATCCCACGTGGATTTCAAGTATTGTTCCAGTACGGAAGAAGAATGGCCAAATTTGAGTTTGTGTGGAGTTTCGAGATCTAAACAACGCATACCCTAAGGATGATTTTCCAATCCCCATACCAGAGTTAATGATTGATGTCATCACTGTTTATAAGGCAATGTCCTTCATGGATGGTTCATCCGGCTACAACCAAATCCGCATGGCGCCAAAAGATAAAGAGCTCACTGCATTTCGTACGCCCAAAGGTATTTATTGCTACAAGGTGATGCCTTTTGGTTTGAAGAACGTTGGAGACACTTATCAAAGGGCTATGCAATACATCTTTGACGGTCTACTCCACAAAAGTATTGAATGCTACGTAGATGATCTAGTAGTGAAGTCAATAAAGAGAGACAACCACTTAAAAGACCTAAGAATGGTGTTCGAGTTACTTCGAAGATATCAACTTAGGATGAATCCATTGAAGTGTGCTTTTGGAGTTACTTTTGGAAAGTTTCTTGGCTTTATTGTGTGACACCGAGGAATTGAAATTGATCAAGCTAAGGCCGATGCAATTTTGAAGATACCCGAGCCTCGAAACATTCATAAGTTAAAAAGCCTTCAAGGAAGGCTAGCATATTTAAGGAGATTGATCTCAAACTTGGTCAGAAAATGTCAATCATTTAGTCGTCTCATGAAGAAGGATACTCTCTTCGAATAGGACCAATCTTGTAGTAATGTCTTTGAGATTATCAAATCATACTTAATGAAGCCACCAGTTCTTGCGGCACCCATACTTGGAAAACCATTGATACTCTACATCGCGGCACAAAAGAGGTCAGTTGGAGCACTACTAGCTTAAGAAAATAGTGAAGGCAAAGAAAACTCACTTTACTATCTGAGCAGAATGATGACACCAAATGAGCTAAGTATTCTCTTATTGAAAAGTTATGTTTGGCATTGGTTTTCTCTATCCAAAAGATGAAACACTACTTTCAAGTTCATGATGTCCGTCTTGTTTCTAGGGAAAATCCCATCAAGTTTGTGATGTCAAAACCAGTCCTCAATGACCGACTTGCAAGGTGGTACCTTTAATTTCAACAGTTTGAGATTATGTATGTTCCCCAAAAAGCTATAAAATGACAAACATTGGTTAAATTCTTGGCAGATCACCCAATACCTGATGACTGGAAGCTGAGAGATGAATTTCCTGATGAAGATGTAATGGTTGTTGAAGTTAAATCCCCATGGAAGATGTACTTTGACGGTGCTGCACATCGAGATGGAGCTGGTGCTGGCGGAGTGTTTGTCACTCCACAAGAAGAAGTCATCCCCTACTCTTTTACCTTGACGAATCGTTGCTCCAATAATGTTGTTGAATATCAAGCTCTCATACTTGGGCTAGAGATAGCTGTCGACATGAAGCAACTACAATTATAAATTTTTGGTGACTTCCAATTGATGATAAAACAGTTGTTGGGAAGCTATGAAGTCATGAAGCCTGAGTTAACACCATATCATGAATATGCACAAAAGTTGATGGGATGGCTTGGAGAAGTAACCCTCCAGCATGTGCCAAGGAAAGAAAATAAGCAAGTTGATGCCCTAGCTACTTTGGCCTCAACCCTGACTCTTCCAAATCAAACGCAAGTCACTATCCGCCAAGTATAGGTAGTACCGCCATCAATTGAGGATGAAGAAAGTAAAGTTGAATACCTCGTTGCTGTTTTCGAAGCTGTAAAGAAAGATTGGCGACAGCCTATCATTGACTACTTGTGTTATGAGATACTTCCAAAAGATCCAAGGAGAAGGACTGACATTCGTCGTCGTGCACCTCGCTTCCTTTACTACAAAGACACACTGTACCGAAGATCATTTAAAAGAGTACTCTTACGATATTTAGGAGAGGAAAAAACAATTCAAGCTTTGCAAGAAACGCACTCGGGAGCTTGTGGATCACATCAGTCTAGACCAAAGCTCTATTTTCACATTAAAAGGATGGGATATTATTGGCCAACGATAGAGAAAGATTGCTTGAACTATGCAAGAAGATGCAAAGCTTGCCAATTCCATGCAAATTTCATACATCAACCTCCAGAGGTACTACACCCAACTGTAGCATCTTGTCCATTCAATACTTGGGGAATTGATGTTGTTGGTCCACTACCAAAATCTTCTGGTGGACACTTATACATCTTGGCCACGACAGATTACTTCTCAAAATGGGCTAAAGCTGTTGCTCTCAAGGAAGTTAAGAAAGAAAATGTTGCAAACTTCATCTGAGTGAATATCATCTACCACTTTGGAATTCCTCAATACATAATAACTGACAATGGAAAGCCATTTGATAACAAGCTAATGAAAAAAATTGTGATCTCTTTTGTTTCAAACAACGCAAGTCTTCTATGTACCACGTTGCCGCCAATGGTCTAGCTAAAGCATTCGATAAGACTTTATGCAACTTGCTGAAGAAAATCATCTCCAAATCCAAACGAGACTGGCATGAGCGAATGGAAAAAGCTTTATGGGCGTATAGGATAACTTACCGTACACCGACGCAAGCAACCCCATACTCACTTGCTTTTGGAGTTAAAACAGTCCTGACACTTGAGTGTCAAATACTTTCTTTGAGACTGGCTATTCAAGAAGGGCTCACCGATGAAGAAAATGTTAAGTTGCGTCTTGCGGAGTTAGAAGCTCTTGATGAAAAGAGGTTGTAGGCTCAATAAAATCTTGAATGTTATCAAGCCCGGCTATCTCGTTCTTTCAACAAAAAGGTTCGCATGAATTGCTAAGGATCCAATAAGTCCAACATTGATTCCTTCAGATGTGTCAATTGGGCAAATACGTCCATAGTGACTAGGATGGATATCTCGTATCCGAAAACTAGCAGTGCGACCTGTCAGTCCTCCAGGGCCCAAATAACTTAATTTTCTCCCATGAACTATTTGAGGTGCTTCCAAGTTGGAAATCAAGTCCTTGCAGTAAGAAGGTCCATTATTACTTCTCATAAGTCTGGGGGCAAATTCACCCCAAAGTGGGATGGACCATATGTCGTACAAGAGGCATATTCAAATGGTGCTTACAAGCTTGTCGATGCAGATAGCGTGAGGATTGGCCCCATCAATGCCAAGTTCTTGAAAAAGTACTATCCTTGAAGAAAGATGACACTCCTTAAGGCACGAGTATAAACTGCATGTTCACTCCTGGCCCGCAAGAGTATAAACTGTGAATGACTCAAAAAAAATGTTCGCTAGGTTGAAAACCTCGAAAAAGGCGGCCTAGGCAATAGTTAGGACGCAAAATAAATAAATAAAAAATAATAAAAAAAGGAAAAAATAAAAAAACACTCACCCCAGAACTACTTTGTGACTTGATCCTCTTCATTGAGGTACGTAAGCGCTTGAATTTTATTCTAAGTTCAGTTGCATGAGTAAAAAAAAATATATGTTCCTCCTTATATAAAAAAAATTTAGTCTTCAAGAGTCTTTTAACTTTATCAATCTCCAGACTTGCATCAAGTGTTGGTGACTCAATGGGGGCAAACCCATATGAAGTATAAACTCCTTTGACATAAATTGAAGTCTTCAGATTCACTAAGTCTTCATGTTGGAGCTTTCAAGTTACCATATTGGAGCCTGCAAGTTCACGAAGTCTGATAGTTAAAGTCTTCAAATGACCTATATATATAAGTTGAAGTCTTCAGATTTACTAAGTCTTCATGTTGGAGCTTTCAAGTTACCATATTGGAGACTGCAAGTTCACGAAGTCTGATAGTTGAAGTCTTCAAATGACCTATGCATATAAGTTGAAGTCTTCAGTCTTCATGTTGGAGCTTTCAAGTTACCATATTGGAGCCTGCAAGTTCACGAAGTCTGATAGTTGAAGTCTTCAAATGACCTATGCATATAAGTTGAAGTCTTCAAATTTACAAAGTCTTCATGTTGGAGCTTTCAAGTTATCATATTGGAGTCTGCAAGTTCACGAAGTCTGATAGTTGAAGTCTTCAAATTACCTATACATATAAGTTGAAGTCTTTAAATTCACTAAGTTTTCATGTTGGAGATTTCAAGTTACCATATTGGAGCCTGCAAGTTCACAAAGTCTGATAGTTGAAGTCTTCAAATGACCTATGCATATAAGTTAAAGTCTTCAAATTCACTAAGTCTTTATGTTGGAGATTTCAATTTCTCCATATTGAAACCTGCAAGTTCACGAAGTCTACAAGTTGAAGTCTTCAGATGATCTGCGACTATAAGTTGAAGTCTTCAAGTCTGCCATATTGAAGCTTTCAGAGTTTGAAAGTTGGAGTCATCGGGTTCTTTGATCTATAAGTTGAAGTCTTTAAATCCTTCAAACCTTCTTGAGTTTACCTTTACCTTTTCTTATGGCAAGAACTACCCTTTTCTTATGGCGGGGACGAGTAGTCATCCCGATGCGCCATAAGATTACCATAAAGTTACCTTTTACCTTTTCTTATGGCGGGAACGAGTAGTCATCCCGATACGCCGTAAGACTACCGTGAAGTTTCCTTTTACCTTTTGCCATAAGATTACCATAAAGTTACCTTTTTATCTTTTCTTATGGTGGGAACGAGTAGTCATCCCGATACGCCGTGAGACTATCGTGAAGTTACCTTTACCTTTTTACTTTTGCCATAAGACTACCGTGAAGTTACCTTTACCTTTTACCTTTGTCATAAGACTACCATGAAGTTACCTTTTATCTTTGCCATAAAATTATCATAAAGTTACCGATCTTATGCTGGAGATGAGTAGTCATCCCCTCGCATCATGTGGTTATCGCCTTTGCATGAAAGACGTTATTTGAGCGAGAAGTATAAATCTTGCATGAGCTGTTAAAAAAAAAAGGAATGATAAAAGAATAAAATAAATAAGAGGAGAAGAAATAACCTTCTTGTTGATTCAAACAAGCCACAAGCTGCAGCCGAGAATACTACAGAAGAATGCGATGCAAATAATGAAGAGCATGGGTATTTATAACTGATGAGAGGCGGTGATAGCAGTTGTTGTTTTCTGCTCAAATAAGGCTTATTGAGGCGGTGCTGCACCAATTAGAATCCTAACCTGGGTCGAAGTGCCATTAGTATGTTTGCATGACTTAAAAGGATAAGCACTTACACGTGATTAGTTTATAGTAAAAAGGGAAAAATGATTGGAATTTTCTTTATTAAACTATAATGGGCCAGGAAACATAATGGAAAGAATAATTGAACTTTCTCAATATGGAAAGTCTAGTGGGCCACGGGTTGAAGGTCTTGGCAACATATAGTTTTTAGTACAATTGGTTAAAAATACAAATTAAAGTCAACCATTTGTAAAAAGTTGTAATTCGTGGCAGTGAATCGCCATGTAACTATTGAATTGCTTTCTAATATATATATATATATAATGATTTTCTTTAGTTGCACCAAATCCAATGCAATGCTCCATCAATACTTCAAACCTAGTCATCAAATATCTAAATATTCTGACTAGTGTTGAAGTAGGGGCACTTTGTAAGCAATAAAATTTTATTTGTATAAAATTCGGATAATATTAAATTTAAAATATATTAATCTAAAATAAATATTGTGGATTAATGTAATTGGATTAATTATTTAAACCCAAACATGTATGGATTTAATTAAAGTCCAATTTTATTGGGCTAACCTATTAATTTGGGCTACAAATAAGTGAATAACTAAGCCCACTTTACAAACCCAAGATGTCATCATGTTCTAGAGGCCCAATCTGGTGCCATATGTCAAATGTCGTGGCATGCCAAGTCAAGTGAAGGAGTCAATAGGACCATGTCACGTGTCAAAATTATGCAGTAAATTAAAAGTCCACAAGAAATGTCATGTCACTTAAATCTAATTGGTCAAAGGAAGTTCATATTTATCATGACTCTCTACTTCCTACAACTATAAATAGGGGCTTCATAATTCTGAAAAGGGACGAACAAGTTTAATAAGAAGCAAGAAAGAGCTCGTGGATCAAAGCAGCAGATTTCTCTATAAATTCAAGAATTCAAGAATTCAAGATCAGTTCATCAAGTTTCAAGATCAAGAGTTCAAAAGTTCAAGAACAAACTTAAGATTTCAAGATCAAGAGTTCAAGATTCAAGAACAAGTTCAAGCTTCAAGATCAAGACTACAAGATTCAAGAACAAGCTCAAAGGTCCTTGAATTCAGGTACAAGTCGAGATCAAGTTCACCAAGTCCTCAAATCAAATTTAAGTTCAAGATCAAGACCGCAAGATTCAAGAACAGCTACCAAGCCCTTGAATTCAAGCACAAGTCAAGATCAAATCCGTCAAGTTCAAGTTAAAGTTCAAGAAGTCCTTGAATTTATAGTTGAAAAGGCGAATCATAGGAATCATAGAGATTTTAACACTTACTAATTGAAATCAATAAATCGATTGTTGCAGTATTTTTCTTGTCTCGATTGTTTATTTTCGGTCTCAATAATTTTATTGATAACAAATTCTTTTGTAGACATCTAAAAATTGTGGACTCTTCAATAAGAATTCAAATTCTGTTAAAGTTCTAGAAGACTACTTTACCCTAAATCTCGCCTATTTAAAGGGTGACATGTTCCCTGAAACAGGCATCTTGAATATCCCATAAGCTGATGGGTATTCGTAAAAAGATCGGGATCTCCAATATCCCACAAAATCATGGGATATTCATAAAGAGATCATCCTATGTTCGAGAATACGCTACTAACAGCCCTCGAATTACGAAGAAAATCAAGAGAGAAGAATCAAGGGATGAACAGATTTGTACCCCATCGTTTATCAAGAAAAATTGTTGTTTCTTCATATTTTTGTTTGCGGTTGAAGTTTATTTTCCATGAATTTAAATTATGTTGTAAACAAATTGACACGCCCAGTGGGACCAAATCTGCCCTTCATCTCTTCCCTCATAAATCAGATTTGCAAATCTGTAGTCATCGCATAAAGATGGAAGCTCTATTGGTATTTCATGACTCGTCATCAAATCTATACTTCGACAAGCCTTGAAATAGAGGGCATCTTGATCCAATAGTTGGAGCACTTGAAAGATGGGTATACTTGGCGGAATTTATGGAAAGGATTTGTAGGAAGGTTGGACTACCACAAGAGATCCCAAATATGCCACGAATTCATGAGGTATTCATAAATCTCGAATATCTCAAAGGATTAAAACCACCGTCTCTTCTTGATTAATCAAATAAATCAAGAAGATCGACAAATCCTCCTTTCATGGAGATCAAATTCAAATATTCCTATGTTTGAGAAATACGCCACTAACGGCCCTCAAATTACGGAGAAATTCATATCCAAATCTTCCTACATTCGAAAAATACGCTACTGACGGCCCTCGAATTACAGAGAAAATCAAGAGAAAAGAATCAAGGGAGGAACAGATTTGTACCCCCACTGTTTATCAATAAAAAATGTAGTTTCTTCATATTTTTATTTGTGGCTGAAGTTTATTTTTCATGAATTAAATTATGTTGCAAACACCATCTATAATTCTCGTTTTTACCCTTGTTTTTACTACTTCCCTCGTGTCTCATTTGGCTTTGATCCCTACCTTATGACTTCTAAATGGACTGCAAACTTGATTTATATTCTAAGCTAATTAGTTTAAATTGTTTGATGAGGAGAAAATATTAAAAAGATAGCATACACTGATTTAGTATCTAGCTAATTGAAACTTGTTTCATTTAGATCAATAACACCAAACGAACCTGAATTTAAATTATAAGGATCAATATATATATATATATATATATATATATATATATATATATATATATAAAGGAGAAATAAGACAAGGATGATGTGGTACCTCCCTATGCTCACCATTTCTATTTATCATTTTTCTTCTTTTTTTGACCATTTATTCTGTATTTATCTATTTATTTTAGTTTTCATAATTCAAAAATTATTTATTCAACTCATCAACTTTTCACCTCCCATTATAATTTTCTTCTTTATTAGAAATCTTAATATGTATTCATGAATTCTTCTATCCCTAATTTTATTAATTTTTAATTAATTTTATCCATTTAATATGTTTGTACAAAAATATAAATTTACATTTCAATACATAATAAAATTTTAATACATATTAGATACAAAATTTGATACGATCATTTGTATTTTTTCTCTTCTTTTTTTGGCCTTTTTCTTATTTTTGTCATTATATTCTATGTAAATATCTATATATAATATCTTCATATTTATTTTTATTCTTCTTTTTATGATTTTTTTTCTTTATTTATCTATTTTATTTTATTTTATTTTATTTTAAATAGCCTAAAAAATGATTAGATTCAATTAAACATTTCACCTCTCATTATAATTATCTTCTTAATTAGCTATCTTGATGTGCATTTATGTATAATGTATGAACTTTTGATATCCTTTCTATCACTTTATAATATGGACAAATATAAAATATTTCACGATTCATTGGCTTCTCTATTTTTCTCTTTAATTTTTTTTTTTTTTTTCTATGTCTACTCCTCAACATCCGAAAAAGGTACATAAAGTCTTTTTTTTTTTAATTAAGTGGCAAAGTGATTCTCTCTTTAACTTTTATGTTGTTTGAATTTTTTTCATTATATTTTTTGTTAGCAGTAATATATATATATATATATATATATATATATATATATATATATATATATATACCAAAGTAGTTTATCTTAGTTAGTAATTTTTTGATTTGTTTTTGTCAGTCAGAGAACATGTATTTTAAGGCTATTGTCTTTAAATTATTTCTTTGCCTTCTTCTGTCTGTGCATGTTTTTCATCCTTATGTGTGTATCGTTCTGCAAGTTTTCCTCTAACTACAATTTTACATACATTTTTTGATTCTTTTTTTCTTTGATTTGCTTATTGTTGTTAATTTTTGGAGTGATGATTCTTATTTTCAGCGAGTATATAGCAATAGATAGTGAAAGGATGCTTGCAATATCTGAACTTGAGTGGAGAAGGGAGTTCTCTTGCAATTGATTTATGTATAAATATGTTTTTACGTGATTTTTTTTAATTCCTACAAAATTACTTTTTGATTATAGAGATTTTAGTATGATAGTTTAGGCAATGCAAATTTTAATATATCCGATTTTTTTTTTTTATCACAGAAAATATTCATATTTAGGTGTGTTTGGTATGAAAGGGAAAGAATGTTTTTCTATTTTTTCTGTTTAATTGATTTAAATATTTTAAAAAATATTTTTCAAATTAACTTATTTGCCTTAAATTAATTAAGAAAACAATCAAATAACTACTTATTTTCTAAAAAAAAATATTATTCTTCATACTAAACACAACTTTAATTCCTACTTGTGATTCTTAGATAGTAAGTGGTGATTTTCGTTTTATTTTTCTCTTTTACTGTTTGAATATAAATATTCGTGGCAAGAATCCTGAAATAAAATATTCTATATTCTTTGTAATGTTATATTCTTTAAAAAATATTTTGATACTTTTATTTTTTTTAAAATTTGTGCTTCATTTTATTTATGAAAAATAAATTTTCCTTTGTCTGTAAGAGGAAAAAAACATAGGATGGTATATTCTAACGTGTCGTATTCTATTTTTAATGTAACGAAAACTCTTATTTCACAAAATTAATTCAGATTATGTTGTAGGTTCTATCATAAATTTTTCATTCGTTGATTTTAAATGATTAAAATCATTTAGACGATGAAAGATACACACCATGCAGAAATGTCTCATGTTAACGAGGAATAGGTTTTCTTTATTAAAAAATAAAAAATTATTGTGCCATTACACTACACAATTAATTTGAACATGCGTTTCTAAAACTCCAATATTCAAATAAATTTTTTCGTCTTTGTAATTCAATCACTAATAAAATTAACTTTGTCGTCTATATGTATTAAATATTTTAACGTGACACTTTTTTATGAGCTCCATTGCTATTTAGTTTTTTTCTTTTTTTTTTTTTATAAAAAAATTTCCTCCTAAAAAATCTTAAATATAAATTTTTCATAATTTTTTAGTTACAAATCCTTCATTAAAAGCTTTTAATGACACTAAAATCTACATAATAATATTTTCAACTCTTGACTTTCTTATATTTATAATCTTTAAACCTTATCTAATAAATAAGGGAGTGCAAGGGATACAATTTAATTGAATAGAGTAAAATACATAGTTGTAAAGATTTAAAGAAGAAAATGTATAAAAATAAAGCTGGTAAGGGGCATTGGCATTTTCTAAATTTGAAATAGAATCATTATTAGAAATAATTATACAATTATGTATATTAAATTGTAAGTATTCAATTTATTTGTTTTTTGATTTTTTCAATTCTTCACTTAATCACCTAATTTCACATCTAACTATATATATATATATATATATTGATCAAATTCTTCAACAAATGTTTCACAAGTTGACGGAGAAGTGTTGTAACTTAAGAATTGATTCGGTATTACTTTATGGTTCATATACAACTATCACTTTCAAATCACTTTTATTATGTTGTGTTTGTTATTGTATAAGAATTATAATTTTATTAATTCAGGTGCTTGGAAGGCTTAAAATAGAAATCCATAGAAAGAATTTAAAGCAATTTTGACGACCACTGTCGAATATGCATCCACCTTAAACAAGTCAATGACTTGTGCATGGTGTTGGAGGACCTGAAAATGTCAAATTTTTCATTGGCCAAATTTTAATGATAAAAGAAAAATATTTTTTTCTTTAAAGTCTAGCCTTTTCTTTATTTTATTTTTCTTGTAATTTCATGGGTCATACTATATTTTTTTTATGCTTTGCAATTTTTTAAAAGAAATTAATTGTATGTCTTTTCTATCTTGAAAAATGCTCTTCGCTATTTTTTTTTTTCCCTTTTATGGATTTTCAAAAATAACTTTATGATATTATTTGTCTATTTGATAAATAAGTATGTGCCAAAAAAAATTTCTTTGTATATATGACAAGTGAATAAAGAATTTTATGTATATGACAAGTGAATAAACTTGCACTTTGTAAGTTGTAAGATTCAAAAAATATTCAATATTTTTCATAAATAGACACTACTAGAAATTACCCCTATTGCAACAAATCTTTTGACAATGGTTCCAAAAGCGTTGCGATAGATGGTCTATTGCAATGGTTGAAACCGTTGCAAAAAAAATTTGTTCCAATAGTTCAATAACCGTTTCGATTGGTGGATTACCGTTGTAATAGGGTATGTTATAGCAACAACTTCTGTAACCGTTGCCATAGAGTCACCTATGGCAACACGTTTTTGAAAAAAAACCTATTGCATCGATTTTTATTTTTTCCTCCCAATTTTCTCACAAATTCTGCCAAAAGTTTAAAAAATATATAATAAAAATTTTAAAAATATATTACAAAAATTAAAAAAATTTATATACATAATAACGTTCCAGTACAGTACTGTCTCATCAACTTGCTCTCACTCAGTCGACAACACAGCGCCGACTTCCCAGCCGCTCTGACTGCCGCTACTACCGCCGCTCCGTTCGCCGCTCCGACCATCAATCCAATTTACAATTGCCCGATAGTAAATTAGCAGAGCTAGAAAATTAGCAGAGCAGACAGAAAATTAGGTACTTTTCTGTATTGTTTATTGGGTAGAATTAAATCCCATGAGTTTATGCTTAATAGCTTGCTTTTCATAATGTGAATTGATATAGTTACTTGGGTAAGTGATTTAAGAAGTTCCGATCTTTAGAATCTATATGTCTGTTTGTGAATTTTGGAAATCTGGTGAAATTTCTGTAGATTGTACTGGAGATTGTGTTAAATGTGCTATGTTTGATTTTCTTGGTTACTTAGGTAAGTGATATAAAAATTTCAAATCTTTAGAATCTACATGCCTGTTCACTTTCTGTAGGTTATCTAAGATAATAGGCGAGAAATGTGTTATTTTGATCATATTTGCTAGCCTGTTATTTGCTACTGTAAAACTTTCTTGATTGATGCTTGTTGCGTATGTACACTACACTTACCCTCCCCAGACCCCACTTGGTGGGAATATATTGGGTACGTTGTTGTTGTTGTTGATAAGCTTCGAGGAACTTCCAGGCTAATTGTTTTAACTCTGTTAATTCTTCAAAAGGATCCCCCTGCTCCTCACATGCTTCTTTAGAAAGAGCACTGGTCCATACATCACCTCTTTACCCTTCAAATTTTTCCTCGAAATCTGCTGGGTAAAGGAGCTGCTCGTGTTATCTTCTCCTGCCACCACTCTCGCCGGTAATCTGTCCAGAGCTGCATATTATACCTGAGTCCTCTGTTTTCGACTGTCAGCTCTTTGGGAATACTACTACCATCGCCACGAACTCTGATCCTCGCCTATTAGAGATGATTTCTCAATTGTGTTTCCTCTTCTGTTTCTATCCAGCCACCACAATGATCACCAATGGTTTTAAAAACATTATGAGACCATAGGTGAAGTGGAGGACCTATTTTTGGTCCAGATTGAAGTTGGCCATCCTGTCTCCTTCATATTGCTTGCAGTAAAGTAAATGATAAGGGAAGGTGAGGAGGAGGATGGCAGTGCAGTCACTCCGTTAGAGGAAAAACCTGCAGCTCCTCGTAATCGACCCAAACGGGAAGTTGACCTTCATCTAAGTAGTCTTCATTTGTTAATAGTGAAACGGTAATCTACAAGTGGTTTCTTGGTACACTTTGTCCCTACACTATTTGGCAAAAACAATTCTTTTCTCCAGTACCACCCTACAGCTTTGACTAGACAGGAAATAATAGTACTGTTTTCTTTCTGGTTTTTGAATTCTTGAAAACAAAATACTATTCAAACTCATCCATTGAAAAGAAAAATGGTGACCACAAGGTCAGGCTTTCAATAAGCAGCGGCTACCTCATCTCTAATACTCAAAGATTGGCTCACCTACGAGAAGAAAAAGAAGTACAGAAAAGTATCTGGTATTTATGGTAACTTTTTTCCTTCTAATAAAATTGTTGTATTAGGAGAGTTGAGAATGTAGAAAACTTGGAGTTATAAAAAGACACAAGATTTTCTTTACAGCCTGTTTAGCTCATAAAGGGCAGTCTGGTGCGCTAATGTCCTGCTATTACAAGAATTGTTTAGCACTACGAAAGTGCTGATCTGTACAGGTATTACAAGGCAAAAAGCGAAAGTCTGTTTTCTATCCTTACAGTGAGTCCTAGCTCAATGAGATATATAAAAGATTCAGCGTCATTTACAATTTCTATTTTATACCAAAAGAGAAAAATATTTATGCCATTTAACTTGATCTTCTGTATTCCATTGACTCTTCAGAATACCTTGCATCCCTCTCTTTTTGTTGAATTCATCATATACATGCAGGGATTCCATTCCACCATTTGTTCTGCCTCCCTGAATTGCTTTTCTGCTCCAACATGTAAGAATGTTCATTTGTATTCCTCGTCATCATTAATTTTAGACCCCATCATATTTAAGGAAAGTTGCCAAGGTTTAAAAAAAGGATCCAAGGTTGATCTGTTATTGGACAGTGAATGAGTAAACTACTAATTGTTTCTATGTTCCTCCAACAGAAAAGTTCATGTAGAACATAGTTGAAAACCCCTTCTCTGCCAATTTTCTTGTGTCAAGTTTGATTCTTTGGCCACTAATCGGGCTAAGCATGCAGCTTACATTCTTATATCCACTTCCCAAATTTATTTCCATGGCCATTACAGTGACTCTTGCACGCCTGTGAGAGAAACATATTATGATGTTACCGGGGATATTGATTCTACATGCAACCTGCCGTAAGAGAAGCATATTATGATTTTACTTGGGATATTGATTTGACATAGTTACCTTTCCCTGCTAAAAGATGTGACAAGAGTATTTTAATTCTACTCATAATCTCCTGACGCTCTCTCTCTAACTATTCCAAAGGGGTTGACCTAGCTATTAGAGTGAAAAAAAGAAGAGACTACTGTTTCCAAAGAGAAACACAGATCTGGAGTAACAACCTTAGAAACAAGGTTGAAATCTCAGAAGAGGTCACATTAGGTGAATCATCCCTTTCTATAAGTCTTGGTTGGATTAGTCGAGGTGAAAGCACAATTGTGAAAATCATAAATGTTAAGACTGTGTCCCTTCTTCCAGATGTTCTTGATCCTGGGCACTGAAATACTTTATCTGTCCACAGTTTTTTGCACAGTTGACGATTTGGTTCATGTTTTTCTGTATCACGCGTACTTTATCTAGTAATATCTATTTCCCAAGAATGAATCTGCAAACCGTTATAATTGTGTGATGAAATTAAGATAGCATCTAGTAATATCTATTTCCCATCTGCTATAACAAAGCTTAATTTATGGACAAGGATTTGTTTTTAGTTGTTTAGTTGAAGATGATATATTTGTGGATCATAATTTGTTTTAATTTGTTTAATTGAAGATGATATATTTGTTGATCATACTTTGTTTTAATTTTTGTGATTTCGGTGCGTTATGTACGATTATAATGGATAGTAAGGATAAAAGTTGGATGAATTGTTTAATATGGTCTGATGAGTTCCAACATGGAGTGAAAAACTTTCTTGAGAAGGCATTTGAACGAGCTTCTCAAGGAAATGAGATATTATGTCCTTGTAAAGACTGCAAGAATCATTATTGGCATTATAGAGATGTGGTGGAGGATCACTTGCTTTCTAGAGGGTTTCATGCTGGTTACACTAAATGGACTTTCCGTGGAGAAAATGCTTCCTCGAGAAAGACACATCATCCAATCAATGATGATGAAGGTTCAAATATGCGAGATGATATTGATGGACTACTTCACGATACATTTAGAAATGTAGAGGCTGAATTGGGACATGAAGAAGGGGATGGAGAGGGATTACCTGAAGATGCAAAGAATTTTTTTAAATTATTGGAGGATGGAAAGAAACAATTATATCCGGGGTGTGAAAATTTTAGTAAATTGAGCTTCACCACTCGATTTTTCTTGTTTAAATCATTGCATGGGTTGAGTATGTAGCATTTTCATATTTGTTAGTGTTGATAAAAGAGGCATTTTCCTTTGCTCAGATACCGGAGTCTTTCAATAAGGCCAGAAATATGATAAGAGATTTGGGTCTTGATTATGAAAAAATACATGCATGCCCTAATGATTGCATGTTATTCTGGAAGGACAATGAGAAAGCTGAGAACTGCTCTGTATGTGGGACTTCTAGATGGAAGAGTGTTGATGGTGTCTCGACCACTGCAAGGTCTAAAACTGTTCCAGAACCTGTATTTGCTGATTTGCTTCAGTATTGAAACTCCAAAGAAGCTAAGGTATTATATGAATATGTACAGTTCTTACTTTGTTCCATAATCACTACTTCAATTTATTTTAAAAATGATCTCTACCAATTGTCTTGCAGGATAAGTCTGATGCTAACAAACAAAATCGGAAAATGTGGAAGTATCCTCACACTGTTGGCAAAACAAGTTTTGCTGTAATCCGCGAGGTTTGGTGTTCTTTTATATTTGTTACTATGAACTTGTTGACTTGAAATTTTTTTAATGTTGATTTGCGTGTAACTAGGAAAGAAAAAGAAAAATTCAGGTGCTGTGTCAAACAAGGAATTCTTTGTGGATACTAGAAAAAGTAAATCTGGACGAGTGTAAAAGGATTCATCTGAAGATATTACAACTAAAATAGTATGAAATTTTCTAATTCAAAATTGATCAAGATCATTTGTTCTTTATTAAATATTGATTCAACTCAATTTACTTGCTCGTTTTGGATCTGACTTGTAGGTTGAAATGGAGAGAGTAGAAATTCAAGAAAGTGAAGATGGTAGTCAATCGGTTGATGCGTTCATAACAGTTATGGGTCCTGATCATCCAGGACGAGTAAGACTATATGGACGCTGGGTGAATTGGTGGAAAAGAGAATGGATGAACTAGAAAAGAGACTTTGAGCCTGCATTCTTTGTTGCGGATGAATTGGTGGAAAAGAGAATGGATGAACTAGAAAAGAGGATACAACAAAGAATGCAGGCTCAAAGAGATGCCATTGAACGAGATGTTACAATGAACATCATTTCACAATTGCAACGTCAAAATCCAGGATTAATACTTGATCCTAATATGCTAAGATTCAATGCTCATTCATCAAGGGAAGAGGCTGCTATTCAACAAATCAATTGTCCATTTATTGGGAGTAACGATGAAGGTCTGTCTTTTTTTCTTCTTCTTCTTCTCTCCCTTTATTGGTAAGAGTACTGTTTAATAACATAATGAGTGTAATTGTGGAAATATATAGCTGTTATGACCCAAGGTTCTTAAAATTACTTTGTCTGTGTTATTTTGTCCGTGAAATGCCCTGGGAAATGTGGATGTGGAGTTTTGAAACTTCTGTTAAGGCTGAATAGATAGGGTTTTGAATCGCAAACTACTATGCATGTTATAGAGTGGTGCTAATAATGTCAAACTCCAGTCTCCAACCACTACTATCTGAATCAAAACCACTCCTCTAACTAAGGAGTTATGAAATTCCTTAATGGTAACCCAGTATTAGTTCCCTCCTTTGACCTATAAATCATTTAAGCCTAAACAAAATTCCTATGCTCGATAAACTTTACTCAGATAAACTCCTAGAGTCGTTACAACAATAATATCAAAGTAGCATATTAGGAAACTACAACAGAGGTCTCTGTAAGCCGCTCTTTGAAATGATTTCAATGAACGTACATGAAAATGAGTCTATCATGACTAAGGGAGAAATTTCTCCTCCTTTAAATAACCAAAATTAGGGACTTAGTATTGGAATCATCTCAAGTCAAAGTTGAAGTAGACATCTGTGAAGAGGACATCCTAATATTTGAGAAAACTATTGAAAACTCTGTGAATGAAGGTTACCTGCAAAAAAGGGAACTTCTTCAAATATATTGCCCGCTAGTGAGTAACCTATTGCATTTATGGGGAGAAGTGCTGATGCGGGAGATGCCTCAGAGTTTGTAGAAAATTCATACATTGTCTCTCCAATGCTTGAGTCTCTTTACACCCTCCCTTCTTCCAAATATAATAGAACTGCCATGTCTCATATTGCTCAGGTCCTTAGAGACGACTCTAAGACTGAAAGTTATTAACGACCCTTGAGTTTTATATTAAAGAAGACCCAAGACCCCAGAGTCCCAAGTCTATAGTTTCTAGTGTTGCTTGTACTGGAGTAAGTATAAAGGAATCCTTAAAGGCAAATGAGACACAAATAATTTAAAATAGAGACAAAAAAGGACCATAGTGGAAGATCATCTATTACTATTGACTGTGATAAATGTTGATGAGGATTAGGAAATAAAAAATCGGATGTTGATGTGGCTACAAGTATGGCCAAAAGACGTGAAAAAGTTGTGTCTAGGCTTTTCACCCTAGTACTGAGTTGGACAAAGAGGAACCTAGTACTGAGGAAAAAGGCCAAAAGCCAAAGGCATATAAAAAGAGTTGACTCATGCAAAAATTTAAGAGGCTCTACGGCAGCAAACTGTTCTTTATGGATGAGTATTTGATCTAGATACTGAAACTTGTATCTAAATGCTTAAAGAATGTAACTTACGCATCACAGTTAATGTTTCCGGAGATAGACGTTTCTTGCATGCTGCCTTTTTTTCAGCTGTGGTTTGAGCTACTTCTTTCAGGCTTTTCACCCCACTGCAGCAAGCTGCACCTGGCTAACCTCCTTGCGAAAGGGCACGGTGCCAAAAAAGAGTCTACTTGTCCACAAGTGAGGTCTTGTCGTAGCTCAAACATGAGCTGAATCATGGACAAAACTACAATGGTCTAAAAATCCTCATGGTATATTGTTTGGACAGATTTAGATTTAGATACCATAGCTAAACTCTTTACCAATTGAACACTTCATATATGTTCAAATATGTACAGTATTCTCTTTGACCAATTTTACATTGAAAATTGTTCACCATTTCAGTATTTCCTTTCATGTTATTGCATCAGTTGCTCTACAATTGTGGCGAGGTTCTTTCTCATTTGTATGTTCATTCTTGGGGTATAAATCTATTTATCTTCTTGAATTACTAATTATTCCTTTCTCTTTTTGTTTTTGTTTCTTGATTTAGTTGTCGTGAATTATATTTCTTTTACTAATTTGTATAAATAATTTATTCATTTTTTATTAAGATCGTTTATGCTCTATTTATAGGTGTTCTTCTATGTTCTAATTGAAAATTAAATACGTTGTCCTTTAAGTACTAATTGAGATTATTTTTTCACTTTTTGTAGATTTTCAAAATGAAGGAGAAGATGAAGAAAGTGATGAAGAAATTGACCTTACTTGAGAAATTTTTTGAATTATTTATAGATATTTTAGTATTGATCTTTTTGATATTGAATTTTGTGAAACTTATCGCCAATCAAACTTGATACTTTATGGGAAAACTAATGACCGTTTGACTTTAACATTTTGCTTTTGCATTTAGATTACTAGTTTGTTGGATATTTTAATTTGAACTATTAAAGAAAGATTTTGTTGTGATGTATAAATATAATTGTGTATTAATATAATTCTCTCTATTTATATATATCAATTGGTATTTAAACTAGCTGCAATAATAGGTGGCAAAAAAATATTGCAAAAGATTCGAAAAACATTGCAATAGGTGTCAAAAATCGTTGCCATAGGTAGTGAAAAATCATTGCAAAAGATCAACAATTGTTGCAATAACTATTGCAACGGTTCTTCACCGTTGCAATAGAGTCTATTGCAACATCTTTCAACTGTTGCAATAGATTCTATTGCAACGGTTAAAGAACCGTTGCAATAGATAATTTGAACCGTCTCAACAGGTGTTGAAAAACCGTTGTAATAGATAAACCTATTGCAATGGTTATGGTAACCATTGCAAATGTCGTTGCGATAGATCTATCCCAACGGCCACATATACAACGCATATAAAACCGTTGCGGTAGCTCTATGACAACGGTTTTTAGATCTATCGCAACGAATTTTGAACCGTTGCTATAGAGGTAATTTCTGGTAGTGAGGATATCAAATACTTTTTGTAGTTTTGCATTTGTTGTAGTTGTGCATGACATGCAGTGACGAAAAGTTTAAATTATATACTTATCTACATTCTTTTTTTTATTTCCTTCATCGAAGCGAAAAGTTATTCCACTAAAATATATATGCACAACTCGCAACTTACATATATATTATGGAGATTTCATGATTAGATATATACTATTCAAAGGATTATATGAGAGGAATTCTCTCATACTGTACATAAAGTGCAACTTTTTTTTTTTTTAACTTATACAAAAAGATTAATTTAAATTATTTTAAAATTATGATAATGGAAAAAAAATCTTCAAACG
Organism: Capsicum pubescens; assembly: GCA_030864215.1. Classification (NCBI taxonomy): domain Eukaryota; kingdom Viridiplantae; phylum Streptophyta; class Magnoliopsida; order Solanales; family Solanaceae; genus Capsicum; species Capsicum pubescens. Next base: position 233,083,088 of record CM061538.1, read on the forward strand.
TATTTCATAGTCGCGCTTCAACTTTTCCTAGTTATAATAATTTGATTCTTTGTCCCAACAGCTTATGAGAGCTACTGTATTAAAAAACATGAAATATTTGGGCACAATTTGTTATTCTTTAGCATGCCGGATTGAATTGCTAACAAGAAAAGCAAAAGTTACCAATCGAATCAACACAAGTCATGAATTATGTTTAGGGATGGTAATGGTGCGGTGCGGTGTGGGTTTTTTCTAAACTCGCATGTTTTAAATCGCACCGCACCGCATCATCTTTAAACCCGCATAAATCCACTCCACATTCATATCCGCGTATAACCGCATCGTCCCATGTTTTTATTTTTCCTTTTTTTTGAAAAATTTGTAACTCCATTGAAAATCATAATATTTTTAAATCTACAACTAGGAAATAATAACTAATTTCTATTATATCACTTTTCACTAAAAAATTATCAAAAAATATAACGTGTATAAGTAATGATCAAATATCATATTTTTATTAAAATGAATAGAGATGTTAAAAAAGCTACTATAAAATTATTTATTTGTAGTGTTATACATGTCGTTTTAAGTATTATAAAACTTTAAGTAAAGAATACATATAATTTTAGGTATATTCACGAGAACAATAGTAATTTTTAGCTTTTTTTAATTTAAACCTGCATATACCCGCAACCCGCACCATTTAAAAAAAATTACTTTAACCCGCCCTGCACCCGCACGGCATAACTTAAAACCCACACCGCCCCGCATAGCTTAAAACCCGCACCACACCGCACCCGCATCGCCCTATTGCCATCCCTAATTATGTTATCATCTTCACTACACAGAATAAAAGGGATGTTCCATTCATGCACCGCGATGTAGAGAGTTTGTGAATAATCCCTCTGTCTCATTTTACCCGTCCCAAATTTCTTAATCTGATGTCCCATTTTACTTATTCTATTTTACTTATCAAGACAATATAATTTTTTTTCCCATTATACCCTTAGTGTAATTGATTACTCCTTATTATTAGTATTCTTGAAAAATGTTGCGAAGAAGAGTACCATTAAAAATACAAATAGTGCTTTGGTATTAGTCATTCATCAATATTGGAACTAACAACAAGATATAATTAAGAGGGGCAAAATGGTAAAGTTACATTACTAATCATTGTTTTCTTAATAACTGTGTTATCCCAATTTGAGACGGGTAAAATGGGACGGAAGAAGTATATTTCTAAAATTATTATTTTTCCATATTAAGCAGTAATCAAGTTTATTTGACACTAATAAAAGATCTCAAGAGCTTCAAAATTGACAAATGAAATTAATAGAAACCAAATGTGACTCGGTTCACAAATATTTGTTAAAAAGAAAATGAGATTGATATAAAAAATAATCATTGGCATCTTTTTCTATTCTTCTTTTGGTAGGTGGAAGTAGGGATTGCAAATAAAAAATGAAGCTTGATCGGTCTACTTTGGCTTTGAAGCATCAAGAATCAGTTTCAATAAGTAGAAAAATAGTGAAGTTTCTTTCCCAAAGAGCCTCAAAGGACTTATTTTTAAATAGGAGAAGACTAAGTAAGATGTTTAATGTGTTGATTACCATTTCAATTATGCGAGAATTTGTTTCTCAGTAGCTAAGACCTGATGTCACTTTCATCTAATATGTATACAGAGTTATTGACCTAAAAAAGTAAAGCCACATTCAGACAATTGGTAAGTATGCATAGTTCTGTTTGTTAGGATTTTTGTCTTGATTTTTTTTATCAAAATTGAGTTTTAATTTTCTATTGAAGGAAAATAAAAATAATATCATAATTAAATTTATTTTTCCTAAAATGAACATATAAACTTTTTCATATTTGACAAACCTCTTTCTCAGAGGAAAGGTTTTGGACATCTATAAATAAAATACCTCCTTCTTATACCAAAACACAATAGTATCCACAAGGTAGTCTTTTAAGAGTCTTGTTTAGAGAGAGATTTTCTCTCAAATAATTACTATGCTTTTTGATTTAGTTTTTAATATGTAGGCCAATTGGCCGAACCACATCAATAATGTCTTTTTTAGTATGTTTTTCTTTGTCATTTGAATTATCATTGTCTTGGTTTGCAACTATATAAGATTCGGCATGACGTTCTCTCAATTTCGAACCCAACAAGTGGTATCAGAGCATACGGTTCAAAGGTCCAATGGTTTGATAAAACGAGGTTGAAGACAAGTTCAAGGCGGTTCAAATTAATTTGCAATTAATTTGATGACAATGAAGATTTTATCTAAGCTACATATAAAGAAACAGTTTTAAGCATAATTCAACAATCATGTTGTTGCATCTTTAAAAATAAAAATAAAATATTATTTTTTAACTCATTTTTAATCTTGATATTTTAAACCTTATTTTTAACCATGACAAGCAGCAGTGATGAAGATTTTGTGAAGAACGAAATCCATGCATGTGAAGAAGGCTGATAGAGTGAAGAAAATCAAGCCAAAAAGGAGAGATTTGTTAGGGTTTTTGCCCTGATTTTTTTTACCAAAATTGAGTTTTAATTTTTTATAGAAGAAAAATAAAAGTAATACCATAATTACATCTATTTTTCCTAAAAGGAACATATAAACTTTTTAATATTTGATAAACTTCTTTCTTAGAGGAAAGATTTTGAACATCTATAAATAGAAGACCCCCTTCTCATACCAAAACACAATAGTATCCACAATGTAGTCTTTTAAGAGTCTTGTTCAGAGGGAGATTTTCTCTCAAATAATTATTATGCTTTTTGATTTAGTTTTTAATATGTAGGCCAATTGACCGAACCATTTCTATAATATGCCTTTTTTAGTATGTTTTTCTTTGTCATCTGAATTATTATCGTCTTGGTTTGCAACTATAAGCTTCTGAATGACACCCTCTCAATTTCGAACCCAACATTGTTTGCCTCTTTACATTAATCCTCAATCATTATTTTGCTTAACCATTCTCATTTGGAGACTGATACGGGACAACCACCACCACACGATAACAAGATGGAAACTAAGTTATGGCAGTAACACCAAATTGAGAACATAAGAAACAAACACAACAAATGTGATAAAGTAAGATAGATTGTGAGACATACACTATTACAAGAAGTAGGAACTAAAGGATGTATCAAATCCTAGAACCCCTAAGACTTACAATAGTAACACCACACTCTTACGTAGACATAAGAGGGAATCCACCACTCAAGCACCAATGTTTCTAGCCAAAATGCAACACCAGTGATTCCATACTAAGTACTACCCTAGTCACGGTTTTCACACTCCCTCTCAAGAGATGAGTTCTTTCAATCATTCATCTTCAAAAACTAAGGAATGAAAAATGACCTAAGTTATCTATTTATAGGCTAAACTATTACATAAAGAAAATGTTCAAAATACCCTTAATGAAAAATGAATAAAGGAACGGTTTTGTTGTGTCAAAATAGGGGCTGCCTTGGAGTGTTTAAATCTCTTCAAAACACTTCAACACTTGTGCTCTCGGGTAGTCATCATTCCACGCCTCCAAGAAACCCTCCACACACGAAATTGCTCTCTTAAGTGTCCGAAACGGGTACTCCATGCATGATCTTGTGTCCTTGAGGTGACCAAAGCTTGAATCTTTAAGCGTTGGCTTCCAATGATGTCATCAAAAGCTATGATGGTCGTTTGACTCGTATCATCCTCCCCTTCTTGAAAAGGATTCGACCTCGAATCCATACCTTTCAAAACCAAAGAAAAGGACAACAAGCACAATATTTTCATGGCATGAGGGTTAGGGTTAGTACAACAAATAATATTATTATGCCTAGGCGGTGCATACTTGAAATATAACCACGAATCCTTTGTTTTAAACATGAAAAGATTAGTGTAAATGTCACAAAGAAAGTGGCTAGGATACACTCCAAGAGAACACTTAACCTTGTTGGAAATCCCCCTCATGCACAACTTGGGTCTATCAAGTGGGTTGTAAATCCACAAGAATGACTTTCCATCATAGGGAAGGATACCAACACTCACAATCAAATCTTTCTTGTCGTCTTGACCAAGCATCAAGTCGGATGTACAACAATCTCCACTTCCCAAGAGGTCACCGGGGTCAAATAGGTGACGTAGCCAAGGACCTAGGTCTCGTATATACCCAATTTCCCTTATGGTGCCATCCCCAAAATTAGTACACCCTCTATACTATCATTAGTAATATCATGAATAAGAAGAGGATAGAGAAATGTGTCACATAAGTCAACTCCAACTATGGTATCCTTATACAATGTATTCACTAGTTTTAAGTTCATCACCATTAATATGCTTATCATAGGGAGCACACAAAGAAGAAGTAGATGGAATCTCTAAGCAAATTTCACCTACTCTTTAAAAGAAGTAATCCACACATAGATACAAACCACCACGGGCAGCAAAGGGAACACAATCAAAACCATCTTCACAAGAACAAACACAATTCGGGTTCCCTAAACATTCAAGCACATCAAGGTCATCTTCACTCGATTGGCCATTCTCACGATTTTTATGAGCAAAAACAAAGCTTTCATCACACAACATGCTCAAAAAATCATCACCAATCTCATGATCAACTCTATCAATATTATCACTAACTTGAGGCTTACAAATACACCATACACATGCTCAAGTAGTGGATTACGTTCATGAGTAAGTTGATCATCATACACACCCTCACTAGTTGTTGGAAACTCACATACCAATATAAACTCACCTTGGTTTTCACAAGGGTCAACTAGTGTGTGAATACTCTTATCACTCGGTAATAGGTCCCTATTCAAGTTATAAGTGCTAGCACTACGTGGACACAAATTATTTTTACAAAAAAAATTAATTTTGTCATCTATAAGATCAACTAGTGCTTGCGTACCTACAACAAGAGTTCGGTCTTATGCAACCTAGCAATACCAAGAGTATAAAAAAGGGGAGACTTATGCAATTCTCTTCTAAGCAAACCACCAACTACATCCACTTGGTTACTACTAGTCATATCACAATAGTCTACGCTTGTAGAAGTGTAGGAGATAGCATTTTTACCTTGTTTCTCACATGAGGTACGACCTTCACTTTGGTGTGTGCCTTGGCAGCCCACTGTCCCTTTGGAAAGTAGTGGTTGGAGTTTTTTTGACCTCCCATACGACCCAACCTTTTATTTATTAATGATAAATCCGTGTGTATCCTTTCATACTTACGGTTGAGAGATTCGATAGAGGCCAAGATAGCCTTAACAACATTTTTATCCATGGTACCTAAGAAAAGACAAGAACAAAAAAAACAACAAACTAGCTAGCCCAAAAAGTATTCTCACACTCTCCCCTCTTTGGATACCTTACACTTGGCCTCACAAGTGTTATAAGTTTGCTTGTACTCCGTGAGTCGTTGAGGGGTGAGTTCTACTCTTGTCCGGAGTGAATTTCCATTTGAAAAACTCAACTGAAATCTGGTTCGGACTTGAGCCAAGGATTTACAACAAATCAAAAAGACAAAAAGTACATAAGAAATGCAAACACGAAGAAGCGGACTTAAAATCAACTCACAATCTAGTAGGTGATTACTAACTTGTAAATTAGTCTAGAACCAACAAATGAAACTAAAGGAACACGAAAAAGGAAACTAAAAAATCTAAAATTTTGAGCCTTAGGTCATTTTTTGAAGGGTTGTGATGTGGCAGCCTTGGATTGAGCATCGAGAGTTGTTGAAATTTGAATATTTTTTTTCAACTTGAATTGTTCAAGCTCCAATTTGGAAGAATGGATTTTCGGCTATAGTAGACCAAACAAGACTTTGGAGACCTTTCTCAAAATTCAAGAGGCTTTGACTTTCTTGCACCTTTTTGGCAAGACAACCTTTTTGAGGATCTTGTCTCCTTTCCTCTTTTGTCAACCTTGAAAATGCCCTTTCTCCTTTTTGGCAATAAGACTTTTTGAAAGACCTATTGTCTACTTTCTCCTTTTATATTGTCTTGAAAATGTTTCCAACACAAACAAAGACCACTCTTTCTTTCACTTGATTTTTACATCAAACAACCTCCTTTGAGAATTTTTCTTCAACGCAACATGAAGAACAACAAGAACATTCAAGAATGGAAACCAAATCAAATGAGCTCCAAATTGAATGATTTTTGTTTCTTTTAACTCACATTGAACTCCACACCAACAACAACACGTTTTCAAACCCACATCTTCAACAATAACATCAACAACGCATTTTCAAGCCATCAATCCTCAAAAAATAGCAACCTTGAAATTCCAAGAACAACTAAAAAATAGCTCAATATTTGGATGTAGACTCAATTAGTGTTAGTGAAAAAGGGTCTAACACTAGAAACAACCAAAACACATAAAAATCTCCTAAATCTAAGTTCAAAATTTTGGCCAAAGACCAAAAATGAGACAAAATATTTCTTTTTGGATTTTTTGATTTTTCAACACCTCTTTTTTTATGATTTTCGAGTTAACAAGCCCAAGATTGATTCCGTAGGAACGAAATCAATTATTTCTATGATACCAAATGATACGGGACGGCCACAAACACACAATAACAAGACGGAAACACAAGATAACAAGATGAAAACTAAGCTATGACAGCAACACCAAATCGAGAACATAAGAAACAAACACAACCGATGCGATAAAGTACGATAGATAGTGAGACATACACTATAACAAGAAGTAGGAACTAAAGGATGTATCAAATCCTAGAATCCCTAGGATTTACAATAGTAACACCACACTCCTACGTAGACACAAGAGGGAATCCACCACTCAAGCACTAACATTTTTAGCCAAAATGCAACACTAGTGATTCCATACTAACTGCTACCCTAGTTAGGGATTTCACACTCTCTCTCAAGAGATGAGTTCTTTCAATCATTCATCTTCAAAAACTAAGGAATGAAAAATAACCTAAATTATCTATTTATAGGTTAAACTATTACATAGAGAAAATGTCCAAAACACCCTTAATGAAAAAGGAATAAAGGAGCGGTTTTGTTGTGTCAAAATAGGGGCTGCTTTGGAGTGTTTAAATTTCTTCAAAACACTTCAACACTTGTTCTCTCGGGTAGTCATCATTCCATGCCTCTAAGCAACCCTTCACACATGAAATTGCTTTCTTGAGTGTCCGAAACGGATACTCCATGCATGTTCTTGTGTCCTCGAGGTGACCAAAACTTGAATCTTCAAGTGTTAGCCTCCAATGATGTCATCAAAAGCTATAATGGCCGTTTGGCTCATATCAGAGATTATAACCTCTATCTACCTATCCAATTGCTCTTGTTAAGATTGTGTATGACTTTGTATGATTTGGTAAAATTAAGTAGGTCACGTGGAGGTTTAAATGAATTATAATATCATTAATTTGTCTAAAGCTCAAAGAACCAAAATAGACCTCCAACCTCAATATATTATGTACCGAAATAGTCCTACACTCCTACCCCTTCACATTAATGATCATTTTGATCATTTTCTCTTCCAAATTATATAGGAAACATTAAAGGTTAATATGAAGTTTTAACCCAGGAAGAGGACAAAGAAACTAAGTATTCAAAAAAGTTATAAAGTTAATAGGTACATCAAAACCAAAAAAACAATGTACAACCCAAGTTGGTGTCTCAATATACACAACTAACAACTTAAACTACATATAACAGTAGTCACTACAGTAATATGTGTCTAAATACATGAACCATCAAATGAATAGAGATTGAGAATAAATTTATAGTTCTAACATCAAGTCAAGGACATTCACAATAGAAATAATCAAGATGCTTGTCGGTATGAATCTCGAAATTGTAATTGTGCCACATAAATTGAGACAGAGAAAGTATTATTTTTTCATGTAGAATATTTTTTAATCGATATTTAAAAACATTTTTACCAAGCAGCAAGGATATTAACATGATCACATCACATTCAACCCATATGAACTTGTTCCTGCATCAAATTTCACAAAAAAGATATAGGCATAATACATAAATATGCCCTTTAACTTTGCCTCAAATCACACCTATGACCTCTAACTTTGGGTATGCACAAGTAGACGCTTAAACTTCTATAAAGTTGAACAAGTAGACACACACGTCCTATGTGGCATAATACACGCACGACACCATATAGGACAAGTATTGCCAATGTAGGACGCCACATAGGACATATGTGTTTACTTGTTCAACTTTATACAAACTTAAGTATCTACTTGTGCACACCAAAAGTTGGAGGTCATAGATGTGATCCGACGCCAAGTTAAAACACATATTTATATATTATGCCAAAAATATGTTACACTTTTAGCTTACTAAGAGATTGTGAAAATAATCTTTCTTCTAGCCTCTTGTAGGAAGACATTATACAACACCTATTACCGTTCAAATAAGTAAAATAAGGTTATCAAACACAGACAGAGCACGTCTAATTTAACGCACGATAAATTAATTCCAAAAATGTTCACTTTATGCGCCTAAGGCAGATTCACAATATCTATCAATGATTTCATGGTATAAAAGTTGATTAAGAAGCTCGATTTTACAAATGAAAAGGGAGCCACAAGAATCTTAATTTTTAAGATAGTGTGTTGGTTTGTATTCATATTCTCTCTCTCTCTCTATATATAAAGTTAAAGAGAAAGATTTAAAATTAGAAAAATCATACCAAATTGTCTTAATACATGAATTATTCATTTATGTAATGTTTAATCTAAGAAATTTAGTCACCTCCACAAGATTAGTACACTTATACTACAATTAGGTTATTAGGAATGCTTTCAAAAGAAAAAATAAGTGCATCTAATGTGAATACCCTATATTTACAGTCATAGTTAAATTAGTATGCCTTATAGAGTAACTCGCTTGAAACTAAATCAATAATCGTTCTTGCCATCGGTAGGCATTGAAAGAAATGTGGATTAACGATTCTGCAACGTCCAGACTTCAGAGTTCCATAACATAAGTTTTGAAAACTCACACCAGTTACGTATCATACAATCAAAAGTTTCTGAAAATAGATACAAAAAGATCATTAATGTTATCATACATAACACTCATTGGCGAAAGGCCTGTGCGTTCTAGATGATACACTTCTTATCATATGTTGTGTATACGAAGCGCTTTTCTTTTAAGAATTTTGGTCTACTTTAATGATTCCTTATAAAAAAATGAACAGACATGAGAAAGGAAAATAATATCACTTTGATTGTAACAACTCAAGTATAAGAATATCCAAATTTTTATGAGGAAAAATATACTAACAAAATAACAGATAAGAGCAAGAAGAGACTTAGGATTTTGAGCAAAAAAAGTAGAAAAGAGGAGGAACTTTAATGGGGAGAATAAAAAATGTGGAGCAAACATAAATCATACCTATATTCGTCAAATCTGAGCATTGATCTGGGACAACAATGGAGAAATTATTTGGAGAACAAGAAGCAAGAAGCGCAGAATAAAAAGAGGAATGACATCGTGGTAGAGACTCTAGATGCTTCTTACTTAACTGTGCTCTATAAATGTCAACATTGATGTTGAGTAAAAATTGTGAAATTGCCATTGGTCATTCTATACTTGGCTCTTCTGTATAGTAGATAGATGATGCTAGGAAAAAGTCATCAAAATCATCCTGAACTATATACGAAAAGTCAATTTCACATTCAAACTAATATAGTGATCTATTACACCCTTAACCTTATTTAAAGAGAAATTATTTCCACCTTAACAGGTGACGTAATAGAGAAGGTGTATTCACCTTCCTAAGGTGCGTGAGAGGAAGAAAAAAAAAAATCTTAAAATGACATAATTGTACACGTATCACTATTTCATTAGTCATTACATCATTAAGTACTCCTACGATTCTTCTTAATATATACAATTAGATTAATTATTTTTTCAATTGAAAAAAAGTTAATTAAATTAAATGTTTATTATTTATTCATTTTATATATGGTTCCCATCTTCTTTAAAATTTTTGCTCTTTTTCTATTGGGTTCTTCTTCAACAAAGTAATCTTCTCCAAAAATCTCCATGGAAGCATCTCTCTAATCTTTTTCCTTGAAGCTCTTAAAGAGGAACTTTAAGGAAGAAATTGAAAATAGTGAAAAATATGAAGACTTCCATTGGAAAGTTAATTATTCATTTTGATAAAGTTCATAATTGTTTGCTTCAAACTCAGCAAAAAAATTCAGTCGAAGAAGACCAACGAAAAAAATTACTGAGGAAGATAAAATACTCTGACAAAAAATCTCGTGATATCTATGTATAAAATTTATCATAAATTCATCGGAGAAGACGATTACTTTCTCTTCATCTTCTCCATTCTCGCCGGAGCATCACCACGACCACCACAATGCCATTTCAGTCCCAAGTAATCAATATTATACATAATTATTTTTATACACAAAGAATACTAATAAAATATTTAATTTTAATCTTGAGTTATTAAGATTTTAGAAGAATTTTGGCATTTTACCCATTTACTTCACCGGCAACAATGGTTTATCATCGCCTATCGAAATTTCACCGCAATTTCTACACTCAATATACGTTTTACCATTGTTTGTTTCTCTTTGAATTTCTCTTTTTACTTCAATTTTTCAGTGATGAAGAAGGAAGAAGAAGAGACTTAAAAGAGGAAGAACCCAAAAGAAATGAGAAAGTATTTTGAAAAAAAAAAAAGTAATATTAAGGAAAAAGATTTTTAAAAAATTAAAAATAATATTATACACGTGTTAAGAGCGTGTATAACATCACTTCATATAAAATTTGAGTTTGTCCCCGGAAGGGGTATTGATTTCACTTTAAATAAGATTAAGAGTGTAATAGATCACCATATTAGTTTGAATGTGAAAATGACTTTTCGTATATAGTTCCGGGTGGTTTTTATGACTTTGCTCATTATACTATAAGCTCATCAAGCAAATAGATACAGTGCCAATGCTTTCTTTTTAAATATTCAGGTGTGAATATTATGTTAATTCAAATTAGAATCTCTCTGCAGCTTAAAGTTTATTTTTTTAATTAAATTATAGCATTTTTGTAGATTTTCCCCAACCTCTCAATCTCATCTTATCCTAGAGCTATGATAAACTAAAAAATACAGTGCAAATCTTTAAATACTCGTGTTTGACTTGAGATTATATCCAAGAATGAGATTTAAAAAAAAAAAAACTTGGTGTATGAAGCATCTTGTGTTAGTAGGGTCTGAGATATAGCCATCTTGTACTTATGCAAGCGTTAGCTTCCAAATAGCATTTGCAGATAGCTTACCCTCCTTAAAAATTAAGCTAAATTATATTAAGTAAGAAATGAACTCTCTTCTCACACTCTGAAATGACACTAATATACCAACAAAAATTACTACAGGTAGATTTTGAATGAATTCATTTTTTTCAATTAAAGAAATCATGAGGAGACGGTTGGGGCTTTGGGCTACAGGTGACTAAAAAATTTAAAAATAAGGTGTAGGTGACAAAAGTCTTAATAATTGAGTGGAGGTGACAATTACTTAATTGTGGATTAAGAAAGTTTGAATTTTTTTAAAATAACCCACAAGTTTTTAAATTTACACTTTGATTCAAATGTTAGTTAATATAATGGAAAACGGAGGGAAAAAGGCACATTTTTCTCTCTCCTCATCCGTTGTTATTTTCTCTCTCTTTGCGATATTTGTTGTTCATTGTTGCTTCTGCTTTATTTATCATCTTCTAATTCATTATCATTATTTTATACTTCATTATCATCTTTATATTCTTCTTGTTGACCATTGTTGTTGTTGTTACCGCAACTGCTTCTCTTTAACCAATTTCTTATGTCAAATTTTATTTCGTACATCACTTTCAACTTTGACATTTACTTGAGAGGAGACTTTGGTAAGTCAAATTATGCTTTTTAGTTGAATTTGTCATATGGGTAACTGCTAGTGTGCTGTTTTTTCAATAATAGCTAGCACGTGAACATGAATGCAATATAAGAGAAATCTGTTTAAATAGATCCATCATCTGTGGCACCAGATAAATGTTCTATTGCAACAGTAGACTCATGTTGCCCTTAATATGAATCGAATAGATGGGTTTCTGTTGAAACAGATTAATAATCTGTTGCACCAGATTAGTAATCTGTTTCAACAAATAAATAATCTATTGCACCAGATTACCAATCTATTTCAACAGATAAATAATCTGTTGCACCAGAATATATATATCTGTTGCATAAGAATATTTATCTATTGCAACAAATAATTATTCTGTTGCAACAAATGAATAATCTATTTCAAATAACAAAATGCATCTCCTTGTACAAACCCAACAGATAACTCAACTCATATGTTGATATCTTTCTATTGATACTGGATTCAAATTATTCCTTAATTGTAGACATGTCATTCGTTGAGAAAAAAAAATAGACAACATGAAAATTAAATAAGAATTAAAACGTCAAATGCATCAAACATAAATTTTTTGCTAAGCAAAAAAAATAAAAATACATAGGTAAAAGAAAAAAAAGCTTAATTATTATTATCATCATTATTATTTGTATGGCCAGCCGGCCAATCTTCAACCGACAGCAGTAGTGCCCTCCTCAGCCTGCGGATCTCCCGCAGCATCCTTACTCTGATGACGGCCAACTCCCACTGCAGGTCATGAACCTCCTTCTACAGTTCCCGAATGACGTCTCGTAAAATAGCGACATTCCACACTGGATCAGCCATATCTAGAAAACACATAAGTTGACAAAACACACACGTAAAAACTAAAACAAAAGTAAAGAAAAGAAAGAATTCGAATGTAATACAACGTATATTTACACAAAAATCAAGAAAAAAAACTTACTAGAGACAGAAAAAGCTATCAAGTCCTTGAAGAGAAAGCAGTTGAAGGTGTAACAAGAGCAAGGAATAAATAGAGTGTAGTAGAATGAACGATTGAGTAAGGAGAGACCTATTTATAGAGGATTAAACTTGATTGTGTTAGGTAAAAAGTCGCAACTGTTCACCTCCATTTATTAATGACATTTCTTGCTTACTGTGAAAAGTTATGACTTAATTAAATTAACCAATATTGTGATAAATCATGACTTTTCAGCTTATTATTATTAATAATTAGTTCTTTCCATCCAGGAACCGTTTTTATATTGAGTTGTGACCACAAATTATATATCTGTTGCATCAGATAACTCATCTGTGACAACAAATATATCATCCGTTGGAACAATAGATAACCCGTTGCATCAGATAATCTATCTATTACAACATATAATCTATATATCTTTTTTTTTTAAAAAGAAATTATCATCATATCATTAATCCAATTTTTTTGACTTTTTAATTATATAAATTAATAAAATAGATTTAAATGCGCAACTGTTCACCTCCATTTATTAATGACATTTCTTGCTTACTGTAAAAAGTTATGACTTAATTAAATTAAGCAATATTATGATAAGTCATGACTTTTCAACTTATTATTATTAATAATTAGTTCTTTCCATTCAGAAACCGTTTTTATATTGAGTTGTGACCATAGATTATATATCTGTTGCATCAGATAACTCATCTGTGACAATAGATATATCATCCGCTGGAACAATAGATAACCTATTGCATCAAATAATCTATCTGTTGCAACATATAATCTATATATCTTTTTTTTTTTAAAAAAAATTATCATCATATCATTAATCCAAATTTGCTGACTTTTTCATTATATAAATTAATAAAACAATTTAAAAACAAGAATATTTTTGGTGAGTTTTTTATAGTTTAAATTGTGTTTATCATTTATTTTCTTATTGTTTTCTGTGAAAAGAAATGACTTAATTAAATCAAGCTGGAGTTTTTATTATTGTGACAAGTCATGACTTTTCAGCTTATTATTATTAATTAGTTTTTAAATTTAAATAACCTTTTTCTCAATTTAAAAATAGAAGACACCTGGTTTTCAATAACCGTTTTCTTAATAAAATAATTACCATTTTTTTATTGAGTTATGACAACAGATTGTATATCTGTTGCATCAGATAACCCATCTGTTACAACAGATATACCATCTGTTGCAACAAATCGACCATCTGTTTTAGGAGCTTTTTTGATTTTTTCTAACAACTGATTCATCAGTCGCAACAGATGAGAAATTTGATGCATTAGCAACATTGTTTGTTTGTTGAATGTGTTTAAATAAAAAGTCACAGTCATGACTATTCACCTTTTTCTCAACAATCATCATCATATAACTTAATCAATTCAATTTTATGACTTTTTTTAAAATTAAATAATCATTCTTTTACGGTTATAAATTGTGTCTATCATTTAGTTCCTTATTATTTATTAAATTGTGTATATCATTTAGTCCCTACCTCCAACTGTCGATATTTTGAGAATAGAAAATAAATAAAATGATAATTAAATATTAAATAATAATTAAAAATTCAAAGTCGATCAAGCCAAACCAAACCAAATATATACATAGATTTTTTATTCCCTTATAGGTAGATCGGATATAAAAAAGAAAAATACATACGCTAAAAGAAAGAAAAAACATAACATAATTATTACTACTACTATTATTATTATCATTACTATTATTATTATTATCATTATCATTATTATTATTATTATTATTATTATTATTATTATTATTATTATTACTATTATTATTGTCAACCGGACAATTTTCATCCGACAGCTGCAGGGCCCTCCTCAGCCTTGCTCCGAAGCCGGCCAAATCCCTTTGGAGTACATCGAACTGCCTTTGAAGTTCCTGTAAGGACTCGATATGAATCTTCTTTTACGAATTTGGATCAGCCATATTTGTATTGTAAGTGTAGTAGAATGAATGAGTGAGAGGAGACCGGAGCGACCTATTTATAAAATGATTGAATTGAAAGGGGTGACTTGACTTAGTCAAACAAAAAGCCACGACTGTTCATATCCCTTAATTAAATAAAACTGACGACTTTTCAAATATGTAAATTAAAAAAAAATAGATCTAAATATAATATTTTATCTTTTTATTGTATTTTGAAAAGAAAAGAAAATTGCTTTAAAATAAATCTAACAGATAGGTAATCTGTTGCAAAATATATTCCATCTGTTAGATAACTTACAACATATTGACAATCTGTTGCAACAAATGGATATATCAGTTTGTTTTTCTAACAAATGTGGCATCTGTTATAACTTACTAGTCATCTGTTTATTCAATTTCATCGAGAGCATTAGATTTTTCTAAACACTTCTTGGCCAAACTCAATTTTTGCTCTTGAATTGTTTTTTTTTTCTTTGCATCCTTCAAGCTGGCCTCCAAGCTCATTTTTTGCTCTTGGATCCAAGAGCAAAAATTGAGTTTGGCCAAGAAGTGTTTAAAAAAATCTAATGCTCTCGATGAAATTGAATAACAAGATGACTAGCAAGTTGTAACAAATGCCACATCTGTTGGAAAATCCGGTGCTGCAGCATATATGGATAGTGCAACACTCAATACATAATAGTTTTCTGGTAGAAACAAGTCTTGAGAAGACATAATCAGTAATCTCTCGATATCAACTTTCGCTGTGCCAAGCAGTTCTATTGATATCTTTTCCTCTAGGGAGAAGATTGATCAACAGAAAAACCAAGCGATTGAGATCGTTTAATCTGTTGACTAACTCGAGCAAAGATGTCTTCTTGATTATCAAACTAAACAGGGCAGTCTGGTGGTTTAATAACATCGGATGTTTTGCTTCCGGTATTAGCTAATGATGGGAAGATTCTGCCTTCCTCACCATACTAAAAAGAAAAAGCTCTTAAAATTAGATGGAGTAACTCAGTAACTCGACATAACGACATAAGATGAACTAAGTCTAGCATTCAGTTTTTCCTTTCTATTCCCCCCCTCTTTATCTTCTCACCTTTTTCAGATCTAAAATTTTTCTTTTTCGGATACTTGATAATGCCTTGGAAATTACTTTCTTTCTCCTCTTAGCCTTAATCTCTATTGGAGTGAATGAAACTAAAATCCTCTTTGATCGAATAACACTACTATTAGATATCAATTCCTTTACATCAACAGTTAATGCATTAACAGTATTAATCACTCCATCATGTTTTGCCTCGCACTCTTCATATTTACATGCACAAGATAAGCAAGGAGGGGTGAGATCTCCAAACCTTTGCCCGGGTTAGTGAGAAGATTAAATGATCTCAATATATCAGCCTTTCTGCTGATCATTCTTCTCCCATATAGAGGACAATATATCCGTTATTCAAAAGTCTACACTGCCGCCAGAAATGCTTGCCACAGCGAAAGTCTGTAGAAGGCATGACTAGTAATCTCTCAATATCACTTTTATGACTTTCTAGACGTCTCTTGCAACTATATTGGAATGGATATATCGAGCAATTGTGCTTAGTTTGATTTGTCAGTTCTAATATAATTGGAAAAGACGTCAAAAAAGTCATAAAAGTTCTATTGAGAGGCTAATAATCAAGCCTTCTAAAGGCTTTCACTGTGGCAAGCATTTCTGGCGATAGTGTAGACTTTTGCATGGCGGATATGTTGTCCTTTATATGGGAGAAGAGAGATCAGCAAAAAGGCTGAGATATTGAGATCATTTAATCTGTTCATTAACTCGGGCAAAGGTTTTAATAGGGTAACGAACCTGCAGTTATGTAACGTTTGATAGGCTTGGTAGAGTCAGTTTAGATCAAACATTATGTAACTCTTTGATAATTAATTTATCAAAACCCTTGAAGGTTGGTTGAGCAAGCTGCATTGAGCAACACTCGATAAAAGTGAGCTATTCAACTGTTAGGACCACATCTTCACTGTGCATCAACACATTTTGACCTAAAAACATACACAACGACCCTTCATGTATCCTTAAAGGTTTCTGAAGAAGGTGTTTTGAAGGGATTCGGTAAATGTTACTTTCTACCCTATGTATCCTCTTCAACTAGCTCTCAGATGATATAGTTTTTCATCAACCACTCATTTTCCCTCGAAGGCATTCTTCTACCGCACCTTCTGGCGTATAATTATCACCACGAGTAACCCAACCATATAAATTTAGGCTAGGGTAATAACTATATTGGTTTTCCATTCTTGTTATATGTAGTGCTAGGCTTTGACTAGGCTTTGAAGGCCTTCTCAAAGTCCAATGCACCCTAAAAATTAGACTAATCACTATTGAATCTCTTTACAACGACACCAAAACTAGATCCCTTCACAATGCTTGACAAATAAACATGAGAAACAACCGATATTAAATCTTAACAGAGTATCAAAACCATATTCATGGTCCCCAGCCTTATCAGTTTGGACCTACCAAACTTAACTGTAAAATTACAAATATCTTATTTGAATGATCTATGACTAATCAGTAAAAATAACATTCACAAAATCAGTATACTCTATGTGTGTTTTCATGATAACATTATCAATAATACATACCTTCCACATATGAAGTGGTTTCATCTGCATGCAACTTATTCCTCCGAACCCATATTTATTGTAACCTCTTGTGATGGTCAGGCAAAAGTTGATCAACTTTCAGTTTCTTATATCTACAAAGAAGAGGAAAAAAATTAATGTCACAGAAAGAACATTATCCATATGTTGTAATAGATGTAGTGTCTGTTGCATCAGATGAGAAGTCTGTTCCATCAGATGTGGAGTCTGACGAAACAGATGTGGAGTCTGATGCAACAGATGTGGAGTCTGTTGTAACAGATATGGAGTCTGTTAGAATACATCAAACCAGCCTTGCTGGTGGTTTGATTTGTTCCAACAGTTGCTCCGTCTGTTGCAACATCAACAATATCATAAACTACAAAGAAACAAAAAATAAAAAATGTCAACAACAAAGAAAACAACAATATTTGTTCCAACAACATCATCAACAATAAAGAAACAACATCCTATGTTTCAACACCATCAACAACTCCACACCAAAAGTTCCAACAATGCCAACCCCACCAACAACATCAATAACAACATCAACAATAAAGAAAAAAAATACATACAAAAAAATAATACTGCCAATAAGACTTTTAAACTTCTCCCAACGGATGACTTTTTTCGCATATTGTAATAAAAATTCTCTGTTCGTTTATTCAATAATTAAAAGTTCTTTTAAATTTTTTAAATAAATATGATATGGGTAAATGGTAATTAAATAAAAAAAATTTGTAAATAACTTACAAAGAAGAAGATGAGAATGAAAGAGCAATAGTGAACCATACCTTCATGTCAAAAGGGGATCAAAACAATAATTTTAGTTGAGGAATCTAAGATATGGATTGGTTTAGATTTGAAAGGATCTTTATGAGAAAGAGAAGAGAAAAAAGGCTGTGATAACCCTAAACAGGAGATAAAGAAAAAGATGAGAGACAGATAAAATAAATTTAGGGATAAAGGAGAAATGAGATAATTCTAATTTCTAGATGTACTACCCTTAATATTAAATGACTAAACAAAGCGTATTTATTTAAATTTATATTTACAAAGCATAATTAATAAGGCTAATTTGGTAAAATAAACCCCAAATTAATAGTATTTTCTTAATGGATGTGCCGAGTCAATAGAGGCCAACTAATATGAAACGAACAAAGTATTAGGGGTTTCAATATTTATTAATTAATATTCATTAATAATTTGAGGGGCACGAGGAAGAAAATGAGTGACATTGAAAAGACAAGACAAGACTACTCAATGTGATTTTTGAGTTATCCAAGAAATATTTTTTACCACCTTTAGTAGTACTACTTTATCTACTCGGACAGAAGCTTGCTTTTAAATTAAAAGAAAAAAAAGAATTTTCAAACAGATCTGTCGTCTGTTGCAACAGATATAAATATCTATTTGAAAAATCCCAAAAGCTTAGTCATTTGTGACAACAGATGCAAATGTCTATTTGATAACTAAATCAGATATGTCATTTGTTACAACAGATATCAATATCTGTTTGAAAATTTCCGACAGCTCAGTCATCTGTCATAATAGATGCAAATATCTATTTGATAATTAAATAAGATATGTCATCTGTTGCAACAGATATGATTATCTGTTTGAAAATATCCAACAACTTAGTTATTTGTTGCAACAAATTTCATTGTAATTGATTTGGGTGGAACTAGGGATGAATGAATGAGCTCACAGGATCAACAACAACTTCAATTGAGTCATTAAATTTGCATGGTGTTGGTATTGCGTTCATCCCGACTCGAGTCATCGATCGATCACTCTAAGTTAAAATGAGTTCTCGTTAACTTAATGTGAAGATTAATAATAGTACCTACATTAACTTAGGTGGAACTAGGGATGAATTAATGAGCTCACAAGGTCAACAACAACTTCAATTGAGTCGTTTCATTTGCATGGTGTTGGTATTGCATTCATCCCGACGTGAGTCATCGATCGATCACTCTGAGTTGAAATGAGTTCTCATTAACTTAATGTTAAAATTAATAATAGTACCTACATTGATTTAGGTAGAACTAGGGATGAATGAATGAGATCACAGGGTTAACAACAGCTTTAATTGAGTCATTGCTTTTGTATGGTGTTGGTATTGTGTTTATCCCAACCCGAGTCGTCGATCAATCACTCTGAATTGAAATGAGTTCTCATTAACTTAATGTTAAGATTAATAGTACCTACATTGATTTAGGTGGAACTAGGGATGAATAAATGAGCTCACAGGGTCAACAACAACTTCAATTGCGTCGTTATATTTACATGGTGTTGGTATTGCGTTCATCCCGACCCGAGTCGTTGATCGATCACTCTGAGTTGAAATGAGTTCTCACTAACTTAATATTTTTAAAACTATATCTTTTGAAATTTTAAAAATTAATTAAGATCAATTCGAACCAAATTAACAATTTCAAAACTTGTCATTCTTTTCCAAAATTACAAATCAACCCATACAAATCATCCATTTGCAGGGAAAAAAATTTCTCATTTCAAATCTCATGTTCTCGCTCCCCTCTCTCTGTCTATCAACAATACAAATAACAACTACTCAATATATTGCTCAACCCTTCAAAATAGATCAATTTTCTTTCCATTTTCGACCACATAGTTGTTATTTTTGACTTCATTCTCGCTTGTATCCATTGTTTTCTCTGTCTTCATAGGTAATAAAGTTCGAGAAGAGTTTTACATTTTTTTTTTATTCTAAAAATTAGAGATTTTTATTTAATGATAAAAAAGAAGAATTTTAGTTGTATTATCTTCGAGAATGGGTTAGCAATTTTGTGTTTTGATGCTTAAAAAGTAGGAAGCACCCGAGAAAAACCTAATTTTTGTCTTAGTATTCTGTTGACTGTCGTGGTATTATTGGATGATGTTTGTGGCATTGTTGGTGGATGTTGTTGTTGGTTTCGGTACTTGTGTTGTTGTTGGTGGTGTTGATAGTCTTGGTGTTGGTATTGGTGATGGTGTTGGTGGTCTTGGTGTTGGTATTGATGGAATTAGTGGTGGTCTTGGTGGTATTGATGTTGGCAGTAGTTGTGGTGTTGGTGGTCCATCTGTTGCAACATGTGGGATATCTGTTGCGAGATATTAAATAAGTCTTCAAACAGATTCCCCATCTATACCAACTGATGGCTTATCCGTTGGAGTATTTTTTTTGTAATGTGGCATAGAATAATTTATTGAAATTTGTCTTACCTTTTTTTTTTTAAATTATGCAGACATCAAATGCAATGTATTTTTTATTTTTTATTGTTTGCAGTTAAAAGATGTCTCCCAAAAAAAAATTGAAAATGGAAAAAGTGGATCAACTTCTGATCACCAAACAAAAAAGGCTAGAGTACAGATAGATTTGGAGAAACTTCCAGAACAATCTCAGTCAGGGCAAAATGAAGCCAGGAAAGTGATAACTCCTCTTCACCAATGGGGCGTGAAATAATATCGAAATCCCAGCATGATTCTGTCAAAACCATTAGTATTGCCAAGTTTCGAGTTGCGATGTCGATGAATAGCCCTAACACATTATTTGGTGATCTTGTACTTAAATATCAGTTGGGAAAACCTTTTGACGAACTTAAGAGTATTATGAAGAATGAAAACATAGATGGACTTTTTAAGAAGAGCTGCTTTGTATACTTTTTTGAGCTGTCTGAGGACCATACTCTCTGTTTCCCAATGAGCATGGTATATGGCCTTCTCAAGTGCAGGATCAAGTATGCAGGGAAGGAGGGTAGAAAAAGATGGATGAAGTCTGGATCAACTACTGTGGCATGCCGGTTTGTTTTGGATTGAAAGAGTTTGCCATAGTGACGGGCTTAAGATGCGATCGTCCAAAAGAACCTCTTATCAAGGAAACACCCCACAAGGGTCAAACAAATGCAAGGTAAAAAAAATGGGTTGTTGGGCATTGTTGGACATAGTAGCTACAAAGCGGCGGATTTGATGGGAGATTTCGAGGATAAAGACATACCAAAGCACCGCAGGGAGAAATTTTGCTTAGTTTGGTTTTTCCATTCTGTTTTATTAGCAAAAGACGTCAGAAAAATCATAGAAGATGATTTCTTGGCGCTTGCTGATGATTTTGACAAATTCAATGACTATCCCTGGGGATATGACAACTACTACTTGACTGTCCAATATTTACTGACAAAGCTATCAACAGGGACGATCACATTATACGGCTTTCCCTGGGCTTTTATGGTAAAATTGATCACTATTTTTACTCATCCATTAATTTATAATGAATATACTTATTATGACTTTTTTTTGCTTGCTTCCTGTTAACAGTTTTTTAGGATTGGGCATGTGAAGCCATTCCTCTCCTCCGAAAGCAGTTCAAGGATTACCCGAATGAGGTTTCTCATCTAAGGATCCTTAGGTGGTTGGCGGCTGCAAAGGCGGCAAAAAAAATATTAAGGAGCAGGATGCTGATCTATTTAACCCTTCGGATGATTCAGTACGTCTTCTTTCAACTAAAATAATTTGCCTTAAAGAAAGATATTGAAATAGCTATTCCATCTGTTGCAACATATGGGTCGTCTGTTGCAGCAGATTACCTGTCAACTACAACTAGTGTAACAGATGGGTAATCTGTTATGATAGACGATCCATATTCTCAACAGATTAACCATCTGTTGCTCTAGTTCTCTGAACCTGACTCAACAGATCACCCATCTGATGCAAATTATGCAGCAGATATATAATCTAATGTAACATATTATCAATCTGTTGTGACATACAGATCAACTATTGCGGCAGATAAATCATCTGTTGCATAAGTTGGCTGTGTTAACATCCATGTAACCCAACTGACTGCAAATTATTGTTATATAATTTAAATGCCTCCTGTCTTTTTTATAGGTTATGCATCCTTGGATCGTGCCTACCAATGATGAGCTGGGGATGACTTTTTTTTCTTACTTTAGGTCTTGTTGATACAAAAAAAGACCCAACGGTGGAGTTAATAAAGAAGAAATTGGCTGGAGCAACATCCATAAGAAGAGCAGTTAGGCAAGGTCAACCTAATGTTAAAGATCTTCAAGACCAACCTCAAACTGCAACAGATCCGTGTGCTTCTTCTGGTGGTGTTGCTTGTGGAGTTGTTTGTGATGGTGGTAGCCATCCTGCTGGTGGTGGTATTCATGATTATGAGAATATTGGTACTAAAAAAAAATACTTTTGAAAACACCCCTTGCACAGGTCTCTCTCACCCCTACACCGGTCCTTCTCACCCTTACAGTGGTCTTATCACCCCTCTTCACCCTCATATTCTCATTGTAAATACAAAGTATGCAAGGACAGAAAGGATAAAATCCTTGAAAAGCTAGAGGCTATTGCTAAAGCTGCTGAGGAGTTGAAATTCAAGAGGGGTGTCATACCATCTAACGAGGTGAGGGAGCCATGCACTCCTACAGTGGCTGTTAGGAGGAAGAGAAGAAAAATTAAACAAATTCTCTCCGTTCTGAAAACAAAAAAATCTGCAACTCCTCCCGCTACAAGAGTTGTTGGAGTTCAGGGACCACTAAAGAGTGTGGACATATTCGCGGCACTTATCAAGGAGAAAAAGAAGGAATTGCAAGAAATCATGAATGGCAGGACGGAGGTTCAAAAAGAATACACCATGTATTCATTTGTCGCCAAAGACTTCAAGAATATGACAAATATGCGTGTGTGGTACGAGGACAATGTAAGTTTATTTTTACTAACTTAGCCTTCCAATCTACTCCACGAAGAAGAATCTATGCAGCAGATGTGTAATCTATTGCAACAGCTTGGTATTCTGTTGCAACGTAATACACATCTGTTGCATAAATTGCGTTGGATGGGTAATCTGTGAACTGATTCAGAGAACCCTTTGCATCAGATTCTTTCTAATGTATTTTTATTCTTTACAATTTCTAACCTATTTGAAAATTATCTTCTTATACCACAGTATGTTGATCAAATTTTCTGCCTTTTGAAGGGCAGGCAATTAGCATACCCTGATACTTATAATGCTGCCGATAGGATAATGGACCTCAACTTCTACAATAATTTCAAGGATAGGTCTAATCTCCATAAGCTAGTTGATTCCAGTGTCCTGAGATTTGATAAGTTAGTTTCTACATTCCGATGGGAAGAAGAAGCAATTAAATATATTAGAGAGAAGAGGCCATAACCACACGGCATGAGCTGGACCAAGAAAAAGAGAATCCTTGCAGTCATGAACGTGGAAGTCAAATATTTTCTCACTGTTGAGATACTACTCTACGAGGGAAATATTAAGGTTTATGACTGCAAGTTACCTGTCTTCAGCGAGGACACATTTTTAGCCCACATGCAGCCACTCTTGAAGTAGTTGATGTAGAGTAAGCTGATGGATTATTTGCCGGATGAAGTATTGACGAAGGAATCATGGGATTTTAAAGGTAGAAATAAGAACATCGAGCTCCCAAAAAATAAAACCAGTACAGCGTGCGGGCCGTACTCGCTTTCATATATCGAGTATTTACTGACCGACATAAAAATGATCAATATATACGACATTGTTGTGGGAAAGATGCAATGGGTCTAGATTTATGGGGTACTAACTAAATGGTTGGAGCCTGTGTATAAGAAAGAATATGTACAAAGACAGAAACGAACACGATAACAATTTTCATTTCAAGCCACTTCACTTTACATGTAGTGGCAATAATTTTTAGGTCTGGCCAAGTTGAATTTTTATGATGCAACAGATTTTATATATGTTGTAACAGATATAATACCTGTTGTGATAGATTGATTATCTGTTGGAATAGGTTGGTCATCTGTTACATTAATAGATGTTTCCCAGTCTATCTGTCACAACAGATATCCAATCTATTGCAACATATAATCTTTCCCAGTCTATCTGTCACAACAGATATCCAATCTGTTGCAACATATAATCTATCTGTTGCAACAACTGATAGGTAATCTGATGGAAAAAATCAAGAAAGTAGGAAGACCTGTTATATAATTTCCAGCAAATGATCTACGTGTTGCATCTCATGTTTCAACATATGTTTAAATCTATTTGATAAGATATGTCATCTGTTGCAACAGATGTATTATCTGTTGTGATATTTGAATCTAATATTCTATTTCAATTAGCATGTTCAAAACTAAGGATTAAATTATATTTATAGACAACATAAAATAAGTCGAAGCCTTTTGAAAATTACATGAAATAACTCAACAAATAAATAAAATGTAAAAAAAATCATTATGGGTACAAATGATCTACTCTACTTACAAGTCAACAAGTTAAACCAAGGAGGATAGATTATTACATTGACCGAATCAAGCTATAAATATCTAATCAATATGGCAAGTTGTTCTTCATCCGGTGTTACGGAATTAGGCTTTGGTCATCGTGGATCTTTAATATCGCTTACATACGGCTTCTGATCTTTTGCTTCTTCATATTTCCATAAAAGAGCAGCATATCTTTTGCGGAGTAATCCAGCATCAAGTCCATCATTTGGTACTTGTAATCCATAGCTCAAATAATCAGCGTAAGTGGCAACAAAAGGACCACAATTCCTGCATTTTAAAAAATCAGATAATCCATATCTTGTAGTTCATGCAAGCGTTGTGAAATTTATGAAATGAAACTAAATCATGACACTTTTACTTACAGGCTACCAATGGTTTGTTGAGAAATTCCTTCAACATATTGTACATCAAATGGATTACCCATTTTATCCCGGTATACTTCAATCGTCGACCAATCAGTATGAACCTTTTGGTCCAAAAAGTCACTCATATCAAGGTAAGTAGGAAATATTTTATCCCAACTTTTGTATCTCAAACAAAGGCCCACAACTTCTCCTTTGCGATATTGAGTCATAAAATCGGATGCGCCTCTCTTTTAGAACTACGACAACCAACACCCAATGAAATTCATCAC
The DNA here is from genome assembly GCA_030864215.1 of Capsicum pubescens. NCBI lineage: Eukaryota > Viridiplantae > Streptophyta > Magnoliopsida > Solanales > Solanaceae > Capsicum > Capsicum pubescens. Next base: position 233,108,453 of record CM061538.1, read on the forward strand.
CACAATTGATTGGGATGTATACTTTGTCGACAAAATGCCAAGGTAAGTCAGCCAAAATGCTAAAACCTTTGATGATGTTGATTAAGCCTTCCTCATTTAAGAAAACTTTCGGTTGTTGTTGACAATACCTATCGTAGGCATTATTGATGTAAACTTTGTATAAATAATTTCCTGTCGTGTATCTGTATTATTCTTGTATTTGTAACTTGGCCTTCTTTCGGAGGTAGTATAAAATGACATCGATGTGCTACACATATTATCAAACATTTTAGATTACATAATGAAAAAATTAATATGCAGATGCAATTAAATAAAGTATTAATTAATAGTAATATGTATGGCATTTAAACCTCATTATTCCAGCAAGTTTGGGGCTGTGACATCAAATAGAACTAATTCTTCATTCTGGGATGTGCAACAAAAAAGTCGAACATATCAAAACCAAGACTCAATTCATTCACTTTGTAGCGTTCGTCATTTTGTTTTCTACATGATGATTTATATGTGTTAATGTCACATTCTTACAACAAAAATAGTATAAACCAATATCTTTAAAAATTAATTTTTGTACCTGCCGGCATGATGCTTTAATAGCCCATCAGCAATCCATTTTGAATAGTCATTGATCAACTATGTTAGTTTTTTTAGAGCCTTGTCTGAGATGTTGAACCATTCAAATGGGTAATTATTCTGTTCTCCCGAACTAACAAGCTCCACTTTTTCTTCTTCTTTGAAAGCAGTTAATGGATTATCAACTGTGATATTATGTTCTTCAGTAGTGGATTCTACTGTGACATCCACCTGGAAAGCCAAAATTGTCAATGCTAATTACAAATATACAACAGATTGCCCATCTGTTGCAACAGAAGAGCCTTATGTTGCAGCAGATGGATCATCTGTTAGGACAAATTCGAATAGGTAAATTAGAGCAGTACGATAATTTCAAACAGATGACCCATCTGTTGCAACATAAGATTTATCTATTGCAATAGATAATGCATCTGATGTAACAGTTTAGACAACAGTTGCAACAAATGTATATATCTGTTTGATAATTTTCAGTAGATGCATCATCTGTTAAAATAGATATGTGCCTATTTATTTGTTGAAATAGGTGATGTACATTCATCTTTTTAGGCTCATGCTGCTCGCCTGTGGCCCTTACATACTGAACATCGGTGCAAGACAAAGATAAAGGCATTACAATTTTGCTTTTTTCGATGCTTGATGATGCCTTGGAAGTATCCTTCCTTCTCCTCTTAGCCGCCTTGATCTCTAGTGGAGTGTATGGATATGAAATTCTCTTTGATGAAATGACACCCCTCTTAGATCTCATTTTCTTTACAGAAGTAGTTAGTGCATTAATAACATTAATCACTCCATCGTGTTTCGCCTTGCACTCTTAACATTTGCATGTAGAACATTCACTAGATGTGGCAAAATCTGGCGAAAAATCTGTACAACCAGTATGATCATAATCATAATGGTTTGTTGTTTCAAAAATGGTAAGAGGAGCATCATTAGACCCAATAGAAGAACCACTACCACTACCACTTCGACTACCATCGTCATCAACAACAAACCCACCCTCCAAAATTATTTTTCTTATGATGGTTGTTGCTCCAAACAATTCTATTTTTATTCCATCAATGACCTTAGGGTCTGGTAAAGTTTGCACAGACCGTAAAGTAAGAAAAAAATGGTATCTTCAAATCTCGGTTGGTCGGAACAAGCCACGGATGGACAATCTAAAATAAATCGGTACATATATTAGAATGATAATGAAATCATTTAAAATAATCATTAATTAAAACAAAAACTTGATTAGAATTGGACTTACTACTTCCTTGGGGGGTTGAAAAGATCAAGAAATTTTGCGTGTCTATTGATTTTAGCCGACAACCATCTTAGGATTCTTGGACAAGAATCTTCTTTCTGGTAGTTCACTTGTTGTCTCAAATAAGGAATGACTTCAAATTCCCAAGCCTATAACATAACGCCAATAAATTAAAAGCATTATTGAATAAAAAAATAATGAATTATATCATGATAAAAGAAATATTTACCATGAAGGCCCATGGAAAGCCATATAAGTTGACTGTCTTTGGCGTTAGCGGAGTCAATAAATATTAGACAGTGATTTTGAAGATTTCATAACCCCAAAGATAGTTGTTAAATGCCTCAAGATCCTAGGAGAGCTTTGTTAAACCAATGCTTATATTGTTGTTAACGTCTCTCCGCCAAGGAATATTATGTACAAACCAAACTAAACATAATGATTGCTTGTGCTTCTTTGAGAGTCCTTTACCTTTCAACGTTTCTATCAAATTTTTATTTTAAAGCTTGGACCAACAATCGACCCAGGTCATCACGATCACTCGACTTTCTTTTGTCTTTTTTGAGTGGGCGGGGTGTTTTTTTTTTGTCAGAGTAGGTATAACTTGAGAAGGAGAAGGAGGACAACATTTTAGTCTGGTAACTATGGCAAACTCCTTCAAGCTAAAACAAATAGACATGCCACAATAATTTATTCACACCTCATTTATCTTGTCTTTGTTTTCATATATAAACCTACGCTTAATAAGATCGTATTCCATTTTTATCTGGAAACGAGCATTGTTGTCCTTCGGCAAATCAAGATATTGCCCAAAGTAGATTTCCCTGAAATAAGATTCAATTTTTGGTTCTTGAAGTATTTTTCTGAAGGCGTCGAAATATTTTTCCAAGGCTAACTTAACCACGAAATTACTCGTTAAATCTGTGGCACCATCGTACTGTATTCTCACAGGATAATGATTAATGTTGAAGGTTTTGACCAACTCCTTGGCGAAAGGGCTATTAGCATTTGGATCATCTCTTTTGAGATATTCCTCCTCCCCGTGTTCATTATCTTCTGCTCCTGATTGAGATAACGCTTGTAAAGCAAGCTCATAGAGTGGTTGATATAGCTGAGCTGCTGCACTTGTTCCTTTACTTGGACTTGATTTGGTTTCTTTTCTTTTGGGAGCCATATTATCTTAAATTAACAGAAACATAAAATAGATTATAATTGATTAATGCATCGTTAAAAAGGGATAACTGTAAATCTAACATATACAACGGTAAGGTAAAATAGCAGTTTCAACAGAACATACATCTGTTGCACCAGGTATGTTATCTATTGCAACATATAACCGATCTATTGCAACGGATGAGTAAACCATTGAAAATAATAAAAATAGATCTCTAATCTATTACATCAGGTAGTTTATCTGTTGTAATATATAACCAACCTGTTGCAAGGATGAGTAATCCATTGGAAACAGTAAAAATAAATTACTAATCTATTGCACCAGGTAGTTTATCTGTTGCAACATATAACCAACCTATTGCAACGGATGATTAATCCGCTGGAAATAGTAAAAATAGATCATACATCTATTGCACCAGGTATGTTATCTGCTATAACATATAACCGACCTGTTGCAACAGATGAGTAAACCGTTGGGAATAATAAAAATAGATCACTAATATGTTGCTCCAGGTAGTTATCTGTTGTACCATATAACCAACCTGTTGCAACGAATGAGTAATCCATTGAAAATCATAAAAATAGATCACTAATCTGTTGTACTAAATATATTATTTGTTGCAACATATAACTGACCTGTTGCAGCGGATGAGTAAACCATTGGAAATAATAAAAATAAATCACTGATCTGTTGAAATATATCACCGATCTGTTGCAAAACGAGTTATCTGTTAGATTAATATTGTTTAGATTTCATCCAAAAAGAAGAGTCGTCTGTTGCAACAGATGAATGATCTGTTAGATTGTTCATCTGCTGCATCAGATTTTCATAGTTGCATCAAATTTTAATCTGGTGCATCAAATATTTTCATATGCTGCATCAGATGTCTTCATATATTGCATCAGATGTTTCATCTGTTGCAATACCAGTTTTACCAGGATAAATAATAAATCAACCCAACAACACCAACGCATCATACACACATACACACTATAAGAAGAGGTCTCCACTAAGAACATCAACTGTGGACAAAAATCACCAACAAATTTGAAATAACAGTACGACAACAAGAAGAAAAAATGCCAGAAATTTGGGTTTTATTCAGTTCATATTTCAATACTTGAAAAGTAGTTAGCTCAAGTTCCTCTGTTTCTTCATAATTCCTTACCTGTAAAAAAAAAGGGACAACGAAGAACTCGAAGTTGCTATAGCTGAAGCCGGAGAAGTCTTCACGTCGATTGATGGTTAAAAATCGAAAGGGAGATCGCCCGACTATTTTTTGCCAGAGGTTGAAGTCCCCGGGGATTGAAGGGAGAATTTTACAGAACTGTTGGTTAGGAGAGAGTTGAGAGAAACTGTCGAGAGAGAGAAGAGAGAGAGACTGGTTGATTTGGATTGAAGAGGGGTGTGGGTTGATTTGTATTTTTGAAAAGATTAAAAAGTTTTGAAAATATTAATCAAGTCCATAATTAAATTAATCATGTTTCCTAATGATGTTTGACCCTTTAAGTTGGTCAATGTCACCAATCCTTCATTCAAGACTTAAAAGACACCTTTTCTTCAATTTTCTCGAGACAGTTATTATTGTGTCTAGTACTTTTCTTTTACAAGTAGATTTTGAATAAATTCAATTTTTTCGACGGACAGTTGTAATGCACGCATAAAGTTGGATATCATATCTTAACATACTTATTTTTTGTGTCGGTTTCTATTTGGTCCTAATTTTTAATACTTGAGAATAGCGATAAGTATCACCAGATTCTTTGGCGAAGAGCTTCTTGTTCTGCTCTAAGAAGTCATCACATTGGAATTTAGAGGTAATTCTGCGTATGTATCATAAATTTGTTTTCATTAATCAAATTTGAAGGAAAATATTTTGACATTAAAAAAGAAGTCTAATTAAAGCAAATGAAATACTTCTATTGTTAGTATCATCCCTATTCTTTTTAATCTGTATCTACTCTCAGTCATGCTTCTATATTTTACTCCCACAAATTTTTGCCCCTTTTATTTTTTCATCTATTTTTGTCTGAAAAAAGTTCAACTCAATATTTTAATTTTTGTAGAATTGTTCAAAAATAAAAGAAAACAAACTGAAGTTTTAATCCACTATAAAAATCAAGATGATGAGAATAAAAAAATTTATTCCCAAATTAAAAAATTAAAGTCCATTCATGGTTATAATTTCAACTTCTTTATTATCTTATCAAATTTCAATATATATCCATTTAAGTTCTGTTCATACCGAATTTCGTTGCATTTTTTGTATTTGGTAAGCAAAAAATATTCACTTTTGGTTTCTATTTTCTGTTAATTTCTTCCATTTTCATTCTTTGAACCTATTTGTGAAGGTATGCTCTGGTAATTTTTTTTTTATCAAAAGATAATTTGACGTCAATACTTGAGTTCTTGAACTAAATTTTATGCAAGGTTGTATTTTGCTTAGGTTATGATCTGATGAAAAGACGTTCTAGTGAGTGAAAGAGGCAAGGAATGTTTCTAGATAATAGTGTACAGAGTGAAAAGAATTTCTTATCCCCCTATCAACTTGTTTCCAGTGACATAAGGCACTACCTCATGTGGGCTTAAAAATTATAATTGTCCATAAAATAGATTATTGTTGGGTTTCAGTCACGTTGTACTCTTACCGCTAACCTCGAGAGTGTATACACACACACACACACACACACATATATATATATATATATATGAGTTTAAGAGGTAACCTCAAGAGAGGCTACACACACATACATTGGATTTTTAGTCGCGTTGTACTCTTATCGCTAACCTCGAGAGAGGCTACACACACACACACACATATATATATATGAGCTTAAGGGATAATAGGAATCTCGTAAAGTTTAGACGTGTCACTGAATTTTCAGGTATAGGTTGGGGTACTTGTATCTTACCTCTACATTATAAATTGACAAGTTTAATTTTATGTTGGTTGTGATTGCAACTCTCCTTCTTCACCGAAGCTCAAGATCGATTATGTGACCAATCTAACACTGTTACATATGAAGAGTTTGAAAATTTATGTTCTTCAAAGCTTAACTTTGATACCATCAATAAAAACAATAAAGGTTGTTATAGATAATTTACATTTGTTGTTTGAAGACTTGTACAATAATACCTTAAAATAAATCCTAAATTTACTTAGACTTTTGAAATGATGATAAGGATTTTGGAATTAAAACATAATAAGACATTTAAAACTCTGATTAATAATATGGGTCGTCCGAAGTATGCCTATTACCACATCAACTTCTGAGTTTTATCCACCCAAATAATGAGGTAAAATTGTGTGTTAAGGGTAAAGACGTCTCAATAAAATTAGTGGTTTATAATTAAATTTTACTAAGAGATCTTAAATATACACATAAGAGGTCTTAAATATATATACATAAGAGGCCTTAAATATATGCACATATGAGGTTTTAAATATGTGCACATAAGAAGCCTTAAATATATAGATACAAGCATAGAAACTCATAATTATGTATCAAAATCCGTTAGCATGAAACATTTTCTTTTCCAACTAAAATTCTACGAAAAAGTGCTTTATTTTTTGTGGAATAAGAAGTTTTTGTATCTTAATAAACATATTTAATTCATTCAAAGCTATTAAAGAGGGATTCGTTTTTTGGAAAATATAAATTGAAGCAATAGCAAAAATATTTATAGTAGAACATCTTTCGCATTCTCTGGTGATATAAAGTCTTTTTTTTGCATCATGTATTCTTAAAAGACATAACATCTTTAATATTATTATTTATAAAATAAGATTAGTTATTATAGTAATAAAATGTTTGTCATTTATTTGCAATAAGTCACCTTAGATATTTTTGTAAAAACTTTATTTATTAATATAAAGACTTGAGTTGTTTAATTCGAAGTTCTAAAATATTTTTGTTAAAAAGTAGATAGTTTTTCCTTCCTTCTTTCTTTTTTTTTAAAATAATTTTTTTTTACTCTTTTTTACAATCTTCAATGTGTAAGTTTAACACATTGAAGATTGTAAACAAGCTTGCTAAGGTGGCATTAGTCCAAAAAGTTTTCCGGTTGAATGTGATGATTGGGGATCTCCAATAAAAAATAATTATTAATGAAAGATTACATGCTGGTATTAATCTCACAAAAATAGTTTCATTTATGTCTTCCTCCGCAGCTTCTCTAGTACACATAGGCGGAACTATCAAAAAGTCAGTGTGATTTAAAAACTCCCCTTTGTTGCCTTCCTTTGCCAGGATATTAGCTGTCCCGCTCTGCTCCCTATAGCAATGCCTTACTGTTGGATTTCCCAACTTCTCTGGTAATGACATGCACTCATCAACAATATTATTATAAAATGAGTGTTCATTTCTTAAAAACATTCTCAAGATCTTAATGTAATCTATATTAACTTCTATAAAGTTTAGTCTATGCTCATAAGCAATGGATAAGTCTTCTAGCAGTGTTATAATATCTACAAAGTTATTAGTGGTGTGATGAAGGATTTTCGTGAAACCAGTCACCCATATTCTAATTGCATTCCCAATGATGTCATAATTCCTCCCTTGTGGGAGTTGGATATGGAAACTCCATTAGTGTTGAGTTTGTAAGTATTCTTAAGGGCTGGTTTCCATTTCAGGACAACTAAAGACTTTTCTTTCTAGGTAGGACGTTTGTTGAGGATATGGTTAACCTCAATAGTTTTGGCGACGGTAGTCTCAATGTTGACTCTATCCTTCTTGTTGTTAAAACATTACTATTTCTGGTTTTCCAAATATACCAAAAATAGTAAGGGAGAATATGGCCCTAATCTATCATGTTGTTGAAGTGCTTGGTCTTGATGTCTTTCTAGACTTTAGACCGAGGCCTAACATTATTTACGAAAGTTAAATAGTGAGGAATCTTATACGTTGCTCTAGAGTTGATGTTAGTCCAGAATAATTAAAGAATATATGGAGAGTGTCTTCCATATGGAAACTGTAGTAGTGGCAGGAAGTGAGGAGATTCATACTAATAAAATGGAAGTAATGACATGTTGCGAGCCTACCATGGGCTAATAAATATATGAAGAATTTGATTATAGGGGGACCAAGAGCTTCCATATCTAAGATAACTTAATAGATCCTACATGAATACTGATGTCGCCATGATCAATAATATTGTAGGCAAATTTAGTGTTGAAGATCCCACTTGAAGTTAGATTTTAGATCATCTTATCCTCCTTAGTGGTATGTAGAGAAATATGGGTGAAGTTAATGATGTGTTGAAGGTCATTAAGGAGGATATAGGAAAGTCGATGGAAGGACCACAAGCCATTACAATGGTGGGCAGAAATTTTGTCCTGTAGATCCTGAGGAATCCAAGGGCCATGGAGCTTTCTGATGGGCTTGTGGTTTAGAATCCAATTGTCAAAGATGAAGTTTACTTTGTTTTCCTTATTTACAATCCATCTATTAGCTTTTGTATGGATCTTACAACCATTAAGGATACATTTTTTTCATGACACAATTAACTGATTCGTGAGGGAACCTACTTTAATCCACCTAGATAGGAGAATTCTTACTACCCATTTCAAAATACATGAGAAAGTTATAACAAATTTGATTAATGACTTCAAAATCTGAATAAACAACCTTTTTCAAATTACAAAAGATAACCAAAAACACATTTCTCATTGACCTGGTCTAGACACGTACAAGAGATATACTATAGCAAAAGACAAAACATAAAGCACAACACTCACTGTAGGAATAAAAGGAGTAGAATCTGCGAGAGATTACTATCCATGTCAGCTGAGAAATATCAACTAACTCTGCAACCAGACTATACCTCAAAAAAATATAGGAAGTGTAGAATTAGTACAAACAAAACATACTAGTAGGCATCATAGGTCGATCAAGGTTAAAACACATAACATATAATATAAAAATTCAAGATGAATCAGTACATATAATATGACAGTTAACTCCCCTTAGTCTATAGTTCATGTCATCACTTAAAGTAAGTAACTTTTATTTTCCACTCAAATATACTAGCCTTTAGATCTCGAGCCTAGGCTAAATATGAGTGCATACAACTTCATAACCGAGTTAGTACTACAAAGATTAACTTAGCCTGGACCACACAAGGATCCAATAAACTCAATAAGTCATTAATCATAACTCCATTCATTCAAGAATATATATATATATATATATATAAATAAATAAATTCGGTCCACTGAAGGAATCAACACATATAACAAGTAAATAAATAAGCTCAGTCCACTAAAGGAACTAATATATATATAACAAGTAAATAGATAAGCCTGGTCCGGTCAAATAATCGATATTTATAACTAGTAAATAGAGAATTCTGATCCACTCAAGAAACAACTCCAACAACAACCATGTGAATAATCACAATTCCTGATTCACACAAGAAATCAATTATAACAAGTCAACACATAAGCCTGATTCACTCAAGGAACTGAATATAATAAGTCAACACATAAATTTGGTTTACTCAAGGAACTATCCCACTTATCAATACCTTGTATACACATGCTAAAGGTTTTATGGTCACCCACTAGTCATGACCTACAGGGGACAAGTTCTATCCATGTACTATACTATAACACCTTGAAAATCCAAGCTAAAATTAGAGTCATGCTTCAAGTACATAGAATCAAACATCATATTTTGATAGTATGAGAAGTGATTTAGACATATATTAAGACCAAAATTAACTCCTATCTCATATCCAAGTTCAAACCTTTCCTATCAATTGGTTTCTTGTGAAGAATCTTTCAATAGTCAAATCTAAACAGGCATAACTCCTAGATTTTAAAGTGTTTTTGAACTTAAAACCTATAAAAAGGGCTTTGAGTCTTCTTTCTAATGCATTTATTTTTATTATTAATTCAACTTCAGAGCTAAGAGTTATGATCATTTTAGTGGAACGTTGTAAGGCTATCCGAGACTGCAAAACTGTGTACGAATCACAACAATCAGTGATGTTAATATCACAACCCAAAGTAAGATCTTTACTATTATTTTTCTAGCAACTTTCTACATGTTTTTAAAAGATTATTTTAGACTTTTTCCAAACTTTTTAACCCTATACAAATCCATTTTAGGGTATGTTGAGGAATCATATCATATAATTATTCAGTTTTTTCTCTCATAATATCTATCAAAGATCCTAAACTTTGTCAAATTCTCTTAAGTTAAGAACATAGAATTTTCTCCTCAGGCTCAATAAAAGTCAAGTCCCCACCCAAGTTTTTGATCTAAAGACTTCCTAATCAGGTATGGGGTATTTAATGGATGTTCCTTTCACCTTCATGCCTAAAACTATAGTATTTTAACCTTGTTTTTATGAAGATTCAACTTAGAGTTTTTACTCAAAATTCATGGTTTTAATAGTTTTCATTCTTGATGATCCCTATTGTAGTAATCTTCATGAGATTATATAACAACATGATTTTATAGTATCTAGCATGATTTATGATACTTAGAATGTCTTAGCATGAATTTTTCATAGCTTTATCAAAGTGAGTTGAATTATGGTTTTGACTTTTAGTCCTTCATTATAGCAAATAGCATAATTGTCACATTATGCATTTAGTGTCATAATTTTAGCATGAAGTTATAGACATGAGTTATGATAGAGATCTAGCTCAACCTTATAGATTTTAACATTAGATATGCTATCCAGTTATACAAAATTTGGCATTAGATATGCTATTAATATGTTATATATTTTCAGGTATCTAGATATGTCCCACAGTTATGATTGAGCATCAGTAGAGTACATGTTTTGGAAGAAGTATTTAGCACCAAGAGCATGAGGGATCCAAATAATCCAAGTTCCATAACTATGTGCCACTATAGGAGAAAGGGATCCTCGTTAGTTGAAAGTGTCTCCCTTAGCTTGAAAAGACTTGATTACAGGATCATCATAGATAGGTTCTAGCCTTGGCATGCTAGAATCCTTTCTTTTTTGTGTGGGAGTGTAGTACACTGGACTCTATGTAGCTCGCATAGTTTATGTCGGTTAGAAAAAACTACCCAGGTGCATTCTTATGTTTTCTTAGTACATTTATCATGATTTCCTTATCGTGCATCAGTTTTATGGTTTTCACAAGTATATGATTTACATGTCATGGATTTATGATTTTACAGCTTACACATGCATGAACCAACTCTTTTAGATAATAGAAGTATAATAGTTGATAGTATCCATATATTTGGCTTATGTTTTAACATACATATTATGCATTAGGTCATTGCACTTCAGTTGTAGCATGGTTTTTGAGGAATACATAGTTTTTATTAAACTAATCTTATAGCATAATATATTTTATAATATGATTATATAGAATATGTTACATACTCAGTACATTCAAAGTATTGACACATAATTTTTGCCTACGTTGGCTTATAATGTAGATTCAGGGCATCCATCTCACGTTCCAGGATAGTCAACACCTACATCTTAGCTATAGCAGTTTGTGAGTTTTCATTGCTTTGGGGAACAATTCAACTCTTATTTATTCTTGGACTATGTTTAGTTATTCTTTCACTATTAAGAGGTAGTTGGGGTCTTCTCTCAACACTTCTTATCTCAAAGTTAGAGGCTTTTAGTCATTAGTCAGTTATGGTAGTTTTCTTTTAGAGTTTTAATTTAGACTAAGCATCTTGATTATGATTCCTCAGTATTTCAAATTCTAATCATGAGTTATTCATAGTGTTGAATTGATAATAAGTGTTCTTCTGTAGTTTTTATGTTTACCCTTTGTTTATGTTATTTTAGTAGTCCATGTATGATACAAGGGTTAGTTCAGGATCACTTGTGACTCTAAGCATTGTATTACAATTAGAGGGAAATCTCGGGTCTTGACATGTACCGACGTGGCACTCGAGCCAACCGATGAATCCTATATACTATACCAGCATGGTACCCAAGCCAACCAATTTCGTGATGATGTTCATTACCATCCCATGTCACAATAATAATAAGAAATCTCATAAAGATGTCTTTTATTTGTCCATCCTACAATAATAACTGTAAATTATATGAAAATGTCCAGCTATTGATACATCCTATAATTAACAATAGATATCACAACAATCACAAAAATAATGAGAATAAACAACCATACTTGTACAATTCACAAATCTTTGATATAACTTCATTATATGTGATAAAAACTTAGGATATCATTTGACATTTTACTTTCTTTGAACATTCATTGTAACAAGTATACGATGAAACAATTAACATGCACATATACCAAGATGGGTTTTCTACTACCTTTAACCATCACCTACTAATTCAAGTACAATATAAAGTAAGTTTATAAATATTATCACTTGCGTCACTAACCCAGTCTTTATCCCAAAATACAATGATTTCATTATTCAACAATATTTGTGATATATTATTTAGTATGTTCAATAGCTTCCCAAGCAAAATCAAGTATTCATATTTACTAGCATCCAACGCAACAAACGACCAAACAATTAGTTAAATTTTCTCATTTATAGCCAATAGACTTAATTCGATTTGTAATAATCATAAAATTATGGAAAGGCTTTAGCATAGACTAATTCATCACCCAATGGATCAACTATGATTATAAATCCACCAATTCAACCAAAATTTCTAACTACTCACTGCCATTCTTGTTTCACTCTAATGAGTTTACTTCAATATCTTTCAATTTTAAAAAATATCATAATTACTAGTTTCTAATTTTCACAACCCATAGTCCCAAACCAGACACCAACATACATATATTCTCACATATATTACGATTAACACATAATCCATAAAGTTAATAAGATTTGCTCTAAAATAATAACTAAACCAAATTAGATTCCATCCATATTCACATTTTGATTATTACCTCCTACTCACTGTGACCGATGGTCTAATCATGAAATCTTTCATTAGACTACATTATAGTCATGCAATTTAACCAATTGATACAATCTGGATTATCTCCAATCCATTCACTAGAAGTTAAGCTCGGGAACTTCAAAAGATCCAAGGATTGTTCATGAAGTGGGAGGTACTTGAAGAAGCCTCCTTACCATCAAAAGGGTGTCATTTGTTGATTATCGCACTCACATTGGTTCAAGGATCGTTGGAGAAGGCAAGGGAAGGAAAAATAGGGCTAGAAAGCCCCTTGGAAAAGACTTGCGCCAAAGGCGCTTTGGATCCGCTCTAGATTTCAATAGCGGATCAAAACAACACCTAGTGGGCATTTTCTTGCAATTGGGTCACTTTTGGGCCATAAAATTGTATTAATGAGCCTAAACTATAAATACTTTGGAGGATAGCTCATTCTCTTAGTTTTTGGCTAAATAATTAATGGATTGATGAATGCTTCCCCATTGAGTGAGACCGTTGGAAAACTTTTGTTGAACTTTGGTTTAGGAATGTTGGTTTAGAGGACGATCATCTCCCTCTTAGTCACCATAGGAATTAGGTATTTGAACTAATTATAATTGAGGGTATTAGGATTTGATATATCCTTTTGTTCTTAGTTACTCATTCTTCTTATGACTAATTATCTATGTCTATATTAATTGTCTTATCTTGCTTTCGTAGTTCATTTTTAGTTTCATAGTTTAGTTTCATATAATTTGGTATCAGAGCTGAGTTTGATTTGACCCCTACAAAGTCAATCGTGGGTCTAGTTGTCATAAAAAATCAAAAAACACAAAAAAGGTTACTATTCACATTTTAGGTCTTAAGTCAAATTTTGAGTTTTTGATTTTGTGTTTTCTTGTGTTTCTAGATTTGTATTCCCTAACACTAGTAGTGTCCATATATCATATTCGACCTAAATCAGAGTTAAATTAAGCCTTATACAATCATTAGAAGCTTGGATTTGAAAAGAAGAAGTTTAAGGTATGTTGTAAGATTTGAAGTGTTGAGTGAGGAATTTGAATAAAATAATGTATGGAATGAGTTTAGAATGATGAAAGGTGCATAGGTTTGAATTTTCAACTCATTCTGAGCTATGGTATTCTTAGTGTTCTTGGTGTGTTCTTGAGAAGATTGTTATCTTCATATTCAAGTTTATCAAAAGTGAGTGTTTGATCTAAAAATAAGGAAGAGAAAAGGTGAAAAAATGTTGTATTAAGGCATCTACAATGGATTTCAAGTATATTCCAAAGAGAGGACAAAAAAGGGGGACCATGTGAGGTTTAAAGGTACATTGAAAGTCGTGGAGTAGGTTATGTGAAACTGACTTGCACTAGAAGTGTGCTTGAACTGCTGCAGCATGCCAGATGCAGGTCAAAATAGTGAGACATCAACCAGTTGCGTCCAACCTACCATCCATCTGCAGCTGACATGCTACATCATCCCCAACATAGCTCAAACCCGTAAGCAAACACCAAGGTACGTCCAGCCTGCACCAAGGGTGCGTTGGACCTACTGAAGCTGGTCCCTAAATGCATAATAACTCAGTCCCAACACAGATCAAGAAAACCCATGTCCAGACAAGTTTTCAAACTTAATTAAATACTTTAATTACTTCATTGCTTAAGGTTTGATTCCTAAGTTTTAATTTCTTGATTCCTAATTTCTTCTTTTGATTCTTAAACTACTCAAAAACTAAGTAATTCATCTACTAAGTTGATTGATGAGTTCTTGAGTCCTATTTCTTTCAACATTCTTTTTCTTTCAATCTTTTGTAGATTTTAGTTCATCGTAGCTTCTTAACTCAAGTTCACACATATTTTCGTTGAGTTCTTTCAAACAAAAATCCAATCCAATCAAGAGTAGAACTTGACGCCATGATCACCATACGAAGTATAAACAATCTTTCAACATTTATGATCCAAGTGTAAGGTAAACAAAGGTGTAAAGTGTTTGGAGGTTAATTTCTCTAATGCTAACATGTTTTTTATTTTTCTGAGTATCTTTTTTCATAGATACAATGGCTACAAAAGTCAAAACCTTAAAAACCATGGATAACCACTCAACAAATGCTATCTTAGTGGCCACTGAAACTCTTAATCGTAAAATTGATTCGATGGACACTAAGATAAATTCACTTGATATTAAGGTGGATTGTCTTGAAGGGAGTGTATCCCTCATTGTGGAAGAATGGATATCATGGAAGGTCGACAAAGCACATCCCTATCAACACCTCAACACTACCATTCTTCAGCTAGTGGGCATGCTCTGAATCCTTTGATTCATATTTCCACAGAAAACCATCACCAAATGATTAATCCACCAATACGAGCACATGATTCCATTAGTCAAGCCGCTACATACCCACAAAACTGAAATCCTATTTGACCACTCCAACCTCAATTAAACCAAACACAACATGATGAATCTCGAACCTAAATACCTCAACCTTCACTAAACCAAATTCCTCATTCCACGCACTCTTTAACCAAAACCAACACATCTAAATAGACGAGAAATAAAGTAAAGAACAACAAGTGGAGTTTGAAGCATTTGATGAAGCTGACATGTTGGTAGAGGAAATAAAAGATAGACCAATAGATCAATAAGTTTATCAAGGTCGAGGAGGATGATTTGGTCCAATGCCTAATGGTAGAGGAAACTTGGGAAACCAACCCCAAGGTCATGATCAATGAAACCAACAAGGTAATAGGGATCGAGATGTGGGTATCAATTCAATCAAGGTTAGTCTCCCAACTTTCAAAGGTGAAAGTGATCCCAAATCTTATCCCTCATAGGATTCCTCTTGTAAAAGGACATTCTGAGTTAATGATATCACCAAAGAGAGGAAAAGTATCTATGCCATAGCACATTTTTAAAGGTATGCCAATACATGGAGGGATTATGTCAAACTATTTGGAAATGTGTTGAATAGAGGACAACCCCCTCCATGGGATACATTGAAGGTATTCATGAGACAAAGGTATGTTCCAGAGAGGTATAAACATGAGATAATTGACAAGTTGTACAACTTGAGGTAAGTTATCAAGAGTGTTGTGGCCTATTATGATGAATTCCAATAATTGATCTTGAAGCTAGACCATTGAGAAAATGTGACCTATGACAATATACGTTTTAAGGTTGGGTTGAGCAAAGATATATCCTCATGCATGACTATCCAAAAATTCGAGACCATTGAAGAAATATTCCAAGAGGCCTTGGAGATTGAGAGGGATATCAAAGAAAGGGAAACTTACAAACCAAAAGGGTATTCATCTACCAACACTTAGAGTAAGAATAAATAGGTAGTGCAACCATCATAGGGATGGAACAAGAACAAGGACTACAAGTCTAATGACAAAAATCCCATAGAGAAGACCACTCCAACGTACCCATCAAGGAATTAAGGTAACAAATATCCTACTCTCAATCCTAAAGTTTTTTAATGTTTTAAATGTTAAGGGTGGGGACATAAGGCAAGTAAATGTCCCAACTAGAGAAATGTGATCCTTAGGGAAGGAAATTTGTATTACCTTAAATAAGAGGTGGTATTGGAAGATTATAATGATGAAAAATCCTAAGCTAGAGAGTGGTCCTAAGAAGATGAGCAAGTAGAGGAGGATAATGAAGATGCTTGGCCATAATATGGAGAGTATAAGGTCCCAAATTTTGTTGTGAGGCATGCAATGATTAGTAAGGCGATACATGACCCTAATCAAAAGAAGAATCTATTCCATACTAAATGTCTTATAAAGGAAAACGTGTGCTCTTTAATCGTTAATAACGGAATTTGTGCTAATGTGGCTAGTGCTACTTTGGTTGATGTAAGACCCCGTAAAATTCCTTGTTTAATTTAGTCCTTTAAGCTTATCAAGGGGTCCCAGACTTAGAAAATTCTAGCTAAGTTTCCAGACTTAGTTTATTTTTAGCCTTCAAAAGTTGGCAATCTCATGTCTAGACCTTAATGTCCTTTAATGATCTATATTTTTATTAATTCATGATCAGGAATGTCTATAGGGGTTCCCGGACGAGTTTTGGAGTTTTCAAATCTCGTTTAGACCATGTTTGAAATCCCAAAATAATGAGTCGCTGCGATATTGGTGCGTCATGTTGCCAATCGCGTCGACAGAAAA
The DNA here is from genome assembly GCA_030864215.1 of Capsicum pubescens. NCBI lineage: Eukaryota > Viridiplantae > Streptophyta > Magnoliopsida > Solanales > Solanaceae > Capsicum > Capsicum pubescens. The sequence continues at coordinate 233,125,509 of CM061538.1, forward strand.
ATATTTCTCAGTTTAAGGTAATTTCCAGTGAATCGACACGATGTTAGCGCATCACATCGGTTATCGCGCTGGTACCTTGGACGCGCTGCGTCAGATGCATCATCGCTGGGCATATTTTTCTATCTTTTAAACCCACATCCTTAAGGGTAATTAGGTCATTTTCCCCGACCTTCAACCCTCATAATACGAAATTTAGCCCTCTTTTAGATAAATACATTCATTATTTCACAAGTGCTCAAGAACAAGAAACCCTAGGTGATTAATTTTAATTTAAGAACATAAGCCTTCTTCCATCAATCTTCAAGAAATTGTCAACCAAGGTATGTAAAGTGTTCATACAAGGGTCCCTTTCACCCTTGGAGATCAAGAAACCCTTTTCAAAATATAAATTGTGAATTCTATGTTGTGGGTTTGATTGTACACATGTTTATGTTGTGATATGATTTCCAAGATTTAATCATTATTGAATTCTCATGAATTTAAGTTAAGTAAGTGGATTGAAATCCTTAATTTGAAATGCTTGATATAGCCATGATGTATTAGTAGTTGATCCATGCCCTAGAAAAAGGTTATGCCTTCCATATGTTGGTTAAAATGCCTAAGTGATTAAGAATTGTGTATTATGACCTATTTTTGAGTTATATGATGAACTTATGATGTACCCACATGTTTAAAATGACTCCTATGCTAAAATCTATGTCTTGTTATGATTTGATGGATTGCTCAGAAGTATGGATTTGTGAAATAATGAAATGTTAGCATGTATTCCCATTCATGTGTAAGCTTATGACTTGCAAATGCTTCATGAAATCCCTCAATGATAGTATTATTATTAGTTGACTATGGTCATGTGTTCAAGTAGTGTCATGTCTCATTTATTTTCATGCTATCGAGTCCTGAGGGAATTTAATACCCGACAATTTAGTTGTATGCCTAGAACCAATGTCAGTTTTCAAGATAAGCCCAGTAAAGCCATGATCAGTAAAATTCAGTTAGTATCAGAACTCAGGAAAACTTAGTAGTATTCAGTTCAGTCCTCGGTAACCCAGTCAGTTAACCAAATTTAGTTATATTCCGCCAATTAATGGAATTCCTTGTTTATGCTTTGCTAGATTCAGGAGCTTTCTTATCTTTTATTACTCCTTATATAGCAGATGATTTAGAGTCAGTCTCGAAATTCTAGCAGAGCCCTTCTCAGTCTCTACCCCAGTGGATAAAACTATCATAGCCCGGCGGGTATACTGGAACTATCCGATTATTGTATTCCAGAAAGTCACTTCAACAGACTTAGTTGATTTAGAGATGACTGATTTTGATGTTATTCTCGGCATGGATTGGCTTCATTCCTGCTATGACAAATTCAACTTCAGAAATAGAATTGTCCAATTTCAGTTTTTGAATGAACCTATCCTAGAGTTGAGGGGTAATACTTCAGCCTTCAGGGGTCATCTTGTTTTCTATCTAAGGGCAAGAAAATAATATCTAAGGGATGTGTCTATCATCTCGTTTGAGTTAAGGACTCTAGTTTTGAAACTCCCAGTATTGATTCAGTTCCATTAGTGAATGAATATTCAGATGTGTTTCCAGAGGATCTTCCCGGAATTCCTCTCGAAAGGGAAATAGACTTTGACATCGATTTTCTTCCAGATACTCAGCCCGTATCTATTCCTCCATACAGAATGGCACCAGCTAAACTTAGAAAATTAAAAGAGCAGTTGAAGGATCTCCTAGATAAGGGATTCATCAGACCCAGCGTGTTCCCATATGGTGCACCAGTTCTATTCGTGCAAAAAAAAGACGGTTCTCTAAGAATGTGCATAGACTACCGTCAGCTCAATAAGGTCACAGTCAAGAACAAGTATCCACTTTCCAGAATTGATGACTTATTTGACCAACTCCAGGGTGCCAGTTACTTCTCTAAGATAGACCTCAGATCAGGTTATCATCATCTCAGAGTCAGTGAATGTGACATTCCAAAAATAGCCTTTCGTACTCATTATGGTCACTTCGAATTCTTAGTCATGCCATTTGGTCTTACTAATGCCTCAATAGCTTTTATGGACTTGATGAACCGTGTGTTCAAGCTGTACTTGGACATATTCATCATAGTCTTCATAGATGGCATTCTTATCTATTGCCGCAGTGAGCATGATCATGCAGACCATCTCAGAATAGTATTGCAGACTCTCAGAAATCATAAGTTATTCGCCAAATTTAGTAAGTGCGAATTTTGGATAAGGTCAGTAGAATTCCTTGATCATGTCATTTTTGGTGATGGCATTAGAGTTGATCCTCAAAAGACCGAAGCAGTGAGAAACTGGCCTAGACCCATCACTCCATTAAATATTAGGAGTTTCTTGGGTTTGGCTGGCTATTACAGACGGTTTGCTGAGGGATTTTCATCTATTGTATCCTCTATGTCCAGATTGACTCGGAAGAAAGTCAAATTTCAGTGGTCAGATTAATGCGAGAAGAATTTTCAGAAGTTGAAGACTCGACTCACCTCAACTCCAGTTTTGACTCTTCTAGATGGTCCAGATGGATATGTCGTGTACTGTAATGCATCCAAAGTAGGTTTGGGTTGTTTTCTCATGCAGTATGGTAAGGTCATAGCCTACGTCTCCAGACATCTTAATCCCCATGAGAAGAATTATCTGACTTATGATCTTGAGTTAGCAACAGTAGTATTTGCCTTAAAGATTTGGAGGCACTACTTGTATGGGGTGAATGTAGACGTGTTCACAGATCACAAAATCCTCCAGTACATGTTCTGCAAAAAAGATCTTAATCTCTATCAGATAAGGTAGTTAGAGCTCTTAAAGAATTATGACATGAGTGTCCTTTATCATTCGGGCAAGGCCAATATAGTGGCTGATGCTCTCAATAGACTATCTATGGGTAGCATTGCTCATGTTGAGGACAGTAAGAAGAAGTTAGCCCAAGACGTTCATCAGTTAGCCAGACTAGGTGTTCACTTAGTCGATTCAGTAGAAGGTGGTGTGTGGGTTCAGAACAGTTCAGAATCATCTCTAGTTTCTGAAGTTAAGGAAAAGCAAGATAGAGATCCCAGTTTAGTCAAAATGAAAGAGTCAATCAAAGATCAGAAGGTGGGGGGTTTTCTCCCAAGGGGGAGATGGTGTTTTCCATTGTCAGGGTCATCTGTGTGTGCCAGGTGTTGATGACTTAAGACAGAGAAATCCTATAGAAGCGCATGGTGCACGTTACTCTATTCATCCAGGGGCCACTAAGATGAATACGATTTGTGAGAGATCTATTCTCAAAGTGGGATAAAGAGAGATATTACAGAGTTTGTGGCTAAGTGGTCAATATGTTAGCAAGTTAAGATTGAGCATCAGAAGTCAAGTGGGTCCATACAAGAGTTCAGTATTCCTACTTGGAAGTGGGAAGAAGTGAACATGGACTTTGTGAAGGGTTTGCCTCGTACTCGTCGTTAGCATGATTCAGTCTGGGTCATTATAGACAGAATTATCAAATTAGCTCATTTCTTTCCAGTCTACACCTCTTATTCAACCGAGGATTATGCCAAATTCTACATCAGAGAGTTGGTCAAATTGAACGGTGTTCCATTATCTATTGTCTCAGATAGAGGTACCCATTTCACCTCTCATTTCTGGAAAGTGTTCCAAAAGGGTCTTGGTACCCGAGTTCACCTCAGCACAACCTTTCATCCTCAGATCGATGGCCAAGCCAAAAGGACCATCTAGACTTTAGAATATATGTTGTGAGCGTGTGCAATTGAATTTAAGGGTAATTGGGATGATCACTTGCCTTTATTGAGTTTGCATACAATAACAATTATCATTCTAGTATTCAAATGGATCAATTTGAAGCTCTTTACAGTAGGAGATACAAATCTCCAATTGGTTGGTTCGAAGTCAGTGAGGCTGCAGTGGTAGGGCCTGACTTGCCCTTCGATACCTTAGAGAAAGATTAGTTAATCAGAGAGAGGCTTAAAACAGCTTAGAGCCGGCAGAAATCGTACGCATATATGCGCAGAAAGGATCTCGAGTTCGAGAGTAATGATTATGTGTACCTAAGAATATCTCCCATGGAGGGAGTTAAGAGGTTCGGCAAGAAGGCAAAGCTCAGTCCCCGATATATCAATCCCTTAAAAATTCTCAATCGCTTTGGCAAAGTAGCTTATGAGCTTAGGTTGCCTTCAGATCTAGCTTCAGTGCATCCAGTATTACATGTCTCCTTGCTTAAGAAGTGCATAGGTGACCTAGAAGTTGTAGTCCCTGTTAAGGGTGTAGATATTCAGAACAATCTCTCTCACAAGGAAATTCCAGTTAAAATCCTTGACTCTCGAATTCACAGACTGAGGAATAAAGAAGTCCCTTTAGTCAAAGTTCTTTAGTGGAATCAGTCCATTGAGGGAGCTACTTGGGAAGCAGAAGCAGACATGCGGACGAAGTATCCTCACCGCTTCTCCACTAATTCAGACTCAGCCCAAGGTAATGGCTTTCCTTAAGCTTATTCTATTTCATGTTCAAACTTTAGTTACAAAACTTGGTATTCAGTTTCATGCTCAGTTTTCCATTTCAAACTTGGTATCCTTTACCATTGCATGTTCAGTCATATGTTAATGAGTTAGTTCAGTCATGTATTCATGGATCAGATATGCGTGATCAGCTTATCAGTACTCCCAGTCATGTATTTATGTATCAGCTCAGTTATGAAATCATGCATCAGATATGCATGCTCAGTATAAATCTCAATAAATCATTAATGTCAGTCATGTAATCATGTTTCAGTTGTTCATGTTCAGTATGTACTTCAGCTTATCAATTCTCTCATCTCAGTCAGTATCATTTGAGGTCGAATGTTCCCAAGGGGGAGATATTGTAAGACCCTGTGAAATTTCTAGTTTAATTCAGTCCTTTAAGCTTGTCAAGGGGTCCCAAACTTAGAAAATTCTAGCTAAGTTTTCAGACTTAGTTTATTTTTAGCCTTTAAAAGTTGGCAATCTTATGTCGTGACCTTAATGTCGTTTAAGGGTCTATATTTTTGTTAATTCATGATCAGGAATGTCTATAGGGGTTTCCGAACGAGTTTCAGATTTTTTTAATCTTGTTTAGACCTTTTTTGAAATCCCAAAATAGTGAGTCGACAGATGTTGGCGCGTCACATTTCCAATCGCATCAATAGAGAAAATGTTTCTCATCTTGAGGCAGTTTCTAGTGAACTGATGCGATGTCAGGGCATCGTGTCGGTTATCGCGTTGGTACCCTCAATGCACTGCGTCGGATGCAGCGTCGTTGGGCATGTTTTTCTGTCTTTTAAACTCACGTCCTTAAGGGTAATTAGGTAATTTCCCCCGACCTTCAGCCCTCATAATACGAAATTTAGCCCTCTTTTGGCTAAATACATTCATTATTTCACAAGTTCTCAAGAATCAGAAACCTTAGGTGATTAATTTCAATTCATGAACGCAAGCCTTTTTCCAACAATCTTCAAGAAATTGTGAACCAAGGTATGTAAAGTATTCATCCAAGGTTCCCTTTCACCCTTGGAGCTCAAGAAACCCTTTTCAAAATATAAATTTTGAATTTTATGTTGTGGGTTTGATTGTACACATGTTTATGTTGTGATATGATTTCCAAGATTGAATCTTTATTGAATTCTCATGACTTTATGTTAAGTAAGTGTATTGAAATCCTTAAATTGAAATGCTTGATATAGCCATGATGTATTAGTAGCTGATCCATGCCCTAGAAAAAGGTTATGCCTTCCATGTGTTTGTTAAAATACCTAAGTGATTAAGAATTATGCATTATTACCTATTTGTGAGTTATATGATGAACTTATGATGTACCCACATGTTCAAAATGACTCCCATACTTAAATCTATGTCTTGTAATGATTTGGTGGATTGCTCAGAAGTATGGATTTGTGAAATTATGATATGTTAGCATGTATTCTCATTCATGTGTAAGCTTATGAATTGCGAGTGCTTCATGAAATCCCTGAATGATAGTATTATGAATTGTTGACTATGGTCATGTGTTCAAGTAGTGTCATGTCTCATTTATTTTCATGCTATCAAGTCTTGGGGATATTTAATACCTGACAATTTAGTTGTGTGCCTGTAGACAATGTCAGTTTTCAAGATAACCTATGTCAAGACATAATCAATAGAATTCAGTCAGTCTCAGAACTCAGGAAAACTCAGTAGTATTCAGTCCAGTCCTCAGTAACTCAGTCAGTTAACAAAATTCAGTAATATTCCGTCAGTTAATGGAATTCAGTGAACTCAATCCAGTTTAATCCATTATACTCAGTGCAATGTCTATTCAGTTGGGAGTAGGATTCAGCACCGAGTGAACCCAAGGATGGGAACTCACCTACCAGCAGAGGGTGTGATTCTTAGAAGCAATCCTTGCATTCTAGAACTACGTAGCCAGTGTAGGTTGAGACATTAAAACCTATCAAATGAGGGTTGATGAGGTGTCCTAACCTATCAGATGAGGGTCCCACCATTCTCGTTAGAGTACCTGATAGATGAGGGTCACTTACAGCTTATCCTTACCAGTGGCGCGGTATTGACACCCTTTCAATTGGGGTTTCAGATTGGACACCAACTCAGTTATAATATCTTATTAGGGGCATGTCGGTTAGATGACTACCTCCCACAGTATCAGTCTCAGTCTTTAGTAAAGAACTCAGATAGTTCTACAGATTTCAGGACTGTCATATACAGTCACTCAGCTTAATACGGAACTCAGCTTGTTCCATTAGAATCAGGACTGTCAGACACAGTTACTCAGTTATCAGTTATATCAGTTATCAGTAATCCATGTTATCAGCAAACTTAGTACTCAGAATCCTTCTGATTTCAGTTACAGTATGTAATCATGTATGTGTCCTCACGTAGTCATGTTCATGTTATTCGATCAGTTTAATTCATGCATATGAACTCTTGCATTCAACCTTACCTCACTTTGCGTACCAGTACATTCATATGTACTGATGCATACTTTTCTTTTGCGCTATGGTATTTTATATCATAGGTTCCGATGCTCAGGTTCCTGATCGCGCTTAGTAGCTTAGATATCAACAGTCAGAGTCAGTGGTGAGTCCTCATACTTCGAGGACATAATTATTTCATTCTTTCAGTATTTTAGTACTTAGTCATTTTCAGTAGATGGAGTTAGTTGGGGGCATGTTCCATCAACTCCTTATTCAAACAGTTTAGAGGCTTCCAGACCATAGCATGTTCAGATAGTTATTTCAGTCTTGTTATTATAATACCTTGTTCAGACATTATTTTATTTAATATTGTTTAGTATTTTGAACCTTATGGCAAGCTTTCTGCCAGATTTCTGCATTTTTTTCTAGTTATATTGTTATTACAATATTACTATTATTCAGTACGGGTTAGCTAGTGGTCCTTTGGGATTGTTAGCACCGTGTAGCATACGGGATACCAGACTCGGGGCGTTACATTTGATTTCTTAAAGTTTCCCAACCCCAAACATGCCACACCATACATGCTTCAATGGTTAAATGATTGTTATGAGTTGAAGGTGACTAGGAAAGAGGTGATTCAGTTCAAAGTCGAGAATTATCACAATGAGGTGCATTATGATGTGATACCCATGAAAGCTTGTCATCTCTTGATTGGGAGACCATGAAAATATGATCGTTCAAACAAGCATGATGAGAGGACCAATCGGTACTCTTTTGAGTTGAATGGTCAAAAATTCACTATCCATTCACTTTTGCCATCTCAAGTGAATAAGGGTCACCAAAAATTCAGAAAATTAAAAAAGAAGGGTAAGAAACAAGGTGAGAAGGAGGAATAAATCAAGGAGTAGGGTGATGAAGATGAGAAGAGAAAATTAAAAGGGAAGAGTCTTTTGGTAATTTTGGCTAGGAACAATGATCTCTTTAAAAGCCATGATGACAAAATATCGATGCTCCTCCTAGCCCATGCTTTTCATGATAACAACACTACTTCTCCTATCCTTAATTCTATTTCCCTTTTTTTTCTGAACTATGAGGATGTGTTCCCAAAAAAGATTCCCCAAGGATTACCCCTACTTTGGGGAATGGAGAATCAAATTGATTTTGTGTTGGGTTCTCAATCACACGACCCGAACCAGGGCCTAGTTGCGTAGGGAATCTCAAGTCCGACCCAGACCGGAGACTACCCCCAATACCCAACCATAATCCCCTACACCCTATGTTGGAAGAATTACGATCATATAACTAGATAAACAAATATTATTCAAAGACATTTAAAAGAGTTCATACTAATAACCAACCAAATATCCAACCAACGTCAACTCCAATGCCAATACCAATACCAAGGCTAACACCAATATCGACACTGCCCATACCCATAGTAGTCTCACAAAGCCTCTAGCCGAAATCAAAGAACATCTAGTCGGGACATGCCCCCGGCCATAGACAAAATAAACGTCCAAGAAACAAAGATAAATAAAAGAATCCATAGCATGAAATAGAGTCTTTCGAAGTATGGAAGCTCACTACTTCAGTCTTTACAAAGCTGTCTCCGAATGCAAGTCATTAAGCAGGAGGAGTAAAATGATCGATTCCTGCATTCGTGGGGCTACAATACCCGAAGATGGTTAGTAAAATGAATGCTAGCATGTACTCAGGAATAGGTATAAAATAATGCCATTATTTAAAACCAAAGTAAATAAACATATGCAATCACATACATACATAAATATATATACCATGTCGGGAAAGGGAACTGGGTTTAGCATGCATTTAAAACCTTTAACCTGGGTTGTGTAGCTCTTCCTTCTTAGGTCCACACATGGGCTATATGGGTTCATCTCCCCTTGCTGAAAGGGCCTTGGTACGAGTTAACAACATGAACCAGAGAATATCTACATCCGTATATAACTTTATAGGGGACTCAAACCTCCCAGCATAATCAAGGTGAATTAAGAACCAATGTATACAATACGGGGAATCGAACCTCCCATTCATATATCCATTCAGGGGACTCAAACCTCCCAGTTCTATAGACACCCGCACCAGCTAGCGCGGTTTCTAGTGTTAGTACTTCGGACTCCACTTTCACGGCCCGGCTACACATCCCTCTTTAAAGACCACTTAAAACATTCATTACACATATGCACAACTATTAATCCAATTACTTACATAAAGGCATCCCATTGGTATCGTCATATCAGCCCCACTTGCAAGAATATAAATGTCATACCATTATTAATCAACTTTGGGACTCAAACACATTGTCTAAACCAAGATATCAATTCAATTCAATGTTTAGGGACTCAAACACATTTAGCCAATTAAACCACCAAAGTTATAGTTCAAATTAATTTATGACCAACAAGGCCTTCATAAAATCATTTACTAATCATCAACATTCATAGTCCAATGCCTTAGTTCAATACAATTCATATGTGACAAGATTCTTCTCATTGACATTTTCCCAAACAGATTGAGGGCATACCATTATCAAACCATTATTTAACGCAAAAAACCATCAAGTCTAGGGTTAAACATGACCCATTCATTAAACCACAATTCCCATGCACCCACATGTGCAAAACTATTTAAAACATGTATAATCATAATTTAAAACATAAGAAAACAATACTAACATTATGCATTTAAACCCTCAAGCATGTTTTTCAAAACCACCATTAATGAATCATGAACAGTGTTTAAAACACATGATTTTTTGTGAACTAACAATGAAGGAAGAGTCACATGCCTGAGTTACGAAGATTCACGGAGAGATTATAATCTTTAAGCCTCTAGATAATCACCTTGATGAAACCCTAGCCCAATCCTCTTGAGAAGCTTTTAGAGATTGTTTCAATCTTCTAAAGTGTAGAATGAATGATTAAAAAGTGATATAAGATGTGGGGTTTTAAGATCTTGGGGTGGGAAATGTCCAAACTACCCTCAGCTTTAAAGCTATGGAAAACTCGCAGGTGGGTATGAGTGGACTCTCCAACTTGTCGCCACATAATATGAGTGTAGCCTCAAACCATCACTAAATCAGAAAGTTGGACACCATATTCTGTCCAACATACGACACCCTTGCCCAACTCATAACATCAACATAAGACTAGTATCATCAAGTCGTACTCAAGGCATGATACAAAGGGTTTGACGCTGGACAACATACGATTAGACTATACTACTCGTTTCCCTATCCTCATGGCTCTTAGTGAGCCACTCGTACTCAAAGCCAAGTAAAGTTACTGAGTTTCAGATTAAGTGAAGGATCAAACCAATGACCCGTCACTAAACCATACGACCCATACCCACCAAGTTGTAACCACAATAGAAACCTAACCATCACTCACTAGACACCTTAAGAGTTGGGTCACTTGAGCCATATCCACATCATACGACTCGTATGATGAGTCGTTACAAGTCCAGTGTGCTCAAAGCTTAGGAAATTTCAAGGTCCAAAACCCAGGGTGTTTCAATTCTCCTCCACTTAGATCATTTATCCTCGAATGATGGCATAAGGTAATGCAAGAATAATTTGAACTCTACATGCCTCTACTCTTAGCTTTAATTAAGTTAAAAAAAGATGCAAGGAATTCAATCTTTCCTTTAACTAAGTTAGAAAACAAAGATGTTAAGAAGAACACATACCTTACGCATGAATTTCTAGAGCAAAAAATAGGAACGAATACTTGGACTTCATGTCCTCTTCAGCTTCCCATGTATACTCTTCCACTTGTGGTTCCTCCATAGAACCTTTACCAAGGCCACGTCTTAGGTCCGCAACCAATGAACCTGCCGATACAAGATCTCTACCGAGATCTACTCATAAGATAAGGAATCCAAAATACCAATATCTTGATAGGCATGATTTGCGACATATCACCCATACACTTCCTCAACATCAAAGCATAAAATACCAAGCGAGTGGCGCTCAAACTAGAAGGCAACTCTAACTTATACGCAATATTTCCAACCCTCCTCAAAATCAAGTATGGACCAACATACCGGGGACTGAGCTTCCCCTTCTTCCCAAACCACATTACTCACTTCATGGGAGACACCTTCAAAAGCACCCTATCCCCAACCTCAAACTCCAAATTCCTTCACCTCATATTCGCATAGGACTTTTGGCGACTTTGGGTAGCCTTAAGTCTATCCCGAATCACCCTCACCTTCTCTATGGCTTAGTGAACCAAATTTGGGCCAAACATATCTGCCTAACAAACCATGAACTACCCAATCGGAGACCTACATCTCCTACCATACAATGCCTCAAACGAAGCCATCCAATACTGGAGTGGTAGTAATTATTGTATGCAAACTCTATAATAGTCAAATGCTCTACCCAACTACCGCCATAGTCAATCACGCAAGTCCGAAGCATATCCTTCTACGTCTGAATATTCCTTTCTGCTTGCCTATCCAACTGTGGGTGAAAAGTTATACTAATACTCACCTTGGTCCCCAAACCTTTTTGAAACAATCTCTAAAAGTAAGATGAGAACTGCGTACCACAATTAGAGATGATAGAAATAGGTACCCCATGCAAAATCACAATCTCTAGGAGGTACAACCTTCCATAATCCTCAGACTAGAAGTTAGTCCTCAATAGCAGGAAGTGAGCCAACTTTGCCATTATATCCACAATAACCCAAACCAAATCAAACTAATTCTGAGATCGAGGAATAATGGTAACTAAATCCATATTGATCATTTCCGACTTCCACATAGGAAACTCAATCACTTGATTCAATCTTTCGGGCCTCATGTGCTCAACTTTCACTTACTGTCACACCATACACTTAGCCATAAAACTAGCTATATCCTCTTCATATTGTTCCGCCAATACATCTCCTTAAGGTCATGATACACCTCAACCAAGATCTTCTCTCACAACCCATCAACATCGCGAATACATAACCTTCCTTGGTACCATAAAGTACCATCACCACTAACCTCAAAGGACATAACTTTCTGCCTACTTACATCACTCTTAATCCTCATCAAGACAGGATCTAATACTTGCTTCTTCTTTATTTTAGCACCAAGAGATGACTGCGCCACCTCTTGTACAAACCCACCACCATTCTCGAAGTCCAAGAGACTAACTCCAAGGTTAGACAAATGGTGAATATCCTTCAACAACTTCTATTTCTCCTTATAGACATTAGCTAGACTCTCTATAGATAACCTGCTAAAAGCATCAGAGACCACGTTAGCTTTACCTGGGTGGTAGTGAAAACTCATGTCATAATCCTTGAGAAGCTCGAGCCATCTCCTTTGCTTGAGGTTAAACTCTTTTTGAGTAAACACATATTGCAGGCTCTTATGGTTAGAAAAGATATCAATATGGACCCCATACAGACAGTGACGCCAAATTTTCAACAAAAACACAACAGCTAACAACTCCAAGTCATGAGCCGAATAGTTCTTCTCATGAATCTTTAACTGTCTAGAGGCATACGCAACCATCTTACAATGCTGCATGAATCTTTAACTGTCTAGAGGCATACACAACCACCTTACCATGCTGCATGAACACACAACCAAACCAACCCAGGATGCATCACAATATACTACAAATCTCCTTGTACCCTCAGGTAGAGTCAAGGCCGAAGCTGAGGTCAACTTATCTTTTAGCTTCTCAAAGAAACCCTCACACGCATCAAACCATAAGAACTTTACCTTCTTTTGAGTTAATTTGGTCAATAGAGCATCAATAGAATAAAAACTCTCCACAAACCTCCTATAATAACCAGCTAAACCAAAGAAGCTCTGAATATTGATTGGAGTCGTGGGTCTAGGCCACCTCTTAACCACAACAAACTTTTGAGAATCCACCATAATCCTCTCACTTGACACGATATAACCCAGATAAGTTACGGCATTCAATCAAAATTTACATTTAGAGAACTTAGCATACAACTACTGATTTTTCAAGGTCTGTAACATGAGGAAAAAGTGATCATCATAGTCCTTCTTACTCTTAGAGTACACCAAAATATCATTAATGAAGACAATCATGAACAAATCTAGAAACTGATGGAAGACCCTATTCATCAAATCCATGAATGTCGTCGGGGCATTGGTCAAGCCAAACGACATCACTAAGAACTCAAAATGTCTATATCGAGTATGAAAAGCTATCTTAGGTATACCCACTTCCCTAATATTTTACTGATGATACCCGAATCAAAGATCGGTCTTAGAAAGAAATTTGGCACCCTGAAGCTGATCAAAGAGATCGTCAATTCTCAGAAGGGATACTTATTCTTTACTGTCACCTTATTCAACTGCTCGTAATCAATGCACACCCAAAGGGAGCCATCCTTCTTATACATGAATAATATCGGTGCACCCCAGCGGGACACACTAGGACGGATAAAACCCTTGTCTAAAAGATCCTTTAGTTGCTTCTTAAGCTCCTTCAACTAAGCCGAATCCATTGTATACAGAGGAATAGAAATCGAACAAGTGTCCAAAATAAGATTAATCCCAAACTCAATATCCCTATCAGGAGGAACACCAGGGAGGTCATCAGGGAAGACCTCAGAAAATTCATTCACCATCGGGATAGAATGCAAAGAAGGACCCCCCGAGTTAGAATATTTAACCCGAACCAGATGATAGAGACACCCTTTGGAGATTAATCTTCGAGCTCTAAGATATGTCATGAACTTTCCCTTAGGCTCTAGGGAACCACCCTCCCACTCAATAACTAGCTCATTTAGGAATTTAAAGACAACCTTACAGGTCTGACAATCTAGAGAAGCATAGCACGAGTGCAACTAATTCATACCCAATATGACATTAAAATCAATCATGTCTAATTCAAATAGATCCACCAAAGTATCCCGACCACCCACAAATACCAAACAACCCCTATAGGCTCTGCTAGCCACTATAGAGTCACTCAACAGGGTAGAAATAGAAAAAAGGTTTGAAACACACTCGATATCGAAACCAAAATGCACAACTACAAATGAGGTCACATAAAAGAGAATGGACCCCTGATTAAGTAAATAGTAAACATCACGAAAAAAGAGTTTTAACATACCAGTCATGACATCGGGCGACGCCTCAGACTCCTAGCGGGTAGTGACAACATAGAGATAGTTCTGACTAGTGCCGAAACTAGATGGTGCATTCTTTGGTGTCAGAACTAATGAAGAGGCAACTGGAACCTTGTTTTCCCCCGAAGAAACCTTAGCCACTAGGCAGTTCTTAATCATGTGCACTGGATGTCCACAGCTGAAACACTTATCCCTTTCTTCTTCATAGTAACCCCAATGCAATCTACCATAAAAACTGTAGAAAGGATATGACAGAGCTAACTGGGGCTCGCTAGCCTGAGATTGGGAACCTTATTCCCTATAGTTATCATCACCTTGGAAATGCCTATAACTCGATGACTTTAGGTGAGGAGCACTAGCCGTCGAATAAGACCTTGAATTTTCCCACTTCTTCTTAGGCCACTTCCCTCCAGCCCCGCCACTCTGTTGTTGGACACCACCCTCCTAAAAAAATCTAAACTTCTTTCTCTGCATCTATACTATCTCAGCCTGCTTTTTTTTATTCCCCCGTTTGCTATATGTACATAACCAAACTGGAAATATCCATGCCCTTGATCAATAAGGCAACCTTACTTTCCAATATATGTCTCTAGACAACCCGAATTCAATCTTTCTCATTCTAGCCCTCATGCTAAAAACTAACTCATAGCATACCAAGATAACTGGTGGAACTTCAAGGCATACTCCTTGACTGACATCTTGCCTTGCTTCAGATTTACAAACTCTTCTGCCTTTGCTTCTCTTAACTTTTAAGAAAAGAAATGATATAGAAAAGCATTAGAGAAATATTCCCATAGGGCTGACTCAGCATCGTCATCCCTTGACTGATCCCATTCTTCGTACCACTACTACGCAACATCTTTCAGCTGGTAGGTGGCAAACTCCACGCCTTCTACATTCATGGCATGCATAACATGAAAGATCTTTTCCATTTCATCCAGAAAACCTTGAAAATCCTTCTCTATCTTAACATCGGTGAACACAGGAGGGTTCAACCTCATGAACTGACCAACCTTTATGGCCTTAAAAAATGGAGTAACAGAAGTACCACGCTCAACCTAAGAAGCTACCAACTAACAAAAATTAGTATTCGTCATATCAGCCCGAAGAGCTCAAGAAGGACTAGAGATAACTGATGGAACTCCGAGGGCAATCAGGAACTGGACCCCTAGACCTAGTCTAGACCCCATAGTAGAGCAGGTCCCATTAATATTGTACTCATGTAGGACATAGGAGTTTCACTGAGCTTCAGATCTTCATAGAGGCATGATCTTAAAAGCAAACAAATGGGAATTAGAGAAGATTTTAGGACCTTAGACTCTATATCTTGAAAACAGAACACAAGAAAGAAAAACATTCCTATATGCCTTGTAGCCCCTTTTTTATGAGTGTGGCACGCTATACACGCTTAAAAGAGACTCTACTCGATATGTCTTTGTTTACTCCCTGTTGACTATGAACCTAGGGCTTTGATACTAATCTGACATGACCCGAACCAGGTCCTAGTAGTGTCGGGCATCTCAAGTTTGACCCGTACTAGAGACCACCCCTAATACCTAACCATAACTACCTTGCACCCTAGGTCGAATGAATTTTGAACATATTACAAGATAAACAAATATAATTCAAGGAAATTTAAAGAATTTCATAAACATAACAACAAAATATCCAACCAAATATCTAATTGGTGTCAACCCCAATGCCAATACCAATACTAATACCAATACCAATACCAATACTGACACTAATACCGACACCGCCAATCCCTAACGTAGTCCCACTAAGCCTCTAACCAAAATCAAAGAACAGCCGGTTGGGACATGCCCCCGACCATAGCCAAAACCAAAGTCAAAGAAATAAAGATAAATTAATATAGTCCATAGCATGGAATGGAGTATTTCAGAGTATGGAAGCTCTCCACTTTAGTCTGTCATAAAGTTGTCCCTGAATCTAAGTCACTGAGCAAGAGGAGGAGTATGGTCGGTTCCTGCATCGCATGGGGATACAACACCCGAAGATGGTTAGAAGAATGAATGCTAGAATATACTCAGGAATAAGGATAAAATAATGTCATTATTCCAAACCAAAGTAAATAGCCATATAGAATCACATACATACATATATATATACGATGCCAGAAAGAAAACTGGGTTTAGTATGCATTTAAAAGCTTTAACCTAGGTTATGTAGCTCTTGCATCCTAAGTACATCCATGGGCTATATGGGTTCAACTCTCCCTGCTGAAAGGGACCCGGTGAGTGTTAGCCGTATGAACCAGAGAATATCCATATCTGTTTATGCCGTTATAGGAGACTCGAACCTCCCGACATAATTAAGGTGACTTAAGAACCAATGTATACAATATGGAAACTTGAACCTCCTATTTATTATGGGGACTCGAACCTCTCATTTATATATCCATTTGGAGGACCCAAACCTCCCAATCATATAGACACTTACACCAGCTAGTGGGGTTTCCAGTGTTAGTCCTTCGGACTCTACTTTTGTGGCCCGGCTGTACATCCCTCTTTAAACCCCAATTAAAACATTCATTACACATATACACAACTAGTAATTCAATTACTTACAAAAGACATCCCATTGGTATTATCATACCAACCCCACTTGCAAGCGTACAACATGCCATAACCATTATTAATCAACTTTGGGACTCAGACCCATTGTCTAAACCATGACATCAATTCAATTCAATATTTAGGGACTCAAACCCATTTAGCCAATTAAACCACCAAAGTTACAATTTAAATCAATTTATGACCAACAAGGCCTTCATAAAACCATTTACCAATCATTAACATTCATAGTTCAATGCCTTAGTTCAAACACAATTCATATGTGACAAGATTCTTCTCACTGATATTTTCACAAATAGGTTGAAGGCATATCATTATCAAACCATTATTCAAAGCCAAAAACCATCAAGTCTAGGGTTACGAATGACCCATTCATTAAACCAAAATTCCCATGAACCCATATGTGTAAAACCATTATAAAAACATGTATAATCATAATTTAAAACATGAGAAAACAATACCTAACATTATGCATTCAAACCCTCAACCATGGTTTACAAAACCACCATTAATGAATCATGAAAAATGTTTACAACACATGATTTTTTATGAACTAACAATGAAGAAAGAGTCACATGCCTAAGTTACAAAGATTCACAGAGAGATTTTGATCCTTAAGCCTCTAGATAATCACCTTGAAGAAACCCTAGCCCAATCCTCTTGAGAAGTTTTTAGAAAGTGTTTCAATCTTTTAAAGTGTATAATAAATGATCAAAAAGTGTTATAAGATATGGGATATTAAGGGCCTGGGGTGGTAAATATCCAAACTACCCTTAGCTTAAAATAAATGGAAAACTCACAGGTGGTTATCAGTTGAATCTCCAACTCATCACCACATCATACGAGTGGTACCCTCAAATTATCACCATATCAAAAAATTGGACACCATATTCTATCCAACATATGACACCTTTACCTAACTCATAACATCAACATACGACTAGTATTATCAAGTCATACCCAAGGCAGAATATAAAGGGGTTGACACTGGACAACATATGATTAGACTATACCGTACCCTATCCTCATAACTTTTAGTGAGCCACTCGTACTCAAAGACAAGTCAAGTTACTAAGTTTTAGATTAAGCGAAGGATCAACCCAATGATCCATCGCCAAACCATACGACCCGTCCCTACCAAGTTATAACAATAATAGAAACCTAACTATCAACTACAAGACACCTTACGAGTTGGGTCACCTGACCCGTACCTACATCGTACAACTGGTATAATGAGTTGTTACAAGAACAGTGAGCTCAAAGCTCAGGAAATTTTCAAGGGCCAAAACCTAGGGTGTTTCACTCAATTATCCAATAAACCAACCTACTGAACTAATCCAAAGGACACAAAAAATCTCCAAAGGCAAGTTGAGGAACTCCTCAACAAGGGATACATCAAAGAGAGCATGAGTTCATATGTGATTCTGTTGTTTCTAGATCCAAAGAAAGATGAAACATTGCGATATGCGTTGATTTCTAATCCATTAATAAAATAATGATAAAGTATTACCACTTAATTCTTTGTTTGGATGATATACTTGATGAGTTAAATGATTCTTATGTGTTTTCTAAGATAGATATTAGGATCGGGTACCACCAAATCCAGATGCAATCGGGTATTGAGTGGAAGACTACATTCAAGACCTAGTGTGGTCTATATGAATGGTTGGTCATGCTTTTTGGCCTCACCAACGCTCTTAGTACCTTTATCTGGTTGATGAACCATGTGATAAATCCTTTCATAGAGAAGTTTGTTGTGGTGTACTTTGATGATGTTCTATTTTATTGCTAATCTCTTGAAGAACATGTCTTACATTTGCAAAATGTGTTGGAAGTGTTTAGAAAAGAGAAGTTGTATGCTAATCTTGAAAAATGTTCTTTTAGTGTGAAGGGAGCTATTTTCTTAGGATTTTTTGTGAGCTCAAGAGGAGTCGAGGTGGATGAATCTAATATAAATGACATCAAGAATTGGCCAACTCCAAAATTCATTGGTGAAGTAATAAGCTTCCATGGGTTGGCTAGTTTTAATAGGCGATTTTTCAAAGGATTTAGTACCGTCGTTTCACCCTTGATCGAGGTGATCCGTAAAGACAAACCTTTTAAATAGGGTGATGAGAAAAAGAATACATTTGAAGCTTTGAAGGTTATGCTTAGCTCATCCCCCTTATTATAATTACCCAATTTTGATAAGGTATTTAAGATTGAATGTGATGTAAGTAAGGTAGGAATAGGTGTCGTCTTAATGAAAGATCATAAACCTATTCCATATTTTAGTGAAAAGATCAGGGGTGAAACTCTGTATTATTCTACCTATGATCTAGAGTTATACGCCTTGATTATAGCATTGGATAATTGGAAACATTATTTGTGGACCAAGGAGTTTGCGATTCAAACTGATCATGAGTCCGAGAAACATCTTCGGGTCTAAGATAAACTTAATAAAAGACATTCCAAGTGGATTGCTTTCCTGGATACTTCCCCTTATGTAATTCAATACAAAAAGGGAAAGGAAAATATGGTAGCCGATGCATTATCTAGAAAGCACGTTCTTATGTCTATATCTTCTAAATTGATGGGGTTTGAGAGTCTAAAGACAATGTACCCCGAGGACCCCAAATTTTCTCAAATCTATCAAGATTGTGAGACATGGGGTAAGAAAATATAGGAGAGGGATAGTGTTTTTATGCCCTATTCCAAGTTTGATGGTTTTTTGTTCAAAGAAAGAAGGTTGTGTGTGCCCTCTAACTTATGAAGAGAATTATTTGTGAGATAGGCACATAATGGGGGTATGATGGGTCACTTTGGAATTAAAAAGACCCTTGGAATCCTAGAGGAACAATTCTATTATCCTAAGATACGTCAAGGTGTTACAAGAATTTGTGGTCAATGCTTGGATTGTAGAAGTAAGAAATCTCTCCTTATCTCTCTAGGATTATACATTACACTACCCACTCCTCAACTCCCATGGCTTGACATCTCTATGGATTTTATTTTAGAATTGCCTAGGACAAGGAGGGGTAGAGATTGCATTTTTGTAGTGGTTGATAGGTTCTGAAAATGGTCATTTCATTCCAAGTCATAAGATTGATAATGCTTCTAATATGGACTCATTTTTTATTGAGCATGTTGTAAAAATACATGGAATTCCTCGAACCATTGTTAGTGATAGGGACTTTAAGTTCCTAAGTCACTGTTGAAGGTCATTGTGGGGTAGGTTTGGCACCAAATTATTTTTCTCAATGCCTTTCCACCCACAAATGGATGGTAAAATAGAGGTGGTAAATAAAACCTTGGGTTTTATGTTATGTACCTTAGTTAAAGAAAAATTGGCCTCTTGGGAGGACCACCTACCTCTCGTCGAATTTACTTATAATCATGTTATCCATTTGAATATTGGTATGACTCCCTTTGACTGTGTTTATGACTTTAACCCTTTTACCCCTTTAGATCTCACTTCTTTGCCTAGTGATGTTGTGATAAGATTATATGGAGACAAGAGGATGGAAGCCATGAACAAGTTGCATGAGAAGTTGAGAATTTGCCTTGATAAGAAGAATCAAAAGGTGGCCAAAAGAGTAAACAAGGAAAGAAAGCGGCTTGTTCTTGAACCGACTGATTGGGTGTGGGTGAACCTATGGAAGGATAGGTTTTCAACCCAAAGGAAATCCAAATTGATACCACAGGGTGATGGTCCATTTTAAGTGCTTGAAAGGATAAATGGCAATGCTTATAAGATTAACCTTCCTCCAGAATACCAAGTGCACAATACCTTTAATGTGCACAACCTTTCACTCTTTGACATGATTGAAGATTAACACCCCTTGAATTTGAGGTCAAATTCTTCTCAAGTAAAGAGGATGATACAATCCAGATTAGCTCAAAACTATTCACTAGAAGTCAAGCCCGGGAGCTGCAAATATCCAAGGATTGTTCATGAAGTAGGGGTACTTGAAGAAGCCTCCTTACCATAAAAAAAGTGTATTTGTGGATGATCGCACTCACATTGGTCCAAGGATCATTGGAGGAGGAAAGGGAAGGCAAAATGGGGCTAGAAAGCCCCTTGGAAAGGACTTGCACCCAAGGAACTTTGGATTTGCTTTAGATCCGCTCTAGAACTTCAAGAGCGGATCAAAACATCCCCAGTGGCTCTTTTCTTGCAATTGAGTCACTTTTGGGCCCTAAAATATTAATAATTAGCCTAAACTATAAATACTTTGTAGGCTAGCTCATTCTCTTAGTTTTTGGCTAAATAATTAATGAATTGATGAATGCTTCTTCATTGAGTGAGACTGTTGGAAATTTTTTATTGAACTTTGGTTTAGAAATGTTGGTTTAGAGGGCAATCATCTCCCTTTTGTTCACTGTAGGAATTAGGTGTTTGAACTAGTTGTAATTAAGGGTATAAGATTTGATATATCCTTTTGTTCTTAGTTACTCCTTTTTCTTGTGTCTAATTATTTATCTCTCCATTGATTGCCTTTACTTTCTTTCATAGTTCATTTCTAGTGTCGTAGTATAGTTTCATATCATCAATATCTACTACAATTAAACCTAGCCTATTTGGGTGCCAAGCTGCTGCAACATATAAGCTATACCATCGATGATCTTCCGGCTTCTTCATATTTCGAAGGCTAAATCATCTAATAAACAATAATCTTAGGAGTAATAATCAACTAATCTTCAAAGAATTACTGAAGAAGTTCAAACCCATTAGTTTTTCCCTTCAATCTACTCAAAATATCTATATTTTAGAATGGTTAGATCAATCTCTAGTCCTAAGAACACAATCTATCAGTATTAGCTCAAATTCAAGGGATTTTGACCTATTAATTAACTTTACTCCAGAAAATTCATCTAGGGTAACTTTCTACCACCACCAGGATCAATCTAATAATATTCTAAGGATGTTAGAAACAAGCAAATGCTAGATTTTATGTAAATTAGTCCTACAAAACCCTAATATAACAACAAAATTAAGAAAAGAGAAAAAAAAAATAAAACACTAAGAACCCTAATTTAAAATTAAGAACAAAGAAAA
Organism: Capsicum pubescens; assembly: GCA_030864215.1. Classification (NCBI taxonomy): domain Eukaryota; kingdom Viridiplantae; phylum Streptophyta; class Magnoliopsida; order Solanales; family Solanaceae; genus Capsicum; species Capsicum pubescens. The sequence goes on from CM061538.1 coordinate 233,147,204, forward strand.
AGAAAAGATAGGAGAGGAGATTAGACATAAATTAGGAAATCAAGAGCAACTAATGGGTATATTAAACCCAAAAATCTCACTTGATTAATCTACAAAAGCACCTAACCTATGATTAAGACAAATAATGGAATTAATCACCTTGTAACCTCCATTTCTAAACAAAGTTCAACCAAATCTCAACCAATCTCTCAACTCTCTTAGTGTAATGCCCCAAAATCTAATTCCGAGATGTCACACGGTGCTCAAGGATATGAGTAGCCCCAAGCTAACCCTTTGAGCCTGCTACTAGATCTGAACTTTACTTTAAGATAATCAAATCAAGAAATAATATTGTATTATACGAAAAACTGAAAGAATAAACTGTAGATACTATCTGAATAACAAATATTGAAAGTCTATAAATAAACTCGTAGTACGACAAGCCTCTACTACTAAAGAACTAGAGAGACACTGGGACATACCCCCAACTGACTCGGGCTAAACTGAAAACGATAACTCAATTACTATGAAAGTTGAAAATCTAAAAAAGTAGGCCCTCGAATCATGAGAACTCACCCACTGTGGGTGCAAAGATAGAGATGCTCGAACTACTTACGCTACTGATACTGCGCACCTGAACCTACATTATAAAACAATTTAGCACATAGACATATATGTGGATAAACACTTCGAGGATGTACTGAGTATATAGGGGTGTACTGCATAGGTAAACATCATCATAATTACAAAGTAAATGCATGAGGATGTATATGACTCACATAAACTTGATTATCTAAAATATCCAAATATAAAATCATGTATAACATATCATACTTGTAAATCTAGTGAGTCATAACACTTAGTCTTATAAAAGCTTTTCTATTATTATTTTCTTTTGAAACTTAGAAGCTTTGGGAGCTTTGGAAATCTTGGAACTTAGGGACTTTGGGACTCAGGGAATTTCTTCTAATCGACATAAACCATGTGAGCTGACATGGAGTCCAACGTCTTGCCCACGTTGGGAAGAGTCGTTCTACCCTTGCCATTAGAATAGAACCTTAACTTAAGTGATTACTATCTTAGCCCACTATGGGAAAATCAGAAACCTACAGAGGCACGTAGTTTTGAGGCATGAGACCTTGGAATCATACCCAACTCGGTGCTAAATACTACTCCCACACTTATTGCTAGAACTTTTAGGAAATTCACCTTAAAATAGTAAAAGGGTTTATAATGAAAACCAATTATACTTCTCTTTGCTTTAAATCATAAATAATGAGTATACCTATCTTAGCTTAGGTTTGAAAGATCAATCTTTCTTTAAAATCTGAATGCTTGCTTGTTAAAGCATGCTAATAATATACTCTTCATGAAATATTAAAATTCATACTTGGGTTTAAAGCATATGTACTTAAATGATCACAATTTCATAATGAAGCTTAGTTCTCAATAATTATCTTGGAAAACACTTGAAAAAAATATCAATTCACAATAGGGATGTACAATTCATGATATAAATTCTCAATTCAAAGCATAAATAGGTGGGATAAACATGAAATTCAAGGCTTAAATCACTTATATCTTCATAAACTTAAAACAAGATGCTTTGGGTATAAACCCCAATATGTAAATCATGTAATCTTTAATAAAATTGAAGTTTTTGGGCACAAGAACGAAAGATTTGTCCTTGTTCAAACCCCACATACCTTAGATGATGAATTAGATGAACAACCTTGCTTTTGAGACTCTATTTGTGCTCTTGAATGATGGTTCTTGGAATTCTTGTGTTGGGAATCATGAATCTTGAATTAATTTAGAAAAAGGATGGTGGAATCTTGGGATTCTTGAGATTGATTGTTAAAGCTTAGGGTTTTTGGTTAAGAGAAATCTTGAGAAATATATCATAAGATGCTTGTAATAGTCCTAAATCTTGTGTTTGGACGTAATTGGGGGCTGGGAATAGTCCAAAATACCCCTTTTAACTTCTAAACGAAACTGGAAAAAATGAACTGGGGTCCCGATTTAATGGGCCACCATGATGTGCAAATATCGAGGTGGCTCATTGGAAACTGAAGAATGGGAAATTGGGGTCCTCCACGATGTGGAGCTATCGTGTTGTCCCACTGAATTCGACAATTTAGAAAATGGACCTCTCCGCGACACGCCAATATCGCGGAGGTCCACTGGAAATTGACAAATGGGAATTTAGACCTCGCCAAGACACGTCAACATCGTAGTGGTTTACTGGACAGTGAAAATTATGAAATTTTGCTTCACCTCAACGCGGTGACTGCCCAGTTGGCACGCTGTTGACTTAAAATTGCTCTAACTTCTTCACCGAGTATCGGATTTAGGCGAATTTGGTATCAATGGAAATTTTATTTAATTCCCACACAATGAAAAGTTGAAATCAAGAAAATTCTATGTGAAACAAATATTAATCATTTTGGAAGACATCCCTTAACATTCTATAAATGAATTTAAGCTAGAAAAAGTTGGGGTATTACAATATCTCCTCCTTGGGAATATTCGTCCATGAATGTGGCTAGAGAAGTTGAGATGATGAAAACTGAGGCGGTAACTGGCATATACAACTGAAAGCATGACTCAATTGATTGCAAATGCATGAACTATCGAATGAATGGCTATATAAAGCTGAAACTTAGACTTAAAAGAGATGATCGAGGAAACTTGTTACCTTAAACTGAATTTGAATCTACAGCGAAAAGATAAGGGTACTTGGTATGCATATCTCCTTCTTCTTCCCATGTGGCTCCTTCAACGGATTGATTTCTCCAAAGAACCTTGACTAGGAGGACTTCTTTATTCCTTAGTCTATGTGTCAGATGATCAAGGATCTCAACTGGAATTTCTTTATAAGAGAGGCTATCATAAACCTCTATACTTTCTAAGGGTACTATAACCATTGGATCACTAACACACTTCTTCAACAAACACACATGGAACATATGATGTACGAATGATAAATCTGTAGGCAACTTAAGCTCATATGCCACCTTCCCAACACGATTTAAAATTTGGAAGGGACCCTTTCCTGCCAAATATCTTTACCCCCTTCCTGGGTGAAACTTTTAAATAGACTAAATCATCAACTTCAAACTCAAGATCTCTTCTTCTTACATCTGCATACGACTTCTGACGACTCCGAGTTGTTTTCAACCTTTCTTGAATCAACTGTACTTTCTCCATAGCTTCTTACACCATATCTGGCCCTAATAACGTAGCCTCACCCACTTCAAACCATCCGATAGGTGATCTATATCTCCTCCCATAAAGTGCCTCAAACGGGGCCATCTGAATGCTAGCATGATAACTGTTGTTATAGGCAAACTCAATCAACGACAAATGCTCATCCCAGCTACCTCTAAAATCAAGCATACATGCTCTCAACATATCGTCTAGAGTCTGAATAGTCCTCTCTTTCTAACCATCAGTCTGAGGATGGAAAGCAAAACTAAGATGAACTTGGGTACCAATACCCTTCTAAAAATCTTTCCAAAACTGAGAGGTGAACTGGATACCCCTATCTGAGATAATGAACAAGGGCACTCCATGTAATCTGACTAACTCTTGGATATACAACTTAGCATAATCCTCAGCTATATAGGACGTATGAACTGTCAAGAAATGCGCCGACTTAGTCAATCTATCCACAATAACCCAAATCGAATCATGATGACAACGCGAATGGGGTAACCCTATTACAAAGTCCATATTCACCTCTTCCCACTTCTAAGTAGGAATATTGATCTCTTGCAAAACACCACCAGGCCCTTGGTGCTCTACCTTAACCTGTTGACATGTTGCACACTTAGCTACAAACTCTACTATATCTCTCTTCATACCGCTCCACCAATAGATTTCTCTAAATCTCAATACATTTTAGTAGCACCAGGATGAATGGAGTAATGCGCACCATGCGCCTCAGCCATAATCTGTTGTCTCAACTCATCTACACATGGTACACAGTCTACTCTGGTATCTTAGTACACCATCTCCCCCTTGGGAGAAAACCTCCACCTTTTGGTCTTTAACCGACTCCTTCAACTTAACCAAGATTGGGGTCCTGATATTGTTTCTCGTTCACCTCAGAAACTAAGGAAGATTCTGCACTACTCTGCATCCAAATGCTACCCTCAGCCAAATCAACTAATCTAACACCCAACCTAGCCAAAAGTGCACTTCCCGAGCTAACTCTTTCTTATCATTCTCCACATGAGCAACACTGCCCATAGACAATTGACTAAGGGCGGATGCCACTACATTGGCCTTGCCCGAATGATACAACATACTCATGTCATAATCTTTCAGCAGTTCTAACCACCTTTTCTGACAAAGATTTAACTCCCTCTGTGTAAACATATATTGTAAGATTTTGTGGTCCGCGAACACATCAACACGCACACCATACAGGTAGTGTCTCCAGATTTTCAAAGCAAACACCACAACAGATAATTCAAGATCATGGGTTGGGTAATTCTTTTCATGAGGCTTAAGATTCCTAGAGGCATAGGCTATGACCTTACCTCTCTACATCAAAACACAACCCAAACCAACTCTAGAGGCATCACAATACACAACAAAACCATCTGTACCATCAGGTAATGCTAAGATTGGGGATGAAGTAAGTCGAGTCTTCAACTCTTGAAAACTCTTTTTGCAAGAATATGACCACTGAAACTTAACCTTCTTCAGGTCAATCGGGTCATAGAAGACACAATGGATGAAAAACCCTTAACAAAATTTCTGTAATATCCATCTAAACCAAAAAAATTCCTAATGTCTAACGGAAAGATAGGTCTAGTCCAATTTCTTAAGGCTTTTGTCTTTTGGGGATCAACGCTAATACCCTCTATGGAAATAACATGACTGAGGAAAGCAACTGTCCTTAGCCAAAATTCACATTTGCTAAATTTTGTGAACAACTGTTGATCTTTAAGAGTTTGCAACACAGTTCGGAGGTGGTCTGCATGATCATCCTCACTATGAAAGTAGACAAGAATGTCATCGATAAAAACTATGACAAACATGTCCAGAGACTGTTTGAACACTCGGTTCATCAAGTCTATGAAAGTTGCTGGGGCATTGGTTAGCTCGTAGGACATGACTACAAACTCAAAATGACCATAGCGGGTCCTGAAGGCTGTCTTTGAAATATCGCATTCCCTTAATTTGAGTTGATGAAAACCAGATCTAAGGTCTATCTTTGAGAAATAACTTGCACCTTGGAGTTGGTCAAATAAGTCATCAATTCTAGGAAGAGGATATTTGTTCTTGACTGTGACTTTATTCAACTGACGATAGTCAATGCACATACGCAAAGAACCGTCTTTCTTTCGGACGAATAGGATGGGAGTGCCCCAAAAAGAAACACTAGGTCTTATGAAACCTTTGTCTAGAATATCTTTGAGTTGCTCTTTCAAATCCTTAATTTCGGCAGGATCCATACGATCTGAAGGAATGAAAATAGGCTGAGTATCAGGAAGAAGATCAATTCTAAATTTTATTTCCCTATCAGGAGGTACCCCTGACAAATCTTCAGGAAAGACATTAGGAAACTCATTAACTATACTGACTGAACTATTGGAGACTCAGACATAATTTCTTTGACTCGAACTAGATGATAGATGCACCCTTTAGAGATCAGCTTTCTGGCTTTAAGATAGGATATGAAATAACTCTTGGGAGACACTGAATTACCTGATCACTCAAAGGCTGGATCATAAGGAAACTGAAACTTCACCACTCGGGTGCGATAATTTATGGATGCATAACATGAATGGAGCCAATCCATACCAAGAATAAGGTCGAAGTCAACCATGTCTAATTCTATTAAATCTGCTAACATGATCTTATGAAGGACAATAATAGGACACTTTCTATAAATCCTTTTGGCAACAACTGATTCCCCTATAGCTGTAGAAACCAAGAAAGTCTTATAGATCTTTTCAGAACTTATATCAAAATTCACAGCAACCAACGGGGTCACATAAGATAACTCGACCTAGGGTCTAACAACACATAAATATCAAAATGGAAGACACGGAGCATACTAGTAACAACATATAGGGAGCTCTCCTGCTCCTGGTGGGATGGTAAAGTATAGAACCGATTCTGGCGCTGACCGCCACCAGTACTGGATGATGCGCCCTGAGGAGGGGTTGGGCGAGCTGCATGAGCTGGTGCACTAGTATCCCCTACCTGAGGACGAACATCTATGTTTCCCTGCATAGTATACGGGAACTCTCTAATCCCATGACCTAACTTTCCACAACCAAAACAACCCTTTTGTCCAGCCAAGCACTCACCAGGATAAGTTCTACCACACTTAGCACATGAAGGATAATTGGGCTTACCGTTCACACTATTCTAGTACCTGGACATAGAAGACTTACCCCACTTCTCCTGTCTACCTCTGGGAGCGGGAACACTAGCTGAAGACGGCGCTAGCAATGGCGGACGACTCTGAAATTGCGAGCAATTTTCCTCTGCAGACCCTGACTGACCATGCTTAAAATGTTCTGTTCTAGCCTTCTTATTTTCTCTTTCTCTTTCCTTCAACTTCTCTACCTCGATTTGTTGAGAATGAGTCATCAACCTAGCAAGATCCATATCTCTGGTAATCATGACAGTCCTACACTTCTTGACTACCAATCTTGACACTCCAATAACAAACTTACTCATACTAGATCTGGCGTTAGCTATCAACTCGGGACCATACTTAGATAATTGGTTGAACTTAAGGCAGTACTCTTTTAAACTCATTGAGCCCTGCCTAAGGTTCATGAAATCCTCAACCTTGGCTTCCCGTAACTCATGCGGACAGAAACTTTCTTGAAAAGCATCTTGGAATACCTGCCAACTCATGGGAGCTACATTCTCACCCCTACCTTTCTTCCACATGACAACCCAATCATACGCAATATTTTTTAACCTATACGAAGCCAATTCTACACTCTCCTCTTCAGTGACATACATAACTTGTGTGATTTTTTTCATCTCATCAAGATATAATTGAGGGTCCTTACCTACTTGTGACCCAAAGAATTCAGGCGGCTTCATTCTCATAAAGTTACGAAGTCTGGTTGTAGCTAAATCACCCCCTTGTTAATGCAGAACTACAACCTGATTATTCGTTTGAACATTAGCGGTCACAGCTTGGGATAACACCTGAAAGACAACCCGAAATTTGGTATGCTATACATTCTCATTCAGGGGATCAACAGGTTGGGTTGGCTGGTTATCATTTCTATGGGCATTTGCTCTGTGAGAAGGCATATTCTTTCATGAAAGAGCATGAGTTAATAGCATATAGAGATAGTTGTACGCACGATGGATTATGAAAGAAAGAGAGGATTTTCCTAAAACGCTTCATAGCCTCTTGCTAATAGATGTGGTGCGCTTTACACCCATGATCAAGACTCTACATAACGCGGCTTGTCTGACTCCCTAGGACTCTCTAAATCATAGGCTCTGATACCAAGTTAGTAACGCCGCAAAATCTAATCCCGAGATATCACACACTGCTCAAGGCTATGAGTAGCCCCAAGTTAACCCTTTGAGCCTGCTACTAGATCTGAACCATACTTTAAGATAATCTAATCAAGAAATAATACTGTATTATACCAAAAACTAAACTAAATAAACTGTTGATAATATCTGAATAACAAATACTGAAAGTCTGTAATTAAACTCGTAGTCCGACAAGCCTCTACTACTAAAGAACTAGAGAGCCATTGGGACAGACCCCCAACTAAATCGGGCTAAACTGGAAATGATAACTCAATTACTATAAAAGCTAGAAATCTGAAGAAGTAGGCTCTCGAATCATGAGGACTCACAAACTGTGAGAGCGTAGATAAAGATGCTCAAACTAATCACACTGCTGATACTGAGCACCTGAACCTACATTATAAGACAATGAAGCACATAGACATATGTATGGATCAACACTTTGAGGATGTACTGAGTATATGGGGGTGTACTGCATAAGTAAACATCATCATAATTACAAAGTAAATGCATGTGGATGTATATGACTCACATAAGCTTGATTATCTAAAATATCGAAATATAAAATCATGTATAACATATCATACTTGTAAATCTAGTGAGTCATAACACTTAGTCTTATAAAATCTTTTCTATCATTCTTTTCTCTTGAAACTTAGAAGCTTTAGGAGCTTTGAAAATCTTGAAACTTTGGGACTTAGGGACTTTGAGACTGAGGGAGTTTCTTCTAACCGACATAAACCATATAAGATGACATGGAGTCCAACGTATTTCCCACGTTGGGGAGAGCTGTTCTACCCTTGCCATCGGAATAGAACCTTAACTTAAGTGATCACGCTCTTAGCCCACTATAGGTAAATCAGAAACCTATGATGGCACATAGTTCTGGGGCATGAAACCTTGGAATCATACCCAACTCGGTGCTAAATACTACTCCCCTACTTATTGCTCAAAACTTTTAGGAAATCCACCTTAAAACAACACAAGGGTTTATAATGAAAACCAATTATACTTTTCTTTGCTTTAAATCATAAATAATGAGTATACCTATCTTAGCTTAGGTTCGAAAGATTAATTTTTCTTTAAAATATGAATGCTTCCTTGTTAAAGCATGCTAATAATATACTTTTCATGAAATATCAAAATTCATACTTGGGTTTAAAGCATATGTACTTAAATGATCACAATTTCATAATGAAGCTTAGTTCTCAACAATTATCTTGGAAAACACTTGAAAAAAATATCAATTTAAAATATGGATGTACAATTCATGATATAAATTCTCAATTCAAAGCATAAATAGGTGGGATAAACATGCAATTCAAGGCTTAAATCACTTATATCTTCATAAACTTAAAACAGGATGCTTTGGGTATAAACCCCAACTTGCAAATCATGTAATCTTTAATAAAATTCAAGTTTTTGGGCACAAGAACAAAAGATTTGTCCTTGTTCAAACCCCACATACCTTAGATGATGAACTAGACAATCCTTGATTTTGAAACTCTATTTGTGCTCTTGAATAATGGTTCTTAGAATTCTTGTGTTGGGAATCTTGAATTAATTTAGAAAAAGGATGGTGGAATCTTGGGATTATTAAGGTTGATTGTTGAAGCTTAGGGTTTTTGGTTGAGAGAAATCTTGAGAAATATATCATAAGATGCTTGTAATATCCCTAAATCTTGTCTTTGGACAAAATTGGGGGCTGGGAGAAGTCCAAAATATCCCTTTTAACTTTTAAATGAAACTGAAAAATAAACTAGGGTCTCGATTTAATGGACCACCACGACATGCCACTATCGCGGTGGCTCACTGGAAACTGAAAAATGAGAAATTAGGGTCCTCCACAATACGGAGCTATCGCGTTGTCCCACTAGATTCGACAATTGGGAAAATGGACCTCTCCGTGTTGCGCCAATATCGTGGAGGTCCACTGAAAATTGACAAATGGGAATTTGAACCTCACCGCGATGCATAAACATCGCGATGGTCCACTGTAAAGTGAAAATTATGAAATTTTCCTTCACCGCGATTCGGTGACTGCCCAGTTGGCACGTTGTCAACCTAAAAATTCTCTAACTTCTTCACCGAGTGTCGGATTTAGGTGAATTTGGTATCGATGTAAATCTTATTTAATTTCCCACACAATGAAAAGTTAAAATCTAGAAAATTCTATGGGAATCAAATATTAATCATTTTGAAAGACATCCCTTAACATTCTATGAACGAATTTAAGCTAGAAAAAAATTTGGGGTATTACACATAGTGGAGTATTTTCAATATTCAACATAAACTAATCAAAACATTAATATACTATAGAAACTACTATTTATTACTATTATATTCTTAATGAATTAAGGTCCTTATTTGGTGCTCCCAAACAAGCTCAAATTTTTCTCTAGTTTCAAATAGTCCTTGTAGGGCTTGAAGTTCCCTTGCTTGACTCCTTGTAAAAGGTATTGAGGCAACATGATTTTCATTATTCTCCCCTTCTTGAAATTAACTTGTCCTTAAATTTGAAGTATCATCCTCTTGCACATCAAAGAGGGAGAGATCACTCACATTGAAAGTGTTTTGGACTTTATAATCCGTAGGTAGGTCAATCTTGTAGGAATTGTCATTGAGTCTTTAAAGAACTTGAAATGGACCATATCCTAAAGGAATAAACTTTCCTTTTATTTTGTTTGGAAACCTTTCCTTGTGAAAATGGATCCACACCCAATCTCCCGGTTCAAACACAACTCTTTTTCTCCCTTTGTTTGCTTTCTTTATCGTGTCTTGATTTTTCTTTTCAAGTTGGAGCCAAACCTTCTCATGTAGTTTCTTCTCAGCTTCATCTCTTTGATTACCATCTAAACTCAAAACAACATCTTGAGGCAAAGGTGTGATATGTAAAGGGTTAGTAGATTAAAACCATAAACAATTTCAAATGAGTCATGTCGATAGGATTATGAATTACTCTATTATATGAAAATTTAACTAAAGGCAAATGATCCTCCTAATAGGTCAATTTTCCCTTAACCATGGACCAAATAATAGAACCCAAGTCCTATTCACGACTTCGGTTTGGCCATTGGTTTATGGGTGAAAAGAGGTGGAAACCAATAATCTAGTCCCAAGGCGGCTCCACAATGCTTTCCAAAAATGGATAAGAAACTTAGAATACCTATCACTAACTATGGTATTGGGAATACCATAAAACTTGACCAAATTCTCAACAAATAAATATGCAAAACAAGGTGTCTTATCACACTTATTACATGCAATAAAATGAGCCATTTTAGAGAATCGGTCAACCACCATACAAATGGTATCTTTTCCTAGATTAATACTTGGAAAGCCCAGCACAAAATTCATAAAGATGTCAAACCAACGTATTTGAGGAGTGGGGAGAGGGTTATAAAATCCTTGGGAAGAAGCCTAGATTTAGCACTTCTACACTCAACACATTGACCACTAATTTTAGCAATATCAATTCACATTTTTGGCCAATAAAATTGTTCTTCAAGATCCCCAAGGTTGTATCAATACCAAAGTGACCCATTAATCCCCCCATTATGTGACTCCCTCACAAGAAGTTTCCTCCAAGATCTCATGGTTAAAGGCTTTTACCTTTGAATAAGAAACCATCAAACTTAGAAAAGAAAATAGAACTTATATCCCTTGTCCACCTTTTCCTTGCCCATTCTTGACAATCTAGAAAATTTATGCAAAGTAGGAATCATTGGGATATAATGTCTTTAAGAATTCAAAGACCATCAATTTAGAAGATAAAGTATTTATCAAAACATATTTTCTTGATAAGTCATCGACCACCACATTTTCCTTTCCCTTCTTGTATTGGATTACATAGGAGAAAGTTTCACGAAACTCAATCCACTTGGCATGCCTTTTAGTCGACTTTTCTTGGGCCCCAAGATGTTTCAAGGACTCATGATCGGTTCAAATGACAAATTCTTTGAACCACAAATAATGTTGCCAATTGCCCAATGCTTTAATTAAAGCATACAATTTAAGGTCATAAGTAGAGAAGTTTAAAGTTGTACCTTTTAGCTTCTCACTAAAATAGGAAACAGGCTTTTGGTCTTGCATTAAGATGGCTCTGATGCCTACTTTACTAACATCGCATTCATCTTCAAATATTTTCTCAAAATTGGGCAATTGTAACAAAGGATAGAGCTAAGCATAGATTTAAAAGTTTCAAACACTTTTACTCGCTTATCACCCTACTTGAAAGGCTTATCCTTTTACATTACCTTGATCAATGAGGCGACTATGGTGTTAAACCCTTTGACAAACCTTCTATAAAAACTGCCAAATCCATAAAAACTTCTTACATCACTAATAGATTTTGGAGTGTGCCAAGTTCTTATAGTGTCTATCTTAGATTCATTCACTTCAACACCCCATAAGCTTACATCAAATCCTAAAAATATAACTTCATCAACACAAAAAAAGCATTTTTCAAGATTGACAAATAATGACTCTTGTATAAGAACATAAAAAACACACTTTAAATGCTCAAAATGGTTATCTATTAATTTTCTATATACTAAAATATCATCAAAGTACACCACAACACATAACCCTATGAACGGTTTCATCACATAGGTCATTAATCGCATAAAGGTACTAGGAGCATTGGTGAGATCAAAGGGCATCACCATCCATTTGTATAGGCTAAACTTGGTTTTGAAGGTAATTTTCCATTCATATCGAGATTCATTCAGATTTGATAGTACCCGTTCCTAAGATTATTTTTGAAATCACACAAGAACCATTAAGATTATCTAATATGTCATCTAATCTAGGGATAGGGTGGTGATACTTTACCATTATCTTGTTGATTGACCGACAATCAACACATATCTGACATGTGCCATCTTTATTTGGAACCAATATGACTTGGACGCTGCATGGGCTCAAGATCTCTCTCACATATCCCTTGTTGAGGAGGTCCTCAACTTGCCTTTAAAGTTGTTTTGTGTCTTCCGAATTACTTTAATAAGATGGTTTGTTTGGTAATTGAGAATACAGTATGAAGTCAAGTTGATATTCAATACCCCGAAGAGAGGATAATCCACTTGGACGCTCCTTGGGAAAGTTATCATCATAATCTTATAAAAGACAAGAAATAGAATAGAAAAATAAATAAATAAAATGGTTAATTTGAAATACTTGATCCCTATGTGTGATAAGGATCAAATAACTTTGGGTTTCAACCTCCTCCCTAACCTCCTTGTACTTAGTCAATAACACCACCTTATTACCCCCATCGGGTTCCCTCTTTTCTTTTTCTATGGCAATGACATCCTCACACTTCCTCCTTTTACCTTTGTTTTCCTCCTTCAAATCCCTCGTTATTTGGTAAACTTTATTAACTTGCAAAGGTGACATAGGTTATAGAGTTTATTTATGACCATTTAAGACAAGCAAATACCTATTGGTCCTTCCATAATACTTCATTGAGCGATCATATTGCCAAGGTATCCCAAGAAACACATGGAAAGATTTTATGGGAACCACATCATATAAGATCTCATCTTAGTAGTTCCTAATTTTGAACTTGGTTAAGACTTTCCTATGTACCCTCAATTCTCCACTTTTACTAAGCCATTAAAGTTTCTATGGTCTAGCATGTTTGGTTGTAGGAAGCTTCAAGAATTCCACAAAAGTGGTACTAGCAACATTGGCACAACTTTCACTATCTATGATGAAGGAGCAAACATTCTCTTTGATGAGACATTTGGAATGAAAGAGGTTCTCTCTTTGGATTATATCATCCATATCTTTACTAATCATGACCCTCCTCACCACATAGTTAGGCACCTAAGATCCTCTTCTTGAGACAACACCTTGTCTATTCGAACCCTCATCATTAACCCATTAGGAACGATAATCTACCCTTCATAAGGATCTTGATCTTCTTTATCAACCCCAAAGTCATCATCTTCTTGCTTATGCTCTTTCTCTTGACCCACCTCATTTTCGTAGTGTAGTTCTCCTTCATGAAGAATAAACACTCTCCTATTGGGATAATTACTCATCTTATGACCCCAACCTTTGAATTTGCAACATTAAAAACCCTTAGGATCTTAAATTGAGCTATTGTTATCCCTTTCTTTTGGCACATTCTTTAGAGTATCTTTCTCAAATGGTGGTTTTCTATCAAATGGCTTTTTTAACTCTTTGCTTTTGTTACAACTGGAAGAAGATTGAACCACCCATTCCTTGTTCTTACCCCAAGAAGTTGAAGTTGAAAACCCATTTAACTTGAAGGTTTTATCTTCCTTGACATTCTTTTCACTTTTAATAATCACTTCTACAGCATCATCAATGAATTCAAACTTGTGAAGAATCATCTTAAAAGAGATCTATTTGTTCAACCTATTCTTGACACGAATCTTGGTATGATTAGAATCCTCTTCGTACTCAAGTCTCATTGACATGACTTGAATCTCATCATAGTATTCCTCAACACTTTTGCTTCCTTGTTTTAAGTTATAGAAAACTGTGATTTGTTCTTTCTTATACCTTTATGGTACATACTTGTTTCTCATGAGTTCTTTTAACCTCTTCCATATTGGTATGTTAGCTTGACCACAAGATCGATGAAGTCTTCTGATGGATTCCCACTAAAGTTGAAGCAAACCCTTTAAAATGAGTAATGACATATGTAGCTTTCTTGATTTTGTTCAGTCATTTGATTGGAAGATCCTCTCACATTGTAACTCCCTATAAAGATAGGTCTCGGGATCACTCCCTCCTTTGAAAATATGAAGAGTGACTTTGATTGAATTGAATCTACTATCTTGTGTCCCATACCCTTCTTGGTTTTCATAGTACTCTCTTTAGCACCCAACTCGTTCTTGATTCCTTTTGAACCTTCCTCTTTGTATCATCGAACTATGTCTAACTCTTCATCCTCGATATCCACCTTTATATCCTTGGGACATTATCCCAAACACCATACCCATCCTCAACATACTCATCACCCTCTCCATGTTGTTGTCTTTCTCTGATTCATTATTATCTTCTTGGTTGGGTAGGTTTTAGTTAGGAGGATCTTTATTGAATTGGACTTGGTGTGGTTGAAGTACATCTCGTGGAGCTTGGTTTTGTGTAGGTGTATTTTTTCTTTGTAGTATGGGATTAGATAGAGAAATAGTGAAAGATGTGTTTTGAGGTTGCCTACTTGAAGAAGCTTGACCAATAGTTAGAAGAGGAGGACTTGACGTACTAAAATGACCTTTCATATTTTCCACCCTACCTTCCATACTTCCCATCCTATCATCATTACATTCAATCTACGGCAAACAACAACAAGCAATTGCTTTAGGGGACGCAATGAAACATCTCCCAAAAGGCCTTAAGATTCGTTTCCCATTGTCATGAGGCCTATTTTTCAAAAAAAGGACTAAACAAAAACAAAAAAGCAATGTTAGTGTTAGTTAAACAAAATCCTCACAACACTCATGTTTTCACACTTTAATTGCCTCACAATTAGTTTTGCTAAAGCTAAATCTTGCTTAATTCTGAAGGTGTGTCAAAATGTTAATGTCTACTCTTGACCGAAATGAATTTTTGTTTAATGAAATATGGATGGCTTAATTAAACTAACGGGCTTTAATCAAAAAGCTAACTATGCAATTAAAAAGAGAAAAGAACATAAAGAAATGGACTCAAGAACTAATAACAAAAAAAAAAGAATTACTTCTTGTTGATTAGTTGTAAGAATTAAAGAAGAGTGTTATGAATTAGAAACTAGCAAACAAGTAAATAAAGATATTAATTAGATGTTAAGTAGTTGAGAAATTGAAAAAGAAATGAGTTTAGAAGAAAAGTAGGAATTTTGACACTTTAGAAAAATATTGGAGTGTTAAAAGTTCCAACACTTAGAATATTTTTGGGGTTTAAAATTTTTTGTGCAGAAAACTTGCTCTCCAAAGTTTATATACACGTTGGGGCGCGCCTGGAGCTGTTGTGCTCTGCTGGAGAGCTATCTGCTCGAATGAGCCGATCTTGAGCATCGGTTGGGGTGTAAGCCATGTAAGAAGCCGCTAAATGAAGTTGGAGTCACTGTCCAGAAGCAACTAAATGAGGCCTGATGCGGTTGCTAACGTGACAGTTTCTAATTGGACGATGATTTTTTTTAATTTTTTTAGATTTTGTACTCTTTTGGCCCTAGCTTATCTAGTTTTGGGACCACAAACAACTTTCAACATCTTTCAATTGAGAACTTGAATCAAAATATTCTTTTTGCTTATTCTTCCTCATACACTTATAAAGGGCATCTAGAATACCAAGAACATCAATCACAAACTTTAACTCAAAACTTCACCAAATAGCTCAAAATTTTAGGAATAGCTCCTCCTCGACCTAAAGAACTAATCCACTAATTTTTAAGCTTCAATTCAGCCTCAATCAAAATACCCATTTTAAAAATCTTCAAAGTTTCAAAACCTTAAATTCAATAATGGTAGATTCTTTTTTCAAACTCCAAATAATAAAAAATCTTGAAAATAGACTCATAAGACACTAGGGAACAAGAATCTAGTGTAAAAAAAATAAGAAGCCAAACAAGAAAACTTTTGGATTATTTTTTCAGATTTTTGTTTTTTTTGGAATATCAAAATCTCAAGACTAGGTGTGTGGAAACAAACCTATTCCAAGGCTTTGATACCAACTTGATGCAAATTAGTCCTAAAAATCCTAATTAACTACAACATTAAGAAAAGAAGAAAATTCAAAGACTAAGAATCCTAATTTGAAATTAAGAACAAAGAAAAGGAAAAAATAGGAAATGAGATTAGACACACAAATTAGAAATCAAGAGCAACTAATGGGTATATTAAATTCAAAAACTTTACTTGATATGATAAAGATCAACAAGGGAATTAATCACATTACAACCTCCATTCCTAAACAAGTTCAACCAAAGCTCAACCAATCTCTCAACTCTCAAAGTGGAGTATTTTCAATAGTCAACATAAACTAAACACAACATAAAAATATCTATTTTTTATACTAGAGGAACTACTAGTTATTACTATTCTACCCTTAATGAATTAAGGGCCTTGTTTGGTGCTCTAAACAAGCTCTAACGCTTCCCTCTTTGTAAATAGTCCTTGTAAGATTTGAAGTTTCCTTTTTTGACTCCTTGTAAATGGTCTTTAGACAACATGGTTTGCATCAAGATTGATGGAAAAACTTACCTTGAAGGAGGAAATTGATAGAAAGTTGAAGAAAACACATCTCTAGGTTTAGGGATTGATAATTTTGAGTTCTGAAACCGAAAGCCATCAAGATTAGGCTTATATACTTTCACCATTCATCTATAGTGGGAAAAATCTCGCTATAGTGTCTTGATCCTGCTACAGTAGCCTAACTTTTTAGCATAGACAGTAATCAGTAAATTGGTCATCAATTTTTACTTGAGAAGTAGATTAATAAATGGTTGGTTGCATTGAAAAAATCATATATCTTTAATTTGATGGGCATTGGGCCCCATAACTCCTTATATTCTAGGAGGAGTCCTCATTTGAAGTTGATCCTAATTTAAAGTTAGCTCAAAACTAAACAGGTACGGATATTTCTAACTTAACTTTTTGCTAAGGGTATTATATGACCTTAATTCATAATTAGTGAACTTACAAACCAAGGAATTTGATCCTAACACCAATTACGAATGAGATTCCTATACCTTTATGGTAGATATCTTTAGTAACAACGAAATTGATCGTTACAATTTTCATGTTTTAGAGATAGGGGTTCTTCTTATGGTCCTAATGTTATAGTTTATATGGTGGAGAACCCTGGAACAAAGGGAATCAAGATTATTGTAAATTCTTCAGACTAATCCTACATGAATTATCTTATTTTTAATATTATTTTTTAAAACCCCAAAGCCTCCATTCCTTTTGGAATTAGTAATGGTGTCCTAACTCAACAGGTTGATTTTTTTCTCAGTTGTGGTACCCCAAATGGAGTTTTGTTGCAGTCTATTGATGATAATAGTAGTGTGATCAAGAAGCCTGATATTATGGATGACATTATTAGGGATGCTACTTTGACTAGATTTAGTTAAGAGTATGTGTTCTACCGGTCATAATCAACAACTTGGTTTTCTAGTCTGTCAATTTGGTGTTCATGTTATCTATAGTGTATTGAAAGTCACTCTAGGTGGGTCTATTGTGGAAGATAGGATAGCCTAGGTACTTTTTAAATTAAGAGTTCTTTCTGATAGTCAGGACATTAGTTTATTAGTCAATAAGAGTAGAGATGTAGTTCTTACTATAAATTGCTCTGATGTTTAAATAATTGATCGTTTGGATAGAAATAGGCTAAACTCGTAAAGGGTATTGTTGATATTTTGATAACTGGTGGTAGTGTCTATGATAAAGATGGTTAGGTCATCAACATATAATAAGTAGGAGATTTTAGGGTCTGATTTGCAGGCATTGATAGGAGTCCAAATGCTTGTAGGCAACTTGCTAATCAATCTTTCTACAAGCATTTTCATGCGAAGGATGAAGAGGTAAGGATAAAATGAATCTCCTTGTCTTATCTTTCTGTTGGTCTCAAAAAATTGGTGTTGTTACCATCCAAGACAGAGATGGAGGATGAGAAGATGTAGTGCATGATTAGATTAATCATATTCCTAAGGAACCTAAAGTAGGTAAGAGTATAGTAGATGAAGGACCATTTAATCCTGTCAAAAACTTTCTTAAGACTAATTTTAAGGATCAGATTCTCTATTGCCTTTATTTTTTTGAATTAGGTAATGAACTCTGGAACTGCGATGACATTGTTAGATGTTATTTTGTTAGAAAGAAAACTAGCCTGAATGGGACCTATAAGGTTGGGTAAGTGAGGTTTGATCCTTGGGACAATAATCTTAGTCACAATCTTATACAAAGTACTGCAGAGCCCTATTGATCTATAATTCTTAAAGTTGGTCGCATTGGCACACTTAGAGATAAAGCAGAGGAAAGTCTTGTTAACCTAAGGGTCCATCATTTGGAAGATGAAGGTGTGCTTGACAAAGTTAGATACTTTAGGCTCTAAAATACCTCAAAAATTTTAGCAAAAGAAAGGGTGGAGACCACCAGGTCTAGAGGATTTCATGGGTTTTATAGAGACAACAACCTGTTTAATCTCATTATCCTCTAGCATCCTGCCTAACTAGTCTCGGGGTTTTCAGGATGGTGCATTGTTTTCCAAGAAAGCCTTCACTGGTAGAACTAAGGTGTTATGTTGTGTAGAGGTTGGAATAAAAAGCTTCAATGGTGTGCCTGACTTCATACCGATCATAGATCTAGTTACCAACATAATCCTGGAGTTTGAGGATTATGTTTCTCTTTCTTCTGTTCAGGGTGGAACCGTGAATGAATTTTGTGTTCATATCTCCATTTGTCTGTCAACTAATTCTAGATTTGAGTTTTCAAAATTTCTTGTCATTTTTGAGGACTTCGGAGTTTCTATCAGTGAGTTCTATTTCTGGATTCCAAAGGTAGGTGCTGAAAGAAAAATTGAAAGACCTTTGAATGCCAATCAACATGGTTAGGATGATCTTTTTCGGATAGAAAACATTTTTGAAGATCTCCTTAATTCAGGTTGCAGCTTTGAATTGAAATTTAACAATGTCTTGATTAAGCGACAATCATAACTCATGTTTTAAATATTTTGCTTTCTTCATTTTTGTATTTTTTAAATATTAAGAGTTAGTTAACTGTCAAATTTGGACATCTTAACTGGTTATAATTATTAGAACTAACTTTTAATGAAGATATTATATTTAAGGAAAAATAATAATTTTAGTCCTTAAGTTATTTTTAATTTTGATTTTGATTTTGATTCTGATTCTTGTACTAATGGGTTAAATAAATTTAACCTTTCATAAAATAAAACGTGTAATTTTAATCCTATAATATAATTTGAGGCTAACACCGTTAGATTCTATTCTATTTTAACCCCTTCAACTGAAACAACTTTCATAACTGTGAAGGAGATGCAATATACTAGTTAGAATCTCAGAATCTACGGTTCATAAATTTTTTTTAGTCAACAACATGGCTATGGAAATATAACCAATCAAGTCAAAGAATAAGGAAAAATCATAATGTGCGAATAACTTTTTGTGCCTAGCTTCATTGGACAGTAGCATATAATTTTGTTAAAAAAATAACTCTAATTTACTACAGCAGTGTAATTTATGTGATTTTATTATCTTATTGTGACGTTGACTTTCTTTATTTAAGTACTAGCAAATTTGATCGTGCTTTGCGCGATATTAAAGATACAAATTAGATTCATGAAATTTTAAAGATTTTTTTTAATTTTCAAATTTAAATAAATTAGATTCTAAATTCTAATTTATTTAACATTTAATTTCGTGTTTAATAAAAGACAATATCGGAGGAAAAATTACAATTAGAAGTAGTAATACAATAATTAATGTGATAACTTCATAGTCATTCTCCTGTTATAGATAAAGATTGCAGTGAATTTCTTCAAAAACTCAAATTTTATATAAATTACTTTCGAAAAATTTAGTAAAATTCACATGATGTACTATTGACATATCTTTATTTTGAAACTACTCTAGTGAAACAAAGAAGAATAACAATATGACGAAAAAATGATACTACTGAAAAATATATTTATTGGTATGTTCCTCTAATAAATTCATGACTTGTAAATGATTATCGTAGATTTCTTTTCTTAGTTTACAAATCAAACGACAACATTCAATTCTGTTGTTTCTGCATGCATATTTATCATATCATCAATCATAATATATAATGTTTGTGTCGTGTGAAAAATAAAGAATGACATTTGTAAAGGATAAGATGGATTCATAAATATTATATAAAGAAGCCAGTAATACTTCTTCAATATTTGAAAAAACCGTCTTTTATTTTTTTATATTTTTAATGGTTAACCAGTGAGTTCGTAAGCAGTTAAAATCGAATAACAATTAAAAAAGATAAGGTGAAAGATCAATGAAAAAAATACTACTACTATTATATATATATATATATATATATATAATACTCCAGAGACTTAAGTAATTATGTGTATAGACTTTAGTGTTATTTAAAAATTAAAACTTATAATGGAGGAACTGTAACTGATAGTGGATCAAGAAAGCAGAGAACTTAATCACGCAAATTGAATCTCCTTGACTCGTGAACAACAATTAATTTTCGTAACAAAAAAAAGTGATTAAATAATTCTATAGAGAAATAAAGAAGAAAAAGTTAAAAAAAAAGGACAAATGCGAGTCATGATCATACCCTAAAAAATGTGTTACCTCATCACTTATATGCCTCGTTTTATTATATTTATAGATCGCTATAAACACTTGTCATATCTTCAAAAATAAAATAACTCAAATTCAATCACATATCAATCAAGTGAAAGTTAATCCGAACACCATAATTATCACAAAAAAACCCTCCAAAAATGACAATTCAAGTACTTTACTATTTTAGTTTTAAATCATTCAATTAGGAGAAGCCTTAAACGGAAATCAATAACATAACATATTCAATTAAAATTAATGAAATAGAAAATAAAGATAAAAGAAAATAGTAATAATTAATATTGTAATTTTAAGCATTTCTAATTTTAAAAAAAAAAGCCTTAGATACATATCTAAAACACAAAGATCAATAGCATAACATATCTAAGTAAAATTAATGAAATAGGAAATAAAAACAAAAAAGAACAGGAACAATTGATACAGTAAAGAAAGAATGAAAAAAGAAACTATATAGTAACAATAAAAAGATTTGAGATACATATCTAAAATTATATAATTTACCTAAATGAAGAAAGAATAAAAGAAAAAAAAAAACTAAAACATGAAAGAGAACATAAGATGAATGGGAGTCTTCATGAAACTAAACATAAATTTATATAGGCAAAGTAATAGATTACCATAAGACATGATAAACTTACAAATTAAGGCTTGAAGGTTATGGACATGAACATAATGGGGGTTATGAATAGATAAAAATTAAAGGTGTGAATCATGTGTAATTACTCATTATAAATATATTTAAATAATAAAAATAAATACTTACAATATTAAAAGATATTGTCATTTTGTAATTAGAAGAAGGTGAAAATAAATAAATTTATTAAGAGTTTATATTAAGGAGATGTGAGTTATGAATAATTACTCATTTCAATTGATATGTGAAGAGTTTTGGTTGTAAATGTTCCTTCATTAATAAAATATTTAATTGTAATAAATTAAGTAATTTATTTAATTTTATAATAAAATAATTAATTTAAATAAAAAAAAAAGGCCAATAAAAGAAGAAAAATAATAAGTCATAAAAATAAATACTTACATATTAAAAGATATTGTCATTTTGTAATTAGAAGAAGGTGAAAATAAATAAATAAATAAATAAATAAATAAATTTATCAAGAGTTTATATTAAAGAAATGTGAGTTATGAATAATTACTCATTTTAATTGATATGTAAAGAGTTTTTGTTGTAAATGTTCCTTCATTAATCAAATATTTAATTATAATAAATTAAGTAATTTATTTAATTATACAATAAAATAATTGATTTAAATAAGAAAAAAGGCCAATAAAATAAGAAAAATAATAAATCATATATATATATATATATATATATATATGGTGAATAGAGTTAAATATAATGACTTTTGAGTTTTCTTAAATACATAAATAATTTTTTCTTTTACTATATAATTAATAGAGTAAAATATAGTGACTTTTGAATTTCCTTTAAACACATAAATATTTAAAATAAAAAGAAAACTCAATTAATGTCCAAAAAAAGAACAAAAAAGATAAATAATTTTGGAGGCCTCTAAGGCATGCCATATAGTTGTAAATACATCTATTAGTCTAGTAACTTACAAATACATCTCAAGAAGATTTAAAATCATTCTACATTCCAAAGATATGTTGCACGCGAGGGTTGACTTAGTGGGCAATGAAGTGGATGAGAACCATGAGGTCTTAGGTGTTAGTTGATATCTGTTGTCGGTACTACGGTTATCATTAAAAAAAAAAGATATGCCAGATAAATAAAATCTTTCTTTCTTTTAATTTTATGATTGTAATTTATTTTTTATATACATGAGAAAATTTATTGTGAACAATAATAAATTGAACAAGTTACTTGCCTATTTCATTTTCCAAATGTCAGTATCAATTGGATAACGTGATAGGAATTAGGAAAGCGAAAGAGTAATAAAAGACATTAATGGAGGGATAAAAATTTCACCAGAAAAACCCTTCACATTGACATGGTAATATTAGCCATTTAAAGGCTCAGTACGAGCTGTTTATTCTGAAGTAGTGCACATTTGCTTCTTTTGGTACGCCAGAAATACTTACACGCTGCTTATTTCAAATATATCAAAGAACTTAGACGAGACTTTTTGTAAGCGTATGGGAGGCACCTGCTAGAAAATTTTGAAAGATTAAAGAGCATTGTTCTCGATAAGGGCAACCCAGTGCACTATTTTTGAAAGATAAAAGAGTGTTGTTCTTAGTAAGGGCAACCCAGTGCACTAAAGCTCCCGCTATGCACAGGGTCAGGAAAAGGACTGAACTCCACAAGGATCTATCATACGAAGCCTCACCTTACATATGTTGCCGCACTCATGTCGGATTCTTCAAAATTACACTATTTTTGAAGGATCCGACATGCATCCGCTCACAATCTTGAAGAATCCGAGCAACATACAACAACAGTACATCTCAAAGGAGCCCTCTCCTCCTCTTGTAGTTATCAACACTTAAAGTTAGTTCATGCCTTCTCCCATCGTTCTCAGGAATGCTACATCCAACGGTTACTTCTATCCTCTGCTTTCGAGCCATAAGTCCTCCTTGGGCCCCTTGAGGTCCTCCAAACATCTGAAGCATAGCCAACAATGAGCATATAATTCTCGGCCCTATTCTTCCAGTTCATCTCAGTGAGCCTGCGAGCCTTGTCATCTTGTCACTAATCACCAGAGCATGTCATCGTATGCAAAAGGACATTATTAAGAAACTAGAGATAAAAGAAAGATGAGAAAACGATTCTTAAGCAGAGAAATTAAATAGGACTTGCAAATTCAATTTTCCTTCTAGGTGACTTTAAATAGGAGATCTCAGGTAAAGAAAGATGAAAAGAATCAAATTACAAAATACCTTTTAGTTAAAAATAAAAACAAATCGTATTAATTTCCTATTTAATTGTTGTGACCTTTGAACTTCATCAGTTTACTCACAATGCCTCTTTCTATTATATGGTAATTAAAGTGATTTTGTATAAAAATAAACTCAAAAAATCTCAAAAAAATCTCAAAAAACCCACAAAAAAGATAAATGAAAATGATGGCTTTAGAAGCATGTCACGTCACCATTCCCATATTTCTCCTTTATATATAGAGAGAGAGAGAGAGATTAGATGCCTCACCTGATACCTTTGTATGTTACGATTTGCAATCTTCAGTTACTGATTTTTAGTTTTTACTGTAGAGAAAGGCAACTACTAATTAGATTAGCTTTGAAAATACTCTTTATTAGATCCACTTAACTGTTTTATTCACCATGTTTCATGTCTTGAATGTAAGAATGAGATGAAATCAGAAACGACTGATAAACTCTAATATAATTAGCATACTGTAAAAGATGTTTCCACTAAAGCGGTTAAGAGAACAAATAAAAAGTTAATGTTGTTAACGTCAAATTAGGTTAACCGGCAGAAATTACACACTTCATTTAATTAAAGGTTAAATATACTTAGTCTACTAGTACAATGATCAAAATGGTTATTAGACAATATCAGAGACAAAAATTGTTGTTGTCCCTATACTGAATGTTATTTTATTCTTTATGCAGCGGATGCACAAATAAGAAAGAAGAAAAATTACTAAGACAACAAGAGATCAAAGGTTTAAAGCTTTAAAAGAACAAATCAATTAGAGAAGATCAAGAAAAAATTAAAGAGAATTTATTGATCAAGGAATCAAGAAAGAAAAGTAATACTTTGTAGTGATCAAGGAAGTTCAAGATCACGCTAGCCTCGTCCATTATGGAATAAGAAAAGAAACTGACTCATATATAAGAAATTGACTCATATATTTAGTAAATAATTACAAAGCAGATTGAAAACTATTAAAAGAGGTCATAAAAAGCAACATAAGTAAAAATGAATGCAACCATAAAGATTTATTTATTTTTGAAAAAAAACTAATCAAATAAATCATTAGAACGATCAAACTCAGACCAATATCAACATTTTCCTCAATGGCTTATAAGGCGAAGACCAACTAAAGACATACAATCACTTATCAAGATAATTAAGATCTGTATTTTATTTATTAAAGAAAGTATTGTATTTCACTTTTGTAAATTTACTTTATGAGCAAAAGATAAAGCGGGATAAGAGAAGTTGAAGAGGCCTTGTATCAATTCATAGAAAAAAAGTTATGAAACTATCAGAGAGTGGTAGTCAGATTTACCACAAAGAAACAGGTATATGATAATTTAAAAAGCTAACAGAAATAATCCTCTTGTAATTCAAGGAGGCTGGACTAGGATTCATATTGAATCTGAATAAATCTAAGTATATCGTGCATCACTTTTAATTTACAATTTACAACTTGTTAATTACTGCTTTCCTCTTGCTGCTTAACTTAAGTCGACTGTCCAGTTAATACAATTCGTAGGAAAAAAATATGCAACTCATCATCTCTTATATTTTATTTTATAGATAAATGATATGATAATTATACTGGAATTAGTTATGATGGGATAAATTATGTTGGGATAAATTATATTTGTATTAATTATGCGGAGATTATTTATTATTGAGTATTTAATTTGTCATATATTCAAAATAGTATGCATTGTATAATTTCTAAGAATAAGTTGTTTGTTTACAAAAATATCCTCCACCTTATTTTATTTTTCTTGCAAACTTTATTTGTTCATTCTTAAGAATAAAATTTCTACCTTATTTAGCTTAAATATTTTTTTTGTGTGTATTTTTATGATTTTATCGTGCATTTTTAAAAACTGGATTAACCGCACGTTTAACGTTTGATTATTTAAAATTAAATAATTTTATATATTGCGGAGATTTTTAATGAAGTGTAAAAGTTTAAATCGCTTTTCAAAAATTCCTTACACATTAATATAATAATGTAAACATAAACATATATTATAGTGTAAGCACATATATATTTTACCATCAGAAGTTTCAAGTGGTTGATGGATCATCATTTTTACGTTTGTCATACAATGTCTCTTTCACATATATATTTTACCATCAGAAGTTTCAAGTGGTTGATCGATCATCATTTTTACGTTTGTCATACAATGTCTCTTTTCATTGCTGTCAGAGGTTAAGAGAGACACATCAATTTGAAACATATTTGTGGTACAATTAGTTTTTTTATATTTAAATTTTTATTTTATTTTGTCTATTATATAGTTATTTAATAAAGATAAAAATTTCAATCAATATTTCTAAAATTCGTGCAAATTTATTTGAATAAATTAATATAGCACTTATTTTTCTCATGCACCTCTTATCATATATTTTTTTCTTATATTATATTTTAGGAGTTTTAACTTTCCACGACTTAAAAATCCTTAATTTATCACAATACTTTTGATATAGTTTAGAAGTCAATATTATAACCTTCCCATAATATATCTAGTAAATTAGACGAATAGAAAAAATTATTACCTTTTCGTCAATTAGTGTCAAAATCTTTTCGAATAATAATTATGTTCAATAGTAAATTATTCTTTACGCATATAAATTCATGAACATTTTGGTTTATGTTAGTATATTTTTACTCCTTTCCTATCAAGATGATATTTTTCTCTTTAACGATTTACTGTGCAACTTTTTTAAACAACACTAAAATTTGATAAATTAATTAAGAAAATATCTGATTAAGTATAAAGCTCTCACTTTTAACAGCAGTAACAACTTCAAAAAATACAAAAAATATCTTCTTTTAATTATTTATTAATTATAAGTGCAATGTACGAAAAATGATTGAATCCTCATCTTCTTGTTCATGTTTCTTGTCAAGCCACTTTAATCTAAAGTACTTAACTTTCCTGTCGGGATTAGATTTTCCTGCTATACCAACATATACAACTTCTATTTTTTTAAGTTGTAATGCTAGATTTTAAATTGGACTCCATAATTGCTTTAAGTAAAACTATACTGATATAATATAGAACAAATAATGATGTGACTAATCAAAACTAAACAAATAATTACAAAGGATTTTTAGAATTGAGGCATAGTAATTGATTTGTAATCTAATGGATAAACTTCTATTGACACCACACCAACAACATAATTAGTGTTATCTCACGGAGTGTGGTTTGGAAAAAATAAAGTTTACGCAATCTTACCCTTACCTTGGAGGTAGAAAGATTGTTTCTAATAGACCACACTCATCCAAGAAGAAAAAAGATAATAAACTAAGAAGGATCTAAAAGAACAATTTCTAAGTTCAGGTGATACCGTGTTTTTCGTGGTTCCTTTGCCTTTATTAGCTAACCGTGTGAAGCAAGTTGCAATTATAGTCTCATGTATCTCTCCATTATAATGTGCATCCACAACATCACCAAATATGATGTCGGCGGATGAATCAGCCAAACTTGTGACAACCTGTGAGGTAGTATTGTCAAACAATCACTATTGTAACAGGTATTAAAACAAAATCACGAAGGAGAAAAGGTATTGCAAGAATAATATGATTACAAAAATTCTAGTCAAGTGTACTTGCTTTGCACGTGTATATCGCGCTAATTAATAATAATAAATATATTATATATTTTATTTTTTTATCTGAATTTTTAAGCATAAATACTAATGCAACACGAAAAGAAAACCAATTGAGAATAATATCAAAAGGTAATTGTTTGAGAACAGACTGCTTGAAAATTTTGACACACGAAAAAAAAGTTTTATTTCAAAAAATCATTAAAAATATAGGAGACTTATGCACCGCAATCACATGTCGCTAATTCAGCCAAAATTCAAACAAATTGGAAACCCATTAAAGTGAAGGAACCGCACATGTAGACCCCCAAAGTGAATATACATACTACAACAACATATGCAAGTGAAATCCACTTAAAAGCTTCATTTTTTAATACTTTTTTAAAGCGGTTGAGATCAATGATTATGTTCCGAACAGACTTCATGTTCTGCCCTTTTTCATCAATCCCATGATCTAAGAACAATATGACCTAGACACCTCGATAAATCAATTATCCCAAAAATATCAATTCTTTACTTATTTAGTTGTATTGCACTATATTGTAATTGGATCTTGACATTCATAGCTTTAATTTGAATTTGTTGTATGGTTCCTTACCATATGTGTTATCAACTGTGTCGGCCTTGAGACACGAGCAAAAGCTTTTGCTCATTATCAGATTTGCTTCACTTAATATTTAGTAAAGCTTAGATCCAAAAAGTCTTTTGTATCCAGCAAGCCACAACATGCTTGTTTCGTGATCAGGATTTTCAACTGAAAAAGAAACATGAGAAACTATTAATAGTGAAAAATTCATAAAAGAAACACGAGAAACTATTAATAGTGGAGAATTCATATAAATAAAGACCAAAAGAACGACCAATATGAATATAATGTAACTAAATAATATAATAAGAACATTTATCTATCACGTGTAAACTATAATTAAACATAATTAGGATATTAAAATAACACGTTTAAACATAATATTTACACAAAAGTTTCTCAAAACTCGACTAAACATTCATCTACCACCTGTAAACTACAAAATAATATGATAATCAAGATATCAGAACCATATGATCAAACCTAACTTTAACACAAACTCAAAGCACGACCAAACATTCATCTACACTTGTATTATGCAGAAAAAATATAGTAACAGAATAAAAACTACAATAAAAAATATAATAATCAAAATATTAAAACAATATGATTAAACATAACCTTTAATATTTTGAACATATCACTTTTTTATCATCCATTCCATCACTATAAAATTCACCCAATTCTATCTCTGATTATCCATCTTCTCTTTCACATAGAGGATACTCTTGACCTACGTCCATAGTTTTACTATATCCAAATAGTATAAAGAGCGTGAGAAATCATATATATCCAAATAATATAAAGAGAATGTGAAATTACATGATTTCACGGTATTCAAAAATTCATCATACATTCCTATGCATCGACCGCAAAAAAAATAAAATTTTAACCGCACATGTAATGTAGGAAAAAATGGTGAAAAGATCATTTTATTTATTATGAAGTCTTTTAATGAAAAACAAAAAATTTAAACAACTTTTGTAAAGCACTTCGTACTTTTAATATAATATAGATAATTCCTCAGGAATGAACACTACTAGAAAAAGGGGCTATTGCGACGGTTGCAAAATCGTCTTCATAGCCTCCAAAACCGTGCCAATAGATGTATAGCGACGGTTAGAGAACCATTGCTACTGAAGGCGTTACCATAGCTCAAATGCGATGGTTTTTTGCAACGGTTACAAAAATCGTTGCTACATCCCTGTCTTTAGCGGCAGTTTTGTACATTGACCATATGGGACGGTTTGAGTGGTGTTGGGACGGCTAATAACCGTTCCTATATATATACTATAGCCACGGTTATATATTTGCTTAGGCGACGATTTTTGTGGCTATTGAGATGGTTATTGGAACGGTTTTAAACCGTCCCAATAACGTATATTGCGACAGTTTATGCTATTGCGACGGTTGTAAAACCGTCCAAATAGATCCTATTGGGACAGTTTAAGCTATTGCGACGGTTTTAAAACCATCCAAATAGAGCTTACTGCGACGGTTTACTGCTATTGCGACGGTTGGAGACGGTTGGAGGACTGTTCATTAATACATATTGCGACGTTTTTATGCTATTTCGACGGTTCATTAAAAATGCCCTATTAATAAATTGCGACAAATTTTAGGCTATTGCGACGGTTGTTAAATCGTCCCTATAACCTTATTGCGAAGGTTTTTTAAGCTATTGGGACGGTTTGATTTATGTTGGAACGGCTACCTTTTGTGACTAAATTATATAAATCATCCTATAAAGCTTTTTAGGAAGACTATTTTGTAAGCTATTGTGACACTTAAACATGAACTATAGCAACGGTTAATTTTGTCCACCAATAAGAAACCAAATATTTTTTGACCATTCAAAAAAATCAAAACATATAAACATAAGTTTTAAATGTTTAAAAATAAATGATGTTAGAAACTACTCGGTTAGATTTGACCGATCCCCAATCAAAACATACATAAGTTTTTCGAATAGCGAGCTAGTGTGACATGAAGCCAATGTGCTCGATATCTAGGTCAGATCTAGTTCATCAATTTCGTTACCGCTGTCATCTTCTATGTCACGATCACCTACAACAATAAGAAAAATAAAATTAAAGTTGAGCAACAAACTACACAATAACAACAACAAAAGCTGATCTAGAAGTGTTAAAACATTCTTAATTCATCGAACCCGTGGTGTTGGAGCTCCCCCGACATATGAAGGCAAAAATGAAACAGAGAAGTTCACAAAATTACGTGTTAAACCACCGACAACACTCCATTGTTAAATCTCAATCAAAGTACTCTTTCCTACTAACACACCCTTTATCAGCTACATTTTCACATAGGTTAAGTGTTCCATTGAGTTTCAATTTTTACCTTCCTATATATATATATATATATATATACACGCGCGCACACACACTCTCCTAGTTTACACGCAGCAGCCAAGAGGATTCATGAAGGCAACTCAAATATATCTAGTTGTAGCCATTATATTAGTGACAATCACTTTCGCAACTCCTAATTAACACTCGCATGATACACTTGATTATATATATTGATTCTCCTCACAACATATATACGACAAATTTGAGCAACAGAGGAAAATTTACAGCTGAGGTGTAGATGCTATAAATTACAGAAGGATGACAAACCTTCGAAGATGAATTTGCTCTTTTGTTTCTTTTCTTCATTATATTGTACCTACGGTCTTCCTCACCTTTCTCTATCTATCAGGACACCTTTTTTCAGTTCAATGTACTGTATATCCCACAAAACCTGCTCTCTTGGCCAAATAGACTAGAGAAGAAATATATGGTAACAAAAGAGTAGGTGCACATTCTAAGGATTAGATATTCTATTACTACTTAATTCATTCCTAATTTCTGTCTTTTTCAACATCTCAACAGCCAGCCATCTTATTGTGAATTGTATACTGCATGTGTAAGAGACACAACAGGGACGAGAGGGAAGAACCTTTTCTTATCAAAGAGGACGAGCTAGAGAGTACGATCTAAGGGGATAGTGGGATAAAGTCAGTATACCCCACTGGTGCAGGAATCCTTCTCCAGTTGGAAAGGCATTCATATCCCTACTTTCCAACTCCATACAGCCTCCACAAACCCATAGAGATACTTTTGGAATAATTTATCCTCCTCCTCCTCCATATAAAGACCAATATTTTCACAAACTTAAGTATCAAGCAGAGAAGTTCACAAAATTCTACCTATGATATAGCAAGCAGCAAATACCAAACCCAAAATGAACCCGCTACAAGTAGCTATAATATCGAAAGCCAATGGATTGCTTTTGCAGCCAAGTGCAAAAGTAAAACGTTATCACATGATCAACAGATGCAGCCATCACATCAACAGGTTTAGCCATCATATCAACAGATGCAACCAATAAAAAAAGAAAAAAGGGAAGAAAAGAATAACACACAGTAGTGAACATCTCACATAATCACCAAACATAACTCGGCACACAGTTACCAACCAGAAATAACCATCCAATACAGTCCAACAATAATAAACTATGTCAACCACCAAAATAACAGGAGTATAATTCAGAATTTCAAATACTAACCTTGACTGTTTCTCCCTGTAGCTACTACTGTAGAAGTCGATTCCGATGGTGAAGGAATAGTCAATGCCGCCAGTATGTTAGGGTCAATTATTCCTGCATTCTGAAGCTGAGCAATTACATCTGCAACAACTTCTTTTCGAATGGTTCTCTTCTGCTCCTCGATATGATCCTCCATTTTTCGCATCCTTTCTTTCATTTGTTGAACAACATCATTTGTAGCATTTTCTCATCCGATTTCATGGAGAAATAAGCTTTAGCCAAATGAACTTTTCCATTATTATCATCTTCTATTGGTTGAAGCTCTTTGCGTATTCCCATCTCATGCAAGTCATACCGAGAATTTACATGATCTTTGAACTTTCCAACAATATCCAAAAAAGTACCAAGCAAACTATCACAGAAATTCTTCTCTATGTGCATCAGGTCAAGGTTGTGTGGCAATTTATTTTGCGGCCAATAAGGCAATTCAAAAAATATGGATCTTTTTTTCCAAGGACCGTCATTGTTTCAATTTCTTTTTTTTGTTCCTTTCCAAAAACATTATTCAATTCACGTACTTCTTCAAGGACTTCTTCTCTTGATAAGGGAGTAGGTACAACTTTATGCTCCTCTTTACCATTAAATAATTTTTTTATCTCTTTGATATGGATGATCAGAGGGCAAAAACGTTCGATGACCTAAGTAACACATCTTACGACTGTGTTTGAGATATTGGGAGCAAGTATTATGATTACAAGTGGGGCATGCCCATCTTTCCTTGGTGCTCCATCCAGAAAGCATTGCTAGTGCTGGAAAATCACTAACCGTCCACAATAAAGTTGCACGCATATTATATGTTTGGTTAGTTTAAACATCAAATGTTTTCACTCCCACCTTCTATAGTTCATTCAACTCTTCAATTAGCGGCTGCAAGTATATATCAATATCATTTCCAGGAGATGAGGGACCAGGAATAAGCATTGATAACATAATATACTCCGGTTTCATGCATATCCATGGTGATAAGTTGTAGTTCATTAACATAACCGGCCATGTGCTATGACAAATGCTCATTGTTCTGAATGGATTGAAACCATCACTTTAAAGACCCGATCAAACATTACGAATATCTTTTGCGAGGTCAGGATACATGGAATCAAAATATTGGCAAGCTTCCCCATCAGCAGGATGTCTTAAATTTTCATCTTTGGGTCATTCAGTAGCATGTCATCCCATAGCTACAGATGTTTCAGAACACATGAATATCCTCTGAAGCCTAGGCTTTAAAGAAAAATACCTTAAGACCTTTGCCAGAACTTTAATGTTCTTATTAGTCAATTCATCATGAACATTCTTCCATCTAGAAGACCCATACACAACGCAATTATCGAGATTTACATTGTCATTCCAGAACAACATGCAATCATTAGGGCATGCATGATTTTTTTCATAATTGAGACCCAAATCTCTTATCACCTTTCTTGCTTTGTGGAAAGACTCGGGAATCTGAGTAAATGAAAAAGCCTCTTTTATCAAGTCCAGCAAGTCTGAGAAAGCTACATTACTCAGTCCGTGAATGTATTTAAACAAGTACAACCGGATGGTGAAACTCATCTTAGAAAATCTCTTACACCCCGGATATAAATCTTATTTTCCTTTCTCCAGTAATTTTAAAAAATGCTTAACATCTTTAGATAGTCCCTGTCTTACTCATCCATGCCCTTCATTCCTCTGATCATCTTCTACATTTCTAAAAGTATCATGAAGTAGTTATCAATATCATCATGTTTGTCATCAGATAGTCCCTGGCTTACTCCCTCATTCCCTTCATGACTTGGATACAAAATATTTGTTGATGAAATTCCTTCTCCATGGAAAACCCATTGAGTGTAATTAGGAGCAAATCCATGACCAAATAAGTGATCCTCCACCACATCTAGATAATGCCAATAGTGATTAAAGCATAATCTGCAAGGGTATAATATTTTATTTCCTAGAGAAGCTCGCTCAAATGCCTTATTGAGAAAATCCTTGACTCCATTTTCATACTCATTGGCGGATCTTGAAAGATACATCCAACTTCTATCTCCAATATCCATTAAATATCCTATGTTAAGCATTTAAAATATTGAAGAAAAAAAATATGAGTAAAGTCAGTATCAACGTACAAACAGTATCATTAGGTATGTGAAATAATTTGTGTAACATATATTTAATAAAGAATAAAATAAAGATAATTTCCATTGTTTAAATAATTTTAGTCATTGTAATTTTAACTTAAAATAAGCCAGGTCAAAGAAGATCAAAGTCACTTGGATTCACAAACAACCTCCGTCAATATGTTCAATGGAGACAATGTCCTTCTGACTAATCATGCTCTACTTTCATCAAAGCATCTAGGTTCCTTTGGAACAAACAACAATAGTGAAACTACACCAGATAACCTTTCATAAATTTGGACCAAGAACCAATCAAGCCAAAGAAAATACTGGAGCAATTCAAACATGTAAACAAATATTTGAACCAAAATCATACAAACACAAAATAAACGCACACCCAAAGAATTGATACAAGCAATAGACCTACTAGACCTTCTCCACAAGAAATTTTTCAGTGATAATGTGAGGAACCTTGTTGAAAATTTAAACAGGCACTTTAGAACTAATCAATGCTAAACATTAAGCAAAGAAGTCAAGGATATGACACAAAAATGCCATTAAACAGAAAAAACGTGTGTACAACTAACCAATTCAACCATATTAAACTTCAAAAAGGGGACTAAGAACAAATTAAGCACAAAAAAACCACCAAAAATTCAAATAGAAAAAGAAATTCTTGAACCTAAACGTATCATCATACAATAAAAAAAAGCTCGGAATTGATTAAAAAAATAGTACCTTCTCGATAGGGAGACTTCCTAGTAATGTTTGCAACCTTTGTGGAAATTCGAAAAGGTTACTTGACCCTGAGCCTCTTGTCCTTAGCACCACGGATCAAATTCGCACACACTACATTTATAAGGAAAGACAAACAAGAAAAGTACAAGTCAGCTCTTCAACAAGTTTCAATACACTGGATCAAATCAACCAACAGTAAAATAGAACAAGTTTCAGCTCTCCTTTTCTATTAACTAATCAAATTAGTACCCTTTCCAGATACACATTCAAAAATATAAGCTCAACCACTACAAAAATCCTTAGATTATAGCAAAAAAAGAGCTCCTGCAATAACAATAATAATAGTTTAACATTGAAATCGAAACAAAATAGGTCTTGAATTCAGCTCTCCTTTCCAGTGGTAAAAAATAAATAGGAGAAAGTGATAAATAAATAAACTAAATAGGAGAAGGCATTTTCATTTTGAAACGCAGCTTCATTGTTTAAGGCAGTAGAGTACGAAACAAGTTATGTAGAGTCCATCTATACAAATAGTATTTAGGAAACCAAATATAGAATTTGAGTCCTTACCTAAACCGTATTTGATTCCCAATTTCACTCTCTTTAAATACCCACATTTACACCAAAACCTCAAACAAATTCCAATGCAAAATCTACTTGACAAGAAATTAAGGAGAATAGGCATTGGGAAGAAGAAGAAGAAGAAGATTGAGATTCAGAAAATCACAAAGCAAACCTCAAGAATGGTGACATTTTCACAAAACAGGTCTTGAATACAGATTAAAGAAAATAAACAACAAGATCTTGAATTCCAAGAATTAAAACCCTAAATACTTTCATCTAATTCCAAGAACACTAACCTTTGCTGACCTTGATAAAGAGGCTGTTGTACGGAAATACGAGGTTGAAAAAGAGAGAGGTTGAACAAGAGAGTTGTTGATGTACCGATTAGTAATTCAACAAAATCAAATTAAAAATACATAAAGAGGTTGAACGATTTGTCACTTGAACCGACCCAAATTCGTGAAGAATTGTAGATGAGAAGAAGAAGAAGAATTGCATGTAGATGAGAAGAAGAAGTATATTATCGATCGTGAAGAGAGGAGAACATGTATGATTTGGGGGTTTCTAATTAACCCTAAAGACAAAAGATAGAAATAATTTATTTTTTTAATAAATATAATTAAAAAAAGTGGGTATCTCAATATGTTGGAGGGAAAATTTCTGGAAAATATTATTTTTGGTCATAAAATAAACGTGGCTAAACATGGTCTTTTGCGACGGTTCTTAAAACCGTCGCTATAGACAATCTTTTTGCGACGATTATACATCTATTGCAACGGTTCTGATTATTTTTTGTGCTAATAGACTAGACATTTTTAAGAGACGATTTTAACCCTCGCTATAGGTCATTTATAGCAACGGTTCTTGAACCGTCGCTAAAGAAGCGTTCCCATAGCCCTCATTTCTAGTAGTGGAAGATGAGTAGTATAAGGTGAAGTGAATCAAAATTCTTTTTACTGAGATATTTTGCTATTTTCAAGACTTTGCTATTCTGAAGGCTTGGACCAAATCATCTGTTCGGCCTAATTGGGTTAGATTAGCTCCTTCACTACCATATCATCAGCAGGTACTAATACTACTGCATAAGATTCAAACGGCAATATAGACCACCAACCCAAATGAAATTGGACCGCTTTTATATTTATTCTAGATTTTTTAAATTTGTTTAAAGTTAAATCTAGTTGATTTAGAATGCTTAAACTAATGAAAAAAGTATTAGTTATCATTAAACTAATGAAAAAAGTATTACTTGTCATTAATTCTGATGACTTCTAATAAGAATTTTTTTTACCATAAAAATATTTAATTAATTTTCAACTCTTAAATATTATGAAAAAATTAGTAAAAAGATGATTTTGTTCAAAACAAAAACTTTTAATGAAGGGCAAAAAGTTCAAACAACATTTCTGAGACCCTTCATACTTTTAATATATTATAGATATAGATTATAGATTATAGATTATAGATTATAGATTGTAGATATAAATAAAACTTCCATCTTAAATTTGTTAAAGTAAAAGAGATTTTATTATTTTTATCACTTTATTTAAGCACATGTTATTCTTGTATTGTAAAATACTAAAGTTCACTTTATTTTAGTTAATATATAAAATTTAAATTTTTAAGTAACAAAAAACTATGTACTTAAAAATATGTAATTAAGTAGTGGAGTCAACATTTTTATAAGAGAAATTAAATTATAAATAAACATAAGCATTAGGCAAACAAATTCAACATTTAATATATTCATAAATAAAAATTATATTTATAGTGTAATTTTAAATAGAAAAATATATTATCAAAAAAATAACGGGTAGTGAAGAAAATGATATTAAAAATTATGAAAATATATATGGATGTATGTGAAAAAATGATGTATAAAAGAGGGTTTAAGGAGGGTATTTTTGTTATTTTACACATTTTATTTCGGTATAAGTTATCCCGATATTACTATATCATTTCAAGATAGGGATAACTTAGCCCAATACTAACTATTAATCCTGATATAAGTTATTTCATACTTTTGTAACTAAATAAGGGATTAAAGGGTACTAAAAAGTTATCCCGAGATTATCTTTATCCTTATCCTTCACACCATATTTAGTTGGGAAACAAGTTATCCCAAAATTATTAATCCTGGAATTAGTCATTCCACCTTCAAATAAGAATAAGAAAAACACTACAATCCCAAAATAACTAATTCCATGATGAATTATCACATGCATTTTGTCCCAACCAAACATGGAATAAATTTTCTTCTAAATTAATTTCGAAATTAGTTATTTTTATTCCTCCTACTAAACGAACCCTAAGGGGTAGCTTGGTACACCAAATAGTACAAGTATCAGGATATTTCATGGGACTACATCTCGTCCTTTATATGGAATAGTATTTTTATCATTTTAGTATAAATAGTCGAATAAAAGCGTCTCATAATTAATTGATACTATCTCTGTTCCATTTTATGTGTCATCATTTGTCTGAATACGGAGTTTAAGAAATAAGTATTAACTTTGTAAAGTTTACAAAATTGTTCCTCTTAATGTTTACTTTTTAATTGTCTTTTCTTAATAAGTGGGACCTAGTAAGGATAAAATGAGAATGATGCCATTAAATAATTGTCAAATAAGGAAATGTGATATTTTTTTGAGGACGAATCAAAAAAAAAATAACAACACATAAAATAGATAGAGGGAATATCTCATAATAAATATGAAATAAAGTTAATCTCGAACTTTATCATGGGATTTATTCTGGGATTATTTTCCTCATGTGGTATACCAAATTACCCTATTGTGTATAAAGAGTTTACCTTTCTTTTATGGATTAATATATGAAATTATTTTCAAGAGAGTGGCTGGATGGCTTCTGCTCTTATCCCCACTCCCACGCAACTCTTCTTTTTCAACTAACGCAAATCCTTTCTCATTTTTTGTTTTCCCTCTGCAGGATTTTCTTTTCTTTCTTTTTACGATTCACAATTCAATTGTGTTATTTTCAACAATCAAACTTATCTAATTTTACTTGTTACACCAAACATTCATCTTTTTTCCTTCTAGATTTTGTTGATTTGGTACAGATCAAGTAGAATTAAGCATTTTTTAAGTGAAGTGTGAATCTTTCTTGCTTCTTTTATTTTTTGTATGATTTTCCTTTTGTACTCAAATTGTAATGCCCTTAACAATTCAACTTCAGCCAACCTAATACAATAAAAAATTAAAATCAACAGCTAACCACGATAAATCGTGCAGAGTGAAACAACAAATATCTGATAAGAATTCAACAACCATAACTATAAGTAGTTCAATAATATAAGTGTAATGACTCTTCAGGTCATTTTTCATATTTACGCTTATTTTCGCCGTTTGAGTTTCTCCGTAGCTGCCCCAAGTTATTTATGACTCGCTGGGATCAACGATTCGATCATCAGGCAGTTCGTTTGATTTTTAGAACCAATCCTCTGTTTAGAAGTCTTCACTTATTTCAAATGACCATCGAGCGAAAACTTTAGTGAAATGACCTCGGGTTGAAAATATGACTTCTCCACCACGTCCGAAACATCGATTTTAGGCTAAGGAGGTC
This sequence comes from Capsicum pubescens, assembly GCA_030864215.1. Classification (NCBI taxonomy): domain Eukaryota; kingdom Viridiplantae; phylum Streptophyta; class Magnoliopsida; order Solanales; family Solanaceae; genus Capsicum; species Capsicum pubescens. The sequence goes on from CM061538.1 coordinate 233,185,687, forward strand.
CTTAGTTCAGGTCTCAAGGCTTTCAAACTTATTTTGGGCTATTGAGCGGATTTTATTAAAAATGAAACTATAGGTATGGGCCCCACTTTTTGCCGAAACGATCTTGGATGAAAGATTTGATGATTCCAATGGATTTTAAATGTGCTAACACTCATATTTCACTATTGGACCCATAAGGTAGTATGTTTATGACCCTTTTAGAATCCTATTGCCTTCTCCCTAAATTGAATTAGTTTGTAGTATGAAAATGTTATAATTCTAGGTTTGGGATGTGGTCCAAGTATTGGAATCATGGTTAGTGTGATTGACCTTAGTTGGGCTAGTCTAGTGATCTTGAAGCCGTATCTTGGGGTAAATTAACATAATTGCCCATGTAACTAGACGAATTTTCTATTTTAGGATTGGTTTTGACTTACTTGACATCTAGAAGTTAAACTAGCTACCTTAGCCTAGTTTTGGGCGTAGTTTTCGTAAATATGAAGATTGAGGATTAGAAGTTGAATCATCCGACCCACTTAAGCCAAGACTTGTGTTAGCCCTTGTGGGTTTAGTAGCGAATAGTAGGCCTAGTTGAGACTAATGAGCCTTATTTATGAGATTTACTTGGTGAATTGATAAATTGTGATGATTTTCACTGGATTATGATTAATGGACTATAGAAATGTTAATTTCCCTTAGATGTGATATTGGGCCTTTAGAGATGTTATTTCCTCTTAATTATGAGATTTGACCAATAGAGATGCACTTTTTTCTTAATTATGATATTTGGCCCATCGAGATGCATTTTCCTCTTAGTTATGATATTTGACCCATAGAGATGCATTTTCCTCTTAGTTATGATATTTGACCGATAGAGGTGATTTTCCTCTTAGTTATGATTATTGGGCTTATAGAGATGATTTTCCTCTTGGTCATGATGCTATGACCTATAGATATGAGATGTCTAATAGAGGTGATATGCTTATTGATATTATGCCTCCTAGATTTGAGATGTTTCCTATATGTAAGATAATTATAGATATGCTATGACTTATAAATATGATTTTTGATATGAGTTTCAGATATGTATATGGGCCTAAGACCGTGATTATGATCTTGTGATTATTTCAGATATATTATTAGGCCAAGGGCCGTGTTATGATGATGATTAGACATTCGAGAAGTGTTTATCATTATAAAGGATGCAATTACACTTTATGAGTATGCATATATCTGTTTGCATACACATCTCTCTGGTATGGGATGGGGGAAAATACGGTATGTTGCTTACGACTTTATTGATTAAATACTGGTGATGACATGCATAAATTTGGTACATTCATGATTATTATATCGACAACTTATGTGATTCTAGATGAAATATGATCTTATGATTGTTCTGCTTAATTAAGGGTTAAGATATGTGGTAGTTAGTTGTCTCTTAGGAGACTATAACACTTGGTGGCTAGGAATCAAATGTATTAGTTAATGAGTCTTGCTTAGTTGAAATATGATAGCTATCAATAGTTGATGCGTGACTAATGATGATGTCGGATTTAACATAGGTGAAGATTTGTGATATTGATAACTAAGTTTATAATGTCAATTAGTTGTCAAATGAGGGGTTGTGTATTAATGAGGCTAGATAATAAGTGATGTTGGTAATAAAGAGGTGTCTAGTTAATAACGTAGAATATTTTCTAAATAGTTAATTAATGAATAGTTAAACGAGGATTAGTTGATTAACGATGGTTAGTTAATGAATAATGTCAGTTAATAAAATATGGTTAGGTGATAAGTAGTTATGTGTTATATAATAATGGCTAACAAATATATGATGATTAGTTCATAATTTGGAATAATGGATAAATAGCGATTATGGTCTTGTGATGAACCTTGGCTAGATGTTAGATGTTGGCTATTTAATAAATAATGGTTAGTTGTTATCCCCTGAATAAGGATAATGTTTAAACAAATAACTAGAGGTCACGTGATGACGAGCGAACTAGTGGTTTCATTACAAATAGCGTTGATTAGCTAATAACGAGTATTTGGGAAGTAATGTCTAGATAGCTACTTTATGGTGATACAATTATCTTCATGAGTATATTAGTATGTGTTATTCCGTAATGGTTATTGTGATGATATTGATACCCAACAAGGTCGAAGGATACTATTGTGATGATATTAATACTAGGCAAGGCCGGAGGATACTATTATGATGATATTAATACCCAACAAGGCCGGAGGATACTATTGTGATGATATTGATATCCTCAAGGCCGGAGGAAACTATTATGATGATACTGATACCCGACAAGGCCAGAGGATTTGATACAAGACAAGGCCAAACGTTGATTACGATAATGATGATCATGATGATGACAGTTATAATGAGTTATGATATTGATCGTGTACCTTGCATTCATTTCTACATGTGCATCATCTATCACCAGTATGCACCTATATATATCAGGCAGTATAGGATAGTTGCATGGATATAGGTGAAAAATATGCCTTGTGTAGGTGTGTTTTGATTGAACCTTCTGAGTCTGGGGCGGTGGGGATACGCATAGAATCATCTAGGTATTTGGTTGTCCAGAGTAGCCGGTTATTCGTGTTGTTATTGATATTATTATTATCATTGTTATGGCTAGCTTATGACATATTGGTCATTGATCCGGTATCAAGAATTGAGGTATGTATTTGTCATCTTTTATCTTATGATGGTATTATTGTACATGATTATATCATGTTTAGCCATATGGATTGGAAACCTTGAGTATGATAGTATTAAATCCTGATAGTATCATGATGAGGTCTTAGAATAAGGATATGATTATCTAGATTACTTTTTGAGATGACCTCATGTTTACATGTATGTATATGTATGTATCTAGCTATATGAAGCTATGGCACTACCGTATATCCCTTTCTTCGCTTGTTCATATTTTATATTTGTTTCTTGACCTTGTATATTGCTATATATCTTTATTTCACACTTCATTCGTATATTGGCTTGGGATATACCGTATAGTATTGACGACTGACGAACGTGGATGGAATAGGATAGTTCACCTTAATACTTCCTTAGTCTTGTTATGTTAGACTCTTGGACGTGAACATGATAGTTGTCTCTTATTATTCTCATTGACTTGTTATATAAGTTCTGGACTATTGGGTGTAGTTTCCATTCTGTTTATATATTGTATATATCTGCTTTATCTTTGGAGCTCAGTTGGTAGTTGCCTACTGAGTACCATTCTTTTGGTACTCATACTACACTTCTGTAGCCTACAGATCATAGTACGGGTTATTGCCATTGATTGTGCATCGTGTGAAGCAACCATGGTTTAGAGACTTAGAGTGAACTCCTGACGTTCGGAGTATTACTCATCTCTCTCTTTATATTAGACTGGTCTCTATATTGAATGCAGAGATAATTGTATTAGTGTATTTATTTGTACCTCACTTTGAAATCTCATTATTGTAGAAGCTCTTGTAATGATACCACCAGGTTTTGGGATTTCATTATGTATTTAATTCTCTTATATATCATTTATTCCGCATTTTTTTCTATGTATAATTGGGTAGTCCGTTACTAGCCGTTTCAGACTACAGGTTGGCTTGCCTACTGGTGGGTTATAGTAGGCGCAATCATGACCTGAGAAATTGGGTCATGGCAAATTGGTATCAGAGCCTAGGTTTCATCGGTGTGTTAGTACAAGATCTAAGTGTTAGTAAAGTCCTGTGGATCGATGCAGAGACGTCCGTAACCTATCTTTGAGAGGCTACAGTGACATTCTAGGAAATTCGTTTCTTGATTCCTTATCGTGTGTCCACATTCTTATGAACCTCAAACACATTCTTTGACTCTATTTTATCCCCGAAGGACGATGCATTATTATCAATAGAAGCGGACGAGACTTCAACACGCGCTTCTAGAGTTTCAGCGCAACATCGGATTAGAGAGTCAGAGATGGATATTGAAGATCTTCAGTGGTCGCCAAAAATAATTTGGGCTAGCTTAGGCTCCAGTTGAGCTTGCGACTACTTCAGCCTTTGAGGTTAGCATTGGGAGTTCGAGTCATATTATAGATCCTTCTCAGCCATGGATGACGTTTGATTTATCGAGTAGTTCTCAGACCAGAGTTGGGTGTAATGGTGCTCATCAGGGTTCTCTACTAGTTTTGAGTACGAGATTGGATCTCTCGTGTGGTCCATGCATTTTCCCATGCCATATCATTTTTAGCCAGACTTTGGTGTATGGATGTGTTAGAGGGTTAGTATTGTCACTCCGTTTAGCATCGGAGCACTTGATAGTAGCTGAATCTTTCCTCCCTTGGGGTGTTGATTATGAGAGGACCATAGAGAGTACAAGTTTTAGGACTTATGGAAATGGAGGAAAGAGACATGCCATCAGTTTGGTGTTATTGGTATTTATTTGAGAGTAAGGATTCTTCTAGTAGACTTAAGCTTCACCTGCAGCCCATCAGCTCTAGAAATATAGTATTTTATTCTATGAGTAGTTCTTAGAGTAGTCGTGATGATCATAGTGGGCAGAGTCCTCATCATACTTGAGGAGCGTGGTACGGTTCTTTGGACAATGACGACCATTCTGGTTTATAAGGAAAAGTATCTCAAAGTATTACATGATCTTGGTTTGACTGTGTCGTGATGAGACACTGGTTCAGAGAAAGCCCCAGGTATGAGATAGATGATCATCTAGAGTTAGCATATTTTCCCTCGCCAGCCTAGAGTTCCTGAGATGGGCTAGATTGCGGAAGGATGGACATAATTCTAGAGATTTTTTCTCAACGTCAGTTTTCCAGCTATTTAAGCTCAGTTTGTTTCCCCGCCATGTTGATGCTTCAGGAATTGCTACGATTATAGGGAGATCGACTACTAATCTAGAGAGTGTCTTCGACATGGGAATTCCAGTTATTCAGATCATTCAGATCAGCCTTGTGATATTGTGGCATCTCCAGTTAGAGATAGTATGTGTAGAACCTTAGTTGATGATTCAGTTGGTCGGTCTGAGTTAGACTCATTCATATTTATTTTCCCTATGCTGGTCTGGCATGTGATTACGAAAGTCGCCACGACTAGTATGCTTTTATCTCTTATTATGTGTATTGGGGTTTTCATACCCATTGGTGATTATATGCCTAGATGAATTGATATTAATTATTATGTGCCTTGTTATTGGATTCATGATTATGTTACTACTCCGTGGTTTATTTCTTTTAGTAGTGGATGTAATAAATCTATATTGACGTTGTTCCTCTATGGGTGTGGTTTGGGTTCGCGTCCCATTTATCTTGTCACATTAGTCCTGTTGTGGGCCTTGAGTGGTATATGATATTGATGTTCATTTTGGTACTGCCTGTTCAGTATATTGATTTTGATATTGTTGTTTCTATTGCTACCACTGCATGAGGTTACTGATATTACTTGATATTATCAGTTGATTTTGTTACTTGATGTAATTGATTCTTGCTGGGTAGTTGTATAGACTAGTGTTATCTAGTTAGACTCTCATTTTCTTGAGTTATTATTTGGTGGCTTGAGTAGATATAGTCCAATTTAATGTTTTCTTTCCCCTAGCACATCGAGGTTGATTATTTCCCTCTTGGTTAGCCATGCTAGATTAATTTGGGGATATATTATGATATCAAACACAGGTTGACCTTTTTTGGCTCTATTATGATTCTAAGGTTGGCGATTTAGTTGTATCACCCATTTTTGAGCTTGGGATCCTTAGACTTGCCTTCTGGGTTGCGAAGGTTTTTGCCTTGGATATTCTTTTATATATAGCCCGTGTGTGAGATTGACCAGTTTGAGGTTCGTTCTTTGCTTGTGGCTATTTTTTGTCCAATAGCGATTTAGATATTGATGTTGAGATGTCGTGGATTCATCTCCAATATTTGTGGGGTTCATTCCCTTGTGATGGTTTACCATTGTTATTGGTGTGGAGATTAGATACTCTTTTTATTGTTGTGATATGGTGTTGTCTATTGAAGTTGGAAGGTTAGAGGCAGGTGGCGTTTTCTATGATTGCTTCATGAGTTGGCAAGTTAAAAATTATTTATCTCAATTTGTTGATTTTTTTATGGTGGTTTTTGACTTTGATCTTGGTTTTAAGATTGGTATTTTTCTTCTTTGATGATGAGATTGTGGGGTGGATTTGGGAAATCTCCATTTTAGCGTTTGTTTGGCCTAGTAAGGTTTGGTGGAGTATTTCTCCTTGATGATATGCGATGTGGCTATTCTTTGCTGAGATAGAGTGTTAGATTGATTAGTTGTCAGCTCAAGTTGCATTTTTTGAGCTTTTGCCATTTATGGTGTGGTTTTCAGCCTTGGGAAATTTTTTGAGTTTGTCTGAATATTTCATGCCCTCCAACGGATATGGAGTGGGTTATTTTTATTTCCAGCCAGTGATTAATCCTTTTTGCATGATTTCTATTTTGCGGCTATATTTCATGCCCTTCAGTTAATATATAGTTGGTTGCTTGTGTTTTCAGTCGGTGGTTACCCATGTGGTGATTTTGCTCTTCAGATATGTCTCGGCTGTGGCTTGGTATGATTTATATCGGATATGTCAGATTTGTATACTAGAGTCGGTTTGAGATAGTTGACATTGATATAAACTTATTGGCTCAGTTTTTTATTTGATGCCATGGAATGACGATTTGAAAGTATGATAGATTTGGAACATTAATGTCTGCTCGTTCTTAGTTTTGGTTTAGATATTTGAGACCGAGCAATTTAGCCCTGGTATTGAGATTTCAGCTTGATATTGTTGATCTTGCGTACAACTTTTATTTTAGACATGCCTTTGTTCAGATTTTATTTATAGGCTGGTTGAGCCTATTCGTTCTTCTCAACGTCGGTTAGATTATAGTTGATAAGTGTTAGCCCATGGGCCCCATATTGGTTATTTTAGTTTTGTCCTCGAGTTTCAATTTTCTTTGGGAATTTTGGATGATTGACACAATCGGAGTAATATACTTGAGTTGGATTCAGTATGACCTCATTCTCGATGGATGAGCCATCCTGGAGTGAAATGTTCAGTGATGAGTAGTTGCACCTTGGATTTCGAGATCTTAGTTTGATTTTTCATTCGGACTGGTTGCAGCATTGGCATGGATTGTATTCCTTAGTTATCTCTATTGTGTGCCCAGACAACGGCTTATAAGCTTATTCTCCTGTTGTCCTTATGGAATTTCAGCGGATCAACTTTAGTTCTTTGTGTTCTCTGTGATGAGACTGCGTGGGCGAGACTCAAGTGTTTTTCCTCTTGGCTTGGAGTAGATAGCATGTTCAAAATGGTAAATGGGGCACATATTTGGATTTGGATTTGGTGGCATGACTCGTGACTTGGGTTGGCTTTGACTTGGATGAGCCTTTGTTTATTTATGTGGATATAGAGACGGTATCAACGTGATATGGTTTAGATGTGTGTACATCAACCTTTTTGGTTCAGTTTGAGGCCAGTTAGCGGTTAAGTTGAGTTTTGGCTATTTAGAAGTAGAATGAGAGTGTTGGTTGAAAAGGGATACCTGTGGCAAAATCCCTCAGAAGTGTTTTCTCTCCGTTGAGGTTATCTGAGAAGTCATGTTTGGAGTATGTGGGCCTAGTACCTCATTATCCCTTCGAGCCTTTGAGATTCTTTTTATTCGTTGACTTTCGAGGACGAAAGTCCTTTTAGTAGTAGATATTGTAATGACCCTTCAGGTCATTTTTTATATCTACACTTATTTCCGCCATTTGAGCTTATCCATAGCTTCCCCAAGTCATTTATGACTCGCTCAAATCGACGATTCGGCCACCGAACAATTAGTTTGGTTTTAATCCTCTCTTTAGAAGTCTTCGCTGGTTCCAAATAGCCACCGAACAAAAACTTCAGTGAAACAACCTTGTATTGATAATCCGACTTCTCCATCGCATCTGGAACATTTATTTTAGGCTAGAGAGACCCTTGTTTCAGGTCCCAAGGCTTTCGAACTTATTTTGGGCTAGTGAACGGATTTTATTAACTACGAAACAATAGGTATGGGGCCCACTTTTCACGAAACGATCTTGGATAAAAGTTTTGATGATTCTAATGGATTTGAAATGTGGTTTATACTCAAATTTCACTATTGGATCATATTATTTGGGTTCCGAATGAATTTCGAGGGTCAAAAATAAGTTTTTGACTTTGCTTTCATGGGGATACCGCATCTCTTTGCCGAGGGGGTCTATAAATAGACCCAAGGTCGAGAATTTAGGCATTTTCCCTTCATTTTTGAGAGCCTAAAACACTAAATGAGTATGATAATTCAAAATTTATTCTTGTGGGTGTTTAGAGAGCTTGGTAAATATCTTTTATCATGATTATCATCCGGATTAAGGTAAGAATTTATCACCTTATTGGTGAATTTCATAGTTCTTGACCCAAAACCTCAATTTATCTTAGGGCTTAATTTAGCCTAAAATTTGGTTTGTTCACACCCGTTAATTGAATGTTATGATTTCTCGGTGATGCATGAGCATTGGGTTGACCTCGAAAATGCGATTTTCGTACGTGGGACCTACTTGAGATTTTTGGTGTTGTTTTTAGACCCGAAGCACAATAGTGCAATTGGGTATCGTTAGACTCATATTAATGAGTAGATTATATTTTTGATAACATGATGAAATTTTGGGGATTGTAAAGTGAAGACGAGCATAAGGTGCATGATGTGAGGTTTTGTGGTTCGGCCTTGAGGTAGGCTTCTACCTAAACTTCTTCGAAGATGATGTGTGTTATGTATGTCATGCGAATATGAATGTTAGGCTTGATTATGAATAAATAACCTAGTATTGATTATTGATGTTTGGGGAATTTAATAAGGGTTTTGGACCCGTAAGGTAGTAAGTTTATGACCCTTTTAGAATTCTATTACCTTCTCCCTAGATTGAATTAGTTTGCAGTATGGAAATATTATAATGATAGGTTTGAGATGTGGTCCAAGTGTTGGAATCATGGTTAGTGTGATTGACCTTAGCTAGCTAGTCTAGTGATCTTGAAATCGTATCTTGGGGTAGAATTGACATAATTGCCCATGTTTCTAGACGAATTTCCTATTTTAGGATTGGTTATGGCTTACTTGACATCTAGAAGTTGAACTAGATACCTTAGCCTAGTTTTTGGTGTAGTTTGCCTAAATATGGAGATTGAGGATTAGAAGTTGGATCATCTGACCCACTTAGGCCAAGTCTTATGTTAGCCCTTGTGGGCTTAGTTGCGAATAGTAGGCCTAGTTGATATTAATATTTCTTATTTATGAGATTTACTTCGTGAATTGATAAATTGTTATAATTTTCACCGAATTATGATTAATGGACTATAGAGATATTTCCCTTAGAAGTGATATTGGGCCTTTAGAGACGTTATTACCTCTTAATTAAGATATTTGACCCATAGAGATGCATTTTCCTCTTAATTATGATATTTGGCTCATAGAGATGCATTTTCCTCTTAGTTATGATATTTGACCCATAGAGATGCATTTTTCTCTTTGTTATGATATTTGGCCCATGGAGATGCATTTTTCTCTTAGTTATGATATTTGGCCCATAAAGGTGATTTTCCTCATATTTATGATTATTGGTCTTGTAGAAATGGTTTTTCTCTTGGTCACCTCTATGACCTATAGATATGAGATGTGTAATAGAGGTGATATCCTTATTGATATTATAACCCCTAGATGTGAGATGTCTCCTATATGTGAGATGATTTTAGATATGCTACGAATTATAAATATAATTATTTATATGAGTTTTGAATATGTATATGGGCCTAAGACCGTGATTATGATCTTGTGATTATTGTGGATATATTGTTGGTCCAAGGGCAATGTTATGATAATGATTGGATATCCGAGAAGTGTTTATCATTATAAAGGATGCAATTACACTTTATGAGTATGCATATATCTGTTTGTATATAAAACTCTTCGGTATGGGACGGGGGAAAATGCAGTATGTTGCCTACAAACTTTATTGATTGAATATTGGTGATTACATGCATAGATTTTTACATTTATGATTATTACATCGGCAACTTATGTGATTCTAGATGAAATATGTGGTAATTAGTTGTCTCTTAGGAGACTATAACACTTGGTGGCTAGGAATTAAATGTATTAGTTAATGAGTCTTGCTTAGTTGAAATATAGTAGCTATCGATGGTTGATGCGTGGCTAATAATGATTTTGGATTTAGCATAGGTGAAGATTTGTAATATTGATGACTAAGTTTATAATGTCGATTAGTTGTCAAATGAGGGATTGTGTATTAATGAGGCTCGATAATAAGTGATGTTGGTAATAAAGAAGTGTCTAGTTAATAACATAGAATATTTGCTAAATGGTTGATTAATAAATATTTAAATGAGGATTAGTTGGTTAAGATGGTTAGTTAATGAATGATGTCAGTTAATAAAAGATGATTAGGAGAGAAGTGGTTATGTGTTGTCTAATAATGGTTAACGGATATATGATGATTAGTTCATAATTTGAAATAATGGATAAATGACGATTATGGTCTAGCGATGAACCTTGGCTAGATGTTAGATATTTCCTATTTAATAAATAATGGTTAGTTGTATCCCTTAAATAAGGATAATATTTAGACAAATGACTAGAGGTCACGTGATGACGAGCAAACTAGTGGTTTCATTCCAAATAGTGTTGATTAGCTAATAACAAGTAGTTGGAAAGTAATGTCTAGATAGATACTTTATGGTGATACAATTATGTTTATGAGTATATTAGTATGTGTTATTTCGTAATGGTTATTGTGATGATATTGATACCCTGTAAGGCTGGAGGATACTATTGTGATGATATTATACCTGGCAAGGTCGGAGGATACTATTGTGATGATATTGATACCCGGCAAGGCCGGAGGATACTATTGTGATGATATTGATACCCGACAAGGCCGGAGGATGCTATTATGATGATATTAATGCCCGACAAGGTCGGAGAATATTATGATGATACATTAATACCCGAAAAGGTCGGAGGTTGATTACGATAATAATGGTCATGATAATGACAATTATGATGTGTTGTGATATTGATTGTGCACCTTGCATTCATTCCTGCATGTGCATCGTCTATCACCAGTATGAACCTATATCTATCAGCTGGTATGGGACAGTCGCATGGCTATGGGTGAAGAATATGCCTTATGTTGTTATGTGTTGATTGAACCTTCCAAGTCTCGAGCGGTGGGGGTACGCATAGGCTCAGCTAGGTAGTTGGTTATCCGGAGTAGTCGGTTATTCACGTTGTTATTGATATAGTTATTATCATTGTTATGATTATTATTATGGATAGTTTATGACAAATTGATCATTGATCCGGTATCGAGAATTGAGGTATGTCTTTGGCATCTTCTACTTATGATGGTATTATTGTACACAATCATATCATGTTTAGCCATATAGATTGAAAACCCTGAGTATGATAGTATTAAATCCTGATAGTATCATGATGAGGTCTTAGAATGAGGATATGATGATCTAGACTACTTTTTGAGATGACCTCATATTTACGTGTATGCATATGTATGTATCTAGATATATGAAGCTCTGACACTACCGTATATCCCTTTCTTCGCTTGTTCATATTGAATATTCATTTCTTGACTTTGTATATTGCTATATATCATTTTTCACTCTTCATTCGTATATTGGCCTGGAATATACGGTATAGTATTGACGTCTGACGAATGTGGCTGGAATAGGATAGTTCACCTTGATACTTCCTTAGTCTTGTTATGTTAAACTCTTGGACGTAAATAGGATAGTTGTCCCTTATTATTCTCATTGACTTATTATATAAGTTCTGGACTATTGGGTGTAGTTTCCATTCTGTTTATACATTGTATATATCTTCTTTATCTTTGGAGCTCGATTGGCAGTTGCCTACTGAGTAGCCTTCATTTGGTACTCATACTACACTTCTACAGCCTGCAGATTATAGTACGAGTTATCGCCGTTGATTGTGCATCGTGCGGAGCAGCTATGGTTCAGAGACTTAGAGTGAACTCCTGATGTTCAGAATATTACTCATCTCTCTCTTTATATTAGACTAGTCTCTATATTTAATGCAAAGATAAGTTGTATCAGTGTATTCATTTGTACTTCACTTTGAAATCTTATTATTGTAGAAACTCTTGTATTGATACCACCAGGTTTTGAGATTTCATTATGTATTTGATTTTCGTATCTCATCTACTCTACATTCATTTCTATATATAATTGGGTAGTCCGTTACTAGCCGTTCCGAACTACAGGTTGGCTTGCCTACTGGTGGGTTATAGTAGGCGCCATCATGACCTGAGAAATTGAGTCATGACAATAAGCTATTCAACAAAACTGAAATAGAAATATCCAAATCTAAACTAGTTTGCAAGTGCATCCGTTTGAGTTGAATATTCCATCATAACTTAGATTAGAGCAAGTCAATCAGTTCGTAAACTTCCATAGTTGGATAATAAGAATTTGAGATAAAAAAGAGAAGATAAGAATTTGGGGAAGAGAGAGCAATCAATTGAGAAAGAGAGAGAGAAGCACAAAACCAATATAACCATTTTCTCACCCGGTCCCGCCGTCATTTCATTTGATGTACTTGTATGAGGTTGACTAGATGCCTTCCTCGTGATTATATTAAGTCAGGGTAGTTATACATACAATACATATTTGTTTATAAAATATCAATACATATTTATACAGACTCTCTCTCTATATATAAAATCAAAACTAAAATAAGATAAAATGACAAGTGTCAAGATATTAAAATAGACACATATGACGTACAGGGGCGGAGCTACATGGATGAACCCCTTTGATAAAAAATTATATTATATATGCATGGTTAAAAATATTATTTATGTATATATAGTAGATGTCAAACTTCCTTCGATTAGTTTGTATATTCACTTGTGAACCCCGTTGGTGTTAATCCTGATTCTGCCACTGATGACATGACAATTTTTAAGACAATACTTAATTGTGTTGTAATAAAAATTTTGAATTAAAGAACATTAAATATTTGAATTTAAAAAAAGTAATAACACTAGAAGAGAAAAAAAGATATTTTCATTAACTTAAACCTAAAATCTATAATTAAAAAGTCCTAAATAAACTCTAAATATTAGTTAATGACCTAAAAAAACTTTCTGCTTAAAAAAAATGTGTAAATATAGTAACTTTAAAAAAAGAAACATGGGTCATTAACTTTCAGCAAGTTTCAAGCAACTTTTTAACCCAAATAGTCCTTAACTAAAAAAATATTTTAACCAGATAATAATTTTAAATTTATACTGATTATAACTATCTCCATAATTTTAGAGTTTTAATTTTATCTCAACTCTTATGGATTCTAAATTTGTAAAACAATAACAAAATTTTAGGCAAAAAAAAATAAATACTTAGATTAAAAAATAAATTATTTGAATTGTTTGAAAAAGTAAAAATCTATGTTTAAAACAAGAATTACTATCCTATTTTATATTTACATTTTTTATTTTTATATCTTTAAAAAAGAAAAAAAATTAGATAAAGATAAGAAGAGTGTACTAATACACGTTCTTTACCTCCACATATACACGATTTTACACCCCCAAAAAAAAACCCGATTCCTTATTTGTAGCAATTAGATATTGTAATAAAAATTTTGAATTAAAATATTAAATATATTTAAATATTTAAATTTAAAAATATAAAATTTGTGAATAAGAAAATTATCATTAGCTTGATACTAGAAACCTTACATTGAAGTTTTCTAAATGAACTCTACCTATTCATAACTTATCCCTTTTAATAATAATAATAATAATAATAATAATAATAATAATAATAATAATAATAATAATAATAATAATAATAATAGTAATAATAATAATAATAGTAATAATAATAATAATTATTATTATTATTATCTCATTAATTTTAAATATTTATTTTAATTCAAATATATTATTTATCAAATATATATATACATTATATTTGAAAAAGATAAGCATAAGAAAGAATAACAAACTACTCTTCTTTGGACAAATTAATATGACATTTGAATTTGAATTTTAATGAAATTTGAATTGGAATGGAGTTTTGGCCTTTTACCATCTCGTATATATACTCCTATATCATTAGCTTTATTGGTGATTTATTTACCGTTTTCTTTATAATTTTTATTTTTTGAAAGCTATTTTTGATTTAATATTTTTCTTTGCAGGATATGATATTTTCATCTTCATCTTTCTCTATTAGCATTGATGAAGAAGAACAACAATCGGTGGTTGTTAATGTTATCTCTATCTACTTCTCGCGTCTCTTCCTCTCTCAGTACAATGGTAACACCCTTCAAGGAGAAAAGGGAAAAAAGAATCCAGTAATGATTAAAACGATAATTTCGATAAGTAAAAGATTCATCAATAAATTAGTTTCAATTATTTAATTTATCAAAAGTTTTTTTTTTAGAGTTATTTTTACTTTTTACTAATCATTTTGTTGCTATTGTTGATTTGCAGAAGAAATAAAAAAAAAATGAAAAGAAGAGAAAAATAGATAAGTACGAAAGTAGGAATTTTATTTGTATAATTGACAGGTTTAAGTTTTTCAAATATGTGTTTGATATTATTGTTCTTCTTTTTAATGTTGCTTTATTTCATTTTTTTCCATGTTTAATATCGTAATCATATATTCACCTTTTCAGAAGACTTCTAAATAGATTTACAATTACTTTATTCTATTTATTATTTTCAGTTTTGCTTGCAAATTTATATATATAATCTTTTATTTTATTTTGTGATTTTGGGCGTCCACTAGTTTTATAGTATAAAGAAAGAAATCAAAGAATATGAATATAAATCACTGCCTAAAAGTATATTTTTAAATAGTAAGTTAGAGTATAATTAAACACGATGTCAATATTACATAGCAATTTTTTTTTTTTGGTATAGAATCAACTTTTTAATTTTATATTTTCCTTTAAATTCGATTTCAAGAAAATTTTGTGCATTATTTAATTCTATGGACAAAGTTAACAATCCTTTGAAATTTGAATGAAAAACTTAGGTTTGAGATATGAGATAAAAATCTATTCTTGCAGGTGAAAATATTTAACTTGAATTCTAAACCATAAGCACTTCTGACAAATTTAATTATATTAGAGTCTTCTTAAATCTAGATTTCATTTTATTATTTCTGTTGTGCATAAAAAAGAATTTCAATTTTAATTTCAAATTATACAAAACTTATTAATTATAAAACTGTAATACATAAATACTAAATGAGTATCTCATTTTTTATTTTTAGTAATACAAAATTATTATTTAAGTAAATAGCCATATGTTTATTATATTTTGTAGTAATAACTAAGACGAAGTAATAATTTAGAACTAAAAAGAAATTATAGGCAATGAAATAAAAGTTTAGAATTAATTTAAATTTCAGGAATTAGATAAATACATACATACTTATTTTTATTGTATTGAAAAGTAATTAGATAACAAGTTAGAAATTATAATGTAAGAGCATTTAGGGACATGACTTTCTTTTAGATGAGAAAGTGTTGTTTTAATTATAACGATTAAAATCTTAAATTTTGTATATCACGTAATTAAATTCACGATAAACAAAGAATTAAATGAACATTAATATATAAAAATATATATAACTTAAATTTAAATATATTATTTTATATTTAAAATATAAGAGAAGAAAATTTAATTGCTTACAAAGTGTAACATAAAAAGAAATTTGTTTAAAGTGATATTATTAGATTAAAATAATTAAAAGTTCAACTAAAAAAGTACAAATAAAGTGTCTGGGTGGGTGGGTGGGGGGGTTGGGGGGAGAGGGACGCGGGGGAGGTGGGGTAGTGAGGGAGAAGGATTTCTAATTAACTTTGAGAATATAATTAACTAATTATAAAATAAATATATTACTATCCATAAATTACAAATTAAAGTGATGTGAACTATAAAATTTAAGCTCAACAACAAAAATATATAATTAAACAAAATAAATGTATTTATTTTATATTATTAATAAGAAGAGCAAATGATAATTTAATTACGTTAGTTGATATATTAATAAAAGTCAATATTAACAATTTAATATTTTTTGCTGGTGAACAGTATAATAAAAAAATATGAAGCATAAATATCTTTGTTTATATAGATTTGATGATCAGATTCTCCGAAAGGAGGGGGGGGGGGGGGGGTTGTACACTATTAATAAGAGGAGCAACTGATTATATCAGTTGCTAATTTAGTAAAAGTCAATATTAATGATCTAATATTTTAGATAATGAATAATGTATAGTAAAGAAAAGCGTGAAGTATAATTTTTTTTTTGATAATTATATGATTCGTTATTTTTGTTTATATAGATTTGATTATGAAATTGTTGAGTTACCCGGGGGAGGGGGGCGGGGATACATAATTCAACTAAATTAACGATTTATTATACTTTTCAGCATTATTTATTAAAAATTATATTTAGTATTTCATAATTAATTTAAAATTTTTGGATTTAATCCAATAAAAATGACCAATTTTATTAGTTTAAATGAATAATATATTATTTTTAATGACTCATTTTAATCAGACAATCGGCGCATCACGTGGATACCTATATTAGTTTATATAGTACTAATGCATTACATAATTATTTATATAACATCGATACATCACATAACTATTTAATTTATATAATACTGATAAACGTTATAAATATATATATACAATATTGATACATTATATAAACACTCCATAACTATTTATACATATACACTCCATAACCATTATACAATTATGTAGTATATATGATGTATCGATATTGTGTATATGTGTGTGTGTGTTCATACACCATTTACACAATATCGAGACATCATATATACACTATATAACTATTTATACAATATTGTACATTATATATGCATTAAATATACAATGTTTTTGAGAAGTTGTATATGATTTTCTCTAGGTGATTAACAAATATTAGTCACAAAAAAGGGGTCATTTAACCACGATTTTTCTATAATTTAGACACAATCTACGCATGGCTAATATGCAAACTTTTTTTTTTTTTTTTACTTTTAGCTATTTTTTTTATAAATAAAAATATGACTATATTTGTTGTAAACTAATTACTTTATTTTATATATTTGAAATTATCCTATGATCATCTTGAGTGGACTTCAGCTATTGGATTGCATTGTTAAGCACGCTGGGCACATGCCATACTCGGGTCATTTGCACATCTTCCCTATTTTGTGCTAGTATTTAATTATTGTCCCGCAAAATAGATAACTTTTTTCACTGGGCATAAATTTATATTTTCAAATTACAATATTTCAAATAAGGTATTCTCCACTAGGTATAATTCAATTTCTAAGAACAAAAATTAGAGATGAATCCATTTAATGACCCTTGAGAATGTTTTCTCGATTATCATGCGTTTCAACATTTTGTGTCTTTCTAAAGAGACCATAGGTCATTTATGACTTGCCAAAATCGTCAATTCAATTTTTGGACAGTTTAATTGAATTTTATGCTCATTTCTCTACTTTGGAGCTTTTGAAGTTGAGAAATCAGTCTTGGAACAAAATTCTTAGTAAACAGCCTTGGATGAGAATTTCAACAACGTCGTTAGCTCCGGAATATTGATCTTAGGCTAGAGGAACCATTGGTCTAGGTCCTAAGGTTTTCATACTCGTTTTGGGCTATTGACTGGAAGTAGGTTAAAATAAAACTATGGGTGTGGGACCCATATTTTTGTCAAAATGACATCAAATGAAAATCTTAATGATTCCGTAGATTTCAAAATATCGAATATGATATGGTAGTATACTTCATTTAAACACACAGGGGTTTCGAATAAATCTCGATCCCTCGATCTAAGCTGTTGGAACTTACGAAATTACTGGATCACAACATCTGATGCAGGAAAATCTTGGCCTTCACGTTCACGAGAAGCAAGATTATTGGCCTTCGTGTTCGTGAGCCAACTGTTGCATTTGCGAAGGGTAAGCCAGCCTAGCCAGCTCAACTTTTTTCTTGCATTCGTGGTAGACCAGATACAATTTTGAAGGCTTAAGTCGGTCTAAGTCCACATTTGCGACAAGGGTCCCGTATTCGTAAAGGACCATTGACATCCTTATATATATTGTTGTCTCCTCCATTTTTCCTCCATTTTCTCAACCCTAACTCTCCATTAGTGGATCATCGAGCAAGGAAAATCACGGGAGATCGTCCATGATG
The DNA here is from genome assembly GCA_030864215.1 of Capsicum pubescens. Lineage (NCBI taxonomy): Eukaryota > Viridiplantae > Streptophyta > Magnoliopsida > Solanales > Solanaceae > Capsicum > Capsicum pubescens. The sequence goes on from CM061538.1 coordinate 233,203,975, forward strand.
CCAAGGTAAGTTAATTTATCACCTTTTGACCATTTTATATTATTTTTCTCTATCTAAATCCATCCTTTTCATCGTTAATTCATAGAAATTATTTCTTGAAATTCCTTAACGAGTGGGATGATTTGAGCCCAGATTTGTCCTCCATTTGTGCTCAACTTTTGAGTACACATTCTTTGTCCTTCGAGGGACCTTGTGACAGAATCAATTTTGAAATTTTATTTGCGGACCCTATGAGCCTATTTTTTACCCGATTTTAGGTCCGAAGTTTTATATTGTAATATGAATATCGTTTTACTTATATTAACGTCTAGATGATGTTTTTAATAGTAAGAAATTATTTTGGAATCATGGAGCAAGGACGAGTAATTTGTGAATGGTTCAAGACTGCGGTTCGACATCAAGGTAGGCTTCGGTCTACTTATCTCTAGAGATTGTGTATTGTATATTTTTATTATAGGTAGAGATTATAAGTTATGTTTACACCTAGATATATCATGACTTGACCTAATTAGGGGATTTAAAATAAAAATGTAACCCAAACCTTAACCTAGAATACTTGTTAAGGCTATAGGATCCTATTACACATGATTATAGACTTAATTAACCATAGATTTGCATACGGAATCCTTTAGTAAAAGACTTATCATATTACTTAGTATTTTAGGCGATATTCCCTGATTAGATCCTTCTACTAGCTTTATGCCCTTGTTTACCCCAGTTTCCTGATTAATGACATTAATATCTTGTTGAGATATACATTTTTGGGCTCAAAGACGTGGTTAAGATACCAGTTGGATACCAGTTAGTTCTCTATGCTTGATTTGAGTTGTGACTTAGCTTCTTAGACACTCACAGTACTATTATCTGGATATGGTGATCACATGCGTACGTTTAGGCGCATTTACACTAATTAGTGGCACGATTCCCACTGAAACCTTGATTTTACTACTGTTTTTCAAAAAGGGATTTATTCTCACTTTTCAAATTTAAAACTGATTTTTTAAACGGGAGTCGTGCACCTTTATTAACGACTTATGAGATTTTAAAATAAACATATTAACTTAGACCGAGGATATTTTCGGTTCATTTTTTATCCACTACTTACTCATTTCGATCGAGGAAGATTACAGTCCTTTCCATATTACTATACTATTTTAGTCGCAAATTTGATCTTGAACAAAGAATTTACAGACATTTACTCATTCAGTTTTGGTTCAAGTCTGGAATTTCTTATAATACTAGATTTATATATATATATATATATAATATATATATATATATATATATATATACACCTGATACTGGATGGAGTATATTTATGATGATGGGTATTGAAAGGCTTAGTTAGAGACCAGGCAAGGACATCTCGAGTCTCTTATAGGCCCTTTTGTCTGATGAGTCACGATACTGGAGAAGGATGGTCGTTATAGGTCTTACCTTACGAGCTACTGAGCTAAAAAAAGTGTATATACTTGGTGCGTTATGACACTAGGTTGGTGGTACTGGATTTTCCTTGCATTTATTTATCTATGCATTGCCTACCACTAGTATAATTATTTGGCGCCTGTATCTATTGGTCTTATGGGGGCTGCATAAGTGCAGATTATATTTGTTGTTTACTGAGTGATTGATTATACCTTCCGAGTTTGGGGGGGGGGTTTAGGTTATTGCTAATCCGTACTAGCAAGTTGCATTATTATTTGATTATTATTGTATAGTTTGTGGTTGGATGGTTATGGACTGGTATCAGAGGTTGTTAGTACATTTCTAATTCCTTTTCTCCTTATTATGATGCGATTTAGTATAGTTGGATTATCTCATGATTATGTCATACCTGGTTAGAGGCCCTAATTATACTAGAGTTAGTTCTATTCCTAACATCATAATTCTTATGAGATTTAGGCTGTTAGCCAGTTCCCTATGGTTTGCACGTTTTAGCTAAAACTTATAATATATGATTTGTTTCTTTCGTATTATTTTTATAAATACTCTTTCTTCATATCATTCCTACATATCTCTTGCGTATCTCTTCCTTCGTACTTCTATTGTACATTGTGTATTCCTTCCTTTACTATACTATTGTATGTTGACTGACTACTAATGGAACTTTTTTTTACACTTAGTTATTGGTAGTACCTGATAATTTAAATTTATTTTTTATTAGCATTAGTATGTTTCGTTGCCTGAATAGTTGCATGTAGTTTATTTTCCTTCTTTACATGTTACTTATACTTGCATTATTTTTGAAGCTCGGTCAGTCGATGCCTACTGAGTATCATGTGTTTGGTACTCAAACTACACTTCTACATCCTACAGATTATAGTACGAGTTCTCTCCGTTGATGTATGCATTGTACAGAGCATCCATAGATTGGAGATTTGGGGTGAGCTCCTGGCATTTGGAGTTATTCCTACTCTTTCTGTTATTGTTTGATTGATCTTTATTTTAAAGTTCATAAATAGTTCTCTATGTGTGTATATATATATATATATATATATATATATATATCTGTGTGTATATATATATATATATATATGTATATATGTATGTATTATTCTTACTTTGTACTCATTTTGTATTAGATGCTCATGTACAAAATTTACTAGGTTTTGGGGAGGCAATTACTTCTCCCCTTCTTCTTTCTCTTTTATTTAGTTTTACTTCTGCTTTTCTTATTAGTCTGTTACTAGCTATTTCAGATTATGAGTTAGCTTACCTACTGGTGGGTTATGACAGGTGTCATCATGACCAAAGAAATTGAGTTATGACAATCTATTTGAAGGACAAACCATGCAATTAAATGACCAAACTCTCTCGAAAGTAGTATTTCAATGTTAATGGGCCTGAAATTGTCCACTCCTTTTGGAAGCCCAACATAACATGGGCTTTGTTGAGAGAACCACATATTATACTATCTTTATCATTTTAAGAATAAAATAAAAACTAAAATATGATGATTTTATGTGATCTGTTAATCAGTACTGCTAGTACTTTATAAAAAAACACAAAAATATTAAATTTGAAAAAAATCTCAAATTGATGGTTTAGACTATGAACAAGGTCAAAACCTATGGGTTTTAGTTTCCAATGCATAGAATTGGAGAATAAGTTATTGATTTTTTCTTGTTTATTTTTTTTAGACCGAGAACGATCCAGAGTTGCAAGAAAGGTGCAAAACTTTAGCGGAATAAAGCATTTCAAGATTGTGTTTAAGGTGAGTTATCATTTGAATTGTAGTTACTGACTTGATTTGGATTTCGTGTCTATTCATAATTTAAATGTTTGTAAATTGGCCTTCGGGAATACTTGTGATTTTGAAATTGATGGATATAGTTGTATAGACAAAGTGTGTACTTACATATTTAGTGCATTGAATCATATCCTGGTTGATATTTTGTTGACATTCATACATTATGATATTTAGAGGATTGGGTACCACGTCAGTATATATTACTTATATTCGAAGGGTTGAGTACCGCACCAATATGGTATGTAGATAAATTTGGTCACCTACAGGCCATGACTATTAAGTAGATAAGTCACTTTAGTATGTATGTGCAAATTAATATGAGGTGATGGTTTGATGCATTATTGCATATTCATAGTCATTTGATTGCTCATTTGCATTGCATAATATGTTGTATTAAAATCAAAGTGGGTTAAGTCTAATCTTGTGAGACAAATTGGAAAAAATTAATTGTTGTACTTACATTTGCGGTATTTAGAGGAATCATAAACTCTCCCTTATTGTTGAACTTATGTGCATTAAAGGTTGTTCTAATGAGGTATTGGTTGACTAAGTGGTTATCTGTGGAGTCTTATTATTGTTTAAAATTAGTTGTTATGTGTTTACTTCTAATTTACTTGTATTTGATTTATTTTTAAGTATGTTCTGAGTTAAGTCAATTGATGATGCCTACCAGTACATAGTGGTTGTATTGATACTACCTATACTCTTATTTCTTGTGTGTAGGCTATATTTCGACTATTGAGATGAAACTCGAATATGACATTGACTATCAACTTTTCAATCTAAGGGTGTGCATCTATCTTCAAGAAGTCATTGGATCATCCCATTTGATCAAGTCAATTCTTTTGGACAGTGATATATTATTTTGTTTTATTTTTAGATATTATCTTAGACTTTAATTTTGGTTCAAATGTTCTTGTAAGGTGACTTGTGATTCTTGGAAATTATAATAGTTAGGTTGAATTAATTTCACGTTTTATTTAATAGTTCTTGAGATATTTATGATTATCATTGTTATGGAACATTCTATCTTAAAATTAGTTAAGTATGCACTTTAAGGTTTGCATTAGATGATTCTCCTACTGAAGGATTAGTATGGGTCCCACTCACGACCAATTGGATTATGACAAAGATGATATTAGAGCCCTAAGTTCATCGATCTCATGTACAAGAACAAGTCTAGTAGATTCTTATGGAACAGTATAGAGGCATTTATACTTTTCCTCAAAAGACTACAAGACTTTAGGAAATCCCACTCTCCTTCTTTCTTTTGTGCTAGTACTTGATTCTAATTAATATCTAGCGATAAAAAGTGGTATCTGCCTTTTTTTTGTCTTGTCTTTTAAATAGTTAAAACGCGCATCGAGAGAGCAGTAGTAGTACTTAAACTGTCCATTGAGGCTGGAATTTGTGACAGAGGCAGAATGAGAGAAAGAGGGATAGAAAAAAGGTTGTAGAGCAGTTCCTGCTAGGGGTGGAGCCCAGACCGCTATAGGTCTGGCAAGATAGATTAGTCTTCTCCCCATATGAGGACATTCCAAATATAGTTTAGAATGAGAAAGTGGTACTCGGGGATGGAGAGGTACTGGTTCAGGTAGATGTTGTGCTAGTTTTGGAAGGTGCAACACAAGTTTCAATGTTTTCTAAGATTATTCAATAGGTTCTTGGGTTTTGAGTGGCTTAATCAATAAAATTGCTACACCAGTGGTTCCAATTATTCAGCATCCATGGTTGCAGCATACCGCTGGCGTGGAACCCGAGATGGAAGAGGGTTGGAGACTGGTGCTTCTCCACAACATGTTTTAGGTCCAGTGATGACCAGAGGCGAGCATGACTTATTCTATAAGTTTCTTAAGATGAAGTCTCCTAAATTTCATAGTACTAAGTCAGAATATTCTTAAAAATTCATTATTGATTATCAAGAAAGTTTTCACAAGTTGGTAGTGGTAGAAAGGTATGGTGTGGAATTTGTTTCTTTTTCAGTTGCATAGGGATGCCAAGATATGGTGGAGGAAATTCATTGAGTATAAATCAATAGGTTTGCCTCCACTAACTTGAACTCAATTTTATTTTGTCTTCTTGGACAAATATGTGCCACGTACTCTAAGGTACATGAAAAAGGATGAGTTCATTAGACTCAATATGGGAATTATGTTGGTTGCAACCTATGAGTCTAAATTTCATGCCTTGTTCAGATATCCTTTACAGTTATTGACTATTGAGGAGGTGAGGATCTGCAAGTTTATGGAAGGGCTGAATATCGATGATCAAGTTTCTATACTTCAAATGACATCTTTAGGTAAGACCTTCCAGGAGATGGTTAAGTTTGTGAAAAAGGTAGAGGTTGTGAGGTAAGATGGTTAGGCCAAGATGAAGGAGAAGAAGGCTTGTAGAATGGGTAATTATATAGTGATTCTTATTATCTGGGTCAGAGCTTGTAGAGTTACCCTAGCTGACTTATTTAGTCTATGATGCTAGGATTTGTTAATGGTCTGTGAGGGACCAGCCAACCATTTTATAATTTGGGGATTATGTTCCTTCTTCATTATCAGCTCAGTGACTCACCCTAGACCTTAAAGGTTATAGACAGTAGGGTCGGTTACATTCGGTGATTTTATCCTAGTGAGAGGCAATCTATTTAGTTAGGCCAACAACAGTGTTTCGAGCCTTGGTTCCAGTACGTAAAAGGGTAGAAGTAATGGTAAGGGTTGCCCATAGGGTAGGCATGGTGGTTACCAAATAGGAAGATGCGACAACTAGACCAACCAGGGTGAGGCGCCTACTAATCGAGGTGGTGTACAGGCTGGCAGGGACAATGCCCAAGTGACTGATAAGGCCTACTTCTATGGTTTTATAGGTATGCCCAAGGTTACTAGTCTTGTTTGTGATTGCATAACTATTATTTTATTTGATTCTTATTCCACAATCTTTTTTATTTCTGTTAAATCTACTTTGTGTCTGGATATGGTTTGTAAAGTTCTTGATACTGCTCATATGTATGTATTTACTCTAGTAGGGGTTTTCTTAGTTATTGATTAGATTTATCGTTCCTGTTTTATATTGTTTATGAGTTATCAAACTAGGGTTGATCTGATAGACATGGTGGATTTTGATATCATTTTGGATATGAGTAGGTTTTTTGCATATAATGCAATTCTTGATTGTCATAATAAAACAATCACTATGGCTATTGTTGACACCTAATTTTTGCCCTCCACGACGGAGTTTAATTCCGAGTTTCTTTGATTTTAAATAAAATTAAAACATTTGTTTTATCCAAATAATTTTTTTAAAATATTTATCAAGGTAATTTTATCATTGTAAGTTGAAATTATATATTCTCGTATTTGTATATACAAGATCACATAATTTTGTCACTTGAATAATTATTTTGTTGAAATTTAATTTTAATCAAGAGTTATCTCAAAAATTAATTCAAATGTGTAAAGTATTGATTTAAGCATAATTTGTTCTAAAAAATAATTTATTTGGAAAAATATTTATTTGATTTTGTTAAATCAAGAAGCTCCAGATTAAACTGGTTGATAATTTGTATCAAATTTTATTTTAATTTTAGCTAATTTATTGAATTTGATCATAATTGAAATCACTTTGGCCATAATTGCAATACAATTGGATTATTGATTTTCAATATGATTTAAATTTAAATAAAATTGACTGAGCTATAATTTAAGGCTATTTATTAAACAACCTAGTCTTAAACCCCTAACCTATTAATTTAATATCATGACCCGACCCGAGGCCCTGGTCGCGATGGACATCCCGAACCACGAAGGCCCGAGAGACCCCTTAGCATGCTATAATAACATAATTCATACGACATAAAGAGTGAAAGATAAATTGAAACATGGAAAAACTCACAATCAAATTTAAATACATCAAAACATCAATCCATGCATACCCAAATCTAGTCTAAACCAGTCTACTCTATCTAAGCCAGGACAAGGCCCCTGGTCGGACCAAGAATCTGAATGAAAATATCTTATGGATAAAGCGCCTTCCAAAGTAAGAGAGGCTCACCAACTCTGAATTTCTGAATGTAATCTACTACTGAGATGGACTACGTGATTGTGCCTCAGAACCTACATTATGAGATAATGTAGCCGCCACGAGGACGGCTAATACTTGGAACGTATTGGTAGACAGAACAATTTAAAAAAATATATATATACATTTCATATAAAAAATCAAGAGCTTATGAATTTTTTTTAACATATTAGAGGTCAAAACACATGGGCATAATTAATGAGCTTCAAAATATTCTTGCAAAAATATTGACTTAACTCTTTACTTTAGTTTTGAGCTAGATGGTACACCCTACAAATATGATACCCTCGAGCTATATGAGTCCTCCATTAACTCGTCGATCAAGCCCTCAATCTGAGTTTGCCGCAAGGATTGGAGTGTCATAAAAAAGTATGTTTCCTTTTCGACATACCATGTTATCCCATTTGCCGAATAACATACCATAAAACCCGCATCAACAAAACACAATTTCCAGTAATGAGTTATCTGAACTCGTGACTTCTTCGAGTAACTTTTTAGCTCTCTTTAAGCCCAGTTTTAGTCTTTTAAAAAGTATGCTTTATGCTTATGAACCTTCATTGCTTTCATGATAAGGGCATTCCATAATAGGTATCATCATACCTAGACTTGCAAGCCATATCATGTCATGACCCGACCTGACCCGACCCGACCGGGGTCTTGTCGTAATGGGCATCCCAAGTCTAACCAAGAATGGGGACCACCCCCAATACCACCCCAATGGTCCAACGCATACCCTGAGTCAGATAACTTTCGAACATATAACAAGATAGCGTATAATTATCCAAATCCAGACTCTGGGATAGGTCTAAAATTGGGCTAACCCAAATGAATCCAACCGTCCCAAACCAACCGATAACCATAACCAAACCATAAACCAAAATCAAAATAATAACCAAACCAAGTTCAATAACATAACATAAAAGGATGGAAAAGTGAGAAATTTCATCCAACGGTATTATCCCTAGTACTAAGGTTGACACAAATATCGATCCCGCCCATACCAACCTATAGTAGTTCCATAAAAGCCTCTAACTAAAAAAAACCAATATTCGGTTGGGACATGCCCTCAACCTTAGCCAAAACCAATATCCATAAATAAACCAAAGTGTGTAAAAACATACATGAACATACAATAGAGCCTTCTAGAAAGATAAAAGCTCGCCACTTCAATCCAAAGCTGGTCTTGAAATTCGATCAATATACAGGAGGAGTACAACGTCCGATTCCTGTATCGTATAGGGATATAGCCTCCCAAAGATGGGTTAGCGGACGAACGCTAGCATGAACTCAAGATAAGGATAAAGTAATGCCATCCAGTAAAACCAAGTAAACCAACCATATACATACAAACCATACATATATATAAAACCATGTCGGGAAAGGAAATCGAGTTTAGCATGCATTTGAAACCATTAACTTGGGTATGTGTTGCTTAAACATCCTTAACCACCCAAGGGCTATATGGGACAAGTGTAACCCCCTGAATAGGCCCCGATATGTGTAGTCGCATGAACTGGAGATACCATAAGAGTATGGGATTCCCAAGTAACCTTCGCTCTCGATAATACATATATACAATGTACTTAGAGGATTCCCGTGCATATAAGGCCGCCATGACCTACCCCTTATGTTGGCAAATATGAGTTTCCAGTGTTCGTTCATTGAACTCCCACCTTTATGGTTAGCTATCAAACCCCGCCATTATTGCCCAATTAAAACCATTTCCAACCAACCAATCCATTATTTCATTTATTATTAACCAAGGCTATTAATAGTGGTATTTCATACCGACTATAATTTGCAAGTATTGTCCTTAGCCAAACCTTATTGGGTAAAGGGATCCCCGTGTACCCATTTACTAAGTTAACCTGAGGGAGTCCCATATACCCCACAAGTGTTCCATTATTAAGTTTGCTTAGGGGAGTCCGATGTACCCCATAAGTGTTCTTTAACATGTTTACTTAGGGGATTCCATCGTACCCCACAAGGAGTTCAATTAACCATAACCACACCAAACCATTCCATTTAACTATTCCAAACCATTTAAACCATTTAGGGTTCCATTACCAAACCATACTGTGCAATAGTTCCACTAAAAAGTCCAATAATATAGTAAAAGCATTCTCGTAGGCATTTTATCAAACATATTGGGGCATAGTGTTTCCAAAACCAAAACCAAATACCAATTAACCATTCCCATGCAACCAAGTATCAAATCCTCCATTAAAACATGTAAATACACAATTAAAACATGGGTAAACCATAACCAAGACATTATAACCAAAAACCCCAACATGTATATGAAAGCCCAAAACCATATAACAATTATGTCATGAAAACAGTTTACAAAATATGCCTTTAGTTGGAACTAACAATGAGGGAAGGAGTACATGCCTTAATTGAGAAGATAAAAGAGAAAAATCACCTACACAAACCCTAAATTAATAAAAAGATGAAACCCAAGCTTCTTTGCCTAAGAACATTAAAGAGGATCAGTGAGTGTTTTCTAAGTGTTAAAGAATAAAATAATAGGGCAAATAACCTCCCAAGTGTGTTAAAAGTCATGGGGACTTATTAGGTTAAGTGGGGAATGTACAGATGGTCCTAACTTAAAATGCATAAAATTCTCATCAGGGGGTACGACTAACCATACCAGTCGTACCTTCCAATATGAGTGGTACCCACCACTCATACCCTAGGCCTCCCCCTTGGACCCAACACTATCCAAGGTATGACTTACCCAAATCAATATGTACTTAAAGCATACGACTAGTACCCTTGGCAGAAAAAAATCATAAGAGGTTTGAACACTATCCACCGTACTAGTTCATGGTACGATTTGTACCCTGGCTTACGGCTCATGGCCATCCATTCGTACTCAGATCTAAGTTAAGATACCAAGTCTAAGATTAAGTGAAGGAAAAACCCAAGACAAACGACCTGTATCCAACTATACGACTCGTACCCATTCCAGAACCCAATCCAATCCACCAACCAACACTAGTCAGCATATGACCAAGGCATACCACTCGTACCCTAGTATACGATTGGTACCCATCGATCGTATGTTGTCTAGAACCTATAAATCCATGAAATTTTTTAAGGATCCCAAACCCAGGGTGTTTCAGTCTCCCCCACTAGTAACATATGTTCCCGAATGACGAACAAGGTAGGTAAAAAATGATTTACACCCCTTAAATCCCTCTACTCTTACCTTTAACAAGGATGAAAAGACATCCAGTAGAGTCATTTGCATTATCAAATATCAATCCAACCTTTAAATAAGTTAGAAAATAAATATGCAAAGATATTAACCTTTCTTTTAACAAAGTTTGAAAATAAAAGTATGTTGAAGAAAACATACCTTTCGCAGGAATACCAGTAGCAGAAAATAGATGCAGATATTTGGACTTTGTGTCTTTCTTCGTTTCCCATGTAGCGTCTTCCACCTTGTGGTTCCACCATAGAACCTTAACCGAGGCCACATCCTTGGTCCATAAATAATGAACCTACTGATCCAATATCTCAATAGGACCTCTTCATAAGACAGATAATCCAAGATACCCAAGCCCTCCAAAGAAACTACTAAAGAAGGATCACTAAGACACTTCCCCAACATAGATACATGAAATACCGGATAAATGGAGCTCAAACTAAAAGGCAACTCCAATTTATAAGCCACATTACCAACCCTTCGCAAAATTGTATAAGGACTGATAAACCGGGGTTTGAGCTTCCCTTTATTAACAAATTGCATTACTCCCTTCATGGGAGATACCTTTAGGAACAACCTATCACCAATCTCAAACTCTAAGTCTCTACGCCTTACATCTGCATAGGACTTTATTTTGGTGACTTTGGGAAGACTTAAGTCTATACTGAATCACCTTCACCTTTTCCATAGCCTGATAAACCTAATTTGAACCAAAAATATCTGCCTCGCCAAGCTCAAACCAACCAATAGGAGAACAACACCTCTTACCATACAATGCCTCAAAAGGGGTCATATCAATAGTAGAATGATATTTATTATTATAGGCAAACTCTATAAGAGGTAGATGCTCAACCCAATTACCACCATAGTCAATCTCACATGCTCGAAGCATATCCTCTAATTTCTGAATAGTTCTTTCCACTTACCCATCTATCTACGGATGAAAAATAGTACTCAGACTCAACTTAGTACCCAATCCTTTCTGAAAAGACCGCCAGAAGTGAGATGAAAACTACGTACCACGATTAGAGATAATCAAAATAGGTACCCCATGCAACTTTACTATTTCATAAAGATACAACCTCGCATAGTCCTCTGCTGAAAAGTTAGTCCTCACTGGCAAAAAGTGAGCGGACTTTGTCATTCTATCCATGATGACCCAAATCAAATCAAATTAATTTCGAGATCGAGGAAGACCAGTAATGAAATCCATATTGATTACCTCTTATTTCCATTCGGGTAACTCAATTTCTATATACAACCCACCAGGACTCATGTGCTCAACTCTGACTTGTTGGCACACCATGCACTTGGCTACAAAGTTAGACACTTCCCTCTTCATCCCATTCCACCAATACACCTCCTTTAGATTATGATACATTTTAGTCAAACCCTGATGAACAACATAGCGCGACTCATGCGCCTCTGCCAATATCCTTTCACGCAAACCATTTATGTTAGGAACAAATAACCTTCCATGGTATAAAAAAGTACCATCACCACTGATATTGAATACCATTACCTTTTTTCTACCTACATCACTCTTAATTTTTATTAAGATAGGATCTAGTATTTCCTTCTCATTGATTTCCACACCAAGAGATGACCGAACCACTTCCTATATCAATACACCACCATCCTTGAAGTATAGAAAATAGACTCCAAGATTAGCCATTTGGTGAATATCCTTCACCAATTCCCGCTTCTCCTTTTCTACATGAGTCAAACTCCCCATGGATAACCTACTAAAATCATCAGAATCTATATTAGCTTTACCTGGGTAGTAGTGAAGACTTATGTCATAGAACTTGAGAACCTCCAACCATCTTCTTTGCCTGAGATTTAGCTCCTTCTAAGTGACACATACAGTAGACTCTTATGATCAGAAAATATGTCCACGCGCACTTCATACAAATAATGCCGCCAAATTTTCACAGCAAAAACCACCGCTAAAATCTCCAAATTATGAGTAGGATAATTCTTCTCATGCACCTTCAACTTCCTGGAAGCATCGGCTATAACCTTCCCATGTTGTATCAAAACACAAACATGTCCCACTTGGGATGCATCATAATAAACCACAAATCCCTCATTACTTTCAGGCAATGTCAAAACTAGAGACGAAGTTAGCTTATCATTAAGCTTCTCGAAACTACCTTCACAAGCTTCCGACCAAGAAAACTTTACCTTCTTCTGAGTTAACTTAGTCAATGGGGCAACTATAGAAGAAAACCCCTCCACAAACCTCCTATAATACTCAACCAAACCAAGAAGCTCCAAATATCAATTAAAGTCATGGGTCTAGGTTACCTTTTAACCACAACCACCTTTTGAGGATTGTAACTTCCTGAATCTGTACCCCGGACGCTGCATGGTACTTTCAAACTCGAAAGACCATAAGTTAACCCATGTTTGATATCTGTTGTGAGCACTGAATAGTAATAATGTAATAAATATGGAAAATAGGATGAAATTCCATAAGTTTCAAAATCTAAAATATTGATAAAAAATATCAACTGTAATAATAATCTGCAAAACTGAACATTATCTGAAAGTCTAGCCTGAAAAGCCTCCAACTGAACTATCTAAAAATGGAGTTGATGGGATAAGCCACCAACTAACTCCAACTACTGCAATACTGAAGCTATGGAAAATACTAAAATAAAGACATATCCTCGATTGAGGACTCACTGCTAAATCTGATACTGGCTGAATCTGTCTATGCGCGGTTGGGAACCTGGGCGTCTAAACCTATGATATAAGATATCATAGAGCAAAGAAAAAGTATGCATCAGTATATGGAATGTACTGGTATGCTAGATGAGGTAAGGATGAATGCAAAGGTTTATATGCATGAACAATAACTGATTGAAGATATAGAATAACTGAATATGAGAGTACATAGATAACTAAAACTGCTGTAAATACTGAGTCTATGATACTGTGCATATACATGTATACTGTAACTGAGCTTTTACTGAAGCTGAGTTCTGAGTTTTGATAACTGAGTAACTGATATCTAAGATTTTTTAATAACTGAGTTACTGATACTAATTGACTGTGTTTGACAGTCCTAATTTTGTAGAACTAAACTGAGTTCTATTCTGGGACTGAAACTGAGACTGTGGGAAGTAATTATCTAACCGATATTTCCTTCTCTGAATGGATTGTGGTCCAACCTGTAACCCCAGATGCAAGGGTTACAGTACCGTGCCATGGGTAAATACAAGCTGAAAAGTTACCCTTATTTAGGAGGTACTCTAATAAGAACGGTGGTACCCTCAACTGGCAGGTAGAAACACCTCATCAACCCTCAACTGGAAGGTTGATGTCTCAACCTACACTGGCTATGTAGTTCTAGAATGCAAGGATTACTTCTAAGGATCACACCCTCTATTGGCAGGTGAGTCCCATCCTTGGGTTCACTAGGTGCTGAATTTTATTCCCAACTGAATAGACATTGAACTGATTATACTAAGATAAACTAGACTGATACCGAGTTCTGTAACTGACTGAGTTCACTGAGTTCTGTTAACTGGCTGAGCACTACTATTTCATGACATGACTGAGACTATTCTGTAACTACTGTAGCTCTAGGTAAACAGCTAGATTGTCGGGTATTGAATACCCCCTGGACTCGATAGCATGAAAGTAAAACATGGCATGATCTTGAAAAGCATAACAATGTCCACTTGTTCATAATTCACTCATAGAGAAATTTTATCAAACACTTGTAGGGCATAATCTTATACATGATTGGGACCACACAATGACATATCATGATTCCACTATTTACTTCACATAGGCATTTTAGCAAACACTTGAGGAACATGGATTATTTGACATGGTAATGGCCAACATATGAACATCATGAATGCAATATTCAATTGCAAATTCAAAGGTTTAGCATGCAATTCATATAATTCATCACATAACTATTTTAATTTCATGGAAACTTATAATTAATCATGAATTGAAACCCTACTACTATCATGGACATGAACACAATTAATTTTTTTTAACACAATCAATTTCAAGCATGAAGTTCATAAATTTGATATCTTGTAAGTTTAAAAAGGATTCTTCGACTTCATAGGTGAAAGGAACCCACGAATGAACACCTAAAATACCTTGGAATGTTAATTCTTGAAGGCTCTTAGAGAAATTTTTGAGCTTTGTTCTTGATTTCTTGAAACTAGGGTTTTGCCCTTTTGAGAGAAAATGTTTTGTTTCTTGGGTAAATAATGAAAGAATGAGCAATTAGTTCTCCTTTAGGGATAAATTTTGTGTTTAGGACTGATTAGGGTCGTGGAAAATTTCCCAATTACCCCTGGAAAAGATATATGCATTCGTACTGCAAAACCCGATCTGGGCCCTTGGCGCGACGCGCCACCATCGTGCCATGCTACTGAAATTCCATTGGAACTATTTAAAAAGAATGACTAGGAATTTGGCCTGTGGCGCGATGCGGTACAATCACAGAGAGCCATTGGAAATTAACAATTGGAAAAATGACTGGTGGCGCGATGCGGTGGTATCGCGTTGTCACACTGGATGAGATCTGGAAGTTCACCGCGATGTGGGCAAATTGCGTTGGCTCACCATTTTTTTTTTGACAATTACCATTTGGCTAGGCTCCGCGACGCGCTAACGTGCATTTTGGCACACTGTTTTACAAAAATGGCTATAACTCTTCACTCGGGTATTGGATTTGGGCGAATTTTATATCGTTGGAAAACTGACTAAATTTTCTATGCAATGGTAAGCTCTAAACTGAAAAATATTGAGTATTTAAAAAAATTTATATAGGATTACTCATGTACTAAGAGTTAAATTAAGCTAGGGAAATACAGGGTATTATAAGGATCCACCATGATTAGGGGTGGGTATTTGGTATACGGTTTGGTATTTTTAAAATTTGGGTTCGGTAATTTGGTAATCGGTATTTGAACGTAGATACCACATGCCATACTTATAAACATCGTTTCGGTAATTCCGTAATTGGTAAATTAAACTTTGATTCGGTATGGTATTTGGTAATACCATATTAAAGTTGGAGATGTGCAAATGTACGTTTAAACGTCAAAGAGTATATTTATTAGAAACTCTATTTAGTATTCTCTTTGTTACTTTTTACGAATATATTACCATGGTCCAAGAGATTCTTTGGGATTACTAATACTATTGTCTATTGGGTTGGTTTTTTATATATATATATATATATCAAATACGATATTCGGTAAATACCAAATACCAAGTGGTATTAATATCTTGTACCAAACCCAATCCCGAATACCAAAATATTGAAATTTTACTCCCAAATACTATACCAAATACCTAATTACCGAATACCAATTACCAAATTTTTCGATTCGGTTTAGTAATTTGGTTTTCGGTATTTTATGCCCATCCCTAACCATGATCCCCTCACTAGAAATAATATGACCCAAGAAAGTCACAACGTTCAATTAAAACTCACACTTGGAGAACTTGGCATACAACTATTGTTCCTTCAAGGTCTGCAAAACCACACATAGGTGATTAGCATGATCCACCTTACTCTTAGAATACACCAGGATGTCATCAATGATTACAATGAAAAAAAGATCCAGAAATATACTAAAAACCCTGTTCATCAAATCTACAAATTCCATCGAGGCGTTAGTCAAATCAAATGACATAACCAGGAACTCAAAGTGCCCATACCGAGTACGAAAGCCATCTTAGGGATATCCCCCTCCCTAATCTTAAGCTAATGATACCCAGACTGAAGATCTATCTTAGAAAAGAACTTAGCACCTTGCAACTGATCAAACAAGTCATTTATCCTTGGAAGAGGATACTTGTTCTTGACTGTTGCCTTATTCAACTGTCGATAGTCAACACATATCCGAAGGGAACCAACCATTTTGCAAACAAAAAACACCGGTACACCCCACGGGGATACACTAGAATGAATAAACCCCTTATCTAGAAGGTCCTTAAGTTTCTCCTTGAGTTCTCTAAACTCAGTCAGAGCCATTCTATAAGGAGGAATAGATATTGGACGAGTGTACAAAACCAAATCAATACCAAACTTAATCTCCTTATCCAGAGTAACACCAGGAAGATCATCTGAAAATACCTCAGAAAACTCATTTACCACCAAAACTAAATAAAAAGGACCTACCAAGTAAGAATATTTAACCCGAACCAAATGATAGAGACACCCTTTCGAGATTAATTTGCGATCTCTAAGATAAGAAATAAACCTTACCCTATGAGCTTGGGAACCACCCTCCCACTCAATAACTGGTTCACCGGAGAACCTAAAGACAACCTTATGGGTCTGACAATCTAAGGACGTGTAACATGAGTGTAAGTAATCCATCACCAGAATAACATCAAAATCCACCATATCAAGCTCAAACAAATCCACCAAAGTCTGCCGACTTCCAACAGATACCACACCCCCCTATAGACCCTTTTAGCAATAATAAAGTCACCTATCGGGGTAAAAATAGAAAAAGAATTTGAAATAACCTCAGGATCAAAACCAAAACATACAACCACATATAAGGGTTACAAAAGAAAGAGTGGAACCTGGATCAAGCAAGCAATATACATCATGATAAAAGAGATATAACATACCAGTCACGACATCAGGTGATGCCTCAAACTCTTGTTGAGATGTAAGAGCATATAACCTATTCTGACCAGCGTCAACACCAGAAGCAGGAGCAGATGCCAAAGTAGCACGACTAGGCATAGTAGTAGAAGATGAAGCAACTGGAGATTTGACCGCTCCTGAAGAACCCTTACCGACCGAACAGTTTCTAAGCATATGGCTTGGCCAACCACACTCAAAACACTTGTCCCTCTCTTCATCACAAAATCCCTGATGCAGATAACTATAAAACCGATAGGAAGGGCATGAAGAAGTCGACTGTGCCCTATTTTCCTGAGATTGGGCACCCTGTGAGCAAGAATTATCACCACCCTGCTGACGTCTATCACCAAAAGTCTTTGGGTAAGGATCACTAGCAGAAGAGAAGGAACTAGAACTCCCCTACTTTTTTTGCCTACTTATCGCCATCCTGACTACCTTATTGTTGCCTACCACCTTGTTCAGAAGACCTGAACTTATTACCCTGTCTTTCCCCAAACTCCCCTTGTTTCCTCTTTTCTTCCTCCACCTGTTGAATATGAACCACAAACCTAGACATATTCTTATTCTTGATCAGCAACATAGTCTTTCTTTCAAGGATCAAATCCCAAGATAGTCCAGAAGCAAACTTTTTCATCCTCACCCTCATATCAAACACCAATTCTGGAGCATACCTTGACAACTGATGAAATTTTAAGTCGTACTCCTTGTCTGATATTTTCCCTTATCTCATATGGATGAATTCCTCTGTCTTTACTTCTCTAAGCTCACGAGGAAAGAAGCGATCCAGAAAAGCATTTGAGAAAGTCTCCCATAAGAACAACTTCTCAACATTACCTTTATCCCTATCCCACTCCTCGTACCACTGGTATGCAACATCCTTGAGCTAATAAAATGTAAAATTCACTCCTTCCATGTTTGTGACCTGCATCACCCTGAATATCTTCTCTATTTCATCCAAGAAATTGTGTGGATCCTCTCCCTCTTTCATGCCAATAAAAGTAAGTGGATTAATCTTTATAAACTGGTCAAACCTTGTGGCCTCAACAAAAGAAACACCAGATGCATCCCGCTCAGCCTAAGCAACAACTAACTAAGCAATAGTATGAATCGATTAACAAAATTCTGCATTCATTACCTCACCCTGAAGAGGTCTTATAGAAACTATTGAAACTCTAAAAATATCAGGGACTGGACCCCTAGACCGAGTATGGATCCCCTGTGTCCCTTCCACGTTGTCCCCAGATGGGGCAAAAGAGTTTTTTTGTGTCTTAGATCGCTGAGGCATGATCTGAAAAGAGAACAAACCAGGATTAGAAAAGACCTTAGATCTTGCAGCTTGAAGATAGATTACTAAGATAGTGAAACATTTCTAAATGCTTTGTAGCCTCTCCCTTTTGAGTATGGCATGCTACACACCCCCAAAATAGACTCTACTCGACATGAATTTGTAGGCTCTCAATTGACCATAAACCTAAAGCTCTGATACCAACTTGAAATAACACGATCAGGGCCTTGTCATAATGGGCATCCCAAGTCCAATCAGGATCGAGGACCACCTCCAATGCCCACCCCAATCGTCTAGTGCATACCCTGAGTCGGATAAATTCTAAATATATAACAAGATAGCATATAATTATTCAAATCGAGAATCTGAGATACGTCTATAATTGTGACCAGCCTAAACGAGTCCAACCACTCCAAACCAACAGATAACCATAACCAAACCAAGTTCCATAACATAACATAAAAAGATAAAACAGTAAAAAAAAATTGTCCAATGGTATCAGCCCAATACTAATTCCAATACTAAGGATGACACCAATTCCAATCCCGCCCATGCCAACCCATAGTAGTACCACAAAAGCCTCTAACCAAAAGAAAATCAATATCCAATTGGGATAGGCCTCCAACCTTAGCCAAAACCAATATCCATAAATAAACCAAAGTGTGTAAAAATATCTATGAACATGAAATAGAGCCTTTTGAAAAGATGAAATCTCACCACTTCAATCCAAAGCTGATCTCAAAATTCGATCACTATGCAGGAGAAGTAGAATAGTTGGTTCCTACATCGTATGGGGAAATAACTACTCGAAGATGGGTTAAAGAGTGAACTCTAGCATGAAATCAGGATAAGGATAAAATAATCCCATCCAGTAAAACCAAGTAAACCAACCATATGCATACAAACCATACATATATATATAACCATGCCAAAAAAGGGAATAGGGTTTAGCATGTATTTGAAACCATTAACTTAGGTATGGGTAGATTAACCATCATTAAAAACCCATGGTCTATATGGGTCTATTCTAACCCCTTGAACGGTCCTTGATGTGTGTATCCACATGAACCAGAGATACCATAAGATTAGGGGATTTCTAAGTACCCTTCGCTCTCTATGATACATTATGTACTGTGTACATAGAAGATTCCCATATACCTCATAGTATCATATAAGGTCGCCATGACCTACCTCTCATATCGGTAAACATGAGTTTGCAATGTTCGTTCATTGAACTCTAACCTTCACGGTTAGCTATCACACCCCGCCATATTGCCCAATTAAAATCATTTCCAACAAACCAATCCATTATTCCATTTATTATTAACCAAGGGTATTAATAGTGATATTGTCATACTGACTAAACTTGTAAGTATTGTCCTTACCCAAACCTTTTTGGGTAAAGGGATTCCCGTGTCCCCATTTACCAAGTTAACTTGGGGGAGTCCCATGTACCCCACACGTGTTCCATTCTTAAGTTTGCTTGGGGGCATCCCATGTACCCCACAAGTGTTCTTTAACATGTTTACTTAGGGGATTCCATCGTATCCCATAAGGAGTTCAATTAACCATAACCATGACCACCAAAATATTCCATTTAACCATTCCAAACCATTTAAACCATTTATACCATATAGAGTTCCATTACCAAACCATACCATGCAATAGTTCCATCAAAAAGTCTAATAATATAGTAAAATCATTCTCATAGGAATTTTATCAAACATATTGGGGATATAGTATTTTCAAAACCAAATACTAATTAACCATTTCTATGCAACCAAGTATCCAAACGACCATTAAAATATGTAAATACATAATTAAAACATGGGAAAAACCATAACCAAGCCATTATAACCAAAACCCCCAACATGTATTTGAAAACCCAAAACCATATAACGATTATGCCATGAAAACAGTTTACAAAATATGCCTTTAGTTGTAACTAAGAATGAGGGAAGGAGTACATGCCTTAATTGTGAAAATAATGGAGAGAAATCACCAACACAAACCCCAATTTAATTCTTAAGATGAAGCCCTAGCTTTCTTTGACCAAGGACTTTAGAGAGGATAAGAGTGTTTTCTAAGTGTTAAAGAATAAAATAATAGGGAAAATAACCTCCCAAGTATGTTAAAAGTCGTGGGGCCTTATTAGGTTAAGTGGGGAAATATCCTAATTTCCCTCACTTAAATTGTATAAAATTCCTGTCAGGGGGGTATGACTAACTATACCAGTCGTACCCTCCAATACGAGTGGTAGCCACCACTCGTACCCTACACCTCCCCTTTGGACCTAACACTGTCCAAGGTATGACTTACCCAAATCAAGTCGTACTCAAAGCATATGACTAGTACCCTTGACCCGTACCCTTGGCAGAAAAGAAATCATCAGAGGTTTGAACACGGTCCACCATACGAGTCCATAGTATGATCCGTACCCTGTCTTATATCTCATGGTTAGCCACTCGTACTCAAATCCAAGTTAAGATACCATGTATAAGATTAAGTGAAGGAAAAACCCAAGCCAAACGACTTGTATCCAACCATACGACTCGTACCAACCCAAATTGTACCCATTACAAAACCCAATTTAATCCACCAACCAACACTGGTCAGCATACGACCAAGGCATACTACTCATACCCTAGTATACTACTGGTACCCATCGGTCGTATGTTTTCCAGAACCCAGAAATCCAGAAAATTTTCTAAGGGTCCCAAACCAAGGGTGTTTCATGTCATGTCGTATTTAAATCCCTTTTATTCAAAACATGTTAATGACCACCAAAAATGTTAAACATCATATGAGAATTATTAATTCAATATAACATATAAAAATTCATGCAAAAACATTCTCTTTTCAAGACTCTAACAAATGGTGGTCATCTCTTGCATAAATCACATGAAATCTTCCATTTAACATGAATGAGCATTTACAAAGTAAGAAAAATACCCTCAATGGAAACACATAACCATGTCAATTCACCGTTGAAAATAAAGCATATGATTCAAGCTTTTAATCATGCATTTGAACAACCCATAACATATTAAGATAAGTAAATTTCAACATGAGAGAGGGAATATCATAATATGCTCGTAAGTTAATTCTCAAAAATCATACATATGCATATACACTAATATACTTTGAAGTCCATAAATAAAACATAATTTTAGCCCATGATTGTTAGGATAGTTCTACGTATGTTATAATAGAGAGAACGTAATGTAAATTGACTCTTGAAGCTTAAAGTTCCCAAACCCTAGGTAGTTTTCTCCTCTCTTTCTATTAGAATGATGATTAGTGATTTACTGAGGTGTAAAAACATTTTTAAGGCTCTAAACTCATACATAAGGGATTGGGAATGACTTAAGGGTGTGAAAGGACCTTAGTACCCTTAAAATATTACCAAAATAGAATAATTTTGATGTACGAAAGGGGGCTCATGGTACGATCCCCATCGTGAACCACAAAGTTCATGGGGCAAACCCCATAGCAAACCTAAGGCAGTATCCCATCATGGGGTTATTCGCAATACGGGACTACCGTGGAGTCCCTAACCCATTTAAACCCAATCTTAGGTGGTTTATATATGATATTGGGTCCTAAAGACTCATTTAAAACACTTTTTAAGCATCACCCCAAGCCAAAAATCACTGTCCCCAGCAGACCCATCACCTCATTCCCTTATAATTTTGCACCGACCCAGGACCAATCCTAGAAATTAACCCGGTCTAAACCCTATTATTCTTTCCTATTTAATGGACCAACAACATCTACAACTAACCCAGCAAAGGACAACTTCAACAATGAATGATACCGAACTAGCCCGACAATCCACCCAACAACCCGACACCAATCCGACAAACATATCTGGCGACACATCAAAATCTGAACGTCTCAAGAAAATTATAGTCAACATTCGAGAGTTAGAAACAAACGAGAGTAGCAACAATCAACACATCATCCTCTTTTCAATTTGAAATTCAAATTCATATGGAATTATATGATTCCAGCTGATATTCTTATCCTCTATGAAGATTTCTCATATATATTTCCATAATACCCTTGAATTTCTCTATCCCATATCGGTGGATGCTAGAAAATTAATCCCTATTCATGTCTATAAATATCCATTATTTTGGGAGAAATAAAAGAGGTTGAATAGAAGATATCCCCAATTTGAATGGGATTTCAGCTATCTAAAAAGACTTTTAGTTCGTTGTCCCAGTTGGCTGCCCAAAAAAAGGTAAACTCGTTGTTTTTATTAGTTTTATTTTTTCTTTCTACTGTTTATTGCTTTATTATAGTGCTTGAATATTTGGAGTTTGTTGTTATGTTTTGAGTGAAATGTCCACATGAAATTTTTATCTTTGTTTAAATAGCTTTTCTTCCTCTCTTTTATTGTTATTGTTGCTTGTTACCGCTGATATTTGCTATTAGTTACTGATGCCAGTATTCCATACAATGTCGTGGTTATTAAAATTTCATGATATTTTGATTACTTTGACTAATTGATATTTTAAGCAATAGTGTGAGTTTCATTGTTTGGTTTAATTACTAGGATAGTTGAGGAGTATAATGTAATGTTACTATTTATGCTCTCTTTTCCCCTTAATGTCTGAGCATTTCATCTATTTTTAATCCTTGTTGGGCTGTCTGCTTTTATTCTTAAGGTGAAGCTACTTTGGTGTTCAAGATTCTTTAAGTGAATCATATGTGTCACACCATTCTTATTGTTAATATAACTGCCTAGTTTGGTATAAGTGTAAGGAAAAGATAAACGTTCACATAAGCATCAAAGATTGGAGCATGAACATTTTCATGAAGTTGTTTATTCCATATTCTGCTCTATTTTGAGAAACTTATGAATTTTTCCCTTTTTTCCCTTTTAAATCGTTCATAAGCAGAAACACCCTAGGTTTCGATCCTTGGAAATTTTGATCTTTGAGATCACTTTTCTTGTAAAGAGTCACCATATAAGTAATATAATGAGGGTATGGGTCAGGTGACCCAACTTGTAAGGTTTCCAAGGAGTGGTAGCTGGGTTTCTATTGTGGTTATAATTTGGGGTACGAGTCGTTAGTGGTGGTGACAGTTTATTTGATTGGTCCCTTAATCAAATTAGTAACTTGGTGACTTGACTTGGATATGAGTATGAGTAGATCACTAAGAGCCTTGAGGATATGGTACGAGTGGTATAGTTGAATTGTATGCTATTTAGTATCAATCTCTTTGGATTCTGTCTTGGGTATGATTGGACCATATGAGTAGTATGGTCTGGTCATGAGTGGGGGTTAGGGATTTGTATGGTAGACAATGTATGGGTGTCCACTTATTGGCTTGGTAATGAATCCGTGGTATGAGTTATATGTTATGGTCACGAGTTACGGAGTCAACTCGTAACCACCTGCGGTATTTTTATAGTTTTAAGTTGGGGAAATTCTAGACATTTTCCCCTTGTAACTTCCTTTGTTATCATGACATAAAACATATTTTGGGATTTTATTAACCCATTGTCGTCAATCAAACACTCTTAAAATCTCTCTCAAACGCTCTCTCAAGCAAAAGGCTTGGGTTTCATCAGGATAATCAATTAGGGGCTTTTAAGAGTCATTCTCTCTGTCTTCCTTGGTGTATAAGACATGTTACTCCTCCCTCAATGTTATTTTACAAAGAGCATGTATTTTAATGTATGAATTTCTTGACATTTTTATGGTTTTGAAATAATGGTTGGGGGCTTTGGACATTCCTGGTTGAAATATGTTTCAATGGATTAATTATGTTTCTTTTGTATTTTTAATATGATTTTGACATTGTGGAATGCATGGTTATGGTAAATTGATTTAGGGGTACTTTGGACTCCCTAAATTACTTGGTTATGATTTTGAAACACATGTGCCCTCAACTTGTTTGTTAAAATGTCAATAAGAATGGTTTTGTCACCAAGTTTTGACTATTCTTGAAATCTTTGAATTACATAAAAAGGTAATGGAACCTAAATTTGTTTGGTTGGTTTAAAATGGTTTGGAAAGTCCTTGATGGCCATGGTTTTGGCTTAATTAGAAACTTTGGAGTCAATTGGTGTATGGCATAAATGGATGGACTTGCAAGCTCTAATTTTGGTATGAAGATACCAATGGTTAATACCTAATTAAAAAACTCCTTGGTAAATGGTTGGAATGTATAATTGATTTTAATATGGGCTTAAAGAGGGTTATGTTAGCAAAGCCGTGAAAGGTGGAGGTCTCGGAGAGACCAACACTGGGAACTCATGTTTGTCGATGTGAGCTTTGGTCTTGGTGATCGGGTGCATGATGTAATATTTATATTTTGGGATATGTACTAATCATCTTAGGTTTTAGTCTTCAGTTCGTGCAGCTAACACACACCGAAGCCCTTTCAGTAGGGGGAGCTAAACCCATATAGCCCGTGGGTGGTTTTAGGATGGACATGCTACACATCCCAGGTAAAGGTTTTAAATGCATTCTAAACCCGATTTCCATTCCTGATATGATATATATCTATTTATGTGATTGCATATGTTTATTGGATTTGGTTTTGTGTGGTGGAATTATTTAATCTTTATCCCTGAGTACATGCTAGCGTCCACTCTGCTAACTATCTTTGGACACTGTATCCCCACTCGATGTAGGAAATGTCCATACTACCATTCCTCATGTTCAGTGACTTGGATTCGGGGATAACTTTGAGTTAGATTGAAGTGGTGAGCTTCCATACTTTGGAAAGCTCCATTTCATGCTATGGACTTCTTTTATTTTTGTTATTTCTTTGGTTTGGTTTTGTCTATGGTCGAGGGCATGTACCGACCAGATGTTATTGATTATGGATAGAGGTTTTGTCAGACAACTATAGGCATAAGCGATATTGATATTGGTGTCAGCCTTGGTAATGGTATTGGCATTGCGGTTGGAATTAGTTGGATATTTGATTAAGGATGTTAGATTATGAATATAGATTTTATTTAATGTCTTTAATCTATTATTGTTTTATCTTGTTATATGTTTGGAATTCATCCGACATAGGGTGCAGGGAGATTACCATTAGGTATTGGGGGTAGTCTCCAGTCCTGGTTGGACTTGAGATGCCCGACACGACTTGTCTATAGTTTGGGTTATATCAAATTGGTATCAAATCCCTAGGTTCATGGTCAAATGGGGTATCCGATAAAACCGTGATGAGTAGAGTCTCTTTTAGGGGTATGTAGTGTGCCACACTTATAAAGGAGAGACTATGAGGAATTTAGGAATATTTCTCTTTTTTGTGTTCTATTTTTGAGTCTTAGAGTCTAAGGTCTTAAATTTTCCTCTAATTTCTATTTGTTCTCTTTTCAGATCATGCCTCCCAGACGATTTAGAGTCCATGAAAAATTGAAACACCCTAGGAATAGGACCCTTGAAAAATTCCCTTGGTTATGGACTTTTGGACTTGGTACGACCCAAGGGTACTATTTGTACCCTTAGATAAGACTTGTGGTGTGGCTTGTTGGTTCAATCGTATGCTAGGCAGTATGCATGGCTTGGTGACTGCCCAAGGTACGACTTATTGTGGTATGAGTCATATAAGAAGATACGAGTGGTATAAGGCAAGTCGTATGGTGCTTGAATGAGTTGTCTTATGGAATCTACCCATGGTACAGTTGGTGGGTACGATTAAGTGTACCACTCATACCCTTAGGTACAAGTTAGGGAGGTGTAAGTCGTATAGAAACCAGCAGTTAGGGTCTTGGAAAACTCTTGGGTACGAGTTGGGGTGCCACTCGTACCCTAAGATATGAATGATATAGGTGCATCATACCCCTGGACGTGGCTTATTTTTAATTTTAAGTCAAGGGTAGTTTGGACATTTCCTACTCAAAAACCCTTATGTCCTTACATTATATAATCCTTGGTGGCCCTTTATAACACTTGTTAAATAATTAAAACACTTTAAATACTCTCTCAAAACTCATTCTTAAAGATTGAAGGCTAGGGTTTCTCAAGTTTTCTTCAAATGCGATCAAGAGTCATGTTTCTCTTCAGAATCTTCTTATATTAGGCATGTACTCCTTCCCTTATTATTAGTCCTAACTAAATACATGTATTGTGTTTTAAACATTGATTTATAAATCATGAATGCTGGTTTAGAAACATATGTTGAGGGTCTTGATGCATAATGTTTGGTATTGGTTTAAACTATGTTCATACATGTTTTTGGCAATGGTTTGCACATGTGGTTGGTTGTTGGTTATGGTTTAACAAATGGGTCATGAGTAACACTAATTATGGTTTTTAGGCTTTGGTTTTGGTCTTGGTAAAAGGTGTGCCCTCAACATGTTTGATAAAATGCCTAAACGGATGTTTTTACTCTATTGTTGAACTTTAATTGGAACTCTTTCATGGTTTTGTTTAGTAATGGAACTCTAAATAGATTTTGATGGTTTTACATGGTTTAAATGGTTTAAATAATTTAAATGTTTGGCATGGTTTGGAATGGTTTAAAGGGTAAAGGTTTTGGTGGTCATGGTTGGCCTATTTTGAAAACCTTGCGGGATACATGGGAATTCCCCAAGTGAATACATTAATGTAATTGGTTTGGATAACGGTTATGTCTTAATTAGTTATGCTTGTGGGGTACACATAAATCCCCCAAGTATTTTAATATGGTAAATGGAAGAGTGCTAGGAAGTCCATTAAACCTATAAATGGTTGTCTATGGATAATACTTGTAAGTTATGGTCAGTATAATGATACCACTATTAATGGCCTTAGTTAAAAAATGGTTAATAGATTGGTTGGTTGCTTGGTAATAGTTTTAATTGGGCAATAATAGCATGGTGTGTAGCAAAGCCGTAGAAGGTGGAGGTCCCAGGGGGACCAAAATTGGAAACTCATATTTGACGATATGAGGTTTGGTCCAAGTGACCTCATGTATGATGTCACACTTTATATTTGGGGGATGTACTAGTCATCCTAGGTTTTCTTCCCTGGTCGTATGGCTTCACGCACTAGGGCCCTTTCAGCAGGGGAAGCTAAACCCATATAGCCCGTGTGTGGTTTAGGATGGCAAAGCTACACAACCCAGGTAAAGGTTTTAATGGTATGCTAAACCCAATTTCTTTTCCTGACATGGTTATTTATATATCTATGGTTGTGTGTATATGGATGGTTTTTACTTGGCTTTATAAATGGCATTATTTTATCCGTATCCTGAGTGCATATTAGTGTTCACCCACTAACCCATCTTCAGGCAGATGTATACCCATACTATGTAGGGACCAACCATTCTACTTCTTCTACTTAGTGATCAGATTCAGGGACAGTAGATGTTGGATTAAAGTGATGAGCTTCCATAATTCAGAAGGCATTTATTTTATGTCATAGTTTACTTTACATATTTTTTGTCTTTCATAGACTTTGGTTTTGGGCTACGGTTGGGGGCATGTCCTGACTAGGTACTCTTTGGTTGGTCTAAAGGCTTTGTATGGCCAACTGTGGACTTGGGTATGGAATGGATTTGTTATGATTTATATATATACATTGGGTTATTATCTTGGTTTTGATCTATGGGTTTGGCTTGGTTATTGGATAGTTTAGATGGTTGGCTTCAGTTATTGGGTGGATCGACTTGATTGGGTTATTCTTGTAAGTAAACTTATCCCAAAGTTACCACATGGTTAAATACAATATCGTGTTATATGTGCAAAATTCAGTAGACTCAAGGTATGCATTTGCTGGTTGAGTTAGGTAATGGGGGCGATTCCTAGTACTGGTTGGACTTGGGATTACCCATTACGACCAGGCCCTGGTTTGGATCGTGTCAAGTTGATATTAGAGCTTTGGGTTTTGGTGTTATGAGGTATCCACAAAATCATGTCGAGTAGAGTCTTGCTTATGGGTGTCTTGCACCACACTTATAATCAGAAGGGTACGAGGCATCTAGAAATGTTCCACTTTCTTGGTTATTCTATTTTTGGACTATGAAGTCTGAGGTCTTGAACTCTTTTCTGAATCTTCCTTGGTATACTCTTTAAATCATGGCCTCTCAATGATCTAAAGATTCTTGGAAATTTACTTGTCCCACTCGAGGATAACATGGATGGATATTGCCTAACTCATGGGGCATAGACCCTATCAGGGGTCGCAGCTTTTGGTTTTCCCAGTTGAGCCCAATCCTCATCATCCCATCTTCTTTATAGATTCTGTAGTCGGTCGCACCATGGTTGTTGCAAGGAGGAAGGAATTGGTGTTTTGGTTATGGTCAAGTAGATCACATAAATTGAGAGTGTTCCTTAAGGGTTGCCACTTGGGGAAAATAGGATATTGGTTGCTACTTCTCTAGCTTTTGCACCCAGGGGTGCTACTTCTAGCTCCGACATTGATCGGGATCATCTTAATGTTCTTAATATCCCTTGGAAGTTTGAGGCATCTTGCAATGCCGATACCGGTATATTGAAAAGTCTTTTCTTTTAAGTGTGTATAGTTTACTTGGTTTGGGGCCCTCTCTCTTTTGTGGCCTCATTTATGGTTGTGTATTTTGGTTTTGGTCCTAAGGTTATTTCAAACTCTTTTTTTTTATTTCTACGTCGGTAGGTGACTCTTGGATTACCAAAAGAGTCTATAAGGGGTGTGTGGTATATGCTAGTGATAAAGGGGTCTTGGCAAAATTATTTGACTCGAATGTAGTGGATTTTGATGTCATTCAGAAATGGATTAGTTGCACTCGTTCTATATGTCATTGGGCTGTTAGATCCATAAAAATTATCTTTAGGCTCCTTGGTGAGTCGAAGGTGGGAGGATGATTTCATTCCCTAGCTATTAAGGGAAAAACTGTATCATATCTTAGAACTCGGAGGTTGATCTCCAACGAGTGTCTTAATTATTTGGTCTGGGTTAAAGTAACTAACTCCGAAGGTTTTTCCTGGCATTCGGTTTTGGTGGTAAATAAATTTCCCGGGGTCTTCTTGACGACCCTTATGGTGTCTTTCTAATAGGGAGTTGGTTTGGGGTTGGTCTTATTTCAGAAATTTATCCAAATTTTGATTCCTTCTTTATAGAATGGTTTCGGTAGAGTTAAGGGATTTTAAGGAGAAATTAAGGGATCTCTTAGATGAAGGTCTCATTAGTCTTACTATTCCCCTATGGAGGTTTTGTTCTTGCATGCATAAGGGGAATGGTTTTCCCTGGGAATGGATAGGTTGTCGGTGGGTGACTAAGGAATTTGGAGTGTCCTCCTTGTGGGGTGGACCATGCTTATGTATATTCTTTAAGGGTACTTTTATAGTAGTACATGGTTGTTAGTAGATCCTAGGATTGAATCACGATGCTTGATTTGGATAAAAAGGAGTATGATAAGCTCAAAAATAGAAATATGGGAGTTGTGGAGGCAAACTGGTAGGTTGGATGAGGTTGATGATTTGGGAAATACAATAGTGGTAAAGTTGTGACTAGTAGATCGAACGTCTAGGATGAACGAGCGGATTGGGTTTAAGTCATTAGATGGGACAGATCATGGAACTTGCACATGTCTTTGTCCCTATACTTGTACTTTATTATTGGCATAAAATTGATTATTAAATTCATGATTTTAAATATGGGTTTTGGTACAATTGAGGGCTTTGACGTGATTACTCATTTAAGTGATTTTCCATGGATTATGATGCATTATTCATGCTTTACAAATGTTTATGAACATTGTGGGATGCACGGGAATGATAAATGAATTTTGGGGTACCATGGATTTCCCCAATTACTTGGTTTTGGTCTTGGAAATTATATGCCCTCAAACTATTTGTGAAATTCCTGTTGAATATAATTTTGACACATAGTTTGACTATTCTTAAATCCTTGAATTGCATAAAAGGTTAAAGGAACGTGAGTTGGTTTCAGTTGGATTCAAATAATTTTCAAAATACCTTGGTTGCCATGTTTTGATTTTGAAAGGTTTTGGTTTAACTGTAAACCTTGGAGTCAATTTGGTCTCATGGTTATTGCATGTCTATGTTGGGATCTAGGTAGCATTGGGATGAATAAGGTTTTGGGTATAGGAGAACCAAGCGTCCCTGGTGTACGTCTTCGGTGATACCCATTAGAACGGAGAATTATGTTTATAGATGTGATGGGATAAGGTTTGGTGGTTAATCTTAAATTCTTTTTTAGTGGTGGACTTCAAGGGAAGTCGGGTTGCATATTCTAGTGATACACTTCTATCTTGGTTAAGAGATTACCCTACTAGTGTTGCATGCATTATTATAGCACTTATAACTAAGGTTCACATTTTGCATTTCCCTTGTTCCCAGGATATGAGCGCTGGCCTTGTGTTAAGTTACTCATGGTATGGGTGGTTGTGTTTCTTTCAGTGTCCTGTCTTAAGGACTCCTTTTATGGTATGGTTTGGTCGGGATGTTTCTTCATTATGGTCGAGGTAGTTTTTGTGAAGTACTTTATGCCTATAGTGTCGTGTCTTGTCTCTGGGATCGTGCCTTGGGAGGCATGGATAACTCTTGTAATTTGGTTTCTTAAATGATTCTTCTTATGTTAGGATGGTAGTGGTTAGTTTGGGAAGTATGGTGATGTGTTAAAATAAGGAATGTAGAAGCCCTAAGTGGGGGATAGTCTAGGGTGACTACTAAAAGTTAAGGTTTTGGAAGGTGAGGTAAGGTTATTGTCATGAGAAATGGTTAGGAAAGAAATAGGTGGTGGAAAATTAGTGTGGAAATGGTAGAGGATGCTAGATCTTTTGATGGATAGATCATATCGTGGGTATATCAACGATAGGATTGAATGTTGTGGTTGGTAGATATACCAATAAGTTGTGTTGGGTACCTTAGAGGTCTGGTAAGGTATGGTTTTATGAATTATTTTCATGGCTTAGTAGTTGTATGATTTTGGGTGTTCAATTATACGTTGGGGTTTTTGGTTATAGTGGTTGGACATGATTTGCCCATGTCTTTTACTTATGGTTTTCTTATTATAATGGTGATGGAAGCGTAGTAGTGTTTGGGGATAGATGTAAGGAGTTGATCCCGGTGGCTTAAGTTAACTCTTTTTAGCTTTGGTTGGGCTTGAACAGGGAAGTGGTGGTCTATAGTTAAACTTAAGCTCTCATAGTGATGTGTCTCGGTAAATTCTAAGTTGAATAGAACTTTCTCTCTAGCATGAGTCCATTCATCCAATAATATATATTGTGTGGGGTTGTGGATGGTCCTTGGTTGGTTGGTTTCTTTAAGTGGTATTGGTATCTCAAATTCCTTATTTTTTAAGGGGGTCCCGATGAGGATCATAGAATGGTAAGTTCGACAATTGCAAATAAAAGGTGTGGCTTCGGTAAAGGTTCCATGGTGGAACTAAAAGTCCAAGAAAGTAATTTGGAATACGGAAGGAGGCATGGAGTCCAAGTGTCCGTGTTGGTTCTTTGTTCTAGAAATTCGTGTGTAAGGTGTGTTCTCTTCAACACATCTTTTTATTTTCTAACTTGGTTAAAGGTGAGGAATGGTTCCCCTTGCATCATTGTTTTCTAACTTTGCTAAAGGTTGGAATGGGGGTGTTGGGGTGTAAATAGTGTTTGGGTAATGTAGTGATCTTCTCACCTTGGTTGTGTATCCTTGCTTCCTATTTTGGTTGGGGAAAAGTTTATTGGGTGTTAATGTGTTATATCGTGCTTGTTCCTTACCCTTATCCGTCATTCGAGGATGCATGATCCTAGTGGGGGAGACTAAAACACCCAAGGAATAGGACCCTTGTAAAATTCCCTTGGTTTCAGAATTTTGGACTTGGTACGACCCAAGGGTACCATTCATACCCTTGGATACGACTTGTGGTGTGGCTTGAGGGTATAATCGTATGCTAGGCAGTTTGCTTGGCTTGTTTACTACCCAAGGTATGACTTATCATAGTACGAGTCATATAGGAAGATACGAGTGGTGTAAGGTAAGTCGTATGGTGCTTGAATGAGTTGTCTTGTGGAATCTGTCCATGGTACGGTTGGTGGGTACAATTGAGTGTACCACTCGTACCCTTAGGTACGAGTTAGGGAGGTATAAGTCATATAGAAACCAGTAGGTAGGGTCTTGGCAAAGTCTTAGGTATGAGTTAGGGTACCACTCGTACCCTAGGATACGAATGGTGTAGGTGAGTCGTCCCCTGGACGTGGCTTGCTTTTAATTTTAAGTGAAGGGTAGTTCGAACATTTCCTACTTTAAAACCCTTATGTCCTCACGTTATATAATCCTTGATGGCCCTTCATAACACTTGTTAAAGGATTAAAATACTTCAAATACTCTCTCAAAACTCATTCTTGAAGATTGAGCCTAGGGTTTCTCAAGTGTTCTTCAAAGGGGCTCAAGAGTCATGTTTCTCTTCAAAATCTTCTTGTATAAGGCATGTACTTCTTCACTCATTGTTATTTCAAACTAAAGGGATGTGTATTATGTTTTAAACATTGATTTATAAATCATGAATGGTGGGTTTTGAAACAATTGTTGAGGGTCTTAATGCATAATGTCTGGTATTAGTTTAAACTATGTTTTTATATGTTTTTGGTAACGGTTTGCACATGTGGTTGATTGATGTTTATGGTTTAACAATTGGGTCATGAGTAACCTAATTATGGTATTTTATGCTTTGGTTTTGGTCTTGGTAAAAGGTGTGCCCTCAACATGTTTCATAAAATGCCTAAAAGAATATTTTTACTCTATTGTTAAACTTTAATTGGAACTTTTTCATGGTTTGGTTTAGTAATGGAACTCTAAATGGATTTGGATGGTTTTACATGAATTAAATTGTTTAAATAGTTTAAATGATATAAATGCTTTAAATGTTTGGCATGGTCTAAAATGGTTTGGAATGGTTTAAAGGGTAAAGGTTTTGGTGGTCATGGTTGGCCTATTTTGAAAACCCTGCAGGATACATGGAAACCCCCTAAGTGAATGCATTAATGAAATTGGTTTGAATAACGGTTATGCCTTAATTGGTTATGCTTGTGGGGTACACGGGAATCCCCCAAGTGGTTTAACATGGTGAATGGAAGGGTACTCTGAAGTCCCTTAAACCTATAAATGGTTGGCTATGGATAATACTCACAAGTTATCGTCAGTATGACGATACCATTACTAATGGCCTTGGTTAATAAATGGTTACTAGATTGGTTAGTTGCTTGGTAATGGTTTTAATTGGGAAATAATAACGGAGTGTGTAGCAAAGCCGTGGATGGTGGAGGTCCCAGAGGGAACAAAACTAAAAACTCATATTTTTCGATGTGAGGTTTGGTCCAAGTGGTTGTGTTCATGATCTCACACTTTATATTTGGGGGATGTACTAGACATCCCAGGTTTTCTTCCCTGGTCGTGCGGCTTCACGCAGTGGGGCCATTTCAGCAGGGAGAGCTGAACCCATATAGCCTGTAGGTGGTTTAGGATGGCAAAACTACACAGCGTAGGTAAAGGTTTTAATGTCATACTAAACTCAGTTTCCTTTCCCGGCATGGTTATATATATATGTATGGTTGTGTGTCTATGGATGGTTTTTAATTGGTTTTATAAATGACATTATTTTATCGTTATCCTGAGTGCATGCTATTGTTCACCCACTAACCCATGTTCGATCTGCTGTATACCCACGCTATGTAGGGACTGGCCAATCTACTTTTCCTGCTTAGTGATCGGATTCGGGGATAGTCGATGTTGGATTGAAGTGGTGAGCTTCCATATTTCGGAAGACATCTATTTCATGTCATAGGTTACTTTACATATTTCTTATCTTTCATAGACTTTGGTTTTTGGCTATGATCGGGGGCATGTCCTGACTTGGTACTCTTTGGTTGGTCTAGAGTCTTTGTATGGACAACTGTGGACTTGGGTATGGCATGGATTGATTATGATTTATATATATACATTAGGTTATTATCTTGGTTTTGATCTATGGGTTTGTCTTGGTTATTGGATGGTTTAGATTGTTGGTTTCGGTTATTGGGTGGATCGACTTGGTTGGGTTGGTCTTGTATGTAGAATCATCCCAAAGTCCCCACATGTTTAAATATGCTATCTTGTTATTTATCCAAAATTAAGTTGACTCAAGGTATGCGTTTGGTGGTTGGGTTGGGTAACGGGAGTGGTTCCTGGTATTGGTTGGATTTGGGATTGCCCATTATGATAAGGACCTGGTTTGGATCGTGTTAAAAATCTTATGTCCCACTCGACGGCAATGTTGATAGGATCCACTCTACTTATGGGATCTAGACTCGGTCTAGGGGTCCAGTTCCTGATTATCCTCCTGGAATTCCACTGGTTCCCTCCAGTCTTTCTCAAGCTCCTCAGGATGATGTGACAAATGTTGAGTTTCGTCAGTCTATCCATATATTGGCACGGTTGGTGGCCTCTCAGGTCGAGCATGATGTTTCTGTTACTTTATATTTTGAAGCCACAAGGGTTGGTCAGTTTATGAGGTTGAACCCTCCTGTGTTTACTGGTGTTAAGGTTAAGAAGGATCCTCAAGCTTTTATGGATGAGATGGAAAAGATCTTTGATGTTATGCATACTACCAACATGGAGGGTATGGAATTTCTTGCCTATCAACTGAAAGAAGTAGCATACCAATGGTATGAGGAATGTGAGTAGACTAGGGGTGACAATGCTGAGTCATCCTTTTAGGATAATTTCTCTAGTGCTTTTTTGAACCTCTTCTTTCCTCAGGAGTTGTGGAAAGTGAAGACAGAAGAGTTTGTTAACCTGAAGCAAGACAAGATGTTAGTCAAAGAGTATGCCTTACAGTTTTACCAGTTATCTCGGTATGCTTCGGAGTTGGTTTCTAGTATGAGGGCTAGAATGAGGAAGTTTGCTTTTGGGTTATCCTGAGACTTAATTTTAGAAAGTTTGCTTTGGGGTTATACATTTCCAGGTTGGTTGTGTATATGTAACAGGTTGAGAAAGAGAAAAAGAAACATGCAGAGTTTGGGGAAAGGCAGAGCAAGAAGTTCAAATTTTCTGAGTAGGGTGGTGGCCAACAGCAGAGTGGCAGGGATGGTAAAAAGTCATCCAAGAAGAAGTAAGACAACTCTGGGTCTTACTCGACGGCTAGTGCTCCTTACCCAAAGTCGTCCGGTGACCAATATTTTCAGAGTGATGACAATTATAGCATAGGGTGCCCAGTCCCAAGCTAGTGAGGCCCAATCAGATCCATCATATCCTCCCTGCATATTTTATGGTTGATTGCATCGAGGTTACTGTGATGAAAGAAAGGACAAGTGCTTCAACTGTGGTCAACCAAGGCATATGGTTAGAAATTATCCTGTTGGTAAGGTTGCTTTTGGGTCAAACAGGGTTCTAGTTGCCTCTTCTCCAGCTCCAGCACCTAAGGGTTCACCATCTAGTTCTGGCACTGGTCAGAACCATCTCTATGCTCTCCTACCCGCCAAGGGTCCGAGGCATTGTCTGATGTCATGACTGGTACGTTGAAACTCTTTTCCCGTGATATTTATTTTTTACTTGATTCGGGGTACACTCTTTCTTATATGACTCCGTTTGTGGCTGTCAATTTTGGTTTCAGTCTTGAGTATGTTTCGAACCTTTTTTCTATTTCTACCTCGGTAGGTGTCATTGTGGTTACTAAAAGAGTTTATAGGGGTTGTGTAGTGTTTGTGGGTAGTCAGGAAACTTTATTAGATCTGTTTGAATTAGACATGATTAATTTTGATGTCATACTAGGGATGGATTGGATGCACTTGTGCTATGCTTCTCTAGATTGTCGGACCTATAAGGTTGTCTTTAAATTCCTTATTGAGTCAGTTATTGAGCGGGAGGGTGGTTCCCTATCTCCTAAAGGGAAGTTCATATCTTATCTTAAAGCTCGAAGATTAATCTCCAGGGGGTGTCTCTATCTTCTGGTCTGGGTTAATGATTCTAACTCGGAGGGTCCTTCTTTTCATTTTATCCTGTTGGTGAATGAATTTCCTGAGTTCTTCTATGATAACCTTTGTGGTGTTCCTCCCGATAGGGAGATTGATCCTGTTTTGGGCACTCGTTCTATTTCTATTCCCCCATATAGAATGGCTCCAATTAAAGGAGCTTGAGGAGCAACTCAAAGATCTTTTAAATAATAGTTCCATCCTTCCTAGTGTGTCCCCGTGGGGTGCACCGATAAGAAGGATGGATCTTTCGAATATGCATTAATTATCGAAAACTGAATAAGGTGACGATAAAGAATAAGTACCCTCTTCCAAGGATAGATAATTTGTTTGATCAGCTGCAGGGTGCTAAGTTTTTCTCTAAGATTGATCTTTGGTCGGGGTATCATTAGTTGAAGATTAGGGAGGTGGATATCCTTAAGACTGCCTTTCGTACTCGATATGGGCATTTTGGGTTTCTGGTTATCTCTTTTGGGTTGACTAATGCCCCGACGACATTTATGGATTTGATGAATAGTTTTTTATCAATTTCTGGATTTATTCGCCATTGTGTTTATAAATGATATTCTGGTGTACTCAAAGAGTGTGGTGAATCATGCTAATCACCTCCATAGAGTATTGCAGACCCTGAAAGAGCAGCAGTTGTATGCCAAATTCTCGGAATGTGAGTTCTGGTTGAATGTTGTCACTTTTCTAGGACATGTTATTTCTATCGAAGGGATCATGGTAGATCCACAGAAAGTTTCAGTGGTTAAGAAGTGTCCTAGACCCATGATTCCAACCGATATTCGGAGTTTTTTGGGTTTATCTGGTTACTATAAGAGGTTTATGAAGAGTTTTTCGACTATAGCTGCCCCGTTGACTAAGTTAACTCAGAAGAAGGTGAAGTTCTTGCGGTCTGATACTTATGAAGGTAGTTTTGAGAATCTAAAGGATAATCTAACTTTGACTCTGGTCTTGAATTTTCTTAAAGGCACAGATGTATTTGTGGTATATTATGATGCATCCCGTTTGGGGCTTGGTTACGTCTTAATACAACATGGCAAGGTGATAGCATACACCTCTAGATAGTTGAATGTGCATGAGAAGAATTATCTGACTCATGGCTTGGAATTGTTAGTTGTGGTATTCGTGTTGAAAATCTGGTGTCACTATCTATATGGCATGCATGTGGATATCTTTTATGATCATAAGAACCAGCAATATATATTTACTCAGAAAGATCTTAACCTCAGGCAAAAGAGATGGCTTAAGTTGCTCAATGATTATGACATGAGTCTTCACTACCATCCAGGTAAAGCTAATATTGTTGCTGATACTCTAAGCAGGTTATCCATGAGAAGTCTAGCTCATGTAGATGAAGGAAACTGGGAGTTGGTGAAAGATATTCACCATTTGGCTAACCTTAGAGTTCGGCTCTTAGAATCTGAGGATGGTGGTGTGGTTATGTAAAAGGTGGCGCAGTCGTCTCTTAGTGCTGAAGTAGAGGAGAAGCAAGTGTTGGATTCTATCTTGATGAGGATCAAGGGTGATGTAGGTGGGAAAAAGGTGATGGTGTTTGAGATTAGTGGTGATGGTACCTTGCGATACCAAAAGAGGTTATGTGTTCCCGATATAGATGGGTTGTGAGAGAGGATCTTGGCTGAGGTGCATGAGTCTCGCTATATTGTTCATCGTGGTTCGACAAAAATGTATCATGACCTTAAGAAGACGTATTGGTGGAACAATATGAAGCAGGATATGGCTAGTTTTGTGGCTAAGTACATGATGTGCCAACAAGTAAAAGTTGAGCACATGAGACCCAAAGTATTATATCAAGAAATTGAGCTACCAGTGTAGAAGTGGGAAGTGATCAACATGCATTTTGTTATTGGTCTTTCTCGATCTCAAAATCAGTTCGATTCGATTTGGGTCATCTTGGATAGGATGACTAAGTCTACTCATTTTTTGCTAGTGAGGACTAATTTCTCCACTGAGGATTATGCGAGGTTGTACCTCCATGAGATTGTAAAGTTGCATGGGGTGCCTGTTTCTATCATCTCGGATCGTGGTACATAGTTTTCATCGCACTTTTGGTGGTCATTTCAGAAAGGTTTGGGGACCAAGGTGAGTCTTAGTATTAATTTCCACCCGTAGTTGGATGGGCAAGCAGAAAAGATCATTCAGACATTGGAAGAAATGCTTAGAGTTTGCCTATAACAATAGTTACCACTCTAGCATTGGAATGGCTTTGTTTGAGGCATTGTATGGTAGGAGGTGCAGGTCCCCGATTGGATGGTTTGAAGTAGGTGAGGTGGAGATGCTTGGCTCAGATTTGGTTCACCAAGCTATGAAGAAAGTGAAGGTGATTTACGATAGACTTAAGGATGCCCAAGTCGCCTAAAGTCCTATGCAAATATGAGGCGTTGGAAGTTAGAATTTGAGGTTAGGGATAGGGTGTTCTTGAAGGTATTTCCCATGAAGGGAGTAACGCGGTTTGGGATTTAGTCCCCAATACGTTGGTCCATACTTGATTTTGAGAAGGGTTGGCAATGTTGCATATGAGTTGAAATTGCTTTCTAGTTTGAGCTCCATTCACCCGGTATTTCATGTTTCCATGTTGAGGAAGTGTGCAGGTGATTTGTCATAAACTGTGCCTATCAAGGATATTGGTATTTTGGATTCTCTGTCGTATGAGAAGGTTTCTATTGAAATCTTGGATCGATAGGTTCATTGGTTGCGGACCAAGGATGTAGCTTCGGTAAATGTTCGACGGAGGAACCACAAGGTGGAAGAGGCTATAGGGGAAGCTGGAGAGGACATGAAGTCCAAGTATCCATCTTTATTTTCCGCTCCGGACGATAGTGCATAAGGTATGTGTTGATCTTACCATCTTTGTTTACAAATATTGTTAAAGGAAAGATTGATTTCCTTGGTATTTTTGTTTTCTAACATAGGTAGAAGTAAGAGTAGAGGTGTATGGGGTCCAATTCATGTTGTACTTCCTTGTTTTGTCATTCGGGGATGATGATCCAAGTGGGGGAGAATTAAAACACCCTGGGTTTCGTTCCTTGGAAATTTCTTGAGCTTTGATTTCACTGTCCTTGTAACGACTTACCATACGAGTCATATGATGAAGGTACGAGTCAGGTGACCCAACTTGTAAGCTGTCAAGTGAGTGGTGGTTGGGTTTCTGTTGTGGTTATGATTTGGCGGTACAAGTTGTTAGTGGTGGTGACGGTTTATTTGATAGGTCCCTTAATCAAATTAGTAACTTAGTGACTTGACTTGGTTTTGAGTATGAGTGGCTCACTAAGAGCCGTGAGGATAGGGTTCTAGTGATATAGTTGAATCGCATGTTGTCAAGCGTAAATCACTTTGAATTCTATCTTGGATATGACTGGACTATATGAGTCGTATGATCTGGTCAGGAGTAGGGGTCAGGGAGTCGTATGGTGGACAGTGTATAGGTGTCCAACTCACTGACTTAGTGAAGACTCCATTGTACGAGTCGTATGTTGTGGTCATGAGTCAAAGGGTCGACTCATAATCACCTGCGACATTTTTACAGTTTTAAGTTGGGGGCATTCTAGACATTTCCCCCTTGTAACTCCCTTCTATATCACGACATAAAACACTTTTTGGGACTTCATTAACCCATTGTCCTCAATCAAACACTCTTAAAATCTCTATCAGCAAAAGGCTAGGGTTTCATCAAGATAATCAATTAAGGGCTTTCAAGAGTGATTCTCTCCGTCTTTCTTGGTGTCTAAGGCATGTTACTCCTCCCTCATTGTTATTTTACAAAGAGATATGTGTTAATGTATGAATTACATGATATTGTTATGGTTTTTAAATAATGATTGGGGATTTTGGACGTTCATGGTTGAATGATGTTTCTTCCATGTTTTTA
Source organism: Capsicum pubescens (assembly GCA_030864215.1). NCBI lineage: Eukaryota > Viridiplantae > Streptophyta > Magnoliopsida > Solanales > Solanaceae > Capsicum > Capsicum pubescens. Next base: position 233,244,228 of record CM061538.1, read on the forward strand.
ATATGGTTTTGACATTGTGGAATGCATGGTAATGGTAAATGGATTTAGGGGGTACTTTGGACTTCCCAATTTACTTGGTTATGGTTTTGAAACATATGTGCCCTCAACCTGTTTGTTAAAATGCCAATGAGAATGTTTTGTCACCTTGTTTGACTATTCTTGAAATCTTTGCATTGCATAGAAAGGTAATGGAAACTAAATTGATTTGGTTGGTTTTAAATGGTTTGAAAAGGCCTTGATGGCCATGGTTTTGGCTTAATTGGAAACTTTAGAGTCAATTGGTGTATGGCATAAATGGATGGACTTGCAAACTCTAATTTTGGTATGACGATACCAATGGTTAATGCCTAATTAAAAGATTCCTTGGTAAATGGTTGGAATGTGTAATTGGTTTTAATATGGGCTTAAAGAGGGTTGTGTTAGCGAAGCTATGGAAGGTGGAGGTCTTGGGGGTCCAACATAGTGAACTCATATTTGCCTATGTGAGGTTTGGTCTTGGTGACCGTGTGCAAGACGTCACACTTATATTTTGGGAGATATACTAGTCATCTCAGGTTTTATTCTCCGATTCGTGCAGCTAACACGCACCGTAGCCCTTTAGTAGGGGGAGCTGAACCCATATAGCCCGTAGGTGGTTTTAGGATGGCCAAGCTACACATCTCAGGTAAAGGTTTTAAATACATGCTAAACCTGATTCCCATTCCTGGCATGATATATATGTGTGTATGTGATTGTATATGGTTATTGGACTTGGTTTTGTATGATGGTAATATTTTATCTTTATCCTTGAGTACATGCTAGCGTTCACTCTGCTAATTGTCTTAGGGCGTTGTATCCCTATGCAATGTAGGAACCGACCATACTACCATTCCTCCTGCTCAGTGACTTGAATTCGAGGACAGCTTTGAGTCAGACTGAAGTGGTGAGCTTCCATACTTCGGAAGGCTCCATTTCATGCTATGGACTTCTTTTATTTTTGTTATTTCTTTGGTTTGATTTTAGCTATGGTCGGGGACATGTCCCGACAGGATGTTATTGATTCTAGATAGAGCTTTGTCAGACAACTATCGGCATGAGCGGTGTCGCTATTAGTGTCATCCTTGGTATTGGTATTGGCATTGGGGTTGACACCGGTTGAATATTTGATTGAGGTTGTTGGATTATGAATATAGAATTTTTGCAATGTCCTTAATCTATTATTGTTTTATCTTGTAATATATTCAGAATTCATCCGACATAGGGTGTAGGACGGTTACGATTGGGTATTGGGGGTGGTCTCCGATCCTGATTGGACTTGAGATGCCCGACACGACTAGGCCCTGGTTAGGATCGTGTCATAAGCTTCTCAGATTTCTATTCTTGGATGGGCTAATTTGAGAAGTAATATGAGAACAGAGGAGATTTTCCAGTGAAGTCCTCTTATATTTTCCTCATTTTTTAAGTCTATTTTATTATTATTATTATTATTATTATTATTATTATTATTATTATTATTATTATTATTATTATTATTATTATTATTATTATTTGCTTTTCCCTCTCCAAAGTTAAATATTGTAACTTCTGTTGGTTTATTCATTGCTATCTCGTGTAGTCTTGTGTTTGTTCAAAGAATTTGAAGTCTAAAAGTACGAAATCACTATCACCTTTTCTCGTTTTTCTTTATGATTTTGATTCAAAAAATAGTTTGGCTTCACTAATCGTTGTTTTCCATTTTCGTTGCATGAACCATCCTCATTTGAGTCTACTTGGACTCGTGTCTTGCATTCCGCATGCCAGCAAGGCCCAATAGCACCGAGTCAACCTCTACAAGTCCAAAGGCCTTTAATTTTGAAGAAAACAGGGCTGATATATACAGATATACAGTAGTATACAGAGATATACAACAGTAGACATCATATACAAAGGCAAATAAAGGCAAGGAAGTGAAGATCCCGATTTTATACACTGATATACAGTGTGTATACAAAAACGCAGCATCAACAGGGGGGATATACAGACCGTTATACATCTGGTATACACTGGATAAATGGACTAAAGTCCATAAAAAATAAGGCCCAAAACCTAGGAAGATTTGAAAATGGGCCAGAAAGGAGCCTAAATCTCTACTTTTCTTCATTTATTTCCTTGTAATTGATATTTGCTTATTTCTTTGTAATTTAATTTGACTTAATCTAGATAAATCCTCGGCGAGCAAGTTTATGTTAAATCATTTATTTTGGTTGTTTAATATTCTTTAATTTCTCTAATTTAGGCAAATTTAAGCTTATAGAATAACTTGAGGATTTATTTATATTCCTTTTATAGTTATTAAATAGCTTAAATTCACGTCTAAGAAATTGAATCAACTATTTTTGAATAAAGTTGTTAAAATTAGAATTATTTCGAAACTTTGATGTTTAGTTTATTTCATTATTGAAATATACTAAGTGAATTAGTATCAAATAAATTCTATTTATTCAAAACAAGATTTTTCAAATAAATTCAAGATTTTTATAAAATAATTTCAAGATTTTTACAACTCAAGAAATTCTCAAAATTAGCCAAATAAGTTGAATCCGTCAGAAACAATACTTTGTGAATTTTCAAAACTGCCTAACACCTTCTTTTGAATTTATTTGAACCCTTGTCTAAACTCTGGTTATTTTTAAAGTTTTTTTTTTTTTCAAAATTACCTTTATTTAAATGGTAAAATCAAATAAGCGGCGACTCTAAATTATTTTTTTAAAATAAAATCAAACAGATTTCTTCTATTTATACCACGAAGTTATGAAATATTTTTTATTTTTCAAAAACGGATCGTAACAGCTGTATTTGGAATAAATAGATTGGAGTGGGAGAGTGATTATAAGCATAATCCATGGAGACTTATATCTTTGATTCGTGCTAAGAAGTTAGTCGGAAAGGGTGTCGGACTTTTCTAGCTCTTCTTTGGGTTACTAGTATTGAGGCCTATTATTGCATCAGTTTCAGTGGAATGTAAATTCATAAAAGTGTTCGTAGATGATCTACCTGAGATGTCACTAGATTTTGACTTTAATTTTTGCATGGACCTAGATCTAGACACTTATCTCATTTCCACCTCCCTTGTAGAATTGCACCTTTTGTGCTAAGGAGGGTAAAGGATCAGTTGCAAGAATTGTTAGGCAAAGGATTCATTTGTCCTAATGTTTCTCCGTGGGATGCTCCTATCTGTTTTTTTAAGCAGAAAGATGGTAGTCTACATATGTGTATAGAATATCAATAGTTGGACAAAGTTACAATTCGTAACAAGTATTCATTGCCCAGGATAGATGACTTATTTAATTAGTTAAAGGTGCTTTCGTGTTTTCCAAAATTGGCTTGAGATTTGGGTATCACCAGCTTAAGATTTAGGCCGAGGACATAGTTAAAACTACTTTCCAGACCCATTTTGTGCAAAAAGAGTTTTTGGTGATGTTCTTTGGATTGACTAATTCCTCAACTGGTTTTCTTGAGTTGATGAATGAGGTGCTCCAGCTGTATTTGGATTTCTTATTGTTTTTATTAATGATACTAGTGAACTTGCACGCGCTTTCCCCGATAGTAAAAGACATTAATAATTTATTTTTTTGAATTTAACTTAGATAGAAAAATAAATTTGGTAGTATATGTTTACAATATTAATTCTTAGAGTGACAAAATAACAAATATAAATATTTTTATAAGAATTACTTTTCCTTAGTGAAATGTTTTTTTTTTTTTTCAAAATTTTCTTTTTTACAAATAAAAGAAAACATGAAATGAAATGTATCGAGTACAAATTTAAAAAGAGGAAATGGAGGACAAAAAGAGTAAATGGTCATGTAATTTGTAGTGATTGTCAAATGAATTACATTTAGGCACTGCAACCTTTATATTGTTTCCTAATTCAACTATTCCCCTCCCCTCATCCCGTCGTTTTCTAGTATTGCTCCAAAAGCACAGAAATTCAATTCTATGTTCTCCTCATGCATACAAACCTCAAAGTTCTACCTTAATATTCTCATGATCACCCAACTTACAAATTGAGAAAAATGCTTCACAAATATAAAAAGTGTCTAATAATGTCACAAAACTTATGTATTAGCTACTCAACCTTTGCCACTTCAGTGGTGGTCGAGTTGTTGCCACTTCAGTGATGGTCGAGTTGGTTAAACAAGAGATCTCTCAAATTGAGAGTCCTGATTTGATATTATCTACATTTGCTTTTCAGTCGAGCTTTTTGCACAAATTTATCCGATGTGATTTTATGAAATTTGTGAAATTTACACCAAACGCACGAAAAAAATAGGTTGTGCGAAGTAATAAATTAGTGGCCAATAAAATTATGGGGATCAACATTTAGTAATCAGAAGTTGACCATTAGCACCTTTTTAGGTGCAAATATTTCGTTCTCTTAAGAAAATAATATATTAAACCTTTATCACTCGTAATTAATTTACTGTTATAAGCTATATTCAATTCTTTTATTGATCAAAACAAAAAAAGTGCCCATTGAAAAACATCAACAAAGATTTTTTTTGCTTCTTCTCTCATCAGATTCATTTTAAAGTCCAAGAAAACTAATAATATATTCATTTTGATCATCCAATATATTTTGTTCTTAAGCAAACGTCCTACTAAAATTTAAGTGTCAACACTTATTTACTATCAATATCATCTTTATATTTCCGCAGCTAATCATTATATTAACTGTAACGACTATCTTGTTATCATAGTTCATAGTTAAACACAAACTATACTATGAAATTGATAAATTAAGAAGGAAATGACAAAAAAAAAAAAAAATGAAACGATATAATAAACAAAGGCATACTATATACCAAAAAAAAATGAATATAAACGGAACTTACTTCCAAATATGGGTGTCAAACGGACCGGGCCGGGCCAACCCGGAACCGATCCTTTCTTTTTAATCGGATTGAGGGTCGGTTAAGGGCCGGTTTGGACGCTATCCGGGCCGGGCCAAATAGTAAAAAAATTAAAACTCACCCTAACCCGGCCCACTTAACCCAACCCGGTCAAATCCATCAAAGCCCGGTCAAACTCGGTTAAAAAACGATCAAATCCGTTTAAAAAATAAATAAAAAATCCAATATACACTATATACACTCCAATATACAATATATATTTTTAAAAAAATATATAAACAATTACACATATATACGTACCATTCAATATATAATTATATATGACTATACGTACTACTTTAAATAAAACATATGCTATAATAGTATAATATATATATATATATACACTACAATATATATATATATATATATATATATATATATATGTATATATATATATATATTTATATACTAATTTATAAAACATATACACATGTATACGTTAAATATATACTACTTTAGAAGATATATACACATATATATGCACCATTCAATATATATGTACTACTTTAAATAAAATACATACTACAATATACATATATATATATACAACAATATGTATATATATATAGTTACATACTAATTTATAAAACATATACACTTGTATACATTAAAGATATACGTATATAGAAGATATATACACATATATACGCACCATTCAATATATATGTACTACTTTAAATAAAGTATATACTACAATATATATATATATATATATATATATATATATATATATATATATATATATATACTTACATACTAATTTATAAAACATATACACTTGTATACGTTAAATGTATACTACTTTAGAAGATATATACACATATATACGCACCATTCAATATATATGTACTGCTTTAAATAAAATATATACTACAATATACATATATATATACAACAATATATATATATATAGTTACATACTAATTTATAGAACATATACACATGTATACGTTAAAGATATACGTCTATAGAAGATATATACACATATATACATACCATTCAATATATATGTACTATTTTAAATAAAATATATACTACAATATACATATATATATATACTACAATATGTATATATGTATAGTTACATACTAATTTATAGAACATATACACATGTATACGTTAAAGATATACGTCTATAGAAGATATATACACATATATACACACCATTCAATATATATGTACTATTTTAAATAAAATATATACTACAATATACATATATATATACTACAATATGTATATATATAGTTATATACTTATTTGTAAAACATATACACTTGGATACATTAAATATATACATCTGTAGAAGATATATACACATATATACACACCATTCAATATATATGTACTACTTTAAATAAAATATATACTGCAATATACATATATATATATACTACAATATGTATATATATATATAGTTATATACTAATTTGTAAAACATATACACTTGTATATGTTAAATATATACATCTGTAGAAGATATATACACACCATTCAATAATATGTACTATTTTAAATAAAATATATACTACAATATACATATATATATACTACAATATGTATATATATATATATATATATAGTTATATACTAATTTGTAAAACATATACACTTGTAGACATTAAATATATACATCTGTAGAAGATATATACCCATATATACACTTCTATAGAAGATATCCAATTTATAAAACATATACACATGTATACGTTAAATATACACTTCTATAGAAGATATATACACGTGTATACGCACCATTCAATGTATATATACTACTACTTATAAAATATACTACATTATATATACATTACAATATATATAGATATACTTATATACTAATTTATAAAACATATACACATGTATACGTTAAATATACACTTCTATTGAAGATATATACACGTGTATACGCACCATTCAATGTATATATACTACTACTTATAAAATATACTACATTATATATACATTGCAATATATATATATATATATATATATATATATATATATATACTTATATACTAATTTATAAAACATATACACAGGTATATGTTAAATATACACTTCTATAGAAGATATATACACAAATATACAAAACATATGCTACTTAATATAATAAATTAATAATATTTGGTAGTAAATTAATAACATATTAGAAGTAAGTTTTTAATTTAAAGTAGAAAACTAGAAATTCAATTTAAAAGTTTAAATCCTTAAATGAAAAAATATAAAAAGCAAGGACTAAGGAGTGAATGAATTTGGTGAATTTTATTGATTGCAAAATGATCCAAAATTTATAATTTACATGAATGAAAAATCTATAAATTATGCATCATTTTTTTCAACTCATTCATGTTAATATTAATGGGAACTTGCATAGGATAGTCGAAGTCAACGGGGGCAAAACCATGCATTGGACTTGATTCTGCTGAGTTCTCCCGTGAAGTCATAATTTTTTCAAGTTTCAGCTCGTCGCTCGGCTCCGGTTCCATTCCTTGGTTTCTTCTTTTTGCTCTAATCCAATCTCTGAGGCAAACTAGAACATTCATTGCATTGCTTTCCAATGAGTGTCGGTTGTCTCCAAGCTGCTGTCGTCCCTGACTAAAGACGCTCTCTGATGCAACGGTTGACATTGGAACATTCAAGATATCTCTAGCTAATCTTGAAAGCACAGGATATTGTGTTTCATTACTCCTCCACCAATCCAACGTGTTGATCCATCGTCTGCGATCCTCTGGTGGCGTCCGAAGATAATATTTCAGCTCTTCCTGATAAGTTGATGTGTAAGTTCTCTCATCAACACTGTTCCAACAATTTAAATCATAAAACGAATCAGAAAAACCACTATGTGCCGGCCTTTTAGAAGATGATGGCTCCTCGGGAGGATGAGGAGCGACAGTTGGAGTGATATTTGTAGGTACGGCTAAATCAAATAAATCAGCATAGTGATTATATAATTTTTCTATGTAATCCTTTGCATCAGCCGTAGCCGTCCACAAATCAGGTTGTACTTGTTCAGAATCATGGTTAGTATTTATTTCTAAGTTAGTATAAATAAGAGTACTAAAGTGACACATATTATTATATTTCATGCACGAATTTAGCATAGCACCAACCAAGTAAATAGGCGCCAACGGCTTCTTTATTGAATATAAACATGGCGCCAACGGCTTCTTTATAACCTTCTTTATTTTTATATTCTTTGAGAAAACCAGAAATATCGGCTATATATGTCAAAATATTACAAACAGTAGGATAATAAGCACCGGAAAATTCAACCGTAGCTACATAAAAATTTTCTAAAAACTTAACAAGATCATTAGTGTAATAGGAATTCTATATTTATAACAAGTTTTTAAAAATTCATACGTAGAATTCCATCTAGTATCAATTTCCTCAGGCATCAAAATCGGTGTAAGTCCATTTTCTTGACATTAACTTTAAATTCTCTAATTCTCGATCTACGATTATTTCCTTGAATAAAACCAACAGCAAGGCGAATTTTTTCAATATAAAACTCAAAAAACTCAAGACCATCTTTTACAATTAAATTATATATATGACATGCACACTTAATATGAAAAAATTCAGGCAAGGGCGGAGATAGCGTAGATTTTAATTTTTTTATGGCAGTGTTGTTGTTAGAAGCATTATCAAAAGCAATACATAAAATTTTATTTTCGATACCATAATATCCGGCAATTTTAACAATAGAATCAGCAATAAATTGTCCAGTATGTTTACGATCTTCATCATATAAAAAAGCAAGAATACGTTTTTGCATCACGAAATTACTATCCATCCAATGACAAGTAACGGTTAAATAATCATTTTTATTTACAGCACGACCAAGATCAGAAGTTAGGGACAATCTACATTGAATATTTTTTAACAATGTTGATAAATAAAAACAATATTGTGAATGAAGTCTAAAAATATCAGACCGACAAGTAGTTCTAGGAATACCGTTAAACATAGGATTATAAATTGCTTGTATATAACGAATAAAGGCATCAGAAGAAGGAAAATTAAAAGGCAAACAACCCATATCTACCATTTTAGCTATTTCTTCCTGGTCCCTCAATTTATTATACTTCTTCGCTACGTGACCGGTTGCTGGGTCCATTCTAGTTTGTGTTGGCCCACCAACATCCCCACCACCTTTTTCAATATTTAACTCTCTTTTGTGATCTTCAGCTATATGTCTCATTAACGTACCCGTACCCCCTTGCTTGCCTCCACTTCTATGCTTAGATATTTGTTGACAAATATTGCATTGCACCTCAATATCTGATATACGTTCAAAAAATTGCCATGCAATACTAGTTCTTTTACGAGGTCTTGGGGCACTGGGAGCACGGGGAGGGAGATTAACCGATTCAGATCTAACGTTAGCATCTCCTACTGCGGGTGTCTCAGCAATATTTTTATTATCTTCGTCTAAATTAACCGCATCTACTTCATTTTCTTCTTCTATACCGTAATTTTCCTGAGCTTCTACATAATCCATATCGTGAGCACCTATACCTATTTCTTCCTCAAAAGGTGTACCAAGCGGTACCGGAGGCGAAGGCACACGGGTATATCTACTACTTGAACTACCTCTACCGCTAGTAATTCGCTTTTTACTACCACTACTGCTTCCGGGACAATTTTTTTTAACACCTTTAGTAGCAAGGTTTCTTAATTTATCCATAATATAAATTAAATTAAACTAAAAATATTCAAAATACACAAATATAATAAAATTAAATATTAAATAATTAATACAATAAATAAAAATTAAACGTAAGAGATGGAACGACAATACCAAATTTTGAAAGTATCCGAAGATTGCGACTTTAGAAACTTTCGCTCGTACTTTGTAAACGAAAAATTAAAAAATTAAAGTGAAAACTTTAAGAAATTAAATATATTGAATATTTGAGAATTGAGAATTGAGAGAGAATGAGATTTGAGAGAGTGAAAAATTGTGTGAAAAATGATTTGAAGTTGTAGGGTATTTATAAAAAAAAAATTGGGATTAAAAAATATTTTTTAAAGTTAATTTTTTTTTTTTTTTTAATAAATGGGTCCAAACTAGCCGTTTGGACCCAAAAACGGCTATATAGCCGTTGGGCCAACGGCTAGTTTGGCCCAAATTTTATTTTATTTTTTCTTTTTTTAAATAATGGTATCCGGGTCAGGCCGGTTAACCGGCGGGCCTGAACCGGGCTTGGTCCGAGCCGAATTAGCTGGTCCCATTTTTAAAAAATAACCGGCCCGGGACCCGAAACCCTGAAGCCCTAGGGCTTATCGGGCCGGGTTAGTTACTAGGGCCGGGTCGAGCCGGCCCACTTCACACCCATACTTCCAAATGATCTCCGCTTGTCAGTTGACTTCCTCTTAAATCCAACAGCCTCCATTAGGTTCTCAAATTTTCAAAATTATAAAATTAGTGACTCAAAATCTTAATTGCAAAATTCGACAAAAACATCCTTTAGCTTTTGCTTTTGTTAACTATTCTTCACGTCTTTGTTTTTTTTTTTTTCCACTATTTTCACAAATTTCCACTCTCAAACCATAAAATGAGAAAGGCAAATGCAAAGAAAGAAGAAGAAGAGGAAAAATCTTACCAAATGTCGATGGTTCATTTTATACTCTGTCAAACCTAATGTTGAAAAAAACAACCAAGAAAATCAATTATCTCTATCTTATAATTATGAAAATAACATGTAATCAAGGAACCACATATAGCAAGTTCACCAAGTGATCCTAAAAATTGCTTGAAAAAGTAGTTGCGAGTAGGATACTTAAAGAAAAGAATTCACCATTGATTGTGATGGCAGAAAATATTGATTCTAGACATTTATCATTAATACTAGTTAATTTCACGTGCTTTGCACGTGTACCTTGCATTAATTAATAATAAATATATATTAAAGAATAAACTATTGCATACACAGTTCGAAATAAAAAAAAGATTTATGCAGTGTAAAATTGTGTATAAAATTTAAATATAGAAGAACATAATTAATAAATTAAAAAAAATGATAATTGAGATATCAGAATAATACGGAAGAAATCTAACCTTTACACAAAAATTCCTCAAAGTCCAATCGAACATTCATGTATCACCTGTAAACTACAAAAATATAATACGATAAATTGAGATGTCATAACAATACAATTAAATCTAATCTTTATCTAAAAATTCCTCAAAATCATCTACCACGTGTATTAAACAGACAAATTAAGTGAACAAAAATTATAAGAAAATAGTACGATAATTGAGATATTAAAATAATAGGATTAACTCTAACCTTTACACAATTTTTTTTTTAAAATCTGATAAAAAAATCATATATAATATAGGCTTGAAATTGATGAAATTACTATACACCACACCTTCAAAACTCATCAAAAATGTAGTTATAAGAATATTTTCATTATCAAAAAGCTCATAAAAGAAAAGAATATCTCCGCTATCAAAAATTCCTACACCCAACAAAAATATAGGAAAAACATCATGACAATTGAATTGTAATTGTAATTGTAATTAGCAATTATATCATATTGAATTCACGAAAGATTAAGGAATGAACATATTTCAGAGGGAGTTCGAATGTACCAAAGAACAATGAACAATTTTCTTTAATAAAACTTTTATTTATTTAAAGTAAAATTTTAATTAATTTAAAAGTATTAAATATTATGATTTCTTGTATAGAATAAATAATCAAGTCTAAAGAAATTATAAATCAAATTAATTGTGAATTTTTTTAACCTAGCGTGGGGGAATTTTTTTGACACCAATTGTTATTCTTATTTCCTCACGTAGGTCCATTTAGTATTTAATTTTGCTTACCACAACATATTAATATTTTTTTCCCAACTATTATTCTGTTTTCCTTTTTTTTTCAATTATTATTCTATTTTTTCTATTTTTCTTACTTCGATCTTTTACAACTTACTTCTTTTAGGATTTACTATGTACTACTACTACAATCTCCTAAAAATAAGAAAAAAAGGGACTCCTAATTTAGTTGGTAACAAATAACTATAATTAGCTATAATTTTTATTAAGTTAAGAATTTTAAATATTAATAAAATAATTAAACGTTAATTATTTTTAAAAATAATAAAAAAATAATTTTGTCTATGGTAAAGACTTTTAATGAAGGAAAAAAATTCAAATCATAATTCGGAAGGATTTTCACACTTTTAATATATTATAGATGTAGATAAAAAATTTAATACATAAAATTTAGTGTATTTTAGTGTCATAAATATAGAAAAATAATGAAATCCCTACCTAAAAGAGAAGTTCATAATATTATCATGAACCAATCTTTATTCAGTGAATCTAATAAAATTATTAACATAAAACGGCTTATAAAACGACTTGAATATATATAAAAAGGGGGATATGAGGTGCCTACCTTTTCGATTTTGGTATGCAGGCTAACGTTGCATGTTCAGCATGATTCCAGGAGGTAACCCCAGCAGCTCAGCCAAAGTTTCCTCGCCATTCTCTTAGAAACTTTCACCATGCTCTTTTGTCAGTTGGACTTGTAATAACCGCAATTCTAAGAAATTTCTCAAAAATCTTTTTGAATCTCTTTCTATTACCCTTTAAATAGAATCACCTTAAAATCTTTTTCCTATTGGATTAAGGTAATAATTTACATCAATTAAAATTTAGTATCATTATTAAACTTAATGACAAGTTACTCAAAAAATAATTGGATTTGCAACAGCGTGAATAGAGGCATGATTTGTGCTTCTTTTATTACTTTCAATCGATATTTATGGAACTTAATTATGCATTCACGTATTTTTCAATAGGAAAATAATTTGTTCATAAATTCTATGGCTAAAAGGATTTGCATAATTAGACTTCTTTCCATATATGATTTCTACAAATTAGATTCTCATATATTAATTGAATTAATAATAAATTGAAAAAAATATACTGGGTTTGTTGTTGTTGTAATAAATTAAAAAAAATAGTGAAAAGACGATTTTGTCTATTGCGAATATTTTTAATGAGGGTAAAAAGTTCAAATCACTTTTCTAAGGGTCTTCACACTTTTAATATATTATAGATATAGATTTTTGGGTTAAATTTTTAGAGAAATAAATATACCATAATTACCTATCATTATTGATTATTGATATCCTGCTACACTCTTTATCTTTTATGCCGGTTCATCTTCTAATTATTAACTTCCTCCAATATTAGATGAGTATACATAATTCCCTAATCTCCTCAACTAACCATTATCATAGCTCTTTGTCTTCATCCGTTTATTATCTTCATTCGTCAATTGTAATAAATAAGGGAAATTAAAATGAATCAAATTTATTGTATATTCTTGAGCAAAATGTGAAGAAAAATGCAAAAAAAGGAGGAAAAAGATAAATTTTAATGGAGTTCATAGAAAGATGCCACATCACCTTGTCTATGTTTGTCCTTTATATTATATATAGATTTTGGTGTACTCCAAGAGTAGGGAGGAGCATGAGGCTCACTTGCACATAGCGTTGGGATTGCTTAAAGAAAAGAACTCTATGCCAAATTTTCTAAGTGTGAGTTTTGGTTGTCTTCAGTGTCCTTACTGAGACACATTGTTTTGAAAGAAGAGGTTATGGTAGACCAACAAAATATTAAGGCAGTTAAAAATTTGACTAGGCCTAACTCTGTGGTCGAAATTCACAACTTTGTAGGGTTAGATAGTTACTATCGCATGTTCATGAAGAGCTTTGCTTCAATTGCTTTGTACTGACTCGATTGACTCAGAAAGAGATGCCTTTGATATGAACTGATGAGTGTGAAGAGATCTTTTAAAAGCTTAAGAACTTGTTGACTTCAAACCCTATCTTTGCCTTATAGTGGCGGGTAAGGATTTTATTGTATTTTGTGATGCCTCACATTCTGGTTTAAGTATTGTTTTTATGCAAGAAAAAAGTATGATTCCTTATTCTTCCAGATAGCTAAAAGTTCATAAGAAGAACTATCCCACCCATGAATTAGAGTTGGCAACGGTGGTGTTTGCTTTTAAGATCTGGAGACATTATTTGTATGCAGTGAGTGTGAATTATTCACTGACCATTGTATCTTGCAACATGTCTTTACCTAGAAAGATTTGAAACTGAGATAACAAAGATGGATGGAACTACTCAAGGATTATGATATTTTTATTCTCTATCATTCTAGCATGGCCAACGTGATAGCAAATGTGTTGAGTTGAAAGATGAAGAGTATGGGTAGTTTGCCATTTTGGATATTTCTAGACATCCGTTGGCTAGGGAGGTTTAAACCTTAGCTAATAATTTCATGATCTTGCATGTGACCGACATAGGAGGATAATTAGCTACTATAGAGGCAAATATACTTTTCTTGACTAGATTAAAACTATACAGTCCAAAGATGTAATTTTAGTAAGATTTGCCAAAAGATATTGCAATGTGAGGCGAAAAAGGCCATTATTAATAACGAAGGTGTTCTAAGGATTAGGTGATAGGTTATGTGCCTCGTGTGGATGATTTAATTCCAACCATACTTGCTAAGGTACATAGTTCGAGTTCCTCCATATATCATGGTGCCACCAAGATGTACTATAATTTGAGGCAACACTTTTGGTGGCACCAAATTAAGCGAGATAGTAGGTCTTGTGGCTAATTGTCAAAACTGACAACAAGTGAAGTATGAATATCAGAAGCTTAGTGGTACTCTTTAAAAAATTCTCATTATTAAATAAAAGTGGGAAAGGATAGCCATACACTTCGTTGTTGGTATTTACAAGACCTTGGGAGAATATAATTCAATATGGGTAGCTACGGACTGGTTGACTAAGTCTGAACACTTTATTCTAGTGCAGGTGACTTATAATTTGACCAAGTTGGCCAAGATTTATGTTAAGGAGATTATCCGACTGCATAGGGAGCACGTTTCTACCATTTCGAATATAGGCACGTATATTACCTCTAAATTTGTAAGACCTCACATTTTTGGGCTAGAATTTGAACCATCGTTCCTAAGTTTATAAACCCAAATCCACTAATTCTATGTCAATATAAGTGGGATGATCAACTCTATAGTGTGGGAATATCTTTAAAGATGAATTGAGATCATAAAAACTCCTAACTCAAAGACGAGTTAAGAACCTTTCTACCAATTGAGTTTCAGTGGATGTTCCTACTTGGGTAAACTTTAAACAACTATTACTCCTAGAATATAATGAGTTAGATGGACTATTATATACCAAATAAAATTTCTTCTAGTCTTATTTCCAATATCTCCAATTTCACCTTAAACCGATATCAAATTAGAAAGTTATACTTATTTTACTTGGAAGTGTCTGTTCGCCAAAAGGTGACGACTAAGTTGACGAGCTGTCAACTAGATGATGACTAAGTTGACGAGTCGTCAACTAGGTCACGAGACATCAACCCAAGTCATCAACCTTAACTAGTAAATGGCAAAATCAGCTAGATATTGACGACTAGGTTGACGAGTTATCACCAAACAGACGGGTTGTCAACCTAGTCGTCAACTGAAGAATCCCTGTGATTTTTTTTGGTTTCTTTAAGGGTATTTTGGTTTTTTACTCACCCCAAAATCCTCCCCCACGACTTAAATCATTAATAAGCCTTGTATATTGATGTTTAGTCAGGTTTTTAATGCTTTCTCTTCTCTCTACTCTCAAGAGAGAAAAGTTAGGGGTTCTTTCCCAAAATTCATACTTCCAAGGCTCAGATTCAAGGTGTCATAAATTTGATTCATGTAAAAGGCATGTTGCTCATCCCTAACTTGTATTTTTATACTATGTCATTTATTTACTCAATATTCATGTGTTTTGAAGGATGGGTTTGAACTTGAGTTGAGGGTTTTTGGTGGTTAACACTTGAATTGTTTATTCCTTGTTTTAAGTGGATTCATGCTTTAACTGATGGTTTTTGGGGATGAATTAATGCATTGTGATATTTAATGGAATAGGTGACATGGGTTTCTAAACCCACCTTGTAAACTTGATCTTGAATTTGGATGATTTAACTTATCTTTTGAAAATGTTGCATTGCATTAAAGGATAAATAGATAAAAATAGTTTTTAAAGGCCCTTGGAGGCCATGATTTGGATTTTAAATGGAACTGAGAGTCTAATGGTTACATGAATTCGATTGGCATAGTTATATAAGCTTGCAAGCATATTGTTATGATGATACCAAGTTGGTAAATGCGCTAATTAAGACTTCTTGGTTTATGGTTGGGTTTATGTGCAAACTATTTTAATTTGGACTTAAAGAAAATTGTGTAGCTTACTGTGAAGGTGTAGGTCTCGGGGGATCAACACTGAAAACCACGTTCATCGGCGTGGGCCCAATGTGACCATGTGTTTGGTGCAAACCTTATATTTTGGATGGCTATCACCTTTGTGTCTTTATCCTTTCATCGGTTTCCTCAGCGCGTGTGGCTAACATGTACTAGGGCCCTTTCGACAGGGGAGCCAGACCAATATAGCCTATGGGTGCATTTAGGATGGAGCGACCTACATAGTTCAGTCTAACATTTTAAAATCTCATGTTCATGGCCCTTGTCCCTATCTCGGCATCCTATATATGTATATATAAATATTGTGCATGTGGCTTTGACGAATTTTTGATAAGTGCACTACTTTACCCTTTTCTCTAGAGTTACATTCCATTGCTCGCCCTACTGACCATCCCTAGATTTTGTATCATTTTATGATGTAAGGTCCGAGGGGTTTTCTATTACTCCTGTGCATCATTAAGTGGTGTTGTACATCGTTTGAGTTGATGTGACGTGGTGAGACTTCATCTTTTTGAAAAGCCTTGTCACTTTATTAAGTTTCTTTTCATATTCTAGGAATTATGAATTTTTTTTTGTCATAGTAGAGGGTATGTCCCGACTTAGTTTGGTATTCTTCGTTTTGAGGATTTGTGGACAAGTATTGGATTGTTTGTTTATTTTGATTCTTAAAATTATTATTGGTTTATCTATATTTCTTATTGCTATTTTGGTTGACTTCCACTATTTACATTTATGGTGCTATTAAGATAATTATAAAGGGGGTTGTCTCTGTCCCATGGTGGGCTTGATATTACCCGTCACAGCCAGGCCCGAGTTTGGGTCTTGACAAACCTGGTATCAGAGCATGGTTCAAAATCATTGGGTGTCCACAAATTCATATCAAGTGGAGTCTCTTTTATGGGTATGTAGTGCACCACACTTATAAGGGGTAGGCTACAAGGCATTTTGGTAGCATTCTGATTCTTTCATACTCTAGATCGTGCAATAGTCTTATTCATATGAAACTTATCTAAATTCCTTCTGCCCTAATTTTGTGTGCTATGTCTTATTATCAAGGCGATACCAGTGCAGAAGGTTAGATTCCTAAAGATGTAATCCTTTTTGTTTGAGTCATCAGAAAGTTATGAATCAACACAAGGACTTGAAAGGAGTCCATTAGTGCATCAAAGTGTATGGATTCAAATGTATACCTCTATATTTATGAATCATGTAGTTCATCCCAGGTTAAGAGGTGTATTCAGTCCCTCCCAAAAACTTTATTTTAGATATCCCGCTTAATGAGAAAGGTATGTATCTTAATGTTGGGATAGTATTTCCACCCGAGAGGTAGAATAAATTAGGGTGTTATGACCTATGAATAGTAAGATGAACCCAAGGTTAGTGATATGAAGTCATAAGTTTAAAAGTTAGAGTTGGGGTAGATTTTAAGTGAAAAAATGGTTGTATTCATGTACCATTAAGTAAGTGTTGAGGGTGGTATGATCTTATGGCAATTTGCTATGGTTGCCATTAGATGCATAGATTATATAATAGTTAGTAGAGGAAGTGATTAGTTAAGGTAATTTAGAATTTATTTTAAATAGGGAAGGAGCTTATGATGGCTAGTTATTGTAGTAGAAAAAACATTGATCTTAGATTGTGAATGAAAGGATAGATTGGCTAATAATTTATAAATTTAGCATTCACAGGGGGGAAATCTTAGAAGAGGGGACTCAGTGATGTTTATAGAATTTTGAGGGAAGTTTAAAGATATGTATTGGTAAGTATAAGAGTTGTGAGGAAGTAGAATGTGACAATGGACAATAACGAGTTATGTTATAATATTAAGATTGGCTATCCTAAATATGTGTTCTTATCACACTGAGAGTCCCTTGATCTTTTTAGCTAACATCGGTAAGCCCATCTAGTAGGTGAGAAGATATGTAGTCGATTTTAAAGTATAGTAGTAATATTATGAAGAAGATGTATTTGTACGTCGTAGTTAAGTGAAATAAGGAATTTAGATTGATCAATTGTCAAATATTTTGTTGGACTAGTACAGTAGATGGTATGTTTTATTGGTAGTTAATGATTGGTAATATATATTAATCTTGAACTTTAGATGTGATTGTGGTGATAAGAATTTAGGTATATAAGAATAAATTGAACCCCAGGTAGCATGTTGTTAGATGAGTTTTAAAGTGTATAAGTGCCATGTGTACCCATTTCATGTTCTTGAATGTCTTAGTATGGAGAAGTCTAGGGAATTGTTATATGGTGTTCTTTAGAGCTGAATTGAGGAGAATATAGAACGGCGATGTGAGCCCTTGGTATAGTTTTAAATATTTTGTTAAGTTGGGAAGGTTATGCAACTAGAGGTTAATGCTAGTATACTAAGGAGTGAAGAATGGATTTGTTAGTCTGTTAAGAAGTATGGATGTGTATGCTCATGAGAGTGTGAGTTATAGGGTAATGACTATGGATCCTAGAAAAAATTAAGATTAGTATCGTTGGAAGGGATATCTTAGAAAGAACTTAGTGTCCTCATATTATAGTTATTAGGGGGAACTTGGCGTTCATGTGTATAGTAATACCCCCATTGTGCTGAGTGTTGTGCTTTTAGATTTAATGAGAGGATATGTCCTCAAGTCTAGGATAGTGACCTTTGAGCAAAGGAGGAGATTATGAACTAAGGCAGATCTTGAATTTTCTCATGGTGGTGAATTTCAGGGAAGAGTCGTGATAAACCTATTCTTATTCTAGAAGATTCCTCCTACTTTGGTTTAAGAGGGCACTCTACCAATATCTTATTTAGTCAAATTGTTCCTATGCCTAAGATTTGAGTTCTCTATTCAACGTATGCCCATGCTTCGACCCTTGCACTAGAAGCAATAACATCACTTAGAAATCCAAGCTTCTAAGTATTCAAGCTCTATGTTATGACGCTCATGATCCATAAACTCATGTTTCACTTTATGCTTAGTTCTAAGAAATTGTACTCACTTTATGTTACCAACTCATTTTATGTAATGTCTTAGCCTAAAGTGTTGTTATCTATGCAAAATCATGACCATTCTCAGTTCTTAGAATGAGAAGCAATAGCTTCAAGCGGCACTCTTAGTCTTATTCCATGAATAATATAAATCCCAGCTTCATATTTTATGACCCATGATATATGCACTAATGTTTCACACTATGTCCAGTTTGAAAAACTCATGCTATGTTATGTTTATGTCCGAACGACCCTCTATTTATGATCTAGATAGTTACTATGAAGTATTTCATACCTATCATATCGTATCTCTATCACAGGTCACACCTTGAGTAGTACGACAAATAGGAGTCATAATTGAGTAGTATCACTTCCATTCTTGATGATTCTACTCTATTCCATCAGTGATCTTCCTTATATTAGGATGGTGGTGTCTATGGAAGCATAGTTATGTTTTATATGAGAGAGTAAATGTTCTTTATTATGAAATTTTAGGTTGAATACTCGAGCTAATGTTATAGATGAAGATACAAGAGTAAGATGAACTTTCGTTATGTGAAATAGTTAGGAAGGGGAGATGTGGTGAAAACCTTTATAAGAGTGATTGAAGTTGCTAGTTTTTGGTGGGAAGATCCATAAAGTAGGTTTAGTAAGATAAGCTTTAATGTTGTGATTGGCAGATACACAAACCATTGTGTTATGTGGCTAGTACTGCTTTATTAAGACATGATTTTGTTTGATTATTATGATAAGATAGAGTAGTATTCATGGAGAGGTGTAGAGTATAGGATCCCATAGCTTAAGTTAGTACCTTTTAACTCCGAGTTAGGCTTTAACGTGGAAGAATTACGTAAATATACTCAAGATCTAGTAGTTATGTATTTAGTGGGGGAATTATAAGATTGAAATAGTGAAATATGGTATTCATAGCTGAAAGCATAGTTGAGAAGCATCGCTAAACTTAAGGGCTATTAGACGTTTCACTTGAGGTGGAGAAAGCTTTATTCCTATTCACGGAAGAATCTTATTTTATGTCTCGTATCAATTATAATTAGGCATTCCTGGAAAAATTCATGCCTTAAGTTGTTAGATCATGTTCCTTAGAACTTATGCCCAAGATTATGTCCATGTCAAGTCTCGTTATCTCATGATTTGTACTTGCACGATTTACTTGGTGATTTCATGAAGCTCTTTTATTTTGATGACGATGTATATCTTGTTAAGGGAGCATTCCTAATGTGAAATTACACCCTTTATTGCATACTTCTAGAGCTTTAATAGGTTCCTACCCATCATTCGAGGAAGAATGATTCCAAGAGGGAGATAATATAACATCCCACATTTTTTGGCTAGAAATTGAACCATCATTCCTATGTGTATAGACATGAACCCAATAATTCTATGTCAATATAAGTGGGATTATCAACTCTATAGTGTGGGAACATTTTTGGAGATGAATTGAGATCATAAAAATCTCTTAACTCAAAGACGAGTTGAGAACTTTTGTACCAATTGAGTTTTAGTGGACATTCCTACTTGGATAAACTTTCAATGACCATTACTCTTAGAATATAATGATTTAGATGTCCTACTATAAACCAAATAAAAAGTCCTTGAGTCTTCTTTCCAATGCCTCTAATTTTACCTTAAACCGATATCAGAGTAGAAAGTGATGCTCATTTTACTTGGAAGTGTCTGTCTGCCAGAAGGTGACGACTAAGTTGATGATCTGTCAACTAGGTGATGACTAAGTTGACGAGCCATCAACTCATGTCATCAACCTTAACTAGTAAATGGAAAAATCAGCTAGATATTGATGACTGGATTGACGAGTTTTCACCAAAATGACAGGATGTCAAACTACTTGTCAATTTAAGAATCCCTGTGATTTTTTTTATTTCTTTAGGGGTATTTTGGTGACACGGCCCGACCCTGGGTCTTATTGTAATGGGCATTCCAAGTCCAACCAGGACTGGGGACCGCCCCCTGTTACCCAACCCAACCACCTATATCCAGCCTTAAATGAGTTGAATTTCGAACATATAACAAAATAGCGTTATTATTCTTATTAAGACTCTAGTATAGGGTCACAACCCTGACCGACCCTATCGAGTCCAACCATACCACAACAATCTCCCAACCATTCCAAACCAAACCATAAACCAAAAGGGAATACCAAGACATAATAAGAAAATCAATTCCAAAATGTAATATAATGGAACAGTGAGGAATCATGTTCGATGATGCCAACCTCAATATCAATACTAATGCTAAGGTTGACACCTCTACCGATCCCGCCCATATCAACTCCCAGAAGTACCACAAACCTTTATCCGAAAGAATAAGAAAATCTGGTTGGAACATGCCCCCAAACATAGCAAAAACAAATATCCAAAATAAAAGATAAGTGTCTAAATAAATCCATAAAATGAAATGATGCCTTACAAAAGGATGGAAGCTTCCCATATCAGTCCAAGTGCTGATACCGAATCCATGTGCTAAACAAGAGGAGTAGGATGGTCGGTTCCTGTATAGCGTGGGTATACAACCTCCAGTAGATGGGGTTAGCGAATGACTGCTAGCATGAAACTCAAGATAAGGATAAAATAAAGCCAGTCATAAAACCAAGTGACACCATCCATAATGCATACAACCACACATATATAATTGCCGAGAAAGGGAATCGGGTTTAGCATTCATTTAAAATCTTTACCTGGGTTGTGTAGCTTTGTCGTCCTAACTACCCATGGGCCATATGGGTTCAGCCCCCTGCTGAAATGGCCCTAGTGCATGTATCCGCACGACCAGGGAATATCCAATGAGATGACTAGTACATCCCTCCTATATAAAACGTGACACTCGCACGTGCCCATTGAAGACCTCTCACATCGGCAAATATGAGTTTCGATTTTGGTCCCCCCGGGACCGCCATCTTCCATGGCTTAGCTACTCTCTCGGCCATTAATGACCAATTAACACCATGTCCAAAAAATCCATTTACCATTTATTAACCAAGGCAAATATAAGTGGTATCGTCATACCACCCCATTACTTGCAAGTAATATCCATAGCCAAACCATTTAGGTTAGGGGACCGTAGGAGCCCTTCCAATTTCTATATTAAATCCACTTGGGAGACTTCCATGTTCTCCATAAGCATAACCATTTAGCCTTTTCAAACCATTTAAACCATGCATAAATCCTTTATCCAATTTAAAACATGCAAGAGTTCCATTAAAAGAAGTCAATGCAATAAACATATCTTTATAAGCATTTCATCAAACACCTTGGGGGTATAATATAACCAAAACCAATTCTAAAGACCATTAAACCATTACCATGCTATCCAATTGTCCAAAACCACCATTAATGCATATAAAAATCATAAACCATAGAAAACTATAACCAAGCATTTAATATCAAAACCCCCAAAATAATAGTTGAAAACCATAGTCATGAAGTAGTAAAACCATGAAATCAATCATATAAATCATGCATTTAGCTGAAATTATAATGAGGGAAAAGAATCATGACTTATACTAAAGAATTGATGGAAAAAAAATTACCAAAGCAAGCCTCAAAGAAATTCGTAAGATGAAACCCTAGCTTTCTTGCCCCAAAAGCTCTTGAGAGAATTATGAGATGTTTTGGAATAGTTTCTAAGTGTTAATGAATAGAATAATAGAGTAAATAGCCTCAAAAGCATATTAGAAGTTGTGGGTCCTAATTAGGATAAGTAAGAAAATGTCCAGAATACCCTCACTTAAATCCCTTAAAACCCATCACAAGGATACGACTAACCCATACGAGTCGTACCCTTCTTTATGATTGGTATCCACCACTCGTATCCAAGCCTCAACCCTTGGATCAAACGTTGTCCAGTATATGACTTATCTAACTAAGTCATAACCACAACATATAATCCGTACCCATGACCCTTATCTCTGGCAGAATAAAATACCAGAAGGATCAAACACTGCCCACCATATGAGTCCTTGATACGACTCGTACCAAGACCTACGACTCATACCTTAAGTCGTACCGATTCCAGTGTCTTAACCCATCCTACCAACTAACAATGGTTAGCATACGAGAGGATCATACCACTCGTACCCCAACATATGGCTCGTACCCATGAGTTATATTGAGTTCAGAGAATGAATTTCTAGGAAATTTTCTAAGGGTCAAAACCCAAGATGTTTCAGTCTCCCCCACTAGGAACATTCATCCCCGAATGACGGACAAGGTAGGGGTATCAACACACAGAGTCATTTGTATTATCAAGCATCCCTTTAATAAATTTTGAAAACAAAGAGGCAAAGATGTTAATATTTCCTTAACAAACTCAGAAAATAAAGATGTGTTCAAGACACATACCTTCCGCACGAATCCCAGGAGCAGAAAACAAATGCGGATACTTGGACTTCGTGTCATTTTCCGCTTCCCAAGTAGCTTCTTCCACCTTATGGTTCCGCCATAGAACCTTAAATGAAGCCACATCCTTGGTCCACAATCGACGAACTTTCCTATCTAATATCTTAACCGGAACTTCTTCATATGACAAAGAATCCGAGATACCCAATCCTTTCTAAGGAACAATCGAAGAAGTATCACCAAGACACTTTCTCAACAAAGAAACATGAAAGGCTGAATGAACCAAACTTAAGCTAGATGGCAACTCCAACTTATAAGCAACATTGACAACTCTCCACATGATCACATAAGGACCAACATACCGAGGACTGAGTTTACCCTTTGTACAAAACCACACCACTCCCTTCATTGGAGATACCTTGAGGAACACTCTATCCCCGACTTCAAACTCCAAGTCTCTATGCCTAACATCCGCATAGGACTTTTGGCAACTTTGGGCAACTTTAAGCCTATCCCAAATCACCTTGACCTACTCCATCGCCTGATAAACCAAATATGGACAAAACATGTCTACTTTCCTAAGCTCAAACCACCCAATAGGAGATCTACACCTCACACCATACAATGTCTCAAAAAGAGCCATTTCCAATACTAGAATGATAGCAATTATTGTAAGTAAACTCCACCAAAGGTAGATGCTCAACTTAATTGCCACCATAGTCAATCACACAGGCTCGGAGAATATCTTCCAATGCCTGAATTGTTCTCCCCGCTTGCTCATCCGACTACGGATGAAAAGTAGTACAAAGACTAGTCTTAGTCCCCAACCCTTTCTGGAAAGACTGCCAGAAATGAGATGTAAACTAGTTACCACAATCAGAGATAATCAAAATAGGTACTCCGTACAGCTTCACAATCTCCTGAAGATACAATCGCGCATAATCCTCTGCCGAAAAGGTAGTCCGCACAGGCAAGAAATGCGCAGACTTGGTCATCCTATCCATGATGACCCAAATTGAATCATACTGATTCTGAGACCGAGGAAGACCGATAACGAAGTCCATATTGATCACTTCCTACTTTCATTCGGGTAAATGAATTTCTTGATATAACCCACTAGGTCTCATCTGCTCAACCTTAACCTGTTGACACACCATACACTTGGCCACGAAATCAGCCACATCCCTCTTCATGCCATTCCACCAGTAGATCTCTTTGATATCATTATACATCTTAGTCGAGCCTGGATAAACAACATAGCGCGACTCATGCACCTCATCCAAAATCCTTTGCCGTAGCCTGTCGATATTAAGAACACACAACCTCCCTTGGTACCGTAAAATACCATCACCACTGGTCTCAAACACCACTACCTTTTGCCCACCAACATCGCTTTTGATTTTCAT
Source organism: Capsicum pubescens (assembly GCA_030864215.1). Classification (NCBI taxonomy): domain Eukaryota; kingdom Viridiplantae; phylum Streptophyta; class Magnoliopsida; order Solanales; family Solanaceae; genus Capsicum; species Capsicum pubescens. The sequence goes on from CM061538.1 coordinate 233,269,196, forward strand.
CAAGATAGGGTACAACACTTGTTTCTCCTTAATCTCTGCACCAAGAGACGATCGAACTACTTCTTGCACCATTACACCACTATCCTTGGAGTCCAAGAGATGAACTCTAAGATTAGCCAAACGGTGAATATCCTTCACCAATTCCCGCTTGCCTTCCTCTACATGAGTCAAACTCTCCATGGATAACCTGCTAAGAGCATTAGCAACCATATTATCCTTACCTGGATGGTAGTGAAGACTCATATCATAATCCTTGAGAAGCTAAGCCACCTCTTCTGCCTGATATTAAGCTCTTTCTGAGTGAACACGTACTGAAGACTCTTGTGATCAGAAAAGATATCCATGTGAACACCATACAAGTAATGCAACCATATTTTCAAAGCAAATACAACCGCCAACAACTCCAAATCATGAGTAGGATAATTCTTCTCATGTACCTTCAACTGCCTGAAAGCATTGGCAGTAACCATCCCATGCTGCATCAAAACACAACCAAGCCTTACCCGAGATATATCACAATAAAATACAAACCCATCATTGCCTTTCGATAAGGTTAGGATTAGATCCGAAGTCAACTTATCTTTCAACTTCTCAAAACTCTCTTCACAAGCATCCGACCAAGAAAACTTAACCTTCTTCTGAGTCAACCTAGAAAAAGGAGCAGCTATCAAAGAAAAGCTTTCCATAAACTGCCTATAATACTCAGCTAAACCTAAGAAGCTTTGAATATCAAATAGAGTCGTGTTCCTAGGCCACATCTTTACCATAGCAACCTTCTGGGGATCCACCATGATCCCTTAGCTAGAAATAATTTATCCCAAAAAGGTCACAACGTTCAACCAGAACTCATACTTAGAGAACTTGGCATACAACTGTTATTCCTTTAAGGTCCATAACACCACATAGAGGTGATTAGCATGATCCACCTTACTCTTCGAATAAACCAGAATGTCATTAATAAACACAATGTTGAAGAGATCCAAATACTGCATGAACACTCTGTTCATCAAGTCCATAAACGTTTTTGAGGTATTAGTCAATCCAAATGACATCATCAAGAACTCAAAATGCCCATAACGAGTACGAAAAGCTATCTTAGGGATATCCACCTCCCTAATCTTAAGTCGATGGTACCAATCTTAGAGAAGAACTTGGCACTCTATAACTGGTTAAACAAGTCATCTATCTGGGGAAGAGAAAAATTGTTCTTAACCGTCACCTTGTTCAACTGCCTGTAGTCAATAAATATCTGAAGGGAACCATCCTTCTTGCACACAAACAACACCGGTGCACCCTATGGAGAAACACTAAGATGAATAAACCCCTTATCCAAAAGATCATTGAAGTTGCTCCTTGAGTTCCCTCAACTAAATCGGAGCCATTCAAAAAAGAGGAATAGAAATTGGAAGAGTGTCCGAAAGTAAATCCATACCAAACTCTGTTTCCCTATCCGGAGGAACACCAGGAAGATCATCCGAAAAAAACTCTAAAAACTCAATAACTACAGGGACTGGAGACAAAAAAGGACCTTCCGAGTTAGAATCTTTAACTCATACCAAGTGATAAAGACAATCCTTAGAGATTAACCTCCGATCTCTAAGATAAGAAATAAACCTCCCCCTAGGAGCTAAGGAACTAACTTCCTATTCTATAACCGGTTCACCATGAAACTTAAATACAACCTTACGTGTCTGACAATCTACAGACGCATAACAAGAATGCAACCAATCCATACCTAGAATTACATCAAAATCTATTATATCCAACTTAAAAAGATCCGCCAAGGTCTGCTTGCTACCAATAGATACCACACACCCCTTATAGACTCTCTTAGCAATAACTGAGTCATTTACCGGGGTAGTAATAGAAAAAGGATCCAAGATAACCTCCAGATTAAAACCAAAAGACACAACAACATATGGAGTCAAATAAAAAAATGGACCCCAAATCAAGCAAACAATATACGTCATGAGAGAAAAGTTGTAACATACCAGTAATGACATCAGGTGATGCCTCGGATTCCTATCAGGACACCAAAGCATACACCCTGTTCCGACCAACACTAGAAGCAGGATCAGTAATAGAAATAGATGCCACCCCAAAAGGTGTAAGAGCAGAAAATAAAGACACAAGAATCTTATTCTCCCTCGTAGCAACCTTATTGACCGGATAATCCCTGAGCCGATGGACTACTTGGCCACACTTGAAGCACTTGTCCTTTTTTTTCTCATAATAACCCCGATGAGGATGACCACAGAATCAACAAGGAGGACACAAAGAAAATGATTGATCTCCACTCGCCTGATATTGGGCAACTTATGTCTGAGGATTGTCACCACCTTGTGACACTTGTCTCCCGACTGATAAGGAGCCCTAGCAGAAAATGAGCCCCATCCCCCCCACTTCTCTTTTTGCGACTTGCCACTATCCTTACCACCCTGAGACTGAGCACCTCCCTAATAAAAAAACCTGCTCCTCTTTCCCTGCCTATCCCTAAACTCGGCCTGCTTTCTTTTCTCATCCTCAACCTCGAGATGTCCATATATTTAATCAGGAAGGCAGTCTTGATCTCCAGAATCAAATCTCTATTAAACCCAGAGGTGAACTTTCTCATTCTCGACCTCATATCAGCCACCAAGTTAGGAGCATACCTTAATAGCTGATGGAACTTCAAAGTATATTCCTTTACTAAAATCTTTCCTGTCTAAGGTTCACAAACTCTTCCATCTTTTCTTCCCTTAACTCTTGAGGAAAGAATCGATCCATGAAGGCATTAGAAAAGGCTTCCCATAATCTATCCTCTTCCATATCACCTTTATACCTGTCCCACTCCTCATACCACTGATAAACAATATCCTTGAGCTGATAAGCTGCAAAGTTAACCCCCTCTATATTAGTAGCCTACATCATATGAAAGATATTTTCCATCTCATCAAAGAAGCCCTGGGGATCCTCCTCCACCTTCACCCCAGAAAAAGTTGGAGGACCTATTTTCATAAATTGACCAACCTTTGTGGCCTCAATAGACAAAGCACAATTCGCACCCTGCTCAGCCTAAGCAACAACCAATTGGGAAATGACATAAATAGACTGCTGAAATTCTGCGCTCGTCATGTTACCCTGAGGGACCTAAGGATAACTAGCCAAAATAGAAGGAACTCCAACATTATCAGGACTAGGACAATAAGATCAAAGATGTACTCTAGACGTAGCATGTACCCCTTTAGCATTATTCCCAGATGGGAAGAAAGATTTTCCTTGTGTTCTAGATCTAGGAGGCATAATCTAAAAGAATAACAAATAAGGATTAGAGAAGATTGCAAGATTGAGAACTCAAGCTTGAAGATAGAATATTAAGGAAGTGAAACATTTCTAAATGTCTTCCAGCCTCTTCCTTATGAGTGTGGCGTGCTTCACACCACTAAAAGAGACTCTACTCGACACGGATTTGTGGACTTTGCAGTTGACCATGAACCTAGGCTCTGATATCAACTTGACATGGCCCAACCCTGAGCCTTGTCATAATGGGAATCTCAAGTACAACTAGGATCGAGGATCGCCCCCTGTTACCCAACCCAACCACCTATATCCATCCTTAGATGAGTTGAATTTTAAATATATAACAAGATAGCGTTATTGTTCTCATTAAGACTCTGGGATAGGGTCATAATCGTGATCGACCCAACCAAGTCCAATCATACCGCAACAACCACCCTACCATACCAAACCAAACCATAAACCAAGAGGAATACCAAGAAATAATAAGAAAATCAATCCCAAAATGTAATATGATGGAACAGTGAGAAATTATGTTCGATGATACCAGCCTCAATATCAATACCAATGTTAAGGCTGACACCTCTACCGATCCCGCCCATACCAACCTCCAGAAGTACCACAAACCTTTATCCGAAAGAATAAACAAATCCGGTCAGGACATGCCCCCAACCATGGCCAAAACCAATATCCAAAATAAAAGATAAGTGTCTAAATAAATCCATAAAGTAAAATAATGCCTTCTAAAAGGATGAAAGCTTACCACTTCAGTCCAAGTATTGATACCGAATTCGCGTGCTAAACAGAAGGAGTAAGATGGTCGGTTCCTGCATAGCATGGGTATACAACTGCCAGTAGATGGGGTTAGAGAATAACCGCTAGCATGAAACTCAGGATAAGGATAAAATAATACCAATCATAAAACAAAGTGAAACCATCCATAATGCATACAACCATACATATATAAGTGTTAGGAAAGAAAACCGGATTTAGCATGCATTTAAAGCCTTCACCTGGGTTGTGTAGCTTTACCGTCCTAACCATCTACGAGCCATATGGGTTTATCTTCCCCTACTGAAAGGTGTCCAGTGTATCTAGCCACACGACCAGGAAATATAACATGGGATGACTAGTACATTCCTCCTATATAAAACGTGACACTCGCACGCACCCATCGAATACCCCTCATATCAACAAATATGAGTTTCTGGTTTTGGTCCCTCCGGGATCGCTATCTTCTACGGCTTAGCTGCACTCCCTGCCATTAATGTACAATTAAAACCATGTACAAATAATCCATTTACCATTTATTAACCAAGTCCTATATTAGTGGTATCGTCATACTATCCCATTATTTGCAAGTAATATCCATAGCCAAAACTTTTAGGTTAGGGGACCTTAGGTGCCCTTCCAATTTTCATATTAAATCCACTTGAGAGACTTCCATGTTCTCTACAAGTATAACCATTTAGACTTTAGACTTTTCAAACCATTTAAATCATGCATAAATTTTTTATCCAGTTTAAAATATGCAAGAGTTCCATTAAAAGAAGTCAATGCAATGAACATATCTTAATAAGCATTTCATCAAACACCTTGGGGGCATAATATAACCAAAACCAATTACAAAGACCATTAAACCATTACCATGAAATACAACTATACAAAACCACCATTAATTCATATAAAAAGCATAATTAAACCATAGAAAACCATAACCAAGCATTAAATATCAAAAACCCCAAATAATAGTTGAAAACCATAGTCATGAAAAAGTAAAACCATGAAATCAGTCATATAAATCATGCCTTTAGTTGAAATTATAATGAGGGAAGAGAACCATGTCTTATACCAAAGAACTGATGGAAATAAATTACCAAAGCAAGCCCCAAAGCAATCCATAAGATGAAACCCTAGCTTTCTTGCCCCAAAAGCTTGTGAGAGAACTATGAGATATTTTGGAATAGTTTTTAAGTGTTAATGAATAGACTAATAGAGTAAATAGACTCCAAAGTATATTAGAAGTCATGGGTCCTAATTAGGGTTAGTAGGAAAATGTCCAAAATATCCCCACTTAAATTTCTTAAAAACCCATCATAGGAATACTACTGACCCATATGATTCATACCCTCCTATATGATAGGTATCCATTACTTGTATCCAAGCCTCAACCCTTGGATCAAACATTGTCCAGTATATAACTCATACAACTAAGTCATAAACATAGCATATGATCTATACCCATGACCCATATCCCTGGCAAAATGAAATACCAGGAGGATCAAACACTACCCACCATATGAGTCCTTGATATGACTCATACCAAGCCCTGTGATTCATAACCTTAAGTCATACCCATTCCAGTATCCAAAACCATCCCACCAACTAACACTGGTCAGCATATGAAAGGACTATACCACTCGTACCCCTGCATACGGCTCGTATCCATGAGTTGTATTGGGTCCAGAGAATGAATTTCTAAGAAATTTTCTAAGGTTCAAGACCTAGGATGTTTTATTTGGTCTTTTCCTCACCCCAAAGTCCTTTCCTATGACTTAAATCATTCAATAAGCCTTGCATATCTTTGTTTAGTCGGTTTTTTAGTGCTTCCTCTCCTCTTCACTTTCAAGATAGAAAAGTTAGGTTTTTTTCTAAAATTAATACCTTCAAAGCTCAGACTCAAGGTGTCACAATTTTGGTTCATCTAAAAGGCATGTTGCTCATCCCTAAATTATATTTTTACAGTATAATATTTATTTACTCTATATTAATTTGTTTTGAATGATGGTTTGAACTTGGGTTGAGGATTTTTGGTGGTTATCACTTGAATTACTTATTCCTTATTTTAAGTGGATTATTCATGTTTTAACTGATGGTTTTTGAGATTGAATTGATGCATTATGATATTGAATAGAATGGGTGACATGTGTTTCTCAAATTGATGAATTTCAGGTGTGGTAATGTCATTAACTTCAGCCCACCTTGTAAACTTGATCTTGAATTTGAATGATTTAACTTATATTTTTAATTGCATTGCATTGAAAGAAAATGGATCAATAATTTTTTAAGGCCCTTAGTGGGCATGGTTTGGATTTTAAATGGAACTTGAGAATCTAATGATTACATAGATTGGTTTGGTATAATTATATAAGCTTGCAACTATATTGGTATGATGATACCAGGTTGGCAAATGATTTAATTAAGACTCCTTGGTTTATGGTTGGGTTTATGTGTAAACTATTTTAATTTGGACTTAAAGAAAATTGTGTAGCTCATCGTAAAGGTATAGGTCCCGGGAGGACCAACATTGGAAATCACGTTTGCCGGTGTGGGGGTCTATATGACCTTGTTCTTGGTGAATACATTATATTTTTATGGCTATTTCCTTGGTGTATTTAGCCTTTCCTCAATACGTGTGTCTAACACGCACTGGGGCCCTTCCAACAGGGGGAGCTGGACCCATATAGCCCATGGGTGCCTTTAGAATGGAGCGACATAGTTCGGGTTAATATTTTAAACCCTTATGTTCATGGAACTTGTCCTTATCCCAGCATTATATATATGTATATATAAATGTTGTGCATGTGGTTTGAATGATTTTTGATAAGTGCACAACTTTACCCCTTTTTCTCGAGTTACATGACAGTTCTCGCTCCGCTAACCATTTTTAGACTCTGCATCATTTCAAGATGTAGGGTTTAAGGGGTTTTCAATAACTCTGTGTAGTGTTAGGTAGTATGGTATGTCATTTGAGATGCTGTGAAGTGGTAAACCTCCATGTTTTGAAAAGCCTTGTCACTTCATTAGGTTTCTTGTCATATTTTGAAAATTATAAAAAAAAAATTGTCATAGTCAGGGGCATGACCCGACTAAATTTGGTATTCTTGGTTTAAAGGTTTTGTGGACAAGTATTGGGTTGGTTGGTTGTTTTGATTTTGAAAATTATCACTTGGTTTATCTATCCTTCTTTTTGCTATTTTGGTTGACTTTCATTATTTACATTTATGGTGCTCTTGAGGTAAGGCTAAGGGGGGTTGTTTTTGGCCCATTGTAGATTTGAGATTACCCATCATGGCCAGGCCCAAATTCTTATTATGAAAAATTTTTAGGAAAAATTTCAAAGCATTAAATTGGATCTAAGTACAACCTTTCATCCTAAGACTAATGGGCAGTCTGAGCGGATGATCTAAGTATCGAAAGACATGCTTTGAGCACGTGACATAGATTTTGGTGGTCATTTGGACTAGTTCTTACCTTTATATGAGTTTGCGTATAACAACACTAGGGTCATTTGACTCGTGCTAAGCCCGGGTCCAAATTACATTAATATTTATATTTATATATTTTTTTTGTTTTGCTACTCTGGTTTTTAGTTTATTTTTGTAATATTATAGTATTAGTGAAAGTAGTTCAATAGTTTCTCAATAGTCTTAAAATGTTAAATCAGATATCTGTTTCAATTTCTTGTGTCCTATTTCTTTTTTAGTTCATTTAAAAAAGAATATTTCTTTTTTTTTAGACTCTTTTAATTTATCTTTTCATATGACATGTTTAAGACCTTAAGATTAAAGGATATTGTGGTTCTTACCACATATATCTTCAGTTTAAGATCACAAAATTTAAAAATCTTCTTTATGCATTTAAACTTCGGACTAAGTCAAAATCAGACAAACAAGTTAAAATGAAGGAAGTAAAAGTTTTAGTAAGTTAAAAAATAATATTTTTTATAGTATATTTTAGACTTTCTTTTAGTTTTCAAATAAATGCATGTACTAAAATTGTTCTCCTTTTTATTTTACTGAAATTTTTTAAATTAAAGTTTTTAACAATCTAAAATGATTGTTGTTTTATGTTGAATTACCTTTATTATCTTTATATCAATTAAAGTTATTGACTAACCCATTTTACTTTTAATAAATAAAATATTTATATAATATTAAAATATTTGATGATACAAATTATTGTATGATAACGTCAATAAAGTTAATTTATAAATAAAGATAACATTTAAATTAAATAGTTGAAAGTCTGACTTAGCAAAATACTTTTGTAGATGTTCTTTCAATGAGTGAAATCTTACAAGATTATTAAAACCTCAACTAGGGATAAAATAGATTATAAAAAGTTGGATGGTATCTCTTATTATTTTTTTCATATAAAGAAATCTTCAAAAAAATTTAATTTATTTTCAATTTCATTAGATAAATAGATCTTTTATGCTGTCACTATCACTTTCTCTATGACTCATTGCTTTTTGTATTGCATTTTAAATGTCAATATAATTATTAAAATTTACAAAAAAGGTTGAGATCTTCCAAGGTATTTAAAATATAATTTAGGATAAAATGGACATAATAAATTCAAGTGAATCCTAGAAAAATTGGGCGTTCTCTATTATATATAGTAGTAAAGTAATGTGAATCATTATATGCTTTAGGATTATTATTTATTGACAAAAAATTTAAAATCAAATAAATACAACATATACTTATTTATTAAAATTAGTGACTAAACATCATTATATATAACGCCAAAGAGAAAAAGGTGAATGTGTGTGTGTGTTGTGTGGTGTGCGTATGTATGTTTGGGGGGGAGTGGAGGAGAGAGAGGAAATCAAATTAAGCTACTGTAAAATATCTCAAGAATAATATAAAAAAAAAGACAAAATAAATTTATATGAAATAATAAGTTAAAAACACATGTAAAAGGGTAACTTAGAAGAAGAAGCCTTTTAAAGTAATTGATAAATATAAGTGCAATCTAACAAAAGATGACAAAATGTTTGAATAAGAATTAGTTGAAATTCAACTTAGTACTACCAAATTTTTGGATTCTCCCTTATTACATATAGTAAATTATCGCTCAAGTGTCGATATGTCTCTTTTTGAGGCTTTATATGAGAAGAGGTGTAGATCTCTAATTGAGAGGTTTGATGTCTTTGAGGTGAGACTGTGGGGGCACTAATTTGTTAAAAAAGTTAATAGAGAAGGTTAGATTCATACAAGAAAAACTTGTAGCAGCTTAGAGCTGGTAAAAAGAGTATGCAGATAGAAAGTTACTCGATATGCATTTTATGGAAGGTGAGCAAGTATTGCTTAAAGTTTTGATCATTATGGGTGTGATACAATTTGTGAAGAAGGGTAAACTTAGCCCAAGATACATTGGGCGATTTAAGATTTTGAAGGGTATCGGACCGGTGTCTTTTAGGTTGACTCTACCTACGAGTTTGTTAGGATTCTATCTAGTGTTTTAAGTTTTGATGCTCAAGAAGTATCATCGAAATAGTGATTATATCATCTGTTGAGATTTAGTATTGCTTTATGAGACATGTTGCTATTTTTTATGAAGATGTTCAAAAGTTGAGAACTGAAGTAATTTTATTCATGGGAGTCCAATGAAAGAATCATTTTGTTGAGAAGGACACTTGAGAGATTAAAACGGATATGCATAAAAGGTATCCTCAATTGTTCACCAATTTAGGTAATTCTTGCTTATTTTTCATCTTTTCCTACTAGTTATCATTTAGGGACTAACAACTATTTAATTGGTATAAAATGTAATGACTCATCTCTTGTTATAACGTTGCTTGTAGTTTAAGAGTTTGGGTAGAGGTGTCCCTAGGATGAGAGTTGTAAAAATATTAAATTAGGGTGAGTCGAGATAAAATTTATGTATCATGTGGTGTAGAGATCCTTTGCGTCTTGTGGTGGTTTGTGTATTGGCTTATAGGTATGACACAATAAATAAGAAGTTAGTGATCTATAGAAATTTTTGACCGATTATATATTTATCGCAATAAGATAAATTTGTATTGTTGTAAAACAATGATCGTGTTGTAAAATAAGGTAAAATTTGACAATTTTTCTGAGTTAATGTTTAATCTCCACTGTAGCGGCCTTACTGTCACTACAGCAAAATTGTTATAGTTATTGGGATGACCACCACAGTTGTCAGTGATGTTATACCAGGGTCTGCTTAGAAAAATCGTCATAGCAGTCAAACCAACCACCATAGTGATTAGAGGTAGGGTGCCTCAGACAACCATAATGGGCCCATCTGGCTGCTATAGTTGGCAGTGGGTTATAACAACGGTTATCAAATAGTGATAATGTCTAAGTTTTTTATTTTTGAGGTTATTTTATCCCAAAATATCCAAAACTTGACTCAAGGCTTGTGTAGGGAGATTCTCTCCTGGTTTGAGTGATTTCTACTCTTGAGGTAAGTTCATTCCACCAATTTAATGTAGATTAATCCCTTTTAATTTCTTGAATCACTAGAATCAAGTGCTAGAAAGAATTCATGGGTTAAAGCCATAAAATTGATGAACTAATGGGGATTGTCAATGGATAGGCTTAAATTCAATTGTAAATGGTTTTAGGTTGCTAGACTTATCTTTTTAGTGTAGAATTCTTCCTTATAACGTGAATTATGAGGAATTTTAGATGGATTAATGGGTCAAAACCCTCAAATTGGTGTCTAGGCTATGAAATAGGTCAAAACATATGGATTTTAATTCCTAAGGCTTAGAATTGGAGAATAAGTCATTGATTTCTCCTTGTTTACTATTTGTAAATCAAGAATGATCCAAAATAGCAAGAAAAGGACAAAACTTTAGCAGACTAGAGCATTTCAAGATTGTGTTTAAGGTAAATTATGATTTCAATAGTAGTTATAGACTTGATTTGAATAGTAGTTATAGACTTGATTTGGATTTCATGCAAATTCATAATTTAAATATTTGTAAAATTAGCCTTCGAACATAATTGTGATTCTGAAATTGGTGGGTATGAGTTGTATATATGAAATGATGAACTTGAATTTGACTAAGTATCTGGACAAAGTGTGTACATACATATTTATTGCGCTATGCCATATTCTGGTTTGATAGTTGATTGACATTCATACATTATGATATTCGGATAATCGGGTACCACGTCATATATGTTACTTATATTTAGAGAGTTAGGCACCATACTGATACGGTACATAGACAAAGTTGGTTTCCTGCAGGTCATAAATATTGGACAAATAAGTCCCTTTAGTATGTATACATATTAAGATGAGATGATGATAGTTTGACGCATTGTGGCGTATTCACAGTCATTTGATTAATTATTTGCATAGCATAATATGTTGTATTGAAAGCGGGGTGGCTTAAGTCACTCCTGTGAGATAGATTGATAACAATTATTTTTTATGTACTTACATTTAGAGTATCTGAAGGAGTCATAAACTCTCCCTTGTTGTTGAACTTATGTGTATTGAAGGTTGGTCTAGTGAGGTATTGGTTGACTAAGTGATTATTTGTTGGCTGAAATTACTTGTTATATGTTGAATGCTAATTTGTTCATATTTGATTTATATTTAAGTGTGAGTCTGATTTGAGTCAGATGATGATGCCTACCAGTACATAGTGGTTGTACTGGTACTATCTGTGTGCTTTTTTTGTTGAGTGTAGACACTGTTCAAGCGATTGAGATGAGACTTTAAATATAGCATTGACTAGCAACTCTCCGATCCAAGGGTGACCATCTACCTTCAGGCAGTTATAGGATCATCCCATTTGATCATGTTCATTTTTTCAGACAGTGATTCATTATTTTATTTTATTTTTAGATATTTATCTTAGACTTCATATTGGTTGGAATGTTCTTGTACGGTAACTTTAGGATCTTTGGAAATTGTAATAGCTAGGTTGAATTAATTCCACATTTTATTTAATAGTTCTCAAGGTATTTCTAATTTTAATTGTTATTGAACATTTTGTCTTAAAATTGGCTAAGTATTCGAGTTAAGGCTTGAGTTAGATAGTTCTCCCGTTGGATGATTAGTGTAGATATCACTCTCAACCAATTAGGTCGTGACTCTAGTCTTGTTCATCATCGAACACCAACTCTTCTTGTTAAATAAGAAGCGTGTGAGTCATTTAAATTGAAAAAAACAATCACTTGAATAAGCGAATTCTGGATCTAAATGGTGTTGAATGAGGGAGACATTCAATAAATGGGTTTGTCAGAATTTTTATGATCAAAATGATGAAAACGCAGGGACAATTGTCAACTTTCAGTGTGCAATTTTCATGTTTTAAAAAAGATAGTCTGTTAAATATATCTATACTGAAGGTGCTTTTACAGTCATGAGCCTTTAGTGAATCTTTTATATTTACTTCAACATTTATTTTTCTATCCAAGAATCTGAAAAATTGTCATTTTTAACTGATGGGACAACATGAGACAACTTTTTCACACCCTAAAGGCTCATGCCTATAAATGAACTTTCAAGCAAATTACAAAGACGCACTTAAGTAAAGAGTCTTCTCCATAAATGGCTCTTATATACCTTCAATTCTATTTTTTTGTTCCTCTATATATATGGATATGCTATACATTACCATTGTTAAGTTAGATAAAAATAATTGAAAATAAATTGTTAAGTGAGTTACAATTCTAAAGAAGAACATGTACTTTTAATGAAACAATAGTATAAATTCACAAAATTTTGATCCAACTTTTAACTAGGAGCCTTCTCACTTTTAATACAATACGATATAAGTGAAATAAAAGATCACACCAAAATTATCTTTTTAGTTAACTTCAGTCGAATAAAAATGACTTGAACTATTGACGCATACTAAATCTTTCAAATAATATGATCAAAATCTTACAAATACTATGATTAAAATATGTCTTTTAATTCACAACAACAACTAATAAATTAAAGTCAAACTGTAACGCCCCGAATCTGGTACCCGGAGCGCTACACGGTGCTCATGACCCCGAAGGACCACAAGCTAACCCATGACTATCTGTACCTAAACACTACATAATATATTGTATAAATGCAGAAATAAAGGCTGAAAGTCCATAAGGTTCAAAACTGATAAAATATAACATCTAAAAGTATGGTATATCAATACCAAAACAAACTGAAACAAAACTGTCCGAACATACTGTAGTCTGAAAAGCCTCTAAAACTGAATTGTCTGAATAAGAAGTTGATGGGACATGTTCCCAACTAACTCCAACTACTGAAATAAACTAAGTAATGAAGAAATAAAGTAATGATCATGTCTTCGAAGGATGAGGACTGACTTCTAACTCTGACTGCTAAAACTGGAATGCTACTGATGCTCTGGAGCTCTTGCTTCTAAACCTATGGTATAGAATAAAACACCATAGAGCAAATACGCTAGTACGATTGAATGTACTGGTATGCATGTAATGTAGGCTGAATTCAAAGGGTTCAAATGCATGAACAATGCTAACTGACTGTATAACATGAACGTAAGAATACATGCATGAATAAGTGATTGTAACTGAATTCGTGATGGTACTGACTACTGAGTCTGATTACTGATAACATAAGTTACTGATAACTGATATTAAGTGATTGTATCTGACAGTCTAGGTTCTGATGGAACTAGCTGAGTTCCGTACCATGCTGAGTTGACTGTATCCGACAGTCCAGAAATTTGAAGGACTATCTGAGTTCTTTTACTGAGACTGAGACTGTGGTAAGTAGTCATCTAACTTACATGCCCTAAATAATAAATTATAGCTGAGTTAGGGTGTAATTTGTAACCCTAATTAGAAGGGTGTCAATACCGTGCCACTGGTAAAGACAAGTTGTGGGTGACCCTCATCTGGCAGTGTCCCCAAAAGAAAATGGTGGGACCCTCATCTGGCAGTGTTTATCCACCTTATCAACCCTCATCTGTCAGTGTTGATGTCTCAACCTATGCTGGCTACATAGTTATGGAACGCAAGGATTGCTTCTAAGGATCACTCCCTCAACTGTCAGTGTGTGTCCTCATCCTTGGGTTCACTCGATACTAAATCCTACTCCTATCAGAATAGACACTGGATATGATTAACTGAACTAAACTGGACTAAGTTCATTGAGTTCTGTTGACAGATGGAATACTACTGAGATTACTGAATTACTGAGCTTTCTGAGATTACTGGGATTACTGAGTTTTCCTGAGTCATATGACTGCCTGAATTCTACTGAACATGGCTTGACTGAGGATATCGTGAAAACATGACACTGTCTCTAGGCTTAAATCTAAATTATCGGGTACAAGTACCCCCAAGACTCTATAGAAGGAAACTGACAAGGCATGACATTCTTGAATATATGACCAACATCAACAATCCAAAACACAATAAGTTGGGGATTTCATGAAGTACATGGTTATCATAATCTTGTACATGGTAGGAATGAATATACTTAATGTCATAATTTCATATTCTAACATCACGAGAATTCCGACAAACATCTACATTGCACATCACTAGCATGGGAGTCATTTGAACATAAGGGTAAAATATGAATCCATCACATACGTCACAATTGAGCTATATTACATAATTTCTAGTCTCTTAGGAATTTTATCAAACACTTAGGTTGCATGACTTAAGGCATGTCATAATCATCAAATTAACATATCATAACCAACTAAAATTTGTGGTTTTCAACTCACATGCTAACATATTTTCATATAAAACACATAAAGATTCAACTTGGGAATCATACCACGAAAACCACATAAACATAATCAATCCATAGCATGAATATCATAATATATAGTTTAAAACTTGATTCATAGGCTTCGTGGACGGAAGGAATCCATGAATAAACATTATGCATACCTTAGTTCTTGATTCCGCGAAGATTTATGGTGTAATTTTCTTGAATTTGAATCCCCAATTGAGAACCCTAACTTGTTCTTGAGAGAATTTTGAGAGAAGTGACTATATTTTGGTTGAATTGGGGCTAAATCCCATGTTATAGGCTTATATAGGGGTGGAAAATACCCATTCTGCCCTTAAAATAACTCAAAAATGGGGTGTTTATGTTACTTGGGCCATAAGATATGCGGCACACAACTTATCGCGTAAGCTAGGTTATGCGTCGCACCACTTATGGAATAATTTAGGTTTTGAATTGCACAACATATGGAATAACCATTCCAGTAGCCTTAGGCGATTTGTTAAGTGATGCACTCCACTTTGCAAAGCCATAACTTCTTGCTCGGGTGTCGGATTTTGGTAAAATTGGTATCGTTAGAAAGATAATTCGATCCTATAAAATTTAGTAGTTCTAAATCTACCAAAATACCACATATACATAAATTTATGCTCGCTCATAGATGACTCTTGCGAAATCAAACACTAAAACTTGATGGATTCAAAAGCTTTTAGCTTGCCTTACTCTAAGTGACTTATGAACACGCTTAACACATCATAAGCTCTATTCTCACTAGGATACTTATTGTATGTCATGTACTTAAATATGAATCATTAGATAGGAGGTTTTGATATGTAGGAACAATGGTTCATTTTTTAGCATAGAAATATATGGGGTATTACAATATCTCCCCCCTAGGAATATTCATCCTCGAATGGGACTGAATGAGAGGAGAGGAATGATAACTGAAGTACACACTGAATATGAACAAATGACACATGATTACATGAATGACATGACTGATAAGTTGATTGTATTATACTGAGCATGCATATCTGATGCATGTTTTCATAACTAAACTAATTCATGAATGCATGACTGGTATTTCTGATAAACTGAGTTTCTCACAAGGAGAATGCATATCTGATGCATGAATACATGAATAATCTGATACATGAACACATGACTGAATATGCAATGGTATTTGATACCAAGTTTATGATAGGAATCTGAGCATGAAACTGGTTTGTAACTAAAATTTGAACATAAAACTGAATAAGCTTAAGGAAAGCTATAATCTTAGGTTGAGTCTGGATTAGCGGAGAAGAGGTGAGGGTACTTGGATTGCATGTCTTCTTCTGCTTCCCAAGTAGCTCCCTCAACGTACTGATTCCGCCAAAGAACTTTGACTAGAGGGACCTCTTTGTTCCTCAGTATGCAAATCTGGTAGTCAAGAATTTTTTACTGGAATATCTTCAAAAGAGAGGTTTTTCTGAATGTCTATGCCCTCAACAGGGACTATGACTACTGGGTCACCTATGCATTTCTTAAGCAAGGAGACATGAAAGATTGGATGTACTGAAGCTAGATCTGAAGGTGACTCGAGATCATAAGCTACTTTGCCAAAGCGACTGAGAATTTTGAAGGGACCGACATATTGGGGACTGATCTTTCCCTTCTTGCCGAACCTCTTCACTCCCTTCATGGGAGAGATTTTCAAACACAAATTTTTTTTTGACCTCATCTCGAGATTCTTTCTGAACACGCATGAACGGGAACATAAAAACATGGATGAGTCTGTAACATGTGATGTGGACTGGGTATCGTGAACTAAACTGAGACATTGAGTATATGGCTTGTGGCTGATATTGGAGCTAGAGGGTCAACCTATGAGTACCCACAACTCCAAACTGGATTCATTATGTGGAGAGAAATTGAAGGGTTTAGGGAATGATAGCTTGGGGGTTATAGAGAAACTTCCCCTTGGGACATTATGTCCCTAGAAGAATACTAACTTGACTGAGATACTGAGGAAAATTGGGATGATGCACAGGGCACCTACGAACTGAATCGTGACTGAATATCTAGGATCTGAAACTAAGACATAATACATAAATTGAGTTGATCTTGTAACTACTGGGTCTTTCTATCTTGGAATAGTTACATTCCTGAGATATTTGATAGTAAGACTAGGTGGAAAGATGGGAAACCACACCATACGAACTTGTTGCCTGATTGCTAAACTGAATTACTGGTTAATCAATCTAACTCATACTAAAAAATTATACTT
The DNA here is from genome assembly GCA_030864215.1 of Capsicum pubescens. Lineage (NCBI taxonomy): Eukaryota > Viridiplantae > Streptophyta > Magnoliopsida > Solanales > Solanaceae > Capsicum > Capsicum pubescens. Next base: position 233,286,231 of record CM061538.1, read on the forward strand.
AACTGAAGTACTTTTTCTTCACCTGAGACTATAGAAAATATTCATATGAGCGCTGAGTAGGAATGCCTAAACATACTAACTTATCTAATTAATTGAATGATTGATAGTTGAATACTGGGTTTGCAAGATGGAACTGAACTTAGTCTTGAATAACTGAACTGTAACTGCAGAGCATTATGCATAGGAGATAAGGACTGACTGAGTAACATGAGATAACTGAGCATGAATTGAGGGTAACTGTATTATTTGAGAATACAACACCAAGAGTACAACACGATTCTGGAATAGTCTTGTAAACTGAGGTACTGGAAGGCTGACAACTAAGTGACTGATAACTGTACGCTAAGGTCGGGTAAACCCATAACTGAATTGAGTTACCAACCTAATTACTGGGATAAGACTGGGACTGAGATTATAGCTAAGACGTTAATTGAGACTGTAACTATAACTAAGACTATAGCTGGGACTGAATACTGGTTTTTGATAACTGAGGTTTAGACTGATACTGAAGTACTAAATTCTAATGGTTAAGTAACTGATAGTTGAAAGTCGTGGTTTTGTAGGACTATCTGAGTCCTTTACTGAATATTGATTATTGAACTGACTCCATAATTGAGACTCGAGGGATAGAATATCATCCCAACGGATTCACCAAGGGATCTAAACTGAGGGTATACGTGACATAGTCTGAGTTTGGCTGATTATTAGGAGTAGAGAATGAGTCATGTGAGCTGAGCATAATGTAAAGCATGACATGAGTGTATGATTCATGAGTTGCATGACCTGAGTCTAAAATTTTTGTACTCATGGAACATGATTTGTAACACTGAGTGAACTGGAACTCCTTATAATAGGAACTGTAAGCGTACATGATTTTCACTAACGTGCACGAATATAAGTGATGATCATAGAGCTGACTTGTGGGGCATAAATAGATATCATGATAACTGATGGGTTTTGAGGGTCTGTAATACTATTCTGCGATGGTCTGCAGGATCACGCTCATTTTGGAAATAGACGAGGATGTCATCTATGAAGACTATGATGAACATGTCCAAGTACTAGTTGAACACTCGGTTCATCAAGACTATGAAAGCTACTGGGGTATTGGTAAGACCAAATGACATGACTAAGAATTCGAAGTGACCATATCGAGTTTGAAAAGACTTTTTCGAAATGTCACCTTCTCTGTCCCTGAGATGATAATAGCCTGATTTGAGGTCTATCTTAGAAAAATTAACTGATACTCTAAAGTTGGTCAAATAAGTCATGATTTTAGGAAGTGGATACTTGTTCTTGACCATGACTTTATTAAGCTGATGGTAATCTATGCACATTCTGAGGAAACCGTCTTTCTTTCGCACGAATAAGACTGGTGCACCCCACAGGAAAATACTGAGTCTTATGAATCCCTCGTCTAGGAGATCCTTCAACGGTTTTTTTAGTTCCCTGAGTTATGCTGGTGCCATTCTGTATGGTGGAATAGATATGGGCTAAGTATCTGGAAGAAGATCAATGTCGAAGACTATTTTACTTTCGGGAGAAATTCCTGGAAGATCTTCGAGAAAGACATCTACATATTCATTCACTACTGTAACTGACTCAAGACTGAGAGTTTCAGAACTAGAGTCCTTAACTCTAACAAGATGATAGACATATCCCTTAGATATCATTTTCCTAGCCCGTAGGTAGGAAACAAACTGACCCCTGAATGCCGAAATACTACCCTTCCACTCAAGGACAGGTTCATTCGAAAATTGAAACTGGACAATTCTATTTCTACAATCGACTGTGGCATAGAAGGAATGAAGCCAAATCCATGCCGAGAATAACATTCAAAATCAGTCATCTCTAGTTCGACTAAGTTTGCTGAAGTGACTTTCTGAGATACCATAACCGGGCAGTTCCTGTATACCCGCCGGGCTATGATGGTTTTACCCACTAGGTAGAGACTGAGAAGGGCTCTGCTAGAATTTCAGGACTGACTCCAAAATCAATTACTATATAAGGAGTAGCAAAAGACAATGAATCTCCTGGATCTAGCAAAGCATAAACATGCAAATAAAAGAACTATAACATACCAGTGACTACATCAGGAGAATTTTCCTGATCCTGTCGGGACTGAAGAGCATAGAGTTTGTTTGGGCGTTGCTCATTGGTGGCACTGAATGTGGCACCTTGTTGATTCGGGCTATCAAACTGAATTGAAGGATGGTTATGCTTAATTCATGGACTAGCCTTAGGAAAGTATCAGACTCTGTGACCTGAATCGCCATATCCAAAGCAGACATCACTGCCAGCTCTGCAAATACCCTTGTGATTCTTGCCAAAAGTCTGACAAATGGGATTGGTCCGGGCACTGCTACTACTGCCCTGAGGTTTAGGACTTGGCACCCTATCTTTGAATTTAGGAATTGGAGCACTGGCTGAGAAAGGAAATGGAGAAGATGCCTTTGGACAAAACTGATAACGGTTACCACCCTCTGACTTAGACTGAGCGAAATTGAAATTACTTTTTATCACTCTCTTATTTTCTCTCTTTTTACGCTTTCCCACCTCAATCTCCTGGGAATGAATCATATGCCTGGGTGGGAAAATAACCTGCTGATTGCGCTGAGCTACTATTGAGTAAGATAAGGTAAGGGACTCGGTTCTGAATTTTCCATGAAAGACATGCTCGTCCAGAGAATCTTTCTTAACGGGCGGAGGTGCTGACTGATTCTCAGTTCTCCTTTCGTTAGTCCTTTTGGGAGGCATGTTCTGTAATAAAAGAGAGAAATAGATTAGACTGAGAGTTAATTTTGAGCTCATGCTAACTGGCACGACATGAATATTGAAAGAAGAGAAACTGTTCCTAAAACATCTCATAGCCTCATGTACATAAGTATGGTGCACAACAAACCCATGCACAAAACTCTACTAGATGGGACTTTTCAGATTTCCTAGGACACTGTTGAACCTTTGGCACTGATACCAAGTTTGTAACATCCCAAATCTAGTACCCGGAGCGCTACACGGTGCTCATGACCTCGAAGGACCACAAGCTAACCCATGACTGATATTTGTACCTGAACACTGCATAATATATTGTATAAATGTGGAAGTAAAGGCCGAAAGGCCATAAGGTTTAAAACTAATAAAACATAACATTTGAAAGTATGGTATATCAATACCAAAACAAACTGAAACAAAACTGTCCGAACATACTGTAGTCTGAAAAGCCTCTAAAACTGAATTGTCTGAATAAGGAGTTGATGGGACATGTTCCCAACTAACTCCAACTACTGAAATAAACTAAGTAATGAAGAAATAAATTAATGATCATGTCCTCAAAGGATGAGGACTCACTGCTAACTCTGACTGCTGAAACTGGAATGCTACTGATGCTCTGGAGCTCATGATTCTGAACCTATGGTATAGAATAAAACACCATAGCGCAAATGCGTCAGTACGATTGAATGTACTGGTATGCATGTAAGGTAGGCTGAATGCAAAGGGTTCAAATGCATGAACAATGCTAACTAATTGTATAACATGAACGTGAGAATACATGCATGAATAAGTGACTGTAACTGAATTCGTGATGGTACTGACTACTGAGTCTGATTACTGATAACATGAGTTACTAATAACTGATATAATTGATACTGAGCGACTGTATCTGACAGTCTAGGTTTTGATAGAACTAGCCGAGTTTCGTATTGTACTGAGTTGACTGTTTCTGACAGTCCTAAAATTTGAAGGACTATCTGAGTTCTTTTACAGAGACTGAGACTGTGGGAAGTAGTCATCTAACCTACATACCCCAAATAATGCATTATAGCTGAGTTGGGGTCCAATCTTTATCCCTAATTAGAAGGGTGTCAATACCGCGTCACTAGTAAAGACAAGTTGTGGGTGACCCTCATATGGCAGTGTCCCCAAAAGAAAATGGTGGGACCCTCATCTGACAGTGTTTATCCACCACATCAACCCTCATCTTTCAGTGTTGATGTCTCACCCTATGTTGGCTACATAGTTCTGGAATGCAAGAATTGTTTCTAAGGATCACACCCTCAACTGTCAGTGTGTGTCCTCATTCTTAGGTTCACTCGGTGCTAAATCCTACTCCCATCTGAATAGACATTGAACATGATTGACTGAACTGAACTGAACTGAGTTCATTGAGTTTCGTTGACTGACGAAATACTACTGAGATTACTGAATTACTGAGCTTTCTGAGATTACTGAGTTTTCCTGAGTCACATGACTGCCTGAATTTTACTGAACATGGCTTGACTGAGGATATCGTGAAAACATGACACTAGCTCTAGGCATACAGCTAAATTATCAGGTACAAGTACCTTCAGGACTCGATAAAAGAAAACTGACAAGGCATGACATTCTTGAATACATGACCAACGTCAATAATCCATAATACAATAAGTTGGGGATTTCATGAAGTACATGGTTATCATAATCTTGTACATGGTAGGAATGTATATACTCAATGTCATAATTTCATATTCTAACATCACGAGCATTCCGACAAATATCTACATTGCACATCAATAGCATGGGAGTCATTTGAACATAAGTGTAAAATATGAATCTATCACATACGTCACAATTGAGCTATATTACATAATTTCTATTCTCTTAGGCATTTTATCAAACACTTAGGTTGCATGACAAAAGGCATGGCATAATCATCAAATTAATATATCATTACCAACTAAAATTCGTGGTTTTCAACTCACATGCTAACATTTTTTCATAAAAACACATAAAGATTCCAACTTGGGAATCATACCAGAACAACCGCATGAACATAATCAACCCATAGCATGAATATCATAATCTATGGTTTAAAACTTGATTCTTAGGCTTCATGGATGAAAGGAATCCATGAATGAACACTATGCATATCTTAGTTCTTGATTCCGGGAAGATTTACGGTGGAATTTTCTTAAATTTGAATCCCCAATTGAGAATCCTAACTTGTTCTTGAGAGAATTTTGAGAGAAGTGACTATATTTTAGTTTAATTGGGGCTAAATCCCGTGTTAAAGGCTTATATAGGGATGGAAAATACCCATTCTTCCCTTAAAATAACTCAAAAAGAGGTGTTTACGTCACTTGGGCCATAAGATATGCGACGCACAACTTATCGCGTAAGCTAAGTTGTGCGTCATACAACTTATGGCATAAGTTAGGTTGTGCGTCGCGCAATTTTTGGCATAACCATTCTAGTAGCCTTAGGTGATTTCTTAGGCGACGCACTCCACTTTGCGAAGCCATAACTTCTTTCTCAAGTGTCGAATTTTGGTAAAATTAGTATCGTTAGAAAGCTAATTCGATATTCTACAATTTGGTAGATCTAAATCTGCCAAAATACCACATATACATAAAGTTATGCTCGCTCATAGATGACTCTTGCGAAATCAAACACTAAAACTTGATGGATTCAAAATCTCTTAGCTTGCCTTACTCTAAGTGACTCTGATGAACACGCTTAACAAATCATAAGCTATCTTCTCACTAGGATACTCATTGTAAGTCATGTACTCAAATATGAATCACAGGATAGGAGGTTTCATACGTAGGAACAATGGTTCATTTTCTAGCTTAGAAATATACGGGGTATTACACAAACAAATAACCGAAAGCACATCATATGACATTGCACATAAAAATATATTTTAGTTATTACCTACGATTATTATTTGAACGTTCTTGGTTCGGACAACAACTTCTATCATGCTCTCTTTGTTTGTACATTTCACAAGCTTTTGAGTATCTTGTACGTCCAACATCCATTTCATTGAAATACGTATAATCTTTCTAACTCCTTTCTTTTAGATAAATGATTCATTGCAAACCATTTATAAAGGTGCCTCCGGCAAGTAGGTTCATATACAAATTGTTAGAACGTTACTCGATATGTCTCAAGTGTGGAGAAAATTTCTACTTAAGGACGTCTTTGTAATTTGCTTAAAACTGTATTGATGGAATGCGTCTTTAAGGTGTGAAAAAAATATTTTTTACTGTCCTTCAATTCAGAAAATGACATTCTTTTCAGATTCTTTGATAGTAAAATAAATATTGAAGGCGCATTAGAAAAAATGAGTATTTCTTCAAAATATAAAAGATTCACTGAAGGCTCATGTCTGAAAGAACACCTTCAATATAAATATATTTAACAAACCATTTGTTTTTAAAGGTTCAAATTGCACACTAAAAATGCTACATTATACATACGTTTTCACCATTTTGATCTTGAAAATTCTGACAAATCCATATATTGAATTTGTTCTTCATTCAACACAATTTCGATATAAACTTCCTTCTTATGATACATTCTCCCAGTTTGTTTGATGGTGTCACATCTCTAAACTTCATAAAATTAAAATAACATTTCGCCTTTAGAAAAAAAATCTACTTGATCAACCTCAAGCACTATTATTGGAGTTCTTAAATGAAAGAATTTAATTTCCCCATCAGCTTTCATGAACATATTAATTAAAAGTTCCCAAAAATGTATTTTAAATAATAATAAAAAAATGCAGTAGTACTAGTGGTGTAGAATTTGAGCATTGATAAGAAGAAAAAGGTATAATTAAGTGTGATAAGAAGTCAACATTATTGCTGGTCAAGAAAGATGGAGTAGAATTATTCTGGACAATGACATTACTCCATCATCTATGAATTCTCTCCACCTAGTCAAATTGGGAATAGAATAGACATTTATTTTTATTTTTATTTTGGTACAATAGAATAGACATTTCATTGCCAAGTGCCGACACTTGTAAAGCATTTTAAAATTGTTATAGATTTTTTAGTATTCTTATCTTTGTTTCTATTAATTAATTAATTAAGTTGTTTCCCTTAAGGTAGTTTAGCCTCGTTTGTTCTTCTCTTTCTTTGAAGGGTTAGGATATTTGAATTTGGATATATATTTAAATGGTTAGATACTATGAAATTTAAATTTGGACACTAAATAATTAAGATCATTGATTTCGTTATAAACAACTTTTCTTTATTTAAAATTATTAGGCTTACCATTTGTAGGGGGTGCGGATTAGGTACGATAATTTAACTAGATAATAAATACGTAGGTATTTATTTTTATTGATTGGAATAATTTTCATTTTTATCTTCTTGACTTAAGATGTTTTATTAATTCATATTCTAGATTAGATATTATCGTAATTAAATTATCTAGTGTTTTAGGATCCTCGTTCTTAATATGTAACCTTTTGTATTCTAGGTATAAATTATATAGTTGGGTTTCTATTTGTTTTAATGATTTATTCTTTTCGTAAGATGTATTCATTAATTTGTTTAGTTTATTATTTTATCTTATTGAAATTTTAGCAATTTCTGTGTAGTATTTTATTCTAACTTTGTTATATTCAATGCGTGGATTTATATTTTTTATTTGACTAATTAGCATTTGTTGTTCATGTATAACTAATTTTCCATCTGCATTAAATAATTTTTCGTACGTATTAAATAAATTATTACTTGTATCTTCCTTTTCTAAGGTTAATTTTATTTTAAGTAATTTTTCTTCTAGTTGTCTTTTCTCTATTTCAAGTTGATTTCTGTAATTAACCTCTTCATATATCCAATTTTGTCTTTCTCTAATTTTCTTTATATATTCTAACATCTTTTAATCTGAATAATATCCATCTGGGTAATTATCTAGGTATAACTGTGCTATCCAATTCATAATTTCAATTTCATAGTCTAATACTTTTTCTAATAGTATTCTCTTGATATCTATAATTTTTATATCTCTAAGTATATATAAGATTAAGACTTTAAGATTATCTATCATTTAAAATTGACTAAATATTTTATTATAATATTTTGTAGTTATTTGTTTTAGGCTTAGTAGTTCTTGTATATTTTTATTAAGAAATTCTATGTAATTTAGCATGGCAAGTATTTATAAGAGTAGTTAGGTAGGTATGGTATATAATTTACTCTAGTCATGTAATATTTACCAAATGTTTTTTCTAATATGATTTTTCTTATATCTACTACTTTTATATCTTTAAGTGCATACAAAATAAGTATTTTAAATTTATCTACCATCACATCAGATAAATAATTATTCATTTTCATAAAATTGCTTTTTTCAAAATATTCCCTTCAACCACGTACAAAACAAAATATAGTCATCTTAGATTACTATATACTAGATTATTCTTAAATAACATGTTCTTCGGTCACTATTAGCATGGTAATCTGGATATTTTCCCTTAAACAACGCCTCTACTCTGGTTACTCCCCACCACGGCTTCTTGCCTTATTGGTTTCACCTTTAGGATGACATAGTTCTTAGGGATTTTTCTCCTTTTCCACTTTGCTAATAAACTTCTTAACATATTATTCTTCGAATAATTCTACTATAAAGTAACTAATATGAACTTATTTTATCATATCATGATTATTGGGAACTATGAATCTAGCTATTCATAATTATAAATAGATATACCTGTTCGGGTAGCTTTGATATTTCTGAAGTTTGTTCCTCCATAGCATTTTCCATTGAAGTATGTATGTTTTATTAACTAGGCAAAATATTTTTTATGAAATGGAGAGAGTTTTTTGCTTAATCGTGAGAAGGCTTGCCCTGCAATGCCTTCTATTTTCTCTATTTATAGAATGATCTTTACAAACACTTTACATGTTTTTCAATCTTACGTAAAAGCTAGAAAACAAAAAAGCCTTAAAAGTCTTAAAGGCTATACATAGGCTACCTAAAAGGCTATGTAGTCTTAAATGATCCTAAAGTCTACATAAGAAAAAAGTCTATGAAACAATAGTAACTTACAATAATTTTAAAGACTTTTACGTAAATAAAATTTGTACAATAAATATCTTGTCTCTGTTGATTTTGTCGTATCTGCTATATCTCCATTATTGCTCCTTATCTTATCTTCCAGCTGTCGCTTTTATGTTCTTCTTATTCAAGTTGAACTTCTGGTACAATATTATCTTCTCCATTACATTTTGAACATTGATGGTCTGGATATTTATGTCTAATTAACTTGCAATATCTGGTTAATAGTTCTTCCGAAATAAATTTTTCTTTAATGGCTCTGGCGATAGTTTTTTTCTCTAGATTGAGTAAGGTCAAGATCCATTGCCTTACGTCTTCCATATCTGCTTCTCGTAGCTCCTTTGAATTCGAGTATATTATTACATTACCTCTTGAATAATAACTCCATATAGGATTTCTGTTGCGATAATTATTTGCTAATTCTTGAAGGATCGTAGATAGTCCAATAATTCTCTTATTTGCATAAAAATTTGGTATCTCAATTCTAGGTATTTCTGGTTGTTGAGTAATATCTTCTGGTATAATCATATCTCGGGTCATTCCTATTTTTACAACTTGTATAGGTGATTTAACTTCATCATACAATATCTCTGTTGGTGCCGTATAAAATTTTATAAAAAATAGGTTACCTTTGGTTATTCTTTTAAAAATGTTAAATGAATCATATATTTCTAGTATAGTGGATATTTCATTTCCGTCTTGGGTATATATGGTGCTAAGTAGTCCATATTCGTAACAGGTTTTAACTAGACCTGGTTTGGTTTTGGGCAAAGCAATTAGCTTATTGTATCCGGTTAGCTTCTGGGTTATGTAATTTGTATGTGGTTCTTGGATGTTTATAGCTCTGGGGTTGGTATTTAAGAAGGTTTTTATTTTGTAAATATTTTCTATGTATGTTCGGGCTGTATGGTTGTAGGTCTTTTTGTCTTGGTTTAGACTTTCTCGGTATGTGGTGATTTGTGGGGGTATAAACATAGGATCTTTTGGTGTATTTGGAATAAATGATTTATCAAATAGCTTGTTTAGGTTCATATTTTTATTTCTCCTAACTCCTTTGCTTGTACCTGCAGAAGTAGATTGATAAATGTTATGGGTTTTATGGGGTATCCCAACGTCTCCTTCTAACTCTGGAATTTTAATGTCTTCCGATCGACATAGCTCTGCACACTGCTGAGTTAGCTGATTTGTAGCTATAGACTTCAGTTTATCTTCATTAGTCTTTAGCTTTTCTATCTCATTACCCATACTGTCCACTTTTATTGAAAGCGTAGTTAGGGTGTTGAGTATTTTTTCTAGAGTATCTTCTTCTATTATATCAGTCTGTGTAGCTTTGTCTTGATATGTAATCTGCAATAACATTTTTGTTAGTACTAATTACTTCAATTGTAAACGTAAAATTTAATATATTCAATACTAGTCTCCGAATTTCTTTTGTTGTAACTGAATTTTGTATTTTCTTTGTTAGCCACCAGCGTACCTATGTATTATCTGTTCGCACAATAAATTTGTTATATACAATATATGGCTCAAACGCTAACAAACATTTATATAATGAACATAATTCTTTCCTATTTATTTCTCATTTTATTTTTGTCTCGTTGAACGTACCTGAGTAGTATCTACAATGGTGTTCTATTTTTTCTTCTTCATATCTGTATTTAAGTACTCCTCCGTAACTATATTCGCTAGCATCTGCTTCTACTATATATATGAATTTTCTATTTTCATCTGGAAATTGTAATTTTGCTAATTCTTTACAAAGTAATTTTATTTTTTGAACTTGTTTTTTATCTTCTTCATTATAGTTATATTCTATGTCCTTTTTTAATTTTTTCTGTAGTGGTTTTAAGTTTTCTGCTAATTTTGGAATATATTCTCTTACTTGGTTAACTAATCCTAAAAATGATTGTAATTTATTTTTCGTATCTAATTCTTCTTTCGAATTTATTATTTTTTGTACTATATGTTGTTGCATTTTTACTCCACTTTTATCTATTTGTATTCCTAAAAATTCTATCTGATTTTTTATAATTTCAGCTTTCTTTTTACTTAAACTTATTCCCGATTTTTCTATTATATCCGTAAATTATTCCAATAATTTTAGATGTTCTTCTTTGGTCTTTGTATATAATAGTATATCGTCTATATATACTATACAATTAGGTAGTTGTTTAAAATAACTATCCATAAAATGTTGATATCTACCTGGTGCATTTTTATATCCAAATGGTAGTACATTCCATTCATAAAATCCTTGTGGTACCGTAAATGCGGTTAATTCCTTAGATTCTTCTTCTAACTTTAGATGGTAAAATCCTGATTTGCAATCAAATTTACTAAAATAATTATATCCTTGTATTTGTCTTATTTTTAATATCTTATTTGGTATTGGGTAATTATAAGTTATTGTTTTTGCATTTAAATTTCTATAATCAATAATCATTCTACTTTTTCCTCTTTTTTGTTCACTATGTTTATTTACTATAAATGCTGAGCTATTATGTTTACTATTACTTTTTTGTATATATTGTTTTTCTAATAATTCATCTATATGCATTTTAAATTCTTTTAAATCATCAAAATTATATGTTAATGGTTTCTGGGTTATTATGCTATTTTTATCTATTAATTCAATTTTTATAGTAGTTTTATGTTTTTCCCATCCTTTTAATGGATCTTCACTATATAATTGTTCTAATTTTCTTTTAATTATTTCTATCTTATTTATTGAAAATATAGTTATTTCTGTTTTATTTATCGAAAATACGACTAGTTCTATTGTATCTTCAGTATTTTTTATATTTTCTAACTTTTGTGTAATTTTTTCACTTCCTTTTATCCAATCAGTTTTCTTTCTTATTTTATTATTAACTCTTTTTGCTCTTACTTTCTGTTTACATGGTGTTGTAAACCACCAATCTGTTCTAGTTATTATATGTGGGTATAATTTATCTAGAAACGACATTCCTAAAAGTATATCTTTTGATGTTAGTTCATAATTATAAATTTCTTCTATTGTTAATATTTTATCCCATACTTGTGTTTTTACATTCTTAGCTTTGTAAGTAATTAAGCTTCCTTCGTTATTAAATCCTTTAACTATTATTGGTGTTTTTAATTTATCCCATTTACTTTCTGGTAAGCAATTATATCTACATAAATTAGCTTCTGCTCCTGTATCTATCATAGGCGTATAATATCTACTGTAATATCCTTCTACTACTATCTTCATTAATACATATATTTTCATTTTATGTTAAGGCTCTTTAATTTTTCTCTGTTATATGTTATAGTTAATTGTGTATGTTTTATATTATATGGTTTTACTTGTTCTAACCATTTTATTCCTAATATTATGTCTGTTTTTTGCATTTCTTCTTTTACTTCAAATTTTATTTTTATTTTTCTTATTCCTATTATTATTTCTTTTTCTGCTATATTTTTAGTATTTATTAAACTTCTTGGTAGATCTGGGCATATATTATTGTCAGTTTTTATTTCCTCATTTTTTACTAGATATTTTGCTATATAATTTTCTTCTTGTCCTGTATTTAAGAGTATTAAATATTCTTTTTCATTTACCTTTCCTGTTATGTAATATTGGTTTGAATTATCCATTGAACTTGTTTCATAACTTATTCTTTTTGATGAGCTTGATGATTCCGGTTTATCATAAGCTGTTCTTTTTGTTGTACTTATTCTATCATTTATTATTTCTAGATCTTCTTCTATGTCTATATTTCTGTAACTATAATCATTATTATCAATTGTTTTTACGAATTGTTCAAAAGGGCTTTCTATTTGTATTTTATTAATTTTATTTTTTCCCGTTATTTTATGTTTTGTTGTTAACACATATAGGTTTTTGCATCTTGCTGTAAATATTTTACTTCCTGGTGTTAATTCTATTCCTGATATTTTCCAATATAGTACTAATGATTTGTCTATATTTTTATCCGTTACTGCTACTGAATAATTCGCACTTATTATAAATTTAAATTTTTGGTGTATTAAATTTCCTTTTATGGCAGTTATTATACTTTTTTCTATAGGTTTTATAATTCTATCATCTGCTAAATATAATTCTATTGGTGTATCTATTCCTTCTCTAAAACATGCTTTTATTAATATTTCTGTACCTCCAAGGTGTACATATTTTATTGGGTCTCTACTTTTTATATCGTTTATCTCTTTATTAATTATTCTTTTTGTTACTAGTGATATACTAACTTTACCTTTTGCATATCTACAGTCTATTATATGCTCTTTTTGACTCACTACATAATATTCTTCCTTTTTTCTAGTAAATATATTTTTTATTGTTGGTATTTTAAATATTTTTTCTACACTTAAGTCTAACTCTTTTCCTTTTATTTCATCAAATACATTGTTATTAAATATTATTTTTTGATCTGTTCCTTCGTCATTTAAATATTCTTCTTTTGTTAATATTTTTATATCTTCTTCAGTCATTTAATTCTTCTAATTCACTATCTATTTCGTTATCTGTTTCATTCTTTGAAATTTCATATATACTGTCTTCACTTTCTAATTCGTAATCTATGTAATCTATCTGCATATATTCTATATTTTCTATTTTTATTTCTGATATTTGTTTATTTTTTGGGTTTTCCGGTAATTTACAATCTCTACCTAAATGTCCTATTTTTCCGCAATTATAACAGGTACATTCCTTTATAGATTTCTTTTTCCTATATGGTCTTTTATGTTTATAATTTTTTACATAATATCTTTTTCTTGGTTTCTTTTACTTATATTTTGATTTTTTGTATTTCTTATATTTCTTATGTCTTTTTCTTTTTTTTTTATAATATCTATCTTCGCATCCAAATTGAGGTGCTATTTTATCTTTGCAACATGCTAAATTTCTTATTAATGTTTTTTCCATTTTTATTTCTTCTCTGTATTTTTCACATAGGTTTCTATACCATTGTTGTAAAAATTTTATTCTTGCTCCTAGAGTATCTACTGTTTTTGTTTCATCCCAACTTTTTATTATTTTTGAACTAAATGGTTCAGGTAATTTATTAAAATATAATTTTCTTATTTCTTTACTTTCTTCTATATTATATGCTCCTTTATAATAATATTCTTTAAATGCGCAAGTATATTCATCTATATAGCACATATTACATATTGTTAATTTTAACATTAAATTCCTATTTATATCTTTCTCTTCATTTTGTTCTTCTTCTTTTGTTGTCATGCTATTAAATTCGTCTTTTAAAGCTGTTTCATATTTTTTTGATAATTCTATAGGTGTTAATTTTGTTGATGATGTTCCTTCTGTGGGTTTGTCGGTTCTTAATATTCTTTTACTATTTTCAGTTAGATTTAAAAACCATAGTTTTACTGATCCTATTAGTGTTCTTTCTATATATTCTGGTGCATCTGTTATGTTTATATTATTGTCTAATAATTGTTTTGTCATATATCCTATCCATAATTGTATTGTTTTTTCTGTATCTATTACGCAGTCTAGGTCTAGAAAGTTATAATTTTTATTAACTATTTGTTTCGGTGTTCATTTGTCATATTCATTATATCTTTTAAATTTATCCTTATAATATATAGGTTTTCTTATTTCTGTTGTTTTAGGTATTATATTTTCATCTTCTTTTTTATCAAGAGTATTTATTTCTGTGTTGGTATTTTCTAAGTTTTCTTTACTAATTATTTCTTGTTTTTCATTGATTACTAAATTTTTTATATTTGTTAATATTTCTGTATATGTTTCACTATCTTCTGAATCATAATTATCTGTCTCTTCAACCTCTATATTATTTATTTCTAACTTTTCCTTAAATTGATTTATCTCGTTTAGTATTTTTTGTTCTCTATCTTTTTCTTCTTTTTTCTTTTGTCTCTGTTCGTACAAATCTTTTAACATTTGTAGTTCTTTTTCTAATTCAGCAATCCTACTATTTTTAGTTTCTTCTATTTTTCGTATTTCTTCCGTAGTTTGTTGTTTAATTTTTTCTATTTTCTTTTTTCTGTCTATTTCTTCATTTTCTCTTTCTATTCTTACCATTGCTGTTAGTTTATCTTCTAATTTTAATTCTTCTTTTTCTAACATTAGATATAAATGTTCACCTATTTTCTTATATCTTCTTCCTAGATTAGAAAATACTATTTTTATTTTTAGTTCTTCGTGATTTTCATATATTTTTTCGTCTATTATAAATTCTTCTTTGTTCATTTAATTGTAAATAGTTCATGTTGATATATATATTCTAAACTATCTATTTGTGATTCTAAATTTGATATCTCATCTTTTTGTGCATTTATTGAGTTTTTACTAACTCCGGCAAATATATTATAACTTAATCTTTCTATTCTTATTTTTAATTCTTTACATTTTTCAGAAATAGTTTGTCTTAGTTCTTTGTATTTTTGTATTTTATTCATTTAAACCGTATTTATAGTATTTTGGCGGATACCTAAACCTGATTTTATCATAATTAGGTGGTATCTGTCGCATTCTTCTAGATTTTAAATGGATTATTAATTTTGTTTCAATACTAGATATTAAGGTAATTAGGTAAGCTAGTCTTTGTGGATTTTCTTTTGTTTTATTTAGACTTATATATTCTGAATAATTACTAATCAAAGATTCTTTAATTTTTCTAAAAGCTTCTCTGTTTTTAAATGGTCTTCTCATAATTAATCAATATTAATTATTGTCACGTAAATCCAATCTAAATTCATAAATTCAAACATGTATGTTACTTCTGTACTTTTTAAATTACTGGGCTCTGATACCATTTGTATCAGAAGTAAAATGGTTTTTAATGTTGATGATGTTCCTTCTGTGGGTTTGTCGGTTCTTAATATTCTTTTACTATTTTCAGTTAGATTTAAAAACCATAGTTTTACTGATCCTATTAGTGTTTTTTCTATATATTCTGGTGCATCTGTTATGTTTATATTATTGTCTAATAATTGTTTTGTCATATATCTTATTCATAATTGTATTGTTTTTTCTGTATCTATTACGCAGTCTAGGTCTAGAAAGTTATAATTTTTATTAACTATTTGTTTTGGTGTCCATTTGTCATATTCATTATATCTTTTAAATTTATCCTTATAATATATAGGTTTTCTTATTTCTGTTGTTTTAGGTATTATATTTTCATCTTCTTTTTTATCAAGAGTATTTATTTCTGTGTTGGTATTTTCTAAGTTTTCTTTACTAATTATTTCTTGTTTTTCATTGATTTCTAAATTTTTTATATTTGTTAATATTTCTGTATATGTTTCACTATCTTCTGAATCATAATTATCTGTCTCTTCAACCTCTATATTATTTATTTCTAACTTTTCCTTAAATTGATTTATCTCGTTTAGTAATTTTTGTTCTCTATCTTTTTCTTCTTTTTCCTTTTGTCTCTGTTCGTACAAATCTTTTAACATTTGTAGTTAGTAATAAATATTTGAAAAAGAATTTTAGCTCTAGTTGTTTGATGAAGCACAGTTGAAAGCAGTTAAGGTAGTCAGTTGAAATGCCTCCAAAATGAGGTAAGACGCAATTGACACTAGATTTAAATAATTCCTCTACAAACTTTGATTTAATTGGTGTTGTGTATCCACTTAACAATAAACTCAATGTCATAAATATAATTAAGTGTAATAAAACTGAAACAAATTAAATTATTTGTTGAATAATTATATACGTGATTCTAACATAGCTAAACTGTGAACCATAATACATTGAACTGAGTCATCAACCTCTAATTTTATATTTGATACAAAGTCGAGGAGACATAAACCACACTTGTTTAGTTCCATGCAATTCACTACTTAATTACTTTGTAAGAAAGTAGCTTGGACCCCATATGTCTTCTCAGAGATTTTCTAGATTTGTTCCCTCTTCAATTTTCAGAGATTTGTAGTTTATTCTTTATATTTCTTAGTCGAAAATTATTAGGGATTGAGCTGTTCAGGTCTAAAGTGTGTGGTCCCAACAACATTATTTATATTTTCGTTGATTAAGAGAAAGTGACAAGGAATCATGTACTATTATAATGATGGATAAATAGGTGCCACTCAACGAATTAAATGACTTACAGTCATGCCTTAGTAAAAGGATTTAAATTTACAACAACAATATATCTAATGTATTCCCGCAAAGTGGGGTCTGGAAAGAATAAAGAGTACGCAGTTCATACCACTACCTAAGATGAAGTAGAGGGGTTGTTTCCGATAGACCCCCGGTTCAGGATAACAATATAACCAACAAACAAACAGAAAATATAAAAACACACAACAAAAATAGAATAACACACCGCTATATAATAATTAAAACAAGGCGCCATAAGGTAATACTGTAAACTCTCTATTTGAAATCGAAGACAACATCAAAACTCCACGAACAAGCAACTACAGGCGTAGATACAAACAAAAGAATTCTTACCTACTGATACGGACGAACTCCTATCCACTAGCCCTCTACACTAATCCGCGTCCTCCACACCTACCTATCAAGGGTCATGTCCTCTGTAAGCTGTAACTGTTCCATACCATATCTAATCACCTTCCTCCAATAATTTTTTGAATAACCAGCCTCTCATACCTCCGAACGGG
The DNA here is from genome assembly GCA_030864215.1 of Capsicum pubescens. NCBI lineage: Eukaryota > Viridiplantae > Streptophyta > Magnoliopsida > Solanales > Solanaceae > Capsicum > Capsicum pubescens. The sequence goes on from CM061538.1 coordinate 233,303,667, forward strand.
AGCATACGAACCCGTCCTCATCACATGGCCGAACCATCGCAACCTCACTTTCCACATCTTGTCCTTTACTAAAGCCACTCCACCTTCTCTCGAATAATCTCATTTCTAACTCTATCACTCCTGGTAAGTCCACACATCCATCGCAACATCCTCAACTTTTGGATGTGGGAGTTCTTAATTGGCCAATATTTCGCCCTATACACATGGCCGGTCGGACTGCCACTCTGTAAAACTTATTCTTAAGCTTAGGAGACACCTTCTTATCACACAAGACCCCCGAAGTGAGCCTCAATTTCAATCTCCCTGGATCAATACGGTGCGTGACATCCTCATTAATCTCGCCATTTTCCTAAATCATAGACCCAAGATACTTGAAACTCTCCTTCTTCTGAATGGCCTGAGAACCTAGCTTCACCACCATGTCATCCTTATGTTACAAATCACTAAACTTACATTCCAAGTACTCCATCTTGGTCCTGCTTATCCTAAATCCTTTGGACTCAAGGGTCTGTATTCAAACCTCCAACTTATTATTAACACCTCCCTATATCTTATCAATTAGTACAATATCATCAGCAAATAACATACACCAAGGCACCCCCCCTTGAATACACCGCGTCTAAACATCCAACCCTAAGACAAATAAAATGGACTCGAAGTTGATCCCTGGTGCAACCCTGATAGGAAAATACTTTGAATCTACTCCTATCATCCTCCCACGAGTCTTCGCTCGTCGTACATGTCCTGAATCGACCTAGTGCATGCGAAAGGCATGCCTCTAGCCTTTAAGCATCTCCACAGAATCTGCCTAGGCACTTTGTCATACGTCTTCTCAAGATCAATGAAAACAATGTGCAGGTCCTTCTTCCTCTTCCTAAACTACTCCATTAATCTTCTCACAAGGTGAATGGCCTCAGTAGTTGAGCGACCTAGCATGAAACCGATCTGATTCTCAAAAATAGTCACAATCCTCCTCAGCCTCAACTCTATTAACCATTCCCAAACCTTCATAGTATGACTCAATAGCTTTATATCCTCTAGCCTCCAACCATCTCCATAGAATCTGCCTAGGGATTTTGTCATACGCTTTCTTAAGACCAATGAACACCATGTGCAGGTCCTTCTTCCTCTTCCTAAACTGCTCTACTAATCTCCTCACGATATAAATGGCCTTAGTAGTTGAGTGACTTAGCATGAAACCGAAATGATTCTCGGAAATAGTCATGATCCTCATCAGCCTCAACTCTACTACCCATTCCCAAACCTTTGTAATATGACTCAATATCTTGATACCCCTATAGTTGTTACAACTCTAAATGTACCCCTTATTCTTATACAATGGAATGATCATACTCCATTTCTAAACTTTGGCCATCTTTACAACCCTAAAAATGATGTTAAACAACCTTGTCAGTCACTCTAAACCTGCCCCTCCAGTGCTCTTCCAAAAATCGATCGGAATCCCGTCTGGCCAGTCTCCCTACCCCTACGTATCCTATGAATAGCCCCATTAACCTCCTCCACCTTAATACGCCTACAATAACCATAATTGTGACACCCCTATGAGTTCTCCAACTTCCCCAGCATGAAATCTTTGTCCCCCTTGTCATTCATAAGTCTATGAAAATAGGATTGTTACTTCTTCCTAATAAGGGCATCCTCAACTAACACTTTTCCATCCTCCTCCTTGATGTACTTCACTTGGTCAAGGTCATGCGCCCTCTGCTCCCTGGCCTCGGCAAGCCTATACAACTTCTTATCCCCATTTTTTCCCTCTAAAGCTGCATACTAGCTCTTGAAATCCGTTGTCTTAGCCACGTAACTGCGGTGTTTCAATAGTAACATATCATTCCATGGATCTAAGGTCCAAAATATGAAAAAAAACAAGTGTTTCCATAACTTAGCCTCTCTTCTAGCTAACTTATACTCCCTATATCCGTCTGTGTCTCCTCATCATCCTTACTTACAACCAACTTATCATAGGACACCTTCTTAGCCTCCACCTTCCTTTAAACTTATTTGTTCTACCACCAATCCCTCCTGGTGCTTACCAGATTGGCCTCTCGAGACACCCAACACCTCTCTAGCAGTCTCCTGATGCATTTGATAGTCATCTCCCGCATACTATCCGCATCCCCTTTACTTTCCCAGGCCCCTATAGTCATCAACTTCCCACCTATTTTCACAGCATTAGCCAAAGTCATACCATCTCACTTAATCCTGGGCCGATCCTCTGCACCCCTCTTCTTTCTGTCCTTTTTGATTACCAAGTCCATCACCAATAACTTATGTTGGGTCGAAAGATTCTCGCTAGGTATAACGTTATAGTCTTTACATAGTGCTCTATCCTCCTTCCCAAGGATCAAAAAAACTATTTGGTTCTTGGACACCAAAATACTAAAGGTAATAAGGTATTCCTCTTTCTTCGAAAAGCTCAAATTTGAAAACCACAATCCAAAAGTGAAACGTTTCTTCATTCCACTCCCGAAAACTGAAATCGTCATGCACATCATTATAACCTCCCGATAAAGACCCAATATGTCCATTGAAATCCTCTCCAACAAAAAGCTTCTCAGTGCTCACAACGCCTCTTACCACCTCATCCAAACCTCCCAAAAGTTGTTCTTCTCCTCCTCGTCCAACCATGTTTTTGAATATAGGCACTAATAACGTTCAACATAGATCCTCCAAAGACCAACTTAATTGATATAAACCTATCGTTGACCTGCCTAACCCCTACCACCTACCCCCTAAGATCTTTATCTACTAAGATGTCTACCTCATTCCTATATCTCACGCTACCCGAGTACCATAACTTATATCCATCCACATCTTTCGCCATAGAGCCTACCCATTTAATTTTCTGGACATAAGTTATACTAATCCTCCTCTTCTTAAGAATCTTCACGAGCTCTATAGACTTACCCTGAAGAGTCCTTATGTTTCAAGTCCCAACCCTCATCATGGAAGCTCTTTTATCCCACCTAACCCTGCTACCCTTCACCCCCAATTCCAAACTAGATCCTAGACTCGACTCTAACCCATCACCAAAACCATACCCCATCCTCACCCTAGACCCTAGTCCAGTTCCAAACCCCAAACCCAACCCCCATCCAAACCTATGGCATGGCCCTAGTCAACTATCGATCCCTACAACCACTACTTAATACAATAAAGAGAAGAAAATAAGATTGGCAACTAGGTAAGGCTAAAAAAAAATAGGCAAAGATAACAAGACAAAAATGTAATAGTGAATTAATTATACATGGAAGAATCAAGAATCAATCCACCACGTATTTCAAAAGAAGCAAAACCAGGAAATAGATATGCTAGTCTCAACTAACTCCAACTACGTAACAGAAAAATAGGAGTCACTAATCCCCTAAGAACCGTCAAGATAATCTGACAAGAAACCAAGAGAGAAAGGACTAAAAATATATATATCAAACGAGATAGGATGTATCCACCTCCAATAGTCAAGAAACCTAGACAAAATAAACTAGAAGAGATAAAACGATTGCACCTGATTCGGGGAGAAGATGAAACTTAGGACATTTTCTTGAATTAGTTAGTCAGATTCCGGCAATTTAATGTAGAAATTGATCGCCAGAATTGTTGTTGTATCCTTCACCTACTGCTGATAACGTCCCTGAACTCGATCGCAGAAAAATATATTGTTCGTCAAAATATTTAAATAAAAGGATTTAAATTTATTTAATAAAATTTATATTTTTATTTTACTTTTTTGCAATTATATATAATGGAGACTTATTTTTTTGTTTTTTGGTTGATTAACTATCTTGACTTGTAGTAGTTTTGTGTAGTTATTAGATATATATCCTTTTTCTTTAAATCAGTAGAATTTATATTTAAATTTATATATAATCAAAATTAAATGTATTTTGATTATTTTACTACAATGTCCGAACCATCAACATAAATTGAAACAGTGAAATAAAATTTTTATAATATGTAAATCTATTTTCATTCACTTCTACCTATCACATTTGGATTTGGCACATCCATTAAGAAAATGGTGATTGACATCGCTATTTTACATCATTATCCCTATGAATTGATGTTTAGTAGTATTATATTTTGAAAATGATTTAGAGTAAATAATTAATGCATGCTAAGACTAAAACATGGGAAAAAAATAATTATCTTTTCTTGATATGTCAATGCAATGCCCCGAGACTACCCCATGATCGTCACATGGTGCTTAGAACCACAAGTGGTCCCAAGCTAAGTCATGGTACTAACATAATTCATGAGCAACTGAATAGATTACATAAAACTAGAAATAATAAGTCGAAGAGATGTCTTTAGCTAAACTTGTTCAATACAATACTGTTCAAAAACTTACAACACTGGTTATACAAAGAAAACTAAAAATGAATACATCAAGTCTAACTGAGTACCAATGAAGTATCTACTAATACTGACTATAGGTAGCCGGGATATGATCCTTAACTATCCCTAGTCAATACAATGAATAGAAATAAAATATTGAATCTACAAACTGATTGGAGTCCTCAAATAAAGAGAACTCATCACTTGTTGGCTGAAAATCGCAAACTACCTGAACATAATATTGTGGGCTACAACTGGTACTTACATTATGAAATAATGTATATACACAGACATATATGTGGTCAGTACTTATGAAATGTACTGAGTAAGTTGGGGTGAGTGCAATAAGCAAAACTAAATCAATGCATAATCTTAAAACATGCATGTTAAGTGTAAATAGACTCACCAAGAGACTGAAATAAACTGAAAGCAAAAATAGTATAAAATATGAATAACAAAGCATAATTTGATAAATTTGGTGAGTCACTATACTTAGTTTCTAAAACTATCATTTTGGTGGAATAAGTAAAACTGAAGCTGAATATACCTCCAAATTATGCAGTCTAAGTTTAAAAGGGCCAAGTAAAACTAAAAAATGAAATCTCACGGAGAATAAGTCTTAAAATAATATTTGATCAAAATGTGAATCTTTACACTTAGTTTCTAAAATACTCTTTTTCTATGGGACATTCTCGTAACAGACATAAACCATGAGTGCAACATGTAGTTCAATGACTCAAGCCCTCAACAAGAATGACATGATGACTAAAATCCTCATCACAACCCAATATACCTTGCCAGGGTATAAAGGAAAAGTATGGTGATCACCCTAACATGTCCGATTGGACAAACTGAATGATATAACTGAAATAACCTATGATAGCATATAAATTCTAAAAAAAGGATGTGTTAAATCCACATTCCTCTCTTGGTGATAGATACTACTCCCTTGCTCATCTGTATCAATGAAGTTCACCTAAAAATAGGCATATAAGCTAATAAGCCTAAAAACATAATATGTCACTATTTCTATCTCAAATTCTTGATTTCTTATGTGAATTCATAGCTTGTATGAAATCTCATATAATAATAAAACTGTGATTATACTGCAATACTTTGGAAACTCAGACTAGTAATCTTGAACTTCTTGTAAACTGAATGCTCAAGGCTCAAATTGAAATCTTTTATAAACTCATAAAACTTCATGTCAAATAATGAAATTCAACTCATAATAGCAATCATGAAAGTAAAATATAAGTAAAGGTAAATTCTTGTGCAAACTGAACTTTAAAACACGTGATAATGCCATAATGCCAAAAACGTAAAAAAAAATGGGTATGAACCCCACCTGAAATCTCATAAATTTAATTGTAAAATCAAAGCTTTTGAGCATAAGAATGAAAGGTTATCCTTGTTGAAATCCCTCATATCTGAACTTGATGAACTTTTTTGAGAGAAACTTGAATTGGAGCCTTAGAAATTGAATTTTGGGAAGAAACCCTAATTTCTTTTTTCTTGAGAGTGGAGAGGAGAATGAGCGTTAAAAACTGACTAATTATATGAAAATATCATTTATAGGGTGATTTAAGTTTTTGGGTAGGGTTTGTGGTAAGTAAAAGACCAACTTACCCCTAAGAAAACTAAAAGAAATTTGCAGGAATTTCTCAATTAACAACGGAGTTGATAGCCCGTCAGCTTGTTGATAGGTTGTCCACTTAGTCTTCAACCTCTAGCTAAATCAAATATTTACTGGTTAAGGTTGACGATGAAGTTGAAAATTCGTCAGCTTGTTGACGACTCGTCAACTTAGTCGTCAATCTCTAAATAATTTATGGTCTTTTCTGGTTAAGGTTGATGGTGAAGTTGACAACTCATCAACTTAATCGACAATCTCTAACAGACAGCCACTCTCAGGTAAAATGAGCATAACATTCTACTCTGATATCGGATTAAGGTTAAATTAAATTCTTTGAAAAAAGACTCAAAGATTTTTCATTTAGTGGTTCTTGAGCTCCAAAACTCTATATATTCTAAAAGTTATACTCATTTAAAGTTAATCCTTGTAGGATTAAATACTAAAACTCAATTGATACAAATGTTCTTAACTCAACTTTCGTTTAAGTGTTTCCTATGACCATAATCACATCAAAAATACTTTACACACAAGGTGGACGGTCATGACACTTATTTATGATTCAAAATAATCGTTATGGAACCTTTAAGCATATGACGAATGACTTAAAACTTAGCTAGGAGTTTGTGGCGTATTATAGTCAAAAGTGACAAGCAACTTTATAAACTGACAACTAAAAGAGAACAAGTAGTGTATACTATATAAAATAAAAAAATTGGCGCTTTAAATTTTGGGGGCCTAAAACTATTATCACTTTAGTGGTTTCCCCATTAAGCCAGCCTTGTACATAATTTTCTTAATATAAAATAAAAAATATAAATTAGAGGACCTACGAATTTTTTCTTCGTGGAAGCGGGTCTGTAAAAACTAAGAATGTATCATCGGTCGTTAAAAATTCTCACTAAGCATATGAATTCACTTGTTTGCATAGTCTAAAAATCTTCAAACGGTGCAGAGCATTTTCTTTGTAAAGCTAATCCTAAGAACCTCTTTTTTCAACATCCATAATGATGTGTGTATGTGTGTGTGTATATATATATATATTATAAATAAATTTTAGGAGGAGGACACGCTAATTGCTTAACTAACACCTCTTATGGTCGGATCAAATAGCTACTTTCAACTTCGCTCACACATAAGGAAGTTTTCAAGTTTCACCAAACTAAGAAAACTATATTTTCTTTTAAATTCATTTTATTATTTTATGACTCATAAATAGATCGTACAATCAGTAAACTATGAAAGAACTTTACTATATATCTTTAGGATTATATAGCCTATCATCGTCATCATGAAAATCTCATGTAGATCATAAGAATTATGCTTATTGTCCTAGATCATTTAAATTACATTGGTACATCTCATTTTGGTCTCATGTATTCTAGTTTCTTGTACTCACAATCATAACCTATAAGTCATAATATGTACCAACAAACAAAAACTAAACGACATTCCGCCAATGATCTTTCTTTTCTCACGAGTTATTTAACTTGAATTCAACTATTATTTTTAGTCATAATCCTTCAAATCAAATTTCTCATGGTTATTTGGTAGCATATAAGAAAACAAACATCGAATAAATTTTGAGCCATTGATCGAATATCATGAGGGTACTCAATAAGGTCTTATACAATGATAAACTGAAATAAACTTATGCTAACTATTTCAATTGATATTTGCGCACATGATTTGGGACATGAGCTAAATATTTTATTTTTTCCGTGGAGCATATTTTTATCTCATAAGATAAAATCGTACAAATGATTTTCAAACACAACATGAATCTAAATCGAGTTTCTTGATCTACTTAATAAAGATGAACTCACAACTAGCCTCCTGAAGTACATTATGTGAAATTTATTCATATGTTATAAATAGGATGTAGAAGTGTAACACCCCGAAATTTGGGTCCTGAGATGTCACACGGTGCTTAGGGGCACAAGTGACCCCAAGCTAACCTTCCTATTGACTTAATTCGTAAACAACTGGATAAAATGCTTAAATCTATATAAAATCAGCGAAAATATAGAACTTCTCCGAACTTGATCAATATAAACATGAACTTTACAAGATTACAACTCTACTTTTACAAAACGAAACTGAAACTGAATGCATCAACTTCTACTGACTGTCTATAAAGCCTCTACTAGTACTGACTTTAGATAGCCGGATCATGACTACCAACTATCTAAGATCAATACAACTAAAATAAGAAAAATACAATACTTCTCGAACTGTATAACCAACTCAAGCCCTAAAATCAAAAGGACTCATCACCTGCTTAATGGGATCGACAGACTGACTGAATATGGTATATGTGCTACAATTTGCACCTACATTATAAGACACTGTAGCATATAAAAATATATGGGGGTCAGTACTTTAAGGAATGTACTGAGTATGTGGGGGTGCAATGCAACGTTATAAATAATATCATAAATGATTATGAAAATCATGCATGCTGACGATAACAACTTTCTTCGCTTGAATTAACTGAAATATATTCCTTGTAAATCATCAGTAATAGTACACGCATTATAAATCTCATAAATCATTATACTTAACTCAAACTCTTTAAATCATGACTTAGAGTGACTCTATAACTCATGAAAACTTGGACTATTATGGACTTGGGAGTTTCTTATAACCGACATAACTACACCATGTGAGCCACATGGAGTCCAACATATTGCCCTCCTAAGGAGAGAACCCCACATTGGCGGGAGCATCGTACTCTTTCCAGGGAGTACAACCTCAATTTCACAATCACAATCTCACACTCGGCCTTTGGCCCATAATTATCAACATCAATTCTAAGGTGGCACGTAGTTTCGGGAAAATACCAAATTTCCCGCTCAGTGCTAAATACTCCTCCCAGACTCAGCTCAGAATGCGTTAGGAAATCCACCTTAATCAATATCAATTCATGGGTCTATCATGAAGACCAAAATAATAATATATCTCATCGGTAAATCATATACAACTGTGGATTTCTAACTCGACTCAAAATCAAACAATCTTTCTCAGCATCAAGATGTATCAATTCAATTAGTCATGGCAACATCAATAACTTTGAGGAAATATCAAGACTCATTATAACAACTCAATCTTATGAATAAATATACTCAATAATCCAATTTGTCATAAGGAAGCTTAAAGCTTGACACATGTATTGAAAGCACTTGAAATACCAACTCATGGTAGAACATGTAATTCACAATATTAAATATCAAGTCATAATTTGGAAATTGTAAAATAGTCATGTATCAAAAACTTCAAGAAAACATCATAGAACTCATTCTTGACTCTCAAGCTCAAATATTAATATATATATTCAATAATCAAACTTCTCATAGAAAAGCTTAAATCATGACTTTTATCTCAAATCATTCGGAAATCATCAACTCATAATAACAATATTCAACTCATGGCATAAGTTCTCAATTTAAGAAATAAAATGATGAAATAGTCATGTGTATCAATCTTGAATAGATCATAAATTCTTAATAAAGTAATTTGGGTGTAAATCCACTTTGAAAAATCATGGATTTCAATCGTAGAAATTGAATCTTTGGGCACAAGAACGAAAGAAGTGTTTTTTTTTCAAACCCCACATACCTTGGATTATGGATTTAAGATGAACAAGCTTGATTGGGAACTCTTCTTCACACTTTTGAGCTAAGTTTCTTGATACCTTTGACTTGAAAAAATTGATTCTTGGAAAACTTGGTGAAATCTTTGGAAGATTCTTAAATTTCTTGGAGAAGATTTGATTTAGGATTTTAGAAGAAAACCCTAGTTTCTTGATCTTTTCCTTGGAAGAGAATGAGAGATAATGAAGGTTTTCTCCACTACTAGTATATATATAGAGGCTAAAAATGAGTGAAAAAGATCAAAATACTCTTTTAAAAACGTTCTTGAGTTGCTGGAAAATATACTTGACGTCATCCGTGACAGGACGTCAGGTCTGTGATAGGCCGTCACGAATGGTCGTCACAAAAAGGGGTCCAATTCTTGATTTTCTGCCCAGGTCTGACGATGTCATCATAAATGTCGTCAGAATGTGACGACGTCGTCAAAAATGGCGTCAGAAACATGATAGCCCGTCAGAACCGTCGTTACCATTTTCCAGCTTGACATACTGGAGTAAAATGGGCATAACTCTTTTCTCCGATATCGGATTTTGGCGAAATTGGTATCGTTGGAAATATAATTAAATTATCTATATGTTTATAGGTCATGAGCTCAAAAATTCTAAGTATAATGATAGATATGATCGTTTAAAGTTGACTATACCAATATCCTTCCCAAGAATTCAATCGGTAAGAAGTATTTTGATTCGCCCAATCGTTAGGACATCTTTAAGGCCTTAATACACACCATACTTGATTATAAAACAACCAAAGCACTATAATTTATTTCTCAAGATCTTGATTCATGGTTTCACTATTGGTTAGAGTCTCGGGGAATTACAAAATGGCTCTAACTTCCTTAACGGGTGTCCGATTCGGGTAATCTTATGTCGATGGAAAGCTTATCCAATTCTCCACATGATAGAAAGTAGAATTTAGGGAAATACAATATGAGATAAACAATAATCAATTTGGAAGTCATCCATATTCACTCAAAAGATGGATTTAGGCTTAAGAAACGATCGGGGTATTACAAGAAGAGGGACAAATTAATAGGTCAACTAGTACCCATATTAAAGAATGAGTAATTATCTCATATATAGATTAGACTAAATTTATTATAGCGATTGACCGAACTTTTAAAATTATGTTAAATGTCCCACTTTTTATTTACTTCTTCTTGTGAAGATACTTTTCTTGTTCTTCTTCCTCTTTTCTTTTTTTACATTAAATTATTAGTCAGTTTCTTTTTGCTCTTAAATCTTTCCTTCATCGGAGCAAATCACTGACAGTGAAGATCTTTTAACTAAAATATTTCTTCGATTATTCATAAAATCTTTACTTCTCTTTCAATGTATATTGAAAAATTGTTTTACCTTATTTACGATATACTTTTTTGTCGTATCTATACACGTCGAAATGCTATGTCATCTGCTTTTATAGTCGGTGTTTTCTAATGCCGACACTCTAATATGATTTTATTACTCTTATTGAAGAACGTCTATCTTCTATGGATTGAATATTGTATATTCAATTTATATGGTAGTAAGGTTCTCTATAATATTAATACTTGTAATGGACTTTTATGTCTTGATTTCAAATTGGATAATGGAAAGACCTAATTTTACATTTACAATCTCACTACACGTCATCAGAGGTTTATTCCAGTGCCGGAGACAATGATAATGAAAAATATAAACTTAACATCAATCCCAAAATATTCAACGATTATGATGTTGTTTGTGTTTGGTTGTCTGTTACTGAAAGTTGACTTTATTTTTCAGTGTATTTCCCTTATTCGAGAAGTTGGAGGCATTCAACTGGTTTTAAGTCATTTCAAATGGAGTATTGTATCTGAAATTCGTATGAGATCAAACACAAATTTTTGCATAAGATAGTGTAATTTTGTATAATAACGTAAAAATGTATTTATGCATTTCTTGTATACTTTATCTGCACAATCAACAATCAAAATCCATCACGAGTGACACCCACACTATCCTCCCAATGAGAGAACCATTTAAACTCAATTATCCAACAACAACACTTAACCAAATTTTGAGAGTGAAAAAACAAATTCATTAATCGACCAAGAGTAGCGAATATTCTAATAAATAAATGTAGAAAATACTAAATGTCCCAAATACCCCCATGAACTGAAAATCATTGCATTAATATATCTAACCATGTCAAACTATGGGTACAATCCAAAAAACTAAAATAATAAAAATGTCTATGTCTGAGATAGGTGGCCCAAACCTAGAAGTGAGATAACTCATAGTTGTCCCGAAGATGTAGCTCATCCTTGAATCAGAATGAATCACATGCTAATGTTGTGGTCTTGAAAAAGACACTGAAATATGTTCTTACTAAACCAAAAAAGAAGCACAAATAGTATCAGTACAAAGTCACTATGTACTGTAAGGTCACCGACCAACTAAAAATAATAAATATAAACACATTACCAAGACTTTATAAATAAGTACAACCATGTAACACTTAGAAATTATACCTCTACTTAACTGTTCTCAACAATACCAATAATTTATACAAGTGCAATTAAATACAGACAATGCACCAAGTCAAGATCATGATCAACAACAATAAACTTAATGATGCCACAATTACTCTATTAATAGACTTCAACATTTAAATTCACAATTCAATATGCCAATAGCCCATGCCACTCATGGATCTAAATAAAAATAATATCATCAATTGGTTCACCCAAGGAAACACAAAATAACAATAACTATATAACCTAACTCACTCACGAAATCGTCAAACTCACCAGTACCGTTTACACACATACTATGGGTCTTATGATTTTCCATTAACCGTGACTTGCAGGGGAAAAAATTTGTCCATGTACCATATCATAACCGGCATTCAAATGCCATAGAATAATATCCAACATCAAATATCGCCATTCTTATTCCAAATTGGTGTTATACCCCCTTATTCTCCCACGGATTATATCAACCTTATTTCGCTTCCCTTCATATTTATCCTCCCTAAATTTCACCTATACAATCACGATTAACCTTTATCAATATATTCTCACAATAGCAACTCATATCACAGTAAGTATGATCACAATGTAAAACAACATTATCACACTTACACATCAAACAGGTCTTTTCATAACTCATTATATATACTCAACACCTGTAATATCATTCAATAACTTATCATCTTTGCCATAAATTATAAAAGTACACAAAGAGACTATTAACATGCACACATGAAATAAATTAAGTTTTAAACTATATTAAATCATCACCTACCTCATTTAAGTCCCATAATGCTTTAACAACCCTGAGGTCTGTATTTTCTTATAATCTCGGCTTGATTGTGATCTGGAAATAATAATACAATAATTATTCAAATAAATTACCTAACAATATCAAGGATTTTAACCTTATCTCGAAACTCCAAAGTCAAATTCATGATCATTTCTTCGATCTAGGAATTTTCTACTTTAGTTTTATCATTTTCATGATTTAAATGATAAATTTTTTATCCTACGCATGCAATTTTAATTCATCATTCCTTAACCAAAACTAAAGGGTTTTCACCCTATTTTCACTAAATTACACTAGAATTTCCACCTAGGTCAAGTCAATTCCTTCCTCATACTCAAAACCTAGTGATTATAAGGATAATTCTTTGAAAATCTAGTTAGAAAGGTGGAATTATTTTTCTACAACAAAGGATTTTGATGGAAAATTAGTTGAAAACACAAAAACTCACCCCTCTCAGTCCTTGAATATATTTGGAATGAAAATATGTTTTTGGACTATTTTTTGCATTAAACGGTGTCTATCCCACTATAGCTGCATTACTATAACTAGATTCGCCCACTATGGCAGGGTTGACTGACTTTGACTCTTTCTCTAGTGGACAACACACTTTCTGATATTAATATTCCAAATAATCCCTTTATATCAATGGAGATATCTGGAGTTCTACTACTCTGAATTCAATTTTGAAGGTTTCTATGGATTCTTAAATTTTTTATTTATCATAAATGGTCTGAAATCATTCAAACACCAATCTATCTATTCCCAAATTACCGCACTCGAGTTTTATCCTAGACTATCCTAGTCTAAAATTTGTACCTCTTTATTTGGGGAGAATCCTACTCAAATTTTAACACGCTAGACTATACCGTAACGATGAAAAGGATCATTAAAATAAATATCAATTTATTCATCATTCGTCCTTGAACAATCAGTCAAAGAAAATCAAGATAACATAAATAAGAAAGGTACCTGAATCTTTAAGCAAGTGAGGTACTTACTTGTCACGTACATATTTCTCATTCTCCTAAGTAGCCTCCTTAATAGGATGATGCATCCACTAGGCCTTCACTGATCGAATTTCCTTAGCCCTAAACTTCTAAACATTTCGGTCAAGAATAGTTATGGGATCTTCCTCATACAAAAGGTTCTTGTCAACAAAAATAGAGTCCCATTTAATAATGTAGTCACGATCCTCATAGTATTTCTTGGGCATGAAAACATAAAATTCCAGATGAACTCCTGAAAAGCTTGGTGGCAATGCCAACCTGTAAGCTACTGGACCAGCATCCTCTAGAACATTAAATAGACTAATTTACCCGATGGTTAAGCTAACCCTTCTTGCCAAATCATATAACTCCCATCATAGGAGACACCTTCAATAACATATGCTCACCCGATTTGAAGTAAAAATCTCTTACTTTATGATCCATGTATTTCTTTGTCTACTTTATACTTCAAATAGCTTGTTCTAAATGATACTAACTTTCTCTTGAGTTTTTTTCACCAAGTCTGCACCCAAATACTTCACATCACCAACCTTAAACTAACCTATGGATGATTTATACCTTCTCTTATAGAGTGATTCACATAAAGCCATCTCGATACTATAATGATAATTGTTATCTTATGAGAACTAACATAATGGTAGAAACTTATCATAATGACCATCAAAATCATCCACACATGCTGGTAGCATGTCCTCAAATACCTGAATAGTCCTCTCAGGTTGCCCAGCAGTTTAAGAATGAAAAGTAGTATTAAGGTCAAGCTTCATGTATAACTCTTCATTCAACATATGCCAAAATTTATTATAATATCCCGTATTAGTCTTAGCTCAGTTCATCTCATAGTGTATGCATAAGAGGCTTAGAACCTGAAAATTTAGCTAAGTATTGGGGACTTCGTATTATTTGTTGCCTCTTAACTTTGATAACTTTTAAAGTGATCTTTTCAACCCCAAGACGTAAGTTTTAGAGTTAATTCATGTTTAGGGGTGTAAGGAACATATATCGGGAAAGTTTTGGATTTTTTGGATGGGGATTGAGGCTTATTTGGATTTAATTTCCAGAACCTCATCGCGATTGCGTTGCGTCGCTATGGGTATAGCGATGAGGGGCTCATCGCATTGCGGTGATACTTAATTCAGTATTCCAATTATGAATTTAAATCCCAGAGGGGTAGTCATGTCTTTTATCATTGCCTCAATCCATGAAAACATGAGATTTACCTTCAGTTAAGGCATTATATGCCCAAATTTCTCAATTTCTCTCAAAATTAAACCCTAACCCTTCCCCAAGTTCATCAAGTTCAAGCATCTTCCTTTCAAGAAAATCAAGAAGTTGTGTTTCCCAATCTAAGTACGTTCAAGAAAAGTTAATTCTCTTTAAGATTAAAGCTTTAAGGTATGTTTGATGTTCATCCATAGGTCCTTTTCACTCATGGAGTCAAAGAATCTGTTTTTAAGTTTAAATTAT
Organism: Capsicum pubescens; assembly: GCA_030864215.1. Lineage (NCBI taxonomy): Eukaryota > Viridiplantae > Streptophyta > Magnoliopsida > Solanales > Solanaceae > Capsicum > Capsicum pubescens. The sequence continues at coordinate 233,319,064 of CM061538.1, forward strand.
GATTTTTACATGCTAATATGAATTATATCCATGAAACTTATATGAACTTTGATTTTGAATCATGTTTACCACGTGATTTCATTGCATCTATCCCTTGACGCATTTGAATGATGATTATTCGCATGTTAAATCCGTAACCATGATTTTAATATTGCAATTATGCTATTATCACATGCTTTGACTATTCCCATGCTTTAACTCATGACCCTTGTGTGTTTGATAAAATGCCTAAGTGATGAGTTTTGAACAATGATCCCTATTATGATTTATAAAGCTATATATGTCCTTATTGATGCTTCTATTCAGTGCTGGGGGTTATGAATACCCAAAACGTAGTTGTTTACTTAGTCTCCATATCTTTTAGAATGGTTTCAGATATGTATGAGAATTATTCATTCAGTCATTTATCATAATCAGTTAAATTTAGATCATTTCAGTAATCTGAGTCAGTTTAGTTGGTAGTGGGATTTAGCACCGGGTGAACCCAGGAATGGGGGCTCACCTGCCGGTAAAAGGTGTGACTTTTAATAGAAATCCTTGTGTTCTAGAACTACATAACTAGTATAGGTTTGAGATGTTAACCTACCAGTTGAGGGTTGACACATATCTCATTAGGTCACCTGCCAGTAGAGGGTGACTCTTTAGTCTTTTAAGACTTTACTTTAGTGGATCCACATAGCCATTGTTAGTAGTCGTGGAACGGTACTAACATCCTTCCAACTGGGTCATAGGTTAGACACAAATTAGCTCAGATCGAGGCATATCGGTTAGATGATACCTCCCACAGTCTAAGTTCAGTATTCAGCATAGAATTCAATTTCAGGTTTTTTTGATCATAACATACAATTATTAGTTATTCAGTTATCAGTATTTCAGTTTACCAATTATTTCTTAATCATATTATATTCTTTGTTATGCATTTGCAGATTTCACAGTTTTCATGCATTTATATTCAATTACCTCATGTTATTTATTCAGTCAGTTATTATCCATGCACATGAACCCATGCATATCATCCTAACCTAATCTCTCATACTAGTACATTCAAAGTACTGGTCGCATACTCTTTTATTATGCTATGATGCTTAATGTCATAGGTTCAGATGCTCAGGCTCCTGATCGTGCATAGACAGTTCAGCCTTTCAGCAACACTAGTCTTGGTGATTCCTCATCTATCGAGGACATGGTAGCCTATTTTAGTTTACTTCAGTATTTCAGTACTTTCTTTTAGTTTGTCAGTTAGAGTTAGTTGGGTCATATCCCATCAACTCTTTTCAGTCAGTTTTAGAGGCTTTCAGATATTTCAGACAGTCAGTTGATTTGTTAATCTTTTCAGTCAAATTTTTAGTATGTTCATTTGTATTTTGGACTTGAGAATTTCATTGTATTAATTTTAGTACTTAAAACCTTTGGCATTATTTAGTTATTTCTGCACATGTGTATCTTATTACCATATTATTTAGTACTCACAGTAGGTACCAATCATGGGTTAGCTTATGGTTTTTTGGAACCTTAAGAATCATTGTCTTGACTAGTGGGTAGCCTCGGGTCATGGCATAACTTGATATTAGAGCCTAAGGTTTTAAAATGTCCCAAGGAGTCTGAAAGTCGCGTTGAGTAGAGTTTTGTGCATAGGTGTGAAGCGCGCCACACTTATGGACAAGAGGCTATAAGACATTTTAGGAAAAGTTTTTCTTCTTTCAGTATTGATGTCATGCAAATGAGTATGAACTTAATTTAAACTCTCTTTCTAATTTAATCTTTCTTTTTCTTATAGAATATGCCTCCCAAAAAGAATAATGGAAGAAGAAATAGGAATTAGCCCGCACCCCCGTCTGTTCAAGAAGATCCCCTAAATGAGCATGTTTTTCATGTCGAGTTCAGAGCTGTATTAACTACTTGAGCTCACTCAGTAGCATCTCAGAACAATCAGCAGGCTGCTCAGCAGGCTGCTATCCCAGCCAATCTAGTGGTTAATACCTCCACAGCTAGGATTTGGGACTTCACCCGAATGAACCCTCTCTTGTTTACAGGATCCAAGTCTGATGAGGATCCACATAAGTTTTTGACATGGTTCAGAAGGTGACTGACATTATGGGTGTCACGTCTAGTGAGAGTGTAGAGTTGGCTGCTTACTATTTACATGATGTAGCTCACACCTGGAATAAGTAGTAAACGGGGGATAGAGGCACAGATACAGGGCTTGTAGAGTGGGAGGAGTTTTCCACAACCTTTTTAGATAGGTTCTTCCCTTTAGAGTTGAGGGAATCTAAGGAGTTTATAAATTTGAAATAGGGTAATATGAGTGTGAGGGAGTATTCGCTTAAGTTTACCCAGTTAGCCAGGTATGCTCCTTCGATGGTGACTGATCACCGATCTAGGATGAGTAAGTTTGTCTCTGGTCTAGCTGATAGTATGGTGAAGGAGTATAGTACCACAATGTTGATTAAGGAGATGTACTTGTCTAGGCTTATGGTCCATGCTCAGCAAACTGAGGGGGAGAAGGTTAAGGAGAAAGAAAGAGAGAATAAGAGAGCTGGGATAGGTAGCTTTAACTTTGCTTAGCCGAGGTCGGAGGGTGGTAACCGTCCTTAATTCTATTAGAAATCTTCAGCCTCAACTCCGTCTTCATCTAGTGCTCCAGTGCCAAAGTTTAGAAATGATAATCGGGATAGAGAGCCAGGCTCTAAGTCCCAGGGCAGTGTAAACAGTGGTCGCACTAATTCTCTTTCCTAAAAATATGGTAAAATCATCAGGGTGTGTGTAAAGCCAATAGTGATGTGTGATTTGGGTATGCAAGCTAGGCCACAAAGTCAGGGATTGCCCAAAGGGTGGTCAGAAGGGTCAGTCCATCCATCCCCCAGTTCCATATCGTCTCCCAACTTAGCAACGTGCCTCTTCTAGCGCAACCAGTGGTCAGCGCCCGAATAGACTGTATACACTTCAGTCCCGACAGGATCAGGAAATTTCTCTTGATGTGGTTATGGGTACGTTATAGGTATACTATTTACATATTTATGCTTTGTTAGATCGCGTAGCTTCACTTTCTTTTGTAATCCCTTACATAGCTTTTAATTTCGGTGTTAGTCCCGAAAATTTAGTAGGGCCTTTCTCAATGTCTACCCAATGGGTAAATCTATTCTAGCTCGGCAGGTATACAGAAACGAGCCGATTATAGTATCTCATAAAGTCATTTCAGTAGACCTTGTGGAGTTAGAGATGACTGATTTTGATGTCATTCTCGACATGGATTGGATCCACTCATTCTATACTTCAGTTAATTCTAGAAATAGAGCTGTTCATTTTTAGTTTCCAAATGAACCAGTCCTTGAATGGAGGGGTAGTACTTCAGCGTGCTTGTTTCAAACCTTAGAGTGAGAAAAATGATATCTAAGGGATTAGTTTACCATATTGTTTGAGTCAAAGACTCTAATTCTGAGACTCCCAGTATTGAGTCTGTTTTAGAAGTAAGCGAATTTCCAGATGTGTTCCCTGAAGATCTTCTCAGAATTTCTCCTAAAAAGGAAATTGACTTCGAAATAGACCTTCTTACAGATACACAACCTATCTCTATTCCACCCTACAGAATGGCTCTAGCTGAACTTAGGAAGATGAAAGAATAGTTGAAAGACCTCTTAGATAAGGGATTCATCAGGCCTAATGTTTGCCCATGGGCCACTTCAGTCTTTTTCATGCTAAAGAAAGATGGTTCTCTTAGAATGTGTATTGATTACCGCCAGTTGAACAAAGTCACAGTCAAGAATAAGTACCTACTTCCCAGAATTGATGACTTGTTCGACCAACTTTAAGGTTACAGTTATTTCTCTAAGATAGACCTCAGATACGGCTATCATTAACTCAGAGTCTGAGAATGTGACATTTCAAAAATAACTTTCAGAACTCGGTATGGCCACTTCAAATTTCTAGTTATGTCCTTTGGAATAACAAATATCCTAGCAGCCTTCATAGACTTGATGAACCGAGTGTTCAAACAGTACTTGGACATGTTCTTCATAGTCTTCATTGATGATATTCTTGTCTATTCCCGTAACGAAAAATGATCATGTAAACCACCTAAGAATTGTATTGCAAACTCATAGAGCCCATCAGTTATTTGCCAAATTCAGTAAGTGTGAATTTTGGCTAAGATCATTAACTTTCCTTGGCCATATTATTTCCAGTGATGGCATTAGAGTTGACACTCAAAAGATCGAAGCAGTAAGAAACTGGCCCAGACCCATCTCTCTATTAGATATATGGAGTTTCTTGGGTTTGGCTGGTTATTATCGATGGTTTATTGAAGGGTTTGCATCTATTTCATCCCCCATGTATAGATTGACTCATAAGAAAGTCAAGTTTCAGTGGTCAAATTCTTGTGAGAAGAGTTTTAAGACTCGACTCACCTTAGCCCCAATTTTGACCTTGCCGAATAGTTCAGATGGGTTTGTTGTTTACTGTGATGCTTCCAGAGTTAGTTTGGGTTTTGTTTTGATGCAGAGAGGTAAGGTCATAGCCTACACCTCTAGACAGCTTAAACCCCATGAAAAGAATTACCTTACCCATGAGCGTAATTTGGTAGCTATTGTGTATGCCTTGAAAATTTGGAGGCATTATTTGTATGGGGTTGTAATGCCTTGAAAATGGGTCTCGAGACATCACACGGTGCTCAAGACTACGAGTAGCCTCAAGATAACCATGTAAGACTTCTACTAAATCTAAAATCTCATAATAAAGCAAATGTAGATATATAGTCAAAGCTAAAATGCAGAATTTTATATGAGCTAAGCTGAAACCGTCTGAATAAAATATCTAAAAATACTAAACTCAAGAATCTAATCAATAAATACTGGAAATCTGAATCATATTTAGTAGTGCCACCACTACTAATTACTAGAGAGCCACTGGGACAAGTCCCCAATTGACCCAAACTGACTGAAAAATACGGAATCAACTACTGTAATAAACTAGAAAATCTAAATGACTGGGTCCCCAAACTAGAAGGACTCCCCAACTATCGGTATGTAGATGGAGATGCTTAAAATTACTCATGCTACTGAAACTAACCACCTAAACCTACATTATGAGACAATGTAGCACATAGACGTATATGTGGATCAGTACTTCTGGATTGTACTGAGTATATGGGGGTGAATGCATAAGTAAAACAATGTCTCAACGTCATCAAAATTTGTAAAATAATGCATGCTAAATAGAGATGACTCATATAAGCTTGAATAACTGTAAACTGAGAATCATGATAATGAGTAGCAAAACATGTTGTATAAATCTAGTGAGTCACAGCATTTAGTTTCTAAAAGTTGCACTTGTATTCTATCTTGAAATCATACTCTCTAAGTGTAGGAAGGATTTACTTCTATATCTGTAAGCTAAAAACTAAAATCTAGTAGCTAATAACTTATATAAACCAATATCTGAATAAAATCATGAGCCTTTACACTTAGTTTCTAAAAGTTTTTCTATCATTCTTTACTCATTTTTGTAGGTTGTAGGAAAGTTCTTCTAACTGACATAAACCATATGAGCTAACATGGAGTTCAACGTCTAGTTTCCTTATGGAAAAACCTCACGTTGGGGAGAGGTTTCATACTCTTGCCAAGGAATATAACCTAATCTAGGTGATCACATCTGTAACTATTATCCATATAGAAATGGGAATAACCTGATAATCTATACCTACATTGGCTCGTAGTTCTGTGGCATGTAAACATACCCAACTCAGTGCTAAATACTACTCCCTTTAATCTGTATGCTCATTCTGTAGGAAATCCACTTTAAAACTAGTATAAATGGTATATAATGAAAACCAGTTGTATATCTGTTAATTTAAACTGTAACTAAAACTGTAAAGTGGATTCCATGTCTAAGTTGAAATCAAAAGATCAAAACTTTATTAAAATCTGAAAATAACTAGTCACGAGATGCTTAAAGCATAGTCATTCTTGAAATATCAACATTCAAACTAGGGCTTAATACCCATGCATCAAATTCATGTCAAATCATAATAAAGTTCATGCTTAATAGTGAAAGCATTGAAATTCAATTCTAAATCTGGAAATTTATATCATACACATGAGAATATGAAAATAGCCATGCAATTCATCATCTAAATCACTTAAAATCTCATAATCTTCAGATAGCAATATTTGGGTATGAACCCTAAATTGAAATTCATGGGTAATTATATAAAATCATGAAACTTTGTAATTAAAAACTAGTTTTTGGCACAAGGATGAAAGAATTATCCTTGTTGAAAATTCCACATACCTTAATTGATGAATAATTGAAGGAGCTTGAACTTTGAGTTCCTATTTGTGCTCTTGATGATTGATTCTTGAATATTCTTAAATTAGTAATCTTGAATTTTGGGTTATCTTGGAAAAAGAATGGTGGAATTTGGATTTCTTAGGGATTAAGATTTGAGTTCTAGGGTTTCCTTGAAGAGTAATTTTGATGAAAAGTGAGAATATTAGACTTAGAATAGGTTATTCACGATTTGGGGGCTTGGGAAAAGACTAAACTACCCTTTAAAAATTTAACTCAGAACTGGAAGTCCCAATTTTTGGCCCCACCGCGATGCGCCGTTATCACGGTGGCTCACTGAAAAAGGAACAAGTGCTATTTTGGCCTCTGGCAGGACGCAGAGTAATTGTGTTGCGCCACTGGAAAAGGACGAGTGCCATTTTGCATTCCACCGCGATGCAGTGTCTGTCTAATTGGGAATTTTAACGCGATACAGGTAAATCGCTTTGAGCTACTGGAAAAGGACGAACGGGAACTGGAACTTCTCCGTGATGTAGGCTAATCGCGGTGCTCCGCTGGAAATCAGACAATTGCAAATTTGTCCTTCTCCGTGATGCGATGCTTATTTCGGTGCTCTACTATTTTTACTAAAATTGCCATAACTTCTCAACCAAGTATCAGATTGAAGCGAAATTGGTATCATTGGAAAGCTGATTCAATTATTTATACATTGGTGGGTCTAGAGACGGAAAATTCTATATGCATCAATAGTTATATGCTTTCGAAGTTGTCTCTTGACATACTATGAGCTAAACTAAGCTAAGAAAAGTATGGGGTATTACAATATCTCCCCCTTGGAAATATTCGTCCTCGAATGAGACTAATTAAACTGAGGATACTGAGGAACTGAGGCTACATGCTAGCATGTACAAGTGAAACAACTGCGTGACTGAATCTAAAACATGCTGAGCGACTGAACCAATCTGTGAGTACATAAATTTACATGATGATAACTATATAATCGAATATGATATTAGAAAAGAACTAAATTAAGAAGGACTGTTACCTTCGATTGAATCTGAGTTTGCAGAGAAAAGGTGAGGATACTTGGTACGCATGTCTGCTTCTGCTTCCCAAGTAGCACACTCAATAGACTTATTTTTTCACAGAACTTTGACCGAGGAAACTTCTTTGTTCCTTAGTTTACGGATCTGATGATCAAGAATCTCTACTGGAACTTCTTCATATGAAAGGCTATTCTGAATAACTATACTTTCTAGAGGGTCTACAATAGTTGAATCATCCATGCACTTCTTCAATAAAGACACATGGAACACTGGGTGAACCGATGACAAGTCTCCAGGTAGATCAAGCTCATACGCTACCTTCCACACACGATTAAAAATCCTATAGTGGCCTACATATTGGGGACTAAGCTTCCCCTTTTTGTTAAATCTCTTCACCCCCTTCATGGGTGAAACCTTCAAATATACAAGATCATCTACTTCAAACTCAAGATCTTTCCTTCTTACGTCTGTATAAGATTTTTAATAATTCTGAGTTGCTTTCAATCTCTCTCGAATCAACTGAACTTTCTCCCTGGCTTCAAACACCATATATATCCCAATCAAAGCGGCCTCACCTACTTTGAACCAACCGATGGGTGATCTACATCTCCACCCATAAAGATCCTCAAACGGGGCCATCTGAATACTATACTGGTAACTGTTATTGTAGGCAAACTCGATCAATGGCAAGCGGTCATCCCAAATGCCTTCGAAATCAAGAACACATTCCCTCAACACATCTTCTAAGGTTTGAATATTCCTCTCTGCCTAACCATCTGTCTGCGGATGAAAACCTGAACTAAGATGAACTTGGGTACCAAGACCCTTCTAAAAGGCTTTCAAAAACTAAGAGGTAAACTGAGTACCCCTATCTGAGATGATGGACAAATGAACTCTATGCAATCTAACCAACTCTCTGATATATATCTTAGCATAATCTTCAGCTGTGTAGGGCATGTGAACTATCAATAAACAGGTTGATTTGGTCAATCTATCTACAATAACCCAAATTGAGTCATGCCGACGATGCGAATGGGGTAAATCAGTCACAAAGTCCATATTCACTTCTTTTCACTTCCAAGTGGGAATACCAAACTCCTACAATGTACCATCAGGTCTTTGGTGCTCTACCTTAACCTATTGACAAGTCGCACACTTGGCTACAAATTTTGCGTAATCTTTCTTTATACCACTTCACCAAAAGACTTTCCATAGATCGCGGTATATCTTGGTGGCTCCCAGATGAATGGAATAATGCGCACCATCCATTTATTCCATAATTCACTGCCTTAAACCATCAACACATAGCACACATAATCTACTCTGGTATCTCAACACACCATCTCCCCCTTGGGAGAAAAACTATACCTTTTGGTCTTTGACTGACCCCTTCAGTTTTACCAAACTAGGATCCCTACCCTGCTTCTCTTTCACTTCTAAAACTAGAGAAGATTTTGAACTACTCTGAACCCAAATATTCCCTTCATCTGAGTCAACCAACCTCATACCCAATCTAGCTAACCGGTGAACTTTATGAACTAACCTTCTCTTATCATTCTCCACATTAGCCACACTGCCCATAGACAATCTACTAAGGGCGTTTTCCACTATATTAGCTTTGCTCGGATGATACAACATACTTATATCATAATCCTTCAATAATTCTAAACACCTTCTCTGATGAAAATTTAAATCCCTCTGAGTAAACAGATACTGCAAACTTTTGTGGTCCGTAAGAACATCAACATGCACCCCATAAAGATAGTGCCTCCAGATCTATAAGGAAAACACAATAGCTGCTAACTCAAGATCATGGGTAGGGTAGTTCTGTTCATGTGGATTAAGTTTTCTAGAGGCATAGGCTATAACCTTACATCTCTACATCAAAACACAACCCAGATCGATTCTACAGGCATCACAATAGACAATGAATCCATTTGTACCATCTGGTAGCTCTAAAACTGAGGTCAAAGTGAGTCGAGTCTTCAACTCCTAAAAACTCTTCTCACAGGAATCTAACCACTGAAACATAACTTTCTTCTGAGTTAATCTAGACATAGGGGATGCAATAGAGGAAAACTCTTCAACAAAACATCTGTAATATCCAGCTAAACCCAAGAAACTTTTGATATCTGACGGAAAAATGGGTCTAGGCCAGTTTCTTACGGCTTCTGTCTTTTGGGGATCAACTCTAATGCCATCACTGGAAATAATATAACCAAGAAAAGCTACTGACCTTATCCAAAATTTACATTTACTGAATTTGGCGAACAACTCGTGATCCTTAAGAGTTTGCAACACAATTCTAAGGTGGTCTGTAAGATCATCCTCACTACAAGAATAGACAAGAATATCATCGATAAAGGCTATGACAAACATGTCCAAATACTATCTGAACACTTTGTTCATCAAGTCCATGAAGGCTATTGGTATATCACATTCCCTTACTCTAAGTTGATTATATCCGGATCTAAGGTCTATCTTAGAGAAATAACTTGCACCTTGGAGCTGGTCGAATAAGTCATCAATCCTAGAAAGATGATAGTTGTTTTTGACTATGACTTTGTTCAGCTGACGAAAGTTAATGCACATTCGCAAAGAACCATCTTTCTTTCGCATAAATAGGATGGGAGCACCCCATGGAGAAACATTGGGCCTTATGAAACCTTTATATAAGAGGTCTTTAAGATGCTCTTTTAACTCTTTAAGATCGCCTGGAGCCATACGATATAGATGAATAAAGATAGGTTAAGTATCTGAAAGAAGGTCAATACCAAATTCTATTTCCCTATCGGGAGGTACCCCTGGCAAATCTTTGGGGAAACACCAGGAACCTCATTGACTACACGAACTGACTAAACTGTTGGAGTCTCAGACTTAGTTTCTTTGATTCAAACTAGATGATAAAAATACCCTTTTGATATCAACTTTTAGGTCATAAGATAGAATATGTAATGACTTTTGGGAGACACTGAATTACCTTTCCACTTAAAGGCGAGCTCATCTAGAAACTGAAACTTCACCACTCGGGTGCAACAATATATGGATGCATAATAGGAATGGATCCAATCCATATCAAGAATAAGGTCAAAGTTGACCATATCTAACTCTATTAAATCTGCTAATATGATTTTATGAAGGATAATGATAGGATATTTTCTATAGACTCGTTCGGCAACAACTGACTCACCCACTGGGGTAGAAATTAATAATGGCTTAGGGATATTTTCAGGACCTATTTCAAATTTATTGCAACTAGTGGGGTCCCATAAGAGAAATTTTACCCAGGGTCTAACTACTCATAAACATCAAGATAAAAGACACGAAGCATACCAGTAATAAAATCTGGTGAATCCTCCTGCTCCTGACGGGATGGTTAAGCATAAAACCGATTCTGGCACTGACCGCCACTGGTATTGGATGACACGCCTTGAGGAGGGATTGGATGACCTAGAAGGGCTGGTGCGCTAGTAGCCTGAGTCTGGGGACGAACATCCCTGTTTCCCTGTTTAGCATGCGGACACTCTATGATTCCATGACCCAACTTACCACAACCATAACAACCTTTCTGTACTAAAAAACACTCACCAAGATAATTCTTACCACACTTAGCACATGGAGGGTTGGGTTTTCCACTTACACTATTTTGAGATCTGGACATAGAAGTCTTACCTCACTACTTCTGTCTATCTCTGGAGGTAAGAGCACTGGCTGAAGATAGAGATGGCATAGATGAATCATTCTAAAAATGCAAATGATTTCCCTCTCCAAACTTTGTCTGGCCAAACTCAAACTTCCTAATTTTAGACTTCTTATTTCCCCACTCTATTCCCTTCAACTTTTCTACCTCAATCAGTTGAGAATGAATCATCAACTTAGCAAGATCCATGTTACCAATAAGCATGGCATTCCTACACTCCTTGATTACCAAACCAGATACTTCAGTAACAAACTTACTCATACTCGCCATAGGGTCAACCATCGTATAAAGGGCATACTTAGACAACTGGTTGAACGTAAGACAATACTCCTTCATTGTCATCGAGCTCTGACTCAGGTTCACAAACTCCTCTACCTTAGATTTTCTCATTTCACACGGAAAGATCCCATCTAGAAACATATCCTAAAACACCTACCAACTCATAGGAGCTACATCCTCACCTCAACCATTCTTCTACATAACCACCCAAACATACGCCACATCCTTCAGCCTATATAGGATGCCAACTCTACACTCTCTTCCTCAATAACATACATAATTTGGGTAATCTTTCTCACCTTATCTTAGTAAAGTTGTAGGTCCTAACCTACTTTTGACCCAAAAACTCAGGCGGATTCATTCTTATGAAGTCACAGATTATGGCTATTGTTAAATTTCCATTCTGCTAAAGTGGGACTGCCGCCTGATGGTTTCCATGAACATTAGCAGCCACAGCCTAGACCAACGCCTGAAAGGCAACCCAAAATTGAGCATGGGATATATTCTCATTCAGAGGGTCAGCAGGCTGGAGTGGATGGTTATCATTTCTACGGGCGTTAGCTCAATGAAGAGGAATATTCAATTGTCACGTAAGAGCATGAGTTAAAAGAAGATAGAAATACTGTAAGCACGATAGATCATGAAAGAAAGAGATGATTTCCTAAAAATATCCTGTAGCCTCTTGCACATAAATGTGGCGCACTTCACACCCATGATCAAGACTCTACATAACGTGGCTTGTCTGACTCCCTAGGGCTCTTATAACCTTAGGCTTTGATACCAAGTTTGTAATACTCCAAAAATGGGTCCTGAAATATCACACGATACTCGAGACTACGAGTAGCCTTAAGCTAACCCTATAAGCTTTCTACTAAATATGAAGCTCATAATAAAGCAAATATAGACATATAGCCAAAGCTAAAATATGAAATTTTGTATGAACTAAGCTGAAACTGTCTAAATAAAATATTTGGAAATACTAAACTCAAGAATCTAAATAATTAATACTGGAAATCTGAATTATATCTAGCAGTCTGACAAGCCTCTACTACTAATAACTAGAGAGACACTTGGACAAGTCCCCAGCTGACTCAAACTGACTGAAAAATACTGAATCAACTACTATAATATACTAGAAAATCTGAATGACTGGGTCCCCAAAATATGAGGACTCACCAACTGTCGGGATATAGATGGAGATGCTCAAAATCACTAACGCTGCTGAAACTGAGTACCTGAACCTATATTATGAGCCAATGTAGCACATAGACATATATGTAGATCAGTACTTCTGAATTGTACAGAGTATATGGGGATGAATGCATAAGTAAAATAATGTCTCAACATCATCAAAATTTGCAAAATAATGCATGCTAAATTTAGATGACTCATATAAGCTTGAATAACAGAAAACTGAGAATCATCATAATGAGTAAAAAAACATATTGTATAAATCTAGTGAGTCATAGCATTTAGTTTCTAAAAGCTACACTAGTATTCTATCTTGAAATCATACTGTCTAAGTGTAGGAAGGACTCACTTCTATATCTGTAAGTTGAAAACTAAAATCTAGTAGCTAATGACTAATATAAAACAATATCTAAATAAAATCGTGAGTCTTTACACTTAGTTTCTAAAAGTTTTTCTGTTGTTTTACTCTTTTCTGTAGGCTGTAGGGAGGTTTTTCTAACCGACATAAACCATGTGAGCTAACATGGAGTCCAACATCTAGTTTCCTTATGGGAAAACCTCACATTGGGAAGAGGTGTTATACTCTTTCCAAGGAGTATAACCTAATCTAAGTGATAGCATCTGTAACTGTCATCCATATAGAAATGGGAATAATCTGATAACTTATACCTATATTGGCTCGTAGTTCTGGGGCATGTAGACATATCCAACTTGGTACTAAATACTACTCTCTTTAATTTGTATGCTCATTCTAAAGGAAATTCACTTTAAAACTAGTATAAATGGTTTATAATGAAAACCAACTGTATATCTATTAATTTAAACTATAACTGAAACTGTAAAGTGGATTCCATGTCTAAGCTTAAATCAAAAGATCAAATCCTTATTAAAATCTGAAAATAACTAGTCACGAGATACTTAAAGCATAGTTATTCTTGAAATATCAACATTCAAACTAGGGCTTAATAATCCATGCATCAAATTCATGTCAAATCATAATAAAGTTCATGCTTAATAGTGAAAGCATTGAAATTCAATTATAAATCCAGAAATTTATATCAAACAATGAGAATACAAAAATAGCCATGCAATTCATCATCTAAATCATTTAAAATCTCATAATCTTCAGATAGCAATATTTGGGTATGAACCCTAAATTGAAATTTATGGGTAATCATACAAAATCATGTAACTTTGTAATTAAAAACTAGTTTTGAGCACAAGGATGAAAGAATTATCCTTGTTGAAAACCCTACATGCCTTAATTGATGAATAATTGAAGGAGCTTGAACTTTGAGTTCCTATATGTGCTATTGAAGATTGATTTTTGAATATTCTTGAATTAGGAATCTTGAATTTTGGGTTATCTTGGAAAAAGAATGGTGGAATTTGGATTTCTTGGGGATTAAGATTTGAGTTCTAGGGTTTCCTTAGAGGTTAATTTTGATGAAAAGTGAGCATATTAGGCTTAGAATAGGTTTAATTCTCTGTTATTCATGATTTGGGGGCTTGGGAAAAGACTAAATTGCCCTTTAAAAATTTAACTCGAAATTGGAAGTCGTCGTTATCGCGGTGGCTCACTGGAAAAGGGATGAGTGCTATTTTGGCCTATGGTATAATGCGGCGTAATCACGTTGCACCACTGGAAAAGGACGAGTGCCATTTTTCACTCCACTGCAACGCGGTCTCTGTCCAATTGGGAATTTTGACACGATACACGTAAATCGCATTGAGCTACTGGAAAAGGATGAACGGGAACTGGAACTTCTCTGCGATATGGGATAATCACTGTGCTCCACTGGAAATCAGATAATTGTGAATTTGTCCTTCTCCGCAATGCGTGCTTATCGCGGTGCTCTACTTTTTTTACTAAAATTGTCATAACTTCTCAACCGAGTATCGAATTGAGGCGAACTTGGTATCGTTGTAAAGCTGATTCAATTATCTATATATTGGTAGGTGTGGAGATGGAAAATTCTATACACATCAAGATTTATATGTTTTGGAAGTTGTCTCTTGACATACTAGGAGCTAAACCGGGCTAAGAAATGTACGGGGTATTACAGGGGTTCATGTTGATATGTTCACGGATTATAAAAGTTTGCAGTATGTATTTTTGTAGAAATATTTAAATCTCCATAAAAAAAGGTGGTAAGAATTATTGAAATATTATGATATAAGTGTTTTGGATCATTCGGGCAAGGCAAATATAGTGGCAGATGCCCTTAGTATATTGTCTATAGGTAGTGTTGCTCATGTAGAGGATGATAAAAAGTAGTTAGTCAGGGAGGTTCATTAGCTTGCTATATTAGGTGTGCGGTTAGTGGATTCAGCTGAGGATAGTTTATGGGTTCAGAATAGTTTAGAATCTTCTTTAGTTACCAAAGTGAAGAAGAAGCAAGATAGGGATTCCAGTCTGGTTAAATTGAAGGAATCAGTTAGAGAACAGAAGGTAGAGGTTTTCTCCCAAGAGGGAGATAGTGTGTTACGATGTCAGGTAGGCTGTGTCTGCTGGGTCTAGATGGTTTGAGACAGCAAATCTTTACAGAAGCACATTATGTGCATTATTTAATTCATCCAGGAGCCACTAAGATATATCGTGATTTGTGGAAAATCTATTGGTGGAGTGGTATGAAGAGGGATATTACAGAGTTCATAGCAAAGTGTCCTAATTGTCAGCAGGTTAAGGTTAAGCACCATAGGCCTAGTGGCACAATGTAGGAGTTCAACATTCCTATTTGGAAGTGGAACGAGGTGAACATGGATTTTGTGACAGGGTTGCCCCATTCGCGTCGTCAGCATGATTCGATATGGGTTATTGTGGAAAGGATAAACAAATCAACCCATTTCTTATCAGCTCGTACTTCCTATTAAGCCGAGGACTATGCCAAGCTCTATATTAGAGAGTGGGTTAGATTGCATGGAGTTCCATTATCTATTATTTTAGATAGAGGTACTCAGTTTACCTCTTATTTTTGGAAATCTTTTTAGAAGGGTTTTGGTAACCAAATTTGCCTCAGTACAATCTTTCACCCTCAGATAGATGGTCAGGCAGATAGGACCATTTAGACCCTAGAGGATATGTTGAGAGCATGTTTTATCGACTTTAAGGATAGTTGGGATGATCACTTTCCTTTGATTAAGTTTGCATACAATAACAGTTATCATTCCAGTATTCAGATGGCTCCATTTGAGACTCTTTATGGAAGGAGATATAGATCTCCTATTGGTTGGTTTGATGTAGGTGAAACTGGGTTGATAGTGCCAGATATAGTATTTGATGCGATGGAGAAAGTTTAGTTAATCAGGGAGAGGCTTAAGACAGCCCAAAGTTATCAAAAATCCTATGCAGATGTGAGGAGAAGAGATCTTGAGTTTGAGGTTGGTGACAGTCTATTTGAAAATCACTGCCATGAAGGAAGTGAAGAGGTTTGGCAAGAAAGAGAAGCTCAATCCCCGATATGTTGGCCCTTATAAGATCTTGAGCCACTTTGAAAAGGTAGCTTATGAGCTTGAGTTGCCTGCAGATTTAGCATCAGTGCATCCAGTGTTCCATGTCTCTTTGTTAAAGAAGTGTATTGGTGACCCAGTTGTAGTAGTTCCTTTAAAAAGTACAAGGGTTTAGGATAGCCTTTCTTACGAATAAATCTCAGTTGAAATCCTTGATCATCAGATTCTTAGACTAAGGATCAAAGAAATTCCCTTGTTCAAAGTTCTTTGGCGAAATCAGTCCATTGAGGGATCCACTTGGGAAGCAGGAGCAGAAATGCGTACCAAGTACCTTCATCTTTTCTCTGCAAACTCAGACTCATTTTAAGGTAACAGTTTTCCTTAGATTGTCTTTTTTCCATTTTCAATTCCAACTATATAATCATCTGTTTGTTATTGCATACATTCATGAATTAGTTCAGTCATGTATCATGTTTTAGATTCGATCATGTAACCATGTTTTCAGTTATGCATGTTCAGTAAGTGATTTTAGTTCCCTCAGTATTCTCAGCTTAATTAGTCACATTTAAGGATGAATATTCCCAAGGAGGAGATATTGTAATACCCCGTATTAGTCTTAGCTCAGTTTAGCTCATAGTGCATGCATAAGAGGCTTAGAAGCTAAAAATTTAGCTAAGTGTTGGGGACTTAGTTTTATTTTTGACCTCTTAACTTTAATAATTTTTAAAGTGATTATTTTTGACCTCTTAACTTTAATAATTTTTAAAGTGACCTTCCCAACTCGAAGACGTAAGTTTTTGAGTTAATTCATGTTCAGGGGTGTAAGGAGCATGTCTCGGGGAAGTTTTGGATTTTTCAGATAAGGATTGAGGCACGTTTGGATTTCGTTTCCAAAACCTCACTACGATTGAATTGCATCATGGTGGGTATAGCGATGAGAGGCTCGTCGCATTGTGGTGATGCTTAATTCGGCATTATAATTACGAATTTAAATACCAGAGGGGTAGTTATGTCTTTTCCCATCTCCCTAATCCATAAAAACATAAGATTTACCTTCAGTTAAGGCATTATATGCCCAAATTCCTCAATTTCTCTCAAAATTAAACCCTAACTCTTCCCCAAGTTCATCAAGTTCAAGCATCTGCCTTTCAAGAAAACCAAGAAATTGTGCTTCCTAATCCAAGGACGTTCAAGAAAAGTTAATTCTCTTCAAGATTAAAGCTTTAGGGTATGTTTGATGTTCATCCATGGGCCCTTTTCACCCATGGAGTCCAAGAATCCATTTTTAAGTTTAAATTATGGTTTTTACATGTTAATATGAATTATATCCATGAAACTCATATGAACTTTGATTTTGAATCATGTTTACCATGTGATTTCGTTGCAACTATCCCTTGACGCATTTGAATGATGATTATTCGCATGTTAAATCCTTAACCCCTGATTTTAATATTGCAATTATGCTATTATCATATGTTTTGACTATTCCTATACTTTAACTCATTACCCTTGTATATTTGATAAAATGCCAAAGTGATGAGTTTTGAACAATGATACCTATTATGATTTATAAGGCTATATATGTCCTTATTGATACCTCTATTCAGTTTTAGGGGTTATGAATACCCGAAACTTAGCTGTTTATTTAGTCTCTGTATCTTTCAGAATGGTTTCAAATATGTATGAGCATTATTTATTCAGTCATTTATCATAATCAGTTAAACTAAGATCAGTTCAGTAATCCGAGTCTATTCAGTTGGTAGTGGGATTTAGCACCGAGTGAACCCAGGGATGGGGGCTCACCTTCCATTAGAGGGTGTGACTCTTAGTAACAATCCCTGTGTTCTAGAACTACATAGCCAGCATAGGTTTGAGATATTAATCTTCCAGTTGAGGGTTGACACATATCTCACCAGGGCACCTTCCAGTAGAGGGTGACTCTTCAGTCCTTCGGGACTTAACTTTAGTGAATCCATACAGCTATTGTTAGTAACCGTGGTATGATGCTGACACCCTTCCAACTACGGTCACAGGTTGGACCCCAATTAACTCAGATTGTGGCATGTCGGTTAGATGATACCTCCCACTATCTTAGTTCAGTATTCAGTGTAGAATTCAGTTTTAGGTTTGTTTGACCATAGCAACAGTTATTCAGTTATCAGTATTTTAATTTATCGATTATTTTGGAATCATATTATATGCTTGGTTATGTATTTGTAGATTTCACAGTTTTCATGCATTTATATTCAGTTACCTCATGTTATTCATTCAGTCAGTTATTATTCATGCACATGAACCTATGCATATCATCTTAATCTCATCTCCCGTACCAATACATTTAAAGTACTGATCGCATACTCTTTTCTTGTGCTATGATATTTAATATCATAGGTTCGGACGCTTAAGCTCCCGACCGTGTGTAGACAGTCCAGCATATCAGGAACAGTAGTCGTGGTGAGTCCTCATCTATCGAGGACATGATAGCCTATTTCAGTTTACTTCTGTATTTCAGTACTTTCTTTTAGTTTGTCAGTTGGAGTTAGTTGGGGCCAGTCCCATCAACTCTTTTCAGTCAGTTTTAGAGTCTTTTAAACATTTCAGACAGTCAGTTGATTTGTTTATCTTTTCAGTTAGATTTTCAATATGTTCATTTATATTTTGGACTTGAGAATTTCATTGTATTAATTTCAGTACTTAAAACCTTTGGCATTGTTCAGTTATTTTCGCACATGTGTATCTTATTACCATATTATTTAGTTCTCACAGCAGGTACTAGTTCATGGATTAGCTTGTGATCTTTTAGGACCGTAAGCACCATTGTCATGACTAGGGGGTAGTCTCGGGTCATGACATTTATAAGTGAGTTGTGTATCTCAATTGGATATAATGGAAATGATACTCGGGCTAAGGGTCAAGTTGGTAATTTTTCTTACATCTCCCCCTCCCGAAGCCCAGGTATCATAAACGCCCCTAAAATAAAGAGTATTTCGTACTAGAAGAAAAAAACCTAAACCTAAAAAGATTAAGTGAATACCTAAAATTGTGGTCATTTTATTTCGATCTTTCCAGACATAACCAAAGAAGGGAAAAGATGAAAATTGGCACCCTATGCAATCTCGAATTTTTCTTAACATAGATATTGGCCAACTACTCTGAATTATAGTTCACCTTAATCGGAATGAAATAGGCGAACTTGGTATGTTGTCCACTATGACCCAAATTGAATCATATTGCCCAAAGGTCTTAGGAAGACCCACCACAAAATCCATAGCTGTCATATCTCACTTTCACTCAGAAATGGACATTCTCTAAAGCAAACCTAAAGGCCTTTGGTGTTCATACTTCAACTACTTACAGTTATGGCAATTGTCCATATAATCTAATATATTTTTCTTCATTTGTAGAAACCAACAGAGCTGCCTCAAGTCACGGTACATTCTTAGTAGCATCAGGATGTATAGAGTATCAGGAACCATGATCTTCTACAAGCAAACTCAGAATCACATTGCCAATACAAGGTATACACACATGCCCTCTTATTCTCAATATTCCACACGCATCGAGTGTGGTATCTTGAGCTTCAACACGCACCATCTTATTTTAAATCTTGTTCAACTTTGCATCCCTAAATTGCTTAGGGTTGATTTGATCAAGGAATGTTGATCTTACCTCCACACTAGTCAACACTCCACCCCTTTTAAACACACTGAATTGCATAAATCGCAGTCTCCTTGATACTCTCAAGTAAGCCAAATTGTCATACTCACAGCTTTTCAGCTTAACGCATCAGCCACCATATTAGCCTTTCCTAGATGGTATTGGATGGTCATATCATAATCCTTCAATAACTCTATCCACTGCCTTTGCCTCAAATTCATGTCTTTTTAAGAAAACATATGTTGTAAATTGTGGTGTCCTGTAAATACCTCACGCATAACACCATACGATTAGTCCTAATATTTTAAGTGTAAAAATCACTTGCCAAATCCAAGTCATGAGTTGGGTAATTCTTCTTATGAGGCTTCAATTTCTTCAAAGAATAAGCAATCATATTCTTGTCCTGCATCAACACAGCAGCCAAAACTGAGTGTTAAGAATCATAAAACACTATAAAATCCTTACTTTCAACTGGCAAAACAAGGATGTGGGTTGTGATCAAAAGAGACTTGAGCTTTTGAAAGCCCTTTTCACACTTTTTGGACCAAATGAATGCTACCTCCTTTTGTACTAGTCTTGTCAAATAAATAGTAATGAACGCAAAGTTCTTGACAAACCTGTGATTATAACTGGTAAGACCCATAAAACTTTGAACCTCGACTACTAATCTATGATAAAACCCAACACTCTTGACAACCTTAATCTTCTACAGATCTACCATCACCCCATTTTTAGAAACCACATGCACCAAAAATACCACAGAAGACATCCATAACTCATTAGAATTTTCAAGACTATATGAAGGTGACCTACATGTTCCACCTTAGTCTTAGAATAAATCAAAATGTCATCAATTAAATGTAATGACACTTACGGTCATTTTTCTTATTTTCACACACTTTCGATGTCTAGATCTTTTCTAAAACTGCCTCAAGTTAGTTATAACTTGTTGGGACTGATAGTTTGATTTTCGACGATTTATTTAAAATTTTTAGTAATAGCAAAAATGTTGTGGAATATTTAATTTAAATTAGCATTAGGTAAAAATATAATTTATTAACCTTCTAAAATATAATTGATAGGTGTTAAATTCTTTAGTTATGGTATATCTATATTACTTTATAATAGCATTTATAGTCTATTAATATTTAAAGCGGAGATAGTACATTTAAAAATATTAAATTATTATTATATAATAGAGGTTTTATTAGAAATAATTTTTTATTAATTATAATATATTTAAAATGTTATATTTATTCTATCACAAACCTATGCAATACCTGAGGACGAATATAACAGAAAGCAAGGGGTGTTGCCACACTCTTCCACGTGGAATATATGTCAGAAAGACACCCAAGTAAAGTTTTGTCGTTATGTTAGCACTTTAGTGACTAATCATTGCCAATATAAGTTTTAAGAAATATAAATTTTTTATATAAAATCCTTTCTAACATAGTATTTTGACACTCTGTTTTGTGTAATCTTTCTTAAAAAGTTTTCAAATGAATATTCACCCATGCTTCACTGCATCACGAAGTAAATTTTAACATACTACATCAAATTATTCAAGTTCGAGTTCTAGTGGAATACTATCTGAAGGTTTTCAGAGACATTTTAGCTTTGACGTTCAGGTAGTCTAGATCTACCCTATTTTTAGATTGAGCTTTTTACAGTAATTATATAATATTATGTTATTTTTGGATAAGTACTTGTAGTTTGCGTACCATTTGATAAATATCCATGCCTTATTTATTCGATTATGACTTGGTTCTAGTAAATTTTGGTATCTTATCCTTTAGTATGATATAGTATCTATCACTTTAGGACGTGAAATTAAGTTGCGGAACCTGGCATTTATCCCTTTTTAATTAAGAAATATGAATGATTATTTAAATATATTCTAGTTTTGATTTAGTTCCAACATATACTTTATTTCTGTCATTGATTGTGAATTTTGGTACCACTTTGACCTTGGTTATGGTATGAGTTGGGTATTAATTTTATAGTTAAGTATGGTTACTATGAGTTCCAGTTTGAGTTCGTCATCTGGTTATAATGGTTTGGGAGATTATGGTTGTTATAAGAACTGTGGTTCCTTTGAGTTTCAGTTGGAGTCTGGCATCTGATTATGAGTTTTGTTGTATATCATATATGTGATCTCTTGTTATTAGCCACTATTTTTTATTCGAATTTGGCATATAGTCTCTTGTCATTATCCACTACTACTAATTCAAGCCCAACACCTAGCCTCTCGTTACTATCCATTAGTGTTGGTTCAAACCTGGTGTACATCTAGATGGTTATTCTGATTTCGTGGGATGGGTTCAGTCATGAATTATATATGTTTATTTTCATTAATTATTTCTTATGTGTTCCACCAGCTTATGAGGTCTCGGTTGGATTAATTGTCTTGTTCAGCGTGTCTAGCAGGCTTATGGGGGTCCATTTAGGTTATATTTGATTTGTTTGTAATTAATGCATTATTTATTTTCTGAACCGCTTAAATTTATTCCTTTATCGCATTTTCGTAGCTTGGTAATTATTTATCTGTCTATCCTTATTTACCGTTGACTTAGATTACACCCTCGCATTTTAGTTGTACTTTGCCTATATTGAGTTCAGTCGGTCGATGATGCCTACAGAATACCCATTGCATTGGTACTCATACTATACTTTTACATCTTTTTCTTGTTGCAGATTCCAGTACTAGCAGTCGGCGTTGACGTGGTTTCTACCTTTCAGTACTGATTTAGAGCAGGGTGAGTGTGTTGTCGTTCAAGGCTAATCCTCTTCTATCTATTCCAGTTTAGTCTTTTATGCTCGAGACTGGTTGTATATATATTGTGTATATTTTGGATTCTAGGATTCTATCTAGTACTCTGGGTATTTTTTAGTAGTGGCTCTAGTACCAACCTTACCAGTTCTTGGGAGGGATTCATCTGTTTATTTGGTCCATTTTTTCTCTCTCATTTTGATATATTATGTATGATTCCTTTCTATTTGATACTTAATATTACTGTTGTTATCATTATTATAGCCTTTTATCTTATTTTTGCCTATTAGCCTGTTACCTATCATTTTGGGCTATGGCTTAACTTGTCTATTAGTGGGATAGGATAGGCGTCATTATGACTTGAAAAATCGGGCTGTGAAATTAAAACGATAACAAAAAATCCAAAAAGACTTGAAATTCCTATTCATCAAACTCATAAAAGTTGTTGACGCATTGGTTACCCAAATGATATCACTAAGAACTCGTAATGTCCATAACGAATCCTGAAAGCAATCTTAGGTATATCCTCAAGTTAATTATTTAACTGGTGATACCCTGACATCAAATTATCTTGCAAAAATCAAAATCATCTTGCAACTATTCAAAGAGATCATCCATTTGGTGCAAAGGGTATTTAATCCTATTAGTAACCTTAACAACTACATGTAGTCTACATGTATTCTCATGCTACCATTTTTTTTCTTAATGAACAACATTGGAGAAACCAAAGGCAAATTACTAGGATGAATGAATCCCTTATCAAGCAACTCCTGCAGCTAAGTCTTAAGGTCTCTCTACTAATCTGGAGCCATAGAAATTGAGTGAGTGTCCGACTCCAAATCAATGTAAAAATCAATGTCTTCATCCAGAGGCATGCCCAGCAAGTCGATGGAAAACATAATACACTTGAGTCACTATCACAGAGTCTCCAATCGAAGTAGATACATACACATGTAAGTTAAGAATATCAAAAACCCTATCTAAATCCAAGGCAAATTGTACAAATGCTTAAGAATAGGTGAAACCTGGATTAAACAAAACCATAGCCATTTGTCACGAACAAGAATAGTTCCTATAATAATGATATTTGAAGCCCTGTCTCAAATTTTCCTGGAAAATATATCAATGAGCTTTGTCATTGATCTGAGAAACCTCTCTAGTAGGCTGGGCACCACCACTCCCTGCATTAACACCACCTCAATTTTCACCATGACCACCCTAATGATTACCACTCCCATTTTGCGGATGACCTCTACCATTACATCTTTCACCTCTACCAACTGGAACCAAGACTATTGATGACCCTGTGAACCAATTTGCCTACCATTAGTACAATCCCTCCTAAAGTTCCCAACACCACTACAAATAAATAAACCTCGATCTAGCAAGGGCCTTCTAGCAAAGGAATACAAATCCTCTTTAATTCTCATAATAAAAAACTACTGAATGTTCCCCGATGGACCCCCTGTATATAATAGAAGAGTTGACTATATAGGGCCAGTTGGATAAGCTTGATGACTGTATCCTCTAGGGTAGGAGCCACTGAAGTTACCCGCATTCCCGATTTTCCTTACTACTACTTTGGCCTGACCAACCTATTTGAATCTTTCAAACTTCTTCTCATAATCAACAACATTATTAAGTCTTTCCAGCAGAAGTCATCTCTACAGCCAAGACCTGCAAATTAATATTCGAACTTTTCACAAAAGTTGAATACTCTCCTTCTTAATATTCAAACTTTTCACAAAAAAAATGAACACTCTCTTCCTCAGTACCAATAAATATAATGGAACAATGCATGAAACTTAGCCTCGTAGGCTACAATAAATATATCACCCTGCTCAAAGGCCAGAAACTCATCCTTTTTATGATTACAAAGAGTACGGGGTACATACTTCTCCAAAAATATAATATGAAACTGATTTTATGTCAATGGAGGTAAAGATGGAGACTAACATTCCACATAAGCCCTTCACCACTTCTTTACATCACCCTGCAATTGGAAGGTTACAAACTCAACACCATGCTTCTCTAAAATACCCATTTTATGCAGTCTCTCATAACAATCAATTATGAAGTATTAACTTTAATGCATTCTCAATCTCAGAACTTACAAAGGTAGGAGGTTTCATCTTCAGAAACTTAGTCAGCATATCATGTTTATTCCCAATCATAATAAGACCACAACAGATGAGGAAAACCTTCATCCCTAAGACCTCATCCATCCTATGAGCAAAGGTAGCAGTAGGCTATACCCTTGCAAACTGGTAAGCAGGTGGTGTTTGTACCTACTACCACATTTAAAAAAACAAGTACCTACTGAATCATCTCAAATGATATTGATGGAGGAGATGCACCTAATGAAATTGGTATTGCCTTCTCATTTTCCAAAACAGCTTCCTTATGCTGATCTTGGGGTAGGATAAGTGTCTTAGATATTTATAGGGTCGGGTTCTCTGAAGCCCAAGCTCCACCCTTGGAGGGTGTTACTCTACCAATCTCTCTTCCCCTACCCCTTCTTCTATATCGGACAGCTAGTTCTAGCCGGAGCTGCTGGTGTGGGAGATACTCTTGTGTCTCTATTAACTTTTGTATTTACCAACTGTGGACAAAAGAGTGAAGAGATCGAATACTAATTTTGATCCCAGAAACTAATTGGAATCAAGTTATAGAACGAAAAAAGAAAGTAATAATTTTCTAAAGTCCCATAGCCTCTCGAAGAAAAGTACAAACGTCATTGTACCATTCTACAAGACTATACGAGACTTATTTTGATACAACAATATCAATGAACCCAGAATATTAATATCAATTGTGTCATGATTCAAACCCGTTGCGAGCGGCACTATAGTATCTCTTCGGTGGGACAAAAATTTTAAATCCAATTACCCAACAACAACACTTAACCAAATTTTGAGAGTAAAATATCAAATCCATTAATCATCTAAGAGTAGTGGATATTCTTATAAATAAATGAATCAGGGAACACTAAATGTCTAAAATACCCCTAAGAACTGAAAACCATTGTACCAAAACATCTAACATGTCAAACTATGGGCACAACCTAAAAAACCAAAATAGTAAAAATATTTATGTCCGAAACAAGTGTACAAAAGCTAAAAGTGATACGACTTATGGTTGCTCGAAAGACGTAGCTGACCCTTGAGTCGAAATGAATCATGTGCTAAAACTGAAGTCTCAATGAAGCCGCTAGAATATGCTCTGTACTCAACTAAAAGAAGAACAAACGTAGCATCAGTACAAAGACATTATGTACTGGTGGGGTCATTAGCCAACCCAAAATTAAATATGAACACATAACCAACACTTTGTAAATAAGTAGGACCATGTAATACTTAGCAATTATACCTCCACTTAGCATTTTTCAATAATACCAACAATTCAAACAAGTGCAATTAAATACAAATAGTTCAAAGAGTGAAGACCATGACTAACAACAATAAACTAAGAGATGCCACAATTACTCTTTCAATAGACTTCTACAATTAAATACACAATTCAATATGTCAATAGTGTGAACCATGCATGGATCCAAATAATAACAATATTATCAATTGGTTCACTCAAGAAAACCCAAAATAACAACAATCATATAATTCGATTCACTCATGGAATTATCAAACTCACTAGTATCGTGCACATGCATGCGATGAGTTTTATGATTTTTCACTATCCATGACCTACAGGGAACGAGATTTGCCAATGTACCATATCATTACTGATATCTAAGTGCCATAGAATAATATCTGATAGCAAATATCGTTATTCTTATCCCAAATCGGTGTTATACCTCCCGTATACCCTATGGTATTATGCCACCCTTATTCCACTTCCCTTTATCCTCCATGAATTCCACTTATACAATCACAATTAACCTTTATCGATCAATTCTCACAATTGCAACTCATGTCGCAACAAGTATGATCATAATGTAAAACAACACAATCACACTTGCACATCATATAGGTCATTACAAAACTCATTATATATGCTCAACACTTGTAATATCATTCCACAAATTATCATTTTTATCATGGATTGCACAAGTACACACAAAAAGATAGTTAACATGCATACATGAACTAAATTAAGTTTTCAACTACATTAAACTATCATGTACCTTAATCCGAACCCCGTAATGCTTCAACGAACTTGAGTCTTGCCTTTATCATTCTCGGATTTTTCTAAAATTTATCATTTTCATAATTTACACGGTGAATTCTAAGCATGCAATTGTAATATAATTTATTACTCCTTAACCAAAAATCAAGCGTTTTCACCCTATTGTCACTAAATTGCACCAAAATTCCATTTAGGTCAAGTCAATTCCTTTTCCATACTCAACTGAGTGATTCTAAGGATAATTCTTCAAAAAAACTAGTTAGAAGGGTGGAATTACTTATCTCAATGATGGATTTTGGTGGAAAATCAGTTGAAAACACTCAAAATTGCCTCTCCCAATCCTGGAACGTATTTGAAATAAAAAATATATTTTTTGGTATTTTCTGCATTAAACAGCATTTGTCCTGCTATAGCGGGCAATTTTTGCTATAGTGACATTGTTATAGCGGGATTTGCCCGTTATGGCGAGATTGACCAACTCTAACTCCCACAATAACGGGCCAGTAATAGCAGTCTTCCTCCCACTATAGTGGCTTGGGAGGAGGCAGAATTTCTGACTACCCCTGAAATTCGCCCATTTCACAACACATTTTCTGATATGACATTCCGAACTAACCCCTCTACGTCAATTACGATATCTGAAGTTTTACTAACCCAAATTCATTTCTGAAAATATCTACGAATTTCTTAATGTCTTATCTATCACAAAATAATCTCGAATCATTCAAACACCAATCTATTCATTTTTGGATAATTCTAGACCATACCACCTTCAAATTTCATCCAAATTAGCCTAACTTGAAATTTTTAACTCTTTATTCGGGAAGAATTATAACTCCAATTTTGACACGCGAGACTATACCATAACTACGTAAAGGACCATTACATATTCATATCTATACAAGTTTATATATTTATACATAATAAGGGTATAAAGTAGTGTATCGTGTAAAAATAGGGCTATGCAGATGTAACTAGTTTTATAAGCTACGTAAATGTAAATATTTTTTAAAAGGTATATTTTTAAAATTATTCCATAAGAGAATGGGCAAACTATAGGACTTATCAAACATACGTCCTTAATTAATCTACTTAGTCTAAGTTTCAATTAATTATAATTCATAGTGTCTCTTCTCTACAAAATTATAATCCATAGCCTCTCTTCTCCAACCCCTCACTCACCTCTCTCCTTTCTCTCTCTCAGTTTTGCTTGCCTCCCTCTCTCTCACTGACTCTATCCCTCCCTTTCTTTCTCCTGCTGCCTCTCACCTTTTTTTTTCTAGTTTTATATTTGTCCAATCTTTATTTGGATTTGATTTCAATGTACCAATATGTATGTGCTACTGAAGCATGATACATTTGTAGTTGTATTTATGTCTAATTCATATGGCCAGTTTATATAATATTTTGTATATGCGGTTCTATAACATACAAATTGTATTCGTCCATACAAATTGAACCACCCAAATACAAATGATACATTTGTATTTGTACATGATGTATTTGTATTTCTATATGATACATTTGTATTTGTATCAAACAATACAAATGATACGTTTTTGGCACCTGTAAGTAGTTATTGTATTTTTATTTTATATCAGATATAGGCAATTGCATACAATTGATATATCAGCCTTATTTTACAGTCGATTTAATCGAATACAATTATTTGAATTTTACTATATTTTTATTTTATATCAAATACAGTCGGTTGCATACAGTTGATACATCGATTGAATTTCACAATTGGTTTAATTGAATACAATCGATTGAGTTTTACTATATTCATATTTTATAAATACAATCAATTGTATACAATTTATACATCAACTATACATTATAATTTTGTAAAAGGGAAAAGGACATGGGTTGACCATTTTTAAAAAAAATGGCCATAATTTGAAAAGGTGGACACCTTTAGCCAGTCGGCTAAATTTATTTTCCTGTTTTAGCCATTTGCCCAGTCAGCCACATGCAGTTTCTATTCCCAATTGATACACTTCTATACCATATTGATACACTTTTATACTACATTGATACACTTTTTAAAAAAGAAAGAGGGGATCTTATACCCAATTGATACTCTTTTATACCATATTGATACACTTTTATAACAAGATAGAAGGGAATCTATGCATATGCAGTGTCCATATATCCAATTGATACTCTTTTATACTAGATTGATACACTTTATACCACATTGATACACTTTTATATTACATTGATACACTTTTTAAAAAAGAAAGAGAGGATCATATACTTAAGAGATGCTCTTTTATACCACATTGATACACTTTATAACAAGATAGAAGGGGAATCTATGCATGCATATACATGTAAACACCTAATTTTTTACCAAACCTAAGTGTTTTTGCCATTTTAGCGTTCAATTTCTTTTTAGGGTCTAAATTAGATATTTTAAATTTATCTTATTTTTACTAAATTTATTTTAAAATTTTTGGAAAAAACTACAAAAATAGAGTCACATTTTAAATAAGTTTTTATTTTATTTTTTATTTTTTATTTGTTTATTTATTTTAAGAAAAAAATAAATTATATTTGTTTTCTTGTTTCAATTTTTAATAAAGAATGTTGTGATATTAATATTTCTTAACCATATTCCTAAGACTAGATAATTAACTTATCTTGTATTTTGTTAGTTTTAAATAGATTTTATTATTTTTATTTTATTTTATTTTATTTTATTTATTTAAAATATTAATTAAAATTTAAAAAAAAAAAATCCTAAACTTCCCAAATCACCCACAAGTCCCACTCTCACAAAACCTCTCCCCCACTTTCCCATAACACACACACACGACACAAACACACACACACGACACAAACACACACATACACTAACTATATATATACAACACATGCACAAAGGACACGGATCAAGAAAACAAAAAGAACCAAAAAAAAGACAAAAGAAACAAAAAGAAACAGAAGAAGAAACAGAAGGAATGGAAAAAGGAGAAAACAAGAAACAGTGAGAAAACATAGAGACAAGGGAACACATACCCGGATAGAGGATTAGAAAACAAAAAGAGAGGACAGGCGGATAGGAGAAGACGACATAGAGTTAGAAACAAAAAGAGAGCAAAATTAGAGTTTGAGTTGGGAGTTTCATTTGAAGTTTCTGGTGACGGCTTTCTAATTTTTATATTCAATTAATTCTTCACACAGGTTCTTATCCAATTCTATAATATGTTTTTTTTATAAATTTTTATGTGAATTAAAGCACGAACTACGTTGTTAAGATCATCTCATGTGTTATATAGTATTGTATATCTAATGATTTGAAAATTTATATGCATGTGTGCATGCTTTGTCAAGTGGGTATCTTTTCTTTTTCTATAATCTTTCATAATGCTTTTGTTTTCTTTTTATCTTTCATACTGTGTATATAATTTGCATGCATGCAAATTCACGTGAAAGGTTCCTTTTGGACCATATATATTTGTTAAGACTTGGGATTTAGAGAAAAAAAAAAAAGGAAAACTTAGAGGAAACGTCAGAAAAGTTGGAGCACTTAGGGAAACATAGAGGGAGAGTTATTAGAAATAAAAAGAGAAAGACATATGCAGTGATTCAAAAATAAAAGCAGTAATAGAGTATAGAGAAAAACATATATAGAGAGAGATAGGAAAATATTGAAAGCATTTTAGCAATCTTGAAAAATGAAAGTGGGTTCGAAGATTAAGTCCGAGTTCATCGAGGTTTCCAGTGAGTTTCTCCGGTCGTGTTGCAATTCCCGATAGATGTTCAACGTTGGATTTGATTGAATTTTCATCTTACCAGACAACTGAATGCTCTTTTCTTCATAAATTGTAAGAAGGTTTCACTCCATTAAAGGTCATTTTTACTCCCTTATATTTTTTTTATACCATACATGAGTGTTTATGAAGTGGTAAAGGATTAATGTCTATCGGGTTGGGTACTTATTTTAAACGGGCCAACATGTTATCTCTTTTCCAACACATTTGATTGTTATCATGCCCTTCAAATGACCAACATGAGAATAGGATTTAAGCGTTACAGATGGAGTGCAAAATATAGACTAGTCAGCCATGACATGTTTTTGTTCACACTTTTATAGTTCCTTGTTTCTTCATTTTTAGTGTTGATAGGCGTGATGATTAGGTTCTTTTAGGTCGTTTGGTATTATAAGTAATGGTGAGAGTGTGTAATTGAGATTGTTAGGTCTAATTTTATTTAAATAAAATTGCAAGGAAAATTAATGACTTTGATTGGGTTTTGTGTTTTTATAGAATGAGTATTATTGAGCCATTGATGAATCTCGTTCTCGCCTATTTTTTCTGAATTTAATTTAATGCGGTCACTGAGGCATTAAAATTCTTATTTGATTCTTGTCTAAGTTTAATTCATATTGTATCAAACTATTTTTCATAGTTTTTGCTTGGTTGAATTTTGATTATACCGTACGTGATTCCCAATTAATTATTAATGTGGGATAAAAGTTAAAACAAGCTTGTTACGAAATTACTCAAGACCTATCGTTACTATTAAAGAAAAATAAAAGAAAAGAGAGGAAAAACGAATTTGTAAGGGAACGAACTTGAAAAATAATGAGTTAGATTCTTAACACCTAGAAAATTAAGATTTAATATACAAGTGAAAATTAACGATGAAGTTGGAAAGCCCTGCTACCGACCATTCGTTATAATAAATTAACCTACCATTTGAAGCCGATTGAATTGGGTTGGGTAGATTTTAAACCTATTAGGTGCTTATTTAGACTAGAAAAATGGGGACGACTCATAAATGCCTCAAAGGTGCGAGAAATGTATCAAAACTTATGGTGTGACCGAAAAGTACTGCTACTGGAAAGCCACACATTAATATAATTAAATAATTTAAAGTAAGTTCAAAGTAGGATGTAAGTAACTTTTAGGCTAACAAATATTTTATATATCTAAAAGATTAATTTAAGCCAGAAGTAAGTCATTAAAGCGACCGTTCTAGAACCACGGGACTCGAGGGGTGCCTAATACCTTCCCCTCGGTCAACAGAATTCCTTATCCGGATTTCTAGTTCGCAGACCAAAAATGAAGAGTCATTTTCTTTTGAATAGGGATTCAATAAGCTGACTTGGAACACCCAAACTCAATTCCAAGTGGCGACTCTGTAAAATAAATAATCCCTTTTTAAAACGTCACTTTAATTGAAAAAATCCATTTTCTCTAAAACCAACTCCCTAGCGGGATCGGATGCGGTGAAAAATAGGGGGTGTGACAGATGGCGACTCTGCTGGGGAGTTAATCAGAATTCAAGCTTTTATATTGACTTGTTTGGCTTTATTTAATTTTGATAATGTATATTGTTGGCCTAAATGTGTTCTTTGCCTACATGTTTATCACCTTGATATTGTTTGAATTGCAATATAAACTGTCTTCTCTCGCGCACCCATCTAGGTCTTCTGAGATACTGTATATTCGGATATGCGGTATTCGCTCCCGAACTTGAGATACCAGAGATGCGGCAACGCACCTGGGAAGGATTCTGTAGTCACCCATAATTTATGATGAAAAGGGACCAACAGTGAGGCCGAAAAGCCCTGCTACCGGTAAAGCTGACCCTTGCCGACTCGAGTTGTCTGCTCGTTTTACCGCCAGTTTAGAGACCTAACTCCACCAGGTTGAACCTAACATAACTGGAACTTAGACATGGCTATCCCTAATAGACTGCATTTTATTGGTATCACGTGCAATTTTGACTTAGTGGGGCTCGACCCGGGGGTCGGGTCCGTCTAGGTCCGGTGTCACCTTTTGAGACCATCATGTACATTTTATGGGCTACTTGTTGCATTATAGGAAATGCCATATCGAATGTGGAACGGCTTTTAAGTGAATTAATTGATCTGAAAAAGGGATAAATAAAAAATTTTAAGGGTTTATTTTAGAAAATACATAATATTTTTACATAGAACTTTTCTGAAAAGATTAAGTGTTTTTAACATCGTGGTCTCGTTATGTCCATCTTCGTTGGTTTTAAAATCTCTTAGGAATATCATAGAGCCCATTTTTGTCAAACACAATTAAAATTTTGTCAAATAATTTGGTCCACTATTTTGTTTTAATAATTTAATTATTTCTGATGTGTTTGGTTCAAACGTCATCAAATTATTGTCTCTACTCTAGGATGTTTTAGAAGACTTGGATACTTCCTGTTTTGTCAGTTATTATTTTCTCATTCTCATTTTGAAATCTTATTCCATGTCGTTCCGTCAACTTCTTTCGAAAATTATTTTTGTCTTGCTTTAGGATGTTTAAAATAGAATTCTTATTTGCCATCATTATCCTATAGGGCAATATGAACTCATTCGGAAGGAGTGACAAGAGGCCGAGGGATGATGAAGTACCCCATTTCATGGTGTTGGATAAAGTTCCAAAGTTATTGCAGATATGGTATAACAATATGACTGACTATAGACAGGGAGAAGTATATAAACACTTGGGATTTTTAAGGAGTCTGTTGAGTGTTGAACCACGAAGAGACGTGATAGAATCTTTGGTACAGTTTTGGGATCCTTCAAACAACGTATTCCGATTCACCGACTTTGAGCTCACTCCCACACTGGAGGAAATAAGAGCATTTATTGGAAAGGGAAAGAACTTTCACCGAGGAGAACCCATGATACTGAAGCATGTCACTTCCGAAAGATTTTTTGAGCTATTGCACATAAAAGAGAAGAACATAGGAGACTGCCTAGAAAATGGATGGGTTCGTCTAGAATTTTTGTACGAAAGATATGGTCAGGAAAGGGGATTCGAGTTGTTTAGATCAGAACTTAACAACGGGGGGTGCTACCGAACCTGGGAAAAGTACAGTTATGAAGCATTCATAGTGGCTTTTTTGGGAATCATGGTATTTCCGAAGAGAGGAGGAAAAATCAACATCAATCTGGCTGCGTTTATTACCGCTTTCGAGAAGAATCCTAAGGTCACCCTCGTGCCCATGATTTTGGCAGACATTTATCGGGCCCTGACAATGTGCAAAAATGGGGCGGACTATTTTGAAGGATGTAACATTCTATTGCAGTTATGGATGCTCGAGTATGTTCGTTATCATCCATTTGTTGTGGATTTTCGAGTCGAATGGAATGATTATATCAATGGCCATGAGAAGAGGATGGAGACCCAAAACTTTCCCGAAAGAATAGGAGCTTGGAAGGAGTACTTGGAGGGGTTGACGGCGGACAAGATAGTGTGGAATTATCATTGGTTCCCTTCAAAAAAGGTGATATATATGTCTACTTTCCGACCCTTCATCGTCTTAATGGATCTCCGGGGTGTTCAGCCCTACGTGCCACTAAGAGTCATGCAACAATTCGGTCGACGTCAGCATATACCGCCAGTCGAGGATATGAAAGAGTTCATGTACGAATTCCTCCCTGACATCCCTCTAAGGAAGACCGAGATACTTAAGATTTAGGGAGGATGTGTACTTTCAGGTTTCGATCACATGGTGGAAGACCGTGACAAGGGCGAGGTAGACTATTGGTATCTGTCATGGTTTCATGACCAGCCTCCTCCTAAAGCAATGCCAGAAAGGTCAGCCAGAGAGTCAGTGGATCGATAAGCGGAGATTGAAGTCAGAATTAAGCAGGCTCGACGAGAGGTAGGAGAGAACTATCAGTCTACTCTGCACGTCTTAAATAATGATTTGGAAAGGGCTAGAGAAGAATTGGTTCACCATGAGGCGAGATTTAAGGCCAGAATTAGGTCGGCTCGTAAGGAGATTGAGAGAGAGAACCGTGTCGCCATGCATGCCCTACAAGAGGACCTGGATGTTGCCACCGATGCTATAGAGCAGTAATCGAGTGATTTTGAGAAAGAGAAGGCCTTGCTGACAAGTACACAGTCAAAGCTTCGGGCTCAGCTAAAAGCTTCCATGGAACGGGAAAGAGAAATAGCGAGGCGCTTCACGACTTTTCAGAAGGAAGTTGAAGTTGAGAAAAACCAGACAACAGATGCTTCACTATCAGATCGATGACCTTCATGAACGAGAAGAAGACCTAAAGCATACCGTCCGCACTACGCAACATTGGGTGCAAAACTTCCATGAGAGTATGATCGAGGCCAGGAAAGAAGTACTTCAGCTCAGTGAAACCTTGATTAATGTTTATGCTAAGTATCTTCACCAAGGTGATGAAAATCTGGGCCGTCAGGCACGTGCTCTCGCTCCACATCTGCCAAAAGCCTTATCCAGGATCTACTCGAGTCTGAGGGAGGATTAAGTTGCAAGACATCTTTGGAAGGCATCTGGATGATAATTATTAAAGTCCTTGTTTTCTTAGAGTTAGTTTCTTTATAGGTTTTTTTAGTATTTCTCCAGTATTCCGAGTCTGTTCTAGTTTTAGATAATTTTAGTTTCCTTTCATTAAAGCTTTGTTTTAAGAACAGTTGGAAATGTATGGAAAGTTTCGCATTTGTTTCAAGTTTTTATTCTCTTTATTTTTAATATATACATATATTTACCATATCCATGAACTACGTGATGATCTGATTCATGTAAAACATGATACGTAGGCAACCCTCGGCGGGTGCGATCAAATATTTTTTTTTCAAGTTTCAAGTAACAATTTTAAGATGTTGGCGTTAAATAATTAGGAAAAATTAATTCACCAAAGCTGGGATGAAACAAGAGGGCTGTCCTAAGTCCATTTTAGGAAGAAAATTACTTAGGTGCATAACATTTGAGTTAGTTATGAATATATCAATATTTTTAAAGCCCTAAATCCTAACATATTTGTTTCTGTTTCATAAGAGAGAGAAAGAGAGTAAGGTGGTTGGTTGTGGTTAAGCTGGCCTCTCACCAATACAACACAAGGTATAAGGGAAAAAGGAAGATGACTCGAAAAGATGGAACAGAATCTGATAATGAAGAAGGTCGAGATCAGTTAGTTCCACGAGAGTTCGCATCTTTGGAGGAGAATAGGTTATTAAAGCAACAAATTGCGGAAATGTATCAGGCTTGGGCGAATGGACAAGCTCCGCCTTCCTCGATTCCTGGTCTTTCAGATGCAAATCATCCCAGTTCTACTCAATCCCAAGTCGACGATCCACTCTATCTGCCTGGATTTGGTCCATACGCTAATGTGTCTAGCGCTGCTGGCACATCCACCATGCGTCCTCCAAATCCATCATTCACGAACAACCCGCTTTTTATTCCGGCAGTGCCAACTAATATAAATCCTCCATCAATGATACAGAAGCCTATCAACGAGCTAAATCATGATCAAGTCTATCCTCCTGAATTGGCATTCAAACCCGTAAATTCATATCAGCCCACTCATCAACCTGAGTCGCATATCGTGATTAAGAAGGCTATTATGAATGAAGAACGAGAAGATATAGATAGAAAAGTGAGGAGTCTGGAGCAGAGTATGAGAAACGAGCAGAGTATGAGAAACATACAAGGATTGGGAGGACACAAAAGCATCTCTTTCAAAGACCTGTGTATGTTCCCTAATGTTCATTTACCAATAGGGTTCAAGACCCCAAAATTCGACAAATATAGTGGTCATGGTGACCCAGTGGCCCACTTAAAAAGGTATTGCAATCAACTCAGAGGAGCAGGAGGGAAAGAGGAGCTGCATATGGCCTATTTCGGAGAAAGTCTGACGGGAATAGCCTCCGAATGGTTTATCGATCAAGACATCTCCCATTGGCACATTTGGGATGATATGGCTCAAGATTTTGTACAACAATTTCAATACAATCTTGATATTGTCCCTGACCGCACTTCTCTTGCTAATATGAAGAAAAAACCATCTGAAAGTTTTCGAGAGTTTGCCATAAAATGGAGAGAACAGGCATCTAGAGTCAAACCGCCACTGAAGGACCAGGAATTGATTGACGTTTTTCTCCAAACTCAAGAGTCCGATTATTTTCATCATTTACTAGCCGCGGTTGGTAAACCTTTCACCGAAGTAATAAAAATTGGGGAAATGGTGGAGAATGGCATCAAATCAGGAAATATCGTGAGCCAAACCGCCCTCAAGGCCACTACACAAGCCATTCAGAGCGGATCAGGTAGTTTCATAAATCGGAAGAAGAAGGAGGAAGGATCCATGATGGCATCAGGATCGGGCAATGCCCAAAGGGGACGGAACTCCCCTTACGTTCATGTCCAACAGGGACAACCCAGCCCTCCTCAACATTATTATACACCTCAACCTGATGTTCTTAATGCTCAAGCGTATGCCCGACCTCCTCAGCGTCCACAATGGCGGGCACCTGCGCCATAAGGTTTTCGTCCGCGACAGCCAAATTTACAAGCCCCTCATAATCCATATGTTCCGGCAGACTATACAAGAGAACAGAGGCCAAGGGAAAACTTCACCCCAATTGGAGAATCATATACAAGCCTGTTGCGGAGATTGGTCAAATTAGGATGGATTGAACCTGTTTTGCCTTTCAAAGTGGATCCGAATGCAAGTTGGTTCGATCCTAATGTAAGGTGTGAGTACCATTCCAACGTCCAAGGTCACAGTATCGAAAATTGTTGGAGTCTGAAGAGAGCCATTGAAAAGTTAATCGAAAGCTAGGCAATCGTAATACAAAAAGAAGAAGCACTGAATGTCACCGATAATCCACTTTCTAATCACAGTAACACACACGTCGTGGGGATGATTTTTAACGATAGAGACTACAGGACAACAAGCCAAGAAATGATGGAAA
This sequence comes from Capsicum pubescens, assembly GCA_030864215.1. Classification (NCBI taxonomy): domain Eukaryota; kingdom Viridiplantae; phylum Streptophyta; class Magnoliopsida; order Solanales; family Solanaceae; genus Capsicum; species Capsicum pubescens. The sequence goes on from CM061538.1 coordinate 233,356,294, forward strand.
TAGACGCCTTGAAGGAGAACCCGGGTGAAGCACTGAAGTGTATGCAAAGAGAACCACTGATCGTGAAAGGAGCGAGTTCCATTATAAGACCCTGAGATTCAGAAAAGATGGTATTGTATGTTCCTGCAAATATAAAGGGAATAGCACAAGATGGGCCGAAACTATATGTTTCGAGTGGTCCCGCATGGTTCGACCAACAACGCAACAACATGAGAAAGATAACAGAGCCAATTGTCATAAGACACGTAGCACAGCTCCCAATGACAAGCTTGAAAACCATCCCATGGAACTACAACAAAACCACGGTGATGTACAAAGGAAAAGAGGTCATGGAAGAAACAAACGAAACGGGGGGTTTGACTCGATCAGGAAGATGCTATGCTCCAGAAGAATTAAGGAGACCAAAACAGTTTAAAGATAGTCAAGGGCCAATGAAAAAACCTATCACAAATGAAGAGGCTGAGGAATTTCTGAAGAAAATGAAAACCCAAGACTATTCCATTGTCGATCAATTGAGAAAACCCACGGCTCAAATCTCATTATTATCCCTACTGCTACATTCTAAAGAACATTATCAGACATTGATTAAGTTGTTGAATGAAGCATACGTCCCGAAGGAAACTACGGTCTGTCAAATAGAAAGGATGGTTCGTAGAATATTTGAAGCAAATAGAATCACTTTCACTGATGATGAATTACCCACAGAAGCTTCTGGTCACAATAAGGATTTGCATCTGACTATCAAATGCGAAGGATATTATATAAAAGGGTTAATGATCGATGGAGGTTCAGGAGTAGATATTTGTCCTCTCTCTACTTTGCAAAAATTAAAAATCAGCCCAGATAGGATTCGATCCAATAATGTATGTGTTCGGGCTTTTGATGGTGCAAAACGAGACACCATTGGTGAGATAGATCTTGCTTTGGTTATTGGACCAGTTGAGTTTGTGATCACCTTTCAAGTAATAGACATGGATACTTCCTACAACCTACTTTTAGGAAGACCATGGATCCATACGGCCAGAGCCATACCTTCTACTTTGCATCAAGTAGTTAAGTTTGAACACGACAATCAGGAAATCATTGTACATGGAGAGGATGACCTTTCCATACATCGAGATCCTTCTGTACCCTGTATCGAAGCAAAAGGGGGTTGTGAATCTTCCATTTATCAGGCCTTTGAAATTGTGACAGCTGATCAAGTCGTGGAAGGCACGCCAATTCCGGGGCCTCATCTCTCTTCTACTTCAATCATGGTGGCTAGCCAAATGCTACAAAATGGTTATGAAGCGGGAAAAGGATTAGGGGTTTCGCTGCAAGGAATTATAAACCCTGTAGATCCATGTGGTAGCCACAACACCTTTGGATTAGGATTTAAGCCTACCGCAGCAGATAGAAAATGGGCGAAAGAGCAAAAGAAAAAGGCTTGGAAATTGACAAGTCCGGTTTCACACATTAGCCAATCTTTCACGAAAGCTCAAAAGGAAGAAAATCAAGACCCATATGCCAACAAGGATGTGGATGAAATATGTCAAGGTCTCAAGGAAATATTTTATGAAATAAACATGGTTCAGATGGGTGAAGGCCCTAGCCATGCAGATGTGCAGTTCGTCGGGCCAAATATCAAGCTCACTAACTGGGAAGCCACTTCTCTCCCCACAAGGAAGGAGTCTTGGTAGTTTATTTTGTTGTTTCATTTTTCTTTATTTTGCTTTTGGACTATTCTCAGGGTTGTAGTCCACATAGTTTAGTTTCTCCGCTTTCATGTTAACCCTCCTATCCTTTCCGATTCAATGAAATGAAATTCAAGTTTTCTAGTAAATTCATATTTTCTTCCCTCTTTTAATTTTCATTTTTATCTTATTTCAGTTATGTTAATACTGGATCTGATAACATGGCATACACACGGAGTTCACATTTAGATCCTAAAAAGTTGTCTAATCTCGAATCAACAAACCAAACAGTAGATGAATACGATGAAGACGAAGCTGATAAGGAAGTCAGAAAAGGATTGGATCAATTTGAGGATAAGCCCAAACCCAATTTAAATGACATTGAGATAATAAATTTGGGAACTGGTGAGGAGGTTAGAGAAATAAAAATAAGTATTCATGCGGATCAAAATATCAGAAATGATATTGTTCAGATTTTGTTCAAGTCTAAGGATGTTTTTGCTTGGTATTATGATGATACGTCGGGTCTAAGCACTGATTTGGTAGTCCACAAACTATCTACATACCCTGATTTTTCACCGGTCCAGCAAAAGCAAAGAAAGTTTAAAACTGACGTGAGCGATAAAATCAAAGAGAAAATCATGAATCAATTGAATGTGAATTCGCATTCAATTGCAAATTCGTTGGGTCGCTCAGTACACCATATGGTTGGCTAATGTGGTTCCCGTACCGAAGAAAGATGGAAAAATTAGAGTTTGTGTTGATTATAGGGATTTGAACAAAGCAAGCCCTAAAGATAACTTTCCGCTACCCAATATTCATATCCTTGTTGATAATTGTGCTAAACATGAGATCCAATCTTTCGTGGATTGTTATGCCGGATATCACCAGATCTTGATGGATGAAACAGATGCAGAAAAGACTGCTTTCACCACCCCGTGGGGTACTTATTGCTACAGGGTCATGCCATTAGGTTTAAAGAATGCGGGAGCTATATACATGAGAGCTATGACTACTATTTTTCATGACATGATGCACAAGGAGGTAGAAGTATATGTTGATGATGTCATTATAATGTCCAAGACACAAGTCGATCATGTATATGACTTGAGGAAATTCTTTGAAAGATTGCGAAAGTATAATCTTAAGCTCAATCCAGCCAAGTGTGCATTTGGAGTTCCATCCGAAAAACTTTTGGGTTTCATAGTTAGCCGTAGAGGCATTGAATTGGACCCTTCCAAGGTAAAATCCATTCGAGAATTGCCGCCTCCAAAGAATAAAACTGAGGTCATGAGTTTTCTGGGAAGGCTGAATTATATAAGCAGATTCATCGCTCAGCTCAGCACTACATGTTAATCGATATTTAAGTTGCTAAAAAAAGATGTTGCTATCCAATGGACAGATGAATGTCAAGAATCATTTGATAAGATTAAAGAATATTTGTCAAATCCTCCAGTACTGGTCCCACCGGAAACTGGGAGGCCTTTATTTCTATATCTGTCAGTGGTGGACAATTCTTTTGGTTGTGTTTTAGGACAGCATGATATCATAGGCAAAAAAGAACAAGCAATCTATTATTTGAGCAAAAAGTTCACGAGTTATGAGGTAAAATATACTCTTTTAGAAAAGACATGTTGCGCCCTAACTTGGATTGCTCAGAAGTTGAAGCATTATCTTTCGTCCTACACAACCTACCTCATATCTCGAATGGATCCTTTAAAGTATATTTTTCAAAAACCTATGCCCACAGGCAGATTGGCGAAGTGGCAGATTTTACTTACAGAATTCGACATTGTGTATGTTACTCGTACCGCTATGAAAGCACAAGCATTGGACGATCATTTGGCAGAGAACCCAGTTGACAACGATTATGAGCCTTTGTGAACTTATTTTCCTGATGAAGAGATTAATTCAATTGAGGAAGAAGTTCAAGATGATATGTATGCGTGGAAATTATATTTTGATGGGGCAGTCAATGTCAAAGGAGTAGGAATTGGGGCGGTTCTTGTCTCACCGACCGGGCATCATCATCCCGCCACAGCACGACTTCGTTTTTTTTGTACTAATAACACAGCAGAATATGAAGCTTGCATCATGGGATTAAATATGGCAATAAATCTGGATGTACACAGGCTAGTGGTGTTGGGAGATTCCGAATTACTCATTCGACAAATTCAAGGTGAATGGGAAACGAAAGATATCAAGCTCATTCCATACAAACAGTTCTTAGAGGACCTTAGCAAAAGATTCAAGTCTATCGAGTTTAGACATATTCCCAGATCCCATAATGAGCTGGTTGATGCCCTGGATACCCTAGCTTCTATGCTCCCATACCCGGGAAATATGCATCTCGACCCATTAGAGATACAGATACGAGATCAACATGGTTACTGCAATATAATTGATGAAGAACCAGATAATGAACCTTGGTACTATGATATCAAACGCTTCCTAAAGTCTAAAGAATATCCAATACACGCCAATGCAGATCAAAAAAGGACCATTAGGAGACTTGCTAATGGTTTCTTCTTAAGTGGGGAGATTCTGTACAAACGAACCCCAGACTTGAACTTGTTGAGATGTGTTAATATTCAGGAAGCTGAAAGAATCATGAATGAGGTACATTCGGGGGTATGTGGTTCGCATATGAATGGCTATGTTTTAGCAAAGAAGATTATGCGGGCAGGATATTATTGGTTAACTATGGATAGAGATTGCTTTCGCTTTGTTCGCAAGTGTCATCAGTGTCAAATTCATGGTGATTTGATTCACTCGCCACCTTCAGAGATGTATCCTATGTCTGCTCCTTGGCCATTCGTTGCTTGGGGCATGGATGTAATCGGTCCAATAGAACCAAAAGCATCTAATGGGCATCGATTCATACTGGTCGCTATTGACTATTTCACCAAATGGGTAGAATATGCTACTTTTAAATCAGTCACGAAGAAAACAGTAGTGGATTTTGTTCATTCGAACATCATATGTCGTTTTGGTATACCAAAGTCCATTATCACAGACAATGCAACCAATCTCAATAGTCATCTAATGAAGGAGGTTTGTGAGCAATTCAAGATCGTGCATCATCATTCTACCCCTTACCATCCTAAAGCAAATGGAGCCGTTGAAGCAACGAACAAGAATATTAAAAAGATTCTTAGGAAAATGGTCCAAGGATCTCGACAGTGGCATGAGAAATTACCGTTTGCTCTTTTAGGATATCGTACAACTATCCGTACATCGACTGGCGCAACTCCTTATTTACTAGTCTATGGGACTGAAGCTGTGATACCCGCAGAAGTCGAAATTCCCTCGCTTCGAATCATTAGTGAAGCCGAAATTGACGATACTGAATGGGTCAAGTCTAGACTAGAACAATTATCGTTAATAGATGAAAAAAGGTTGATGGCAGTTTGCTTTGGTCAATTATACCAGCAGAGGATGGCGCGAGCTTACAACAAGAAGGTACGTCCTAGAAAATTCAAAGTCGGCCAACTTATTGTAAAATGCATCCTTCCACACCAAGAAGAGGCTAAAGGAAAGTTTGCTCCAAACTGGCAAGGTCCATACATAGTTAAACAAGTATTATCAAATGGAGCTTTGCAACTTGCGGATCTAGACAGAAAAATGGCAGGAAAAGCTATTAATGCCGATTCAGTCAAAAGATATTATATTTGACACACTTGTGCTTAACATTCTCAAGTTGAGATGACGAAAGGCCATCATTCTACTTAACTAAATGTCGTTAATCCCTTGTCAGCCCTTCGAGCTTTATTTACCTTTCCTTGCGTACCCTCTTTGGAGCCGGAAAAAAAAAATATGGGTGAAAACCCATGGAGGCACCCATAAGATGATTCAAAATTCAAAAAAAAAAAAAAAAAAAAAAAAGAATAATGTGTATAGCATTGAACTACGTTCGACCTGATTCCTAAATGGATACGTAGGCAGCCCTATCTTGGGGTTCGGTCCAAAAAAAAAAAAATCTCGATAATTAAAAAAGATGAGATATATATCCTATTGTCACTTTTATATGGCTCTCAAGTTGTAATTTATCCTAAAAAATCTTTTTTCCTTTGTCCATTAAAGACCTTCCGATCAATTTTTGAGAATGTCAAGCCTTGTGTGCTGTAAAAAAAAAATCTTATTGGTGAAAACCCTCAGGGGCGTCATAAGACAATGATGAACCAGACAATCGAATTTAGAGAGGTCAATTGAGAAAATCCTAGAAGGAATGACTTTAGTCAAACAAAGTTTATCATGACAGGACAAAGATCTAGAAGGATGATTTGATTTGATTGAAAGGTGCAGCCTAATTCGAGATTTGACAGTTTTGAAGGATCAAATATCTACTCCAAATTACGTGTCATGCGTTTTTGAAGTCAATATACACCTCCAAATAAGTTTTTTACTTTACTGGTAGAAATACTTTCTATTAAACATAATTTTTTTAGTCCTTCTTTTGATTTTTCCTTATTTCATTTTTTACACGTTTTTTATGGGTAAGTCTCGCACCAAATACAAAATAAAAAAAACGCGCAAAATTGACCATGGCTCCCAGTGAAATTGAGCAGAGATTATTCGGCGCTCACCACCTTGACAAGGACAGAGAGCCAGTTAAGATAAGTGTTACGAGTGAAGCATTTGAAAATGAAGATCAGAATCGTACTGAAACAAACAAAAATACAGCAAAATTTGAAAGACGAAGATTCAAGCTCGCCAACTAATTAGCTTAATCAACTGTATCAAGTTGGGGCAAGGATAAGGAAAACCTCCAAGGGATTCAAGGCCACAAACCAACTACCAAGTTTAAAACTCACTTTTTTTTTTCTTTCTTTGCTTTGAACAGGGGCAAAGCAAGCTTGTGAAGTTTAGTAAGAAAAAACAAGTATAGCAAGTTAAGTTTTCTTGAATTTTCTCTTTTTTGTTATACTCCTATAATTCTAAGTTCATATCAATATAATTATAATTATAATAATAATAATAATAATAATAATAATAATAATAATAATAATAATAATAATAATAAAACCCCTCATATTCAAGACTGGGGCATTTTTTTTTATTTATTTATTTTTTCTTTTTTTTTAACAAAAAAAAAATCCTAATCTTTATTCGTCTTCATAGGGCACCATCCCCTAGTTGACATCTTTTTCGTCTTCATAGGGCACCATCCCCTAGTTGACATCTTATCTCGTCTTCATAGGGCGTCATCCCCTAGTTGACATCTTATCTCATCTTCATAGGGCACTACCCCCTAGTCGACATCTTATTTCGTCTTCTTAGGGCACCATCCCGTAGTTGACATCTTATTCGTCTTCATAGGGCGTCATCCCCTAGTTGACATCTTATTCGTCTTCATAGGGCGTCATCCCCTAGTTGACACCTTTATTCGTCTTCATAGGGCGCAATCCCCTAGTTGACATCTTTATTCGTCTTCATAGGGCGCCATCCCCTAGTTGACATCTTACTTCGTCTTCATAGGGCGTCATCCCCTAGTTGACATCTTACTTCGTCTTCATAGGGCTTCATCCCCTAGTTGACATATTACTTCGTCTTCATAGGGCGTCATCCCCTAGTTGACATCTTACTTCGTCTCCATAGGGCGCCATCCCCTAGTTGACATCTTATTCGTCTTCATAGGGCGTCATCCCCTAGTTGACATCTTATTTGTCTTCTTAGGGCACCATCCCCTAGTTGACAATTTATCTCGCCTTCATAGGACGCCACCCCCTAGCTGACATTTTATCTCATCTGCATAGGGCGACATCCCTTAGTTGACATTTTATTCGTCTTCATAGGGCGCCACCCCCTAGTTGGCATCTTATCTTATCTTTATAGGACGCCGTCCCCTAGTCGACATTTTAGGAAATAAACCTTCCTATTTTTCTTCTTTATGTCTTCATAGGGTATGACAATCCCTAGTCACATTTTTAGGAGCGAAAATCCTAATTCCTTTTCATGCATTCTTTAGGCATAACTTCCTTTGGTTGCATTTTTAAGAATAGGGTTCTTATTTTATCACACTCCTAGCGTAAATTTCTATCCATTCATTTATTTATTTACTTTTAAACTAGTTTATAGTTCTTCTAATAACTCACAAAATTTTCCTAGTGTAAACTCGGGCAGAAAATTTTGTTTGTTTTGTTTCGTCTTCTTTGATGGCTTGCAGGTTTTCTGCAAAGCACAGGTTTATCCAAGAATGAAATTCCATCTCCGGTTAAAACATAGAAGAATGATCAGTTTGAAGATAGTTAGAGTCAGCTTTGCATCCATAGCGGTCCAATATTTCAAGAGACACCTTTTTAGCTTCTGATCAGGAGAACAAGCATCCAAAGTATTCTATGAACTGTTCTTTGGTAGAGTATCAATGACTCAATCAAAATTTCAAGTTCAAGTCTCAAATCTTAATTTCAAGATCAAAATTTTGAGATCAAGGTATCCACCAGAAGAAGGTGAGGCAATAACTGAAGATCCAAGAGGAAGATCGGAAGCAAGAGGATCAAGACAAATAGAATAGATAGGATCTTGTACTTTTATTTCTAGTTTCATTTCTTTGATGTAATAAAAGGAGCAACGAACCGAAAACTCGACGGGACCTCAACTCGACTCTCCAATTCATCCACTCATTCCTACACCCATTGGAACTACACGTGACCTGATTCTCTTATAACCCGAGATATGTAGGATGCCCAAAGCCAGGGCTCGGTCACACCTCTTTCCCACTTATTTACGTATTAATATTGAATAAAGGGTTGGGCCAAAAAATTAGTCATGTTTACTTCTTTGCTTGAATATTCTTCATATTTCCAAGCAAAGAGGGGCATTCTGTAAACACCTAATTTTTTACCAAACCTAAGTGTTTTTGCCATTTTAGCGTTCAATTTCTTTTTAGGGTCTAAATTAGATATTTTAAATTTATCTTATTTTTACTAAATTTATTTTAAAAAATTTGGAAAAAACTACAAAAATAGAGTCACATTTTAAATAAGTTTTTATTTTATTTGTTATTTTTTATTTGTTTATTTATTTTTAGAAAAAAAATTTAAATTATATTTGTTTTCTTCTTTCAATTTTTAATAAAGAATGTTGTGATATTAATATTTCTTAACCATATTCCTAAGACTAACTAATTAAATTATCTTGTATTTTGTTAGTTTTAAATGGATTTTATTATTTTTATTTTATTTTATTTTATTTTATTTTATTTATTTAAAATATTAATAAAAATTTAAAAAAAAAATAAAAAATCCTAAACTACCCACAAGTCCCACTCTCACAAAACCTCTCCCCCACTTTCCCATAACACACACACACGACACAAACACACACACGACACAAACACACACATACACTAACTATATATATACAACACATGCACAAAGGACACGGATCAAGAAAACAAAAAGAAACAAAAAAGAAACAAAAGAAATAAAAAGAAACAGAAGAAGAAACAGAAGGAATGGAAAAAGGAGAAAACAAGAAACAGTGAGAAAAAATAGAGACAAGGGAACACATACCCGGATAGAGGATTAGAAAACAAAAAGAGAGGACAGGCGGATAGGAGAAGACGACATAGAGTTAGAAACAAAAAGAGAGCAAAATTAGAGTTTGAGTTGGGAGTTTCGTTTGAAGTTTCTGGTGACGGCTTTCTAATTTTTGTATTCAACTAATTCTTCACACAGGTTCTTATCCAATTCTATAATATGTTTTTTTTATAAATTTTCATGTGAATCAAAGCACGAACTACGTTGTTAAGATCATCTCATGTGTTATATAGTATTGTATATCTAATGATTTGAAAATTTATATGCATGTGTGCATGCTTTGTCAAGTGGGTATCTTTTCTTTTTCTATAATCTTTCATAATGCTTTTGTTTTCTTTTTATCTTTCATATTGTGTATATAATTTGCATGCATGCAAATTCACGTGAAAGGTTTCTTTTGGACCATATATATTTGTTAAGACTTAGGATTTAGAGAAAAAAAAAGGAAAAACTTAGAGGAAACGTCAGAAAAGTTGGAGCACTTAGGGAAACATAGAGGGAGAGTTATTAGAAATAAAAAGAGAAAGACATATGCAGTGATTCAAAAATAAAAGCAGTAATAGAGTAGAGAGAAAAACATATATAGAGAGAGATAGGAAAATATTGAAAGCATTTTAGCAATCTTGAAAAATGAAAGTGGGTTCGAAGATTAAGTTCGAGTTCATCGAGGTTTCCAGTGAGTTTCTCCGGTCGTGTTGCAATTCCCGATAGATGTTCAACGTTGGATTTGATTGAATTTTCATCTTACCAGACAACTGAATGTTCTTTTCTTCATAAATTGTAAGAAGGTTTCACTCCATTAAAGGTCATTTTTACTCCCTTATATTTTTTTTATACCATACATGAGTGTTTATGAAGTGGTAAAGGATTAATGTCTATCGGGTTGGGTACTTATTTTAAACGGGCCAACATGTTATCTCTTTTCCAACACATTTGATTGTTATCATGCCCATCAAATGACCAACATGAGAATAGGATTTAAGCGTTACAGATGGAGTGCAAAATATAGACTAGTCAGCCATGACATGTTTTTGTTCACACTTTTATAGTTTCTTGTTTCTTCATTTTTAGTGTTGATAGGCGTGATGATTAGGTTCTTTTAGGTCGTTTGGTATTATAAGTAATGGTGAGAGTGTGTAATTGAGATTGTTAGGTCTAATTTTATTTAAATAAAATTGCAAGGAAAATTAATGACTTTGATTGGGTTTTATTTTTTTTTAGAATGAGTATTATTGAGCCACTGATGAATCTCGTTCTCGCCTATTTTTTCTGAATTTAATTTAATGCGGTCACTGAGGCATTAAAATTCTTATTTGATTCTTGTCTAAGTTTAATTCATATTGTATCAAACTGTTTTTCATAGTTTTTGCTTGGTTGAATTTTGATTATACCATACGTGATTCCCAATTAATTATTAATGTGGGATAAAAGTTAAAACAAGCTTGTTACGAAATTACTCAAGACCTATCGTTACTATTAAAGAAAAATAAAAGAAAAGAGAGGAAAAACGAATTTGTAAGGGAACGAACTTGAAAAAGAATGAGTTAGATTCTTAACACCTAGAAAATTAAGATTTAATATACAAGTGAAAATTAACGATGAAGTTGGAAAGCCCTGCTACCGACCATTCGTTATAATAAATTAACCTACCATTTGAAGCCGATTGAATTGGGTTGGGTAGATTTTAAACCTATTAGGTGCTTATTTAGACTAGGAAAATGGGGAGGACTCATAAATGCCTCAAAGGTGCGAGAAATGTATCAAAACTTGTGGTATGACCGGAAAGTACTGCTACTGGCAAGCCACACATTAATATAATTAAATAATTTAAAGTAAGTTCAAAGTAGGATGTAAGTAACTTTTAGGCTAACAAATGTTTTATTTATCTAAAAGATTAATTTAAGCCAGAAGTAAGTCATTAAAGCGACCGTGCTAGAACCACGAGACTCGAGGGGTGCCTAATACCTTCCCCTCGGTCAACAGAATTCCTTATCCGGATTTCTAGTTCGCAGACCAAAAATGAAGAGTCATTTTCTCTTGAATAGGGATTCAATAAGGTGACTTGGAACACCCAAACTCAATTCCAAGTGGCGACTCTGTAAAATAAATAATCCCTTTTTAAAACGTCACTTTAATTGGAAAAATCCATTTTCTCTAAAACCAACTCCCTAGAAGGGTCGGATGCGGTGAAAAACAGGGGGTGTGACAATACAGTGTTCATATATTCATACAGTCTTTGCAAGCATATACAATAACTATTTTTTATTAACCGCCCAGCTAAGACAAATAACAATTTAAAAAAAAAATAGAAACGAAAAGTATATTTTTATTCTATAATTTGATATCAACAAATTTTCTTTTGTTACACTTTTTTACCATATATCCTACCTAAAAATTCTTACTCTGCTTCGAAATTCTCTGTTTAATTTTGAGTTTTTTGTTGAAAATGATAGAAAAATCGAGTCCATCGAATGAAAAAGCAACCAAGAAAGTGGTGAAAGAGAATCCTTTATCTATTTAAGAATTTACTGAGAATCATTTATCATTAAAGAGAGTAGTTGTATAAATTGTTCCTGATTTCAAGTTGCAATCAAACTCTAAATCCGTTAACCAAATCTCTACCGGAAGAAACACTTGATCGCAGAGTAAAGCAGGTGTGAAGGGTATGGATATTGAATCTAATCTGAAGAAGAAATTGCTCAAATTGCGTATAGGAGAAGGTGGTTCGGTGAGAGGTAAATTAGCTTTGAAATGGAAGTTGATAAACACATGAAGTGTGTTAATGCTGCTGGAAAAAAAATAAGGAAAAATTTGTACATGTGTACTACTGGAAAAAAATAAGGAAAAATTTGTACAGGTGTTTGATGTTGGTATTCCACTGAACTTTTGAGGTTCAAAAATGAAAATGATACACGGGTAATGATTATTTTGTGGGTATTTAATTATGAGTGCTATTTTTATGATATTATTTTAATTTTAAATCTATTTTTTTCCTTTTCCCTATGTAAAATGCAGTTATCTCGCCCCATTTTTGCTAAAACAGTGGCTATTTCTAAAAGTTGCCCTAAAAAAGTCCAAAAACTATATATTTTCGACACTACGTACTTCCTACCAATAAATCATAATTAGAAGTAATAAATCAATATAGTGCTTTTTTAACATTGATAGTATCCAGGTTATCTTGCATGATCTCGACTTTTCTACTAAATATTATTTCTTCTATTTTAAATTAATTGACTTATTTTGATCTGACACAAAATTTTAAAAAATAAAAAATATTTTTGAATCTTATGATCTTAAATTAAAATTATGTCAAAATTAATTTTTTTTAATCTTGTAATCTTAAATATTTCATGCGGTAAATTGAAATTAAAGAGTTGGTGAAAAAAAAATACTTATTTTTAAATGTGTTAAAAATTAATAAAGTATGTCAATCAAATTGAAATGGAGGGAGTGTTACTTGTCAAGTTCGATCAGACATTTGAGTAATCCTAACCCACCAAGATTTGGTCAGATCAGAAGAAATGATCTAACCTTTTATTTTGTGACCACAAGACTTTACCGGTACTGGTTGGACATAACAAATTAATAGTACTTATTGTAATCATATAATGGTAGGCATGATATTTGAAGGATCTGTCTTTAAGAGTATTTAATATTTTTAGGATATTAAAATGAGCTTCAAAAGTTACTTTCAGTCGACCACAAAGTTTGAATTAGTCACTAGCTAAACTTGAGCGACTTTATATATCTTACAGTTGCTATATTGGTAATGGTAGACCAAGTCTTGCTCAGCTTTTGCTGGATCAATGGTAACATTTAAATAGGCATTTAAAATATTTCTTGAAAAATAATTTAATTTATTCATTTGGTGTGGGATGTGATACATCTAAAAATATTACGAAATACCATGCTCATTATCGATCAGAATTGAAGCATAACAAAATTGTTAATCTATACTGATACTATTTATAATATCAACATTTTACTCTAGAACTATTTCATGAATCAAATTATTTTTCCGTTGATTACAATCTTTGCAAACATTTCTTTTAAATTATCTATAGCTATAACTAGTGTGACTTGTATTATTTATCTAATTTCTAAATACATAACTATTAGAATTTTTTTATTTATTTTTTTAAAAAGAAGACATAGATGTTCTAAATTCACACAATTTAGACACGTAAATCCTACTGCTCCCAATGTCACATTCTTGCTGGCTAAAAGGAGTAATTATTTGGATAAATAATTTCTTCTTTTTTTTTCCTGGGTACTAATTGATGAAAACAAAAGCTCGTAAGTGCAAAAATCCCCACCATGGCCATCATTGATCAGATCAAAGCATATATTAGCCTCTAATAGGAAAAAAGAATTTTATCCTCAGGCAATGGCCTACTAGATTGCTGTCATTATCGCTCATGTTATTTACTTATATTAGACTTTAATATACTTTAGGTGGTGGCTTTAGATTATTGGCTTTGAATTAAAAAATTAAAAATATAAAATTTGCAAGTGGTTATTTAAAAAAAAAAAATAATAATAATCATGTAGTGGAGAGAGAGGCCAACTATTTCTGATCACTTTATTTTATGACTCCACAAGTAAGGTTATATTTGGGTTAGTGAGACTACGAAATTATTTATTACTATATTTTTTTATCAGCAAATAAATAAGCAAAATATTATAAAAATATAATAGAATTGAGAACCTGAACAAGTATTCTGGTGTTATTTATGAGACAGTATCTAAGGTCACTCAATTAGACTAGTTCTCTTGCGAAAGTCGCTCAATTTTTTTTTTTATAATTCAAAATCATTCAACTAAAATTAATACTACTTAACTTTGTTTTATAACTTTAAAAATTACTCAACTTATTGATATTTCACCTAAAATGTCACTCAGATTTAAATGATTTTTCCATTAAAAATCAAACACCTCCTTCAATTTTGAACAATTAACATTTTTCATCCACTTATCTCAACGTTAAGCCATTGACCAGCAATTCTAAAATAGTTATGTGATCACAAAATAAATAATAAGTTGTTGTTGTTGTTGTTGTTTTTGGGAGGGGGGGGGGGAGGGGGGTATTTTCTCAATTTATAGGGTTGCCACTAATCACAAACCAACATTTCCATAATTTCCCTTCGTTAATCATCAACCTCATAATGATAATCTCTTCTGTTGTAAATACTTTACACCGAAAAGTTTAGTTTACTTTAGTCTCTTTACCACCCAAAAGATGAAAAGAATAAAATAGGAAAAAGTAGGCTCAAGTGCTTAATTGATAATTCAAGTAGCAATAAATACATATTTTACTCTACAAAAACATTAGTTTTTGGGATATTTACGATGAACAGAAAATGAGGAAAACACGAGTTAGGTATATATCATTTTCTAGTGGAGCCTAATTTATATAAAGAGAAAAAGGAAGATCAATTTGTTCTGCATCAACTTGGAAAAGTTGAAAATAATGGAAGTATTCATTCAAACAAGAAAAAGAGGTACACCCATAGTCCCCAATTATTGTGTTTCCCTTATTCAAAGTCAACTTGACGCGATCCTATAACTAATTTAGTGATGGATTATTTCATTTGCTAAAAGTTAAATTTGTTTTAACAAATAATTAATCCAGAATATATTATAAAAACAGCATCTATAAAAGCTACAAACGAAAACCTTAAAGACTTTGAAATACAAATAAAAAAACTACTAAAATTAGGAATAATTAAAAAATTAGGTGGTATAATCCTAATTCTTCTAGACTTTAAATGTCCTATTAATTTTGCTTCTAAGTTAGATATCACAGTGATTAGATGATCTAACTTATGAGGATTTTCTTGTGTTTCACTTAATTTTTTATATTCTAAATATTTACTATTTAGATCTCTTTTAACTTCTCTGAATGCATGTATATTTTTATATGGTCTTCTCATATTGAGAGCTTATCTATTAGCTTATCAGCCGTGAAACTCGTTGATCCTCCTGGAAAGATGGAAATCCTTGAATATAAACTTTTTGTCTCAATGACTCCAAAAGTTTCTCCACAGACTTCTGTCAGATTGTAAATTTGTTTTGTAAACATCAAATATTCTTCTTCTTTGAGATGGATTTTTATAACCTGAAAAGAATCGACCCCGATCTCTTTTCATTTATTTTGGATATTACCAAACCTAGCCTAGTCTTCGTAAATCACACTAAAGCGGACACCCAACTATGGAAAAGCCTCCTTAAGGGTGGGTTAGGTTAGTCAATTCGGCCCGAAACGCGTTTATTGACAAAATCGCCGTAGAAATTCCTACTTTTTAATAGAGCAGAGGCGAACTGATCAACGAGAAAGAGCAAAAACATGTTTTATAGAAATAATTTTAGATCCTAAAATTATTTCTACATTTTTCTTCTCGTGTGTTAATTTTTCTTTATCACCTGTAATATCGATAACAGAGGTATTAGCCTTATTAATATCCCAATTCTTTATTAGAAAGAATTTTGCTAAACTGGCTTAGGAGTCGTTAGCTATTTGACAACATGAAGTCAGTTTTATTTCGCAAGTTGTAAATTCTACGAATACGGATACTCTAAAGGAGGTAATGTTTGAAAATTCTTTCGGATATGCTAAGTGTTCTTGATAGTTTTCTGAACATACCAAAATATCATCTATGTAAACAATTAGAATAATTTTCTCAAAACATATTCTATCTATTTTTCGTTGAAAAATTTGTGGTGCATTTTTTAATTCAAATGGGATAAATATTCCTAATGAATATGAAATTCATGTGGGAAAAGTTATAGAAATTGAAAGCTCCACTACTTCAAATTCAAGCTCCCAATAAAATATGGAAGGAACTCCATACGAAAAGGTAATTCCATGAGATTTGATAATGAAAACACTAAGGACTATATGTCTTTGCATATCTAAAATATCATTTAGTTTTTCTAAGATTTCTTTATTACTCATTTGAACAAACTGTGTTCTAGTTTATACTCTAGATGTCAGATCTCCTGTTCTAGCTCAAATATAATTTTCTTTTAGAAGAATAATGACTTTTTGCAGACTCCTGCAAATGAGTTATAATACCTTAGATCAATATAATATCCAAAAAGAAGGAATCCAAATAACCTTAGGAAATGAAACTTGTTTTGTTCCTAAAATCTAATGCCTAAAGAAACCTCCTTTTAGAGTATCAGTATTCGTAAAATTTACAACTTACGAAACAAAACTGACTTCATGTTGTCAAATAGATAACGGCTCCGAAGCCAATTTAGCAAAATCATTTCTAATAAAGAATTGAGATATTAATAAGGCTAATACCTCTATTATTGGTATTACAGGTGATAAAGAAAAATTAACACACGTGAAGGAAAATGTAGAAATAATTTTAAGATCTAAAATTGTTTCTATAAAATATGTTTTTGGATATGATAAACTTGAAACTGATTTTTTACTGGGAAATGACTTTATCCAACAATTTTAAAATTATCATCAAACAATATACATGGTTAGTTTTAAAACCCCATGTAATCACTTCATAAAAATTCCAAGAAAACATAATCCTTATATTTTAATCAAAGAAAAGGGAATCTTTAAAAAGAAATTTTTAGATACCCCTAAAAACCACTCTTATAAATGTCTCAATCTCGAGAAAATAAAAGATAAGCTCTCAATATGAGAAGACTATATAAAAATATACAGGCATTCAGAGAAGTTAAAAGAGATCTAAATAGTACATATTTAGAATATAAAAAATTAAGTGAAACACAAGAAGATCCTCATAAGTTAGATCATCTAATCAATGTGATATCTAACTTAGAAGCAAAATAAGAATAACGTTCTTTTCGGAAGTTAAGCTCCTACCTTACTTCCGTTAATTGTTTTAAAGCTTATTTTTTATCCATTGGATAAGCTATATTTAGGTGGTTTAAACCTAATCTTGTTATAATTAGGTGGTATAATCCTAATTCTTCTAAACTTTAAATGTCCTATTAATTTTGCTTCTAAGTTAGATATCACAGTGATTAGATGATCTAACTTATGAGGATCTTCTTGTGTTTCACTTAATTTTTTATATTCTAAATATTTACTATTTAGATCTCTTTTAACTTCTCTGAATGCTTATATATTTTTATATAGTCTTCTCATATTGAGATCCTTTAATATTTTTAATTTTGAAAGTATAGAATGAGAATAATACATGTCATCTGTGTAACCTTTTATATTGTGGTTCTGAAGGTAACTTATTAAATATCAATCTGGATATTTGTGTATTATCTGTTTTAACAACAAATGATTTTGGTAATGAAAATGCAGAAAACTTTCGTATTCCTTTTATTACCGCTAATTTTTCTTATGCTAATACGTTCATGAATGATGTAGTTTATGTATATACCTCTGCATTTATGGTAAGAAATCATGCAGAACAAAAAAAGAAAAAACATATAAAGAGATAAATAAAAATTGTATCTTTGATGGTTATTTTATTCCAAATAAAAATAATTTAATTAACCTTGCTAAAGGAAAAATCTATTTTTCAAAATTTGATTGTAAAAGTGAATTTTGGCAAATTAAACTTTCAGAAGAATCAATTCCGCATAGCAATGAAATCTGCAGATGATCAATTATATTTTTTCACGTTTAACTATATAATAGTGAAAAAATTAAAAACTTCAGTCAACGCAACAGGAGTTGATAAAAAGATTCCTTATTTTAATAAAAAATGGATTCAAACCAGAAAAGCTTTAGGGATAAAGGCAGTATACAACATTCTTTTTACCTGAAAGTACAAACTTAAGGCTTCATTAAAATTTGTATCTTTTAATGATATACAATATCTGGGATAATAGGTGAATAATGATTTGGTATAAGCCAAATTTTTTTCAACAATACCTAGATTTCCTTCTCTGGTATTAATAAATCTTTCATCTGAAAGGTTAATTACTATGGGATGTGTGTATGTGTATATATATATATAATTTTTTTTATTTCTCTTACGATTTATAGAGATTTAGATGAAAGTTTAAAATTTATTTTTAAACAAGCATAAAATCATATATAAGAATGTTTGATCATAATCTAAAATTATGTAGACGCTAGCTGACCATCCAAACTTTTAATTTGTCAATTTCAAGAGCTATATTTATTTGACTTCGAAAAATAAAAATAAAATGTAAATGATGACCTAAGAAAGGATTATTTCAGTAAGTAAGTAGAAAGCTAAAAAAAATTAAAAATTAAATAGACATCAATATAGGCAAATCAAAATTTAAATTTATGAATTTTAAATCATTTCTATTTTTATTTAATATGTTTTAAATAAATTATTTATACATATTAGATAATTCCTACAATAAATGAAAAATTCAAATATATGCACTTAAATTAAGTGAAAGTGAGTTGATATTATCCGTTGTTAATGCTTTAGCACAAATTTTTCTTTATCTTCTAATATTTGACAGATTCAAATTTATCCTTATTTTAACGATATACTAATCAACATAATTAGGAGATTCATAAGTGAAAATGGTCAAATCAATATATATATATATATATATATATATAAATGAGGATTATAGATATGTTTATGTGGCACCTCTTTTTGGCCAAGGATTCTATTTATCTTTTTTCTTCTTTTTGGAGTTTTTCTTTCATTTTTTTCAATTATTTTATTTTTAAAATCATTTTCATAACTCACATCTCTTTATGTTCATAATAAATTACACTCTTAATTAATATTAATAAAATTCATAACTCTAAAATCTTTTATATTCATAACCTCCAATTATTTAATTTTGTATTAAAAAATCTAATGACAATTGTTTCTTTAAATAGTATGAAACAATGACAATTGTTTCTTGAAAAAGTCTAATGACAATTGTTTCTTACAAGATATGTGCATTCTGAAAGTCACTCCTCTAAGCTTTATTTTTTTTTAAGAGAAGATTTCTTTTATGCTATGCATAGTCTATTAATAAATTTCGTACATTTTTATATATTTTTTTAAAGAGTCATGTATTACTTTATTTGAACAATTTTCTTTTATGTTATGTGCCCATTAATTAATTTTTTACAATTTTGTATTTTTCTTTATCTTAATCTCATTAAATTTTTTATTGTAGATGAAAAGAAGATTACTATCATGACAGTTTTTTTTGTCGTCATCTCACTGTGGGTATGAGACATAGCATATAGCAACAAAAAAAAGTCTCACCGACCAAGATATAGTTCAAAGTGCAATATTTTTTATATTTTTGATTTATTAAATTTCATATCCAACTGCTCTTAGCACTTTTAGTTAACAATTTAGTTGTCCTTTTTTTTTTCGTTTCATGCAACACTTAGTTTTTTTTTTTTTACTCTTTTAAGGCTCGATTGACATACAAATGAAGTAGGATATTGAGATTACAAGAATCTAACTATTACTGTTTAAAATTCTTTTGAGAGAAATTATATTTATATGTGTGATTGTTCTTCTTTCCTCTTCAATTCACAATATAACATTTTCAAAAGTTTATATTAATTTAGTTAACTATTTTTCTGATTTTTTTTCGTTGGTGATGTCAACTTATTATGTGCGTGTCTAGACCAGAGTGTTTATTTTCTAAAGTAAAAGCAAAGGAAGGAGGCAAACATATACGTGTGCTACTTAAGAAAGTATTTATGGATCCTTCCACAATTATGTACATCACTTTTAGTAAATCTTTTGATAAAATATGAGAATGTAACATTAGTTTATAATTTTTAAATGACATTTTAATTCATAAGAAAGTTGTTTATTGATTCGTTAAATTGTAGTTTTTGATTTTTCACATTTTATCGTTTAAAGAGAAATGAAAAGGATAAAATAAGATAAAAAATATGAGATTCATATAATTTGATTTACGTTATATATATAAATAATAAACAGGTTTAAAACTTACTAAAACTAGGCATGAATATAACTTCAATTTTATTAAATCTTTTCTTTTTCTCTACTTTCTTTTAAGAAAAATGAATTATTGTTTCACTTATAGAATATATTATATAAAAATAAAACTTTTAGAAGACTGAAAATACGTAATTGATGAAAATTCACATAAAAATATATTTATATACTTAACAGTGTGTATATTCAATTACATAAATTCTACTCTTAAATATTAGTAATGTCCATAACTCTTAAGCCTTTCATATTCATAATCCTCAATTAGTTAATGTTCAAGAAGACCATTTTTTTTAATTTTCAAACTCTAAATATTTTGTTAATTATTTTTATCTTCCTTTATAATTAATGTAATTGATTTGTATTAAGTAAAATTTATATCTATATATAATTAAAAAAAAAAAAATTCTACTCTTAATAATATCATTAACTTCATGACTTTTAAATGTTCATATTCATAATCTCCAATTATTTAATTATAAAATCTAAGATAACTTATGATGTTCCTCCATTTTCATCTATATAAAGTCATAATATTTTGTTTCATGAGACCCATACTCAAGAATATCCTTTTCGTTTTATATCTGAAATAGTGTTCTTTATATTATTATTTATAATATTAAATTCAAGCTTATTAAGAAGACATTTGAAGGTTGATTGTTCGTCAAAGAGGTTATCGGACAAGAGCTTAAAAAAATTGTATATTAATTTTTTATTTTTTTTTCGTGTATTTTTTTATGGTTAACGTAAAATAAAATTAGGTGTGTGTGTGTCAGTATTCATGAGTATGTTCTCTATATGTAACTTCTATAATATGAACTTTCATGATTTTTTTATTATTGTGAATTTTATAGACTTTTGAAAGGTTGATCGTTTGTCAAAAAGGCTATCGAACAATAGCTTAAATAATTATACACTAATGTTGTATTTCTTTTGTTGTCCATTTTCTTATGGTTAACGTAAAAGCAATAGGTATGTGCGCGTGTGAGTGTTCATGGCTATGTTCTCTATATGTAACTTCTATAATATGATCTTTCATGATTTTTTATTATTGTAAATTTTATAGGCTTTTGAAGGTTGATCGTTTGTCAAAGAGGCTATCGAACAAGAGTTTAAAAAATTGTATACTAATTTTGTATTTCTTTTTTCATCTATTTTCTCATAATTAACGTGAAAAAAATAGGTGTATGTATGTGAGTGTTCATGTGTATGTTCTTTATATGTAACTTCTATAATATGAACTTTCGTGATTTTTTTATGATACGAATTGCAATATGCACATTAAGGTAGTTGTAATATGGAGTTAATCAGTATATAGTGTTGACGACTTAAAGAGATTTATGCTATTGAAATTGTTTTATATATATAATGAGAAAGAAATTATCTTATCATCTTAGTGCATTTATAAGCACACATAAGTACAATATTTCAAATTAAAATCTCAACTTCATTCAATACGCAATAGAAATGAAATAAAATTGTTATTAGAGAATATATTTTAATTTATTGATAAAGATATATTATCCATCATTTAATAAATGTTAAATTGTTAATTTTTTTTTCTTTTATGGAACAAAACATTCTTCATAATATATAATGATAACAAGTTATAATATTACGATTAGATAATAAATCTAAAGTGAATATAAAATTGATCAAATAAAATAATTATTTTTTTTAACACCACGCGAAGTGCGGTTAATTTCCCTAGTATATTCTTAAAGTATGCGAAATAGAGTAAATATGACTTTTATTAATAATATCCACACATGATACTAAATCAAATCCAATTTTCTCAAATTTAACTAAGTTAAAAATTAATTTTTTTGGTTGACAACCTCTTTCCAACTCCACTGATTTCCCATAGTAGTGTTCCTCCTGAGAAAATCGAATCTAGAATTGTTTCTATAAAAATTATTTATTTAGACACTATAATTAAAATTTTAACATAAGCTTCGCTGCTTATTCCGTCCTTAGTAGCAAAAGAATGTTCGGATCACCAACATGGATTGTGGTGTAGTAGTGGGACTATTTTACCCTTAATCGGAGATCTCGAGTTCAAGCCTTGGGTATGGAGAAAATCCTGTTGGGAGCGCCACCCTCAGATTGGCCCTGCAGTGCACGATCCGAATTAGTCGGGACTTTCGATGTGGATACTGAACATCAAGTTGGTAGCTAAAAAAAATGCGTGGATCGGCTGTAAAATAACTTACGAAATTAAAGAACAAATATATATGTATAAATTACTATTTTCATCTTCGGAAATATGAGCATATATTATATCGATATATTATTTATATTATTAAAATATTTTTAAAAGGCATAAAATACATAATCAAACACTCAAATTTGGTCAACTGACAAGTAAACATTCTAACTTTGAGTATATATATGTACATCTTGTTAATTAAACGCTTCAACTTACAAAGTGATCATTTAAACACAATGAGGACTAGTTGAATTTAGTTGTCAATTGAGATCAAGTTAAAGTGTCTGAATGTACACTCTTAAAATTAAAATATTTACTTGTCAAATAAGGCCAAATTTGAGTGTTTATTTGAGTATTATACGACTTAATATAAACTATTTATATCAGATGTAGAAAATGATACTTGATTGTTTCCTAAATATGAGCAGAAAAGAAATGTTAAATATTTTTATAATAAAAAAGTGTTAAACTATCAATGAAGGGTCTCTTTGCTCATTTCGCATACTTTAAGGGCATTTATGACCTTTCACTTATTAATCATCCAATTAGATTAACTGATGGGTGCCGTTAAAATAAAGGAAAAATTAGATTTAAGTATTAAATGATAAGAACATATTTGTGCTAAAGTATTAACTACGAATGTATTTGTTCAGTTTTGCATAATTTAAGAGCATATTTAGACTTTTTCTGCGTTATAAATATAGTATTTAAGTTCAAATTATTGAATTTTATCAAACTCACAACTTCTATTTTTTTTTTCCAAATAAGGTAAGGAAAGTAGAAATTGAGGGGCGATTACAATCTAATATGAGGATTCAAACTCAATATTAAGATCGAAGTTTAGATAATCAATCAACTAAACAGAGAAAATTCCTCATCATAGCTTCTATTAGTAATTCTTCTCTTGAACATAACAAAACATGGTATTTATTTAAGTGAGTTTTAAACCTACAATGTAACCTATTAGAAAATGTAAAAGTTTGCGGGCAATAAATCGGCGGAAAATGGTATGTCTTATCTTACGTCAACCCCGATATTGTGAATGGCAAATACATAGTTAAGTTGGACAAGTCAGAGGTTGAAATTGAAACAGAGAAATGGAGAAGAGCTTTAATTGTGTATGTAGTTGGGGATCTTCCTGGTTACAATTATATGAGTAGATATGTTGCTCAAAATTGGGAAAATGTGGCTGCTCCTGAGAGACATTTACACGAAGAAGGTTATTACATTGTTAGATTTCAAATTATTGATGATCTGCAAGAAATACTCTGTGGCGGACCTTATAGCATTAATAGCATACCTATTATTCTGAAACAGTGGACACCTGATATGGATTTCAATGCTGAGTTTCTTAGAGAAATCCCATTGTGGATCAAATTTCCCAAACTCCCCGTGAATTGTTGGGTATGTGATTCTTTGAGTAGATAGCAAGTACTGTTGGTACTCTGTTGTTTGCTGATAGTTGCACTGCTCATCAAACCAGGATATCTTATGCAAGAGTCCTGGTTGAAGTGAATGTAACAAAGGCCTTGCCTGAAGAGGTGTATGTGACTGATCCTTTTGGCAGAACCTTCCTACAAGATGTGGAATTTGAATGGAGACCTGCTTTCTGTAAAAAATGTTTGAAGATGGGACATGATTGCTCAAAGCACAGCATGACTGAACGACACAAGGAACAATGGAGAAAACCAAAGAAGATAGTGCAAAAGTGGATGAATAAGGGGCATACCACACAGAACGAACCTACTACAAAGAAATCAATAGAAAATAAATTCATAAAGCCAGCACCAGGGAACACCACGATGACTGAGGTGTAACAAGGGGTGACCGGTCATGTTCTCCCTACTGAGATAGTAAAAGCTATGGGTAACCAGAAAGATAAACAGGTTGAAGAGACTACTCAGACTGCAGTGATTACTCAGATTGTTGCTGCGGATAATCCAAGTATGTCTTTCGACATATCAACAACAAATGGATTCCAGCAATTGCATAATGAAGACAATAAGGATACCAAAAAACCTCCTGACACAAGGGGTGGAGTAATTCATCAAAAATGACTTGGTTAATATGGAATGTGAGGGGAATAAATAAGAGATATAAGCAGAAAGAGTTGGAAGTTGTTTTTATCAGAAAATCATATGAAAATAGCAAGCTTGGTGGAAACTAAAGTAAAAGAATACAATGCAAAGAAAGTCTGCAATAAAATAGCTCCAGGTTGGGATATGATATACAACTATGTTGATGCGCCTAATGGAAGAGTATGGGTAATTCATATAATATACAAATAATGAAAAGTCAAGCTCAACTAATCCATTGTCGTGTGAGAGGGAAACTAAGTAGTATTCACTGTATAGTGACTATTGTATATGGTTACAACACAATTGAACAGAGAAAATCCCTGTGGAGTCGACTGATGAGTAAACCTGTCAAACGGGCCGGGCTGGCCCGGCCCGAACCGGCCCTACATATCAAACCGGACCGGTTTGACCCGGCCCGGTAAGCCCTAGGGCTTTAGGGTTCCGGGTTCCGGTCCGGTTTTTTTTTTTAAACTGGGCCCGGTTAACCCGGCCCGGACCAACCCGGTCCAGGCCCGCCGGTTAACCGGCCCGGCCCGGCATTAAAAAAAAAAATAATAATAATAATTATTGGGCCAAACTAGCCGTTGGCCCAACGGCTATATTACCGTTTTTGGGTCCAAACGGCTAGTTTGGGCCCATTAACTTAAAAAAAAAAAAAAAAAAAAAATATTTTTTAATCCCCAAAATAAATCTATAAATACCCTACAACTTCAAATCATTTCTCACACAATTTTTCACTCTCTCAAATCTCATTCTCTCTCAAATCTCAATTCTCAATTCTCAAATATTCAATATATTTAATTTCTTAAAGTGTTCAATTTAAATTTTTAATTTTTCGTTTACAAAGTACGAGCGGAAGTTTCTAAAGTCGCAATCTTCGGATACTTCCAAAATTTGGTATTGTCGTTCCATCTCTTACGTTTAATTTTTATTTATTGTATTAATTGTTTAATATTTAATTTTATTATATTTGTGTATTTTGAATATTTTTAGTTTAATTTAATTTATATTATGGATAAATTAAAAAACCTCGCTGCTAAAGGTGTTAGAAATTTTTGTCCCGGAAGCGATAGTGGTAGTAAAAAGCGAATTACTAGCGGTAGAGGTAGTTCAAGTAATAGATATACCCGTGTGACTTCGCCTCCGGTACCGCTTGGTACACCTTTTGAGGAAGAAATAGGTGTAGGTGCTCACGATATAGATTATGTAGAATTTCAGGAAAATTACGGTATAGAAGAAGAAAATGAAGTAGATGCAGTTAATATAGACGAAGATGATGAAAATATTGCTGAAACACCTGCAGTAGGACATGCTAACGTTAGATCTGAATCAGTTAATCTCCCTTCCCGTCCTCCCAGTGCCCCAAAACCCCGTAAAAGAACTAGTATTGCATGGCAATTTTTTGAACGTATATCAGATATTGAGGTGCAGTGCAATATTTGTCAACAAAAATATAAGCATAGAAGTGGCGGTAAGCAAGGGGGTACGGGTACGTTAATGAGACATATAGCTGAAGATCACACTAGAGAGTTCAATATTGCAAAAGGTGGTGGGGATGTTGGTGGGTCAACGCAAACTAAAATGGACCCAACAACCGGTCAAGTAGCGAAAAAGTATAATAAATTGAGGGACAGAGAAGAAATAGCTAAAATGATAGCTGTGGGTTGTTTGCCTTTTAGTTTTCCTTCTTCTGATGCCTTTATTCGTTATATACAAGCAATTTATAATCCTATGTTTAATGGTATTCCTAGAACTACTTGTCGGTCTGATATTTTTAGACTCCATTCACAATATTGTTTTTATTTATCAACATTCTTAAAAAATATTCAATGTAGATTGTCCCTAACTTCCGATCTTGGTCGTGTTGTAAATAAAAATGATTATTTAACCGTTACTTGTCATTGGATGGATAGTAATTTCATAATGCAAAAACGTATTCTTGCTTTTTTATATGATGAAGATCGGAAACATACTGGACAATTTATTGTTGATTCTATTATTAAAATTGCCGGATATTATGGTATAGAAAATAAAATTTTATGTATTGCTTTTGATAATGCTTCTAACAACAAGACTGCTATAACAAAAATAAAATCTACGCTATCTCCGCCCTTTCCTGAAATTTTTCATGTTAAGTGTGCATGTCATATATATAATTTAATTGTAAAAGATGGTCTTGACTTTTTTGAGGTTTATATTGAAAAAATTCGTCTTGCTGTTGGTTTTATTCAAGGAAATAATCGTAGATCTAGAATTAAAGAATTTAAAGTTAAATGTCAAGAAAATGGACTTGCACCGATTTTGATGCCTGAGGAAATTGATATTAGATGGAATTCTACGTATGAATTTTTAAAAACTTGTTATAAATATAGAATTCCTATTACACTAGCTTTTAACCAACATTGTGGTTCATTTGCTGATTCTGCTGATTGCATGCTACATAATTCTGATTGGGTTATAATTAATGATCTTGTTAAGTTCTTAGAAAAATTTTATGTAGCTACGGTTGAATTTTCCGGTGCATACTATCCTACTGTTTGTAATATTTTGGCATATATAGGC
The DNA here is from genome assembly GCA_030864215.1 of Capsicum pubescens. NCBI lineage: Eukaryota > Viridiplantae > Streptophyta > Magnoliopsida > Solanales > Solanaceae > Capsicum > Capsicum pubescens. Next base: position 233,383,273 of record CM061538.1, read on the forward strand.
GATATTTCTGGTTTGCTCCGACAATATAAAGATAAAGAAGGTTATAAAGAAGCTGTTGGCGCTATGTTTACGAAATTTAAAAAATATTTCTTCCCGATTCCCCCTATTTACTTGGTTGCTGCTATGTTAAATCCGTGCATGAAATATAATCATATGTGTCACTTTAGTACTCTTATTTATACTAATTTAGAAATAAATACTAACCATGATTCTGAACAAGTACAACCTGATTTGTGGACGGCTACGACTGATGCAAAGGAGTACATAGAAAAATTATATAATCACTATGCTGATTTATTTGATTTAGCCGTACCTACAAATATCACTCCAACTGTCGCTCCTCATCCTCCCGAGGAGCCATCAGCTTCTAAAAGGCCGGCACATAGTGGTTTTCCTGATTCGTTTTATGATTTAACTTGTTGGAACAGTGTGGATGAGAGAGCTTACACATCAACTTATCGGGAAGAGCTGAAATATTATCTGCGGACGCCACCAGAGGATCGCAGACGACGGATCAACACGCTGGATTGGTGGAGGAATAATGAATCACAATATCCTGTACTTTCAAGATTAGCCAGAGATATCTTGAATGTTCCTATGTCAACCGTTGCATCAGAGAGCGCCTTCAGTCAGGGACGACAGCAGCTTGGAGACAACCGACACTCATTGGGAAGCAACGCAATGAATGTTTTAGTTTGCCTCAGAGATTGGATTAGAGCAGAAAGAAGAAACCAAGGAATGGAACCAGAGCCCAACGACGACCTCAAACTTGAAGAAATTATGACTTCACGGGAGAACTCAGCAGAATCAAGTCCAATGCATGGTTTTTCCCCCGTTGACTTCGACTACCCTATGCAAGTTCCAATTAATATTAACATGAATGAGTTGGAAAAAATGATGCATAATTTATAGATTTTTCATTCATGTAAATTATAAATTTTGGATCATTTTGCAATCAATAAAATTCCACAAATTCATTCACTCCTTAGTCGTTGTTTTTTATTTTTTTTTATTTAACGATTTATAATTTTAATATCTTCTATACAAGTGTATATTTAATGTATACATGTGTATATGTTTATATATCTTATATAGAAGTGTATATTTAATGTATACACGTGTATATATCTTCTATAGAAGTGTATATTTAATGTATACATTGTGTATATAGCGTATATAGTGTATATTTGACCGGTTTTTAACCGGGTTTGACCGGATTTGACCAGGTTTTAGTGGGTTTGACCGGGTTTGACCGGGTTTTAGTGGGTTTGACCGGGTTTGACCGGGTTTTAGTGGATTTAAAGTATTACATATACATAGAATAGAGTGTATATATGTGAATAGATCTTCTAAAGATGTGTATATTTAACATATACATGTGTATATATTTTATAAATTAGTATATAACTATACAAATATATGTTGTAATGTATATATATTGTAGTATATCTCATGTAACGTATTACATATACATAGAATAGAGTGTATATATGTGAATAGATCTTCTATAGACGTGTATATTTAATATATACATGTGTATATGTTTTATAAATTAGTATATAACTATACAAATATATATTGTAATGTATATATATTGTAGTATATCTCATTTAAAGTATTACATATACATAGAATAGAGTGTATGAATGTTAATAGATCTTCTATAGACGTGTATATTTAACGTATATATGTGTATATATTTTATAAATTAGAATATAACTATACAAATATATATTGTAATGTATATATATTGTAGTATATCTCATTTAAAGTATTACCTATACATAGAATAGAATGTATATATGTGAATAGATCTTCTATAGACATGTATATTTAACGTATACATGTGTATATGTTTTATAAATTAGTATATAACTATACAAATATATATTGTAATGTATATATATTGTAGTATATCTCATTTAAAGTATTACATATACATAGAATAGAGTGTATGAATGTTAATAGATCTTCTATAGACGTGTATATTTAACGTATATATGTGTATATATTTTATAAATTAGAATATAACTATACAAATATATATTGTAATGTATATATATTGTAGTATATCTCATTTAAAGTATTACCTATACAATATACATAGAATAGAGTGTATATATGTGAATAGATCTTCTATAGACATGTATATTTAACGTATACATGTGTATATGTTTTATAAATTAGTATATAACTATACAAATATATATTGTAATGTATATATATTGTAGTATATCTCATTTAAAGTATTACATATACATAGAATAGAGTGTATGAATGTTAATAGATCTTCTATAGACGTGTATATTTAACGTATAGTCGTTGTTTTTTATTTTTTTTTATTTAACGATTTATAATTTTAATATCTTCTATACAAGTGTATATTTAATGTATACACGTGTATATATCTTCTATAAAAGTGTATATTTAATGTATATATTATGTATATAGCGTATATAGTGTATATTTGACCGGTTTTTAACCGGGTTTGACCGGGTTTTAGTGGGTTTGACCGGATTGGGTTAAGTGGGCCGGTTCCGGGTGGGTTTTAATATTTTTACTGTGCAGCCCGGCCCGGCCCGGACCGGTTAAGGCCAAACCCGGCCCGTAACCGGCCCGTAACCCGGTAAGAATGAGAGGGCCGGTTCCGGGTTGAACCGGCCCGGCCCGTTAGACAGTCTTACTGATGAGTCTAGCTCCTATGATCACACAGTCGTAGCTTATCGGGGGAGACTTTAATGCAATTATGTACCCGCAAAATAGATTACAAGGTGCCCCGATGACACTTACAGAAACCAAGGACTTCAATGAATGCTGTCAAACTCTTGCCTTAAATGAAGTACCTTGGAGGGGAGAATATTATTCATGGACTAATAGACAGCTGGGAACTGAAAAGAATATGAAGTAGACTAGATAGAATGATGGCAAATGATGAATGAATGATCCAATTTGGTCATCTAACCACACACTATGGGAACCTTTTAATTTTTTATCATACTCCCATGACTATAAAAATCAGAGAATCAGTGAACACTGCTAAGGCTCCTTTTAGATTCTTCAATATCTGGGTTCAACACTCCAGATTTCAAGATATTGTGGCTGAAGGGTGGGCACATAACAATTCAATAGCAAAGATGCACAATAGCTGGATTAATTCAAAGCATTGAAAACGCATTTCAAACAGCTGAATGCAGAAGATTTCAAGGGAATATCTGAGAAGATAATTGAAGTAAGAGCAGCTTTAAAGACTATACAGTCAGAAATGCAGATCAACTACTCTGATGGCTTGGCAAAATTCAAAAAAATTCTACATACAACAACTTGAAATGTGGTCCATGATTAAAGCGTGTGTATTACAACAAAAGGCTAGGGTCAATTGGATAAAACTTGGAGATTCAAATTTCAAATTCTTCTCAGCAATGATAACTGAGAAAAAATAAAGAAAACAAATTCTTGATCTTACCTCTTTGGAGAGACATAATCTAACCGACCCCAGACAAATTAAAGAGGAAATAATCAAATTTTACAAATCTTTAATGGATTCAACAGCATGTAGCATACCAGCCATGGATCAGAGGATTATGAAGAATGGTCCTACACTTATACACTCTCAACGAGTTGAGCTATGTACAAAGGTCACAGAAGAGGAGATATATGCAGGGTTATGTGCCATAGGAAATGATAAATATCCTGGTATTGACGGATAAAATGCAGTTTTTTTTAAAAAAATCCTGGACTATTATTAAGCATGAAGTGTGTGGAGCAGTGAGTGACTTCTTTGCGGCTGGGTTACTGTACTTGGATATTAACTGTACTACTTTAACTCTTCTGCCAAAGAAAGCTAATCCAGAAACTATAAAAGACTACATGCCAATTGCATGTTGCACAGTATCATATAAATTAATTGCTAAGATATTGGCTTTCAGAATGCAAAAGGTGATCGGCTCTGTGACTTCAGAGGCTCAAGCAGGTTTTATTCCAGGGAGAAAAATTATTGATAATATCATTTCAGCTCATGAATTGATTAAAGTGTACAACAGAAAGCATATTTCCCCGAGGTGCATGATTAAGGTTGATATGCAAAAAACGTATGATTCAGTTAAGTGGTCCTATTTGAAACAAGTGTTGGAAGGATTGAAATTTCCTGCTCGGTTTATTTTTTGGGTGATGACTTATGTCACAACAGTATCTTATACTATTTTAGTCAACGGCGAACCTCAGAAACCATTTTCAGCTGCCAAAGGCTTGAGGCAAGGGGATCCTATATCCCCTTACTTATTTTCCACTGCTATGGAGTAGGAATTTGCAAGATTTGAAGCGGAATAAAGCTTATAAGTTTCATCCTAAATGCGGAAAACTCAATATAACTCATCTAAGTTTTGCAGATGATTTATTGTTATTCACCAGAGGAGATCAAGAATCCGTTCAACAACTTCATGAGGTTTTTCTTATTTTTTCAGCAGCTTTAGGATTACAAGCAAATCTCACTAAGAGTGCGATTTATTTTGAAGGAGTAGACAATTATAGCAGAATTACAATTTTACACACTTTAGGCTATGTTCAAGGACAACTTCCTTTCAAGTACTTGGGAATTCCTTTGGATACAAAGAAACTTACAATGGCAGCCTATCATTGACAAGATTGTGGCAAAAATCTCTTCATGGACAGACAAAAAACTCGGGGAGGAGTCAGGTTGTCCAATCTGTGTTGTTCGGTATTCAATCTTATTGGGCTAAAATATTTATTCTACCAGCTAAGGTTCTGAAGATGATAGACGCCTACTGCAGAAGCTATGTATGATCAGGGATGAATGGATATCAAAGATACCTCTTGTCTCTTGGGATAAAGTATGTTTTCCAAATTTTGTAGGAGGTTTGAATTTAAGTAACTTGACTATTTGGAACAAGTTTGCAATTACGAACTCACTGGGATTTGACTCACAAGGCAGATAAACTTTGGATAAGTTGGATTCATGAATATTACATCAAAGGACAATAGTTGTCTGATATGATAATTCCACGAGGATCTAGTTGGATGGTACAAAAAATTCTATATGCTAGAGATACTTTGGGACAGATTCAATACTCTCTACAAGGACAGAGGAATTTGATCAAGCAAATATATCTACAACTATTGCCGAACCATCCTAAGGTGGACTGGAGGCACTTGGTATGTAGGAACAGTGCCCGACGTAAAGCTATCTTTACTACGTGGCTTCATTGTCATGCAAAGCTTATGACTGTTGATAGGTTACAAAGATGGAGGATTCAAGTTCGCACTGATTGTGTTATGTGTCAACAAAGATTGGAGTCCAAGGATCATTTGTTCAGTGAATGCAAATTTGGCGAAGAACTATGGAATAGGTTGTTAAGGTGGCTGGAACTAGCTCCTATGGCTGCTACCACATGGAGTCAGTTTTTTCATATAATTCTCCAATAATCGAAGGGCAGGTCTACACGAGCAAGGCTAATGAAAATGGTGTACGCAGAATTTGTTAATGCAACTTGAAGGGAAAGAAATTGCAATTTTTTTTTAAGGTAAAACACGAGACCTGAATAGCATTGCAAGAGAAATAGCTTGTGTTTGTAACACAAGAGTGGATGGTGATTTGAAGGGCTGCTTCAAACAAAAAATTTCTGATGAACATATTAGCACTTCTGCTTATAGCTTATTTTGGATAACTAGTCCTTCAGTTTCTTCTATCTCGTTGAGATTAGCTGAGCTGTGATTAGCAAGGCTACTGTTTTCTAAATACTAGTTTAGGTATACCCTTGTGCGTGTACCTCACTTTAATGAGTTCAAACATTATATATTTATTTAAATAATAAAGATGAATATAATAATTAAATTTAATATCTTTTGAGTATGTAAAGATGGAGAATTTATTTATTAAACTCAATCTTTACAAGAATATTTTAAAAAGTCGATCAACATTCATCTACCATCTGTAAATTGCAACAAAATAATACAATGATAGAGACATCAAAATAATTCAATTAAATCTAATCTTTACACACAAAAATTTTCTCAAAGTACACTCATCTACCACTTGTAAGCAATAACAAAATAATACAATAATAGAAATATCAAAATAATGCAACTAAATCTAACCTTTACATAAAAAAATTCCTCAAAGCCGACCAACATTTATCTATCACTTCTAAACTGTAACAAAATAATACGATAGAAGTAATATCAAAACAATACAATTAAACTTAAATTTTACCCACAAAAATTTCTCAAAGATGATCGAGATTCATGTACGAACTGTAAATTACCACAAAATAACAAACTAATACAGATATTACGATAATACAATTAAACTTAACCTTTACCTAAAAAAGATTTTCAAAGTCAACCTAAATTCATCTAACATCTGTAAATCAAAATAAAACAATAAGATAATAAAGATATCAAAACAATACAATTAAACCTAACCTTTAGACAAGAAATTCTTCAAAGTCAATTGACATTCATCTAAGACCTGTAAACTATAGAAAAAAATAATGAGCACAAAGCTTCGATTTTGATCCAATTAATTCTTATCTGAGCGAAAATTTTGACCCTAAAAATGATTTTGAATGAAAACAAAGAAGATATATATATATATATATATATATATATATATATATATTAGGAGTATTTTTATAATTGAACAGTAGAAAGAAAAATATTATTCTCCTAACATAGATTCCTACAATATATTTTAGGAGTATTATATATTTTATGAAGTCTAGTAAAAAGAAAAATATTAATTAATTTTCCTATCATATATTTTAGGAGTCTCATATATTTTGGGAAGTCTAGTTAATATAATAAAAAAAAAATAATAATAAATTTTAAAAATAGTGAAAAGACAGTATTATCTAAAGAAGAGTGTTTTAATGAAGGGTAAAAAGTTGAAATCACTTTTTTAAGCATCTTCACACTTTTAATATATTAATATTAATATAATATTAATATTAATATTAATATTAATATTAATATTATATAGATTATAGATAAAGAAAGTTTAACAACAATAATAAATTCAGTGTATTCTCATATAGTGTGGTCTGGGGAAGGTAAAATGAGGTCTGGGGAGGGTAAGATGTACGCAGTCTATATTATTATTTTTGGAGAAGTAGAAAAATTATTTCCGATAGAAGATGATAGTCCATACCATTACCTTTGAAGAATTAAAAAAACTGTTTTCGATAGAAGATGATGAAAGTTCAATTACTGAAGAAAAAAATATAAAAGTTTATTTTTGGTAAGGTAGTGTAGTAAGTACTATTTTTAAATTCAACAAACAAAATATATATATATTTTTTAATTATCAGATAGATGATAAAAGGATGAACATCTCATAAATCATGAAACTTACAGATCATATCCACAATTTACTAAAAAATGACGTGGCAGATATTATCAAAGATAACCAATCAAAGGCCAGCAGTGAAATTTCATCTCAAAATTCACGATAAAATTTCTATTTTTAAATAAAAATAAAAAAGTGTTAATTAATTATTATTATTATAAAGTTAATAGAAAAGGAAAGAGATTTTGAAGTATCCAACAAAACCACAACCACACACATGGTCCCTCAAATAATGCCCCTTTTAACACGACAAAAACAACTCACCGTCTAAAACTTAACGCTGTTCGAAAACGACAAGCGCTTAGACGAACGACGGATTACAAGTCACCGTCAAAACGGAAAGACAAAATAAAAGCTATCTGGGCCCCACACGTGAACGGCCTGGTCTTAGGTCAGCCGCTCATAAAAATATGAAAATCAAATTAGACGGCCCAACCAAACACGCCTTAATTAATAATCCCAATCGCACAAACTATCGCGTGTATAACGCGCACAACTTGCAGAGAAGGAAATATAGCAATTTTGGTCCTTATGCTATCTTTTAATCCCTTTTTAGTTCTTGACATGCTGGTCGGTCAAGATCACTCATATCTAAAAATTAAAGATAGCAAAAATAAAAATGCTACAGATATATGAATTTATTAGAAAAGATAAAGGTTAGGAATGAAAGTTCAGAGAGAAGGTTGGAGTAGCTTTGATGAAACACAAAATGTAAAAAATGCGATTGAGATAATTTCTACATGTGATGAGAAGATGCACGATGCTTAATCAGAGGTGTGAGAGGTTGACTGTGGATGACTCCAAGCGAGGTAGAAGTTGACCAAAGAAATGTTGAAGAAAGATGATTAGACATGACATGAAACAATTGTAGCTTATTGAGGACATGATCTTAAATAAGAAAATGTAGATGACACAAATTAAGATAGAGGGTTAGTGAATAGGAATGTGTCATTGGTAGTAGGAAAGATTTGTTTGTTTTGTGCTTATAATCATAATGTTATGCATATGACTTGCAGATTTTTATTCGTGGCATTTGATGATATTTGTGATTTTCTGATAGATTGTGTATAACATTACTTTGTAAGTGACTTGTTTCTTTTTATTATCTATTGGTGTGTTATTTCATTTTGTTTGTTGTTTCTATTTTTTAAGAATGTAATTAAATAATAAAAGTGTGATCTCTCTAATAACTTAAGCTTTTAGATGAGATGGTGACACACTTCAATATGGTATTAGAAGAAACAGAGGTCCTGATTTCGAATCACACTACTACCTAATTAAAAAAAATCACTACTATCCATTATTAAAAAGAATTTTCACATGCTTAGTAAAAAAACAAGCTCTCATATGAAGGAGCGTGTTAAGAACATAATTGAATAATAAAAATATGCTTTTTTATTTGTCTACTTCATGAAAATATATTTTTTACATGCTTATTAAAAAAAATAAACTCTCACATAAGAGAGCGTGTTAAGAATATAATTAAATAATAAAAATATATTTTTTTATTTATCTTAAGTTGAGAATCAGTCGAAAACAGTCTCTCTACTTCATAAAAATACATTAAATATGTTATTGTTGTTAATTCTTTTCATATTTGGTGTTGCACAAGCCCCAGTAAAATGAAATGGGTAATTTACATCAAATTACCAATTAAAGCTTAAAATAAAAGGTCATATGTCAGTTTCAAGAGGGTAATCTAGATATTGCAAATGCTATTTGTCCTTTCTAAAATTATTAGATAATTTTTCTTTTTAACTTTTGTCAGGGAAATTATCAACTGCTCCAACATTAAAACTTTCGGTACATACGAGGGTCAGAGAAAAAATTGATTCATAAAAGTTTGCTATATGTGACCTTGTTTTGTAGTTTTACTAGAGATTATTTTATGACTTAGACCCCTCACCAAGACCACATGATAACTAACTCTATGAATTTCCTAAAGACATCAAATATTATAAGGACTAAAGGAGAAATTACATAATAATTGAAGGACCAAATTTGTTATTTTCCTAATAGAGGAACACCCTACGAAACCGCCCCCATCTTCTCCTCCTTTGTATATATAAATCTCCCATCTCCATACCAATTTCACATTGAAACAAATTCTCTCAAATTACAGAAGAATTTCGTATATAAGGGAATTTTCTCTCTCCTTTCCCTTACGGAATCGGAAAACCCAGGAAAAAGAAACCTTTTTCTTTTGTAAATTTTCATTATAAACACCCCTATAAAAGGTTTTAACAACCTTTGTTAATCTTTTCTTTCTTGGGTAATTTATATTTGTAAAGATTTTGATTTCCTTTTCTTTTTTAGAACAAGTAAAAGATGGGTACAGAAGTTTTGCGGCCACAAAATTGTCTTATTGACAGATTCAGGGAACCTCAACCGTCGACGGTGTTCCCTCGCCGGAAAAACGGAAATGGGTATTATAACAACTATGGTTACCGGAAACCGGTTGTTAGAACGGAGAAAAAGAAGTTGAACAACAAGATCCAAAATCATAATCAAAATCAATCTGAGCCGTCGATTTCGAAACCGGTTCAAATCACCGGCAAAGCTACACCTACGCCAGCGGACGGAGGAATCGTTATGGGTCAGGTAACGATTTTGAGAAGGGGAGAGTCGTTGGATTCTCTGAACCCCAATATACGGAAAGAGAAGAGCAAAACGACGTCGATTAAGAAGAAGAAAGCGGATAGTGGTAGCGGTGATGAGTTGACGGTATACGGGACCGGAAGATTGGGTCCGGAGCAACCCGAGATGTTGCCCAAAAATATTCGGGTCGGGTTTACGCCGACCGACGTGTATGCCGGATCGGCGTTCTCGAATTCGCCGTCGCCGAGATCACTTCCTTTACCTTCTTTTTTCAACATCATCAACAACAACAACAACAAGCAAATAGAAATCAAGCCGTTTGACGATTCTGCTAGCAGAGATTTACGGAGGTTGCTCCGACTCGAGTAGTGGATCCGATCCGACCCGTTTCGACCCGCTTATAATTCTAAACTAGTTGTGGGAGGGACTATATATATGATGAATCCTCTTGCAAATATCTAATTAGTCTTTAAGGTTTGACTTATATTACTATAAATCTTTAAAATTCGCCACTAAATTCTCAAATTTTGGAAATTTCAGGTTTCTCCATGAATTTTTTTTATGCACGGAGAGCTGAAAAAACTGAAATTTGAGAAACTTAGATTAAGAAACTGCGAATAATTTCTTGTTGTACCTTTTTTTTTTTTTTTTTTAATTTACTATTACTAGGGTATTATGTAAGTCCGGGGATCAAGTATTCATTTGGGAAGTAAAGGTGAAGGAGATTCAAGATAGGGCAGTGATGAATATGTATGTAGTATGTTAAATGTTGGTGTATGGGTGAACGATTCTGATGATGGGTGATGAATATTGAAATGCTTTGTAAAGCTTTTTATTTTGGATGTTAATGATTAGTAATCAGAACAAGCATGATTTTAGACTATAATGCTCTTTGTTCCAACTCTTTCTTTTGTTTTTGCTTTTGTTCTTTTTTTCCCTCCTGTTGTCATGTGAAATAGCTGTAGTTTGATCAGTCATCTACGTCGAGTTTAAATGGTAGGGAGGACTCTCTGATCACCTGCTCAATTTTTCTTTCGGTCGAAAGGGAACAACACAAAATTGTTGGTTCTTTATACTTCCATTGAATCTAGACCTCAAAATTGACCTTTTACAGTAACAGGCTGTAGGATCGGTGTGCACTGGTCCGCATTTCCATCACGGCTGTTGATTTAGGAATGAACCTTTATTTATTTGAGAGAGAGACTTCGTCTTTTTGTCAATTTAAGTTTTAAAAATGACTAAAATATCAACTCTTCCAAGGTCGTCTACCTAGATAAATAAATCAAATTAGCCATTTATAAACCATTATGGGCATTGGCCGAAAAGAAGGATACACTATGGATGCACAAATTTATACCTAGGATTAGGATTAGGGGTGTATAAATTGAACCGTTAAGTCAAATTAAATCGATGAATCAAATCAAACTAAGGAAAAGAACTGACTTATGGTTTGATTTGATTAATTTGGTGTTGGCAAAAAAAAAAAATTAATTATTCTTGGTTTGGTTTGATATTAGCAAAAATAAAATTAAACATAACCTAAACTGAACCAATATAATACATATATACTTTTAATTGTTATTATGTAAAAAATATATTACTTATAATCTACTTTCTAATTACTTTTATTATTTTTTAATATTCAAAAAATAGATATACATTCTTGAATCATTAATTATAATATTTATCCATTAGTAACAAATTAATACAAAGTCCAATATTAATATAAAAATTTAGAACTCTTTACATTTTACTTTCTAAGTTTTCAGAGAATTCTCATTATTTTCTCATCTTAATTTCATCTGACTTTTCTCATTCTTCTCGTTCGTCAAGTTGTGATTTAGGTTTTTTTTTTTTTAATGAAATTATGTAATAGTTAATTACTTTATGGAGTTAAGTTTTTAATAAGTTGTCTCAAATTCTTCATTCTTTTGTATGTTCACATTTTATGCGAAGAGAGCTTTCAGACAAACTACTGTGATTAGTGACTTAAAAATTGAACCACTGGGGTACCCACATAATATTACTTTAAGAGATAATAGTTTAGACGTCTTAATAATTTGTCAACTTAATTTTAATTGAAACTACTATATGACCATTGATTTTTTATTGTTTTAGTGAAAACATTTAATTATTTTCTTCAATCACATTATAATTGTAAAAAAATCGAGAAAACCAAAAAAATGAGAAAATAAAAAAAATCCGATTAAAATCAAAATAAAAAAATCAATTGTATATTGATTTGATTTGGTTTTAGATTTAGAAAATCGACATTATTAATTTGATTATATTTTAATGAAAAATCAAAGCAACCCAACTTATGTACACCCATATACGTCACACTTATTCCATAATACCAATCTACTTGATCATTACTTAGTTGATGAATACAACAATAATAAAGTCGATGTATTCCCACAAAGTGAGATCTGAGGAAAGTAAAGTGTACGCAGTTCATATCACTCCCCCAGATAAACTAAAGAGGTTGTTTCCGCTAGATCCGACTTAGGAGTTATTTGATGAATAAGAGGGAAAAATTATATCCATCATTTAATGGAATACGAGAGCATGATGATCATGTAATGGATATGATTATGTTTAAAAGGGGCGAAAATTGAATTTGACAAGTTCATAATTGAATATTTGACAAAGACAACGTAACATTAGTTTATTAGTAGTAAATCGTAACACCTATAATAGATTAGACTATTCATCTATCCATAAATGTTGCAAAGTTTTACAATCGACCAGTTGAATATGTAGACAAGCAATATTATGCCAAAAAGGAGAAATTAAATTAAGTTAAATTAGAACTTTAACATCATTCAAACACTAAAAAACTATTTGGTTACGATATTTGTGGGTTCGTATCAATTTTTAGACATAATCAAATGAGTATTATGACTTGTAATAGTCTTAAATTACAAAAATATGATTAAAAGGGAAAAATAAAATAAATTAAATTAGAGAAATTGATATCATTCAAGCATTATAAAGCAACTTAATCACATCATATGAGAGTTCACAATAATTGAACACATAATCAAACGAGTATTAGAAAGAGTGATGCTTGTGAGTAATTTAGTACGAGTAATGTCTGAAAACAAGTATTGTTTTCCAAAATATAGATTTGTTCTGAATAATTGGTTCTTATTATTATTGTTCTTCCTTACTCATTTGATCATGTGTCCAATTATTGTGGATTCACATATGATATGATTAAGTTATTTTACAACGTTTGAATGATGTTAATTCAACTAATTTAATTTAATTGAATTGAATTGAATTTATCCCTTTTTAGTCATATACAAGTCCTTGTCAATGTAGGTATACAATTAGGAGAATTAACATCATTTAAATAATTTAAAACAACTTAATCATAATTTACAAGAGTTCATAACAATTGGACATATGATCCCCTTAAGCAAGAGGTTGAGAGTTCAATCCCCACCTCTGGTGAATGGAGAAAACTCGGTGGCCAGTTTTCTATCGCTTAGTGCGCTGACCGTGGAACGGAGGATTAGTCTCACGGCTGCCGGCTGTGGGGATACCTTGGGAAACCAAAAAAAAAAAAAGTATAATGAAGAGCAATGTTAGTAAGAACCACTTCCTCATAACAACATACTTTGAGAAACAATTCTTGTTCTCAAACATTACTTGTGCTAAGATCACTCACAAGCACCACTCTTCCTAATCCTCATTTGATCACGTGTCCAATTATTGTGAACTCCCATATGATGTGATTAAGTTATTTGATAATGCTTGAATGATGTCAATTTTTCTAATTTAATTTAATTTAATTATTTTTTTGTTTTAATCATATTTTTGTAATTTAAGACTATTACAAGTCTTAATACTCATTTGATTATGTCTAAAATTAGTATGAACTAATAAATGATCTAATCAAATAGTTTTACAATGTTTGAATGATGTTAATTTTCCTAATTTAATTTAATTTAATTTTTCTTTTAGTCATAATGTCGCTTGTCAATATATTCAGTTGGTCGAATGTATATCACTTGTGAGTAGGGGTGTACAAACCAAACTGTCAAGTCAAACTGAACCGCCGAGCCAAATCAAATCGGGTAAAAAAATCGACTTATGATTTGGTTTGATTGGTTTGACATTAGGAAAAAAAATCCGACCATTCTTGGTTTGGTTTGGTGTGGACAAAAAAAAAGTCAAACCGAACCCGAATCAAACCAACATATATATATATATATATATATATATATATAATTATATATATATAATATTATAATTATAATTATAACTTTTTACACATAAAGTATTAGTTATAATCTACTTTTTAAATGTTTTTCAATTAGTTTTAGTAATTTTCAATAATTTAAAAGTAGATGTAGACATATATTCAGATTTGGGCCTTTAGATTGTAATATTTGTTCATTAATTGCTAATTAAATGATCCAAAACCCAATATAAATTTAAAACCTAAACTTTTCACTCTTCATCTCACTTTTTAGTTTCAAGAGAGTTTTCTGCTCCTCATTTTTTCATAATTGTGGTTTTTCATTTGCACATGAGTGAAAACATATATTTGATCTGGTCTTTGATCACAATATAATTGTAAGAACTAAAGATTATAAAAAAAATCTCCAAAACATCAAAAAAACCGAAAGAACCGACTAAAACCTAAACCGAAAAAACTAATTTTATATTAGTTTGATTTGGTTTATAATTTTAATAAACCGACAAGATTGGTTTAATTTTTTTTCTATAAAAATCGAACCAACCCGACCTATGTACACCCCTACTTGTGAGATGGATGATAGACGAGGGTCTAATCTGTAACATATGGGCCAATTTAGTATATATTTATCAATTCAGAGTTTGTACTTTTTCTATTTAATTTATTTAATTGATGCCCTCTTAAATCATATAAAGTAAAGGAAAAAATTATCTAACTAATTTATTTAATTACAATTCAATTAATTTATTCACAATCTTGTTCTGAGGAAAAACTTTGTACAATCGTTACCGTTCTCAAACTTACTGGATCATGCCATTAATTGATAAAGACTCTCATATGATGTAACATAATATTATTATCATGTTCAAATAGTGTTAGGTCCTGTATCTTAATTTAGTTAATTAGCTAATTAATTTCTTTTTAATCAAATAGTAGTTTAATATAATATATACCAAGTGGTTAATCAATTATTGACAAATGATGTAATTGCACAATTTATGATATGCTTCATGTATTAGTCTAGTTTCTATATATCATGTGGTCGATTATTGACAAATGATGTAGTTAATTAGAAATCATATTTATTGATAATTTACACAGGCTGATTCATGATTTACTTATTCATAATCCACTAGACTAGAATCTATGCCGGAAGAGTGGGAGATTTAAGAATAATAGATTTTTTTGAAAGCTTATGGATAACAATGATTAAAGTGGCGAGGATCCTATCAGTTATGGAGTAATTTTTCGATGAGAGCGAAAAAGTGACTGAAGAAAAAAAATTTGATCGAAAATGACAAAAATGAAAGTTTTTTAATAAAAAATCTGCGCGAAGCCAACCTATGGATAGAAAGAAAGATGCAGAAAAGGAAAATGAAAGAAGAAATTCAAATTTGTTTTGGTAGTGTGAGGTAACAATCATTAAAATTACACTCACAGGCCAAAAATCAATTATTTTTGGCCAACCATCATGAGACCACCGCTAGCCAGTAACTAGATAACCACTGTTTTCACACCACCGCCCTCTCTTCTCTCAAACTCCACCTTTATTAACGACCAAAGAACCAGCCAACCCATCTCCTTCATTAACGAAGATCCATCACCCTCTCTTCATTTTGAGTTTCCAACAATCAACGTTACTTTTTTCGAATAATTGCCTAATTTTCTCATCCAATTTCATCCACTTACACCATTAACAATTCAATTTCACCGTAAACCTCAATCTCCTCTATTAAAATACACCCTCAGGATGTCACACCAAATATTGAATTTCATACACTGCTTCACTTAAAATTTTATATTATTCAAAAAATACAAAAACAAAAAGAATTCAAAAAAAATAAATCAATATAGAGCTCAAAATGATTGAAATTGAAGATAATATATTTGATAACAATAAATGAAAAGTTTATAGATTGGAGGATAAGATAAATCTAATGAAAAAATTTAGAGAGAGAAAATTAATTGAAGGTATTTTCGCAAAAAGTTGGGGGGGGGGGGGAGGGGGGGGGAGAAGGGGTGAAAAGTATTTAAAAATTATTTAAGGGGTGACAATTTTTTTTTTGAATTTAAAAATTGACCCATACCCCACACCTTTTATATTTTCTCCTCCTAAACCCTAAAAAACACAACAAAAATAAAAGAGGTGGACACCTTTCAAATTCAGTTTTGAAAGTGTCTCTTTTTCCAAATCTTCTCGACAATTTTTTGCATGTTATTAGTGCCTATAGAAAGTTTTGAAAATTCCAGTAATCACTTGAGTTATCATTTTTATAAAAAAAACTTGAGCCCAATATGTTTGCATCTCAAACAAGATACTCTTTATAAGATGTAGTCTTCCACTGTATGACCAAAACTTAATGGTTCAACTCTTCACTCTTGTTATCATTTTTTCTACAACTGACATACACTGTTTGAATGCTCAACTTTCTTAAAGATAAGGGTACCCCCAAAATACTTGAATGGAATTTTACCATTTGAGAAAGAATTAGATCATGGGAGTCTCTTTTCAGATCAACCATTTTTTTAGTAATTGACTTTGCTTACCAGGAAAACGTGGTTAAAGGTCATCATTTTAGTAGCTCAACCCACTAGTGATATTGTCCTCTTTTGATCGGACCCACACGACTTTAAAATGTGTTACTAGTATGAAAGAACCGTTTAATTATATATCCAACATCTCTCTTGCGTTTTATCGATGTGAGACTCCTTATCCTAAGTTGAGGTGTTATATACAATCTGACTCAGCCTCTTCACTAAGCTTTGCCCCATCGAATGGGATTTGCCTCGACTTAGGAATAAGGTTTAATAGACTCATAACTTAAGTTTACCCCGCCTTATCAGGATTTGCCTAAACTCAGTTTGAACTGTACTGCACATTGACAAGGCTGACACAAGAGTGGAAAATAAAGATAACTTTAGAGCACGATAGAGATTATGAAAGAAAAAATAGTTCCTAATACGTTCCATAACCTCTCGCTCATAAGTGTGGCGTGCTTCACATCCATGATTGAGACTCTACGTAACGTGACTTGTTAGACTTCCTAGGACTCTTTAAAACCATAGGTTCTGATACCAAATTTCCAACGCCCCGAGGATACCCCTTAGACATCACACGATGCTCAGGACTATAAGTAACCCTAAGTTACCCCATGATATCTATTCAATACTGAACTATATTAAACATAAATTTAGAACATGTGTAAAAATTGAAGGAAACTTATAAACTGAGTGAAATAGATGAACAATCTCAACAAAAATTGCAACTCAGTAACATTTGAATCTAAGAGAACTTGAAAGTTCACATCGTCTGACTGGTCTTGACAAACCTCTAACTAAGAACTGAAGAACCACTAGAACATACCCCAGCTCACCCAAACTAAAAACATAATAGCTGAAATAGTAGCAATAGGAATCTGGAGCCAGCAAAATCTTGGCCCTACAACTATGATGACTCACTAACTGTCCGGATATAAGAAATAGTGATCGTAGCTAATCGTGTTGCTGGGACGAATACTAGAACCTATATTGTGAAATAATGTAGCCTTATAGATATATATATTATCAGTACTATTGAAATGTACTGAGTATGTGGGGGCGAATGCAATAAGTAAAACTGAAACTGAACAAACTTACAAATCATGCATGCTAAGCGTAAATACACTCACCTTGATCATAAATAAAACTGAAAGCTGAAATCTCATAAAGCAATTATCATAAGACAATATCTAAACAAAGATTGTGAGTCATTAAACTTAGTTTCTAAAATTTATCTTTTGTTATGGGAGATTCTCGTAACCACCATAAACTATGCAATCAATATCAAGTTCGATGTCTAAAACCCTCATCGAAAGGTCCCAGTATACTTTGCCAGGGCATAAAGGCTAACTGTAGTGATCACCTAAACATGTTCGTTTGAACAAGCTGAATAATATATGACATATCCGTTAGGACAAGCTACATTCCCATTTGGACAAGATGAATAATAACCTATGATGGCACATAGTTTCTAAAAAATAGGATGCACTAAATCCTCATTCCTTCTCGGTGCTAGGTACTACTCCTAAAATAATTCTATTGCTCATATTGTATCTATGAAGTTCACCTTAAATTAAGAATATGATCTAATAAGTATGAAAACACAATGTGCTTCTGTTTCTATCTCAAAATCTTGATTTCTTATGTGAACTACATAGCTTATCTGAAATCATATATCAAAACTAAAACAGTTATTATGCTGCAATGCTTTTGTATCTCAAACTATTAAACTTGTACTTCTCATAAACTTGAGATCACTTTAGTAGATATGCTTAAATAAACATGAAAACATATACAAATTAATGTGCAACTCATGATGAAACATCATAAACTCAAAAATAAGTAAAATGGGTGTAAACCATAGTCGACTTTTGGGCACAAGGATGAAAGGTTATTGATGTGCCATGATTTCATTCCACTTTCGATGCTTAAAACCAGAAAATATACAAGTACTCAGGTCCGTTTTGTTAGATTTGATGTGTTCTTGTATTTATTTTTCTAGAAAACTAGGTTTTGGAGCTTAAATAAAGAAAAAGAGTTGAAGTTGTGCAGGAGGCCCTACTTATGAGACCACCTACGGGCCATGAAAACCACTTACGACCACTATAAGTATCAGAAAATGATCGTTCTGAGAAGCTAAAAATTGAAGTGCAGTTTGCATTGAGAAGGTTTATCTTCGACATATACGTGCCACTTAAGTTCATCGTAAGTGGTCACACAAGTATTAGAAGAGAAACATCTGAGAACCTGAAGTCTGAGGCTTATACCTGATAGTTATGATGAGGCTACTTATGGTTCGTAAGTACCACTTATGCCCCATAAGTGCCTTCGTAGGCAGAGACTCTATAGCATGAAGATTTCCTGTCACTTACGACCCACTGAGGGGCCCGTAAGTACCACTTACGATCCATAAGTGACCATTGACATAATTTTTTTTGTTCATTTTGGTTATGTTTTTTAGTGTTCTATTATAAACTATAAATACCCATTTTGATGTTTTTGTATTAGTTTATGTACTCTTTATATTCTTAAACATATATTGATTCTAATATTTGACTTTTGATCTTGAAATCTTTTGCTCTTGATTATTTGATTGATTATTAATTTGAGAATTTGAGTTTTGTTCTTAAATTATTATGAGATTCATCTTATGCTTTGTTTTATGAATTTCATGAATATTCTTGCAAACATGATAGGATAAACCACCTAACTAGGGTTGTGGGAACCCTGGTTGAATAATTGTAATGCCCTGAGTCTGCACCCCAGATGCCACACGGTGCTTATGACCCCGAAGGACCATAAGCTAACTCATGATTAATATCTTCTATGAGCACTAAGTAACAATACTACAATAAATGTGGAAGAATAGGCTGAAATTCTATAAGGTTCAAAACCTGAAATACTGATAAAGAATACTAACTGTAATAATAATTTGTACAACTGAATACCGTTTGAAAGTCTAGTATGAAATCCTCCATCTATCTGAATATGGAGTTGATGGGACAAGTTCCCAACTAACTCCAACTATTAAAATAATATGAATACTAAAATAATGAAATGATATGATAACTTTGTCCTAGAACTATGAGGACTCACCACTAGGTCTGCTGCTGATAGTATGGGCTGCTAAGTTCGATCAGTAGCCCATGCGTCTAATCCTATGATATAAAATATCATAACGCAAAAGAAAAGATATGCGTCAGTACTTTGAATGTACTGGTATGCTAAGTGAGGTAGGCAGATATGCATGGACAATAACTAACTGAATAACATGAATACAACTGAATGATAGTACATGTATAACTAAAATTGGTGAAACACTATTTATGTAATACTGTGCACATATCTACATACGCCGTGTCTGAGATCATAGTAACACTGGATATTGAGTTCTGATAACTGAATGACTGATATTTGAGTTTACTAATAACTGTATTACTGATAGCTGGGTTACTATTTCTGACAGTCCTGATTCTGTAGAACTGAACTGAGTTTTATACTGAGCTGGGTGATTGTATCTGACAGTCTTGATGCTGTAGAACTGAACTGAGTTCTATACTAAGCTGGGTGATTGTATCTGACAGTCTTGATGCTGTAGAACTGAACTGAGTTCTATACTGAGACTGAAATTGAAACTGTAGGAGGTAATCATCTAACCGACATGCCCCTTTCTGAACTGATTGGGGTCCAACCTGTAACTCCAACTGGAAGGGTGTCAGTACCATACCACGGGTAAAGACAAGTGTTGAGTCACCGTCATCTGGATGGTGCTCTGAACGAGAACAATGATACCCTCAACTGGCAGGTAGAACACCTCATCAACCCTCAACTAGCAGGTTGATGTCTCAACCTATGCTGGCTATGTAGTTCTGGAATGCCAAGACTGCTTCTAAGGATTAAACCCTCTACTGGCAGGTGAGTCCCCATCCTTGGATTCACTCAGTGTTGAATCCTACTCCCAACTGAATAGATACTGAACTGATTTCTAAACTGTTCTAGGCTAGATTGAACTATTACCGATCGTTTTAATTGACTGAACTGGAATGAGTTCACTGAGTACTGTAACTGATTGAGTGTTTTGAGTTCTATTTGCTGACTGGATATATTGAGTTCTAAACTAACTGACTGCTACTGTATGTGACATTACTGAGACTATTCTGAAGCTACTATAATTCTAGGTAAACAGTTAGATTATCGGGTATTAGATACCCCCAAGACTTGATAACATGAAAACTAAAGCATAACATGATCTTGAAAAGCATTACAATGTTCATAACTCATTCATAGAAATATTTTATCAAACACTTATAAGATATAAGCTTGTAAACATGCTAGAATGTCATGATTTCCCTATTTAATCCACATGAGATATTTATCAAACACTTGGGGAACATAATCTCTGCACATAGTACTAATGAACATGTAGGCATCATGATTTCCAATCCCAACTTACTTCAAGGGCTTTAACATGAATTCACATAATACTACACACATGTCCAATAAATTTACATGAATCTTGTCATAAATCATGAATTAGAAACCCAGTTAATATCATAATCATGAATACATTCAAGCCTAACATGGAATTCATGAATTCTATAAACTTGAAGTTTTAAAAGAGGTTCTTGAACTCCAAGGGTGGAACAAAACCCTTGTATGAACACCTAATATACCTTGGTTGTTAATTCTCTGAAAGTTGTGGAGAATTTCTTGAAGCTTGAATCTTGAATTAGAAGCCCTAGGGTTTTGTTTCTTGAGTAATTTTGAGAATAATGAGTGTTTTTAGCCCTAAGAATAACTTAATCTCATTTTTTTAGGGCTGAATACTGATGGAAAATGACCTAATTACCCCTCTGGACACGGGCTTTTAATGACTGAAAATGTGTCCAGTGACGCGCAGACCAGCGCGCCGCATTAATGGCATCAATACGATAACCAACGCACCGCGTCGAGTTCGTGTTGGTTCACTGGAATTACACTGAAAGATGGGGGAAAATTATCTATCAACGCGATTGGCGATGCGACGCGTCGAGATTGTGTCGACCCACTGTTTTGGTCACCTGAACATGTTTCAAACGAGGTCCAAAAAATCTAAAACTCACCCAAAATGACCTACTGACATTCCTGATCATGAATCAACCAAAAAATTAATATTTTAAGGTCATAAGGGTCGTAGAATAGGATCACCAACTTATGAAGGATAAAATACTTCTAAGTATAAACACTTAGCTAAAATTTTTAAGTCTGGGACCTCTTTTCAAGCTTTAATGGACTGAGTTAAGCATAGAATTTTGTGGGGTCTTACAATAATGAAGTAAAGGAAGTGTAAGATTCTTCTAAATCATTGTTTATGTATGTATTATGATCTTCTTTGATTTTTATATTTTCTTAACTATTGCAGAAAGAACTTGCCTGTATTCGAGATCATCTTCACAAGAGAGGTCAAGATTAAGGAAAAAAGATTACGAAAGTAATTTGAGACTATTCACCCTCGTCTAATCAACTTGACACCCCAAAAGAGATAGTTGAACTGGGATCAAAGACAAGGTTAGTAAGGTGACACTCTGGGACTCACAGGGTAAACATGAAATTTACCAAAGGCTTTCACAAGATAGTTGGTGATACATAACTAGTCAGATCCTTTATGTAGAGCATTGAGATAGTCAAATTGATCATGATAAGTATACGTAGCTAGGAAGCCAGGGGAAACACAGTCCTAGTATTCATGTCAGATTCATTTCAACTAAAGAGATTAAGATTTATTGTTACTTTTCTATTTTCACAGCAAAATCCCCATTTACTTTCCTGTATTTTTTTGGCAACTTTAGCAGATTCATAAGAGATATTTATCCTATTCCCTGTGGGTTTGATCCAAACCTAGTTAGGTTCTATATTTGTTCGACGATCTCTTTATACTTTATTGTGAGGTGTAATTTGGGCGACATTAATTTTTGGCATCATTCCTAGTGAATAAGGTTATAGATTGATTGACAGAGTTTTGTTGAGGTTGTTGAGTTTCACTTTTTTCTTCTTGGGGCGTATCCCGGTGTATTCCCAGTACAAGGAGTCAAGGCAATCCCTTGATCCCACTTGATCCAGATATTGAAAGAACCCTACAACACAATCACAGAATGTCAGAACACAGTGATCCAATTAACTTACCTTCCTTGCCTCCGTATGGTGTTTAGAAGACAATTGCATAAAACATTGTGCGGTTACTTATGGAAGCAAATGCGATGATAGATAATGAGGTTGCCCATTATATAGATCAAGAGAAGAGATACAGACAGGAAGATGATTGTTGAGAAGAACTCGACAGATCTAGAAAGATAGAGCTTAAGTACTCCTAAATTATCAGTACTTACCAATATATAATGATTCAGATGGTGACATAGGACTTGTTGATCCTATCAAGACAGGAGCTATCATTCCTCCTGAGTTGCCCTATGGGGTGAAGTTTGATATCACGAGTGCTATGATTTAGTTGTTCAATCTGAAGGATGCGTTTACTGAATGATGATGCAAATATACACATCATGGATTTTTTGGGATCTGCACTTCTTATAATATACCTGGGGTGAGTCAGAAAGCTTTGAGACTCAGGTTGTTCCCATTCTCTCTAACTTGTAAAGTAATATTATGATTAGGGAAAATACCTTATGGGTCCATTACTAATTATAACGAGTTGTGAAAATAGTTCTTAGACTGATTCTTCCCTCTTTCCAAAATACTATATTTGAAGGTCAAAATCCATAATTTTAGGCAATTACATTCTGAACCACTGTATGAGGCATGGTTTACATTTAATAAGAAGTTGATGATGGTGCCTGATCATAAAATTTCATGGAGAAATTTGCTTGAAATTTTCTATTTAGCCTTGAATACCAGTGCTAAAGTTGTTGTGGATACTATTACGGATGGATTTTTCATAATCCTGCATTAAGAGGTAGCATCGGAAATCTTACATTGGGTCTCTCTTACCAACTAAGGGTGCCATACTTAAGAGGCAGAAAGAGGCATTGGTACTTATGCTATTGGGGCTTCCATCAATCAAAGAATCATAGATTATACTATGGCTCAAAAAGTTGCGCAGCTGGGGATGGGGATTGGGTTGTTGACTAAATAATTTCCAACTATGAATTCCAAAAAAGTAAATAATGTGAGAGCACAATGTAAAGCACTTAGGTTGTATAATTCGGATGTTGAAGAAGAGGCAAAGTATCTAGATAGAGAGTTGGCATACTTTCGAGCCAAGGGCTAAGGGTCTACTCAATACACTTGGAGCTTGAGGCAAGGGAATCAAGGCTAAAGTAAAGAAATATATGGTGACTAGAGGTGTAAGGATGATTATAAGGAGAAAAGTGGTGCATATGTTCCACCGAGGAATCGTGATACTAATTTAAGAATAGAGGCATTGCTCACTAAGCTGGTTAAGGGTTTTGAGAATCAAGAGAATTACCTTAAGATATTAAGGCTGACATTTCAGGTTTGAGTCAGAAAGTGGAATAACATGCTACCGCATTTAACCAACTTGAGCAATAATTTGGTTAGATGTAGGCAACCATGAATCAGCGCCAATCGAGCATTTTTCTGAGTAATACTATGCAGAATCCAAAGAATGTCAGTCACTATTTGGCCATCACCACTCAGAGTGGTAAAATTACCATTGATCCCTCTATGCTTGTAGTTGATGAGGTTCGGCATGATATTCCTGATAATGATTATACACCCGATGTGGAACCTAAAAAATTGGTGACTAGTGACAAGTCATCACAAAAATTAATGGGTGTTGATAAGAGAGTTGAAAAGGATAAAGAAAATAGGAAAGAAGTTGAGCCTATATTGAATATCATTCCATGACATCCCCCCACCTTTTTCTCAATGATTGAAGAAAAAGTAAGAGGAAGAATAGTATCAGAAGTTTATTCTAATATTGAAAGAACTTTCTATTAGTATTCCTCTTATGGAAGAATTGGAGCAGATGCCATGATATGTGAAGTTCATGGAGGATTTGGTTACTAAGAAGTGGACAGTGACTTTTGAGCCCCAAATAATATACACCACTGTAGTGCTATTGCTTCTCGATCTTTAGTAGAGAATAAAAAAGACCCTGGAGCCGCCTTTACTATTCTATGTACTATTAGGTCCTTCAACTTATCTTGAGATTTATGTGATTTGGGAGCTAGTATCAATCTGATGCCATTGGTGGTATACAAACAATTGGGGTTGGGGGCACCCAAACCAATATCTATGAGGTTATTGATGGTCGATCACACTGTGAAGCAACCAGTTGCTATATTATGCAATGTGTTAGTGAAGGTGGTGTCCTTTATATTTTCAACTAATTTTGTGATCCTTGACTGTGAGGTGGACTTTGAAGTCCCTATTCTCTTTAGAAGACCCTTCCTTGTCGTGGGTAATGAATTGGTTGACATAGAGATAAGGCAGATAAAAACTCGACTCAATGATGAATAGGTGACTTTTAATGTGTGTTAGTTGAAGCTGCAGCCGAAGGATAAGTGGATGGGGTCTGTGATAGACCTTATTTATGATGATGCATCAACTGTACCTATTAAAGAGGGACTTGGGGTTGAGGCACTAGTGGTAGATATCATAAACCTTGACAGTGATGGTATCGATGAATATGATGAGATAGTGAGAGTACTCTATAGTATAGGTTCTTATTCTTACTCTCCAAAGAACTTAGATCTTGACTTGAAGAATAGAGCTACTCTACCAGCTCGGCCATCTATTGAGGAGCCATCAGTGTTGGAATTGAAGTCCCTCCCATCTCACTTGAAATATGCAATTTTGGGGGTCGAAAATACTTGTCGGTCATTATTGCTGCTGATTTATTGGATTCACAGTCTAAGGCATTGATTTCTGTCTTGCAAGGATTTAAGAGGGCCATTGGATAGACTATTACAGACATTGTGGGATTCCACCTGAGATTTATACTTATAAAATTCTGTTTGAACCGGATTGTGTTCCCAGCATTGAGAACCATCGTTATTTGAATCCACCTATGAAAGAGGTGGTGGAGAAAAAGATTATAAAGTGGTTAGATGCGGGCGTAGTTTACCCCATTGCAAATAACAAGTGGGTGAGCTCAGTTCAATATGTACCTAAGAAGGGTGGGATGACTGTGGTCCCAAATGAGAAGAATAAGTTAGTGCCCATGAGGCCAGTTACTATATGGAGAGTGTGCATGTATTATAAAAAATTGATCACTTGGACTCAAAAGACTATTTTCCTATGTCATTCATGGATCAGATGCTAGACAAACTTGCAGGCATAGGTTGGTACTATTTTCTTAATGGTTATTTGGGTTTTAATCAGATTTATATTTCCCCTAAAGACCAAGAGAAGTCTACTTTTACTTGCCTATATGGTACTTTTGCATTCAAAAAGATGTCATTTCAGACTGTGCAATGCTCCTTTCACTTTTCAGCGTGTATAATGTCAATATTTTTTGATATGGTAGAGGAAACTATAGAGGTCTTCATAGATGACTTTTTAGTTATTGGAGACTTTTTTGATGACTTTCTAGACTATTTGGCCAATGTACTTTAGAGATATGAGGAGTGCAACTTGGTTTTGAATTTGAAAAAGTGCTACTTTATGGTTAAGGAAGTGATTTTTCTCGAATACAAGATTTCAAAAAGGGGTATGGAGGTTGACAGGGCAAAGATAGAGGTGATTGAGAAATTACCTCCTCCGATTTAAGTTAAAGGTATCAGAAGTTTCTTGAGCCATGCTGTTTTTTATAGGAGATTTATCAAGGACTTCTCTAAAATTGCTAATCCATTATGTAAGCTTTTAGAGAAGGAGGTAAAGTTTGTGTTTGATGATGCGTATCTCAAGGAATTTGAGTGCCTTAAGGAACGGTTGATCCATTATGTAAGAAGATCCTCCACCTCATCCAGCAAAACAATAAATCCCGTGCAGAAAAATTATACAATCACTAAGCAGAAGTTACTCCCAGTGACTTTTCTTTTGAGAAATTCCAGTCCTATTTGAGAGGGACCAAAGTCATAGTTCACACTGATCATGCAACATTAGGGTATCTGATGTCAAAGAAGGATACAAAGCCAAAGATGATTTGTTGGGTACTCTTATTGCAGGAATTTGACTTTGAGGTGAAAGACCAAAAAAGAACTAAAAATCAGGTTGTAGATCACTTATCCTTCACTGAGAAGGAGGCAATTCTGAAATTAGGGAATGAGCTTGATATAGGTGATACTTTTCCAGATGAGCGGGTCTTGGCAATATTTGAAGACTTAATACCATGGTTTGCGGATTTTGCCAACTTTTTTATGAGTGATTTTACTCTCGAAGATTTATTCTTTCATCAGCGCTAGTGGTTCATGCTTGAGGTGAGGATTTTTTTTGGGCTAAGCCTTATTTTTTTTGGATTTGTACAGATGAAGTTTTTCAGAGATGTATTCTTGAGATGGAGATGATGAGCATCCTTGAGGCTTGTCATTCATCACTATTTGGGGGCCATCAAGGTGGTACTTGCACAACCTTTAAAATTCTGCAGTGTGGGTACTATTGACCGACTATTTAAAAGAAAGCTCTTGATTTTGCTTGAGCCTATGGTCAGCGTCAACGACAAGGTAATATTTTGTGGAAACATGAACTCCCCATAACACCTATCTTAGAGTTGGAGTTGTTTGATGTGTAGGAAATTGATTTCATGGGTACATTTGTGAGATCCTATTTTATGAAATGTATTCCGATGGTAGTTGACTATGTTTCTAAATGGGTGGAGGCAGTTGCACTTCCCAACAATGAGGGCAGAAGTGTCACCGTATTTTTGAAAAAGAATATCTTTTCTCGATTTGACACTCTACGTGCTATTATTAGTGATAGTGGATCCCACTTCTGTAATCTTCTTTTTAAGGCTCTACTAAAAAATATAGTGTGAAGCATAAGGTAGAAACACCATACCTTTCTCAGACAAGTGGGAAGGTTGAGGTCTCCAATTATGACATCAAGTCCATATTGGTGAAGAATGTGAAAGCCAATATAACTGATTGGTCAACGAAGTTAGACGATGCTCTTTGGGCCTACCAGATAGCTTTTAAGACCCCCATAGGTGTCTATCCATATCCGTTTGTGTATGATAAAACATGCCACTTGCCGATTGAACTTGAGCACAAGGCAGTATGAGCATTGAAAAAGCTAAATTTTAAGTGTTGTGATGCAACTAATAAGCCAGTTGAATGAGTTGGATGAATTCTGGCTCTGAGCTTATGAGAGTTTAGCATTGTACAAAGAAAAGATAAAGCTGTATCATGATAAGAAGATCGAGAAAATGGTGTTTGAACCCGGTGATATGGTCTTATTATATAACTCAAGACTTTGCTTATTTCCTAGCAAGTTGAAGTCTAGGTGGTATGGACTATTTATTGTGCTTAGGGTGTTACGCCGTTGACACCCAATTTTGACCTCCCGATGCTCTCTTACATTGTTATTTTTTGACAAAATTATTTAACTTTTAATAATAATATTGTTTACGCATTGTTTTGGTATCAAATAATTTTTCACAAGCCACATTCATGATTTAAAAATGTACAAATTATTTTATTACTTTTAAGTATCATTTTACAATTTATTAATTCTAACACGACATTTTACATAATTTTATTAATATTTATTAAATTATTTTTTTCACGTAAATGTGCACACTCAAGATTTACAAATACATTGTCTAATTTTTTTTTATTATTATCTCTACCACTCACAATTTTATTAATAATTTTATGTAAAATTAATTTTTTACATGCTTAGATATCGAAGTCTTATTATTTTTCTCGTCATTAACACATTTATTAAAATAGCAGCCTAATTTAAATTGATTTTCTAATTTATTTAAATTCTAGCCTATTGTGTTCAATCAATATCAATTTTAGCCAAATTGGTGATATTTTTTAAATCTCAAATTAATTTTTCGACCTCCTTTTAAATAGTTTTAATCTCTGCCATTAATCCAAACTGATCCAACGTCTGAGATCATTTTTCCTATTCCTTTCCTTTTTTAACTAAAACCCAAATCCTAATCTCATTTCTCACAAAACATTTGCCCCATCTCTCATCTCTCTCTCTTTAAAAAACCATCACCGATCAACCATCGTCGGCTAGCCGCCTTGCCAAACACCTCTCTGTACCCTCTCTCTTTCTCTCTTACTCTATCCATCATGGTTGCCGCCACCGACCAGCTAACAAAAAATAGCCATGGCCACTGCTATCCACCACCGGCGAACCACCAGCCGCTTGTTGCCTTTGTTCTCCAGCCAACCACGGGAACAAAACCCCATTTCCAGCCCCGACGCCACCTTCTTCCTCCTCTTTGATCGGTGAACCTTGCCCAGCCATGCCGCCTTCGTCCCTCCTCTCTTGCTGTGACCCGCCGTCGTCATCACCGACGATGCTCTCTTACGCTGTTATTTTTGTTACAATTATTTAACTTTTAATAATAATATTGTTTACGCATTGTTTTGGTATCAAATAATTTTTCACAAGACATATTCATGATTTAAAAATGTACAAATTATTTTATTACTTTTTATTATCATTTTAAATTTATTAATTCCAACGCGATATTTTAACGTAATTTTATTAATATTTATTAAATTATTTTTTTCATGTAAATGTGCAAACTCACGATTTACAAATACATTATCTACTTTTCATTATTATTATTATTATTATTATTATTATTACTACCACTCTCGATAATTTTACATAATAATTTTTCGTAACATTAATTTTTTACATGCTTAGTTATTTTGATATCGACGTCTTATTATTTTTCTCGTCATTATCGCATATATTAAAATAGCAACCTAATTTTAATTGATTTTCTAATTTATTTAAATTCTTGCCTGTTGTGTTCAATCAATGTCAATTTTAGCCACATTGGAGACATTTTTTAAATCTCAAATTAAATTTTTGACTTCCTTTTAAATAGTTTTAGTCTCAGCCGTTAATTCAAACTGATCCAAAGACTGAGATCATTCTTCCTAATCCTTTCCTTTTTTAACTAAAAACCAAACCCCAATCTCATTTCTCATAAAACATTCGCCCCCCTTCTCCCTTCTCTCTTCTCTCTCTCTAAAAAACCATCACCGATCAGCCATCACCGGCCAGCCGCCTCGCCGGCCACCTCTCTTTACCCTTTCTATCTCTCTTACTCTCTCCATCATGGCTGCCTCCTCCGACCAGCGATAAAAAATAGCCATGGCCTCTGCCATCCACCACTGACGGATCGCCAACCACCTATTGCCTCCGTTCTCCAGCCAACTATTGGAAGAAAACCCCATTTCCAGAGCCGGCACCACCTTCTTCCACCTCTTTGACCTGTGAACCTCGCCTAGTCGTACCGTTTTCGTCCCCCCACTCTTGTCGCAACCCACCACCGCCATCACCAGCGATGCTCCAAAACCCTCAACCGCCACCACCATGATCGCCAGCAGTACCAACGCCGTCCTCTCTTCTCCTGCTGCCGCTATTTCACCAGTAAAGTACTGAACCAGCATCGCAAACCAACCTGTGAGACCCACTGCCGTTTTCAGCTATCTTTCAGTCGGAAACTCACTGTACCGCTGACCTATTTTTCATCAGAGAATGATGGATTGAGAATTCATATTCGGGTTTGATTTTGTATTTAAATTTATGACTAAATTTCAATCCTCTTATGCCCTTTCTCTTCTTTTTACAGATTATGTGATGTGAAATTAATGTAACTTGATTAAGATTTTAATTTAATTTTTTATTAATTTGCCTAGATCAACATAGGTTAAAACATTCAATTGCTATTGTTTAAATTTCATGTGTGTGGGTGCGAATTGTTTGGGTGATTATTTGGGGTGAATTGTGATCCCTTTTCGCAATTTTAGCTGATTCTCTTCAAGTAAGTTTAATGACCTAGTATTATAATTTCCTCATATTCTCTACTGATGACATGAACTTGATCCTCATAAGCTCTATTGATTTGATATTCTTGTACTTTTATTTATTGACTGATTTTGCGGAATTGATACCCATGTTTTAGAAAGATATTTTGGTTATTGCTTGTCCTTTTAATATGACCTTATTTACATACTGATTATTACCATAATCAGTATACATACCGAGAAGGAAATGGGGTTGATTGGTATTTTTCTTTTCCATTATGGCTTTGACTGAATTTTACAGTTCACTGATATAAGTGTAATTTTATATTTATGAAAAGATTGTGTTAAATTGATTTGCACATCTCCTCTTTTACTTTGGCTGAATTAATTTCTTAAGTGACATAATAGTTGCCTTAATTTTTGATTAATTGATATTTTCTTTTCCTTTTACTTGCTGTAACTGAATTTTATAGATTTCATGGATGTGTGTGATTTTTATATTTATGAAAAACTCCATTGATTGAATATTCTCCTTTCTTTATTTTCATAATCCCTCAGCCTATAAAAGCAACCCCTCTTTTACATTAGTGGACAGTTCTTGAAAAACAATCACTCCCTATAAAAAATTAAAAGATCACTAGCTATTTTAATACAAGGCAATTATATATTTTAAGAGTTCTTTGA
This sequence comes from Capsicum pubescens, assembly GCA_030864215.1. Taxonomy (NCBI): domain Eukaryota; kingdom Viridiplantae; phylum Streptophyta; class Magnoliopsida; order Solanales; family Solanaceae; genus Capsicum; species Capsicum pubescens. The sequence goes on from CM061538.1 coordinate 233,414,564, forward strand.
TTTTTCTTGGAGGCTTACTGGAAGAACCCTGCATATTATTCTTACAAGTTTTTGGCTTTATTATTCTAATTATTTCTTTTTTTGCTGCTCACCAGTAAGTATCTAAACGATGTAATTTAATTACTTATTTGTTCATTGAATGCTTTAATGTATTAGGAAGCAGGTTCATAGGGACTCTTCTGTGTTATGATTACCCTGTCGTTGTTTGTTTTTTTTGTGTATAGAATCATGCCACAATATCTTCGTTTTCCTATGCATTTGCCATATTGTTGCTTTATGTTTGCCAGATCAAAATTATTTGAAGAGTCGCTGAAACTTGGGAGGGGTGGTTTATTTTAATTTCTTTTTCTTTCCTAGTTTCATAGCCTCATCTTTATTAATCTGTATTGTATAAATATTATTATTGAAATAATAAATTTGGGGGACTGCTCGGGAGGAGGGAATTTATATGCTTTTTGAATAGCTTAGGAAAATGCAACTTGGATTTTGTGTGATTTATATGTTATCTATTAGACAAACGAAATCTAGGATTCTTCGATTAATTTGATTTGTCACCTGACAACATGCCTTTAAGGTTATTAATCAACATCTAGCCTAGGATTAATTTTAACCTATGTGTTTAGCTTTTTGGTTATCGTAGGCTATTTTTAATACTTCCATGTCTATAACCAAAAGGAAATCATCATTTTGCTAGCATGATAAAAAATAATTTTTTTAGTAACTACACTTCTTAGCTCTTTAAAATAATTTTTAGCAATTACACATTTTAATGCCATTAAAATAATTTTCACCAATCAAGTTTTGTTTTCAGCATGATAATATGATCAACATTAGCTTTAAGCATAACATTTTATTTTCAGCATTAAGCTTGTCAGTGCATGTTTTAGCATTCCAACACAATTTAAACACTTTAATATGTTAAGCATGTTAACGATTAAATTTCTACATATTAAACACTAGAATCAATTATGTAGTCACATGTTTCATTATTATTATTATTATTATTATTATTATTATTACTACTACCACTCTCGATAATTTTACATAATATTAATTTTTTACATGCTTGGTTATTTTGATATCGACACCTTATTATTTTTCTCGTCATTATCGCATTTATTAAAATAGCAGCCTAATTTAAATTGATTTTCTAATTTATTTAAATTCTAGCCTATTGTGTTCAATCAATATCAATTTTAGCCAAATTGGTGACATTTTTTAAATCTCAAATTAATTTTTTGACATTCTTTTAAATAGTTTTAATCTCAACCGCTAATCCAAACTGATCCAATGACTGAGATCATTCTTCCTATTCCTTTTCTTTTTTAAACTAAAACCCAAACCTAATCTCATTTCTCACAAAACATCCGCCCCCTTCTTCTTTCTCTCTTCTCTATCTCTAAAAAACCATCACCAATCAGCCATCGCCGGCCAGCCGCCTCACCGACCACCTCTCTTTACCTTCTCTCTCTTTTACTCTCTCCATCATAGCTACCGCCACCGACCAACAATCAAGAAATAGCCATGGCCGCTACCATCCACCACCGACGGACCGCTAGCCGTCTGTTGCCTCTGTTCTCAAGCCAACCACCGAATGAAAACCCCATTTCCAACGCCGGCACCATTTTTTTCCTCCTCTTTGATCGATGAACCTCACCCAGCCATGCCGTCTTCGTCCCTCCTCTCTTGACGCGACCCACTATCGCTATCATCGACGATGCTCCGAAACTCTCAGCCACCACCGCCATGAACGCCAACAATACCAATGCCGACCTCCCTTCTCGTGCTGCCGCTGCTTAACCGATAAAGTGCCAAACCAGCATCGCAAACCAGTCGGTGATCTACACTGCCATTTTTTTCTATCTTTCAGTTGGAAACTCACTGCACCGCTTACCCATTTTTCATCGGAGAATGATGGATTGAGAATTCATACCCGGAGTTTGATTTCGTATTTAAATTTATGACTAAATTTTAATCCTCTTTTACCCTTTCTCTCTTTTTTTTTTTTACAGATTATGTGATGTAAAATTAATGTTACTTGATTAAGATTTTAATTTAATTTCTTATGATTTGAGCTTATTAACTTGCCTAGATTAACATAGGTTAAAACCTTCAATTGCTATTGTTTAAATTCCTTGTGTGTGGGTGCGAATTGTTTGGGTGATTATTTGGGGTGAATTGTGATCTCCATTAATTTACCTCTAACCCATTTTCACAATTTTAATTGATTCTCTTCATGTAAGTTTAATGACCTAGTATTATAATTTCCTCTCCTTCTCTACTAATGATTTGAACTTAATCCTCATCAGCTCTATTGATTTGATATTTTTATCCTTTTATTTGTTGACTGATTTTGCGGAATTGATACCCTTGTTTTAGAATTTTTTTTTGGTTATTTCTTGTCCTTTTAATATGACCTAATTTACATACTAATTATTACTTTAATCAGTATACATGCCGAGAAGGAAATGGGGTCGATTGGTATTTTTCTTTTTCCATTATGGCTTTGACTGAATTTTACAGTTAACTGATATAAGTGTAATTTTATATTTATGAAAAGATTGTGTTAAATTGCTATGCATATCTCCCCTTTTACTTTGGCTAAATTAATTTCTTAAGTGACATAATAGTTGCCTTAATTTTTAATTAATTGATATTTTCTTTTCCTTTTACTTGATGTAACCGAATTTTATAGATTTTATGGATGTGTGTGATTTTTATATTTATGAAGAACTCCATTGATTGAATATTCTCCTTCCTTTATTTTCATAATCCCTCAGCCTATAAAAGCAACCCCTCTTTTCAATTAGTGGACAGTTCTTGAAAAACAATCACTCCCTATAAAAAATTAAAAGATCACTAGCTATTTTATTACAAGGCAATTATATATTTTAAGAGTTCTTTGATTTTACTTCGAGGCTTACTGGAAGCACCCTGCATATTATTCTTACAAGTGTTTGGCTTTATTATTCTAATTATTTCTTTTATTGCGGCTCACCAGTAAGTATCTAAACGATGTAATTTAATTACTTATTTGTTCATTGAATGCTTTAATGTATTAGGAAGCATGTTCATAGGGACTCTTCTGTGTTATGCTTACCCTGTCGTTGTTTGGTTGTTTTGTGTATAGAATCATACCACAGTATCTTCGTTTGCCTCTGCAAATGCTATATTGTTGCTTTACATTTGACAGATCAAAATTATTTGAATAGTCGCTGAAACTTGGGAGGGGTCGTTTATTTTAATATTTTTTTCTTTCCTAGTTCCATAGCCTCATCTTTATTAATCTGTATTGTACAAATATTATTATTGTAATAATAAATTTGGGGGACTGCTCGGAGGGAGGGAATTTATATGCTCTTTGACTAGCTTAGGTAAATGCAACTTGGATTTTGTGTGATTTATATGTTATCTGTTAGACAAACGAAATCTAGGATTCTTCGATTAATTTGATTTGTCACCTGACAACATGCCTTTAAGGTTATTAATCAACATCTACCCTAGGATTAATTTCAACCTATGTTATAATTTATGTCATTTCTCTCTTCTCGCTTGTCTTATTTACATGTTTTTATCGATTTTATCATTTAGATAATTAATAGCTAAAATAATTAATATGAATGATTATTTATTAATGATTTTATCATTTAGTTAACAATTAAGTTAGAAATAAGAGACCTTTATTGAATCACATAGAATCCCCACGTAAAATATGAATTCGGCCGGGAACCAGCTTTGTGGACCTCGAAAGGTTCCTAAAACCTTGTTTATGGGGTAATTTGAACCCTTACCTAAATTTATGGTGAACTATGATAAAATAACAAAATAGGTTCATAGTAGCCTTGACCGGTGCCCTAACACACCTTAATACGTTAGGTGGCAACTCTTCACATTCGCCCTCAAAACAATCCCAAAAAGAGTTTGTTACGTTGAATTCCACTTTTCACGAGAAAAATGGGGCACAACAGAATGATGAATCCACCGGGGACCTTATGTTTTAACCATTACGAGTTTGTATTTTATGCGGGATTCTATTATTTTCTTTATTTTGTTTTTTCGTAATTGTCTTGTCCCTTTTTCCTTTTTATTGTTATATCATGATCTATTTTTTTTTACATGTTAGTTCCTTCTCTTTTTTATTTTTATGTATTTTTATTTTTTCTTGCCTATTCTCTACCCACTTCCCTTGTTGTTGGCTATATGTCTTAATGCTTATTTATTTTTATATTGCTAAGCATGCTATTGTATATTGATATATGTTACCGCTATATATAACTGTTATTCCTCTAATACTTTCCTCCACTTGGAACCTCTTTTATTTTCTTTTATGGATGGTTGCGTGATAGCATGGACATTTTTTCCTAAAACACCCTTCAGGAAATGCCTTGTAGATCGGCTGATCAGCGGTGCGTCGACAATCAGAAGCTTTCCCACTCTCCAGTAGTCTACTCGAGGGAACCATGTTATAAATCCACGCTTGTCCTTTAGGTCTTGGCTATATATTTCTTTTATTAAGGAATATGCGTCCCATTCAATGTAGGATGCCTTGGCATCCTTGATGGGTTGAATGTTCGTCTCATTCAAAGTCCAAAGGGGTTCACGACCCCAAAAGGACTCACAATTGTTTGTTATGTGTTGCATTTCTATGTATGTATTATCTATCTTGTTGTTATTGTCTTAGTCACCCCTTGCTTTTAGTATCCCTCACTTTAGAGCTCTTTACTCTTTAAATTTTTTATCATGCTAGGACCCTACAATACACTCTTAGGGCCTATTCAATACCTACCTTCAATTTATCCTCCTGACTCATCCGTTAGTATATTAATCATCTCTAGGCTCAATTCTTGCTTTGATAAAGTGTTTTAGTCTTATTCATAATCTTTTAGTACAACTTATCATATTCTCTTCTTAATGCTTTCAACGTTTACATACTATGTCCCACATGATCCTTTTGATACTATTGTACTCATGTCGTACTCTAGCTTTCACAACTTCTAAGTTACATAGAGCTATCATAACGTCTATTCACTCTGAATGGGCATAACTCATTATTTTCAAATGAGTAGAATATTTATTCTAGACTCCCGCACGTGCTCTTTGTTCCTAATTATAAATCCTTTCTTTGAAGGTTGACTAAAGTTGAACATCATAAATGGCCAATAAAGCAATGCTTATCAATCTTGTCAACAGCGAAGCTGAGTACGAGAGTTTGGGGTTGTATCAAAATAAAGCTATTTCGAGCATCAGAAGGTTAGGAAGAAGAATAGATAGAATTAGGGGGATAATGGATGATCTTTGAGGTTGAGTTGAAATGACACCAGGTTTTCTAGAGCCGCTATCTGAAATAGATGTTAGCACTCCCAGCCACATCACGGAGTCCCCTATACTGACAACTTCACCTACGTCTGATCGTGATACACACATATCTCCAAGGAAGTTCTAAATTGTATTGCTAAAAGAACTTATTGGGTTGACAAATACAAGTGGGGATAAGGAGATAGAAGGACAGGTTCCTAACCATGAGGCAGGATCATCTCAACAACCCAAAATGAAAAAGTCATCCAAATCAATGGAAGAAGACAAGGATAGAATTGAGGACTTGAACTTCCATTATATGATGGGTCAGGAAACCCTCATTCCCATTTGAAGACATACCTTGATGAACTAGTACTTATAGGTCAAAGTGATGATCTCAATATGAAGCTCTTTGTTAGTTCACTTAAGGGTCCAACATTAATGTGGTACTCCGAAAATGATACTAGAAAGTGGGTCTCTTGGGACCATTTGGCAACTGACTTTGTTAGGCGGTTCGACACTAAGCTAAAAAGGAAGCTCACAGTTGAGGAAAGTTTAGTTAATCCACAATCCAAGGATTAGGGAAAGACGATCATCAATGAGATATCAAAACCTTCAAAGCCTGAAGTAAGGATACCCCAACCTCAGCTGATATGGTGCCCAACTCCAAAAATCATCCCAACTTCTAATTACTTCCAAGCCTATTATCCACAATTCTTTACAAGACCTCTTCCTTAAACTGTTTGGTACCCACATTCATTCGTTTCTCCAATATCAAACTGCATTCCAATTTTTTACCAAAATCTGCCAACAAATCAATGATCCACCAGACCTCAATATAAGCTTCAGAAAAATCCACCAAGACAATACACCCCTTTGGTTGAGCCCATAGTTCAACTTTATGAGAGACTGAGGATGGCTGGCTATATCACTCCTATTTCCGCAATTGTCATGAACACAGATGCACCATGGCTTGATAATTCTAAAACTTGTGCGTATCATTCAGGGATGAAAGGACACACCATAGAAGAGTGTTGAAATTTGAAAGACAAAATTCAAGCACTGATTGATGCCAAAGTGATAAATGTGATGAATCCAAATCGTGATAATGATTGATTTACTAGGCTTGAATTGCAAAGGTTCGATATTGGTGTAGAGGATATCATGTTTATTCTCCGCTCCAGACTCTCAAACATTCAAAATTCATTCAAGTTTTATAATTGGCAGTTTTCTTTTATGTTTTTCTTGCCTATGTAATGTGAACTATGGTCGACTTGATTCCCCTATATGAGGGATACGTAGGTGCTCATTTAATGAGTTTGGTCTCATCATAATAAAAATTTTTATTTTGTCCTTTTCTACATAGAGTTGAATGAATCAACAATGCGATGTGATGTCAATTACAAAGGACGTTTTGAATCAACAAATCTGATGTTCAACAAAAGTCGACCTTACTCATTTCCTATCTTTCTTATCTTCTTTACATTCACAATTATAAATTTGACATCATGTTTTATTACTATCGTGTTTTGTGCATTAGGAGCTCCAATTTTTACGCTTAGATCACTTATTAAATCATAGTCTTTATCCTAAAATGCCTTTGTTTCATAGTTATTATGTTTTGAACTTATGCGTTATATGGTAATTTTTGTTTGCCTTACTTTATTTTAAGGTTCTCTAGCATTTGAACATCGAACTCAAGTGACAATCTGCAATATGACAAATATGCTCAATGTTCGAAAAGTTTTCAGTCCTTCTTCTAATCATCCAAGGCAAAACACTGTGACTTCTTATTCTTGCCTTACCCACACCCCTTCTCAATAATTTTCTTCTGCACGTGACACTTCTGAAAGTGAAAGGATCAATTTAGATGAACGTTGGCAAGGGCTTCATGACTTAGAGATAAGATTGAATGAGGAAATGCATTCTAGGGGTATTTACAACTTGAGGTACGAGAAATTATGTATGCATCCGAGGATAGATTTACCTCCAAGATACAAAGTTCCAAAGTTCAACATATTCGATGGGCATGGGGATCCAATCATACATTTGAAGGACTATTGCGGTAGGATAATTGGCATAGGACACAATGAGGCTCTCTTAATGAGATTGTTTATTCAAAGTTTGTCCGGAATGACACTCACATGTTTCTCCCAACAAGATTTCAAAAAATGGCATAATTGGGAAGAATTGGCTCAAGATTTTGTGAGGCAATACAAGTTTAACATCAATAGTGGTCCTACAATGCGGGAGTTGTTCGAGATGAAAAGAACAGCCCATGAATCTTTAGAGGTTTCTAAAATACGTCCTTCTGTACATGAGGAGGAATTGGTCCAAATTTTCCTCAGGACACTAGATGGAATATACTTCTAGAAAATGTTCTTCCTGGTTGGTCACAACTTTGAGAGTCTAATTTCCATTCGAAAGAAATTAGAATATGAAACGAAGAATCCATCCAAGGGAGAGAAAGAAGATTTATCACTCTCCATACCTCAAATGCAAGGCTATTAAAGTAATAAAGAGACCCACATTGTTCAATCCTACTCTGTCCAACAAGATCCAAGACGTTCACAAAAGAAACATAAAGCGCATCACATAAATTGACATTCCTGTTTCACGTCAGTATTATACCCGCCTTATGGCTAACAACATTTTCTTATTTTCTCTACATTTCTTTGTACTCATGAACTACGTTCGACCTGACTTCCATTTGGATACGTAGGCAGCCACTTTGGGTCTGGTATTATTCTAATAAAACATTTTCTTTCCCCTTCTCTGTCAAATTCTCACATTTCAAAAGCATATAAAGGAAGATTACAATTGAGGCTATGATATTCAAATGTTGGACAACCATTTCTCTTGGACTAATGTTTTCTTTGAGTGGTGCAGGAATATAAGACTCCGAAGACAAAAACTGGGGCAGAATTTTTGAGGTTTCAAGAAAACCTAAAAAATTTCACAAGTAAACAATATAGAAATTCACAATGACGTGGAAAATGAGCCTTTCATTCCAAATTGGGGAATTTTTTTTAAGAATTCCTCAAAAATTTCATGAGTAAACAATATATTCATTCACAATGACGTGCGAAAGGCGCTTTACATTCTAAATTGGTGAATAAATTTTTGAGAATTCCTTAAAAATTTGACCACGATGGAGAAAAAATCCTAATGGTTCATGGAGTAGAAACCAATGACCAAGGAGTCAACTCGATTATGGTACAAATCCACATTTCTTTTTGACTGACAACTTTTCTTTGAGTACAAGATCAACAGGTACAGATCATTTTATCACGCGAGGCACAATGACTAATCCAACATCATGCCAAGAAGCCAAACAACAGATCTGATAGTACAACTGAAATGCTTTTTTATCTCCATTTATCATTATTATTATGGTTGTTTTCACTACATTGCTTAACCTTCAATATATACACACATACCCGTGCTAATCATGTTATCTAGTTGAGCTAAAAATGGCAGGACTAATAGGTACAGATGATAGGAATCACCCTATCACAAGAGACCATACAGTCGGTCTAATGCCATATCGAGAGGCCCAACAGCCGATCCAACAGCATATCAAAAAGCCCAACAACTGATCCAACACTGCATCGAGAGGCCCAACCGCTAATCTAATGTTATATCGAGAAACCCAACAACTAATCCAACACTACACCGAGAGGCCCAATAGCCGATCCAACGTCATCGAGAAGCCAAATAGCTTATCCAATACTACATTGAGAGGCCTAACAACCGATCCAATGTCATATCGAGAAGCCTAACAGCTGATCCAATGCTACATTGAGAGGCCCAACCATCGATCCAACATCATATCGATAAGCCCAACAGCTGATCCAATACTACATCAAGAGGCCCAACAACCGATCCAACATCAAATTGAGAAGCCAAATAGCTGATCCAACGCTATATCGAGAGGCCTAACAGCCGATCCAATGTCATATCAAGAAGCCAAATAGCTGATCCAATGCTGAATCGAGAGTCCCAACAGCTGATCCAATATTATATTGAGAAGCCCATCAACTGATCCAACACTACATCGAGAGGCCTAACAGTCGATCTAACGTCATATCAAGAAGCCAAACAACTGATCCAACCCTACATTGAGATACCCAACAACCAATCCAATGTCATATAGAGAAGCCAAACAACTGATCCAACGCTACATCGAGAGGCCTAGCAGCCGATCCAATGTCATATTAAAAAGCCAAACAACTGATCTAATGCTACATTGAGAGGCCCAACAACCATTTAACGTTATATCGAGAAGCCAAATAGCTGATCCAATACTACATCGAGAGGCCCAACAGCCGATCTAACGTCATATCGAGAAGACCAACAGTAGATCAAATGCTAAATCGAGAGGCCCAACAACCTACCCAATATTATATTGAGAAGCCCAGTAGTTGATCTAACGCTACATCAAGAGGCCCAACAACCAATCCAACGTCACATCAAGAATCCCAACAATTGATCCAATGCTACATTGAGAGGCCTAATAGCCGATCCAGCATCACATCGAGAAGCCCAATAGATGATCCAACACTACATCGAGAGGCCTAAAATCTAATCCAATATCACATTGATAATCCCAATGGCTGATCCAACAATATAACAGATACACTTTCTCTACTACCATATTTACTTTATATCTATCTATTGCTTATCAATTACATACTCTAACCTTTGTTATCTAGTACTTCCTCCATTTCGAAATAAGTGAATTGTTGGGCTATTTATTAGTGTTTCAAAATAAGTGAATCATTGAATTTTTTTCCAAATTTACCCTTATGATTTTACAGCCAATTAACTTTTGAAAAGGTATTACAAGGTCAACTTTTTCTTTTGTAGGGGTAAAAATGAAAAGTTGTGTTAAATTTATGTCTTTAATGCTTTTTTCTTAATCTGTGTGCCAAAATTCAACAATTTATTTATTATGAAACGGAGGGAGTATATGGTAAGGTACGCACGTGACAGAGAAGGAGTAACAAACAAAAATAATTTTTGTTCCTATTTTTAAAGTATCACCCTATTTTCCCATACACCACATAAGCTCCAACTCAAAACTCACCAATATTTCATTTTCACACCTCTCCTCAAATCATTATTTCAAATCCTATTCACTATCATCTCACCGACCCGTGATACCATTGTTGACGCCCCAACCTTAATCAATAACATTCTTTAGGAATATTGTTCATTCCTAAATCCAGAACTACACACGTCCTGATTCACGTAAAATCAGAGATATGTAGGCGACTTAAAGCCAAAGTCTCAGTTACAATATTCTTAAAACCATCTCCTGTTGCTTTAATTACAATGAATCCTTCTCAGTCGGACAAAACTAGGTACTACGTCAACTTTCGTTGCTTGACAATTCTTTTATCATTCTCAAGCAACGAAGGGGCAGCTATTGACACCCAATTTTGACCTCCCGATGCTCCGTTAGGCTGTTTTTTAATCAAAATTATTTAACTTTTAATAATAATATTGTTTATGCATTGTTTTGGTATCAAATAATTTTTCACAAGCCACATTCATGATTTTAAAATATACAAATTATTTTATTACTTTTTGGTATGATTTTAAAATATATTAATTCCAACACGATATTTTTACATAATTTTATTAATATTTATTAAATTATTTTTTTCACATAAATGTGCACACTCACGATTTAGAAATAAATTGTCTAGTTTTATTATTATTATTATTATTATTATTATTACTACCACTCTCGATAATTTTATCTAATAATTTTACATAATATTAATTTTTTACATGCTTGGTTATTTTGATATCGACACCTTATTATTTTTCTCGTCATTATCGCATTTATTAAAATAGCAGCCTAATTTAAATAGATTTTCTAATTTATTTAAATTCTAGCCTATTGTGTTCAATCAATGCCAATTTTAGCCAAATTGGTGACATTTTTTAAATCTCAAATTAATTTTTTGACATTCTTTTAAATAGTTTTAATCTCAACTGCTAATCCAAACTGATCCAATGGCTGAGATCATTCTTCCTATTCTTTTTCTTTTTTAAACTAAAACCCAAACCTAATCTCATTTCTCACAAAACATCTGCCCCCTTCTTCCTTCTCTCTTCTCTATCTCTAAAAAACCATCACCAATCAGCCATCGCCGGCCAGCCGCCTCACCGTCCACCTCTCTTTACCTTCTCTTTCTTTTACTCTCTCCATCATAGCTATCGCCACCGACCAGCAATCAAGAAATAGCCATGGCCGCTACCATCCACCACCGACGGACCGCTAGCCGCCTGTTGCCTCTGTTCTCAAGCCAACCACCGAATGAAAACCCCATTTCCAACGCCGGCACCATTTTTTTCCTCCTCTTTGATCGGTGAACCTCGCCCAACCATGCCGTCTTCGTCCCTCCTCTCTTGCCGCGACCCACTGTCGCTATCATCGACGATGCTCCGAAACTCTCAGCCACCACCGCCATGAACGCCAACAGTACCAATGCCGACCTCCCTTCTCGTGCTGCCGCTGCTTAACCAATAAAGTGCCAAACCAGCATCGCAAACCAGTCGGTGATCTACACTGCCATTTTTTTCTATCTTTCAGTTGGAAACTCATTGCACCGCTTACCCATTTTTCATCGGAGAATGATGGATTGAGAATTCATACCCGGGGTTTGATTTCGTATTTAAATTTATGACTAAATTTTAATCCTCTTTTACCCTTTCTCTTTTTTTTTTTTACAGATTATGTGATGTAAAATTAATGTTACTTGATTAAGATTTTAATTTAATTTCTTATGATTTGAGCTTATTAACTTGCCTAGATTAACATAGGTTAAAACATTCAATTGCTATTGTTTAAATTCCTTGTGTGTGGGTGCGAATTGTTTGGGTGATTATTTGGGGTGAATTGTGATCTCCATTAATTTACCTCTAACCCATTTTCACAATTTTAATTGATTCTCTTCATGTAAGTTTAATGACCTAGTATTATAATTTCCTCTCCTTCTCTACTGATGATTTGAACTTGATCCTCATAAGCTCTATTGATTTGATATTTTTATCCTTTTATTTGTTGACTGATTTTGCGGAATTGATACCCTTATTTTAGAATTTTTTTTTGGTTATTTCTTGTCCTTTTAATATGACCTAATTTACATACTAATTATTACTTTAATCAGTATACATGCCGAGAAGGAAATGGGGTCGATTGGTATTTTTCTTTTTCCATTATGGCTTTGACTGAATTTTACAGTTAACTGATATAAGTGTAATTTTATATTTATGAAAAGATTGTGTTAAATTGCTATGCATATCTCCCCTTTTACTTTGGCTAAATTAATTTCTTAAGTGACATAATAGTTGCCTTTATTTTTAATTAATTGATCTTTTCTTTTCCTTTTACTTGATGTAACCGAATTTTATAGATTTTATGGATGTGTGTGATTTTTATATTTATGAAGAACTCCATTGATTGAATATTCTCCTCCCCTTATTTTCATAATCCCTCAGCCTATAAAAGCAACCCCTCTTTTCAATTAGTGGACAGTTCTTGAAAAACAATCACTCCCTATAAAAAATTAAAAGATCACTAGCTATTTTAATACAAGACAATTATATATTTTAAGAGTTCTTTGATTTTACTTCGAGGCTTACTGGAAGCACCCTGCATATTATTCTTACAAGTGTTTGGCTTTATTATTCTAATTATTTCTTTTATTGCGGCTCACCAGTAAGTATCTAAACGATGTAATTTAATTACTTATTTGTTCATTGAATGCTTTAATGTATTAGGAAGCATGTTCATAGGGACTCTTCTGTGTTATGCTTACCCTGTCGTTGTTTGGTTGTTTTGTGTATAGAATCATGCCACAGTATCTTCGTTTGCCTCTGCATTTGCTATATTGTTGCTTTACGTTTGATAGATCGAAATTATTTGAAGAGTCGCTGAAACTTGGGAGGGGTCGTTTATTTTAATATCTTTTTCTTTCCTAGTTCCATAGCCTTATCTTTATTAATCTGTATTGTACAAACATTATTATTGTAATAATAAATTTGGGGGACTTCTCGGAGGGAGGGAATTTATATGCTCTTTGACTAGCTTAGGTAAATGCAACTTGGATGTTGTGTGATTTATATGTTATCTGTTAGACAAACAAAATCTAGGATTCTTCGATTAATTTGATTTGTCACCTGACAACATGCCTTTAAGGTTATTAATCAACATCTATCCTAGGATTAATTTCAACCTATGTTTTTAATTTTTTGGCTTTTGTAGGTGATTTTTAATACTTCTATGTCTATAACCAAAAGGAAATCATCACTTTGCTAGCATGATAAAAATAAATTTTTGGTAACTACACTTCTTAGCCCTTTAAAATAATTTTTAGCAATTACACATTTTAATGCCATTAAAATAATTTTCACCACTCAAGTTTTGTTTTCAGCATGATAATATGATCAATATTAGCTCTAAGTATAAGATTTTATTTTCAGCATTAAGCCTACCATTGCATGTTTTAGCATTTCAACACAATTCAAACACGTTAATACATTAAGCATGCTAACGATTAAATTTTTGCATATCAAATACTAGAATTAATTTTGTCATCGCATATAAACATAAATCTAAGTATGTTAATACATTTTCAACATGATGAACATAAAACAACTGCGTATTAATACAGTTTCAACATGTTAAAATTAAGTTTAAGTATTTTTAGCATGTTAAACAATAGATTAGGTATGCCATTGCATCCTTTAGCATATTAACACATATTACAGCATGTTAAAATTTCTTTCAGCATGCCAATATTAAAATTTCAGCATGTTAACATTAAATTTTCTTCATGTCATTGCATTTTCAGCATATTAATATGAAATTCCTGCACTATTAACATAATTTTCAGCATGTTAAGTATTAGGTTTTAGGCATTTTTAGCATGTTATTGCATTTTCTAGCATGTCAATATGAAATCCTGCGCACTAACATAATTGCCAGCAGGTTAAAAAGTAGGTTTTTGAGCATTTTCAACATGTTAAATACTAGATTAAGTACGTCATTGTGTTCCTTAGCATGTTAATATATTTTCATCATTTTTTGTTAATTACACTATCACTAGTTAACATGCCTTGCATAATAACGCAATGGGTATCACTCCCCAACATCTTTACCTTACTTCGGCCTTTTATTAATTTATAACATTGTTTGAAATAATTTGACAGTTATTTCTCATCAATAACAATTGCTTCTCGCTTAGATATCATGCCTATAGGGTCTAATTATAGTGAAATAATTGCTTGTCGTGCATGTCAATCACCTTAACCAACTTTAATTAACCAATAGGCATTTTTGAGATTATTATGTGCTACCTGCTGTCTGATGTTTTACGTTCTTTGATTCTTTGGAAAACATAGCTTTATTTGTCTAGACCATCAACCCGAATTAGCAAAGCCCAATTTCTCTTGGGCGATAAGTGGGACGATAGGTATTCTAAGGACATTAGTTTTATTCTTGTCTTAGAACGCCTTTAAATTTTACAACCAGCCTAGGTGGGGTGGGATGGGTAGTCATTCGGAAGTGATGATCTCCTGAGACATTACATGACATTTGACATTGTTACTTATTTAAGATATCCGTCAGTGGGTCGGATAAGGATTAAACAAGTTGGAGTTCTGATCCGAATGAAACCAAAATAATTCCTTGATTTGACGTTCCGTTATTTACTTTATATATTTGCTTATTCTTTTATTTACTTTACATGTTCATTTATTTGGTGTAGTTAGTTTATTACATAAGAAGTCCCCTTTGTTATAATTTATGTCATTTCTCTCTCCTCGCTTGTCTTATTTACATGTTTTTATCGATTTAATCACTTAGATAATTAATAGATAAAATAATTAAGATAAATAATTGTTTATTAATTACTTTATCATTTAGTTAACAATTAAGTTAGAAATAAGAGACCTTTATTTAATCACATAGAATCCCCACATGAAATATGAATTAGACCGGGAACCACCTTTATGGACCTCAAAAGGTGCCTAACACCTTCTTTTTGGCGTAATTTGAATCCTTACGTGAATTTTTGATCAACTAAGACAAAACAACAAAATAGGTTCGTAGTAGCCTAGACCAATGCCCTAATGCACCTTAATACGGTAGGTGGCGACTCTTCACATTCACCCTAAAAACAATTCGAAAAAGAGTTTGTCACGTCGAATCCTGCTTTTCGCAAGAAAAATAAGGCGCGACACTTGCATGGTGCTATTGAGTTGAAATGAGATGGTGAAGCCCCGTTAAAGTGAACAGGCAATGTGTAAAACTCTATATGGGGACTATTGATGAAATAAAAGTTTTTGTTGATGTAAGCCTTGGAGAAGTCTGAGTATCTAAGGTAATAGACTCGTGATGTGACGTTAAATCAGATGCTTTATAAGAGGCTACCCGTGGGCTTGTTACTGAACTCTGAGTAACCAACATGGCCACGTCGTACCGCGATGTTAAATCAAGCGCTCGGTGGGCGGCAACCCACTGTTTTTGTGTTCACTTTGTTTTTATTTTTTTAGAAGTAAAGCATGATAAAAAAATTAAAACATGGTAAAAATTGCAACATTTATAGAATTCCAGGTAAGGGGACCGACTGTCCCACTTATGAGGGTCATAAGTCCCACCAAAGCCAGGTAAGTGGTGCTGTAGATATCAGAGGAAAAATCTATGAATTTTGGGTCTCTGAACTTTTACTTACAAACCCACTTACGAGGGTCATAAGTACCACTTACGTCCCCATAAGTGGGGTCATTGAAATCAGAACCTATATTCAGAGGGTTCTCATATTTTTCTGCTACTTAGGATAGACCACTTACAGTGCGTAAGTAGCACTTATGGTCCGTAAGTGGCCAAAAAATTTGGGGTTATGATTTAGGAAACTAGGTCGGTCCCAAGTGACCCGATCGATCTGGCCCAACCATCACCCTTAAAACCCCCAAACCCAATCCATATCCCCCATATTCTTAGACTTTGTAACTCCCTCTTAAATTTAATCTCTCCAACTTCCTATTAACTCCCATAAAAGGCAATACCACTCCTGTTATCTCTCATTTGCACACACAACACACTCAGATTTTGGGTTTCATCAATATTGTTCAACTTCATACTCCCATTATCTGCAAATTAAGGTAAAATTCTTGGCTCCTACTTGTTATAAACAATTTATTAGCAAAGAACTTGAGTTGGTACTGAGAATCATCTTGATAATTGAATGTAACTCATGAATCTTGATAGTAGGGGCCTAGAATAGTCAAAATATGAAATTTTTGCATTACTTATGAATAGAAAATCTGCAATCCTGCCCTAAATGGAAGTAGAAGTTGAAAAAGTTGATGCAAACCCCAATAATTTTTTGTGTAATACCGGTGAATTTGAACTTGATAAATGTTGTTGTGTACGAAATTAGACTTAAAATTGTAAAATAAGTTGAATGGGATAAAAATTTTGGGAAAATTTAA
The DNA here is from genome assembly GCA_030864215.1 of Capsicum pubescens. Classification (NCBI taxonomy): domain Eukaryota; kingdom Viridiplantae; phylum Streptophyta; class Magnoliopsida; order Solanales; family Solanaceae; genus Capsicum; species Capsicum pubescens. Next base: position 233,431,370 of record CM061538.1, read on the forward strand.
AGTATCCTTAGGAGGATACCTATGAAGGCACTTATGAGCCTCATAAGTAGAACTTACGGGTTGTAAGTGACCTCGTAGGTGTCAGACCGGAAGACCTACAATTTTAGGGCTTTGTCCGACACTTACGAGACCTATAGTCGGGTCGTAAGTACCCTGCCTTAGGTGTTTTGATTGTTTTCAAAATTTTTGTTCCTTTTTTCTATTTCAAACACTAAAAACTACGTTAACAGGTGCCAGACACCTCTGGAAGCCCAGAATAAAGGAGTGAAGTCTAGGATCTGGGATGATTCCCCTGAGTGCATTGGCTCAGTGAAGAAGTACCCGATTATCTCAAATAGACCTTTGGTCCCATGAAAAACCAGGGGACGTTCTCAGACACAAACTGAAGTTACAGCCATTATTGTGGCTACATTTGGTATTCAAGGAGCCCAGCCTGCCCCAACACAGTCTTAGTCGGGCACTCAGCCCGTGCTAATATTGGTTGGGGCCCAGACGGCTGCATTTATACCTATTCCCAGGATAAAGATGAGGAAGGACCAGACCGCCACCACACTCTCCTCAATCCGAGGAGGGATGATGCTTTTGATAATGGCTTAGAGGATGAGGTAGATTTACTAGTCGAGTTTGGAGATAAGGTTCAATCTGGGATAGTGTCTAGTTTTGTAGAGAAGGAGGAGGACATAAATGGCTCCTAATCTAACGAGCGGTTAGAGGATGCATCCGATTCGACGAGTGAGTCAACATCAGTTTTACTCCACTCTGAGGAGGGTACAACTCAGGTGCCACAACAGATTTCATCATCTTTCGCTCATGACACACAATCACCTACACAGGATTCTCAACCTCCTATTCCACCATCGCCTGAACCAGTATCTAACTCTACATAAGTTTTGAATATGCCTATAGCTAAGATAAACTCGAGATAGTGTATAGAGGGTATGCATCATTTATATAAAAGAGATAGCCACATTACTGAGATGGGTTGGTCCTAGATAGGAATTCCAGTTGAGAAGAGGATAGACTTGACTTAGCTAGCAGGGGAACCAGGCTTGCCGACCTTTTTTGATCGATATTAATTGGGGTGGATGACCTAACTACCGGGATCTTATAGCCCAACTCTTTTTTGAGAATTTTATGCTTCTACGCCTCCACACTCTATTTGATTTCCCCACAAAAGGGTAGAGAAGTTGAGAAACCATAGTTGGAGAATGCTCTAATCCAAGGGGTCAAAGTGGATATTTCTGAAATGGCCATCCACCGAGTACTATTTAGGCCAGAGTATGTATTACCGACATTTACTACAGAGTTTGATTTTGGATGAGAGTTTTGTGAGATAGATGCACTATGAGAGATGTAATTTCAAATGATTGACGTTGAATTTGGTGAGGTGGATAGCCACCCAAATTTCTAACTTAGGTAATAATGCCCTTGGATTGAGGAAAAGAGAGAGATAAAGAAGGCAACGCTGCATTTCACAAAAAAAGTTTTGGTGGACTATGGTACACTTTACACTATGTTTGACTACATTGAATAATATACTGACATGGGATAGAGCTACTTTTGTTGCCAGCCTGTTTGCTGGATATGAGATTGATTTTGTGGGACTGATCTAGCTAGAGCTTTATAAGCGTGCATTTCCTGAGACCACTACTCTTCTTTTTCCTTACCTTATCTAGTAGTTGTGTGATGCAGCAGGAGTTCCAAATATACCTAATGCTAATAGGAGGATTAAGGTGATGAGCACAAAGGATATTAGTTTTATTAAGGATTCAAAAAACTCAGTTCTTTCCTAAAAAACTTAGCTACCTTCTATTGTGATTTCAATTCCTTTTTGAGGGACTGTCAGTTTTGACCGAGGCTGTTTATAGGCAAGACATTGGTGATGATATTGAAATAGATGAGTAGAGGGCTCAACCTAAGATTTCTACTGAGGGGAGGTCCCCCGACTACTGCTACTTCAACCTTGATTTCTACTTCTAAACTAATTAAGGCATCTACTGTGCCTCCTCTCCCCATAGATACAAGTATTATTAGTGTACTGCTCAAGTTATTATAGCACTTAGTGGAGCGATATGATGAGACTACTGCCTGCCTTCCCGATGTATAAACTCAGCTTACCACATTACAAAATAGATTCGGCCTTGGGTCCGGACCACTTTAGAGAATGCTAAGGCTTGGGTGAGGAAAAAGATGAGAGTCAAGATAATAGATTTTCCTAGGGAGTTTCACTCCTATATTTATGCCTTTGAGGGTCTGGTGTCTCCATGGTTTAGCAATGTATATGCTCTAGATCTATCGAGCATTCGGGAGGAGATGGCCATGTTACGTGCTGAGGTACGCTCTCTACTTGAGATCTAGGTTCTCGTTATTCCCCCTGATTATCCCCTTATTTATAAAGTCATTGGCTGCATATCCATTTAAGCAGTTTGATATTGCTGAAGTGGATACGGTCTCAATGATTGAGACCAAGAGAAGTAGAGAGAAGGAGCTGCAGGACCCCACCATACTATTTGATCAAGCCCTAAAAAAGACCACCCATGAGTTTAGTATGTCTTAAATAGTTGAGAAGTATAGAAAAGCTGAGATAGCAGTGAGCATGTCTTCTAGTCATACCTCACCACCACCACCACCTCTGCCAGTTGAGATACTGCCCTGGAGGGGGGAGGGGAGAGTATGAGATGGACTTCTAAAGCATCCCAAGTATGTCCTTTTTGCTTATTTTGGATTGTAGTTATGCACTGGGAATAGTTCATTGTGTTTATGTTGGGGGTAGGGGTGTACCATATCCAAGGGTTTTTCTTGCCATGCTTTTTTTCCCGTTGGATGTAGTGTTGGTAGAAATGGCATGTTTAGGTTATTTTGAGTTTTGTATCATATACGTGTTATGTTTTGTTTATGTTCAACTATAAAAAAATAAGGGACCTAAGGGCAGTTGGTGTATTTTGATTGTATTAGTGTTTTGAGAAAAATGATACCTTTCCAAAAAGTTTGGTTTGAACTGTGTGATGTGTTTATATATGTGACCATTGTCAATCTTGTTATGACATTAGGACTTAGGGACAAAATAATCATAGCTGGCATTTGAATGAACCAGATAGGTAGTAGTTGGTAAAATAATCCTATACTTTGTATGTATGAGATTTCTTACCTAGTTCCCTTTGTGCATTTAATTTAGAACTTGTTTGGCTAGTCTTGCCTAGGTTGTAGAATAGTCAGTTAGGAAAGAAAAATAGTCTGTTCTTGATTTAGTCCACTAGTAGTCTAAATTACCATCCAAATGTGAATGAGTATCCCTCGATCCCCGTTTTAAGTCTGCATAGACCTATTTTTTTGTTTTTATCTTTCACCTTCCCAGTTTAATAAAAATGAACCTATTTTAGCCCTATTCCCCCCTTGGACATTGTGCACCTTAACTCAGGTAAATTGCATAAGTTGAGGGTGGCTATCATAAGGGTGTATAGTTATAATTGGGTGTGAAGAAGGGTTTGAATAAGAGAAAAGAAAGTAGGGTCGGGTGTGGTAAAAATATAAAAATTAAAAAAAGAGAAAAAGAAAGTATAAAAAAACTACACCTAATCTGAATAAGTAATAAAATGAAGAAATAAAAGAAAAGTTGTGGTTGAGAAGTGGATCTCAAATGTAATTGTAGTGTTAAGGAGGGTTAGTCACTAAGTCCCAAATGTACTACACCAGCCCCCAAGCCTATGTTACAAAACGAATAAAGTCCTATAGTGATCCTAGTCCGACTGTCCAAAAAATTAAGGTAAAGAAAATAAGGCCAAGACCATGGTATTCTATGCATATTGATTGGATCTTCTTTTGGGAGTGTGAGTATCTCATGATCATTCTTGCATTAACATGCATGATTATACTGTTAGAGTGGGACTTCTTTGTTGTGAGGGTACGTAGGTTGTTTGCTATCTGCTTATCTATTCGGGTAGTGTAATTTGTATATCTGCTTGATTGTTTGTCGCTAATGTGATGCCATATCTTTCTTCCTTTGTGTTGCATTTTTGAGCTACATAGATCCATAAAGTTGGTTTTGAAAAGTTAAAAATAGGAGGGGGTAATGTTTTGAGCTGAAATTGAATTGACTACTATAGGTACCTTAGTTTTCTCTTGGTTAAGTATCTTCGTGTTGTTTTTGTTATGTGTGTGTTTCTTGAGGACATGCAAATGTTCTAAGTTGAGGGTGTTGATTTATTATGGTTTCATGGAACTTTAGACACTTAAAATAAAAAAATATCAAAGTACTTATGTTCGTTTTGTTAGATATTAAGTGTTATTGTGTTTATTTTGTAGGAAACCAGGTTTTGGAGATTAAATGAATAAAAAAAGTTGAAGTTGTATACGAGTCCCTACTTACGATACCACCTATGGATCGTGAGTACCACTTACGACCACCGTAAGTGGCCTCATAAGTATGAGACAATAATAGTTCAGAGAAGCTAAAAATTAAAGTTTGGTCTGAAATTGACAAAGATTTATCTACGCCATGTAAGTGCCACTTACGTTCATTGTAAGTTGACACACAAGTATCAGGAGAGAAGTATCTGAGAACTTAAAGTCTGAGGCTTGTACCTGATAGTTAAGATGAGGCTACTTACGGGATATAAGTATATCTTATGCCCTGTAAGTGCCTTCATAGGTAGATACACTGGAGCTTGAATATTTCTTGTCAATTACGACCAACTGAGGGTCACATAAGTACCACTTACGACCTATAAGTGGGTCTAGTTTCCTTTTCCATTTTGGTTAGGATTTTTAGGGTTTCGATGTAAACTATAAATACGCTTTTGATGTTTTTGTATTAGTTTACACACTCTTTATATTCAAATACATATATTGATTCTAAGATTTAACTTTTGATCTTGGAATCCGTTGTTCTTGATTATCTGATTTATTATTAATTTGTGAGTTTGGGTTTTGCTCTTAAATTATTATGAGATTCATCTTGTTATATTTTATGAATTCCATGGATATTCTTGCAAACATGAGAGGCTAAACCACCTAACTAGGATTGTGGGAACCCTGACTGAATAACAATGTAGAGGAAGTATGAGATTCTTCTAAATCAGTGTTTATGCATGTATTGTGATCTTCTTTGATTTGTACATTTTCTGGATTACTACAGAAGCTAAGTACTTTTATGTATTCAAGATCATATTTACAAGAGAGGTAAATATTAGGAAAAGAAGATTACAATAGTAATTCAAGGCTACCAATCCTCATCTAATCAACTTAACACCCAAAGGAGATAGTTGAACTGGTATCAAAGACAAGACTTAGTAAGGTGACACTCTGAGACTCACAGGGTGAAGAGTGAAACTCACCATAAGATGGTTGGTGATACATAGCTTGTCAAATCCTAAATGTAGAGCATTAAGATAGTTGAATTGAGAACGATAAGTCTACGGAGTTAGGAATCCAGGGGGAACACAGTCCTAGTATTCATCTCAGATTGATTTCAACTAAAACAATCAATACTTGTTGCTACTTTCTTGTTTTCACGACAAAATCCCCATTTACTTTTCTGCATTTTTTGGTTACTTCAATAGATTTATGAGTGATGTTCTGCCTATTCCCTGTGGGTACGAACCCAACCTAGTTAAGTTTTATATTTGTTCGACGACTGCTTTATACTTCATTGCGAGGTGTAATTTGGGCGACATCAGTTATCCTTGTTCAAACCACACATACCTGGACTTAGTGAATTTCTTGAGGGAAACTTGAATTTGAATCTTCAAATCTTGAATTTTGGTGAAAAACTCTTCGTTTATGTTCTTGAGGGTTTTGGGAGAAGAGAGATCATTTAATATGAGTTATGAGGGTGGGATTTATGTTTAATATGATTGGGAGGTTGTTTAATAGCAAAATATCAAGAAACCCTTAAAGACTAAAGAACATTTAATTAATGTCTCTGCACCCTTAGGCATGTCATGCCCTTATCATGCCATTTCAAAAGCGTGGCACACCCTTATCGTGGCACGCTCGTATCATGGACCCTTACTATTTTAGGCTCCCAAAATGACCCCAAGCACGTTCCAAACATTTCAAAACACTATTTGATGATTATGTATCATTCCTTATCATAATTCAACTCAAAATCACCATTAAACATGAAGGATGTATCAAAATCAAATTGTTGAAATTTTGGGGCCTGATAATCATTAATTGGAGTGAACTTTTATCAGCTCTGCATTGTATCAAAAGGTTATTTTTGAAGGAGAGAATCTTCAATTATATGTTTAAGTATTCCAGGGCTAGGATAAAGAGATAAGGTGACATTGGATCATCTTATCTTAGCTCATTTTTTGCTTTAAACTTAGGAGTGAGCCCATCATTAAGGTATATAGGGCCAAATAGACTTGACACATGGACAAATAGGAAGCATGTCATCTAGCGTCAACTGAATAAAATTTGGTGACAAAGCTATTCTACATGAACATAGATAATAAGAACCAAGCCACACACCGAGCATCGTAAAATTCAGACACCATGAAACTTCATATAGTGTGTGAAAAAGATATTTTGGTTTGGAAAAAAGCCAACATGCTAGTACTAGAAAACATTACATAACTACCCCTATACAAAATCAAACATTATTTTTTTCCATTTAGTGGAATTTATTTGAATGTTAATTAGGAGATTTAATGCATAGAATCCACTTGTTGGAGTTGATTCCCTATATAAGATCATACAATCATCTTGTAACCATTAGATTTTCAACTTCTTAACAAACAATTATATCAATACAAATCTATCATCCTCTAAGATTTATTGAAAAATTTATTCTTTTTATCGTCTAATAATTTGCAGCTCTTCTTTAAGATTATCAATGCTAGTCGGGCATTCTTCTGACTACTTATGATTTCAGGTGAACTTTATCAATTTCAGCTCCATTTGACCTCGCTTTGTTTGTAGTTTACATTGCTTTGATTTTACTTTATAATATTATATCTTATTTTTGCTACACATGACTGAGTCAAAACCTCTTATCCCTTAAACCTTATAAATTGTACCTTTCAGAGTAAATAGTTTGGCATCTACCATGTGGTTAAGGATAATTGTGAGTTTGATTTGATCTCTTAAAATCCTTTCTAACAAAATATTGTATTTTTTGTGACACAAAAACTTCTCAATTAAGATGGGTAGAGCATAAGATCAACGTGTACACAGATTCTATCTAGAATAATCCAACATACTGGCCTGTCAACCAAATTATTGTGGAATATATATAGGAGAGTTCACATCAATATCACACTAATTATGACTAAATCAATGACAGCCAAAATGCCACCAAGGCAACGGAGGTCAATTTTTTGAAATTCTTCAGTACACTAAATTCTCATTAAAACTCCATAATGAGCTTACAATACAAAGTCATCCCAAACTCATACTCACTACCTTGGAGTCTAACTCTTAACTCATGCTATCATCTTTTCTACAAGTGACATACATTATTGAATACTCAACTTTCTTAAAAATAAGGGGACCCACAAATACTTGAGTGATATTTCATTCTTTGAAAATAAATATTTCCTTTGTAATTTGAGATAAAAGGGATTTTGAAATGAACTAAAATTGGTCCTTGTCATATGGGAAACTCAATCATATCAAGGATCGTAGATTACCTCGTTAACTGTAATACCCATGCCATTTTCCTAGCTTGAAATCATCTTAAGGATGTTAGAACTTGCATTGGAATATGAATCTATTTTTGTACACATGGTATTCTTAATATTTTAACTTTCTATCACGTGGAAAATTGAATAAGCTTTCCATTGATACCAATTTCATCAAAATATGATATCGGAGGAGAAAGTTATGGACAAAATACTGAAGGCAGTAAAATAGCCCAGGTGCTACGGTGAGGCCGACGGACCGTCGGACTAGCGACGAACCGTCGCTCAGGCCGTCGCAAGGAAAAAAGTGAGGCCACCTTCTGTATAAGGTGCAACGGGAATTTTGACAGACCGTTGAACTTGCGACGGACCGTCGCCCAGGCCGTCGCTACTTAGTAAGCCCTTTTCATGGCCCACGTACGATGGTCGAAACGATGGCCCGTCGCCCTAGCAATGGACCTTCGCACGAGCCGTCGCAGGTCCTGATTCAGCAAATTAAAGACATTTTTAAAAGGGTATTTTGGTCATTTACCACCCACCTACATATATACCCAATTATATTTGATTTCAGCCATTTGGTTCATTATTACTTCGCAACCAATATTAGGGTTTATCTCTAACATTAATCTCCAAGAACAAAAATCCAATCTTCTTCAACAACTAAGGGATTTCCAATTCTTCAAGTTCAAGAACATCAAGAACCTTAACCTAGGTATGCATAGTGTTCATTCATGAACTCCTTTCGTCCATGAAGCCTAAGAATCCCTTTTCTAAGTTCAAGTTTATGGATTTTCTTTATGAATTTTATGTTGGGTTGCTAGTGTTCATGTTGATAATGAATAATTGAAATTTTATCTATGTTTAGTGATAAATTTTATGTGGAATTGATTAGTATACATGTAGGTTTATGTAAATCTATGATTAAACCCATGAATGATGGAATTTGAATTGAACCATGATGTTTAATTGTTGTATAATATTGTCTACACATACTATGCCTATCATATGTTTGATTAAATGCCTAGATGAAGGAAACTACCCAACTAGTATGATATCATGAAATCCCCATGTATGTACAAGTTTATGCTTATCACCTGCTTGATTAAATGCTTCAATAAATAAATTATGGATTATGGTGATTATCATGTGTTCCAGTAAGCCATGCTTTGTCAGTTTCCTTCTATCGAGTCTTGGGGGTACTTGTACCCAAAATATTAGCTGTGTACCTAGAGCTATGTCATGTTTTCACGATACACTCAGACAAGTTATGAATCCTTAGGCTTCAGACAGTTTTATGACTCAGGAAATCTCCATGATCTTATGAACTCAGTCAGTTGTCAGATATCAGTAGTATTCTGTCAGTCAACGGAATTCAGTAACTCACTCCATGTTCAGTTTAGTTTAGTTAATCATGTTTAGAGTCTAATAAGATGGGAGTATGAATTAGCACCGAGTGAACCCAAGGATAGGGACACATACTATCAGATGAGGGTGTGATCCTTAGAAGTCATCCTTGCATTCCAAAATTATATAGCCAGCTTAGGTTGAGACATCAACACTGTCTGATGAGGGTTGATGAGGTGATAAACACTATTAGATAAGGACACCACCTTTCTCTTTAGGGGACACTATAAGATAAGGGTCACCCACAGCTTGTCCTTACTGGTGGCGCGGTATTAACACCCTTCTAATTGGGGTTATAGATTGGACCCCAACTTAGCCATAATGGCGTATTAGGGGCATATCGGCTAAATAACTACCTCCCACAGTTTCAGTACCAGTATCAGTAAAAGAACTCAGATAGTTCTTCAGACTTCAGTACTGTCAGATACAGTACCTAACTCAGATAGTTCCATTAGATTCAGGACTGTCAGCTACAGTCACTCATGTTATCAGTTATTAGTTATATCAGTTACGTCATGTTATCAGTATTCAATTTTCAGGTTATGACGGTATTAGAGTCAGTCATCATGTCTCATATATGTATTCTCACGCTTATGATAGTCAGTCAGTTATTATTATCATTCATGCATATGAACCCCATGCATTCAGCCTATCTCACATGCATACTAGTACATTCAAAGTAATAATGCATTCGCTCTATTGAGTCTTATTGTAACGCCCCGAAATCGAGTCCCGAGACGTCACACGGTACTTAGGGTCACAAGTGACCCCAAGCTAACCCTTCTACTGGCATAACTCATAAGCAACTGAATAAAAATACAAATCCATACAAATCAGCAGAAATTAACTCTTTTCTGAATCTGATCGATACAAAAATAGAATTTTACAGGATTACAATTCTGCCTTTACAACCAAAATTGAAACAAAATACATCAACTTCTGCTGACTGTCTATGAAGCCTCTACTAGTACTGACTGTAGGTATCCGGGTCATGACTCCTGACTACCCCAACTCAATATGACTGAACAAAGAAAATACAACACTATAAACTCTGCATAACTAACCCAAGCCCTTGAATAAAAAGGACCCATCACCTGCTGACTGGATACCACGAACTGACTGGATCCGAAGGTGCAACTATACCTTGTACCTACATTCTGAGAAAACGTAGTCCACATAAGAATATGTGGGTCAGTACCATGGAAAGATACCGAGCATATGGGGGTGAAATGCATATATAAAATAATATCTTAATATCATCACAGTTTATAAAACTATGCATGCTGATATAGATGACTCACTTAGCTCGAATTAAATCATCAAAATCATGGATGAATAATACATGTAACGTAAAACAAGTGAGTCATTATAATACGTTCTCAATTCACTTTCATCTCAATTTTAAATCATCAAAACAATCAAATCTCATGTCAATTCTCATTAGAATATATTCCTTAAACCTTTTAAGAATAATGACTTTCTCAAACTCAACCTTTTAAGCAAATATGTTTTCATCTCAGATAGAAGAGTACACACACACATTGGGAGATCCTATAACCGACATAAACCATGTGAGCTTCATGAAGTCCAACGTACAATCCACGTTGGGGAGAGCCGTCCTATCCTTGCCATCGGAGTAGGACTTCCAGTATCAATTCAAAAACACTAGTGATCACTATATAAATCAGCCTCAGGCTCACATCCTACGGGGGCACGTAGTTCTAGGGAAGTAAGGTCACTTTATACCTCCCACTCAGTGCTTAAGATTACTCCCAGAATTAGCTCAGAAATTTAAATTAGCCCCAGGCTCACATTAAAGAAAATCCACAATAAACACTTCAACAATTTTCATCGGGAGCCAATTCGCTACCCCTTTATCTTAATCAATAAAAATGTGGATTTCTTTCATAGTCGAGTTCAAAATAACTCATTCACGACCAAAAGGTCAAATCATTCAAAACATCTCAAATATTCAACATCAACGTGCTAATAACACAGATTTTCTCAAAAACACAATTTCAAATGGGGTTTGCGACCCAAATATCAAAATCATGATAAATATCGTTCAAGATTCATGCTTTATATCACCACACATGTAAATTCATCTTTCAAAATCATAAACATCAAGATTTCATAATAATCATCATAAGATATGGGTTCATGCTTCAAATTCATAGAAATTATGCCTTTGTAAAGAAAATTACTTTTGGGCAAAAGAACGAAAAAGAGTTCTTGTTGAAAAACCCCACATACCTTGAATGATGAACTTTAGATCGATACTCATTTTTGAGATGTTAATCGTTCCTTTGAATGATGGTTCTTGGAGTTCTTGAACTAGGAACTTGGAATCTTGAATAAATTTGTAGAATTAATGGTGAACTTGGAGGTTCTTGAAGTTGGATGTAGGAGCTTAGGGTTTTCTTTTTGAGGGAATTTGATGAAATATAACATATAATACTTCTAATAGGCTTTAATATAGGGTTTGCACGGATTTTGGGTGGGGGGAATGACCAAAACGCCCCTAAAAATTAAATAATTCTCGCATCTGTCCTTTGGTGGACTGTTTTGATAGTCTGAAGTAGATCAACCATAACATTTTACTCCGATATCCAAATTGGATGAAACCAATTTCATTAGAAATAGGACTCTCATATCTTTCCGTTGATATATAGTATCTCACCTAGATTATTATGTACGAGGAGTTATGATCATTTGAAGTTGACCCAAAAATTCACTTTTGATAGGCTGAAGTAGATCGACCATAACTTTTTGCTCCGATAGACAAATTGGATGAAACCAATTTTATCGGAAAGAGGACTCGTAGAGATTTTCGTTGATATATAGTAGATCATCCAGATAATTATGTTCAAGGAGTTATGATTATTTAAAGTTGGAGCAAAAATACGTCAGGCCTCAGTACTTTTTCTCCTGCACATTTTACTGTTCACTACTATTCACGGTTCGATCGGAATGTTCATAACTCGTCGCTCGGGTGTCCGTTTTGGATGATCCACATATCGTTGGAAAGATTATTTGAAACTATACGCAATGGTGGGTCATAATCTAAGACATTCCACATGGAAAATTTATAATTCATTCTAGAAGATAGAACCCAACACGTTTACGCACAAAATTTCAACGAAAAATATCCCAGGGTATTACACGTATACCATAGGTTCTGAGGCACGAGATCTAGATCAGTAGTAGATTATAGCCTCAACATTCAGAGTGACAAGTGAGTCCTCATCCTTCAAGGACATAATTATTTCTGTATTATCTCATTAATTACTTTATTAGTTGGAGTTAGTTGTGAAATGTCCCATTAACTCCTTACTCAGACAGTTCAGTCATATTAGAGGCTTTCTAGACTATCACTTTTTATACTTCAGTATTTCCAATTTTGTTTTGGGTAAGGTATTACCCCACACAGATGTTATACTATTCATGTCATATTTTAGATTGAACCTTATGTCATGTCATATTTATGTCATGTTTCAGATGATGCAGGGTCAGTTGATTGGGAGGAGTTTGTTTCAGCTTTCCTTGATCAATTCTTTCCCCTAGATCTTAGAGAAGCCAAGGTGTTAGAGTTCATTAACCTTAGGCAGGGAAATATGATAGTGAAAGAGTATTCTCTCAAGTTTACTCAATTAGCCAGATATGCCCCTCATGTGGTTGCAGATAGCAGGGCAAGGATGAGTAAGTTTGTGTCAGGGGTAAATGATAGCGTAGTTAGTGAGTGAAGATCCACCATGCTGAATAGTGACATGACCTTAGCCAAACTTATGAACCCTGCTCAGCAGATGGAGGAGAAAAAGATCAAGATAAGAGAAAAACAGAATAAGAGAGCGAAGATTGGCAGTTTCAACTTTGCTCAGCCTAAGTCAGAAGGAGAAAACCGTTCTTAGTTTTTTCCTAAGTCCTTAGTTACAACTCCCTCTACATCTAGTGCTCCAGTTCCTAAGTTTAGAGAAGGAAACAGAGATAGAGCGCCAGACACTAAGACCCCGGGCAATGTTAGCAGTGCCGCGAACTAATCCTCTTTGTCAAACTTGTGGTAAGAACCACAAGGGTGTGTGCAGAGCGGGAAGTGATATCTGTTTTAGTTGTGGTAAGACATGCCATAGAGTCAGAGACTGCCCTCAGTCAGGTTATCAGAGTCATCTCCGCTCCTCAGCTCAGTCCGATCGCCCAAATCAGCAGGGTGCCACCTCCAGTGCTACTAGTGGGCAACATCCAAATTGTCTCTATGCTTTCCAGACCCGATAGGATAAGGAAGATTCTGTTGATGTAGTTACTGGTATGTTACAGATCTTTCATATGCATTTTTACGCTTTGCTAGATCTAAGAGCTTCTTTGTCTTTTGTTACTCCTTATATAGCAGTCGATTTTAGGGTCAATACCAAAATTCTAGCAGAGCCCTTTTCAGTCTTTACCCCAGTGGGTAAAATCATCATAGCCCGACGGGTATACAGAAACTTCCGGTTATGATATTTCAGAAAGTCACTTCAGCAGACTTAGTCGAATTAGAGATGACTGATTTTGATGTCATTCCCGGCATGGATTGGATTTATTCCAGATATGACACAGTCGACTGCAAAAATAGAATAGTTCAATTTCAGTTTTCAAATGAACCTGTCCTAGATTGGGAGGGTAGTGGATCTGCTTTCAGAGGTCAGCTTGTTTCCAACCTTTGGGCAAGGAAAATAATATCTAAGAAATGTGTGTATCATCTTGTTCAAGTTAAGGATTCCAGTTCTGAGTCTCTAGTCTTGAATCAGTTTCAGTTGTAAATGAATATTCAGATGTTTTGCTTGAAGTTCTTCCAGGAATTCCTCCCGAAAGGGAAATAGACTTCGGTATTGATTTTCTACCAGACACTCAACCTATCTCTATTCCGCCATACATAATGAAACCAGTAGAACTCAGAGAACTAAAAGAGCAATTGAAGGATCTCTTAGATAAGGGATTCATTAGACCCAACAGTTCCTCGTGGGGCAGACCAGTTTTTTTTATGCACAAGAAAGAGAGTTCTCTCAAAATGTACATTGATTACCGTCAACTCAATAAAGTCACGGTCAAGAACAAGTATCCTCTTCCCAGAATCGATGAGTTGTTTGACCAACTTTAGGGTGCTAGCTATTTCTCAAAGATAGACCTCAGATTCGGCTATCCTCAGCTCAGAGTCAGAGAATGTGACATTCTGAAAATAGCTTTCCGTACTCGGTATGGTCACTTCAAATTTTTAGTCATGTAATTTGGTCTTACCATTTCCCCAACCGCTTTTATGGACTTGATGAACCGTATGTTTAAGCAGTAGTTGGACATGTTCGTCATAGTCTTCATAGATGATATTCTGGTCTATTCTTGCACTGAGCACGATCATGCAAACCATCTCAGAATAGTACTTCATACTCTTAGAGATCACCAGTTATTTGTCAAATTTAGTAAGTATAAATTTTGGCTAAGGTCAGTAGCATTCCTTGGTCATATCGTTTCTGATGATGGCATTAGAGTAGATCCTCAAAAGACTGAAGCAGTAAAAAACTGGCCTCGCCCTTTCTCTCCATTAGATATTAGGAGTTTCTTGGGTTTGGATGGATATTATAGATGGTTTGTTGAAGGATTTTCTTCTATTGCATCCCCTATGTCCAGATTAACTCAGAAGAAAGTCAAGTTTCAGTGGTCATATCCTTGTGAGAAGAGTTTTCAGGTGTTAAAGACTCGACTCACCTCAGCCCCAATTCTAGCTCTTTCAGATGGTTCAGATGGGTTTGTAGTGTATTATGATGCATCCAGAGTGGGTTTAGGTTGTGTCCTCATGTATCATGGTAAGGTCATAGCCTACCCCAGATAGATAAAGCCCCATGAGAAGAATTATCCTACTCATGATATTGAGTTAGCACCCATAGTCTTTGCCTTAAAGATTTGGAGGCATTATCTATACGGTGTTCATGTAGATGTGTTCACAGATCATAAGAGCCTTCAGTATGTCTTTTCTAAAAAATATCTCAATCTTCATCAGAGAAGGTGGTTAGAGATATTGAAAGATTATGACATGAGTGTCCTTTATCATCCGGGCAAGGCCAACGTAGTGGTCGACGCTCTCAGTAGACTATTTATGAGTAATGTTGCTCATGTCAAAGACAGTAAGAAGAAGTTATCTCAGGAAGTCCATCAACTTGCGAGACTAGGCGTTCGCTTACTCGATTTATTAGAGGGCGATATATGGGTGCAGAGTAGTTCAAAATAATTTCTAGTTTCTGAGGAGAAAGAAAAGCAAGATAGAGATCCTAGCCTTGTCAAGTTGAAAGAGTCAGTTCAGAATCAGAAAATAGAGGTTTTATCCCAAGGGGGAGATGGTGTTTTGCATTGTTAGGATCGTCTCTATGTTCTAGGTGTAGATGACTTAAGGCAGCGAATTCTTGCTGAAGCGCAAGGTGTGCGCTACTCTATTTATCCAGGGGCCACAAAGATATACCGCGACTTACGGGAAATCTATTGGTAGAGTGGGATGAAGAGAGATATTGTTGAGTTTGTGGCTAAGTGCTCTACGTATCAACAGGTTAAGATAGAGTATCAAAAGCCTAGTGGTTCTATGCAGTAGTTCATTATTCCTACTTGGAAGTAGGAAGAAGTGAACATAGACTTTGTGATGGGTTTGCCTCGAACTCGTCATCAGCATGATTCAGTCTGGGTCATTGTAGACAGGATGACCAAATCAGCTTATTTCCTTCCAGTCCATACCTCATATTCAGCTGAGGATTACACCAAACTCTACATCAGGGAGTTGGTTAGATTGTACGGTGTTTCTCTATCTATTATCTCAGACAGAGGTACCCAGTTCACCTCTTATTTTTGGAAAGCGTTCTAAAAAGGTCTTGGTACAACTTTTCATCCTCAAACAGATGGTCAAGCAGAAAGGACCATTCAGACTCTAGAAGATATGCTAAGGGCATGTGTAATTGATTTCAAGGGTAGTTGGGATGACCAATTTCCTTTGATTGAGTTTGCATACAACAACAACTATCATTCCAGTATTCATATGGCTTTATTTGAAGCTCTTTATAGTAGGAGATGTAGATCTCTAATTGGTTGGTTCAAAGTTAGTGAGGCCTCAGTCATAGGGCCTGACTTGGTATTCGACGCTTTATAAAAAGTCCAGTTAATCAGAGAAAGACTCCGGGCTACTCAAAGACGATAGAAGTCTTATGCAGATGTTCGTAGAAAAGATCTCGAGTTTGAGATTGGTGATTATGTCTATCTAACGATCTCTCCCATAAAGAGAGTGAAGAGGTTTGGCAAGAAGGGAAAGCTCAGTCCCCGATATGTCGGTCCCTTGAAAATTCTCAGTCGCTTTGGTAAGGTAGCTTATGTGCTTGAATTGCCTTTATATCTAGCCTCAGTTCATCCAGTCTTCCATGTCTCTTTGATCAAGAAGTGCATAGGTGACCCATCAGTTGTAGTCCCTATTCAGAGCATTGATGTTCAGAACAACCTCTCTTATAAAGAGATTCCAGTCAAAATCCTAGACTATCAGACTCGTAGATTGAGGAACAAAGAAGTCCCTCTAGTTAAGGTTCTTTGGCGAAATCAGTCCATCGAGGGAGATACTTGGGAAGCAGAAGCAGATATGCGAACCAAGTACCCTCACCTCTTATCCTCCACCTTAGATCAAGCTTAAGGTAATAGCTCTCCTTACGCTTACTCAGTTTTATGTTCAGTGTTCATCACAAACTTAGTATTCAGTTTCATGCTCATGATCCCATTATAAACTTGGTATCAAGTACTATTACATACTCAGCCATGCACTCATGTATCAATACAGTTATATAATTGTGCATCAGACATGCATTCTCATTGTGAGAAAACCTAGTTCAATAGAACTCTCAGTTATTCATTCATGAATCAGTTACAAATGCATCAGGTATGCATGTTCAGTATTATATGTTCAGCTTGTCAGTCATGTCAGTCATGAGATCATGTTCCGGTTATCCATGTTCATTTCATGTTTAGCTAATTATTTCCCCTCTCAGTCAGTCTCATTCGAGGGCGAATGTTCTCAAGGGGGAGATATTGTAATACCCGTGCCTTTTTTCCTAGCTTGAAATCATCTTAAGGATGTTAGAACTATCTTTGAAATATGAATATATTTTTTTAAACATGGTATTCATAATATTTTCACTTTCTATCACGTGGAAAATTTAATAAGCTTTCCATCGATACCAATTTCATCAAAATATGACATTGGAGGAGAAAGTTATGGCCAAAATACAGAAGACAGTAAAACCACCCAGGTGCGACGGTGAGGCCGACGGACCGTCGGACTAGCGACGGACCGTCGCTCAGGCCATCGTAAGGGAAACAGTGAGGCCACCTTCTGAATAAGGTGCGATGGTCAGGTTGATGGACCGTCGAACTTGCGACGGACCGTCGCCCAGGCCGTCGCTACTTAGGTAGTAAGCCCTTTTCTTGGCCCACGTACGACGGTCGAAATGATGGACTATCGCCCTAGTGATGGACCGTTGCATGAGACGTCGCAGGTACCGATTCAGCAAATTAAAGCCATTTTTAAAAGGGTATTTTGATCATTTACCATCCACCTACATATATACCCAATTATATCCGATTTCAGCCATTTGGTTCATTATTACTTCACAACCAATATTAGGGTTTCTCTCTAACATTAATCTCCAAGAACAAAAATCCAATCTTCTTCAACAACTAAGGGATTTCCAATTCTTCAAGTTCAAGAACATCAAGAACCTTAACCTAGGTATGCATAGTGTTCATTCATGGACTCCTTTCATTCATGAAGCCCAAGAATCCCTTTTCTAAGTTCAAATTTATGGATTTTCTATATGAATTTCATGTTGGGTTACTAGTGTTCATGTTGATAATGACTAATTGAAATTTTATCCATGTTTGGTGATAAATTTCATGTGGAATTGATTAGTATACATGTAGGTTCATGTAAACCTATGATTAAACCCTTGAATGATGGAATTAGAATTGAACAATGATGTTTAATTGTTGTATAATGTTGTCTACACATATTATGCCTATCATGTGTTTGATTAAATGCCTAGATGTAGGAAAGTGACCAACTGGTATGATATTGTGAAATCCCCATGTATGTACAAGATTATGATTATCACCTGCTTGATTAAATGCTTCAATAAATAAATTATGGATTATGGTGATTATCATGTGTTCCAGTAAGCCATGCTTTGTCAGTTTCCTTCTATCGAGTCCTGGGGGTACTTGTACCCAAAATATTAGCTGTGTGCCTAGAGCCATGTCATGTTTTCACGATACTCTCAGTCAAGCTATGAATCCTTAGACTTCAGACAATCTTATGACTTAAGAAATCTCCATGATCTTATGAACTCAATCAATTGTCAGATATCAGTAGTATTCTGTCAGTCAACAGAATTCAGTAAATCATTCCATGTTCAGTTCAGTTAATCCTGTTCAGAGTCTAATCAGATGGGAGTAGGAATTAGCACCAAAGGAACCCAAGGATGGGGATACACACTATCAGATGAGGGTGTGATCCTTAGAAGTCATTCTTGCATTCCAGAACTATGTAGCCAACATAGGTTGAGACATCATCACTGTCCGATGAGGGTTGATGAGGTTGATAAGCACTGTTAGATAAGGGCACCACCTTTCTCTTTTAGGGACACTATCAGATAAGGGTCACCCACAGCTTATCCTTACTAGTGGAGCGGTATTGATACCTTCCAATTGGGGTTACAGATTAGACTCCCACTCAGCCATAATAGCGTATTAGGGGCATGTTGGTTAAATAACTACCTCCCATAGTTTCCGTATCAGTCTCAGTAAAAGAACTCAGATAGTTCTTCAGACTTCAGGACTGTTAGATACAGTCAACTCAGATATAGTACGAAACTTAGATATTTCCATCAGATTTCGAACTGTCATCTACAGTCACTCATGTTATTAGTTATCAGTTATATTAGTTAGGTCATATTATCAATATTCAGTTATCAGTAATCAGGTTATCACAGTATTAGCGTCAGTCATCATGTCTCGTGCATATATTCTCACGCTCATGATAGTTAGTCAGTTATTATTATCGTTTATGCATATGAACCCCATGCATTCAGCCTACCTCACATGCATACCATTACATTCAAAGTACTGACGCATTCACGCTATGGTGTCTTATACCATAGATTTTGAGACACGAGCTCCAGATCAGCAGTAGATTCCAGCCTCAACAGTCAGAGTTAGAAGTGAGTCCTCATCCTTCGAGGACATGATTATTTCTATATTATCTCATTAATTACTTTATTAGTTGGAGTTAGTTGGGGATATGTCCCATCAACTCCTTACTCAGACAGTTCAGTCATGTTATAGGCTTTCTAGACTATCACTTTTCAGACATCAGTATTTCCAATTTTGTTTTGGGTATTTTGTTACCCCACACAGATGTTATACTATTTATGTCATGTTTTAGATTGAACCTTATGGCCTTTTAGTGCATGTTTCCATAATATTATGTTATATTATGCAGTGTACAGGTATAGATATCAGTCATGGGTTAGCTTGTGGTCCTTCGAGGTCATGAGCACCGTGTAGCATTCCGGGTACTAGATTTGGGGCGTTACATTAACCCAACCTAACCATCAAATAAATCTACAAGAGTTGGATAAACTCTGAACATATAATCAAGATAGAGGAAACAAGACTAATAATCATAACTTAAGAAAGTCTAGCCATTCATTAATATTAACATTCAACATCCAATCTACCTAAGTCAATAGTCATCCACAAAGCCTCTATGGAATATGAAGTCAAATCATGTATCGGGACAAACCCCCAACAATAGCCTAAGACAAAATAAGTCTATGACATAAAGTAAGAAGACCATAAAATATGTGCCTTCGGAAGTATGGAAGCTCAACACTTCAATGTCATCACTCGAACAACCTGAACACCTGATCACTGCATAGGAAAAGAAGAGCATCGATCCTTGTATCGCATGGGGATACAGGTCCGAAGACAGTTAGAGGGTGAATGCTAGCTTGTAACTCAAAGATAAGGATAAAATATGCTAACAATCCAAAACTAATCAACAAATGCATATAACCATTGCAATACATACTGACACACACACACACACACATATATACACATACACCATGCCGATATAGGGAATGGGATTCGCATGAACTTTGAAATCATTAACCTGGCATGTGTAGTTTTTCCGTTTAGAATTTCACCCATGGGCTATATGGGGTCAGCGCCACCTACTGAAAGGGCCCTGACGCGTGTTTGCCGCACGAGCCATAGAAAAATACGAGATGACTAGTAAATCTCCAAGAATATAAGTGTCACATCATACATTCGGTCATCATGACAAACCTCACACTGTCCAATTGTAAGTTTCTAGCTTTGGTCCCCCCGAGACCTCCACTTTCTATGGATTGGCTAACATCCCACTTTAAAGCCCAATTTAAAACCATTCACACACAACCAACCATTTAACCATTTTCTTACCAAAGGAATTTCGGTTGTATATGACCCATTTCCTAACATACGACTTGGGAGGGACTAAATCGTATCTTAGGCAGAATACTATCCACCTAGATTGATCAACATACGAAAGAGAGGGTACTAGTCATACCCTAGCATACGATTGATATGCTCAATCCCCCACTTGGTTCATTCTTCCTCGAATGATGGTTAAGGCAAAAAAAACATGATTTCCCACATTATTATATATCAAACTAACCATTAACCAAGTTAGAGCACAAAGACACACAACAAGGATAAAACACAAGCCATGATCATTATCCATTAACCATTCATATACTTGACTTTGGGACTCGAACCCATAGTCTATCAAACATTTTCTCAATTCAAAGTTTAGGGACTTAAATCCATTGCCTATAAAAGACATAAATCAAACTAAGAAGATTAACACATACCTCAAGCGCGAGTTTTTGAAACGAAAAACAAATGTGGATACTTGGATTTCATGTCCTTTTTTTCCTCCCAAGTAGCTTCCTTGAACTTTTGGTTCCTCCATATAACCTTCACCGAAGCCACCACTTTCATTCGCTACCGGTGAACTTATAGATCCAAGATTCTCACTGGGACCTCCTCATAGGACAAAGAGTCTAAAAACCAACGCCCTCCAAGGGAATAACCAATGAAGTGTCACCTATATATTTTTGCAACATGGATATGTGGAATACCAGATGCACGAATACACCACCGTCTTTCGAGTCCGTGAAACAAACTCCAAGACTATCCAATTGGTAAATTTCATTCACAACCTCCCACTTATCTGCATCAACATGAGACAAACTCCCCATGGAAAACCTGCTAAGAGTATCAGTAACAACGTTAGCTTTACCTGGATGGTAATAGAGATATATTGTATCCCTTTAGTAACTCAAGCCACCTTCTTTGTCTGAGATTCAAATCTTTCTGAGTGAACACATACTGAAGGCTCTTATGATAAAAAAGATGTCAACATAAACCCCATAGAGATAGTGACGCCAAATCTTCAAAGAAAAAACTACGGCCAATAACTCCAAATCATAAGTAGGGTAGTTCTTCTGATGAACTTTCAATTGCCTAGATGGATAGGCCACCACCCTACCATGATACATCAACACACAACCAAGCCCAATACGAGAAGTATTACAATACACCACAAACCCATCATTACCCTCGGGCAAAGTTAAAACTGGAGCCTAAGTCAATTTATTCTCCAACTTCTCAAAACTACCCTCACACATATCCGACCAAAAGAACTTGACCTTTTTTTGGGTCAATTTAGTCAATGGGGAAACTATCATAAAAAAACTCTCCACAAATATCCTATAGTAACTGGCTAGACCCAAGAAACTCCAAATATTAGTTGGAGTCACAGATCTAGGACACTTTTAACAACCACAACCTTTTATGGGTCCACTATGATCCCTTCACTAGAGATGACATGACTACAAAAAGTCACAATCTTCAACCAAAACTCACTCTTAAAGAACTTGACATACAAATGATGATCCTTCAAAGTTTGCAATACAACACGAAGGTGATAAATATGATCCGCCTCATTCTTAGAATAAATCAAGATGTCATCAATGAAAAATATGGCCAACAAATCTAAAAACGGACAGAAGACCCTATTCATCAAATCCATAAATATCATCGGGGCATTGGTGAACCCAAAAAACATAACTAGGAACTCATAGTGACCATATCGGGTCCTGAAGGTAGTCTTAGAGATATTCACTTACCTAATCTTAATCTAGTGATAACCCGACCTAAGCTCATTCATAGAGAAACACTTTGCACCTTGAACCTGATTAAACAAATCATCGATCCTAGGAAGAGGATACTTATTCTTTGTGGTCACCTTGTTAAACTGACGATAATCAATGCACATTCGAAGGGAACCATCCTTCTTATGGACAAGCAACATGGGTGCACCCCAAGAAGGCACACTAGAATGGATAAAACTATTATCTAAGAGATCTTTTAATTACTCCTTATGCTCCTTCAACTCAGCTGGAGCAATTCTATAATGAGGGATAGAAATAGGACGAGTGTCCAGAATAAGATCAATCCCAAAATCATTTCCCTATCGGGAGAAATACTGGAAAGGTCATCGGGAAAGAACTTGGGAAATTCATTAACCATGAGAACCGATTCTAGAGAAAGACCTTCCGAGTTAGAATCTTTAACTATGACCACATGATACAAACACCCCATAGAAATAAACTTTTGGGCCTTAAGATATGAGATAAACGTCCTCTTAGGCACTAAATAACCTCCTTCCCATATAATGATCGGCTTATTAGGGAATTTAAATGTGACCATATGGGTTTGATAATCTAAGGAAGCATATCACGAATACAACCAATCTAACCCCAGAATAACATTAAAATTGACCATGTCTAACTCTATCAAGTATACCAGAGTTCCTATACTACCAACAACTACCACACACCCCTATAGACTCTTTTAATAACCACAGAGTCTCCTACCAAGGTAGTAATAGAAAAAGGAACCGACAGATAATCAAGACCAAAACCAAAATGCACAGCCACAAATAGGTCACATAAGAAAGAGTGGACCCCAAATTAATTAAATAATACACACCATGGGAGAAAAGTCTTAACATACCCGTAACAACATCTGGAGATGCCTCAGATTCCTGACGAGTAGTAAGTGCATATAAATGATTTCGGCCAGTGCCAGTACCAGAAGCAGAAATAGTACCTTTCGATACATGAACAGATGAAGAAACAATACGGACCCTGTTATCCTTAGAAGCCATCCTAGTAGGACAGTCACACTGTATGTGACCACTCTGACCATAAGAAAAACACCTGTCTTTCCCCTCCGCACAGAACCCATGGTGCAACCTTCCATAAAATCTAAAGAAAGGGCAAGATGGAGCTGACTGAGCCCCACTAGCCTAAGATTGGGCACCCTGTGCCCTAAATCCACCATCAGACTGAGATCGATATTCACCCAACAACTTTAATTTAGGAGCACTAGCCGAGGAGAAAAAACCCAAACTCTCCTACTTCTTCTTTATCCACTTTCCACCAAACTGTTGTCCCCCACTTTGTTCAAAATATTGAGACCTCTTGCTTTGCCTCTCATCCATCTTAGCTTGTTTCTTTTTCTCTTCCTCCACTTATTGCATATATATGACCAACCGAGAGATGTCAATGTCTTTGATTAACAAGGCCACCTTACTCTCAAGGACCAACTCACGGGATAATCCCAAAGCAAATATACACATTCTAGACCCTCATTTTAGAAACTATCACAGGAGCATACCTAGACAACTGATAGAATTTCAATGCATACTCCTTAACAAATATCCTTACTTTCTTCAAATTCAAAAACTCTTCTACTTTTCATACCATTCGGCAACACTAGCATCCATACCCTTGATTATTTCCACTCTTCATACCATTCGTACACCATCTCTTTCAATTGGCAGGAGAAAAACTTAAGACCTTTAATCTCTAAAACATACATGATTCAGAAGAACTTTTCCATTTTATCAGTGAAACCTTGAGGATCCTCCTCAACCTTGGTACCGATGAACATAGAAGGTTGTAACTTCATGAACTACCAACCCTCATAGCCTCATAAGATAGATAAACATGAGTACCGTGCTCAAGCGGAGAAACTACTAAATGTATCAACAGAGTAATGGAGAGATAGAACTCAACATTGGTAGTAGCCCCTTGAGATGACTAAGGAAGAGGACCAAAGGTAACAGGTAGAACCCTAGACTATCGAGAATTAGACCCCTAGATCGGGTATGGATTCTATAAGTAGAATGAGTACCATCAACATCGGCCCCATGTTGGGACAAAAGAGATTTCGTGTGCTTCAGATCGTTAAGGCATGATCTGAAAAATGAGCAGACAAAAATCAAAGGATTCCAAGACCTTAGACTCTATAGCTCGATATAAGACAACAAGAAAGTGAAACATTCCTAAATTCCTTATAGCCTCTCTCTTATAAGTGCGGCACGCTACACACCCATACAGAGACTTTACTTGACATAGATTTGTGGAAACCAAACTGGACATGAACCTAGGATCTAATACCAACTTAACACGACCCAAAATCAGGTCTTGTCGTATGACCACCTCAAGCCCAACAAGGACCGAGGATCACCCCGTTAATCAAACCTAACCATCACATCAATCCACATGCATCAGATAAACTCGAAACATATAATCAAGATAGCAGAAATAAGACTAATAATAATAACTTAAGAAAGTTTAGCCATTCATTAATATCAATAGTCAACATCTAATCTACCCAAGTCCACAGTCATCCACAAAGACTCTAGGAATCCGAAGTTAAATAATATTTTTAGACAAGCCCCCGATAATAGACAAAGTCAAAATAAGTCTAGGACATAAGTTAAGAAGACCATGAAATATGTGCCTTCCGAAGTATGGAAGCTCACCACTTCAATGACAATACTCGAATAGCCTGAACACTTGATCACTGTGCAGGAAGAGAAGAAGAAACTCCAATCCCTATATCGCATGGAGATATAGGTTCGAAGAGAGTTAGTGGGTGAATTCTAGCATGTAACTCAAGGATAAGGATAAATAATTCCAATAATACAAAAAAAATTTCACCCATGGGCTATATAGGGTTAGCGCCACTTGCTGAAAGGGCCCCGATGTGTGTTTGTCGCACGAGCCAGAGAAAAATATGAGATGACTAGTACATCTTCAATAATATAAGTATGACATGCACATGATCATTATGGCCAAATCTCACAATGGAAAATCATGAGTTTCCAGCTTTGGTCCCCCTAGGACCTCCGCCTTCCATGGCTTGGCTAATATCCCACTTTAAAACCTACTTTAAAACCATTCACACACAACCAACCATTTAACCATTTTCTTACCAAAGGAATTATGTTGGTATCATCATATCAACAGTACTTGCAAGTATAAACATGCCATTACCAATATCAATCAACCATTTATATGCCTTTGGGGGCTCTAGCCCATCGTCCAATAAGGATACTCATTAACCTAAGGTTTAGGGACTCGAACCCATTTTAATTAATTAAACCACCAAGATTTCTATTTAAACCATTTTATGGCCAACAAGTCCTTTACAAAACCGTTTGTAAACCATTCATACTCTTTTAGCCATTGCCTCAGTTTAAAACACCATTAACATGCGACTAGAGATTTCCTTTAGACATTTTCACAAACACCTTGTAGGCACACCTTTAATACGACCAAAACCAAGGTAAAACTATTAAGATTTTGGTTACCCATGGCCTATGCATTAAACCATAATCAACAAGTACCCACATATGCAACCATCACCAAAAATATATGAAAACATTGTTTAGATCAAGAGTAAATAATACTCACCAATATGCATCAAAACCCTCAACATTTGGATTTCAAAACCACTATTTAAGAATCAAAATCAATGTTCAAACACATGATATTTGTGACTAAAAATGAGGGAAGAGATACATGCCTTATACAAAATGATTCACGGATGGATTCTTGGTCTTCAAGTCTCTAGATGGCCTTTTTGATAAACCCTAGCCCTAATCTTGGTAGAGAAGTTTTTGAGAGTGTTTTGGGATGTTTTGATCTTGTATATATGAAGAATGAAGGGAAAGGGAAAATGAGGTTAAAAGTCATGGGTTATAAGGGTTTAGGTGTGGGAAATATCCAAAATTTCCTCAGCTAAAAGCTGTAAAATAAACTCTTAGGATGGTATGACTCGTACACCAAACTATACCCTAGGGTATGAGTGGTAACCTAATTCTACCCTAGGCCTTACCATGGACCCCTAAATTGTACAAGATATGACTAAAAATGCATGACTTGTATCAAAGGGTACGAATAGTACCATGCAACCCGTAACCAATTCAGTGTCCATTAGATCAAAACTAATACTTCATACAACTAGGTTGTATATGACCCGTACCCTAACATATGACTTAGGAGAGACTAAAATGTATCTTCGGTAGAATACTATCCACCTAGATTGATTAATATACAAAAGAAAGGGTACTAGTCGTACCCTCGTATATGATTGGTATGCTCAATCCATGCCCAATACAGAACCTTAGAACTTGGGAAAATTTTTTAAGGGTCCAAAGCCTAGGTGTCTCAGTTTTTCTTCAATTGGGGATAGAGTGGGAAGTTTATACAGACTATGCCCAACTTTCTTATAGTTTAAAAAATATTTTCTTTGTAATTTGGGATACAATCCCTTTAAACAATAAAGGCGTCATACCTTTCATTGTTTAAAGATCTATTTTCCTTCTAATATTTCATAACTAAGTAAATAATCATAGAGGATGTTGTATTGTATTATCCCCTCTGCTATCTATATCAACACCACCATTTTCAGAATTATGAGGCTACTAATCCTATTCCTTGTAAGCAGTTAGAAAATATCTTTAATAATATCATTTTTACCCAATTTGTAAGGCTGGACATCAAATATTTTCTTCTTTATTTTAGCTATGATAGTCTCTTATTTATAAGTTGGGAGATTCTACTATGTTTTCTTAAAATAAGCTGCAAGCATAGTTGTAGTAGGATCTATGTTCTTTTCAATATTTATAAGTTTCTCAGTTATACCAGAAGCCACAGGCTTTTCAATGTTTACAAGGTTCTCAGCTTTCTTAGGTAGTGCTACAATTATTTTTCTATCCTAATTCTTTTCTCACTTTCTTATTATGGGCTATTAGCCTTTGCTAAGTCTGTCCTAGCTTTTTAACCTTTTATTGTCTATCAATTTGTAGACATAGTTAAAATAGTTATACTTCCAGTCCTAATCTATATATATTGCTTAATAATTTCCCCTCCCTGAGATTCAATCAAAATAGAATTTAAAAAATGAGAAGTATCCACCACAATAAAGTAACTAATCATGCATAAGATATTGTATCTCCATTTGTTGTTAACTTGTCAATACAGATAGTTTTGCCAGGAGTGCTAACAATTCTATGAAGATTCTTTCTAAACTGAAATATAATAAAGAGGATGGGAAAGGTTAACCATAAAGAGGATATAATTATAGATAATTGATTTAGAGTTCTTGATAGTACTGAATAAGCAGAAACAAATTAGTGATAGAGAGAAGAATGGAGAAGAAGAGAAAAAGAGAGAATGATATTTATCATTCATTAACATGTGAAGTGTGTTTGTACAAAGTGATCTTCCCAACTATATATAAAATCATATAGGCTACAAACTTATTGGTATCTATGAGTTAGTTAACTATAACCAACCTATAACTAACTTAACTGTAATCTTGAACACTGTGAATAGTGTAACTACCAGTGAACTATTGAATAGACTTCTAATATTTTCTTAGATTATTTAACACACACCCTCAAGTTATATGTTGTGAAAATATTGATAACATCTAGATTTAAAATAAGATACATATGTTGAGCGTTTAAGAGTCCCTTAGATAAAAATGACACCCCAAAAATCTATGCTAATGTTAGAACCATGCTTTAAATTCATGCAAGATCAAACCTCATGGTTTGGTAGTTTTATAAGTGATTTATACACATATTAAGGCCTCAAAGAGCTCTTAGCTTATAGATAAGTCAAAACATCCCTTAGCGATTAAATTTTTGTGAACAATATAACTACAATCATCTTCAAATGAGCATAATTTTTGTTATAATAAGAATTTTTGAGCTAAAGAACTACCAACAGACAGATAGTTGAATTACTTTCCAATGATATCAATTTCTCCTTAATTCGATATCGGGGTGAAAAGTTATGGGTAAAATACTGAAGCACTATCATAGCTTCCCAAACTATGACTCATAATGTATTATTATGGGTCGTTAGGAGGGAGTCATAGCCTAGGAAGTAAAGGCTGAAATTGGACTTTTGACCATGAGTCAAGTCAGGACTCGTGGCCAGATCCTACTAGTCATGCCCTAAGTTGTCAGGATTGCTTCCACGTGACTTCCAAATGGTTTCTAATGGGAGTTTTGGTCTTTTCCCACTCTTTTAACCCCAAAACTATATCATTTAAGCTATTTTAAGGCTGGATAAAAAGGCAAAACAACCCCAAATCCCTCATTCTCAACACAATACCAAATTACTTAATAAATATGCAATTTTTATCTTCTCCCAAAGCAAGAAATTAGGGTTTTTCATCTTCAAGTCCAAATTCCCAAAACTTCAATTCAAAAATTAAGAAATTCAGGTATGTGGGGTTTAAGAAAGGATAACCATTCATCCTTCTTCCCAAAAGCTTTGGATTTTGCAATTAAATTTATGAGATTTTTAGTTAGGGTTCATACCTAATTTTTATGTTTTGAGATTATGGCATTATCATATGATTTAAAATTCAGTTTGTACAAGAATTTACCTTTACTCATGTTATTGTTTACATGATCGTTGTTATGAGATGAATTTCATTATTTTGACATGATGTTTGATGAATTGATAAAACTTTCAATTTGAGTATTGAATTTGATATTTTGATATGAAGTTTCTATGAGATAAGGAATGATTTCAAGTTCAAGCATAACTTACTGAGTTTGCAAGAATTTTAAGCTTATAAGCTCAAGTTACAAGTATTAAGGCATGATTAAAGTTCATCTTGATCTTATGATCTAAGATGAGACATGAAATCCTTAAGGTTCCTTATGAATATGATTTAAGTAAGAAAAGCATAGTTGGTTTCCAGTTTATAAACTCATATGCTATTTTAAGGTGGACTTTAAAAGTATGAGCATATAAGTATATGTTTTAGGAGTAGTATTTAGCACCGAGAGGAAAATGCCAGTTTAGTGCATCCTATTCTCCAAAAACTACGTGCCACCATAGGTTTATGTTTACAGGCTTTGCCAAAGAGTGTCCCCTCTGTTACCTAATACGGGTTAAGTATAGGGATAACTCTAAGTTAAGGTTCTATTCTGATGGCAAGGGTAGAACAACTCTTCCCAATGTGGGTAAGATATTGGACTCCATGATAGATCACATAGTTTATGTCGGTTATAAGAATCTCCAACAAAGAAAGATAAAGGTAAAGATTTTAGAAACTAAGTGTAATGACTCACTAAGATTATGAGATTATGCTTTATTATTCATGTTTTATGATATTTCAGCTTTTTAATTTTATTCATGACCAAGGTGAGTCCTTTTACACTTGGGATATATGATTTGAAAGTATGTTTAGTTTTAGTTTTACTTATTTCATTCATCCTCACATATTTTGTACATTCCAGAAGTACTAACCATATATATGTCTATGTGTCTACTTTATTTCATAATGTAGGTACCAGTTGTAGCTCACAACACCATGGTCAGCTAGTACACAACTATCAGTCGATAAGTGATGAGTCATAATGCCCCAATTTTCTGAACTGAAACGCTACACGGTGCTCATGACCTCGAAGGACCACAAGCTAACCCATGACTGATATCTGTACCTGTAAACTGCATAATATCTCATTAAATATGCAAAAACATAAACTGTAAGGCCATAAGTTTCAATACTGATACATATCTAAAAAAACATGGTATATTAATACCAAAAAGGAACATAAATACCGAAGTCTGAACATCTAATCTGACATCTAATCCGAAAGCCTCTAACTGAACTGAATAAGGAGTTGAAGGAACATGTCTCCAACTAACTCCATGAACTGAAAAACTAATCTGAAATACTGTATTAAAGTAATAATAATGTTGTCCTCGAATGAACAGGAGCACTGACTGCTGAAATCTGCAATGCTACTGCTACTTTGAAATTCATGCCTCTGTACCTATGGCGTCAAATAAAATACCATAGCGTGAATGTGTCAGTACGACTGGATATACTGAGTATACGAGTAAGGTAGGCTAAATGCAAAGGGTTTTATATGCATGAACAATGCTGATTGATATGAACGTGAGAATACATACATACATACGTAACTGCAACTAAAATTATGGTGATACTGGCTACTAAGTCTATACTGACAACATGAGCTTACTGATGCTGAGATACTGAATGACTGAGTTTACTGATATTGATATACTGAATGACCGAGTTTACTGATATTGATATGTAATTCACTAATAAGTGAGGAATTGATACTGTATTACTGAATACTGGGAGACTGATACTATATTACTGATAAAGGAATGATTGTTTCTGATAGTTCTGATTATGAAGAACTGATTTGATTGATCGTATATAACAGTCCTAAAACTGAACTCGTGATAACATGACTACTGAGTATGAATACTGATGACATGTATTTACTGATAACATATCATGAATGATAACTAAATTCTGATAACTGACATATCTGCTAACATGAGTTTTGATAACTGATAGCATGAATAACTGTACCTGACAGTCCTAAATCTGATGAAACTAGCTGAGTTCTGTACTGTATCTGACTGTCCTGATATCCTGAAGAGCTATCTGAGTTCTTTTATTGAGACTGATACTGAAACTGTGGGAAGTAGTTATCTAATCAACATGCCCCAAATATGCTATAATAGCTAAGCTGGGGTCCAATCTCTACCCTGATTCGAAGGGTGTCAATACTGCGCCGCTGGTAAGGACAAACTGTGAGTGACCCTCATCTGGAAGGTACTCAATGAAAACAGCGGGAACCCTAAACTGACAGGTTAAACCACCTCATCAACCCTAATCTGACAGGTTAAGATGTCTCAACTTATGCTGGCTACATAGTTCTGGAACGCAAGGACTGCTTCTCCGAATCACTCCCTCTACTGGCAGGTGAGTTCCCATCCTTGGGTTCGCTCGGTGCTGAATCCTACTCCCAACTGAATGACACTGAACTGATTATACTGAACTGATTTCCTAGTTCGTACTAGAATTAACTGAACTATTACTGATTGTTCTATTTAACTGAACTGAACATGACTGAGTTTATTGAGTTCCGATGACTAGCGGAATACTACTGAATTCTGTTAACTGACTAAATGCTACTGAGTTCTGTTAGCTGACTGAGTTTACTGATATCTGAACTAAATATTGAACTAAATTGTACTGATAATGAGATTTACTAAATTCCATAGACTGACAAAATATTATTGAGATTGCGTAGATTACTGAGTAAAACTGAACTGATACTGCCTTTACATGAGTTTTTCTGAGTCATGAGACTGATTGAAGTCTATGAAATCATAGCTTGAGTTCGGAAATCATGAATTATGACATGGCTCTAGGCACACAACTATAGTTTTCGGGTACGAACACCCCCAGGACTCGATAGGAGGAAACTGATACACATGACATGACTTGATCACAAGATTTGAGTCCACAATTCACAATATCATAAGCAGGGGATAGTAGACTTCATGTATTTATTCAACATGTCAAACATGATAGGAAAAACATGGATATATTTTGTGTACATAATTTATATCTCCATTATCATACATGCTTTATACCACAACAATAACAACACATAATTTGCATGGAAATTCATATTAGAGTGTATGGCTAACATGAACTTGTTATTTAGATATCATGAAATCATGTAATTATGAAGTTCTAACATACTAGGCATTTTATCGAACACCTTGCATGCATTCTTTAAGGCATAGGTGGATTTCATACTTGCATTCTATCAATCCATCCAAAGATCATGTTTTTCAACTAACAACATAACTTTCATGAGATATACAGTCATGATACTATTATATAACAAAACAAACAAGCATCAACATGGGTATGATCATATCACCACAACCAACCAAGCTTTTTTATTTTAAATATTGATTCTTGAACTCCACGGATGAAAGAAATCCATGGATGAACACTATGCATACCTTGGAAGGGAGGTTCTTGATGATTGACGGAGGAATTTCCTTAAAATTTGATCTTCAAACTTGATTGTACAACCCTAGTTGTTTTTCTCCTATAGTGCTCTTGAATAATAAACTTTGAGATGTTAATAGGGTTGTAATGTGTTTAGAAGCTATAAATTTCATGAGGTTAGGTTTAGGGATATGTAAGGAGTGTTAAAAGACTTAATTACCCTCAAAATAACTCAAAACAGAGTGTTTTTGGCACTTGGAACTGACTTAGGCCGTGCCCAAGTAATCGCACAAGCCAGGTTGGGCGGCGCCTAACCAATCGCATACCCTTACTGTCTCTTACAAAAATGGGCATAACTTTTCGCTCGGGTATTGGATTAAGGCAAAATTGGTGTTGTTGAAAAGATAATTTGATTCTGTATAATTTTATGGGTAGAAATATGCATAAATACCATATTAACATTGAGTTATACTCATTCAAATATGACCCTTATAAAATCAAACACTAAAACTTGATGGATTTAAAAACTCTTAGCTTGTATTACCTTAAGTGACTCATATGAACATGCTTAATGCATCATACTATCTTATCACTAGGATACTCATTGTAAGTCATGTACTCAAGTATGAATCACAGGATAGGAGATTTCATATGTAGGAAAAATGGTTTGTCTCCTAGCTTAGAAACATGCGGGGTATTACATGAGTTCTCTTGATTTGGGGACTCGAGTCAACTCTAGTTCAAGTATCATATTTTTATTTAGTCGTATTGATTAGGGATGGATGGGGTCATGTCCCAGCTTCCTACCGTCAGTATTAATAGAAGCTTCATAGATAGTCGGTCAAAGTTGATGTATTTAGTTTCAGTTTTCTTTGTATGACCATTGTTGTAAGTTTTGAACAATTTTATATTGAACAAGGTCAGTTAATGAAATCTCTGCTTATTATTTCTATTTTTATGTATTTATTCAGTTGCTCATGAATTACATGGTTCTAAGCACCATGTAATGTCCAGGGGATAGTCTCAGGGCATTACA
This sequence comes from Capsicum pubescens, assembly GCA_030864215.1. Taxonomy (NCBI): domain Eukaryota; kingdom Viridiplantae; phylum Streptophyta; class Magnoliopsida; order Solanales; family Solanaceae; genus Capsicum; species Capsicum pubescens. The sequence goes on from CM061538.1 coordinate 233,464,766, forward strand.
AACTTGGTATCAGAGCATAGAGCTTAATTTTCCTATGATGTTCAAGAAGTCATGTCTAGTAGAGTCTTGAAAAATGGTACGGATATGTCTGCACTTTTCTTCGAGAGATTATTGGACATTTAAGAAATATTTCCCTTCTTCATGCTCCAGATCATGTTGTAATGGTTTTCTCTGAGAAACTTCTATTGATTCTTGTGTTACTCCATAATTCTCCATCTATGAATTATTCTTGAGATAACATAATTCGTAAATTCCATTTCCTCTCAAGATGATGCTCTTACATTTACTATCATTAACTTTAGAAATGGCACAAAGGGCTTGAGAGAAGCCCACTAGTTTGTTTAAAGACCTTTAATTTGAAAGTTTATGTCCTCATCCATATGAATTATTTAGTTAAGATAGAATTTGATATGTATTAATATTCCTCATTAACTCTTCAATATAGATAATACTCACGAGAGGAGAAAGTATGTACCTATATTGTTAAATAGAGTTTTTATTTGAGGGATAATGTAACTTAGAGTGTTATGATTCATAAGTAGTAAAACATCCTTAGAGTTGGAAGTATGGATTTAGAAATATAGTGATAAGAAAATTAGAGATGGCGACTAGTTAATAGTATATTAAGGGATGTATGCATGCTATTAAGTAAGGATTGTGGTGGTACATCTTTGTGTTTTAACAAAAAGGGCAGTGAATGTGGTGTTGATTTCATGGTGGAAGGCGGAAAAGAAGTTCTTTGTTAAGGTAACTTAGAGTATACTTAATGCAGGAAAGAAGTTCTTAATGGTATTTTATTGTGTTAGAAAAGTATAGGTTATTAATTAAAGTATTAGGTTGTTAGAGATTGTTATATAGACATTGATGTGTGATTGTGAAAAAGAAATTAGTTGACACTTATAGAGCTATGAATGTAATTTAGGTGTGGGATGGGTAAAGAGTAGTGATGTTTAGAAGGAGGATGTGCTAATAGATTATGATAAGATAGACCATAAGATTATGATCAATCATTGTTTTATGAGGTTCTTGTGGACTAGTGTTTATTAATGTTTTATTTTATAGATTCTAAGAAAGAATAGTGTGTGAAGTTGTGTGGTTAATTAGGTCTAGTATTAGGCACTAAGTTTGAATAGTGAATAATCATCAAGGTGGAAATAATGATTGCTTAGTTGGTGATGCTAGTTATATGAAATTGATCTAGTAGGCTTGAAATAGGGTATGCAAGAGTTTAGGTTCATTTATTCACAATGAGGTATAATGTTGTAGGTATAATGTAGAGGTATACCCAAGGTGATATGGGGTTGCATTATTTTCTAAGATTATTAAGTGTTGTGTGTGGTTAGTAGTACCCTTAAGTTGCTAAGCAGGAAGAAGGCTAGTTATATAGTATACGATGTTCTTAATAGCTGAGTTAAGGAGTTATGGATAGATGATGTTTAGTTTTTTAGTATAATTTTGATTCTCAAGGTTTAGAAAAAAAAAGTTTAGAGGTGTGATATTAGTAAGCTATGAAGAAAAAAGACACAGACTTTGTGTTAAGTGAGGCAGGTATGTTTATTGAGAAGAGTGTAAGTCTATGATGATTTTTATTAAAGCTAGAGAAAGTTAAAGGTGGTATATATCAAGGGAGTGTCTAAGAATGAAGTTATTATTACCTAGTTATAGTTTATTCGCATGAGTTTTGCATTTATATGTACACCATTATAGTGAAGAAATTATGACATTGTCTTGAGGATATGGAATAAGCCTATAAGATTAGAATATTTTCTTTAGCCTAAGAGGGAGATGATAAGGTGATAAAATAGATTATGTTTTGAGTATTAGATTGTGATGCATGTAAATAAGAGTTGTGATGAGATAGTGATCCATTATTACTCTAGCACCTTCTTGAAACACCCTGGGTTTTGGACCTTGGATATTTCCAGAGCATTGAGCTCACTGTCCTTATAACGACTCATCATGCGAGTCGTATGATGTGGATAGGGTCAGGTTACCCAACTCATAAGGTGTCCAGTGATTATTGGTTGGGTTTATATTGTAGGTATGGTTTGATGATGGATCATTGGGTTGATCCTTCACTTAATCTAAAACTTAGTAACTTGACTTGGCTCTGAGTACGAGTGGCTCACTAAAAGTCGTGATAGGGTATGAGTGGTATAGTCTTGTCGTATGTTATCCAGTGTGTATGTTATCTAGTGTCAACCTTTTTGTATTTTGTCTTGGGTATGACTGGACCATATGACTTGTATCGTCTGGTCATGAGTTGGGGTAATAAAGTTGTATGGTGAATAATGTATGGGAGTCCAACCTTCTGTTCTAGTTACGACTTGACGGTACCAGTCGTATGATGTAGTTACGAGTTGGAGGGTCAACTTGTACATGCTTGCGAGATTTTTACAGTTTATGTTGGAGGTATGGTGGACATTTCCTCTCTTAACTCCTTTTGACCCTACGATATAAAATACCTTTTGGGACTTCATTAATCTATTATTCTAAATCCAACACTCTTAAAAATCTCTTAAAATCTCTCTCAAGCTTTTGGTTCAAAAAAGGGCTAGGGTTTCTACAAAGCAATCAATTAGGGGCTTTCAAGGGTGGATCTCTCCATCTTCCTTGGTGTTTAAGGCATGTTACACTTCCCTCATTGTTAGTTTGACTAAAAGTATGTTTTAATAAATGGTTTTCATTGTATTATTGTTGTATTGTTTTGGTTTTGAAATGTATTTTGGGGGTTTTGATTGTTTATGGTTGGATAATGTTTTCCCATGTTTTACTAATGGTTTTTTTCATGTTATAATTATAGTTTGAACATGTGATTGCATGGGAATGGTCAATTGATGCTTTGTTTTAGTTTGGAAAACTATATGTCCTGAACATGTTTGTTGAAATGCCAATAAGAATGATTTTGTCACCTAGTTTGACTATTCTTGAAACTTTTGCATTGCATAATATGGTAATGAAAATTAAATTGGTTTAGTTGGTTTTGAATGGATTGGTAAGTACTTGGTGGCCATGGTATTGATTCAATTGGAAACTTTGGAGTCAAATTGGTTTAATGGGTTCGGTATGGCATGAATGGATAGAATTGCATGCTCTAATTATGGTATGACGATACCAATAATGCCTAATTAAAAATACTCCTTGGTAAAGGGTTAGTTATGTGTGAATGGTTTTAATATGGGCTTAAAAAGGGTTGTCTTAGAAAAGCCATGGAAGATGGAGGTCTCGGGGGGGGACCAAAACTAGAAACTCATGTTTGTCAATGTGAGGTTTGGTCTTGGTGACTGTGTGCATGATGTCACACTTATATTTTTGGAGATGTACTAGTCATCTAAGATTTTTCTCTGATTCATGCAGCTAACACACATCGGGGCCCTTTCAGCAGGAGAAGCTGAAACCATACATCTCGTGGGTGAATTTAGGATGACAGAGCTACACAACCCAGGTTAAAGGTCTTATATGCATGCTAAATCTGATACCCTTTTTCCCGGCATGGTATATATATGTATGTATGTGATAGAATATGGTTATTTACTTTGGTTTTGAATTACTGACATTATTTTATCTTATCGCTGAATACATGCTAGCATTTACTCCGCTAATCATCTTCGGGTGATGTATCCATATGTGATGCAGGAACCAACTATACTACCATTCCTCTTTCTCAGTGACTTAAATTTTGGACAGCTTTGTGTCAGATTGAAGTGGTGAACTTTTATACTCCGAAAGACTCCACTTCAGGCTATGGACTTCTTTATATTATTTTTATTTCTTGGACTTTGGTTTTTCCTATAGTCTGATGAATGTCTCAATCGGATGTTCTTTTGTTTTTGGATAGAGGCTTCATGGGACTACGATGGGCATGGGCGATGTCGGTATTAGAGTTAGCCTTGGTATTGGTATTGGCATTGGGATTAACATCGGTTGGACATTTAGTCGAATATTTTTTTGGTCATGGTTATGGATTTTATTGAATGTTTTTCAATTATTGTTGCTATATATTATTATATGTTCGAAATTCATCTGGCATAGGGTGCAAGGAAATTATGGATGGGCATTAGGGGTGGTCTCTGGTCTCGGTCGGACTTGAGATGCCTGACATGACTAGGCCCTGGTTTAGGTTATGTCCGATTGGTATCAGAGCCATAGGTTCATGGTCAATTAGGAGTCCACAAATCCGTGTAGAGTATAATCTCTTTTAAAAGTGTGTAGTGCATCACACTCATAATGGAGAGGCTATAAGGAATTTTGGAATGTTTATCTTTCTTGTGTTTTGTTTTCAACCTGTAGATTCTAAGGTCCTGAAATCTTCTCTAATTCCCATTTGTTCTCTTTTCAGATCATGCTTCCTCGACGATATGAAGCTCACAGAAACTCTTTGTCCCACTCAAGGATAATGTTGATGGGATATTTTCTACTTATGGGATTTATACCCAGTCTAGGGGTCCAATTCTTGATTGTCCTGGAGTTCTAGTGGTTTTCTTTAGTCCTTCTCGATCCCCTTAAGATGATGTGATGAAAGCTGAGTTTCGTCAATCTATTCATATATTATCACAATTGGTAGCTTCTCAGGCTGAGCATGGTACTTCTGTTACTCTATTTTCTGAGGCCATAAGGGTTGGCCAGTTCATGAGATTGAATCCTCTTGTGTTTGTCGGTGTTAAGGTAGAGGAGGATCCTCAAGGTTTTATAGATTAGATGGAAAATATTTTTCATGTTATGCATGCCATAAATGTAGAGGGCGTGGAGTTTGCCGCCTACCAGCTGAAAGATGTGGTGTACCAGTGGTATGAAGAATGGGATCAGTCAAGGGGTGACGATGCTGAGTCATCCTTGTGGGAGGATTTTTCTAATAGTTTCCTAGACCGCTTCTTTCCTTAAGAGCTAAGAGAAGCAAAGGCAGAAGAGTTTGTTAATCTAAAGCAACGTAAGATGTTAGTCAAAGAGCATGCCTTGAAGTTTCACCAGTTATCGCGGTATGCTCTAGAGTTGGTTTCTATCATTAGGGTTAGAATGAGGAAGTTTTCTTTCGATTTGTCTAAAGACTTAATTTTGGAGAGTATGGTTTCTTTGTTGGACAAAGAAATGGATATCTCCAGGCTGGTTGTTTACACGTAGCATATAGAGTATGATTAGAAGAAGTAGGCTGAGATAGGGGAGAGATAGGGCAAAAAATTTAGATTCTCTGAGCAGAGTGGTGGCCAATAGCATAGTGGTAGGAATGGTGGAAAGTGGACCAAGATAAAGTGGCAAAATTCTAGGTTTTACTCGACGGCTAGTGCTCCCTACCTAAATCCATTGGGTGATAGGCGTTTCCATGGTGGCGACAACTATAGGGCACAGGGTGCCCAGTATCAGGCTAGTGGGGCTCAGTCAGCTCCACCATATCCTTTCTGCAGATTTTTTGGTAGATTGTATCAGGGTTACTATGAAGAAGGAAGGGATAAGTGCTTCAGTTGTGGTCAGCCAGGGCACATGATTTCAAATTATCCAGTGGCCAAGGTTGCCTCAGGGGCAAACAGGGTTTTGGTTGCCTCTATATCAGCTCTGACACCAAAGGGTGCAACATCTAGCTTTGGCATGGGTCAAAACGGTCTCTATGCTCTCACTACTTGATAGGAGTCTAAGACATCACCTGATGTGGTGACTGGTATGTTGAAACTCTTTTCCCATGATATATACTATTTACTTGATCCGAGGCCCTCTTTTTTTATGTGACCCCAGTTGTGGTTGTGCATTTGGTTTTGGTCCTGAGTGTGTTTCAAACTCTTTTTTTTGTTTCTACCCAGTAGGTGATTCCGTGATTGCTAGAAGAGTATAGGGGGTGTATGGTATCTGTTGTTAGTAAGGAGACTATAATGGATCTGTTTGAATTAGATATGGTGGATTTCGATGTCATATTGGGGATAGATTTGTTGTACTTATGCTATGCTTATCTCGACTATTAGATCCATAAGGTTGTCTTTAAATTTTCTAAGGAGAAAGTTTGTAATGCCCTGAGAGTACACCCTGGGCATCACACGGTGCTTACAATCCTGAGGGACCACAAGATAACCCATGAGCTGGTACCTGCTGTGAGCACTGAATAATATAATCATAAATGCGGAAGAATAATTGATATTCCATAAGGTTTTAAATACTTAATTATGAATCTAAAGAACATAGTTATCTGAGTATGATAAAAACACTGAAATCTGAATAAACTAAATAACTAACTGTAGTGTCAACTGAAGACTGAATATTGAATAACTGACTCTAATTTCTGAAAGCCTCTAAACTGAATGACTGCAAGTTGATTGTACAGGCCCCAACTAACTCCATCTAACTCCAACTAACTACTAGACTGAAAACATGAAATAAAAATACTCCATCCTCAAAATATGAGGACTCACCACTACTACTGCTGAGATATCTAAAATGTCTAAGTGCGGTCCGACAACTAGGCGTCAGAACCTATGATATTATACATCATAGCACAAGAATAGGTATGCGATTAGTACTTTAAATGCACTGATATGCTAAATGAGGTAGGCTGATATGCATGGTTTCATGAACAAGATAAATAAATTATCTGAATATACATGTAAAGAATAGAGTACTGAATAGAGAGCATGAAATCTGTAGATAGTCAAAATATGTGAAATCTGTAAATACTGTGTATGCATGAAGGTTTGTAAATACTGAAGATATGTGAAAATCTATAGATACTGAGGATACATGACCAAGCATATAACATGGACTGAGTAAAATCTGTAAACTGAAATACTGAAATAAATGACATCTGTATGATTTGGTCAAACAACACTAATATTGAATATCTGAACTGATTACTGGATTAAGACTGTAACTGAGATTGTGACTGAGACTGTGAGAGGTATCATCTAACCGACATTCCCCAATCTGAGATAATCGGGGTCCAACCTGTAACCATAGCTAGAAGGGTATTAATACCCTACCAAGGGTACTAACACTAGCTGTGTGGATCCACTATACTAATATGTTGTTCGAAGGACTAAGAGTGTCAAGCCTGAACTGACGGGTGACCCCTGCGAGATAGTCAAGCCTAATCTTACGGGTGACTCCTCATATCCTAAGCTGGGTACGTAGTTTTGGAGTATAGGGACTGCTACTAACGACTCTGCCTATTTGATGGGGAAACCACCATCCCTACACTTGCTCAGTGCTAAATCCTTATCCCAACTGAAAGACACTGAAGTACTAGACTATTCTGAGTTTAACTGACTAATATCTGACTGTCCTGATAATGCTCATAGTATGTTCTGAAGACTATTCTGTAATGTACTGAGACTAGACTAAGTAAACAACTATGGTTTTCGAGTATTCAATACCCCCAAGACTTGAAAACAATAATACTAAAATGACACTAAAGTTTGGAGGACAAAACATGAAGGCTTTTATTAAATCAATCACTTTTGTAGGCATTTTATCAAATACTTGGAGTTCATGGTTTGATCAAATCATAGGAATGTCATGGAACTTGTAGTAAAAGTATGAATTTCGAAATTAATGAGAATTTCGAAAATTTTATATATGAATACTCATGTATTGGGACTTAGATTATGCTAGGGAAATACAGGGTATTACATTATCTCTCCCATGGGATCATTCGTCCTCGAATGAGACTGGTTAAGCTGAGGAAAACTGATGGACTGATCTTACACACTGAACATGCATATCTGATGCATGGAATACATAACTGAACTAATTTATAAATGCATGATTGACATGAACATGATGTGCAACTAAAATTGAGCATGATAGAGAAAAATCTTAAGAAGATTAGTAACTTAAACCAAATCTGAATTCGCGGAGAAAGATGAGGGTACTTGGTCTGTATATCTTCTTCTACTTCCTAAGTGGATCCCTCAACAGACTGATTCCGCCAAAGAACTTTGACTAGTGCAACCTCTTTGTTCCTTAGTCTACAAATATGATGATCAAGAATTTCGACTGGAACTTCCTCATAGGTAAGACTGTTCTGAACTTCTACACTTTCTAAGGGAACAACTACAGCTGGATCACCAATACACTTCTTCAACAATGAGACATAGAACACTGGGTGTACTAAAGCTAGATCTGAAGGCAACTCAAGATCGTAAGCTACCATTTTAAAACGACTACGAATTCTTAAGGGACCTCAGACCCCAGCTGACTTAAACTGTCTGAAATAAATAATGAAACATCTACAAATAAACTGGAAATCTGAATAGCTAAATCCCCGAACTATAAAGACTCACCAACTGCAGGGATGTAGATGAGATGCTCAAAAATCACTCACACTGCTGAGACTGAGCACCTGACCTAATTATGAGATAATGTATCACATAGACGTATATATGGATTAGTACTTTGATGATGTAATAATTATATGGGGATGAATGCAATAAGTAAGCAGTATCATCACAATTTATAAAATCATGCATGCTAAATGTAAATGACTCACATTGGCTTGAGTAATCTGAAATCTGAAGATCATAAATCATGAATAGTAAAACACATAATATAATTCTTGTGAGCCATTACACTTAGTTATGAAATCTATATTCTATTTTTATTCTCAAATCATATAGGCTAAGTGAAATCTGAAAACTCATTCTGCATGGAAAAATACTTTATATGAAGGAAATTCTTTCGAAGCTTTTCTTTACTAGTAAAGAGGTTCTTCTAATAGAAATAAACCATGTGAGCATTCATGGATTCCAACATTCTTGTTCCCCTAAGGAGGAATCCTCACGTTGAGGAGAGGAGTCATATCTTTCCAAGGAGTATAACCTATCTAAGTGATCACATATCTATCATCCACGTAGAAGTGGGAACAATCTAAATCCATGTTGGCACGTAGTTCTGGGGTATGAAACCATAGTAACATACCCATCTCGGTGCTAAATACTACTCCCATTAAATCTGTAAGCTCATTTTGATGGAAATGTACTTTTAAAATAATCTAATGGTTTATAATGAAAACCAACTGTATATATGTAAAGCTAAATCTGTAATCTGAATATGTAAAGTGGATTTCATATCTATTTTAAGACCAAAAGGTCAAATCTTTATCAATAATTCAAAAGGAATCTAGTCATAGGGTGCTTATAGCACAACAATTCTTGTAATAGAAATTTTTAATTAGGGCTTAATGACCCATGTATTAATCTCACGTTAAAACATCAAAATGTTCATGCTTGATAATGTAAACATTGATAATTCAATTCAATATCTGGAAATTTCTACAATATGCATGAAAATATGAACATAATCATGTAATTCAACTTCTAAATAATTAAAAATCTCATAAGCTTGTAAATAACATTAATGGGTGTAAACCCTAACTTCAATTTCACGGAAAATCATATAAAATTCATTAAATTCGTAATTAAAATAATCTTTGGGAACAAGGATGAAAGGAGTATCCTTGTTCATAACCCCACATACCTCAATTGATGAACTAGATGCCAAAACTTGAATCTTGGATCTCTATTGATGCTTTGAAGATGAATTCTTAGAGTTTTTGTATTGGGAATCCTTATTCTTGAATTTCCTTGGAGAATTAATGGAAGAATTGGGTTTCTTAGAGAAGGTGCTTTGATGATCTAGGGTTTTCTTTTGACAGAAAAGTGATGAAATAAGCATAAAGTGCTTTGGTATATGCTTAATGATGTGTTTTGGATGGATTAGGGCCATGGAGATTGACCAAAATGCCCTTATTAAACTTTAAATTTGAACTGAAAATTGACCAAAAATCTTGATTTATTAGACCACCATGACGCACAACTATAATGGTGGCCTTCTGGAAAAGGACGAGCGAGAACTGGGCATTCACCGCGATGCGCCACAATCGCGGTGCCCCTTGGATTGCCATTTTGGCCCTTGGCGCGATGCACCAGAATTGCGGAATCTCATTGGAATAGGTCAATTGGGAAAATGGGCTTCTCCTCTATGTGGTACTATCGTGGAGGGCCACTGGAATTTAACAATTTTGGATTTTGCCTTCTCCACGACGCGCTAAGTGCCCAGATGGTATACTGTCTACTTAAAAAAGCCATAACTCCTTCACTGAGTGTCGGATTTGGGAGAATCTTATATCATTGGAATTCTTATTAAATTTCCCACACAATGGGTGGTCTAAATATGGAAAATTCCACATGAAATAATTATTCTTCATTTTGAAAGCTATCCCTTAACATTCTAGGGACAGATTTTAGTTAGAAAAGGTACGGGGTATTCAACCAAGCACATAACATGAACTGAGTAAAATTTGTAAACTGAAATACTGAAATAACTGACATCTATATGCTTTGGTCAAACAATACTAAAACTAAATATCTGAACTGATTACTGGATTAAGACTTTAACTAAGACTGTGACTGAGATTGTGGCTGAGACTGTGGGAGGTATAATCTAATCGAGATTCCCCAATCTGAGCTAATAGGGGTCCAACCTATAACCCCAGCTGGAAGGGTATTAATACCGTTACATGGGTACTAATAGTGGCTGCGTGGATCCACTATACTGATATACTGTCCGAAAGACTAAGAGTGTCAAGCGTGAACTAACGGGTGACCCCTGTGAGATAGTCAAGCCTAATCTGATGGGTGACTCCTTATATATTATGTTGGATACGTAGTTCTGGAGTATAGGGAATGAAAAAATGACTCTAACTATCTGACGGGGAAGCTGCCATACCTACACTTGCTCGATTCTAAATCCTACTCCCAACTGAAAGACACTGAAATACTAAATTATTCTAAGTTTAACTGACTGATATCTGACTGTCCTGATAATACTTGTAGTATGTTCTGAAGAAAATTCTGTAATGTACTGAGACTAGACTAAGTAAAAACCTATGGTTTTCGGGTATTCAATACCCCCAGGACTCGAAAACAATAATAGTAAAATGACACTAAAGCTTAGAGGACAAAGCATGAAGGCTTTTATTAAATCAATCACTCTTGTAGGCATTTTATCAAACACTTGGAGTTTATGGTTTGATCAAATCATAGGAATATCATGAAACTTGTATTAAAAGCATGAATTCAACATGAATAATACTAAATCATGATTTAATTCAAGGAATGATAACATTAAAACATGGAGAATTGAATAACAACAATAATTTCATTGAAACATGGTATAAAATCATAGTTCATGGAGATTCATGGGTGAAATCACAACTTAAAATCAAATAACTTGAAAAGATCACAATTTTGTAATTTAAATAGGATACTTGGACTCCATGGGTAAAAGGAACCCATGGATGAACATCTAACATACCTGAGTTAATGAATTTGGAAGGATTGATGGTGAGTTCTTGAGATTTGGCCTGGAATTTGATTGCTAGGGTTTCTTGTTCTTGAAAAGGGGATCTTTAATTTGAGAGAAATTGAATAATGATGAGTATTTGGATCAATTAGGGGTTAAATTTCATGTTTAAGAAGAGTTTAGGGCTTAGGAAAAAGACGCAAATACCCCTAAACGAATTAAAAAATGCAAGCTGATCCTGATTTTTGGTCTTGGTGTGAAGCACCACTATTACTCCAAGCCACTGTAAAAGGGACCATTGGGAAACTAGACGATGGCGCGATGTGGTAAGATCGCGGTCCTTTACTGGACTGCCATTTTGGCCACCTCCGCGATATGCCATAATCGCAGAGGCTCACTATAAATTGCCAAATATGAACTGGGTTCTTAGCGTGATGTGCCAACATTACGGTACCACACTGGAAACTGAAAATTGTTATTTAGACTGGCTCCACGATGCGCTAAGGGTCAAAATGATGGTGTTTAACAACTGAAACTTAAATCGCCATAACTTCTTACCCGATTATCCGATTTGGGCAAATTTTATATCGTTGGAAAGTTAATTGAATTTACTATACAATGGAAGGATCTAAACTAAAAATTAATCAGTATTTCGAAAATTTTATATATGAATGTTGAGTATTGGGACTTAGATTATGCTAAGGAAATATGGGGTATTACACGATTATTGAGTGGGAGGGTGGTTCCCTAGATCCTAAGGGAAAGTTTATATCATATCTTGAAGCATAGAGATTAATCTCTAAAGGGTGTCTCTATCATCTGGTCTAGGTTAAAGATTCTAACTCAGAGGGTTCTTCTTTGCATTCCATCCCAGTGGTGAATGAATTTCCTGAGGTCTCTCTGATGACCTTCCTGGTGTCCCTACTAATATGGAGATTGGGTTTGGGATTCATCTTGTTTTGTACTCTCGTTCGATTTTTATTCCCCCGTATAGAATAGCTTCGACTGAGTTGAAGGAGATTAGGGAGCAATTAAAGGATCTTTTTGATAAGGGTTTTATTTGTCCTAGTGTGTCCCTGTGGGGTGCACTGGTGTTATTCGTGCATAATAAGGATGCTTTCTTTTGGATGTGTATTGATTACCAATAGTTGAATAAGGTGATGGTAAAGAATAAGTACCCTGTTCCAAGGATAGATAGTTTGTTTGATCAGTTGCAGGGTGCTAAATTTTTCTCCAAGATTAATATTCAATCCAGGTATCATCAATTAAGTATTAGGGAGGCGGATATCCCTTAGAATACCTTCTATACTCGGTATGGGCATTTTGAGTTCTTGGTTATGTCTTTTGGGTTGACCAATGCCCCGACGACATTCATGGATTTGATGAATAATGTTTTCTATTTTTTTCTAGATTTATTCATTATTGTGTTCATAGATGATATTCTGGTGTACTCTAAGAGCGAGGTGGATTATTCCGATCACCTCTGTATTGTATTACAGACCCTGAAGAAGCAGTAATTGGAAGCTAAATTTTTGAAATGTGAATTCTGGTTGAACACTATTACTTTTTTGGGTCATGTAATTTTTTGTGAAGGGATCATGATTGATTCGCAGAAAGTTGTAGTGGTTAAGAAGTAGCCTAGACCCATGACTCCAATCGACATTTAGAGTTTCTTGAGTTTAGCTGGCTACTACAGGAGATTTGTGGAAAACTTTTCTTCTATAGCTACCTCATTGATAAAGCTAACTTAGAAGAAGTTGAGGTTCTTATGGTCTGATGCTTGTGAGAGTAGTTTTGAGAAGCTGAAGGATAAGCTAACTTCGGCTTCAGTCTTGACTTTGCCTGAAGGCATGGATAGATTTGCGGTATATTGTGATGCATCCCATGTGGGTCTTGGTTGCGCCTTAATACAACATGGAAGGGTGATAGCTTATGGCTCTAGACAGTTGAAGGTGCATGAGAAGAATTATCCTATTCATGACTTAGAGATTTTGGCAGTGGTGTTCGCATTTAAAATCTGGCATTACTATTTGTGTTTACTCAGAAAGAGCTTAACCTTAAGCAAAGAAGATAGTTTAAGTCCCTCAAGGATTATGACATGAGTCTTCACTATCACCTAGGTAAAGCTAAAGTGGTTGTTGATGTTCTTAGAAGATTATCCATGAGGAGTCTTGCTCATGTGGTAAAGGAGAAGCGAGAGTTGGTGAAGGATATTCACTATTTGGCTAACCTTGGTGTTTGCCTCTTGGACTCTGAAGATGGTGGTGTGTTTGTACAGGAGGTGGAACAGTCTTCTTTTGGTGCACAGATCAAGGAGAATCAAGTGTTAGATCCCATCTTAATGAGGATTAAAGGTAATATAGGTGGGAAAAAGGTGATGGCTTTTGAGATTAGTGGTGATGGTACTTTGCGGTACCAAGGAAAGTTGTGTTCCCAAAGTTGATGATTTGCGAAAGAAGATGCGTCGCACTATGTCATTCACCTTGGTTTGATGAAAATGTACCATGACCTTAAGAAGAAATATTAGTGGAATAATATGAAGTGGGATGTGGCTAGTTTTGTGGCTAAGTGCATGGTGTGCCAACAAGTGAAAGTTGAGCACATGAGCCCAAGGATTTCATCAAAAGAATGAGTTGCCTGTGTGGAAGTGGGAAGTGATCAATATGGATTTTTTTTACCGGTCTTCCTTGGTCTCAGAATCAATTTGACTCGATTTAGGTCATCATGGATAGGATGACAAAGTCGGCTCAACTTTTTGCCAGTGAAGACTAATTTTTTGGTAGAGGATTATGCAAATTTGTACCTCCAAGAGATTGTAAAGTTGCATGAGGTACCTGTTTCTATTATCTCAAATCATAATATGCAGTTTTCATCTTACTTTTGGTGGTTGTTTCAGAAAGGTTTGGGGACTAAAGTAATTCTTATTTTATATTTTCACCCACAGTTGGATGGGAAAGTAGAAAGGACTATTTAAACGTTGGAGTATATGCTTTGTGCTTGGGCGATTGATTATAGTGGTAGTTTGGTTGAGCATTTACCTCTTATAGAGTTTGCTTATAATAATAACTACCACTCTAGCATTAGAATAGCTCTATTTATAGACTTAGATAGTAGGAGGTGTAGGTCTCCGATTGGGTGGTTCAAGGTTGGTGAGGCGGACATGTTTGACCCAAATTTGGTTCACCAAGCCATGGAGAAGGTGAAGCTGATTCGAGATAGACTTAAGGCTGCACAAAGTCGCAAAAAGTCTTATTTGGATATGAGGCAAAGGAAATTGGAGTTTGAGGTTGGGGATAGGGTGTTCTTGAAGGTGTCTCCCATGAAGAGAGTGATGCGGTTTGGGAAGAAGGGGAATCTCAGTGCCCAGTATATTAGTCCATACTTATTTTGAGAAAATTTGACAATGTTGTGTATGAGTTGGAGTCTCCTTCTATTTGAGCTTTATTCACCCGGTATTCCATGTTTCTATATTGAGGAAGTGAACGACTGATCTGTCGCAAGTTGTACATATCAAGGATATTAGTATTTTGTATTCCCTATCTTATATGAAGATCCTGATTGAGATCTTGGATTGGCAGGTTCGTCGGTTGTGGACCAAGGATGTGGCCTTGGTAAATGTTCTATGGAGGAACTACAAGGTTGAAGAGGATACTTGGGAAGCTGAAGAGGACATGAAGTCCAAGTATTCGTTCCTGTTTTCTGCTCTAAAATTTATGTGGAAGGTATGTGTTTGCCATAAAAACTTTATCTTCTAACTCAGTTAAAGAAAAAGATTTATTTCCTTGCATATTTGTTTTCTAACTTAGGTAAAGGTCAGACTAGAGGTGTTGGGGTGTAAATCATGCTTGTACTG
This sequence comes from Capsicum pubescens, assembly GCA_030864215.1. Classification (NCBI taxonomy): domain Eukaryota; kingdom Viridiplantae; phylum Streptophyta; class Magnoliopsida; order Solanales; family Solanaceae; genus Capsicum; species Capsicum pubescens. The sequence goes on from CM061538.1 coordinate 233,479,896, forward strand.
CCTTGTTCCTTCATTCGAGGATGAATGATCCAAGTGGGGGAGAATTGAAACACCTTAGGTTTTGGACCTTGGAAAATTCCTGAGCTTTGGGTTCACTGGTCTTGTAACGACTCATCATGCAAGTCGTATAATGTGGATATAGGTCAGGTGACCCAAGTCGTAAGGTGTCCAATGATTGGTGGTTCTGTTTCTATTGTGGGTACGGGTTGGTGTCGACGGGTCGTATGGTTTAGTGACAGGGCATTGGGTTAATTCTTCACTTAATATGAAACTTAGTTACTTGACTTGGCTTTGAGTATGAGTGGCTCACTAAGAGCAGTGAGGATAGGGTACGAGTGATATAGTCTAGTCGTATGTTGTCAAATATCAACCCCTTTGTATTCTATCTTGGGTACGACTGGAACATACGAGTCGTATGGTCTGGTCATGAGTTGGGGAAATGGAGTCATATGGTGAATAGTGTGTGGGTGTCCAGCCTTCTATTCTGGTTACGACTAGATGGTACCAGTCGTATGATGTGGTGATGAGTTGAAGGGTCAACTCGTACACCTGCGGGATTTTTACAGTTTAAGTTGGGTGTATTCTGGGAATTTATTAACCTATTATTCTAAATCAAACACTCTTAAAAATCTCTTAAAATCTCTCTCAAGCTCTTGGTTCAAGAAACGATTAGGGTTTCTACAAGGCAATCAAGTATGGGCTATCAAGGGTGAATCTCTCCATATTCTTTGGTTTCTAAGACATGTTACTCCTGTCTCATTTTTAGTTCAACAAAAAATATGTTTTAATTAATGGTTTTCATGGTATTATTGTGGTAATATTTTGTTTTTTAAATAGATGTTGGGTTTTTTGGTTGTTTATGGTTGGATAATGTTTTTCTATGTTTTACTTATGATTTTTTTCATGTTATAATTATGGTTTGAGCATGTGGTTGCATGGAAATGGTCAATTGATACTTTTTTTTGGTTTTGGAAACTATATGCCCTCAACATATTTGTTAAAATGCCAATGAGAATGATTTTGTCACATAGTTTGACTATTCTTAAAACTTTTGCATTTCATAATATGGTAATGGAACTTAAATTGGTTTGGTTGTTTTTGAATGGATTGTAAAGGCCTTGGTGTCCATGGTATTGATTCATTTGGAAACTTTGAGTCAAATTAGTTTAATAGCTTTGGTATGGCATAAATGGATAGACTTGCAAGCTCTAATTATGGTATGACGATACCAATGGTTAATGCCTAATTAAAAGGACTCCTTGGTAAGGGGTTGGTTATGTTTGAATGGTTTTAATATGGGCTTAAAGAGGGTAGTGTTATAAAAGTCGTGGAAGGTGAAAGTCCCCGAGGGATCAAAACTAGAAACTCATGTTTACCAATGTGAGGTTTGGTCATGGTGACCGTGTGCATGATGTTTTACTTATATTTTTGGAGATGTACTATTCATCTCATGATTTTCTTCGATTCGTGCAGCTAACACGCATCGGGGTCCTTTCAGCAGGGGGAGTTGAACCCATATAGCCCATTGGTGGATTTAGGATGACAGAGCTACACAACCCAGGTTAAAAGTTTTAAATGCTTGCTAAACCCGGTTCCCTTTTCCCAACATAGTATATATATATGTATATTTGTGATTGCATATGGTTATTAATTTGGTTTTAAATTATTGGCATTAATTTATCTTATCCCTGAGTACATGCTAGCGTTCACTCTGCTAGCCGTCTTCGGGCTCTGTATCCCCACGTGATGCATAAATTGGCTATGCTATCTTTCCTCATACTCAGTGACTTGGATTTAGGTATAGCTTTATGTCATACTAAAGTGGTAAGCTTCCATACTCCGGAAGACTCCATTTCATGCTATGGGCTTCTTTACATTATTTTTGTTTCTTGGACTTTGGTTTCTGCTATGGTTGGGGACATATCCTAACCGAATGTTTTTTGTTTTTTAGATAGAGGCTTTGTGGGACTACTATAGGCATGGGTATTGGTGTCAGCCTTGGTATTGGTATTGGCATTGAGGTTGACACTGGTTGGATATTTGGTTGGTCATGGTTATGGATTTGATTGAATTTTTTTCAATTATTGTTGCTTTACATTTTTATATGTTCAGAATTCATCCGACATAGGGTGAAGGACGGTTATGGATGGGTATTGGGGTCGGTCTCCAATCTCAGTCGAACTTAAGATGTTCGATACGACTAGGCCCTTGTTTGGGCCGTGTCACTTCCTTTCCTTCGATTTCATTCATTATGGTACCCTATCTATGTATTGCATGATGGAGTCACGCCTGTGACCAATGCTTATACACTTTATTGAATTTCCATGTTTCTTCTCAGCTTCTAGTACAAGAAGAAACAACTTCTCTTTGTGATTTGAGTCATCCCCTATGAGTCTATGAGTTTCAGTCTTAGGTTAAGTATTTTTTGATAAGTATGAACCCATGTTTCAGTGTATGGTCAGTTCCCAGAACTCATGGTACACCCTTAATGACCAGTGAAATACGCATTATGGTATAATTGTCCTCAGTTTAGATCTCCTTAATGAATATATGCCTTTAATACTCTATTCCTTAAACCTCAGTTAAGTGTTAAGGTTATGTATAGTATTATTTCATGATTTAGGTCCTCATGTTTTAAACTTTCAGTGACCTCTCCTTATGTAAAGATAGTGGTGATGAAAATTGATGAACAATGGTTTATATGGGAGAGAGTAAATGTTCCTTATTAGGGGAAAATTATTGTATGCTTGTTTTATCCAAGGTTATAAGTGTAAAGGAAGATTAAGGCAAAGCTTTTGGTATATGCCATAGTTAATTGAGAAATCTAGGTGTGTCTTATTGGGGACAATGCATGAAAGTTTTTACAGATAAAGGTATAAGAGATATTGGAAAATTCTTAGGTGGGTTGGTTGCCCAGACGTTCATATGTGGTTATAATGATAGGCTTGAATGTCATGTTGGTATATAGGTGGATAAATGCATTGTGAATTCCTAGTAAGAGGTTGAAGTTAGTTGTTGAAGTGGTAAGGAGTATGATTCTTGACATGAGAGCTCTGAAAACCCATAGGTTATTGAACCCGTGGTTTAGACTAGTATTATGGTGTTATGTGTAGTACCTTGTGACTGTGAGTTAGGCTTGAACATGGTGAGAAAAATTTAGTTCATCTCAGACTTTGGTTGAAGGAGTTATCAATACCCATGAGATTATTATAAGTGGCGTTAAATGAAGTGTAGTATTTAAAGGGAAAAGTATAGTTGAGGAAGTTTTTGAGAAGTGTGACTAAGCTTGAAATAGGGGTGTGCCTCGGTCGGTTCGGTTTTATGTATTATCAGTTTTGTTTATTGGTTATCAGTTTTTAAATATGCTAAACAAATAACCAAATTAATAAGATATTTTTTTATTGGTTTTTAGTTTATCGGTTTTTTGTCCTTAACGGTTCGGTTTTTGATTTAACCGATAAGAAAACATGCATAAAATAAAAATAGTAGCACCTAACAAGAAAAGAAATGAAATCATAGTTGCAACAAAAATCCAACAATGTGTATAATTTTACAAGAATTTTCAAGCTTGAATAGGTTTTCGGGAAAGTGAATAGGTTTGTAGAAATGAAAGAGAAATATATATATATATATAAAAGTTGGGGTAAAGTGTAATTTGGAATATTCTTATTGGGTTATCGATTTACCCAATAACCCAATAAAAAAACTCAAAACCGAACCAATAACCCAATAATTTTTTTATAAAACCAATACAAAAACGTTAACCCAATAACAATAAACCAATAACATTTTTATCAGTTCGGTTTATTGATCGGTTCAATTTTTGCACACCCCTAGCTTGAAAGTTAGCAGTTGCATTGTCTAAGGCATAGTAATTCTATCATAGCTTTTGTTTTAGATGCCTATTCCATGAGGTAATTTATTAAAATTCATGCTAATTGTGAATTCAGTTGAGTCCTTACTCCAAGTCTAAATTAGTCCCATCCATAACAGATTCCCAGATTTAGAAATTGATATAATGTTAGTTATCCAACTATAGAATTCAGCTAGACAGTACTAGTGAGTTCCCAAACTTTCAAGCTAGTTAAAGTTAGTCGAAAATTTATTCATCATGTCCATATTCCGCTCTCAAAATTCTATGTCAGGTATTACATTTTTTTTTCTAATCTTTCAGCCAAGTCAGTCTTCTTTCGAGGATGAATGATCCCAAGGGGGAGATATTGTGACACCCATAAAATCCAAGCCAATGTTAGAACCATGATTTAAATTCATGAAAGATCAAAACTCATGGTTTGGTATTTTTATAAGTGATTTAGACACATACCTCAAAGAGCTCCTAGCTTATAGACAAGTCAAAACACTCCTTAGCGATTAAATTCTTGTGAAGAATATGACTATAGTCATCTTCAAATGAATATAAATTTTGGTCTACTAAGTATTTTTGATCTCAATACCCACCAAAATACATATAATTGAATTATCTTTCCAATAATACCAATTTCTCCTTAATCCGATATCGGGGTGAAAAGTTATGGCCAAAATACTAAAGTACTGTCAAAGCTGCCTAGACTACTACTCGTAATGTCTCATTACAGGTCGTTAGGAGGGATTCGTAGCTTGGGAAGTACAGGATGAAATTGGACTTTTGACCACGACTCAAGTTATGACTCGTGGCCAGGCCCTACAAGTCATGACCTAAGTCATTGGGACCGCTTCCAGGCGACTTCCAGTTGGTTTCTAAGGGATTTTTTGAGTCTTTTCTCACTCTTTTAACCCCAAAACTACGTCGTTTAAGATATTTTAAGGCTTAATTAAAAGACAAAACAACCCCAAATCCCTCATTCTCAACACAACACCAAATTACTTAATAAACACATGATTTTTCTCTTATCCCAAAGTAAGATATTGGGGGTTTTCATCTTCAAGTTCAAATCCCCAAAACTTCAATTCAAAAATCAAGAAATGTAGGTATGTGGGGTTTTAGCATGGATAACCTTTCATCCTTGTGCCCAAAAGCTTTGGCATTTGCAATTAAATTTATGAGATTTTCAGTTAAGGTTCACACCCAATTTTCATGTTTTTGAGATTATGACATTATTATATGATTTAAAGTTCAGTTTGCAGAAGAATTTACCTTTACTCATGTTATAACTTACATGATTGCTATTATGAGATGAATTTTATTATTTTGGTATGAAGTTTGATGAATTTATAAGGAATTTCAATTTGAGCATTGAATTTGATATTTTGATATGAAGTTTCTATGAGATAAAGAATGATTTCAAGTTCAAGAATAAGTTACGAAGTTTGCAAGAAGTTTAAGCTTATATGCTTAAGTTACAAGTATTACAGCATGATTAAAGTTCAGTTTCATGTTATGATCTACTATAAGACATGAAATCCACAAGTTTCCTCATGAACATGATTTAAGTAAGAGAAACATAGTTGGTTTCCAGTTTATAAACCCATATGCTATTTTAAGATGGATTTCAAAAGTATGAGCATATAAGTATATGTTTTGGGAGTAATATTTACCCCCGAAAGGGGACTATGGGTTTAGCGCATCCTAATCTCTAGAAACTACGTGCCACCATAGGTTTATGTTTAGGGGCCTCAATAAAGAGTGTCCCCTCCTTTACCCAATATGGGCTAAGTATAGTAATCACTCAAAGTTAAGGTTCTATTTAGATGGCAAGGGTAGAACAACTCTCCTTAACGTGGGTAAGATGTTATACTCCATGCTAGTTCACATGGTTTATGTCGGCTATAAGAATCTCCCACAAGAAAGATAAAAGTAAAGATTTTAGAAACTAAGTGTAATGGCTCACTAAGCTTATCAGATTATGCTTTACTATTCATGTTTTATGATATTTCATCTTTCAATTTTATTCATGACCAAGGTCAATCCTTTACACTTAGCATATATGATTTGAAAGTATGTTAAATTTTAGTTTTACTTATTGCATTCACCCTCACATACTCAGTACATTCCAGAAGTACTGACCACATATATATCATGTGGCTACATTATTTCATAATGTAGGTACCAATTGTATCTCATAACACCATGGTCAGACAATACATAACTTCCAGTTGGCAGGTGATGAGTTCGCTTGATTTGGAGTCTCGAGTCAACTCTAGTTCCAGCATTGTATTTTTATACAGTTATATTGATTAGGGATGACTGTGGGTCATGTCCCAGCTTCCTATAGTTAGTATTAGTAGAGGCTTCATAGACAGTCGGTCAAAGTTGATGTATTCTATTTTAGTTTTCTTTGTATAACCATTGTTATAAGTTTTGAACAGTTATATATTGAACAAGTTCAGTTAATGACATTTCTTCCGCTTATTATTTCCAATTTTATGCATTTATTCAGTTGATCATGAATTATGCTAGTATCATGGGTTAGCTTAGGATCACTTGTGATTCTAAGCACTATGTGACATCTAGGGGGTAGTCTCGGGGCATTACATAAAAGATCAACTAGTTGTTAAGATTTGGAATGTATTCGATTTGAATAAAGCATTGCTGAATCTTTTCTCTAATAAAACGATAGTCAATCTCAATGCGTTTGGTCCTCTCATGAAATATTGGATTTGCTGCTATCATCATTACTTATTTACTGTCACTAATGAGTTTACCGGGTAGATTAATCTCTACTTCCAATTCCTTAAATAAGCCAAGTATCCATGTGATTTTAGAGGCAATAGAAGCCATACTCTTGTATTTTGCTTCAATTGAACTTCTAGAGATGGTTGTCTATTTTTTTTTTCATAAGATCAAGGTTTCACCTAACTTGACCAGATATCCATAAACTGATTTCCTTGTATGTGTGCATGTTGCCCAATCAACATCACAGTAGGCAATAAGATCTTTAATAGGTTTGTTTTAAATGTGAACTCCATGATTAGGTTGATTCACTACATATCTTTCTATCTCAAGTCCTTCTTTCATTTGATTTTTCTTAGGTTTTTGTAGTTATTGACTAAGGGCCCGCACCCCATAATCCATGTCAGACCTAGTAATTGTCAAGTACAACAACTTACCTATTAGTTTTTGATAGAATTTAACATCTGCAATTAAAGGATCTTGAATGATGTTGCCTTCTCTTTGAGATTATCCTATTCTTTGCTTGTTAACATGATATAAGGATCCATAGGAATAAGTGCAAATTTGGCTGCTGAAAAGCCAATTTCTTAAATAAGCTTACATACTTCCGTTGATGTATAACCATCCTACCTGATATAACAAATTCTGTTACAAGGAAGTATTTTAAGTCTCCAAGTCCTTCATTTTAAACACCTTCTATAGTGAGCTCTTTGCTTCCTCAATTAGTTTCAAACTATTTTCAGTTGCCAACATATCATCCACATACACCAGGATTAGCACAATTCCTTCTTCACTTTTCTTTGTAAATAATGAATAATCATGTTTACTTTGTTTAAATTTTAGCCTGAGAAGTGCATCTGTTAACTTTACATTCCATTTCCTAGGAGCTTGCTTCAAGCCATATAAAGATTTTATGAGTCTGCATATTGATTTAGATCCCCCTAGCTCACAAAACCTTTTGGAAGATTCATGTATATTTAATCATGTAATTCTCCTATAGGAATGCATTATATACACCCATTTGATGTGAGAAACTGCAATTGCCATGACTAGTCTCGATATCACCATCTTAACTATAAGAGAGAAAGTCTCTTGTTAATCGATATCTACTTGTTAGCTATATCTTTTTGCAGCTAACATTGCCTTTAACCTTTCAGTTTCCCCTAAATATTTATACTTGATCTTAAAGATCCATCTTTATCCTATAGGTTTCTTTCTATCTGGAAGCTTAACAACTATCCATGTATGGTTATTTTGAAGAACTTCAATTTCTGTCTTCATAGCCTCTGCCCACCTTGGATCACTTATAGCCTCTTGAAAAGTCTTAGGTTCTGTTAGTTATCACAATACATATAGTTAGTAATGTTGTAAGAAATATCATGATGAGTAGAGTTTAATGAGATGAAATCCTTCATCCAAATAAGTGGTTAATTTTTCTATTACTAGTTGCAACTCTAGTAGGAACAACATGAATTGATTGAGCACTGGTTTAAACTTATTGTCCCTGATTAGCAGAAGTGTGATATGTATCTTCTTGGTGTTCTAAAGATACATCTAAATTAAATCCCAAAACACTATAAAAGTTAGTATCATTTGACCACGTAGAGTTTTGAGTTTGAGTATGTACTTCTTCAAATACTAAAGGATCAGTTGAGCAGAATAGAGGTTGCTCAACTTCCTTGTCTATGAAAATGAACTCTGTCTCTTTGAATATAACATATCTATGAATATAGAACTTATTAGTATTAAATCATATACTAAGTAACCCTTTTGAGACTCTGAATTGCCCAAAAAAGTTATCTTTCTTACTTCTAGACTGCAACTTATCAGTTTGATTAAGTATTTTGGCATAACACAAATAACCAAATATTCTAAAGTGAAGTGAAGAAGGTTTTTCTCATGTATAATTTTTCATAAGGGGATGTGTTCATAACAGAAGAAGGTAGTCTATTAATGATGTAGACAACTGTTAGTATACATTGTCCCCGGAACTATATAGGAATATTAGCTTGAAGTCTTAGGGCTTTTGTGACTTCTAAAATGTTTCTGTGCTTCCTCTCAACCACTCTATTTTGCTGAGGGGAATAAGCACATGATTTCTTATGTATTATACCTAACTCATTAAATTTTGCACTACACATTTCATTTACAAACTCTATACCATTATCAGTTCTACAAGCCTTTATATTACTAAATAACTCTAAACAAAGCAGAAAAGTATTGAATAATGGTAGAAATCAGTTTTCAATCTAATCATGTATATCCATGTCACTTTATAGTAATCATCAAGTATTTTTAAGAAATATTTGTAGCCTTATACAGTTGGAATCTTGTAGGGACCCCAAAAATACATATGAACTAAGTTAAAGGCAGTAGTACTTTTAATGCTACTTGCAGGAAAGGGAAATCTTATTTGTTTTGCACAAGGACAAATAGAACATGTCTCTATTATACGAGCAATATCTTGCTGCTTATTAGAAGTTATTTTATTCAGAACTGAAATAGACATACATTTAATCTTTAAAGCCGTAGACTAATGTCACCATTGTCTAAGAACAGACTATCTATTAAATCAACAACTAACACTATACTAGAGTTGGTAGGTTGATTAAAATCTTAATTAACTAAGTAAAGTCCATCCTTTAATACACCAATCTCCTTCACCTTCCCTTTTGAGAGGTCTTGAAATATACAAAAGTCAGGATAAAATAGAGCAACACAATGTAAATCTTCAGTAGTCTTCGAAATGGATAATAAATTGAACTTAAATTGTGGTAAGTGGAACACATTTTGTAGTGTGCTATGTGTAGATATAGAACTAGCACCTGTATGAGTAACTAAAGAGGTATCACCATTAGGCAATTAAACTTTCTTTGATACTGAGGATTTTGTAATGGTTTGTTTTTCTAACATGTGAATATCAGAGAATATATGGTTAGTAACACTAGTATCAATAATCTAATTATGTGAATTAGAAGATACTAAGAGTGCATCACTCATACTTGACCCGGCATTTGCACTAGTTTCATGATAGCAGTAGTTGTGGTAATGCTGTATTGATAAGGGGTTGATTAAAATAGTTCAAAAGCTATAGAATTTACTCATACTAATTTATGGTAAAGACACATGCACTAGGCTGTTAATTAAGATTTGAACTTGACACTGGTGCTTGTTGTAGCATTTGTTGATACAGGCCTATCACATTAGCCACCACCTGGCCTGTCCCCTTATCTTGATGCCTCAGACTATGTTTGTTCAAGTAATACTCACTACACATCTGATAATTGTCATTATCAGTTTGAACATAGCAAGAATTATGATATGTAGGATTAGCATTACCAGATATGAACCTTTTCTTCTTGTTGTTCAGATTTGGAACAAATCCAAAATGAGTTGGATGTCTAGGGGATAGCCTACAAGCTTGTAATAATTATCCTTTACATGACTTCTCATTTTGCAGTGATCATACTGCACACTATAACCCCTTTCCCTCTTGGACCTACAAGAACCAGCCTTAGAGTACATTACTACTGGATCATAACTACTAGGGGTTGAACCTAATTAAAGTAGTAGAAGTAGAAGAATCCGTTGAATTTTATCATTCATAATCGTGGCATATGCCTAATTTACAGTAGAAAATGGATTCATAAGCAACAACTAACTTCTTGCCTGAAGATATCATTCAACCCTATGAGAAACTAATTAAGCTTTTATCTCTGAACTTACACAATGAACTCTTTTGACTGCTCACATTCACAACTCACAATATGAACCAAAGATTCAAGTTTATTTCATAAATCTTTGAGTTTTGTAAAATACATAGATACAAAATTTGTTCCTTGTGAAATAATAGCTATTTTGTATGCTGATTAAAGGTTCTTGAACCATTTATCTTGTCAAATCTTTCTTTAAGTTCCTTCTATATAGACCATGCAATAGACATATATACAATTCCATTCAAAAGACTGCTTGAAATTGTGTTCATAATCCAAGATAGTACTACAACTTTCACCCTTTCCCATTGACCTCATAACTTTTTTCTAAATTTATCTTTCTTATATGTTTTATCTACCATCCCCATGTTGTTAAACCCAATAAGGCAATACACATTGATCTACTTATATATCATAATTTTCAATGCCAATTAGTTGAATAGAAATTAGAGAAGCTTCACTTACAGTGGAAGTATGTAGATATAGGGGGTGATTGTGACCTAAAGCTTATCCATATTGATGATCTGTAGTAGATGGTTGAGCAGAGTTTGAAGGATGAGAAGAGGGAGTTGAATTTCTTCCAAGATCACTAACATTCCCATTAGGATTCGACTGATTTTCCATAGTTATGAGTACACCACATAGAATAACACAGAACTTTAAGTATAGTAGTGGGAATGAGACCACAACTTGTAGATTTCCCAAATCGAAAATGCCTGAGTTCTTGACTTGTAGAATTTATAGGCTCCGATACCATGTAATTAAATATAATTGATTGGGAGTTCTTGGTAGAACTCTAGAATAATTAGAGTCAAATTAGCGATAGAGAGAATAGTGGAGAAGAAAAGAGGAGAGAGAATGTTATTTATCTTTCATTGATTTGTAAAGTATGTTTGCACAAAGTGATCTTCTCAACTATTTATCCAATTATTTAGGCTTCTAACTTATTGGTATCTTTGAGTTAGTTAGCTATAACTGACCTAGAACTAACTTAACTATAATCTTGAAACTATGAATAGTGTTAACTGCCAGTTAACTACTTAATGGACTTCTAATATTTTATTAGCTTATTTAACAAGAATGACCAAACTATTATTAAAAATGTAAGGCTCATTATTCATAATTATGGTCTTATCGTTTTTATTTTTAAACTAGAGATAAATTAGCCATTACTATGTAGAAAACCTATAGAATGGTCATAAATCTCCATCAACCATAGAGAAATTTGAGGATCTCGTTAAATAGTTGGTATCTACCAATAACATTCCCAATTAGGGAGTATTACCATTTTTTGTGCAGAACTTCAATGTCCTCCACATTCAGATTTGTTTCTTTCAATCCTTCTTTCAAGATAGGTGGAAAATAATCAAGTTTCATACCTTGGTGAAACAACCTATTCCATTTCAACATATCTACCATTGATGACTTTGCATGGTAAACAATTCTCTCTTTCTCAGTATTGATATTTTTACTCTCAAGATCAAACATGTATGTACTTTCTCTCACTTGTGGCACTGCACTGGTCCCTATAAAGGGTGATGCAACTGTTGGGCACTATCATATTCACGATCCACTGATCTACTGAATTGGGGTGATGGTTTGGGGCACTCCTATATTCTAGGTAACAATTCAAATATGTTGGACTCAATTGGTAGGGGTTATGTTGTGTTGTGACCCGAGACTACCCCAGTCATAACATGATACTTAAAGTCATAAGTGAACCCAAGATAACCCATGCCCTAACATGGAACTAAGAATATTATATATAACTGATGAATACTAAGAAAATGCTAAACTTAAATGATATAATAATAATTGAACAAACTAGTGTTGTCTGATATAACCATTAAGCTGAAAATATTGTTTGTTTGTAAGCCTCTACTAAGATGAGTTGTTGGGACAAGCCCTCACCTAACTCCAACTGTCTAAAAATTGAATGACTAAAATAAATAAAGTAAACGTAAGTCTTGTCCTCGAAGAATGAGGACTCACCAAACTCTGCTGCTAAGACGATATGGAATCTTACTTACCATGAGCTGGATACTGAGTATATGGACCTATATTATAAAATAAAATAGCACAAAATAAAGTATGTAGTCAATACTTTGAATGTACTAAGCATGTGAAATATGCACTACAACCTATAAAGTTAAAACATGATGAACATGGGATGCTAAACAGAATATGGAATTGATTCATATAAGCTGATGTAATGACCAAGTAATAAACATGTAACTGATCAATACTGTACTGAATAAAATGAATACGAGGTCATGTAATAACTAATTCTGAATTGTGGAAGTTACTGTAACCAACATAAATCACGTGAGCAACATTAAATCTAACCTATAACCTAAGTTGGGAGGGTGTATTGTACCATGCCAAGGGTAAGGACCATAACTGGCATGAGTTCACTCATGATGCCATTTGGACAAGGGATACACTCTCGACTAGCGAGGACCCCTTTAACCCATGGTGACACATAGTTTGGGACTTGGGCTATATGAACTCGTGTTCTCTCGATGCTAAGTACTACTCCCAACTAAAAGTAAATAGATATACTGAAACTCTTAATAAGACTTTGTTATAAAACTAAAAGTTAAGTGCTTTATTTGAAAGAATTATAAATCATGAAATTGAAGAACTGAGTGTTCAACGGAAAATGCATAATATCCTAAGTCATCGGGTTTTGATAACCCTCCATCTCCGAAGAATGCAACTAGTCATGTCAATTCTATAATTTGAACATGATAGGGAATTTCATAACTCAATCCCAAAACTAGAAACTTATCAATATATTAAGAATTCATGGTTATGGGTGTCTAAAGATACAAAAATTCAAAGGGAAAACATGTATTCATGGCTTAATCAAAGCAAGACATTGAAACATAAGAGAATTCATACTTTTTATGAAAACCCTACACTTGAAGAATGAATTAAAGTGAGAACTTGAAGTAACTTTGGTACTCAATGTGTGAAAGAAAATCTAATTATGAAATCCAACATACGCGAAAGTAAAGAACTTGGACATAAAACTTGAAAATTGTGGAACCCTAGTTCTTGCTTTGGAGAAGAAAAAATTTCCTTTTCTTTTTAATTCGCTAAGTGTCGATTGGCTTTGGGGGCATGAGGAATTTGGGGCAATTTAAGATTATCAATCAGCCCTAGGACTGATTAAATGACATATTTTTGGTGTTAAAATAGTGGAAAAAGATAAAAAAAATATCCTTTTAAAAATGTTTTAATAGTGCAAAATAGTCCCTTCTGACAACTTGGATGTCATCTCGTCACCTTATGACATCCCATAACCCTCTAAATATCTCGTCACCGATTGCATAACTTTTGGTCATATTTAGAGCTTATTGGTTAATATGGATGACCAAGCCTGATGGGTCGTCACTCTCTAGCAGACAGACACCTTTTAGTAAAATGAGCATAACTTTTTTCTCAGGTATTAGATTAACAAAAAGTCAATTGTGGGTAGAGAATAATCAAATAACTTTTAATGTGGTGGGTATTGATCTAAAAACTTCTTATATTCAAGTAGTTATGATCATTTGGAATTAACTATAGAAAGGTTCTACATAAAAATTCAATCGGTAAGGAAGCTTTCAACTTAGCCATGAGCTAGGAGTTACTTATGGACTTAATTCATGTCTAAATCACTTATCATACTACCAAATTACCATGTTTGATTCTAAATATACTTGAAGTATGGTTATGATCTTATCTTGAAGTTTTGGGGAGTTAAAATATCTCTCTGTTGGGGTCATCATTCCATGAATGAAAACTCACTAAGCTGAAAGGATAAGGAAACGGCTGCAATCCAAACATTATGTCCTGAGATATGAATACTAACAAGATAATTGAATCTTTAATTTAAACATGGACTAACGGTATTTATGAATACATGATATGACGTGAGAGTAACTAGGTGACATGGGAGAATTAATTAAGGGAAAACTATTACCTCAAGTGAAAACTGATTTCAAAAGGAAAATATAGGGGTACTTGGTCATCATATATGATTTTGGTTCCCATGTCGGTCCTTTAACTATCTGGTTCCTCCAAAGAACTTTCACTAAAGAAACTTTTTTATTTCTTAACATATGAACCTGATGGTTAAGAATCTCACTAGGACCTCTTCGTAAGAGAGACTATTTTTCACATCAACACTATTTATGGATATAATTGAAGCTGGATCACCAATGCATTATTTCAATAGGGACACATGAAAAACCATATGCACTGATGCTAAGTCTTCAGGCAAGTCTAACTCATAATCCACATTGCCAACGCAACTCAAACTCCTATAAGGACCAACATTTTAGGAATTGAGCTTTTTTTTTTTTACTGAATCTATTAACCCCTTTCATGGGCAAAACTTTCAAGTAAATCAAAATTTCCCTTATCCTCATATATGTATCGGAGTTTTGATGAGTATGAGTTGTTTTCAACCTTTCTCTATTCAACTGAACTTTTTTCATAGCATTATGGACTAAATCAGGACCTATCAAGGTAGCTTCACCAATATGAGATCTACAAATCTCAAATCAACCAATATGAGATCTATAAATTCTACCATAAAGTGCTTCAAACAAGGACATTTGAATACTAGAGTGATAATTATTATTATAGGTAAACTTAATCAAAGACAAGTGATCATCCTAACTACCCTTGAAATCGATCACACTCGCTCTTAACATGTCCTCTAAGGTCTGAGTGGTCGTCTTTGCTTAACCAACTACTTGCTAATGAAAAGTTGTATTGAGATGAACTTGGTTACCAAAACCCTTCTAAAATTTCTTCCAAAACTAAGAGGTAAATTAAGTACCCCTCTCAAAGATAATGGACAAAAAAATTACATATAATTTTATTAACTCTTTAAGATAGAGTGTAACGTAATGATCAACTAAATATAAAATGTTAATTGGTAAGAAATGAGCTGAATTAGTCATTTGATCTATAATAAGACAAATAAAATCATGATGGTAGTGAGTACGAGGCAATCCTGTAGTGAAGTCCATATTCATCACTTCCCGCTTTCAAGTAGGATACTAATATTCTTAGTTATAACACCTGGTCTCTGGTGCTTAACCTTAACCTGCTAGAAATTTAGACACTTAGCCACAAATTCTATGATATCCTTCTTTATTCCATTCTACCAATAGACATGACATAGATCACAATACATATTAGTGGCTCCCCAATTAATAGAATATCAATAAATGTGAGATGTTGTTAATATCCATTGTCTTAAGTTATCCACATCTGGAACACAAAGTCTACCCTGACAAAAAAGAACATGATCTTTCCCTTGGGAGAAAACCTTAACTTCCTGACTTTGAATGACTTCCTTCAACACAATTAAAATAGGATCACTATCTTGCTTTTCTTTTACCTCTGCTATTATAGAAAAATCTGAACCAAGATACTACCTTCGGATGAACTAACGAATCAAACTCTAGTCTAGAAAGCCTATGAACCTCATGAACTAAATCTTTCTTCTCATATCTACATGAGAAGCACTTCCCATAGACAACCTTTTAAGAGCGTCAGCCACCACATCCTCTTTACCCAAATGGTACAGAACACTTATATCATAGACCTTTAATAAGTCTACCCATTTTTTTTTATAAGGATTTAGATCTTTTTGACTATACACATACTAAAGACTCTTATTATCCATGAACACATCTACATAAACTCCATAAAGATACTGCCTCCAAATCTTTAAGTTAAAAACTACTACTGCCAACTCGAGATCATGAATCGTGTAATTTTTCTCATAAGGCTTGAGTTGTCTAGAGGAATATTTTATAACCTTTACATGCTACATCAATACACAACCAAGACTAACTTTAGAAGCATCACAATAAATCACAAACCCATCTGAAATCTATGGTAGAGGCAAAATTAGAGTGGAGGTGAGTTGAGTCTTCAACTCTTGAAAACTCTTCTCGCAAGAATTAAATGACTAAAATTTGACTTTATTTTGAGTTATTCTGGACATAGAAGAAACATTGAGAAAATAGTCTAAAACACCATCAGCCTTTATTCGAAATCCCAATAACACACTCGACCTTCATGGAGGTCCTATCACCTCCTGATCATTTTAAAAATGGAATTATTTAATCTCTAAATGTTGAGATGGGAAAGAAAGTGGAGTTCACTCTCTTTGAGAGAGTGAGGATAAAAAAATTTAAACTTATTTTTAATATTTATGCACAAACATACTTTATATATGTGTGTGTATACTATTTTTATTTTTTATTTTATATATTCTTCACTAACATAAACCAATTTCACCACCACTCCTATCCCGTTGCCGCTATTGCCTCCGCCAACCACCATCTCCATTGTATTTGATACCACATGTCCATTCTTTTTCACCTTCTTCCATTTTACTCCCTATATAAATCTTTCACCCTTTTTGCTTCTCCGTTGTCCATTTTCCCCAAAATCTTTCCCAAATTTCAAGAATCACACATAATAATTAAGAATTTTCAAGACAACATTGCATTACTTACTTCAATTCAAGTCAAACCCCACCTCTAATTTAAATAGTTGGTCATATCTCACCCACCACTACCACACCACCACTTTGGCCTCATTAATCCTACTTTTATTTTTTTTGTTCATCACAAGTCAAACAATATAGTACCATTTAATAATTCACTCCACTCAATTCTATTTGATGATACCAATTTGGTTTGAGAACGAATATGAGGACTATCCGATGATGACATAGAAAAAAAAATTATTTGTATTGAACTTGTTGCTTCTAAGTTTCTCTCTTACCATTGGACTTTATTCAAGAATCTTGATGTTTTGTTGGGTGAGAAAATGAAAATTTTGATTTTTAGAAGAAAAATATGATTGTGAATTTTGAGAAGTGCAAATGGTTGAAGATAAGGGTAAAGAATTAAACAATAAATAAATTTTTGGTGTCAAACGTGTGTGGGTTTCACTGATTAGTATGGGTTTGGTTATGGCATTTTAAGGATGTAATAATTCTATTTTAAAAATATTCAGAGGGTGATAGGACCCCTGTGAAGTTCGAGTGTGTATTTGGGATTTCGGGTAAAGGTTGGGGGTGCTTTAGACTATTTTCTCAAGAAATAATAGATGAAAATCCTTCCATAAATCATCTATAATAACGGGCTAAAACCAAGAAACTCCTAATATCTAATGGAGAAATGGGTCTTGGTCAATTTCTAATTGCTTTGATTTTTTGAGGATCTACCCGAATACCTTCATAAAAATAATATGATCAAGGAATACTATTAATTTAAACCAGAACTAACACTTGCTAAACTTAATGAATAACTGGCAATCTTTGAAAGTCTGTTTGGCAATCCTCAAATAGCTTGCATGCTAATCTTCACTCCGAGAATAAACAAGAATGTCATAAATAAGGACAATGATGAATATGTCCAAGTACTACTTGAAACCCTATTAATAAAGTCCCTAAAAGCTACAGGAACATTTGTTAGAACAAAATACTTACAAAAATTCAAACTAACCATCCTAGTTCTAAAGGTTGTCTTTGAAATGTCACATTCTCTAACTCTGAGGTAATGACAGACAGATTTGATGTCTATCTTAGAAATGCAATTGGCACCCTAAAGTTAGTCGTACAATTCATATATCTTGGGAATGGGATACTTATTCTTGGGTGTGACTTTTTTTAATTGATGGAACATTCTAAGATAACCATCTTTATTGTGCATGAAAAGAACTAGAGCACCCCATCGAGAGATGTTAAGCCTGATACAACCTTTGTGTAAAAGATCTTTCAATTTTTCCTTCAACTCCTTAAGCTTGTCTAGTGCCAGGGTGGAATCAAAATAGGTTAGGTATCTGGAAAGATATCTAATTTAAAGTCAATTTATCTCTAGGGAGAAACTCCATGTAGATCTTCAAAGAAGACTTCTAAATTTTACTAACTATTTGAACTGATTGAAGAGTTAGGGTCTCATACTTTGAATGCTTAACTCAAAAAATATAATAGATACACCCTTTGAGAATTTTTTTCTAGCCTTAAGGTAAGAGACAAACCGACTCATAGGCACTGAGCCCTTCTACTCTATGATTGGTTCATTTGAAAATTGAAATTTGAATATTCTATTTCTATAATAAAATGTGGCATAGCAAGAATATAGCAAATCCATGCCAAGAATTACATTAAAATCTTTCATATCTAACTTTATAAGATCAACTGAGGTGACTTTCTAAGAAACTGTGATAAGCAATTTCAGTATACCCGTTTAGCTATGACTAAATCACCAATCGTAATAGAGAATAAGAAGGGTTCTACGAGAATTTTATGACTGACACCGAAGTCTATTGATGTATAGGGAGTCATGAATGAAAGTATAGATCCGGGATCTAATGATGCATAAATATTAATATGAAATACCTATAATGTATTTGTGACTGCATTAGTAGAACCCTCCCACAGTTGAGTCTGAAGGGCATAAAACCAATTCTAATGTTGTCCACCAGCTACATTAGATGAGGTACCTACTGAGTCGAGCGAACTGATGGAGCTACTAAAGAGGTATCCTGAGTGAGTTCACTAATATCACCTCTCTTAGCTGATAGACAATCTTAAGGTTCGTGACCAAACTTCCTATATCCAAAACACCTATCCTTACCTATCAAACATTATCCGGGATGGTTTCTTCCACATTTCTTACAAGTCAAGAAAGTATGAATGTTGGAAGTACTATAATGAGGCTTAGAGCCTGACGCTCTACCTTTATGATCTTACCTGGTCTTGGGAGACAGAATATTGGAATATAATGGTGTTAGGGTTTAAGATCTCTACTGAATGTTAGAGCAATTTCCACCGCCCGATTTCTACTAAGAATAATTAAAGTTTCTATTCCAGCTTCTTCTTCATATTCTTTCTTTTCTTGTCCTTAATTTTCTCATCCTTAATATATTGTGAATGAACCATTAACCTGGAGATGTACATCTTCTTGACAATTATTGTAGTTCTATACTCTTTAACCACATCCCTAGAAACACCTAGCACAAACTTGCTCATAAGGGCTCTGAAATCAACAACCACTACTGAAGCAACTTTAAAAGTAGAGTAAACTTGAGAGAACACTACTTCACACTCATATTTCCCTATTTTAGATTTATGAACTCCTGAAACATAGCTTACCTTAACTCAAGTAGGAAGAAGCCATCCATAAAAGCAGTAACATACTCACCTCATTCTACTGGACCTGCATCAACACCTCTATCCTTCTTTTTCTACTTACACCAACTGTGAGACATTATTTTCAACTGATACATAGCCAACTAAGCACTCTCACTAGAGTGGCATCTACGATCTTAGTGAAATTTTGAACATTATTAAGAACTCAGTGGATCCTCCTCAGTCTTAGAACCACAAAACTCATGAGGATTCATCCAAGTAAAATCTTAAACTTTATTCGTTGTTGTACTAGCTGTCAGATTGATCAGTGCTATTGCCTGCTGATTAGCTTGAGTGTCTATGGACTGAGATAGCATCTTAAAATTAGTCCTAAAATCATCATGAGAGACTTGTTTGTTCAAAGGATTTATTCAAGTTGGTCGTGCTTATCGATTTCCATTTTGGTTATCAGTTCCATTCCTATTTCTCGTTTTTACTTGCTCATTTGGGAGCCATTTTTTTGTAAATATGTAGAGCACAAGTAAGACAAAGGTTTTAACAAAGTTCACACTCTATCACATGATATGAACATGAAAGTAGTGAAATTTTTTGTAAAACATTTCATAGTCTCTCACTTATAATGGCATGCTTCACACCTATGAATAAGATTCTACTTAGCACGTCGTTCAGACACCCTTGGACACTTTAAGAACGATGCTCTGATACCAAGTTTTTCATGACCTAAGATTATCCACTAGTCATAACACAGTTATTAAAGTCAAAAGTGACCCAAGATAATCCATGGCCTGGCACGACACTAATAATAGTGTATATAACTAATGAATACTGGGAAGAGGCTAAACTAAAATGATATATTAATAACTAAACCAATACCAATATTGAAATGTCAAAACTAGAACTGTCTGACATAACCATTAAGCTAAAAATCTAATTATCTGTTTGAAAGCCTCAACTAAGATGAGTTGTTGGGACTAGCTTCCAGCTAACTCTAACTATTTAAAAACTGAATGACTGAAATAAACAAAGTAAATATAAGTTTTTTCCTCAGAGGATGAGGAATCACCAAACTCTATTGCTGAGACAATATGGAATCAGACTAACCATGAGATAGATGTTGAGCATCTAAACATATATTATAAAATAACATAGAACAAAAGAAAGTATGTGGCCAGTACTTTGAATATACTGAGCATGTGAAATATGCACTATAAACTATAAATCTAAACATAAGATTAT
This sequence comes from Capsicum pubescens, assembly GCA_030864215.1. Taxonomy (NCBI): domain Eukaryota; kingdom Viridiplantae; phylum Streptophyta; class Magnoliopsida; order Solanales; family Solanaceae; genus Capsicum; species Capsicum pubescens. The sequence goes on from CM061538.1 coordinate 233,500,630, forward strand.
ACACAAAATATAGAATTGATACATATAAGCTGATGCAATGACCAAGTAATAAACATATAACTATTCAATATTATACTGAATAAACTGAATGCATATTTGAGTTTAAATTATGGCAGTTACTGTAATTGACATAGACCATGAGTAACATGCAATCTAATCTATGACCTAGTTAGGAGGGTGTTTTATACCTTGCAAAGGGTAAGGACCATGAATAGTGTGAATTACTCATGAGCCCATTTGGGCAAGGGAGACATTTTCAATTAGCGAGGACCTCTTTAACCTATTGTGGCACATTGTTTGGGACTTAAGTTGTATGAACCCGTGTCCTCTCGGTGCTAAGTACTACTCTCAACTAAAAGTAAACCGACATACTGAAATACTCAATAAGACTTTTGAAATTGAAAGATAAGTGTATTATATAAAATCATTCTAAATCACTAAAACTAAAGGACTGGGTATGTAACTTACAATGAATGATATCATAAGTCATTGGATTTTCCTAACCCCCCCCCCCCCATCTCTAGAGAATACAACTAGTCACGAAAATTTTATAATTTTAATAAGATAAAGATTTATAACTTAAGCCCAAAATTAGAAATTTACCAATGTATTGAGAGTACATAGTTATGGGTATATAAAGATAATAGAATTCATGGAGAAAACATGTACTCATGGGTTAATCAAAGCAAGAGACTGAAATATAAGGGAATTCATACTTTTCGTAGAAATCCTATACTTAGAGGATAAATTAAACTAAAATCTTGAATTAATTTTGGGATTTATTTGGTTAAAGGATCCAATGATGAAATTACACATACTTGAAAGTAAAGAACTTGGACTTGAAGTTTGAAAATAAAGGAACCCTAGCTCTTGCTCCAAAGTACAGAAAATCATCACTTTCTCTATAATTTGCCAAGTGTAAATTAACTTTTGGGAGATTAAGGAATTTGTGATAATATATACTTATAAACCCTCTTAGAATATCTTAAACGACATAATTTATTATTAAAAAAGTGGGAAAATATCAAACAACCTCTTTGAAAATATTTAATAATGTAGAACAGTCCCATCTGAAGACTTGGATGACGTAATGTCACCCTTCTAACGTCTCTTCATTTTTATCATCACTTTTAGGCTACTTTTTAAGCTTTCTAGTTAAGCTTGATGACCAAACCTGATGGGTCATTACTCTCTGACAGACGTACACCCTTTTATATAAGGAGCATAACCTGTTACTCAGGTATTAGATTAACAAGAAATCATATGCATTGGAAATAATACTCAAAGACCTTTAATTTTTTGGGTATTGAGCCATGAAACTTATCATATTCAAGGAGTTATAATTGTTTGAAGTTGATTGTAGAAAGACTCTATACAAGAATTTAATCGGTAAGAAATCTTTCAACTTGTCCATGAGCTAGGAGTTATTTATGGCCTTAATTCTTGTCTAAATTATATCTTATACTATCAAATTACTATGTTTGATTCTAAATATATTTTAACTATGATTTGATCTTATCTTGAAGTTTTGGGGTGTTGCAGATTATCTCACATATCTCATTTGAGATTTCATCAAGTGGTGGTGGTGGAACCTTATCCGACGACCCATGGTGAACCTTAGATATATTTTATCTTACCCTCACCAATAGCATCTGAATAACCCTTTCTTTTTGTTTGTTACTGCTATATGTAAATTTGTTGATGAGCAACTAACTAAAGGGACTAGGTCCCTGGATGTGCATGGTACACTACAGCTGGCATGTCCGTATACACAGTTTTGTCCTCTTGTGTAACAAACTTACAGGTGCTGCTTGTATTGAATAGGACACCTGGTTCAATGATATTTCAGCCTTAATCATCACCCAACTATAAAAGGAAAAAGAGGCTTCTTCGTCAAATGGTTTTTGACAAATACAAAGAGTTAGGAGAGGCAGCAAAAACCAAATTTCAACATTGCTCAAGTTCTTAGCTATTTATATGTTCTTAAATATAAATTTTTCTTGAGTGAGTTCTGATTTTTAAATGAATTACTCGTGCTATAAGAGTAATGAACTTTTCTCTTTGAGTAGAGAGTGCTTAGGTAGAGTTTCCTAAGTTTTGATACTGATTAGAGCTAATCAGTGTAAAGGGTTCTTGGTAGAGTTTCTAAGATGATCTTGTAGTAGAGTTATTAAAAGTAAAAGGAACCTAGAGTTAGGTTCAATCAAGGTTGTAATCAAGACTTTGATTATAGTGGATGTTGAGGTACTTGTGAGGTTAAACCGACGTTTTTCCCTTCCTTGAGTAAGGGGGTTTCCACGTTAAAATCTTGTGGTTTTACTCATCCTGCACTATTTCTTGATTCCTTGTTACTTAACTGTATTTTCTTGTGATTGACTTTGAGGATCCTGATCCCTCACTATATGGTGAAACCCTTAGGGTTTCAATAATTGGTATCAGAGAAAGGTCACTCTAAAAGGTTCACACCTAGAATGTCTTGGCTAGCATGACTGCTCCACCTAATCTTGAATAAAGGAAATCTACCACTAGACCACCAAGATTTAATAAGTAGTATTATGGGTGGTGGAAAACCAAGATGTTTGACTTCAGCATGGCTGAAGATAGTGAACTGATGGACATAATCCTTAATGGACCTCATGTTCTTGTTAAAGAAGTCAAAGAAGGATATATAACTAGAATGGTTGTTAAAATAAGGAGAGAGTATGATGATGAAGATAGAAAGAAAATTGAGAAGAATTACAAGGCCAAGAAATCACTAGTTTGTTAGGGTTTGATGAGTATAATTAGATCTCAGCTTGTGAAAATGCCAAAGAGATCTGGGATTTCTTGAGAACTGAACATGAAGGTACTACTGATGTGAAGGATTCTAAAGTAGACATGTTGACTACTCAGTATGAAACCTTCACCATGAAATAAGAAGAAACACTCTAAGAAATGCATACAAGATTCACTTCTATCACTAATGAGCTTCATTTCTTGGGATAAGTGATTCTAGTATACAAGCAAGTGTGGAAGATTCTTGAGGTTCTTCCTAAGTCCTAGGAAATCAAAGTCAATTCCATAATTGAAGCAAAGAATCTGAAGACCCTCACCATGGATGAACTGATTGGAAATCTAAAAACCCATGAGCTCAAAAAGCAATAAGAAAAGGAGAAAAATGAAGCAAAAAGGGAAAAATCCCCGGCATTAAAATCTTACAAACTTGATTCACTAGAAGAAGACACTGATGTTACCTAGTTGGCAAAGAAAATTGTCAAGGAAATATGGAAGGGTAGTCAATTTCAAAGAAGAGGAAGCAACAACAAGAGAGAAAGCAATGTTGAATTATGTCATAAATGTAGAAGTCCTGAGCATTTCATTAAGGACTGTCAATGAAAAAAATTGGATTACTAGGGTTATGTCAAGACTAGAGGTGACAAATAAAAGAATAGGGACTAGGTTCCTAAAAATTCAAGAAGGAAGGCAGCAACTAGTATGCTATAAAGCAAGCTCTGGCAACATGGGGAGACTCCTTCACTGATTTAGATGAAGATAAGAAAACTGGATATGTTTCTATAGTAGCAGTGGAAGATAGTATAGTTATATACGATTCCTTGTTTGCATTCATGGAAAACACAAAAAATGAAAATGAAAAAGAGGTAACTTTTTCTGATATTAAGGAGAATCTAAATAAATACACCGTTAGGAAGATAAAAAGATTTGCAAGTGTATTGATAGACTTTGTATGTGAACTAACTATAGAGAAAAATTCCTTAGAAGAAAAACTCGAGAAACAAGACCATAAGTTGATTTCTTTAGCTTTACAAAATTCTAAAACTGAAGAGTTGTTCACAAAAATAAAATCTGAAAATCTGAGTTTGATAAGTAATCTGAAGAAGGTAAATGAGATAGATGAAAAAAGGGAACCAAAAAGCTTTAAGGCTTCAAATTTATCTTAAAGAAAGGTTGAGGGATTCTCAAAAACATCTTATGTTTGCACTTCATAGGAATAGAGAGTTAGAGAGGGACCTGGTATGGTTAAGAGAAGAGTTGAACAAGTCTCTTAAATGGACTTCTTCTTCACATATTCTTTCTAATCTAATTAGTCAAGGTGTTAATGATGGCAAAGGACTGGGATATCAAGGATAATTCCTACCTACTAGGTGGAAAGAAAAGACTCTCAATGATGATAGAAACAAGATCCCAAACCTATGTGCAATCATTGTGGGAAAGATGGCACACTAAGGGGAATTGTCAAAGCTAGATAAGTGATGGAATGAACAAATTTAGATATGTTCAGCAGAAGAATACACAACCAAATAGGTTCAAGTATTTGAATAATATGAATAAGAATTCTCTACCTAGATAGGCCAAGAAGTTTTTTATCACACCATTTCCTTCTTACTGGGAATTCAAACTCAAATGGGTTCCCAAATCTAAAAAGTGATTATGGTCTTAGGTATGAGGAATAGAATTGCAGTCAGGAATGATCTTTAAAAATGAGTAATCAAAAAGCTCAATATTGAAAGGTCTAACTATATATCTCTCTCAAGACACTTCAAGATGGAAGTGTCTCAGGTGAAATAATTAACTTCAAAGCACCTGATCCATGGCAGAATATCGCTCAAAATCTCCATGACAAGAAGAAAATTGTGTGATTTGGAAAAAAAAGGTTGATGATGCTGAAGATGATGAGTAAAGGTTGGAAAATCCAGATGAGAATGGTAATAATGAAAAGTATCAGTCACTGATCCTAGATCAAGACAAAGAATAATCAGAAGGGGTCATGATAAAACTCTCAGGGACCTGGTCCCTAAGAAACTCATCTCAGGTGAAGAAGCTTCAGCCTTGTGAATAAACTCAAGTCTAAGACGTGGTATTCATACCTATTTCCAGAACATGTCATGGTATTAAGTGGTGTAATAAAACAAACAAGCTGCTGCTGGGATTGATCAAATCAACCTAACTTACTAGAATAATCAGCTTCCCTTCCAAATTTTGCTATGTTTAAGAGACAGGTATCCTTGGTAAATTAGGTGCATGTTGGTCTAACTCAGTACCGTACCCTTGTAGGTATACATCTATGGGAAAAACTTTGGAGGTGGATAGATGTGACAAGCACATAATTGAAGATTTAGTCAAACTAGAGAGGGACCTAGTCCTTTCTCTCAGGTTAGTATCATGTATGTGCAAATTATGTCTATTCTGCTAAGAAAAAGTTGCATCCTCCCTATCCTGGTGCTAGAAAAAAGGTTTTTCTATTAAAAAAAGAAAGGTAAGTCACCTAAAAATCTAAAATTCATCATATCTTATTACCCCAGAAAACCCTTCCTTGTGATCATTATTCCTTAAATCTTACTGCACCTACTCTTTCTCTCATCAAAAAGAAAAATCCAAATTCCAAATACCCCTTCTAAGAAAAAAAAACCTTTCTGATGGATGCAATACTTTTATTTTCATGTCCTTCAAAGGATTCTGAGCTTGGCATTGTGAAAAATCCCTTTTGCAAACCTTCATAAAAAATATCATTCTTCTCCTACTCTTTCAAAGTATAACTCCTTCATCATTCAACCCATTGATAATGATACATCCTTGAATCCTCAAAAGTTTTCTGATGATATTGTGGTGGATGAAACCTGGGTTGCTAAAAACCTCATATTATTGTGACATAGCCCAGGAAAGAGAATTGTTGATCACAAGAAAATCAATGTCAGTAAAACACAAAGAATTTTAGGAAAATAGTCTGAAAGTTTTACTGAGAAACAGCTGTGTAATACCCCGTACTTCTACCTAGCTTGAAATCATCCAAAGAATGTTAAAAACTTACTTTGAAATATGAATCCATTTTTACACATGGAATTTTAAAGATTTTCACATTTTATCATGTGAGAAATTGAATTATCTTTCAAATGATATCAATTTTGTCTAAATCTGGTATCGGAGTAAAAAGTTATGGACGTTTTACTCAGAGCTGTCAAAATTGCCCAGGTGCGACGGCCAGGTTGACGGACTGTCGATCTAGTGACGGACTGTCACCTAGACCGTCGCAGCCAAGGTAGTGAGTCGACCTTTTGGATAAGGTGCGATGGATAGGTTGATGGACCATCGAACTTGCGATGGACCATCACCTAAGCCGTCGCTACTTAAGCAGTGAGTCCTTTTCTTGGTCCACGTACGGCGATCGAAATGACGGACTGTCAAGCCAGCAACGGAACATCGCACGAGCCATCGTAGGTCCCGTTCAACAAATTTAAACTAATTTTTAAAGGGTATTTGGGTCCTTTTCCACCCGTTTTAACCCCTAATTATATCAGACCAAGGCTTATAAGTTCATTATTTATGTATAACATCAAATTAAGATTTATCTCAAAGATCTATCCTCAAGAATAAGAAAACCCTAGGTATTTAATTCCAAGTCAAGAATTCAAGTTTTCCTCCATCAATTTTCAAGAAATCACAACCCAGGTATGTCATGTGTTGATTCATGGGTCCCTTTCACCCATGAAGCTCAAGAATCTCTTTTAAAATCCAATATTTTGGTATTTGTGAATGTTCATGATTTAAATTGAATTGAAATTCATGTCCATGATGCTGTGTGGTTTTGGTTAATTTTTTAAATTATATTTTCCAATAATTGACCCTACTATATGATGGTTTGCATAATAACCATGATAAACCCCCTTTAAATTACAAGTTGATTGATGTATCCATGATTATTAGATGTGTTGATGATTTTATGATCAAAGCATGCTCCCCATGTGTTTGATTAAATGCCTATGTGAAAGAAAAGTGCCATATTAGTATGATAATAAGAAATCCCCATTCATGTACAAGTTTATGCATGTCAAATGTTTGATGAAATGTATTACTCAATGAATTATGGATTGTTGATGTTAGTCATATATTCAAGAAAGTCATGCTTTGTTAGTTTCTTACCATGGAGTCCTGGGGGTACTTGTTCCTGAAAAATATAGTTGTGTGCCTAAAGTCGGTGTTATTTTTTCACAATATCCTTAGTCAAGTCATGTTCCATAAAACTCAGTCAGTCATGTGACTCAGCAAATCTCAGTAATACAGTAATCCCAATACTATTCCGTCAGTCAACGGAACTCAGTTAATTCACGTAAATCAGTTTAGTAATCCATGTTCAGTGTCTATTTAGATGGCAGTAGGAATTAGCACCGAGTGAACCCAAGTATGGGAACTCACCTGTTATATGAGGGTTTGATTCTTTGAAGCAATCCTTGCATTCCAAAACTACGTAGCCAACATAGGTTAAAACATCATAGCCTGCTATATGAGGGTAGATGAGGTGGCGTAACCTGTTATGTGAGGGTTCCCACCGTTCTCACTAAAATTACCTGTTATATAAGGGTTACTCACAGATTGTCCTTACCTGTGGCGCGGTATTAACACCCTTCCAATTAGGGTTACAGATTGGACCCTAACTCAGCCATAATAGCGTATTAGGGGTATGTCGGTTAGATAACTACTACCCACAGTTTCAGTTATAGAATCAGGACTATCAGATACAGTCATTCAGTCTCAGTAATAGAACTCAGATAGTTCTATAGAATTTAGGCCTGTCAGATATAGTCAACTTAAAATAGTACAAAACTCATCTAGTTTCATTAGAAACTAGATTTTCAGATACAGTCACTCAGTATCAGTTATTTCAGTTAGATAGTTATCAGTATCTCATGTTATCAGTACTCAGATTCAATAATCATGTTATCATGAACTCAGTTATAGTTATTATGTATTCATGCATGTATTCTTACGTTCATGTTGTCCAGTCAGTTAGTATAGTTCATACATGTGAACCCTTTGCATTCAGCCTACCTTCCATGCATACCAGTACATTCAAAGTACTGACGCATTTGTGCTATGATGTTTTATACCATGGGTTCAGCAGCACGAGCTCCAGAGCATCAGTAGCATTCCAGTCTCAGCAATTAGAGATAGCAGTGAGTCCTCATCCTTCGAGGACATGAACATTTTTTATTATCTCATTAATTAATTTATTAGTTGGAGTTAGTTGGGGACATGTCCTATCAACTCCTTATTTAGACAGTTCTATCAGTTAGAGGCTTTTCAGACAATTGTTTCAGTGTTTGGATATTTCATACCCCATCCATATGTTATGATTTATCAGTTATGTTTTAGTTTTTAACCTTAAGGCCTTTCAATTCATGTTTCCGCATTTATACATTATATTATGCAGTGTTCAGGTACAGATATCAGTCATGGGTTAGCTTGTGGTCCTTCGGGGTCATGAGCACCGTGTAGCATTCCAGGTACTAGATTCAGGGCATTAAAAACTTGGTATCAGAGCTTAAGGTTCAATAGAGTCCTCGTAAGTCTGAAAGTCGCATCTAGTAGAGTCTTGTACATGGGTGTGTTGCGCGCCATATTTATATGTAGAAGGCTATAAGATGTTTTAGGAATAGTTTTCCTTCTTTTAATATTCATGTCGTGCCAGTGAGAACAATCTTAATCTAATCTCTCAGTCTAATCCATTTCTCCTTTTCTTCTACAGAACATGCCTCCTAAGAGAAAAAATGGGAATCAGCCAACCCTTCATCCCGAAGATCCTTTGGGCGATCATGTTTCTCATGCAGAGTTCAGAGCTACATTCACTACTTTTTCTCTGTCAGTTGCTTCTCAAAATGAATGACCAACTGTCGTTACGACTGACCCAGTGGCTAATTCAGCTGCAGCAAGGATTTGGGACTTCACCCAAATGAATCCTCTATCCTTTGTCAGGTCTAAGTCAGATAAAGACCCTCAAGAATTCATTGATCTGGTTCAGAAGGTTACCGACATCATGGGGGTTACTTCTGTTGAGAGTGCTGAGCTTGCTGCATATCAATTACAGGATGTTGCTCACTCTTGGTACAAACAGTGAAAGTAAAAAAGGCCAGATGATGCAGGGCCTATTGAGTAGGAGGAGTTTGTCACCACATTCTTAGATAGATTATTTCCCAAAGTGCTGAGAGAGGCTAAGGTGTTAGAATTCATCAACCTCAGGCAGGGTATTATGATGGTGAAAGAGTATTCTCTTAAGTTTACTCAATTAGCTTGATATGCTCCTCATGTGGTTGTAGATAACAGGTCCAAAAAGAGTAAGTTTCTTTCTGGGGTGAATGATAGTGTGGTCAACGAGTGTAGGTCTGCAATGTTGAATAGTGACATGACTTTAGAAAGGCTCATGACTCATTCTCAGCAGATAGAAGATCAGAAGATTAAGGTAAGGGAGAAGCAGAATAAGAGAGCAAGGACAGGTAGTTTCAACTTTGCTCAGCCCAAATCAGAAGGAGAAAACCGTTCTCAGTTTCTTCCTAAGTCATCATTTCCAGATCCTTCTTCGTCTAGAACTCCATCTCCTAAGTTTAGGGATGGTAACAAAGATAGAGCGCCAGGTTCTAAGTCTCAGGGTAGTGTTAGCAGTGCCCGCACCTATTCTCTTTTCCAGACTTGTGGCAAGCATCATCAGGGTATTTGCAGAGATGACAATGGTATTTGTTTCGGATATGTCAAGCCAGGCCACAGAGTTAGAGACTATCCTCAGCCAGGTCCTCAGGGTCAGCAGAACCATTCCTCAGCTCAGTCCGATTGCCCAAAACAGCAGGGTGCCACTTCCAGTGCAACTAGTGGGCAATGCCCAAACAGACTCTATGCTCTCCAGTCCCAGCAAGATCAATAAAATTCTCCTAATGTCATTACTAGTAAGTTATAGATCTTTCATGTGCATGTTTACGCTTTGCTAGATCTAGGAGCTTCTTTGTCTTTTGTTACTCCATATATAACTGGTAATTTTGGAATCAGTCTCGAAATTCTAGCAGAGCCCTTTTCAGTCTCTACCCCAGTGGGTAAAACCATCATAGCCCGGTGAGTATACAGGAACTTCCCGATTATGATATTTCAGAAAGTCACTTCAGCAAACTTAGTTAAATTAGAGATGACTGATTTTGATGTCATTCTTAGTATGTATTGGCTTCATTCCTACTATGACACAGTCGATTACAGAAATAGAATAGTCCAGTTTTAATTTTTGATTGAACCTGTCCTAGAGTGGAGAGGCAGTACTTCAGCTTTCAAAGGTCAGCTTGTTTCCTACCTTTGGGCACAGAAAATGATATCTAAGGGATGCGTCTATCATCTTATTCGAGTTAAGGACACTAGTTCTGAAACTCCCAGTCTTGATTCAGTCCCAGTTGTGAATAAATATTTAGATGTTTTTCCCGAAGATCTTCCAGGAATTTCTCCTGAAAGGGAAATAGACTTTGGTATTGATCTTCTTCCAGATACTCAGCCTATATCTATTCCACCATATAGAATGGCACCAGCAGAACTCAGAGAATTGAAAGTGCAGTTGAAGGATCTCTTAGATAAGGGATTCATCAAACCTAGTGTGTCCCCGTGGGGCGCACTAGTTTTATTCATACGCAAGAAAGATGGTTCTCTCAGAATATGTATTAACTACCGTTAGCTCAATAAAGTCACGATCAAGAATAAGTATCCTCTTCCCAGAATCGATGACTTATTTGACCAAATTCAGAGTGGCAGTTATTTCTCTAAGATAGACCTCAGATCCGGCTATCATCAACTCAGAGTTAGAGAATGTGACATTCCAAAAATATCCTTCCATACTCCATATGGTCACTTCAAATTCCTAGTCATGTCCTTTGGTCTTACCAATACCCCAGTAGCTTTTATGGACTTGATGAACTGTGTTTTTAAGTAGTAATTGGACATGTTCATCATAGTCTTCATAGATGATATTCTGGTCTATTCCCATAGTAAGCGTAATCATGCAAACCATCTCAGAATCGTACTTCAGACTCTTATAGATCATCAGCTATTCACCAAATTTAGTAAGTTCAAATTATGGATAAGGTCAGTATCATTCCTTGGCCATATCATTTCCGGTGATGGCATTACAGTAGATCCTCAAAAGACCGAAGCAGTAAGAAACTTGCCTCGCCCTATCTCTCTATTAGATATCAGGAGTTTTTTGGATTTGTACGGCTATTACAGATGGTTTGTTGAGGGATTTTCTTCTATTGCATCCCCTATGTCCAGATTGACTCAGAAGAAAGTCAAGTTTCAGTGGTCAGATCCTTGCGAGAAGAATTTTTAGGAGTTGAAGACTCGACTCACAGCAACCCCAGTCTTAGCTCTTCCAGATGGTTCAGATGGGTTCGTGGTGTATTGTGATACATCTAGAGTAGGTTTGGGTTGTGTCCTCATGCAGCATGGTAAGGTCATAGACTACGCCTCCAGGCAACTCAAACCCCATGAGAAAAATTATCCGACTCATGATCTTGAGTTAGCAGCTGTAGTATTTTCCTTAAAGATTTGGAGGCATTATCTATACGGAGTTCATGTGGATGTGTTCACAGATCATAAGATCCTTCAGTATGTCTTTTCTCAGAAATATCTCAATCTTCGTCAGAGAAGGTGGTTAGAGCTCTTGAAAGATTATGACATGAGTATCCTTTATCATCCGAGAAAGGCCAATATAGTGGCCGACGCTCTCAGTAAACTGTTTATGGGCAGTGTTGCTCATGTTGAGGACATTAAGAAAAAACTAGCTCTGGAAATCCATCATTTTGCCAGACTAGGTGTTCTCTTAGTCGGTACAGAGGAGGCTGACATATGGGTTCAGAGTAGTTTATAATCATCTTTAGTTTTCGAGGTGAAAGAAAAGCAAGATAGAGACCTAGCCTTGTAAAATTGAAAGAGTCAGTCAAATATCAGAAAGTAGAGGTTTTCTCCCAAGGGAAAGATGGTGTTTTCCGTTGTCAGGGTCGTCTGTGTGTTCTAGGTGTAGATGACTTAAGCAGCAAATTCTTCCAGAAGCGTATGGTGCACGCTACTCTATTCATCCAGGGGACACAAAGATGAACTGCGACTTACGAAAAATCTATTGGTGGAGTGGGATGAAGAGAGATGTTTTAGAGTTTGTGGCTAAGTGCTCTACATGTTAGAAGGTTAAAATAGAGCATCAAAAGCCTAGTGGGTCCATACAGGAGTTCAATATTCCTACTTGGAAGTGGGAAGAAGTGAACATAGACTTCATGATGGGTTTGCCTCATACTCATCGCCAACATGATTTAGTCTGGGTCATTGTAGATAGAATGGCCAAGTCATCTCATTTTATTCCAATCCATACCTCTTATTCAGCCGAGGATTTTGCCAAACTCTACATCAGAGAGTTGGTCAGACTGCACGATGTTTCGTTATCTATTATCTCAGACAGAGGTACCCAGTTTACCTCTTATTTCTGGAAAGCGTTCCAAAAGGGTCTTGGTACCAAAATTTATCTCAGTACAACCTTTCATCCTCAGACAGATGGTCAAGCAGAAAGGACCATTTAGACTCTAGAAGATATGGTGCAATCGTGTGCAATTGATTTCAAGGGTAGTTGGGATGACCACTTGTCTTTGATTGAGTTTGCATACAACAACAACTATCTTTCTAGTATTCAAATGGCTCCATTCAAAGTTCTCTATGGTAGGAGATACAGATCTCCAATTGGTTGGTTCGGAGTTAGTGAGGCCTCAGTTATAGGGCCTGACTTAGTATTCGATGCCTTAGAGAAAGTCCAGTTGATCAGAGAAAGACTCTGGGATGCTCAGAGCCGACAGAAGTCTTATGCAGATGTGCGCAGAAAGGATCTCGAGTTTGAAATTAGTGAGTTTGTATATCTAAAGATCTCTCTTATGAAGGGAGTGAAGAGATTCATCAAGAAGGGAAAGCTCAGTCCTCGATATGTTGGTCCTTTCAAGATTCTTAGTCGATTTGGTAAGGTAGCTAATGATCTCGAATTGCTTTCAGATCTAGCCTCAGTTCATCCAGTCTTTCATGTCTCTTTGCTCAAGAAGTGCATAGGTGACCTATGAGTTGTACTCCTTATTCAGAACATGGATGTTCAAAATAGCCTCTCTTATGAAGAGATTCCAGTCAAAATCCTAGACTATCAGACTCATAGACTGAGGAACAAGGAAGTCCATCTAGTCAAAGCTCTTTGGAAAAATCAGTCCATTGAGGGAGCTACTTGGGAAGCAGAAGAAGACATGCACACCAAGTATTCTCACCTTTTCTCCGCCAACTCAGATCAAGCTCAAGGTAACAGTTCTCCTAAAGCTTTTCAGTTTCATGTTCAGATTTTAGTAACAAGCTTGGCATCCATGTCATGTTCAAAATTCCATTATAAACTTGGTATTAAATACCATTGCATATTTAGTCATGCATTTATATGTCAGTTCAGTTATATAATCATGCATCAGATATGCATGTTCTGTATGATATATTCAGTTATCAGTCATGAGATCATGCTCCAAATCATGCTCAGTATGTACATCAGTTTATCTTCTCCCCTCTCACTCAGTCTCATTCGAGTATGAATGTTCTTAAGAGGGAGATATTGTAGTACCTCGTACTTCTACCCAGCTTAAAATCATCCCAAGAATATTAAAAACTTACTTTGAAATATGAATCCATTTTTGTACACGTGGAATTTTTAAGATTTTTACTTTTTATCATATGGGAAATTGAATTAGCTTTCCAATGATACTAATTTCATCCAAATCTAGTGTCGGAGTAAAAAGTTATGAACGTTTTACTTAGAGCTGTCATAATCGCCCAGGTGCAACGGCCAGGTTGACGGACCGTCGATTTAGCGATGGACCATTACCTAGACCATTGCAGCCAAAGTAGTGTGCCGACCTTCTGGATAAGGTGCGACGAACAGGTTGACGGACCGTCAAACTGGCGACGAACCATCGAACTTGTGACGGACCGTCACCCAAGCCGTCGTTACTTAGGCAGTGAGTCCTTTTCTTGGTCCACGTACGACGATCAAAATGACGGAACATCGAGCCAGTGATGGACTGTCGCACGAGCTGTCGCAGGTCCCGTTCTGTGAATTTTAAGTTATTTTTAAAGGGTATTTGGGTCTTTTTCCACCTGTTTTAACCCCTAAATATATCAGACCAAGGATCATAAGTTCATTATTCATCTATAACATCAAATTAGGGTTTCTCTCCAAGTTCTATCCTCAAGAACAATAAAATCCTAAGTGTTTAATTCCAAGTCAAGAATTCAAGTTTTCCTCCATCAATCTTCAAGAAATCACAACCCGGGTATGTCATGTGTTGATTCATGGGTCCCTTTCACCCATGAAGCTCAAGAATCTCTTTTACAATACAATATTTGGGTATTTATGAATGTTCATAATTTAAATTGAATTGAAATTCATGTCCATGATGCTGTGTGGTTTTGATTAATGTTTTAAATTACATTTCCAATGATTGACCCTAGTATGTGATGGTTTGCATAATAACCATGATAAACCCTCTTCAAATTACAAATTGATTGATGTATTCATGATTATTAGATGTGTTTATGATTTTATGACCAGAGCATGCTCCCCATGTGTTTGATTAAATGCCCATGTGAAAGAAAAGTGTCATACTAGTATGATAATATGAAATTCCCATTAATGTACAAGTTTATTCATGTCAAATGTTTGATGAAATGTGTTACTCTATGAATTATGGATTGTTGATATTAGTCATATATTCAAGAAAGTCATGCTTTATTAGTTTCTTTCCATGGAGTCCTGGGTGTACTTGTACCTGAAAAATATTGTTGGGATTGACACCCTTCCAATTGGGATTACAGATTGGACCCCAACTCAGCCATAATGGCATATTAGGGGCATATCGGTTAGATAACTACTACCCACAGTTTCAGATACAGAATCAAGACTATCAGATACAATCATTCAGTCTTAGTAATAGAACTCAGATAGTTCTACAGAATTCAGGAATGCCAGATACAATTGACTTAGAACAGTACAAAACTTATCTAGTTCTATCAGATACAATCGCTCAATATTAGTTATTTCAGTTATACAGTTATCAGTATCTCATGTTATTAGTACTCAGATTCAGTAATCATGTTATCACGAACTCAGTTACAGTTATTGTGTATTTATGTATGTATTCTTATGTTCATGTTATCCAGTCAGTTAGTACAGTTCATGCGTGTGAACCCTTTGCATTTTTCCTATCTTCCATGCATACTAGTATATTCAAAGTACTGGCATATTTGTACTATGGTGTTTTATACCATAGGTTTAGAAGCACGAGCTCCAGAGCATCAGTATCATTCCAGTCTTAACAGTCAGAGATAACAGTAAGCCCTCATCCTTCGAGGACATGACCATTATTTATTATCTTATTAATTAATTTATTAGTTGGAGTTAGTTAGGGACATATCCCATCAACTCCTTATTCAGACAATTCAGTCAGTTAGAGGCTTTTCAGACTATCATATTCAGACAGTTATTTTATTGTTTGGGTATTTCATACCCCATCCATATGTTATGATTTATCAGTATATTTCAGTTTTGAACCTTAAGGCCTTTCAGTTCATGTTTCCACATTTATACAGTATATTATGCAGTATTCAAGTACAAATAACAGTCATGGGTTTGCTTGTGGTCCTTTGGGGTTATGAGCACCGTGTAGCATTTTGGGTACCTGATTCGGGGCGTTACAAGCTGACTCTTGAGGGACCTGGTCCCAAGAAGAGATAAGTAGCTGAAAGGGAATCTATGATCACTTATACTAGAAGAAAGAATAGGGAGAAAAGTAATGTTGCATCTAAGAAAGTTAGTAACAGGTTCTTGAAAAATAAAAAAGGTGTTAACTGGAAGGATTTTTTTTGTTCAAATATGCTAATAGAACCTGGTATGGTGGAATTAGTTGAGCTGGTTAAACATCAATGTTGGATGTATCTCATGGATGGACCTATTCCCACTATTTTTGATGAGATAGTTAGAAAATTCTATTTTACTTTAGAATTCTCAGAAGATAGAATGAATCTAACTGCATAGGTCCAAGGAAGGAAAATAAAGCCGAATAAGGAAATACTGGGAAGAATTTTGGAAGTTCCTATTTATGGGGTAAGAACTGTCTCCAAGCAGTTGCCTTTAATAAAATTCTTAGAAAATGCATACAAGATCAAAGGAAAATCTGTGGCTGTAGTGAATAGGAACCCCTTCAAGAGTGAGTTTCAATTGATTTTTACTTTGTGAACAAGGTAATTCTGCCTAGGTCACAAAAGAGAAACATTGCCTCATCCACTGACTTATATGTGATGGAATGCCTTAGTTGTATTGAGTTCATTAATCTACCTACATTGATGATAGAAGACATTTACAAAGTGGTTCTTGGGAAAATGGAAGCATGACATGCCTTATAGATATTGGTTGAACAAAATACTTGATTATTATGGCATCGTCTATGATTTTGGAACCCAAGGATCTGTGGTTAAAATGCTTGGCATAAAAACATTGGTCAAAACTGAGTGTGTCAAATCAGGTACCATTTAACAAAGAGAAATCAATAAGGAAATAGAGGAATTGAAGGTCAATTAAGCTACCAAGGATAAAGAAATCAACAAGCTCCAGGTGACAATTCAACATCTCTCCAATAGAAGCCCATGTGACACTGAAATGCTAAAAACTGAGAATGTTAAACTGATGAAGTGGGTGTCAATATTAATGGATGAGTTCCTTAGCCTAAATATAGAGATAAGGCATCTCAACAACATCCTGAACTTACTCCTTCAAAATCTTTTTCCCAGTCCTTCACATGTTAATTCTTCATAATTCCTGAGGCTTTTTTCCTAAGAACATTTAATTTATGCACTACAATGATACTTATCCTCTACTTATGAATGAATTTTTTCTTTGTATTCTACATTTGTTACCATTAAATTGCAAAGTTATTCTTCATGTTAGTGTTGCCCCAGTGTCCATGCATTAACTCATTTGTACTTATTTTACTCTTGGTTTAGTGTACTCACTTTTCATTGATAATAAAAGGGGAAATACTGAGTTCATATAGTAGGGACAAGGTACAATGTGAATTGAGTTGTAGATTTGAATGACATGCAGATAGGAAGAAGTACGTGATGTGCTGAATAGATTAATGAAAGAAGTCATGCTGACAGGGGGAAGTATGCAAATGCACAAAATAAAGGTGCATGATGACAAGGGGAAGAAATAAGAGTTTTTGCTGCATATGACAACAAGAGAGCAGATCCTTGTGTTGCATGATGGTATAAGCATGATGATAGGGGGAACATTCATCTTCAGAGTGGTAATCACACTGATTAAATGTGATGGATGTTCTCAAAGCTGTATGGTTAGTTTGTCATCTTTAAAAATTGGAAAAATTTCTATATGTAATTTTGATAATGAGGAGCTATCTGCAAGGGATGAGGTCCCTAGATATGCATAGTACAGTACAACTCGCATGCATATCTGCACAGTTTTGTCCTCTTGTGTAACAAACTTGCAGGTGCTTCTTGTACTGAATAGAACACCTGGTCCAATGAGATTTCATCCCTAATCATCACCTAACTATAAAATAAAAAAAAGGCTTTTTCATCAAATGATTTTTGCAAATACAAAAAGTGAAGAGAGGCAGCAAAAACCCCATTTCAACACTGCTCAATTTCATAGCTATTTATATGAGCTTAAGTATAAATTGTTATTGAGTGGGTTTTGATTTGTAAATGAATTACTCGTATTATAATAGTAATGAACTTTTCTCTTTGAGTAGAGAGTGCTTAGGTAGATTTACCTAAGTTTTGATACTAATTAGAGCTAATCAGTGTAGAGGGTCCTTGATAGAGTTATCAAGATGTGCTTGTAGTAGAGTTATTACAAGCAAAAGGAACCTAGAGTTAGGTTTAGTGAAGGAAGTAATCAAGAGTTTGATTATAGTGGATGTGAGGTGCTTGCGAGGGAAAGTCGTGTTTTTTCCCTTCCTTGAGCAAGGAGGTTTTCACGTTAAAATCTTGTGTTTTGCTTCTTCCTGCACTGTTTCTTTACTCCTGGTTACTTTACTGTATGTGATTGACTCTGAGGGACCCAATACCACATTGTGTGGTGCAACCCTCAGGGTTTCAATAGTTACAATTCAAAGTCGTTGACTGTTAAATTATTCTTGACACACCCAAAATCAAGTTGTTAATTTGGTGCAATGTATTTCTTTTCTATTACTTCTTTTGTAACACAATTGCGAACCTTAGATAAATATATAGAACAATAAACAGATTGATTCATCCTACCTATTTAACCCTAAGTCATGCTCCTGAGGTGGTACAATACCTTTAGCGTGTTGGGAAGGGGACTAAGCAAAGCATAACTAGAAGTATACAAGCTAACTCGACATTAGTGCTCATTCTGCACAAGAATAATCCAATATGTAGTTCTATGTTTTTATCATTTTTCTGTTCATTTGCAATAAAATACTTATCGTGAATAGGATGTAAAGGTTTGAAATTTAAAGTAAAAATTTTGATACATTTGTTCTAGTCATCATCCAATAGATATGATAATATGTACTTGTGTTCAATTTTTATCACATAGTTTGGCTAGACATTAAATTTAAGATTTTTTTTTAATTTGAAATTTGTGGTCTTTATAATGCTCTAGCATTTCTGTGATTATAAGACTTTTAAAACTTGTGATCTTAAATACCGTATGTCATACCATTTATGTGGCTATAGTAAACTGTCATTAAGGAAACAAATAAAAAACTAGAATTAGATTATTTTCAAACTTTAAAAAATAGTATTTCTTAAATGAATTAATAAGGTAGCGATGATATTCTCTTGAAAAACATGAAATATGAAGTAATGGAAAAATGTGTAAGTTAGCTTGGTCATCACAAATAGTATTAAAGAATAGATACTCCTTTTGTTCATTTTACTTGACCCTTATATTAAAATATTTTTTACTTATTCATTTTAGTAAATTAAGAGTACTTTATATTTTCTTGCAATGCTATCTGCCCTATCTTTATTATTAAATAACTACATAGATACTAGAAGTTAAATTTAGATTTTAAAGTATAATTAATAAAATTAGTTAAAATAAGACACTCGTGTTATAAAACGTATCATTCATATGGATGCCCTCTTAATCTAATCCCTCCATCTCCCCAACACTATTCACTAATATGCCCCACCTCCTCCATGATCTCAAATCCTAAATGTTATGTCTTTTTGCCTCCTTCATGATCTTACTCCTTAATGTCATGTTTATGACAACATTTTATAGGACTCTATGTAACATTATAAATAGATGCACAAGGGTTCATATTTTATAGTCCGGATGCACTTGAAACACTTGATATTTGAATGAAAAGAAAATTCTCCCCCCTTGTCACTAATATCTTATCTACTTTTTTACTTATATTATTTTCTTCTAGCTTAGTTTTAAAATATGTTATAAACACAATAATCTAACCAATTGAGTCTGATTTGCTGCTTCAACTGGTAAGGATCAAGGTAATCTATAACTCAACTCTTCACCTTGTAATATTAATAATCCAGCGTAAGGCAAATAATTAACTAATTAAGTCATTTTTCTAATAATCTTTGTCGTGGATTATATGTTTTTCATCCATAAATATTTATAACCTTAATTTGTTGAACTGATCTAAAATTGAATTTGCCTCATGATTTTGTGCTTGCTGAATAAGTGTCAAAAATACATGTTGATACTTGTAACATTTGGCAAATTGTACATGCTAAAATTTTAAAGTTTATATATTTGTTCGTACTTTTGGACCTTTTTATTTTTTATTTTAAATTAATTTGTTTCACGATTCAAATCGTGGACAGGCCGTGACGGGCATCCCAAGCCAACTAAGGATTGAGATGACCCCTAGCCTACCTCAAGAGCATGATAGAAATGATGAACAATGGAATCCAACCAAAATAATAGGAAAAATATATAACTCAAAAAAAGTTTAAGCATCAAAATCAACTCCATAATGATTCTCCAATACTGTCCACAAAAAGCCTCTAATTCAAGAAATACCAATTAAGTCGTGATATGCCCCTAATTAAGATAAAAAGAAATCCAAAAGTATTAGAGTAACAAATGAAAACTAAAAAGAGAGACCAGGCCTTCTGAAAGATGGAGGGCTCACCATATCACAGCTATCCAATCGGGATATCCAACCACTAACGCTACACAGGGTCACAAGAAAAGCTCTCAAAACCTACACCATGGATGGTCAATATGGCGAGTATTGGAATGAAACCCAAGAAAAGGGAAAAAACATGTATGAACTTTTAAAATGTAATCCTGAACTATATAGTTTTCATCGTTATCTCCTGACCCATAGGTAGTATTAGTCATCTAGTTACCCATGGTCTTTATGGGCTCGATAATCCCCAACCAGCGGGGCCTCAGTCTGTGTTGGATGAACGTACTAAGATTAGTAAAGAGTCACAAATAGACTAAAGTCACCATAAATATTATCCTCGTGTAAGGACTATCCTTATGTCAAGGATACAATCTGGTCGTCCAATTAAGGTAAGACATCCCTATGACGACAAACATAGATTTCAGGCATTGGTCACAAAGACTTACACCTTCACGGTGAGCTATATAATTCTCTTTAGAGCCCAATTAAAATAGTTTGCACATAACATTCATCATAGAGTCGTTTATTAGGGCATATTCATATTAGTATCGTTATATCAAGACTTGCATGCCATTCATATCATACAAAGAAACATTATCATAAGCATTATCGACTCCATAACCCCATAATTCAAAATCATGCTCACATTCATCATTAATTTGCATGAAAATCTCAAAACAAGTCATAAAGTTCAACACTTTTAATATTTAAAAAATAGATGGGGTATCATCCTTTGTTCATCATCTTAATTTAAAGTTTCTTTAAAAAATGTGAAAGTCATAATTTCAATCATTCATAACATTCACCCCAACGGTGATTCAAGAGTCATGTAAATCATTTTTCCATTAATGTCATGCAATGTTTCAAAAGATGAAGTAAAACCCATAGTTTTCATGCAACATCAAGTTCTAAAGGGGGTTGAGGGCCATATTTTCATCGTGAAAAATCCTTTAAAAGTTGTGAATCTATATTACCAAGTCCACCATTTTCATACAACAAATTCACATGATCAAAACTCTTTAATCATGCATAGAAAAACCATTAAATCAAGAGGAAAACTAATATAAAACTTTCACAATCAAACCCCTCAACCCTAGTTTTAAACAACCATTAAAGAATATATGTTTACCAAGTGAATTTATAAAATTTAGTAATAATTAAAATAGTGAGTGCACAATATGCCTTTTTGACTAAAGAAATTTGAGAAGATCTTGAATTTAAAGACTTAGAAATTGAACTTTAAGAAGAATCCCTAGTCTTGTTTTTATTGAGAGTGGAGAGGAGAAAGGACAATGAGAAAATGGTAACTAATGAGTAAATAGAATTTAAAGAGTGATTTACGACGTGGGATAGGGTTTGGAGTGATGAAAAGACCAAAATACCTCTAAAAATTTGAAAAAGAAATGCAGGAATTTCTCAGTTGATAACTAAGTTGGCAACCCGTCAGTTTGTTGACAACTCATCAACTTAGTCGTCAATCTCTAGATGGATTTGTCCATTTACTGGTTAAGGTTGATGACTTGAGTTGGCAGATCGTCAGCTAGTTGACAACTTGTTAACTTAGTCATCACCTTCTAGCAGACAAACACCCTAAAGTAAATTGAGCAAAACTTTCTACTCTGATAGCAGATTAAGGTAAAATAAAATGCATTGGAAAGAAGACTTGAAGATAATTTAGTTGGTATATAGTAGTCCACCTAACTCATTATATTCTAGGAGTAATGGTCATTGATGTTGACCCAAGTAGAATCATCCACTAAAACTCAATTGATAAAAAAAGTTCTCTACACGACTTTGAGTTAGGAGATTTTTGTGACCTCAATTCATATCAAAATATGTTCCCGCACTATAGTATTGATAATGACACTTATATCAATATAGAAATCATTAAGTTCACATCTATACATGTAGCAATGACAGTTTAAACTCTAGTCCAAAAATGTGGGGTGTTACAATTTGGTATCATGATGTTGGTTTGGACACCTATTTTTCATCAAATACAAAAATACTTTAAATAATTTTGTTGCTTCAACTTCTTAATTTCTTTGAGAACTCTCGGACAATTTTGATTTAACCACCTTACTTTTTTTAAGATAAGATTAATTTTTGGTACTGGCGCATGAAATTATCTGGCTTGATTTTGTACTTCCTTTAACTCACTATCTATTGATTTATTAAAATATATTACTTATACTTATAGAATTTGGTTATCTTGAAAGAATTGGTTTATTATGTAACTTTTTATGTGTTATGTTTATGTTTTTTGAATAAACTGACCTGGTCCTTCAAAATATATTGGATTCATTTATAATTTCATCAAAGGATCAAAGAAGAGTCTTGTTGTATTTTGGATTTACATGCCATTAATTGAGGGTAAGACGGTGGATTTAAGTTCTATCGTACTAAAAAATTAAATTATCGATTTTAAGTTTTGGTGTCTAATGATGATACGACATTGGGTTCAACTCCCTAAATCCATATATTGATGATAATGATGATTAAGTCAAAATAATGACTTGATGAGAAGTCATGAAATCCACCAAATTGGTTTGTTTTATTCTCTTATGTGAATGTGGTAGCAACGCATAAATACATCTTAAAGAAGACAAGTGGTTGAATATATGAATATGGGTGTGGATGGATAAAAATATAATAGTCATTATTGTGATAATTGTAAAAGAAAAAGCATTACAGGTTCTCAAAATGGTCCTTCAAAATATAAATTTTTTTCTATCATTCGTTTGGTAGGCAAGGTATTGGACACTCGATTGTAGTGTAATAAAAAATTCATAAAACCTCCATCAAAATAAAGGAATAAAAAGTGGTGGTACACTAAATCTTTTAAAAAGATGTTGAGATGGGTCATATAAATATGACTAACGAACAATGAATGACAATGAGCTTATAATAAAATTATGAAGCACAAATAATGAATTAGTACACTTCTTGAAAAATTGTGATCTATGATAAACATATTATGAAGTTTTGACCATTCTGGAAAATGAATTGTCAATATGTGATAAAATTATGAATAAATATGTGTTTATATATGGTTGTATAAATATCAAAATTCACCTTTTAGAAATATTTCAAAGAAATAATGAAATAATATGTTAGCACAAAGGTGATGGACAAATATTGTGGTATGTCTTATCATGATCTACCAAAGGTAAAGATAAAACATGATTCTTGCAAATAAAAATTTTGGACATAACAAAAATGATATTATGGTGTGACCAAATGAATTTTTCATTGGTAGTGTACATATGGTACACCAAAGAGGATTTTGCTAAGTCTTATAGAAATAAATTGCTAAATACAAAATTGATACAAGCCAAATGGGCGTCAACGCTTTTGATCACACAACTCGAGACCGGCACAAGGAGGTCCAAGCCATGATCACCCTAAGGATTCAAGAATATGCTTAGAGGACCTTGTTTGAGCTACTAATTAAACAGTATCGTATTTGGAAGATAGCTTGCAGTCGAGGAAAGTCATGGCACAAGGAATAAGGAGAGATCTTGTGGGTTATTTTTAAAATAATCATTTTTAGGCTATTTTTATAATAGGTTATTTTTGAAAAGGAAAATACTATAAATAGGTGCCTTAGATATTTCATTTCCTCAGTTATTGCTAAATTATGAATGATTATTCCTTTGTGAGTGAGTGGAAATCTTGGATTAGCTTGTGTTGATCTTTCATTTAGAAATGTTGGTTTCTTGGGAATACATTTCCCTTGTGGTCTACATAAGATCTAGCTGCTAGTAAGTAATCAATTAGGGAGGCCTTTGGGTTTGATACACCCTTTGTTTTCCCTTTTGTTATCTTCTTGTGTCTATCTATCTTCTCTTTCTATCCTTTACTTTGTTGTTCTTTAAATTTTGTATATTATTTTATTTTCCATTTTCTTACTTTGTTCTTATATCATTTGGTATCAGAAACGAGCTTGATTTTGTTCCTACGAAGTCAATTTTAGGTCTAGCCGTCCTAGAAAATCAAAAAGTTGCAAAAAAAGGTACTACTTCCATGTTTGGTCTTAGGTCAAATTTTGAGTTTTCTATTTTTATGTTTTACTGTGCTTCTAGTGTTAGAATTGTGTTCTCTAACACTATAGGGGTCTATGAATAAAATTTGGCTCAAATCAGAGCTTATTTGAGTGTTCTATCCTTGTTGGAAGCTTGGGTTGAAAAAGTTTGAAGAGAATTGAAAGTCTGAAGATTTTGGTGAATAATTTGAGCAAAATAATATGTGTAATGAATTTAGAATGTTGAAAAATGCGTAAGTTTAAAATTTCAACTCATTCCGAGATAAGAAGAAAAAGTTAGAAAGATTGGTGCTCTTGGTGTTCTTGGTGTTCTTGCAATCTTCAAATTGAAAAATTCAGTAAAAGTGCTTGTTTAATCCTAAAAAAAGAAGGAAAAATAGTGCGAAAGTGTTAGTACAAAGAACCTTTAAAGATCCAAAGAATATCCCATGATAAGAGGATAAAGGGGGGCCACAAGAGGTCAAAAGTGACACTTCAAGTGTAGCTGCTCGGCTGTTCTACACCTGGTCTGACTTGGATCTGGGTCTGAGCTACTGAAGCATCTCAAAACAGTTTGTCCTGCATTTAGGATACTCTTGGCCTACGCTAAGGCTGCTCCATACCTGCCAACGCAGGTCAAGACAGACCCATATGCGATTGGCATATGCTAAGGATGCACCCAAACCGCCTCGGCTCTTTTCAAAAACACTTCAAACGCAATTCACCAACACAATTCAACTCTTCTAAACTCTAATTTTCTCAGGTTTGATTCCTTAGTTTCACTTGGTGATTCCTAAATTCATCTCTTGATTCTTAAACTATCAACAACTAATAATTCACCTACTAAGTTTGTTGATTAGTTCTTGAATCCTATTTCTATCATCATCCCATTTCTTTCAAGCTTTTATCTTTTTGAATTCATTGTTAGTTATTGAATCAAGTCTATGCATATTTTTCTTTGAGTCATTTCAAACAAGAATCTATTCTGACCTCAAGCCACAATTGGTACCAAGCATACTCATTGCAGTATAAATAAATTATCAATGCTTGTGACACCAATTGAGAGACAAGACAAAGGTGTGAGCTTTGAAATCTTGTGAGGTCGATTCTCTTCACTTTAACTTTTTTTTTGTTTTTGTTATTTTATTTAGTATTTTTTTTATTAGGTATCATGGAGGACAACACCTCAAATGCTATCTCAGTGGCCCTTGAAACTCTCGACCGTAAGATAGATAACATGTGTGGGAGGAAGGATAACATGATAGATTGGCCAAACTATCATAACTCCAACCTTCAAGCTCCATTGAGTGGACATTCTCCATACAAACTTCAAGGTAACCAAGATAACTCTTACACTCTAGTAATGTGAAAGATCATTGTGAGGCTAGTAGCCAAGTGAGTGTGACTGATAGCTTATCTTTAGATGAGCCTAATGTCTCTTTACTTCATGATGATAATTTATAAGTTGAGATCGTAGATACACTAGTTAATCCTAATGATGACATAATTAAAGTTTTTGGTAATATCGATTTGTGTCCTTCTAGTGTTGAAGCTATTGTATTGAGTGATACTACAATATCTTGTGAAAATTATATAGACCAACTTATGTGTGAACCCAGTACACCACTTGAGGATATTTGTGGTGTGATAAATGAACCTCAAGTGAGTGATGATGTTGAAAATATTGGTCAATCAAATAGGAGTGACCCTCTATTTGCCTTTGATGATGCTTATACTAGTGTAGAGAGCATAACTCTTTGTATTGGTAGTACTCTTGGGGGAGAAGAGCATTCCCTAAACTCATGTCTATGGTCACTCTGCCTATTTGACCCCGGTGACCATGTGCAATGTGGCGGTTCTTATTCACCTCACTTGGTTCTTGTTCAAGATGATAAGAAAACCATGGTTGAGGTTGTTGGAACTCATCCCTATGATAGAGAGTCTTTCTTGAAGATTTCTAATCTACTTGAGGGACTAAAGTTGTGTAAAAAAAGGATCTCTAACAAAGATGAGTGTTATAGAGGGGTTATGTGCATATTGAGACATGGAACCTATAAGATCCTTTATAAGTGGTTGATTGATTACCATGGTTTCTCTATCCTTCCCCGTTGTCCAATTCTCTTGAGTTGACAAGTAGATTCTATATTTTGGGGTTACACACCCTTGATTGATCATTTGGATATTTCGTTATATCTTAAGTGTATGTAACCTTGACATGATGTTATGATTGATTGTGATAACTCTAACCCTCATGCCATGAGGATATTATGTTTTTTTGTCCTTTTTTTGGTTTTGCAAGGTTTGGATTGGAGGTTGAATCCTTTTTAAGAAGAGGAGGATGATACAATCCAAATGAACGTCAATGCTTTTGATCACACAACTCGAGGCCAACACAAGGAGTTCCAAGCCATGATCACCCTAAGGATTCAAGAATGTGCTTGGAGGACCTTCTTTAAGCTACTAATTAAATAATATCGTATTTGAAAGATAGCTTGGAGTTGAGGAAATCCATGGCACAAGGAATAAAGAGAGATCTTGTGGGTTATTTCCAAAATAGTTAATTTTGAGCTATTTTTGTAATATTTTATTTGTGCAAAGGCAAATACTATAGATAAGTATCTTAGACATTTCATTTCCTTAGTTATTGATGGTTTATGAATGATTACTCCTTTGTAAGTGAGTGGCAAGCTTGAATTAGCTTGTGTTGATCTTTAGTTTAGAAACGTTGGTTGCTTGACAATCCGATTTTCTTGTGGTCTACATAAGATCTAGATGCTCGTAGGTAATCAATAAGGAAGGTATTTGGGTTTGATACACTCTTTGGTTTCGCGTTTGTTATCTTCTTGTGTCTATCTATCTATCTACTCTTTCTACCCTCTACTTTATTATCCTTTCGATTTCGTATCTTAGTATAGTTTTCGTTTTCGAACTTTGTTCTTATATCAAAAATAAAGCAAGTGGTCTTGTTTATAATGATTTTCATCACCATGATAAAAGTTTTCTCCTTAAAAGGAAATGTTCAATATACAAATGGTGTTTTGGACTACAAAGTACTACACAAGTATTTAATAGCTTCAAAAAAAGCTAATGTGTTCCTACACAGAGAAATGAAATTATTTATGATATTGAGATTGTAGTAAGTCTACAAAAGAAACTTTTAAGTTTCAATAAAATTGACAAAAAAAAATTATTGCTATTTTGAGATTATAAATTATGAATTATTTTATATCTTCATATTACTATAATTGAAATGGGTTTAAATATTTATATGAAAGGTTATTTTTCTCCTATTTGTTGATATAAATATGGGAATGATGATGAAATCCCATGTGATATATAGTAAACTAAAAGTTTACAAAAAATGTATAAGTTGGCATTATCAGTTGACCATCCCAGTTCAAATATGATGCAAAAATAATTAAGAATTCATGTGATTATACTTTGAAGAAATAAAAGGTTCTTCAAGAATTCTCCTATGTTGTTTGTTCTCACAATAAAATATTATATTGGCTAAGATTGAGATTGTATGTTCTTAGATGTTTGAAATATATAACAAAGTGAATATGGGTAGTTCACCTATCATGTACACCATTTAATGTGAAATAAGATCCATCTCTGGCGGGTACATGCACTTTCGTATCATCTTATAATTTGATTTTTGTCAAGCTTGTTCGTTCAAAATGTTAAATTAAGAGAGTAGTTCCAAACTATAAATGCTGATAATGATGATTGGTTTAGCAGAAAATTTTATGCCTTCAATTATAGCTGAACCATTGATTATGAGAACAAATCTCCAAAAAAATATTTTGGCATGAGACGAGTTTATTTAGATATAGCTAGCAACATTTGTATGTATCAAACCAACAAGGTTCCTCTATATTGTTGGTTCAGGGTCAAGAATCAAATAAATTTATCTAAACATTTGATGGATCTTCAAAATAAGGTTGAGGTGAATGTTAGATTTTTTAATATTAAAGGGGGATATGATTAATAGGTGGAATGCATGAAATAAATTATCTAGATCTTTGTATAAGAAAAAGTGAACTTGAAGTTCAAGAGATAATTCATGATTTGCAAAATATTGTAAGTTCATTGTCAGATTAACCCTATGTTATAATTTAGATATAAATGCTTCAATGAAAAGTTTTTGAAGGGTAGAGTCTATGTCACACCTGAAATATGATACATCAATTGATTTTAAATGTAAAGCTCCTTAAAGAAAGAAAGGAGAAAATGATCAAGATGATTTTAATAATGAGGCAAGTGCTCTAAAAGTGTACCATACATAACACTTCATAAAATCTTGACAAAAGTTCAGATATCTGAAAATGGTGAAATGAAGAAATCTCGATAAGTTATGTCTTATTGAAATATATATCATATAACCATCAACGGTATTTCTGGTATAATGCAGCGCTCATCATTATAAATGGTAACAAAAAAATTTGAATTTAAATCTGTCAAATAATGTGGATAGATAAAATACATCATTCAAATATATTACTTTCACTTGAAAAGTGATGTTTTAGAATTAGTCCATAGACAAAGGTATAATGCCAGTGAGGTACAAATAGGTGATTGTGCGAAAAGTAAAATCGTAAGATATAAAGTAAGACTTGTGTCTTGAGGCATAAAGGTTATTCGCAAAAGTTCTGACATTATTCTTTGGAGAAGTGTTCTCTTATGGTGGATGCAATAAGATTTCTTTAAATCTGACAATGTATGAAAAATTTAAATGCGTATAACGAATGACTGTCATGTCTAGCTAGATGGTAAATGCTATAAAAAATAGTTGAAGGATTTAAAATTGATTCGATCCATTGAATATTCAAATGATCGTGAGATCACTTATCGTAAGGAAAGATCAATTTTGATCTCATAAAATGGTTAGAAAGTATCATTAATAGTGCAATTGGCGCACTCATGTATCCTTCTATTTCTACACATAAGATAATATTTATTTTAATGTGCAAGAAAGACATAATTTCACTTTTATATGAATTTGAATGAAATCAAATAGTGATGCGAGTTTATTATTTCTAACCAATATTATCAAGGGATTGTTGATTATAAAGGTGCAGAAGAATAATTTGGTTTATATGAATTTTGATCTCAAAAAGAAATCTATTTACACGTGAAAATATTTATCATATCATATTATTCTACAAGACAACCAACAACTGCCACTTGTTCAAGTCTAGTCAAACTACTAGCAACTTATAAATCAAATGACACTACACATAAGATTTGTGTTTTTCTTTGAGATGGAGGTTGCAATATTGTATGAAGATGATGCTTCTTGCATATCTCAAATGAAACAAGAATGTGCCGAGAAGACAAAATAAATTACATTTCAGCCAATGACTATTTTGCTGAATTTTGGTGGAATATTTGACGGAGGTATTGTCGAACCCAACACTTTGAAGAGTTGGATTAGAATGTATCATCAACAAGATTAAATGATGTCTTTATTAGAGGAGTAAATATGCGTTGCATTCTTTTTTTCTTATCCAAGTTTTGTCACAATGAATTTTCTTGACAAGATTTTTAATGAGGCAACAAGCAATGCGTACTAAAAGATATGTATACTTTTTTTCTACACTGTAATTTTTTTTCCACCAGATATTTTCTTAGTAAGGTTTTAACGATGCACATCATCGATACAAATCTAAAGGAGAGTGTTATAAAATGCGTTATTTATGTGGAGGTCCACTTAATATAATCGCTTCATCTCCCCACCACTATTCACCATTATGTTCCACCTCATTCATGATCTCAAATCCTAAATTTATGTCTCTCACCTCCTCCGTGATCTTACTCCTAATGTCATGTTGATGATGACCTTTTATATGCCTTTATATAATGCTATAAATAGAGGTATAAGAGTTCATATTATATACCAGGGCGACTCTACCTTTTTGAAAAAAAAAGCGACGACCCCAAATTTTAGTGACCTTAATTTTTTTTTAGTAATAATAGATATTATTTGTAGAAAATTAAATTTTGTATATGAATTAAAAAATTATTAGAAGCTTGATATATTTGAAGTACTATATCTCAAGAAAACTTAAAAGCATTGATTATATTACTATTTAAAAGAGAATTATTAGAAAAAAGCGAGTACATAATTTTTAAAATAGATTTTATTTAAAAATAATTTTTCCTAAAATATTATGGTCTCCCATTTGATTTTGGTGCCTTAGGCCGCTAATGTACTTGAGCCGCCCATGTTTGTATAGACTGGATATACTTGAAACATGTAATATTTGAATGAATAAGAATTTTTTTTTCTCTTGTCTCTAATAATTGATCTACTTTCTTACTTATATTATTCTCTTTTAGCTTAATTTTAAAACAACTCACAATTTTTTTTTTTAAAATGTCAAATCAGAATGGTTGCCCAAGTAAAATGTCAAGAAGGGAGTATATTGATACTAGTTTAATGTACGTACTTTGCACGTGTGTCACAACAATAAATAAATAATACTTGTCATTAAAATAGATATATTATTCATGTAAATAAAAATAAATAAATGTCTTACTTTGATGCAATAAAATATATTAGGAACGTACAAAAATGAGAAAATCATTTTTACATATAGACATGTTAATGTTTATAATTATTTTGGTAGTAATTTATTTTGGTTGCATTTTGTTTTTTTTTAATTGATGATGTTCTGGGTGTATGATGCGATTCGTGCGCTTGTTTTATTTTAATGAATACACAATTTATAAAATCTCACAAATATTTCTCTCTTTATTTTAATTTTTTGGATTTAACATGAAATTTAAGGAAATAAAGAAATTTTTGAATCTTGTAATATTAAACAAAAGATATGTGGAGTGTACCAAACAAAAAAAAATATATTATATTATATTATAATCAACCTAAAATTTGGTCATAATCCGCGGAATCTTTCTCCTCCATCCAATATACGTATACTGAAAGCAAGTACAATTTAAGCACAAGTTTGACATCGTGTACTTTCATTATTTCAACGAACATCAATGATAAATTTAATCACAAGAAGTTAAATAACATTAAGCAATAATTTACCTTGGTATCATGAAATATTTAATTTGTAAATCTATATATGTGCATCCACTATTTCCG
The DNA here is from genome assembly GCA_030864215.1 of Capsicum pubescens. Classification (NCBI taxonomy): domain Eukaryota; kingdom Viridiplantae; phylum Streptophyta; class Magnoliopsida; order Solanales; family Solanaceae; genus Capsicum; species Capsicum pubescens. The sequence goes on from CM061538.1 coordinate 233,531,774, forward strand.
CTAGCTCATTCACGTGTCGTGTTCATCGAGCTACCACTATATTTCACAATTTTTTTCTAGTCTTAATATCAACTCGATCATTAAGTAATTAACTTGACCTATAGCTATAAAAAGACTTGAATACTATTTAAAAAAAACTTAATTAATGAATAATGTATTTGTCAAATTTAATAAATTCATATCATAGGAGATGAAAAGTTAGTGACAAACATAAAAGGACGATTTATTAGTTATGATCAATAAAATTCAAGTAATAGAAAAAAATTAAAATCTAAAAAACACAAAGTTACTCAATAATGAAAGTTTCGTATTCTAGATCAATTAATCCAATATAATAGGAAAAAAATATTTAACCTCCAAATCACAAAGTTATGTTGGGGATTCAGTAAAAAAAGTTACTTATAAAAATAAAAAGATGTTTTGTTATTCTTGAATTAAAAAACCAACACAACAAAAAAAGAAATGTGAAACCTAAAATTTAAACGAAAAAATTAAGTAGGAGAGTCAATAACAAAATCTAGTTACAAACATAAAAGGATGGTGTTATTACGGATCAATGAAATCAACATAATAGAAAAGAAAATTTGAAACCTAGGAATCAAAAAGTTACTCAATAACAAAAGCTTGTTATTCATTATCTATAATAAATCTAATGTAATAGAAAATAAAATTTGAAACCTCGAAACCACAAAGTTAAGTTGGAGATTCAATTATGAAAGTTACCTACAAACACAAAATGATGTTTAACAATTCTTGATCAATAAAATCAAAGTAATAGAAAAGGAAATTAGACACGTGAAACTTAATTTAAAAAATTACGTTAGACACTCAATAACAAAAATTTCTTGCAAACATAAAAGAACAACTTGTTATCTATGATCAGTAAAATCAAAAGAAAATACAATTTGAAATCTAGAAACCACAAAGTTACTCGGACAATTTTGTTAAAAGTGACAAAAGAGTTTTAAAATGAGGTGTAGGTGACTCAAGTTTTAATAATTGAGTGTAGGTGACAATTACTTTATTAGTGATTAAGAAATTTGAGAAAGTTTGAGAATAGCCCACAAGTTTTTTAATTTACACTTTGATCCAAATATTGACCTAATATAACAAAAAACGGAGGAAAAATGTGTGTTTTTCTCTCTTCTCATTCATTGTTGTTTTCTCTTTCTTCATGATTTTTGTTGTTCATTGTTGCTACTGCTTTATTCATCTTCTTCTTCATTATCAACATCTCCTTCTTCATTATCAACATCATGTTTCAACTGTTGACCATTGTTATTGTTGTCACCGTTACTGCTACTACTTGACTAATTTTTTAGGTCAAATTTTATTTGTTACATCACTTTGGAATTACTTCATAGGTAATTTTGGTAAGTAAAATTATGATTTTTAGATAAATTTATCATCTAGGTACACTGCTACTATGCTATTTTTTCAACAATGAATAGAACCCGAACCCGAATCCAATATAAGAGCCATCCATTTCAACAGATCTGTAACGACCCATTTTGTCGTTACTAAATTATTCGTAATAAATTCATGAAAATTCTTAATTTTCATTCCTCAATATTAACTTGGGTCCAAAATAGCCAATATTTTATTTATTATGACACCTCAAATTTTTTGGTGAAGATTTGAGCCTTCGAAAGTGTCTAGATAAACTCAAGCTTGATGAATTTTAATTATTCGTGATTACTAATATAAATAGTTTAGTTTTGAAAGTTCTTTATGTATGAATTAAGGTCGTACAGTATTCCTAACACAGAGTTTAGCATATAACTTTCTTTCCGATACAGTTTCGATATGAGTTTCTATTAGGGAAAATTTTAAATGATCATATCTCATAGAATATGAAGAGTTAGGGGAACCAATACCTACCAAATAAAATATCTCTGAGTCCTCTTTCCAACGTAACAAACCATTCATCAATACGAATTCATAGTAAAAGGTTATGACTGTTTTACTGAGCACTGTCCCGACTGAAATGGGATTTCGCTGTTGCAAAAATTCTGGTTGTATTTAAATTAGCTTCAGCCGTATTTTAGGTCTAAAAACCCAAAACATCATTCCCTAACCCTAGAGAGGTGATTTCCCAAAGTTTAAGATGGAATTCCTTCGTGGAGGTAAAATTTTTTCCATTATTTTCTTCATCTTTTAATCCTTTAGCATCTTAGAATCCTTAGAAAGACTTTTAATGGTGGAAATTTTTGGAGAAAAACTCATGGATGGTTTAATATGACCTAGAGATGATTCTAAATTATAAAGAAAATATTACTAACATGAATTTCATAAATTAGATTATGAATTTTATGGTTAGGAACCTTGAATTCCATAAAGATAAGACCATTAACATAAAAACTCCATTAATGGAGATGAATTAAGCATGAAAAAGCTAATTAATGATTAATTAAATTTGAGGGATGATATAGACCTTGAATGGAGGATAGAATTAGTGGGTTTGAATCCCTAAATATTTGATTGAAGAGTAGTTACTTATTACTCTTATAATTGCTTAATTTTTAGATGATTGATTATTTCAAGGCATGAAGAAAAGGAAAGAGCATCTTTGTTACAACTTGTTTCTTTCAAAAGCTTGGCATCCAAGTAGGTTAGGTTTAATGAGTAGAAGATTATGTTAATTTATATTTTAATAATTTAGAATTGATGGGAGAAAGCATGACTAGGCCTGCAAGCATGGAATTGAGGTGGATAAGACACAAGAACTTAACTTTAATCCCACAAATTGTATTATTGATTAATTATGTGATACTTGTGATATTATATGCTATGTACTGCAATGAGATTGTTGTAAATGAAGGATGTGGACATGATAGTTCTTAGTTGTTCTGGTGATGAACCTAGTTGAGTTATAATGATATTAAGTTGTATATGTTGGACAATAATATGGTGAGGAGAACCATGCTAAGATTAAGTACTGATGAGCACAATAATATCTAAAGGATAGATGACTTGAATTAGTGTGATGATTGTATTATATGAAAAGAAGTAGTGATATTTTAATAATTAATGAGTAAGTAATACTCCAATAGTGACTTGCATGCTTAAGTATTAAATTGTGATTATTTTATAATATTCTTATTTTGGTATTGATAAAACCACTTTATCTACTGGATGCCCATGAAAGGCTAAATTGGTGATAATGATATTTTATTGAATGTGCCTATGAGAGGCTTGTTTGATAATGATAACTCCTTGTATTAATGTCATGAATGACTTGCTGATGTTTGGATTGTTGATGCGTGTATAAATGATTATTGAAATTTACTTGACGGAATTGTCTCATGACTTTAAGTATACTTGTAAACTTGGTACATCATATTGTATATTGTGAGGAAGTGTAAATTTAAAATATATTACTTATTTATGATGGATCGGGTACCACACCGGTACAGATATATATATATTAGATCGGGTACCATACCGGTACGGATACATATATGTTGGATCGGGTACCACGCCGGTACAGATATGTAGATGTTGGATCGGGTACCACGCTGATATGGATATATATATGTTAGATCGGGTACCACTTCGGTAAGGATATGTATATGTTGAATTGGATACCACACCGATACGAATATGCATATATTGGATCGGGTACCACGCTGGTACGGTACATGAACATAGATTGTTCCCTGCAGGTCATAACTTTTGGGAAAAAATAAGTCTCATAGCATGTGTGTACATATTTGTGTTGAGTTTGTGGATGTTTACAGTATGGTTGATACTCTTGATGGTTATGTGGTTTGTTTGTGAGAACTATTTGATCTGTTATTGGATTATTAATGATTCATTGGGTATTTGATTTTGTGATATGTATTTGAAAAAGTGAAACTTTGTACTTACTTATATGTTGGTTGACTTGCTTTATTTATACGAGTTTTAATCATAGCTTACCAGAATGGCTAGTTATCATTTCTTAATATTATAAAAGAGCATTTAGTTATTAGCCCGAGAGTTTAGTATGGGTTGTCTATGATTATGGGTTTGTTCTTGTGAATATGAGAAATGAAAAAATAAGGTTTATTAAAAGAAATAATGGTGTATTAGCGTTGGATTGTGGTTGATTGTGTGAATTAATGAGGCTAGAGTATGTTAATAGTGAATATAATATTGATGAAGTTGGAAGTAGTTGGATGATGTAAGTTATATAGGTAAAGTAATAATGTTATCACAGGCTTAGTTGAATTATATTCCATTCAAGATGTCATGATTTATTTTCCTTAAAATTATTTTATGATTATATGAACTAACACGGTTGACCGATGATGCCTACCAGTACGTATGGTTGTACTGACCCTACTCTTCTATATTCCTTCTTGGAGTGTAGACTGGATGCAGGTTAGTTTGCAGTTACAAAATAGATAACGATATTCAGCACTAACTTTTTCACTTTCTTCCTAGCAGATGTTAGAGTCCTAGTATTATTTATTTCATTGTCAGTCTATGTTGTAATAGGTATCTCTTTTACATGTCTGGCCATGTATTGGGATAATGAAGGACATCTGTAAGAAGTTTTTGAAAAAGTTTTCATTTATTAGTATTTAATTTACTTTATATTTCCTTAAAAATAGAAGTCTTCCGTATATTTTTAGTTGGGTAATAAGGTTTCTCCTAGCTACTTAGAAAAGCGTAGGTGACCACACGGTCCGTTAGTCTGGGTATTGACAGTTGGTATCAGAGTGTTAGGTTCACCGATCCCACAAGTACAAGAGCAATGTCTAGTAGAGTTTTGTAGATTGGTGTGTAGGGCCCCACACCCAATCTTCGGAAGGCTATGAGGCATGTAGAAGTTATTTTCCTTTCTTTCTCTCCATCATGCCATCCTAATCTGGGACTACTAGATTGAATCCAATTAGTATCTAGACAATTGCAATTGGTATCTTAATAATTTTGAATAAAAATCTAGAATATTTCAATTGGTATTCATTAATAATGTCTAAAAGCTATTGTTAATAAATAAAGACTTGTGAAAGTTGTGAAATTATTGATTGCTTGTGTTTGATATTTGGCTAAACTTGTGTTGGTAGATTTTTGTCATTGTTGTGAATTATTTTTGTTTAAATTTAAGTGATTAAAATTGACTAAGTTGTTTTTGTTGAGAAGTGTGATGGGATTATTTAATTTCTTATTATTGTGAAACTATAAATTCTATGTTGCTTACTTATTTTTGGTACTATTATACTGATGAAATTGATGGTATGAGATTTGAGAGGAGGATATGAGAACATGATGTCAGGAAAGGATGGTGAAAAAGTGATATGAATAAAACACTGAGGTGATATATATTTTCCGTAATGAGAGGTTCTTGTTAATGATGTTGTGGATTGATCCTTGTGTAGTTTGATTATTTGGTATTATTTGGGGATCCTTGTGTGATCCGGTCATTGAGACTGTATTTAGAATTTTTGTGCAGTTCTATTATTGAAATTATAAGGGGTTCCTTGTGAGGACTAGATAAGTGAAATTATACCGCTTGCTTGCCGTGGTGTGCCTAGGTCGGGGGTTCGAAATGTCCCTCCAGCAAAGCTGGGGTGAGGACGCGTAGGTGAGGCCAGGACCGGTCCCCCCTCCCCGACACCTACAGAGTAGGTATGAACCGGGTCGTCCCTTTCTTATGTGAACGAATTCTTAATGCTTGGCAAATAATGAATTTTAAATAAAAGTGACAAAAACTAGTAGAGGTTATTGATACCTACAGTATTTGATCGGTGACTTGTCTGGAATGTGATATTGGTGATGAGACTGTTAATGACCTGCAATCGATTTATTTTGTTTGACCTTGCTTATATTCTAGTGGTGTGGGGACCACTCTTGAGGTGATTAAGAGTTAAGTGAAGCCTATAATGAAAATATTGTTAGGTAGATATAAGAATGACTCTATATATCTTAAATTGGTGTTAGCAATATAAGAGTGGTTTGACTTGGCCATGAAGTATTGGTAATTGAAAAATATTGAGTTAATGATTGTAAGGACATAAGTTGTAGCTGCGGATTTGTGCATTAGAAAAAATCTTGAGAAGATCAATTATAATTGACTTGACCTTATGGATGAATTATATATTTGCATATCCCACAGAGTTGACTAATATATGACACTTTTAGAAGATAGTAATTTCCATGAAAGTGGTAATCCAAAATCAAATGGCTTAGTTACATTCTTAAAATAAATAATAATGATCCTCAATGGGAGAATAAGTGAATTATTAATGGCATGATTGATCTTTTCTTGGGTGATACTTGGTGTATATTGATTTTTGAGTGATTAAGGTATGATGATTAGATGAATATTAACGATGTTATGGAGGAGAATATGTTGCAGGCTATAGTTACATGGATCTTTATGGCTAATAGTTGTAAGCCTGTGTAATGAGTGACAGGTTATGTTGTCATCTATGTATAGTAGTAAATACTAAGCTTGAATCGTGGGTAATCTTGAGGTGAAAATAATAGTGTTTATGAAATGTTGAAGCTAGCTTTATAGAATAAATTTAATAGTCTTTATTGAGTTCATGTGGATATCTAAGTTATGTGACTTGTAAGTGGTGTGGTGGCTTAAATATGATCAAATGTAGATTCTCCATAGGATAGTCTTGGCTAGAAACTGAGTCAGGTTTCTCTAAGAGAGCTTGTGTGTTGGGAGGATTAGGTGTGACTTGTTTAGTGTTGAAATTTGAATAGTAGATTCATGTAGCTTCTCGTAGCACTTTTCAGAATTAATGTCGGGACTCTGGAGCTTCGGTAATGAAAAAAGGTGTTTTTGGATATTTGTCTTCATCAAGTTGAATCGTTTAACCATCTTTATCTTGCTTTCGTAAAACTCAAGTTTCAGACTTCAGCCAATGAGAGGAGAATAAGCGATTCATGTGTAAATATTTGGCTCCACATCTTCGTATTTTGAAAAGCTTTGAGGGAATGATTGAGTATAGAATGTGGGTTGGACAATAAGAATATCGAGTGAGTGAATAGGGTGTAGTATAAGAAACTCTATTAGTAATGTCTCTCTAATTCTAGCCTCGTGCTTTTCTCCACTGAATGCCCGTTTGGGGACGAACGGATGATAAATTGGTATCTGATTATAACGACCCATTTCGTCGTTGCTAAATTATTCATAATAAATTCATGAAAATTCTTAATTTTAATTCCTCAATATTAACTTAGGTCTAATATAGCCAATATTTTATTTATTATGACACCTCAAATTTTTTGGTGAAGATTTTAGCCTTCGAAAGTGTCTAGATAGAATTAAGCTTGATGAATTTTATTTTTTCGTGAGTGGTAATATCAATACTTTAGTTTTGAAAGTTTTTTAGGTATGAATTAAGGTCGTATAATATTCCTAACACTAAGTTAAACACATAACTTTCTTTCTGATACAGTTTCGATATGTGTTTCTATTAGGGCCAACTTTTAAAGATCATATCTCATAGAATATAAGGAGTTAGGGGATCCAATAAATATCAAATCAAAGATCTCTGAATCCTCTTTCCAATGCAATAGACCGTTCCTCAATCTGAATTCGTAGTAAAAAGTTATGGCTATTTTACTGAGCACTGTCCCGACTAAAATGAGATTTCGTTGTTGCAGAAATTCTGGTTGTATTTAAATCAACTTCAGTCGTATTTTAGGTCTAAGAACCCCAAACTTCATTCACTAACCCTAGAGAGGTGATTTTCCAAAGCTTAAGGTGAAATTCCTCCTCGGAGGTAAGTTTTTCCATTATTTTTCTCGTTTTTATTCCTTTAGCATCTTAGAATCCTTAGAAAGGCTTTTAATGGTGGAATTTTTTGGGAAAAAAATCATGGGGTGTTTTAATAAGACCAAGAGATGATTCTAAATTATAAATTAAAGATTACTAACATGAATTTCATAAATTTGATTATGAATTTTGATGGTTAGGAACCTTGAATTCCGTAAAGATGAGACCTTTAGCATAAAAACTCCATTAATGGAGATGAGTTAAGCTTGAAAGAGCTAATTAATGATTAATTAAATTTGGGGGATGTTATAGGCCTTGAACGAAGGATAGAATTAATGGGTTTTAATACCCAAGATATTTGATTGAAGAGTAATTACTTATTACTTTTATAATTGCTTGATTTTTAGATGGTTGGTTATTCCAAGGCATGTAAGAAAGGAAAGAGCACCTTTATTGTAGCTTGTTTCTTCCAAAAGCTTGGCGTCCAGGTAGGCTAGGTTTAATGGGTAGAAAATTGTATTAATTTATGTTTTAATAATTTATAATTGACGGGAGAAAGCATGTTTAGTCCTGCAGGCATGGAATTGAGATGGATAAAGACACAAGAACTTAATTTAATCCTACAAAGTATATTATTGATTAATTATGTGATACTTGTGATATTATGTGTTATGTGCTGCAATGAGATTGTTGTAAATGAATGATGTGGAAATGATAGTTCTTAGTTGCTCTGGTGATGAACCTAGTTGAGTTATAATGATATTAAGTTGTATGTGTGGAACAATAATATGGTGAGGAGAATCATGCTAGGATTAAGTACAGATGAGCATAGTATATCTAAAGGATAATTGACTTGAATTATGTGATGATTGTATTATATGAAAAGAGGTAGTGACATTTTAATAATTAATGAGTAAGTAATACTCCAATAGTGACTTGTATGTTTAAGTATTAAATTATGATTTATTTTATTCTTATTTTGGTATTGATAAAAGGCCTTTATCTACTAGATTCCCATGAGAGGCTAAATTGGTGATAATGATGATTTATTGAATGTGCCTATGAGAGGCTTGTTTGATAATGATAACTCCTTGTATTAATGCCATGAATGACTTGCTGATGTTTGAATTATTGATGCGTGTATAAATGATTATGGAAATGTCATACCCCAAATCCCATTGGAGCGGACTGACACCCGTAGCCGAGGAGGCCCGGGAGAACCCGTTCACAACCTATACTTTCACATTGACATTACTTATGAAAATTAGAAATTTGGGCAGCACTTCGTTGTAAATAGAAGAAAACAGTACCTGTATCAGCCCAACAAACACGCATATATATATATATAAATAGTAATTGGCCGTCAGAGCCATCACTTCTATCAACCAAACACTCCTATGGCTGTACAATATGTCTACAAAAGCCTCTACATAGATACACAACTAAGTTAGGGTCGGGACAAACTCCCGCCCACAAAAGGCTTTTATACAAATACCAAAAATACATATAGAAACGACTTGGGATGCCCCGAAACAACTGGAGCTCACCACTATCAACAGAATGTCCTGGCTCTTACTGCGGAGGTGTACGACCTGAAGTACCTGTTCCTGCAGGCATGAATACAGGTCCCCCGTGAGGGACGTCAGTACGAAAATATGTACTGAGTATGTAAGGCAGTGAGTATCAAGATGAGATACAAAAGATCAACAAAACCCAGATACCAGTGAATAAACAGTATGAGTAGACCACACTTAAAAGAGCTGATGGGATACCTGCACATTACTTTCATATTATTACTTCCCGTATTCCTTATCAATACATAACATATGTCATACAATGGCCAACTGATCAGTGGTACTAATACAATACATCAGGGACCACCCCTGGAATAGCATATATACATAATCTTTATAATACAATGGCCAACTGATCAGTGGTACTAATACAATACATCATATCATCAATTTAAAATAAAGACATTCCATTTCTTAATTCAATTAATCTTTGAGATTGGTTACTTTGTGGTCACACCTTATGGAACTTGAAACCATGATACCTCAATAGAAAAAACATGTAAATAGGTAATCAATATCATGAAAATGAAGTAGAGAATCATGGATACCTCATTAAACCATTTCGGAGTCAACAATAGTATATGGACATTTTTTTGACTAGCCGGACATCTTAAAAGTGAAAACAAGTTCAATTGGTAGTGTCGAAGATCATATGATGTTATTATGTGTCATGTGTCGTAGGACAATGTCGGAAGCTTACTTGAGAGTGCCATGGGTCATTATTCATGCCAAGGATTAGATAGAGTATGTCTTACATACCTTGATATAATCACTTCAATACAAGTCCAACTTGACTTCCCGTACTCTTCGAACACTTATCTACAATAAGTCATTTGTGGCAAACTAGTATTAGCAACCAAACCTTACCATTTAGGTATTAACTTCACCAAATAATGTCTAGGAAGTAATCCTTTAACTCATCAATAAGAGTGCTACATACATCCTCTTATACTCTTATTACATTCACATATCATGCATTTTCATGCAATATCCCTCAACATCACTCTTAGCCTTTATTTCCCTTCTTAATCACCATCCAATACCAACATGATCACTAGGCATACATAATCACTAATATAATGATATATCACCACAATTCATCCTCCATAATTCAATACAACAACTTCCATAATTTACTACTAACAATTTATACAAAACAATTCATAACTATGTTTCTAATTATCTTCCAACATCAAGACAATACTCATAATCCTTTATCAATACTTATTCATGGATAAGAATCAAGAATAAACAATATTCATACCTTAACAATGAACTCTTGTATTTAGAATCCTCCTTACATAACCATGGGGTGCTTCTCTAAGCTTTCGAGATGGTGAACACAACTACGGAACCAATTCGAATTTTCTACGGTTGAATCACAAAATATTTGAAGTTGAAATTTGGCTAGGGTTTCACCTTCTCTTAATAATTGGATGATATATGATATATATGAGGCTAAGTGTATGTTTATAAAGACCAATTTTTGTCCAAGAGGTAATAGAAAATGACCATTTTGCCCTAAATATTTAAATAAAATCGGAATCTGTCCCCAGTGGACAGTTTTGACAGGCTGAAGTAAATCGATCATAACTCTTTGCTCCGGTATCGGATTTGGGTGAAACCAATTGCATTGGAAAGATAATTCAAAGGGATTTCATTTTCATATGAAGTATACCACCCAGTTCTTCCTGTACAAGGAGTTATGGTCGTTTAAATTTGACCCAAAAATCTGTCCCAAAATTCTATTTTTTTTTTTGATAGGCCGTAGTAAAACGGGTATAGCTCCTTACTCAGACATTGGATTTGGATGAAACCAATTTCATCGGAAAGAAGAATCTCGGAGATTTTCGTCGATATATATCATCTCACACAGTTCTTTTTGTATAAGGAGTTATGATCGTCTAAAGTTGATCCAAAAAAAATTGCCTAGCTGCAGTAATTTTCCTGCAGATTTACTGTTCACAGGCTTCCCGGCCACCGTTTTGAAATTTCGAATGTGCTCGCTTATATGAAATACTCCTCTGTTTTGGGAAAACTTTATATCGTTGGAAAGATTATTCCAATACCTACACATACAACTATTGACGGGATACTTCCGAACACCATAAACTTAATTTAACCCATACGCAAGCCTTTAGGACTCCATATAATCGCGATAAGTGTACGAAAAAATTTACGGGGTGTTACAGGAAATTTACTTAACGGAATTGTCTCATGACTTTAAGTATACTTATAAACTTGGTTCATCGTGTTGTATGCTGTGAGAAAGTTTAAATTTGATATATATTACTTGTTTATGGTGGTTCGGGTACCACAATGGTACGGATATATATATATTGGATCGGGTACCATGCCGATACGGTATATGAACATAGATTGTTCCCTGCAGGTCATAACTATTTGGGAAAAAATAAGTCCTATAGCATGTGTGTACATATTTATGTTGATTCTGTAGATATTTACAGTATGGTTGATACACTTGATGGTTATGTGGCTTGTTTGTGAGCACTATTTGATCTGTTATTGTTGTATTATTGATTCATTGGGTATTTGATTCTGTGATATGTATTTGAAAAAGTAAAACTTTGTACTTACTTATATGTTGGTTGACTTGATTCATTTATACGTGTTTTAATAGTAGCTTACCAGAATGGATAGTTATTATTATTTAATATTATAAAAGAGCATTTTGTTGTTAGCTCGAGAGTTTAGTGTGGGTTGTCTATGATTATGGGTTTGTTCTTGTGAATATGAGTAATGAAAAAGATCAAGTTTATAAAAAGGAATAGTGATGTATTAGCATTGGATTGTGGTTGTTTGTGTGAATTAATGAGGATAGAGTATGTTACTAGTGAATATAATATTGATGGAGTTGGAAGAGTAGTTGGATGATGTAAGTTATATAGGTAGAGTAATAATGTTATCACAACCTTAGTTGAATTATATTCCATTGAAGATGTCATGATTTATTTTCCTTAATTTTATTTTATGATTATATGAACTAACAAGGTTGGACGATGATGCCTACCAGTACGTATGGTTGTACTGTCCCTACTCTTCTACATTCCTTCATGGAGTGTAGACTGGATGCAGGTTAGTTTGCAGTTACTAGATGGATGACGATATTCAACACTAACTTCTGCACTTTGTTCGTAGCAGATGTTAGAGTCCTTGTATTATTTATTTCATTGTCAGTCTATGTAATAATAGGTAGCTTTTTTACATGTCTGGCCAAGTCTTGGGATAGTGAAGGACATTTGTAAGAAGTTTTTGAATTTTTTTTTATTTATTAGTATTTAATTTACTTTATATTTCCTTAAAAACTGATGTCTTCCGCATATTTTTAGTTAGGTAATAAGGGTTCTCCTAGATACTTAGAATAGCAAAGGTGCCCGCACGGTCCGTTAGTCTGGGTATTGACAGTTGGTATCAGAGAGTTAGGTTCACCGATCCCACAAGTACAAGAGCAATGTCAAGTAGAGTTTCGTAGATTGGTGTGTAGGGCCCCACACCCAATCTTTGAAAGACTATGAGGCGTGTAGAAGTTGTTTTCCTTTCTTTCTCTGCATCATGCCGTCCTAATCTTGGACTACTAGATTGAATCCAATTAGTATCTTGACAATCACAATTGGTATCTTAATAATTTTGAATAGAAATCTAGGAGATTTCAATTGGTATTCATTAATAAGGTCTAAAAGTTATTGTTAATAAATAAAGACTTGTGAAAGTTGTAAACTTATTGATTGCTTGTGTTTGATATTTGGCTAAACTTGTGTTGATATATTTTTGTCATTGTTGTGAATTATTTTTGTTTGAATTTAAGTGATGAAAATTGACTAAGTTGTTTTTGTTGAGAAGTGTGATGGGATTATTTAATTTCTTATTATTGTGAAACTAGAAATTCTATGTTGTTTACTTATTTTTGGTACGATTATACTGATGAAATTGATGGTATGAGATTTGAGAGGATGATATGAGAACATGATGTTAAGAAAAGATGGTGAAAAGTGACATGAATAAAAGACTGAGGTGATATGTGTTTTCCGTAATGTGAGGTTCTTGTTAATGATGTTGTGGATGGATCCTTGTGTAGTTCGATTATTTGATATTATTTGGGGATTCTTGTGTGATTCGGTCATTGAAACTGTATTTAGAATTTTTGTGCAGTTCTATTATTGAAATTATAATGAGTTCCTTTTGAGGACTAGCTAAGTGATTTTATCTTTGAGTTCCTTATGTGTAAGAATTCTTAATGCTAGGCAAATAATGAGTTTTAAATAAAAGTGATAAAAACTAGTAGAGGTTGTTGATACCTACATATTTGATCGGTGACTTTTCTGGAATATGATATTGGTGATGAGACTGTTAATGACCTGTAATCGATTTATTTTGTTTGACCTTGCTTATGTGCTAGTGGCGTGGGGACCACTCTTGAGGTGATTAAGAGTTAAGTGAAGCCCGTAATAAAAATATTATTAGGTAGAAATATGAATGGCTCTATATATCTTAAATAGGTGTTAGTAATATAAGAGTGGTTTGGCTTGACCATGAAGTGTTGGTCATTAAAAAATATTGAGTTGATGATTGTAAGGACATAAGTTGTAGTTGTGGATTTGGGCATAAGAAAAAATCTTGAGAAGATCAATTATTATTGACTTGACCTTGTGGCCGAACTATATATTTGCATATCCCACAGAGTTTACTGATATATGACACTTTTAGAAGATAGTAATTTCCATGAAAGTGGTAATGCAAAATCAAATGGCTTAGTTACATACATAAAACAATTTAGAATGATTCTGAATGTGAGAATAAGTGAATTATTAATGACATGATTGATCTTTCCTTAGGTGATACTTGGTGTATATTGATTTTTGAGTGATTAGGGTATGATGATTAGATGAATATTAACGATGTTGTGGAGGAGAATATGTTGCAGGCTATAATTATGTGGATCTTTATGGATAATAGTTGTAAGCCTGTGCAATGAGTGAGAGGTTATGTTGTCATCTATGTATAATAGTAAATACTAAGCTTGAATCGTGGGTAATCTTGAGGTGAAAATAATAGTGTTTATGAAATGTTGAAGCTAGCTTTATAGAATGAATTTAATAGTCTTGATTGAGTTCATGTGGAAATCTATGTTATGTGACTTGTAAATGGTGTGGTGGCTTAAATATGATCAAATGTAGATTCTCCATTGGATAGTCTTGGCTAGAAACTGAGTCAGGTGTCTCAAAGAGAGCTTGTGTGTTAGGTGGATTAGGTGTGACTTGTTTAGTGTTGAAATTTGAATAGTAGATTCATGTAGCTTCTCGTAGCACTTTTCAGAATTGATGTCGGGACTCTGGAGATTCGGTAGTGAAAAAAAGGTGTTTTTGGATGTTTTTCTTCATCAAGGTGAATCTTTTAACCATCTTTATCTTTCTTTCGTGAAACTCAAGTTTCAGACTTAAGCCAATGAGAGGAGAATAAGTGATTCATGTGTAAATATTTGGCTCCATATCTTTGTATTTTTAAAAGATTTGATAGAATAATTGAGTATAGAATGTGGGTTGGACGATAAGAATATCGAGTGAGTGAATAGGGTGTAGTATAAGCAACTATGTTAGTAATGTCTCTTTAATTCCAGCCTCGTGCTTTTCTCCACTGAATGCCCATTCGTGGACGAACGGATGATAAATTGGTATCTGATTGTAACGACCCATTTCGTTGTTGCTAAATTATTCGTAAAAAATTCATGAAAATTCCTCAATATTAACTTGAGTCCAAAATAAATTATTATTTATTTATTATGACACCTCAATTTTTTCGGTAAAGATTTTAGCCTTCGGAAGTGTCTAGATAGACTTAGGTTAGATGAATTTTAATTATTCGTGAGTGCTAATATCAATACTTTGGTTTTGAAAGTTCCTTAGGTATGAATTAAGGTCGTACAATATTCCTAACAGAAAGTTAAGAATAAAACTTACTTTCCGATATAGTTTCGATATAGGTTTCTATTAGGGACGACTTTAAACAATCATATCTCATAGAATATAAGGAGTTAGGGGACCCAATAAATACCAAATCAAAGATCTATGAATCCTCTTTCCAATGCAATAAACCGTTCCTCAATCCGAATTTGGAGTAAAAAGTTATGACTGTTTTACTGAGCACTGTCCCGGCTGAAACGGGATTTCCGTGTTCCGAAAATTTTGGTTGTATTTAAATCAGCTTCAGCAGTATTTTAGGTCTAAAAATCTCAAAATTCATTCCCTAACCCTAGAGAGGTGATTTCCCAAAGCTAAAGGTAAAATTCCTCCGTGGCGGTTAGTTATTTCATTATTTTCTTCGTCTTTAATCCTTTAGCATCATAAAATCCGTAGAAAGACTTTTAATGGTGGAATTTTTGGAAAAAAACTCACGGGTGGTTTTAATATGACCTAGAGCTGATTCTAAATTATAAATTAAAGATAACTAACATGAATTTCATAAATTAGATTATGAATTTTGATGGTTAGGAACCTTGAATTCCATAAAGATGAGACCTTTAGCATAAAAACTCCATTAATGGAAATGAGTTAATCTTGAAAGAACTAATTAATGGTTAATTAAATTTAAGGAATGTGATAGACCTTGAATGAAGGATAGACTAATTAGTGGGTTTGAATCCCCAAGATATTTGATTGAAGAGTAATTACTTATTACTCTTATAATTGCTTGATTTTTAGATGATTGGTTATTCCATGGCATGCAGGAAAGGAAAGAGCATCTTTGTTGCAGCTTGTTTCTTCCAAAAGCTTGGTGTCCAGGTAGGCTAAGTTTAATGAGTAGAAGATTGTGTTAATTTATATTTTTATAATTTAGAATTGATGGGAGAAAGCATGTCTAGGCCTGCGGGCATGGAGTTGAGGTGGATAAAGATACAACAACTTAACTTTAATCCCACAAACTATATTATTGATTAATTATGTGATACTTGTGATATTATATGCTATGTGCTGCAATGAGATTGTTGTAAATGAAGGATGTGGACATGATAGTTCTTAGTTGCTCTAGTGATGAACCTAGTTGAGTTATAATGATATTAAGTTATATGTGTTGAACAATAATATGGTGAGGAGAACCATGCTAGGATTAAGTACTGATGAGCACAGTAATATCTAAAGGATAGATAACTTGAATTATGTGATGATTGTATTATATGAAAAGAGGTAGTGACATTTTAATAATTAATGAGTAAGTAATACTCCAATAGTGACTTGCATGCTTAAGTATTAAAGTGTGGTTTATTTTATGATATTCTTATTTTTGAATTGATAAAAGCACTTTATCTGCTGGATACCCATGAGAGGCTAAATTGGTGATAATGATGATTTATTGAATGTGCCTATGAGAGGCTTGTTTGATAATGATAACTCTTTGTATTAATGTCATGAATGACTTGCCGATGTTTGGATTGTTGATGCGTGTATAAATAATTATTGAAATTTACTTGACGGAATTGTCTCATGACTTTAAGTATACTTGTAAACTTAGTACATCGTGTTGTATATTGTGAGGAAGTATAAATTTAATATTGATATTACTTGTTTATGGTGGATCGGGTACCACGCCGGTACGGATATGTATATATTAGATTAGATACCACGCCGGTACGGATACCTACATGTTGGATTGGGTACTACGTCGGTACGGATATGTATATATTGGATCGGGTACCATGCCGGTACAGATATGTATATGTTGGATCGGGTACCACACCGGTAAGGATATGTATATGTTTAATCGGGTACTACACCGATACAGATATGTATATGTTGGATCATATACCACGCCGGTACAGATATGTATATATTGGATCGGGTATCACGCCGGTACGGTACATGAAAATAGATTGTTCCCTTCAAGTTATGACTATTTGGGCAAAAATAAGTCTCATATCATGTGTGTACATATTTATGTTGAGTCTGTGGATGTTTACAGTGTGGTTGATACTCTTGTTGGTTATATGGCTTGTTTATGAGCACTGTTTGATCTGTTATTGTCGTATTGTTGATTCATTGGGTATTTGATTATGTAATATGTATTTGAAAAAATGAAACTTTGTACTTAATTATATGTTGGTTGACTTGCTTCATTTATACGTGTTTTAATCGTAGCTTACCAGAATGGCTAGTTATCATTCTTTAATATTATAAAAGAGCATTTGGTTGTTAGCCCGAGAGTTTAGTGTGGGATGTCTATGATTATGGGTTTGTTCTTATGAATATGAGTAATGAAAAAGATAAGGTTTATAAACAGGAATAGTGATTTATTAGCGTTGGATTGTGGTTGATTGTTGGAATTAATAGGCTAGAGTATGTGAATATAATATTGATGGAGTTGGAAGAGTAGTTGGATGATGTAAGTTATATAAGTAAAGTAATAATGTTATCGCAACCTTAGTTGAATTATAGTCCATTCAAGATGTCATGATTTATTTTCCTTAATTTTATTTTATGATTATGTGAACTAACACGGCCGACCGATGATTCCTACCATTATGTGTGGTTGTACTGACTCTACTCTTCTACATTCCTTCTTGGAGTGTAGACTGGATGCAGGTAGTTTGCAGTTACTAGATGGATGACAATATTCAGCACTAACTTCTGCACTTTTTTCCTGGCAGATCTTAGAGTCGTTGTATTATTTATTTTTTTGTCAGTGTATGTTGTAATAGGTAGCTCTTGTACATGTCTGGCCAAGTCTTGGGATAGTGAAGGACATTTGTAAGAAGTTTTTGAATAAGTTTTTATTTATTAGTATTTAATTTACTTTATATTTCCTTTAAAATAGAAGTCTTCTGCATATTTTTAGTTAGGTAATAAGGGTTCTCCTAGCTACTTAGAATAGCGTAGGTTCCTGCACAGTTCATTAGTCTAGGTCTTGACAGTCACTCATCTGTTGCGATAGATGAGTCATCTATTGCAACGGAAGTCTCATATGTTGCATTCATGTTTTTGGTTCTATAGTGTCGTAACATGAATCAAACAGATTGGTCATCTGTTGCAATAGACTAGTTATCTATTGCAACAGAGGAGTCATGTGTTGAACTAGATTAGTCACTTGTTACAAAAAAACCTGAACACAATTCTAACAGATGAGTAGTCTGTTGCAACAAATGACCAATTCATTGCAACAAGTTTGTTATCTATTGTAACATATCACTCAACTATTGGAATCAGCTTCAAAGGTTCTTTGGTACTATAACATCTATCCTAACAGACGCTTCATCTGTTGCAACAGATGTATAATCTATTGTAACATATGAGTCACTTGTTCCAACAGATGACTCATCTATTGGAATCAGCTTTAGGTTCTATAGTACTGTAACATGAATTACCAATAGGTGAGTCATTTGTTGCAACATATTACTTACTTGTTGCAATGTATTATTCACCTATTGCAACATATTACTCATCTATTGGGGTTCATGTTACAGTACTATAAAATCACTATTAATTTTATTTAGATGTCATTATTATTAACTTTTTTTAACAAATGTCTTTATTTAGGTACCACTAATGGAGGGATCAATAACAATAGGGGTGGATTGTCATGGTGAATGGATCGATAAGAGAAATCGATATGTATGACGTTGGAAAGATAGTGAAATGCTAGAGACGATAGCTATGACATTCCAAAGTTTTGTTTTATATGATGATTTTGTGAACTTAATCATCAGCTACTATGGACTGAATTGTCAATTGGAAGAACTCGTCATTAGATACATGCACTTCTCCTTTGAAAATCAGAGGGTAATACATTTCAAGTAAACCGATCAGGTTCTGTTGCATGCTTATCTTAGTGATTCAGCTAGGCCGGTATTAAGGGTGTACGTGGTTGAAAAACTGAGAGAGAATGAGAACCAGAATGTACAAGAAGAATAACAAGAAGAAATCTTTGATGATAAGCTGGATGATCTGGACATGAATATTCTAGATGATGATCAAACACCTATGTCTGTTGTTGCGAGAAATACGGTGGGCAGTTCTTCTTAATCAAAATAGTCGGGCAATCGTCAAAATGATGAGACTGACTTTTACAAGGGAATGTCATTCAAGGATAAGAAAGAATTATCTACCTCTTTTTTTACTTCTTGCTTGAAAAAAGATTTCAGAGTAAAGAAGGTAATTAATCTGAGCAAATTCTTTTCCTTCAGATGTGCTAATCCGACCTGCATGTGGTGGATGAGGGCTGTGAAATACTTACGCTCTAGAAAAATTCATCATTAATATTTATCAAAAGTATCACATATGTGGTTTGGATCATATTACGGGCCAAAATTCTCATACCACGGCAGAGGTCCTCGGTCAATATTTTCAGAATAGATTCCTCAATGGCAAAGGCCCTTCTACAAGTGATATGGACAATCAACTCCTTACAGAATTGGGTGTTACAGTCAATTATTTAAAGATATATATGTCCATGGGGATTCCAAGGACTTGGTGTAACCCCCCAAAAATGGATCCCGAGACGTCACACGGTGCTTAGGGCCACAAGTGATCCCAAACTAACCCTTCAACTGGCATAGCTCATAAGTAACTGAATAAAATGCATAAATCTGAATTAAATCAGCGGATGATAACTCTTTTCTAAATCTGATCAATATAAAACTAAATTAAAATAACTACAACTCTACTTTTATAAAACAACACTGGTTTTAAATACATTAACTCTACTGACTGTCTATGAAGCCTCTACTAGTATTGACTAGAGGTAGCTGATACAGGACCCCCAACTATCCCAAATCAATACGACTGAATAAAGAAACTAAATATTTCTCAAACTATATGACTGACTCGATCCCTTGAATCAAAATGACTCATCACCTGATGACTGGAAGCTGCAAACTATCTGAATATGGTGCGCGTGCTACAACTCGTACCTACATTATGAGATAATGTAGCACATACACATAAATATGGTTCAGTACTTTGAGAATGTACTGAGTATGTGGGGGTAAATGCATAAGTAAAACATAATATCATTCATCATAATTTGTAAAACAATGCATGCTAAATGTAAACGACTCACATAAGCTGGAATATCTGAAAACTGAAATAAAAAATATTCAGAAGCAAATCATACTTTATAAATCTAGTGAGTCATAAAATTTAGTTTTGAAAGTTTTCATACTGTCTAAGTGTAAAAAGAGCTCACTTCTGAATCTGAAATCTGAAAGCTAAAATCTGAAGCTAATATCTTTCTGTAAAGCATAATCTGAATAAAATTTGTGAGCCTTTACACTTAGTTTTCTAAAATCTTTTCTGTTAATCTTTTCTAGTAGTCTTTTTATTAGGGAAAGTACTTTTAGAAACTATTATGAAAAACTTTACTATTAAGCTGTAGGGAGGTTCTTCCAACCGACATAAACCATGTAAGATAACATGAAGTCCAATGTCTTGTTCCCCTACGGGGAAAACCTCACGATGTGGAGAAGTGTCATACTCTTGCCAAGGAGTATAACCTGAGCTAAGTGATCACATCTATAATTGTGATCCACATAGAAGTGGGAATAATCTAATAATATGTACCTACGTTGGCTACGTAGTTCTGTGGAAGATAGGGCACGCTAATCCTACACTTCCCGCTCGGTGCTAAATACTACTCCCTTTAATATGCTACGCTCATTCTGTTGGAAATCCACTTTAAAATCTAGTAAAATGGTTCATTACGAAACCAAAAATACTTTTATCCAAGTCATTCTGTAAATAAAACTGATCTGAATTCTGTAAATTATAGAAATTCTGTAAAGTAGATTTCATAGCTAAACTGAGGATCTGAAGATCAAATACTATTTAATTATCTGGAAATATGCTAATCTCAGAGTGCTTAAGGCACAGGTTCTCAAAATATCAATGCTCAAAATAGGGCTTAATAACTCATGTAAATTTATAGCAAATCATCATGCTCAATATGCTTCTTGAAAATACTTCAACAATATCAAAATGATAAAACCAAGAATCACAATATCTGCTTAAACTCAATTGGAAAATTTGGAAAATCGCATTACATGCATAAATATATGAAAATAGTCATGCAATTCAACATTCAATCACTTGTAAATTCATAATCTTCAAATACTGATAATTCAGTATGAACCCTAATTTCAAATAATAAGAAATTTACTGAAAAATATAATTTTGGGAACAAGGACGAAAGGATTGTCCTTGTTTGTAACTCCACATACCTTAATTGCTCAAATTGATGAAGAAATTTGACTTGAATTCCTATTTGTGTCCTTGAAGGTTGTTTCTTGAAGAAGATGAATCAAATTGATGTTCTTGGGAATGCTCTTGAATGATTTTCATGAAAATTTTGGAATAGAAAGCTTAATTCTTGATTGTTTTCTTGAATAGAAGGTGATGGAATGGATGAATCTTGAAGAGAATTGATTAGGCTTTGTTCTTGGGAGTAAAGTAGGATAATGGGGGCAAAATAATGCCCCAATGACGGCTATACATTGTTATATTATGACCTGGCTTGAGGGGGGAAATACCCCATTGACCCTCATTCATTTAAAACAAAAATTCGTAACCCGTATCCCGATTTTGCTCTTTGCCGCGATGTAGTACCATCGCGACAGCTTACCCCCTCACACATAAATGGTTATAACTTTTTGCTCGAGTATCGGATTAAGGCGAAATTAGTATCATTGGAAATATAATTCAATTATCTACAATTTAGTAGGTCTTGAACTGAAAAATTCCATGTATATATAAAGTTATACATGTTTAAAGTAGACCCTTATAGAATCAAATGCCAAATTTTGGACGAATCTAATGTTCTTACCTCCACTTGGCTCTAAGTGACTTCTATGAACATTATTCACCTAATAAGAACTTCACATACTTAGGATTAAAGTCATGACACAAGAATTCAAATTATGGACCAAGATTACGACAATTACACCTTCACCGCGATGCTGTAAAATCGCATTAAGCTACTGGAAAAGGACGAGTGAGAATTTGCACTCTGGCGTGACGCGGTGCTATCGCATTGCGCCACTGAAAATTGAACATTGGGAATTTGTACCTCTCCGCGATGTGAGCTTATCATGGAGTTCCACTGGAAAATAATGAATGGGAGATCACCCTTCACGGCGACGCGGTGACTGCCCTGGTAGCGCACTATCAACACTAAAAATGCCCTAACATCTCAACCGAGTATTGGATTTGAGCGAAATTGGTATTGATTGAAAGCTTATTCAATTTCCCACACAATGCAAGGCCTAAATCTGGAAAATTTCAGATGCATAAGAAGGTATTCATTTTTGAAGCCAACCTTTGACATTCTAGGAGCGAAATTAGGCTAAGAAAATTATGGGGTATTAGAATATCTCCCCCTTGAGAACATTCGTCCTCGGATCAGATTGGTTAAACTGAGAGTATTGAGAAACTAAAATCCCATACTGAACATGCATGACTAGGAACATGATTGCTTAACTAAGTCTGAAACATGATACATGAACTAAATATCATGACTAAGATGATTTCTTGAATACATGCACTGACATAAAAATTGTTATAAGGCTGAGATAGAAACGAGAGAGTCAACTTATGAGTAAACATTACTTTAGGATGGATCTAACTTCGTGAGAAAAAGATGATAGGTTTATGACATGAAAACTTGGGGTATTACAATATCTCCCCCTTGGGATCGTTCGTTCCTGAATGATACTAATTTGGTAGCAATACTAGGTAAAGACTGAGATGATACATGGGAAACTTACGAGTTGAATCATCACTGAACATCTAGATTCTGAAACTGATGCATGATGCATGATGCATGAACTGATCTAAATTCGCAAAGTACATGAAGTGAACTAATTTCCTTTTAGAATGATATGACTAGATGGGAAGATTGAAAATCATAGAAACTTGCCTGTATGGCTGCTAGACTGAATTACTGGCTAAATGGGTTAAATCATACTGTACATTCCACTTCAACAACTACATCCAAACTTTTACTGGGAACTCACTAACACGCAATGCATCTATCCACATATATACAAACATGACATTCAAGCCTATCTTCATAACCACATATGCACTTTTAAACAAACACTCATAAAACATCTTTTTCATATCCTACAAACCTCTATCAAGAACAACTTCCACACACTATTCTTAAGAAGACACGCATAAAATTTCAACTAACCATGTCATGTATCAAAGACTTGGCCTCAATCTTACTTCACACTTACTGTTTTTGCTAAAATAAGCATACAACCATCTTTCATATAAAAGAAATGTTTACTCTCTCCCATCTAGACAACTGCTCATCATCACTATCTTGACCTGAGGAAAATTAATAAAAGGTTAGAACATGGGGACCTAAAATATGAAGGGATACTATGTATAACTTGACATTTTACTGAGGCCTAAGGAATAAGGTATCAAACGCAGGAATTGATTAAGGAGATCAAAACTGAGGACACCCATGACATAATCTGAATTTTGATGATCATTAAGAGTGTAGCATGAGTACCTGGAACTAAAAATACTGTAAAGCATAAGTACATGAGTCATGATCTGCATGACCTGAGTTTGGAATCCATGATTTCATGGAACATAATTTGTACTGCTGAGTGAACTGGAACTGCTTATGCTAGGAACTGGAAGTATACATGATTTTTTTTCTATAAGGTGCATAAATATAAATTGTGGTCATGGAGCCGACATGTAAGGCATGAGTAGATATCGGGATAATTGAAGTACAAAATTTTGTACTGAGATGAGAATGGGCCAGGCATCATCCTCCCTTATTGGTTTTCTACACTACACTGGCATCACTACTAGAATCTGGAAGTCTGACTTTTTTACTCATTCTATCATCTCCCCCTTAGCTTTAAGCAATCACTCTAAGTTTGTGAACCACTAAATAAACTCTAATCTAAACTTCAACCACTTTACTCTAGAGTTTGGCGTATAATCGATACACATAAAACTAAACTTACCCTGAAGGACTGGATCTTCACATGAAACACCCAATGCTAATACCTCTTTCTAAGATTCAACTCTTAGATTTCTATAGGCCCAAAAATCATCATAAGAAAACTTAAACACTCACCAACTTAGATTCTAACACTTAACATTGATATCTCCACACCCTTACTGAACCATACTAATTTTCTTCATACTCTACTAATATCACATCTCTACTTATATTTTTTTTCCTTACACCAACATCATCAACCTGTAACCCATAAGTTAACTGACAAGGACATCGTATACCACATAGCCACATTCATACTTAGCAATTCAAGGATACTACTAACCACACACAACACTTAATAGCCTTAGAAAAAAATAATTCAATCCCTATATCACCTTGGGTACACCTCAATATCATACTTACAAAATCATACATAATTACGAATAACTGAACTTAAACTCTTGTATGCACTGTTCAGGGCTACTAGACCACTTTCATACAACTAGCCATACTAACCAAGAAATCATTACATTCACCTTGATGACCATCCACTATTCAAACTTAATGTCTAGTGCTAAACATGATTTAACAACCTACCTTACATACAATTCTCACTTGGAAGCTATACAATAAAACATCAAGAAACACTAGTCCACTAGAACTTCATAACAACAATAATTGATCATAATCATATGGCCTATATTATTTACAATTCATTAACATATCCTCCTTCTACCCATCATTACTATTTACCCTTCTATACACCTAAATTACCATCATAGCTCTATAAGTATCAACTAAACACCTTTTTCCAGCCTCTAAGGAAGCCTAAATTAACAATACTCAACCACCAAATGCTTTCACCAATAACCAATACTTTTCTAACATAATAAATTCCATCAATAACTCCTCTCATACTTTAAGCAAACATTAATTCACCTTAACTAATAACTCCTTCTTCACCCCCACTAAACTAACACACAAGGACATATCACCTTAACACATCTCGATAACATGCATAAGTTT
Source organism: Capsicum pubescens (assembly GCA_030864215.1). NCBI lineage: Eukaryota > Viridiplantae > Streptophyta > Magnoliopsida > Solanales > Solanaceae > Capsicum > Capsicum pubescens. Next base: position 233,557,064 of record CM061538.1, read on the forward strand.
ATCTCTTTACTTTTTATCAATGGGAATTCCTATTTTTCTTGTCACTACTATTCTATAGACATACCTCCAACTATAATAAGGTTCTAATATTCATAAATCACAACACTAAAGTTCATAATATCCCTCAAATGCACACTACAATTAATAGTATAGGTTCATACTATCTCCTCTTATAAGCATTACCTATATTAAAAGGGTCAATGGGTAATCTGAATACATATCTAATTCTATCTCAACTGAACAACTCATAAGGATGAGGACATAAATTTCAACTTGAGGGACTTATGACACACTAGAGAGCTCATTTAAAGCCCTTTATGTGACTTCTAAAACTTCTGCTAGCAAATCTGAGAGCATTATTTAGGGAGGAAATTAGAACTTGCTAATCGTGTTATCCCAAGATTAAGTCATAGATAAGGAATTTTGGGGTAACACACGAATAGATAGGAGATTCTGAGAGAACAACTTTTCTGCATAATCTAGAGTAGGAAAGAAGGAAAACTTTTTCTTAAATGCCCTGTAGCCTTTCGAAAACAAGTACAGATGTCTCTGTACCATTTTGCAAGACTCTACTAGACACGACTTCATAGACACCCTAGGACACTTGAACCTTGTGCTTTGATACCAAGTTTGTAATGCCCGAAAAATGGGTCCTGAGATGTCACACGGTGCTTAGGGCCACAAGTGATCTCAAGTTAACCCTTTTACTGGCATAACTCATAAGTAACTGAATAAAATGCATAAATCTGAATGAAAAAAATGAAAGATAACTCTTTTCTAAATATGATCAATACAAAACTAAATTAAAATGACTACAACTCTACTTTTACAAAAAAAACACTGGATTCAAATACATTAACTCTACTGACTGTCTATAAATCCTCTACTAGTATTGATTATAGGTAGCCGATACATGACCCCCAACGATCCCAAATCAATACGACTGAATAAAGAAAAATAAAATATTGCTCAAACTGTATGACTGACTCGACCCCTTGAATCAAAAGAACACATTACCTAATGACTGAAAGCTGTAAACTGTCTGAATATGGTATACGTGATACAACTCGTACCTACATTATGAGATAATGTAGCACATAGACGTATATGTGGATCATTACTTTGAGGATGTACTGAGTATGTGGGGTGGATGCATAATTAAAAAATAATATCATTCATCATAATTTTTAAAAAAACGTATGCTAAATGTAAATGACTCACATAAGCTGGAATATCTAAAAACTGAAATCTAAAAAAATCATAAGCAAATCATACTTTATAAATCTAGTGAGTCATAACATTTAGTTCTAAAAGTTGTGTTAGTATTCTGTCTGTAAATTATACTGTCTAAGTGTAAAAAGAGCTCACTTCTGAATATGAAATCTGAAAGCTGAAATTTAAAGCTAATATCTTTCTGTAAACCATAATCTGAGTAAAATTTGTGAGTTTTTACACGTAGTTATCTAAAAGATTTTCTAGTAGTCTTTTCTATTAGGGAAAGTACTTTTAGAAACTATTATAAAAATCTTTACTATTAAGCTGTAGGGAGGTTCTTCCAAGCAACATAAATCATGTGAGCTAACATGGAGTCCAACATCTTGTTCCCCTATGGGGAAAACCTCATGATGGGAAAAAGTGTCATACTTTTGCCAAGGAGTATAACCTGAGCTAAGTGATCACATCTGTAACTGTCATCCACGTAGAAGTGGGAATAATCTGATAATCTGTACCTACGTTAGCTACGTAGTTCTGTGGAAGATAGGGCACGCTAATCCTACACTTTCCACTCGGTGTTAAATACTACTCTCTTTAATCTGCTATGCTTATTCTTTTGGAAATCCACTTTAAAATCTAGTATAATGGTTCATTACAAAACCAAAAATGCTTTTATCTGAGTCATTCTGTAAATAAAACTGATCTAAATTCTGTAAATTGTAGAAATTCTATAAAGTGGATTCCATAGCTAAACTAAGGATTCGAAGATCAAATAATATTTAATAATCTAAAAATATGCTAATCTCAGGGTGCTTAAAGGCACATGTTCTCAAAATATTAATGCTCAAAATAGGACTTAATAACCCATGCTTCAAACTCATGTAAATTCAAAGCAAATCATCATGCTCAATATGCTTCTTGAAAATATTTCTACAATATCAAATTAATAAAATCAAGAATCACAATATCATGCTTAAACTCAATTGGAAAATCTGAAAAATCTCATTACATGCATAAATAAATGAAAATAGTCATGCAATTCAACATTCAATCACTTATAAATTCATAATCTTCAAATACTGATAATTTGGTATGAACCCTAATTTCAAATAATAAAAAAATTTCTGAAAAATATAATTTTGGGCACAAGGATGAAAGGATTGTCCTTGTTCATAACCCCACGTACCTTAATTGCTCAAATTGATGAAGAAATTTGACTTGAATTCCTATTTGTATCCTTGAAGGTTGTTTCTTGAAGAAGATGAATTAAATTGATGTTCTTGGGAATGCTCTTGAATGATTTTCTTGAACTTTTTGGAATATAAAGCTTAATTCTTGATTGTTTTCTTGAATAAAAGGTGATGGAATGGATGAATCTTGAAGAGAATTGATTAGGGTTTGTTCTTGGGAGTAAAGTAGGATAATGGGGGCAAAAAAATGCCACAATGACGGCTATACATTGTTATATTACTACCTGGGTTGAGGGGGGGAAATAACCCATTTCCCCTCATTCATTTAAAGCAAGAATTCGTAACTCGTATCCCGATTTTGCTCTTTGCCGCGACGTGGTACCATTGCGGCAGCTTACTGCCTCACACAAAAATGGCTATAATTTTTCATTCGAGTATCGTATTACGACGAAATTGGTATCGTTGGAAAGCTAATTCAATTATATACAATTTGATGGGTCTTTATCTAAAAAATTCTATGTATATAAAAAGTTATATACGTTTAAAGTTGAACCTTGTAGAATCAAATGCCAAATTTTGGACTAATCTAATGTTCTTAGCTCCACTTGGATCTAAGTGACTTCTATGAATATTATTCACCTAACAAGAACTTTACATGCTTAGGATTAAGGACACGACACAAGCATTTGAATTATGTATCAAGAGTACGGCTATTACACCTTCACCGCGACACGGTGAAATCGCATTAAGCTACTGGAAAAGGACGAGTGCGAATTTGCACTCTGGCGTGATGCGGTGCTATCGCGTTGCGCCACTAGAAATTGACAATTGGGAATTCAAACTTCTCCACAATGAGAGGTTATTGTGGAGGTCTACTAGAAAATGACAAATAGGAGATCACCCTTTACGGCGACGCAGTGACTGCCCAGGTGGCGCACTGTCAACACTAAAAATTCCCTAACTTCTCAACCGAGTATCGAATTTGGGCGAAATTGGTATTGATGGAAAGCTTATTCAATTACTTACAAGGTCTAAATCTGGAAAATTTCATATGCATAAGGAGGTATTTATTTTTGAAGACAGCCTTTGACATTCTAGGAGAAAAATTAGTCTAAGAAAATTACGGGGTATTACACTTGGTTAGGGGGACATACGAGCACGGGTATGCAGTCCTTGATGCCTACCATTACATGCTTGAATCCACAAATTTTTAAAGTAAGATGGCACTGCATGTTGATGAAAATGAAAGGTTCAAGTACTTTTTTATATCCTATAGTACTTGAATTCTTGGTTTTCAACATTTGAGAAAAGTCATAGCCAGAGATGGGACCTTCTTGAGGAGAAAGTATAATAGAGTTTTGCTAGCGGTAGTGGCATAGGATACAGAGAGGTACATCTTTCCTGTCTCTTTTTGTGTAGTGAACAAGGAATGTGATGCCTCGTATGGATATTTTTTTGAACAAATGCGAAGAGGCATTGAAGATATCGAAGTGTTGTGTTTTATTTCAGATAGGCATCCAAGTATCCCAAAGATGGGTTCAATTTTCTACACTTCAACTCACTTTGGTTGTTGCATGAGGCATCTTGGAGATAATATTTGAAATAACTTACACAGTGAATGGGTCGTGAGATTTTTTTATAGAGCAGCTAAAGCATATAATAGAGATGAGTTTTTTGACTATTTCAATCAAATAATGGATATGCATCCCAAGGCAATAGAACATTTCGTATGTGTCAGTTTTGAGAAATAGAGCTGGGCATTGTGTCTGGAAAATAGGTACATTCTTATGAATTTAAGGTCTCATTTTAGTTACAAGTTTAGTATGATGACGTACTAAGTGATTCTTTTGTATAGGTATTAATATTATGACGTTAAACATTGTTGAATCAGTGAATTCATTATTTGGCGTTGAAAGAGAATTTTTCATTATGGTACTATTTGATGAAATAAATAAAAAGTATGAAAAATTATTTCATGAAAAGTGTGTGCAGTTTGCGAATGCTGGAACCATTTTTGTTCTAGAAGCGGAAAAAAAATATCAAAGAAAATCAGTTTGGGGAATATGTTATTTTCTCATCAGATAGAAGATTACACAAGTTCAGTAACTACAATCATGGTGATGTTGCCACGTTCAATCTTCAAACAAGATCTTGTACGTGCAGAGTTTTTAACTTGGACAGAATACCCTGTCCACATGTTATGGTAATGTTGCGAGCCCAATACGGTGCACAATATGGAACTAAAATTTATGAGTGTTTGTCTCCATATTATTCGATGGAAATATATATAATGACATATAGTGAGAACATTAATTTGGTGCCTCCCAAAGAATCTTAGGTTGTTCTTGTAGAGCTTTTGGGGAGATTAATACCTCCTCCATATATTGACCCAGGTACTATTAAATTGGGAAGAAGGAAATATAAGATGAGGCATGGATTTGGAGAATCACTCCCATCAAGAAAAAACAAGTGCTCCGTATGTAACAATGTTGGCCACAAAAGAACTACATGCCCAGATCGTAATCCACCATGATCGTTGTAATAGCAAAATTTGTGTTGTTGTTTGTTATAGACTTTGATATTTTTAACTTATTATTTATTATATAAAATATCTTTTTTATTAACTTGTGCATCAATAAAAAGAGGTAAAGCAGGAACTAAATACAACAAACCATAAAATTATTTTCAGCAGATTACCCATCTGTTGTAATAGATAGACATTTTCTTGAACAACACAGTATAGTTCATCAAACTGAAATGTATTTCTCTAACATATGACCAATCTGTTGCAACAGATGGGTAATCTGATAAAGAAACACAATATAGTTCTTTCCAAAAACCCAACAGATGACCAATCTATTTCAACAGATGGTCCATATATTGAAAGAACTCAAAACTCTCGCTATTGATATTGGATTAAAAAATGTTCCCTATGTCCAACCGTTGACATATTGGTTGAGAAGAAGAAATAGAAAAAATGATAATTAAATAAGAATTAAAAAGTCAAACTCAACCAAATATAAATTTTTCATTAAACAAAAACAAAATACATTAGGTAGGTAAATCCGAAATAGAAAAATAAAAATACATATGCTAAAATAAAAAACATAGCCTAATTATTATTATTATTCTCAGCCGGCCAATCGTCAATCAACAGCAGCAGGGCCCTCCTTAGCCTGAGAATCTCTCAGAGCATGTAATGACCCGAGACTACCCCCTAGTCTCACACGGTGCTTAGGACCACAAGTGATCCCAAGCTAACCCTTTCTACTGGCATAACTCATGACCAACTAAAACAAATACATAAGTCTGAAAGAATAATGTGGAAGATAAATCTTTTCTGAATATGATCGATACAAAGCTATATTAAAATGATACATCTCTGATTATACAAAGAAAACCTTAAATCAACTATATTAACTCTATGGACTGTCTATGAAGCCTCTACTAGTATTGACTATAGGGAGCCGGAAATGACCCCCAACTATCCCGAATCAATACGACTACATAAGGAAAATAAGATGCTACTCAAACTAAAGTTTACTCGAGTACTTGAATCAAAAGAACCCATCATCTACTGACTGGAAGCTGCAAGCTGTCGATTATGATGTGTGTGCTAAAACTGGTACCTACATTATTAAACAATGTAACACATAGACGTATATGTGGATCAGTACTTTTGGAATGTACTAAGAATGTGGGGGTGAATTCATAAGTAAAAACAATAATTCAATAATTCAAATAAACTTTCAAAACTTCATGCTAAATGTGAGTGACTCACCTTGGCTTGAATAATCAAAACTAACAAATCATAAGTCATGAGTAATAAAGCGTAAGAAAAATTCTTGTGAGCCACCATACTTAGTTCTAATAAAATTGTACTCTTATTTTATCCTTGAAATCATGCAGGCTAAATGGAAAGGGTTCAATTTTATAAATCTTAGAACTTAAAGCTGAAATTTGATAACTGTAGTCTTAAGTAAAACAATGTCTGAGTAAATTTGTGAGCCTTTACACTTAGTTTTTTCAAAACTATTCTGACATTTTGATTTAAGAGTTAGGTACTTTGGGAGGTTCTTCTAACCGACATAAACCATGTGAGCCTTCATGGAGTCCAACGTCTCATACCCACGTTGGTAGAGTTATTCTACCCTTTCCATCAGAATTGAACCTAGCTAGAGTGATCACTATACTGAACCTACTAGGGGTGTTAAAACCTACGGTGACATGTAGTTATGGGTCATGAGACCTTGGAATTATACCCAACTCAGTGCTAAAGACTACACCCAATCTGTTTCTCAGAACTTTAGGGAATTCACCTTTAAAATAGCACAAAGGTTTGTAATAAAAACCAATTATGCTTATCTTCTTTAAATCTCAAACTGTATGAACAATGTGGATTCCTTATCTTAGCTTAGGATCAAAAGATCAAGTTTTTTTCTTAAATCTTGGTAAAAATTTCATAAGAGAGGCTAAAAATTATAATCTCGTTGAGATATCAATACTTCAAATTTAGGGCTTTAAAATCCACTCTTTAAACTCATGAAAACTCATAGCAAGATGTCATGCTCAATACACTTCTTGAAATACTTCAAAAATATCAAAGTAATAAAATCAAACTCACAATATCATGCTTAAAACTCAATTGGAAATCTGTAAAATCATATAACACGCATGAAGATGTGAAAGTAGACATGTAATTCAACATTTAAGTCACTTGTAACATCATAATCTTCAAATAATGATAATTGGGTATGAACACTAATTTGAAAAATATGAAATCTTAAAAAAAGATCAAGTTTTGGGCACTAGGATAAAAGGGTACCCTTGTTCATAAACCCCACATACCTTAATGATGACGAAATTGTGAAAAGATTGGACCTTTAAGCTTGAATTTCTTGATTTCTTATAAAAAGCACTTGAATCTTGTTCTTGGGAATGGAAGAGGGATTTGTATCGTAACTTGACTGATTTGGGGCTTAGGTATTGTAAATAATGCATTTAAAAAATCCTTATAATGATTTGGAGTGATTAGGGACGGTTTAGGGGTGTGAAGTGACTTCAACACCCTTGATATGAGTCAAAACGGAGTGTTTTTAGCACTTGGCAATGATTTAGGTATCGCCCAGTCAATCGCCCAAGATAGGCTTTGCATCACATTGCCCATCTCCCAATTTTGGTTGGGCGGCGTATTGTCCATCGCACACCCTTACTGCCTCTCACAAAAATGGGCATAACTTTTCGCTCGGATATCAGATTAAGGCAAAATTAGTATCGTTGGAAATATAATTCAATTATCTAAAATTTGGTGGATATTGATCTGAAAACTATACATAAATAAAAATTTATACACTTTGAAAGTTTACCCTTGTAGAATCAAACACCAAACTTTGGACGAATTTAAGGTTCTTAGCTCAACTTGGCTCTAAGTGATTTCTATGAACGTTCTTCACCTACTAGACACTTAACACACTAGGATAATTATCATGAAACTTATTTTCACATGGGAATCATTTGTATTAGGGCTTATACGCATAAGAACAACAGTTAAAATTCTAGCACAAAAATACGGGGTGTTACAAAGCATCCTTGCTTTCACAGCACCCAACTCCCACTGTAGGTCATTAATGTTCCTCAAAAGTTTCTACATGATGTTTTGTAGAATAGTAATGTCCCAAATAGGATTATCCATTTGTAGAACACACATGAGTTGACAAAAAATGTAAATACAAAAGTAAAGAAATGAGTTTGAATGTAATACAACGTATACTACCAACTGGTAGGTTTACACACAAAATAAACTTCCCTCAGGGAGAAATAATTCTGGTCTTTGAAGAGAATTGGTTGAAGATGTAATAGGAAAGACAAAATGTAAGAAGTAAATAAAGTGTAATGGAATAAATGAGTAAGGAGAGACCTAATTAGAGAGGATTAAATTTGAATGTGTTAGGTAAAAAGACACGACTGTTCACCTCCATTTTATTAATTACATTCAAACTGGTGACTTTTTGATTTTCTGTGAAAAGTCATTACTTAATTAAATCAAGCTGGTGACTTTTTGATTATTTTGACAAGTCATGACTCTTCAACTTCTTAATATTAATTAGTTCTTAAAATTAAATAACTATTTTTTTCCATTAAATAATTGAAGAATTCTCACCTTTTCAATAATCGTTTATTTTAATAATATTTATTTTTATGGAGTTATGGCAACAGATGGCCCATCAGTTGCATCAGATAACCTATTTATGGCAATAGATTTTTCATTTGTTGTAACAAATGGTCCATCTGTTTCGATAGATGGGTTAGTTATCATGACCTTTCAATTATTTAAATTAAAAAGTAGATTTAAAAATAAAAAAGATGAAAAGTCACAAGTTTTCACCTTACATCAGTTAATTAAAAATAAATAACTATTTTGTATGATTTTAAATTGTGTTTATCATTTATTACCTTATTATTTATTTATGAACCATTTTTCTTTATTAAATAATAGAAAAGTCATGACTTTTCACCCTTTCCATTTCAATAACCCTTTTTTATTAATAATTATTTTAGTTAGTTTTTCCAACAGATGGACCATCTATTAAAATAGATTTGCCATCTGTTCGAAGAACACAAACCGGTATCAAGAACTGCATCCTGTTCTTCCAACAAATCTGTGCAACAAATGTTTCATCTATTTTAAGAAGGGTGTTTTGGGTTTTTCCAACAGATGACCCATCTGCTGCAACATGTTGATCATCTATTGGTTGAACACAATGTAGTCTAATGAACACATGGGTAATCTGCTAAACATATTTTTTATAGTTTGTCGTATTTAGATCCTGTTTGGTTACCTCTTTTTTTGATGCACAAGTTATTAAAAACATATTTTATATAATAAATAATAGTCCCCAACAATGAGTTACAATTATCAAAGTCCATATCAAACAACAATACAAGTTACTATTACAATGATCATGGTGAATTATATATGTAGAACTTATTTTTTCTTAATGGGCATGTAGTCCTTTGACGTTCAAGATGGTTACCCGTTGAGCCTCCATAGTTTGGTACACTACTTCATGATGTGAACTGAAGATTAAATACTATTTGACATTAATGGGGTAGGAAGAATAAGGTGTGTGCATATAGATGGATCCACTTTCAAGCGTGGGAGTTATGTATTACTGATCAGGTTATCATGACAACACACATAACGTACAATGTTTTTGTGAATGCAGTTTTTTACCGCTTCGATATTGATCATTTAAACAAGATCATGTATTTTATAGCTAAGTTTGATAGCTGCAAACTGATAAGGCCGAAGGGTTCCAAGTAGGTGGTGTCGATCCCCTGTCACAATTTAATGACGGTGTTGCTCATATTTATGTGTCAAGTTCTGAGAAGAGATCAATATTTTATGGCATTATAGACATTCAATATTGATAAGATAATTTTAATAGAGTAGTGTACTTTGAGAAGGCCTTCGAAACCTCCCACTGTAGCAAACAAGAATGGAAAACCAATATAAATTCCCCTGGTCCAAATTTATATGGATGGGCTACTCGAGGAGACTATTATACAACAAAAGGTATTTGGGAGAATACCTCTATGAGAAAGGGGAGGTGAAGAAGACCACATATCATCTCAGACCTTGTTTAATAGGAAACACTGGACAACAAGTAAGGAACTTTTAGCCAATATGGCCAATGAAATTGACTTGAAAGATGCAAAAACTGAATAAGCTGCAAATGTGAAAGTATATCAACAATAATAACAACAATAGTCCCAGTGTATTACTACAAAGTGAGGTTTAGAGAGGGTAAAATATACGCAGTCCATACCACTACCTCCACAGAAGTAGAGAGGTAGTTTCCGATAGACCCCTAGCTTAAGATAGAGAAAAATATGAAAGTATATCCAAAAATTAAAATCTGTCAGTTCTTGTTTAAAAAAAAATGGTTAAATGGACTAGAGCTGGACACTTTGCTAGAAAACTGCGACTAGATAGCATGGCCTTAATGAAGACCCACAAAGAGCAGGATCACAACTCTCAGGAAGCATCTTGGCGAGCATCGAGGATTGGTAAGATTTTCTGTCAAGAATGAAACTTAAACCAACAACTCCTGAAGTAAAAATAAGGGAAGCGAAGGCATCGATTCATGAAGTCTAACTTGAATCCATTCCTTCTATTTGTTGTTCTAATTATGTCAATAGCAGTAGAAACAAAAAGGTCTGAAGTTGGGCAGAAATCTCTTGCCTTATTGTTTCCAATGCCTTTGACCTGACCAGAACCATAAGAAAAAGGCCTAGGATGCAAGTTTAACTTCAGAAATTGGAACCTTAGCTTGATCCCTCATTTTTATTTCAGGAGTTTTTGATTCAAGTTTCATTCCTGACCGACGATCTTACCACACTCGGTGCTCGCAAAGCTACTACCTTAGAGTTCTGATCTTGTGCTTTGTGGGTCATCACTCATGCCACGATAGCTAGTAGAAAGTTCCCCTAGACAAGTGCACAACTCCAGAGTACTTCACCATTTTTCTTTTCAAAATTGACTGATGGATTTTTCATTTTTCGATACACTTTTATTTTTTCAGCTCATTTATTTATTTATTTTTCATGTCAATTTCATCATCCAGATTTTCTACACGTTCCTTGCTACTCTGTTTTTCTTCTTTAATAAGGTCTGACATGATATATGGTCTCTAGCACTTCCCCTTTTCCTCAAATATTTTCCCAAGCACCTTTTGCTGTATAAGAGTCACCCCGAGCAACCTAACTATATAAATTTGGACCAAGGCAATAACTATATTGATTTTCATTCTTAGTTGCAGTAGTGCGAGGCTTCGGAGGCCTTTCAAAAGTCCATTAAATCCTTAAAATTTATCCAATCACTATTGAATCTTTACACTACCACCAAAAACATAGTTCCTTCTCCTAACATGACACATAAACATTAGCAAGACCATCATTCAACTATAATAGGGTATCGACACCACCTACTTGGTCCCTCGACCTTATCAGTTTGAACCTATCAATCTTAACTGTAAAATATAATATCTTGTTTGAATGATTAATGCCTAATCGGTAAGAACCTTCATTCATAAAATCAGTTTACTCTATTTGTGTTTTCAAGATAACATGATCAGTAATACATACCTCTCACATATGAAGTGGTTCCATCTGCAAACATCTTATTCCTCCAAATCCATCTTTACTTGGTCGGGTAAAATTTGATCCACTTTTACTTTCTTTTCTTTTGGGAAACATCTTTTATCTACTTTAATACCCCATGCTCTTCTTAGCTCAGACAACTCTTAGTTGCATGCATAAAAGATATAAAGCCTAAAAATTTTATGAATTGTTGGGGACTTAGTCATTCTTAAGGCTTCTTAACTTCGAGGATTTTTAAATTGGTCTTCCCGACCCCGAGATGTTAGTTTTTGAGTTAATTCATGTTCAAGGGTGTAAGGACCATGTCTCAGGAAAATTTTGAATTTTTTGGATGAGGATTGTGTCACGTTTGGATCACAATTCCAGCAGCTCGCCGCGATAGTGCCACGTCGTAGTGGCAATAACGATGGGAACCTCATCGTATCGCGGTGACCCTATAAAATGCATTCTAGTTATGAATTTAATTATCTGAGGGGCAATTGTGACTTTTCCCCTCAACCTAATTCTTTAATTCACAAATTATAACACCATTTAGGGCATTAATTACCTATCTTCTCCAATTTTATCTCTAAAACAAACCCTCTCCTCCCCTAAGATCATCAAATTCCATTTCTTTCTCTCTAAGAAAACCAAGAATTCAAGTTCCCCAATTCAAGAACATTCAAAAAAGTATCAAGATTGGTGTTTCTCTCTCCATACTAAGGGCTTAAGGTATGTGTGATGTTCATCCATGGGACCTTTTTACCTATGGAGTCCAAGAACCCTTATTGATTTCAAATTATGAGTTTTTACTTGATTTTGTTGAATTATTTCCATGAATCCCTTGTTTTTCAATTTCAAGTTAAGATTTCAATTGTTTTCATGTGGATTAGATTATGGAAGGTTTTAAATATTGTAGTCTTAATATCATGTTTATGTGAATCAGAATAAATCCTCAACTTATGATTTTGTCATGTGATCATGCTATCTCATCTTGTTTAAAAGCATCCCCATGTTAAAGTCTTGATCCCTATGTATTTTATGAAATTCCAAAGTGATGGGTTTTTAATAATGATTCCCTATTATGGTTTTCAAAGATTTTATATATCCTTATTATTATGTCCATTCAGTGCTGGTGGGTTATGAACACCCGATACTAGTTGTTTACATAATTTCAGTATCTTTAAAATGATTTCAGATAAACTATGAGCATTGTCATTTAGTCAGTTATTTATAATTAGTTGCTTGTTCAGTTAAGCTTAAATCAGTCCATTAATCAGTGTTAGTTCAGCTAGGAGTAGGATTTAGCCTTGAGCGAACCTAGGGATGGGAGATCACCCATCAGTTAGGACTGGGTCCTTAGTAGCAGTCCCTAAGTTCAAAAACTACATAGCCAGCATAAGATTATGAAATGTCACCTGTCAGTTTAGGACTGGCACTCTCTTAGAGCTCACCCGCCAGTTTAAGACTGACTCTCTATTCCTTTAGGACATCAGATTAGTGGATCCACACAGCCAGAGTTAGTACCCATGGCACAGTACTGACACCCTTCCAACTGGGGTTACAAGATGGACCCTGATTAGCTTAGATTGGGGCATGTCGGTTAGATGATACCTTCCACAGTCTCAGTGCAATATTTAGTCCAAAATTCAGTTTAGGTTTGCTTGACTAAAATATACAGATTACCAGTCATTCAGTTTTCAGATTTCGGTATTTCAATTTATAGATTATTTTAGAAATCGATATATATGTATGCTTGGTCTTGCATTCTTAGTTATTTCAGTATTTATGCATTCATGTTCAGTTATCTCATGTTATTCAGTTAGTCATTAATTCATATACAGTTAAACCATGTATTTCAGCCTAACCTCATCTCATATACTAGTACATTCAAATTACTGATCGCATACTCTTCTTTGCACTATGATATCTTATATCGTAGGTTCAGATGCTTAGTTTCCTGACTGTGCTTAGATAATTCAGCTTATTAGTAGCAATAATTGTGATAAGTCCTCATTTATTAAGGACATGATTATTTTATTTTAGTTTATCTCAGTTGTTTCATAATTTCTGTCAATCGGATTTAGTTGGAGGCTTGTCCTATCAACTTCTCAATTAGTTAGAGGCTTTTCTGACAGTCTGATATTTAGTTAGACAGCTAGTCAGTTTATCAGTTGTTTTAGTAGTCTTATTAGATATTTCAAACGTATGATTTAATCGTATTTTCAACATTTAGACCTTATGGTATTATCAGTTATTTTCCGAACATGTCTATTATAATCATTGTACTCAATGCTCACAGCAGATACCATCGCATGGGTTAACTTATGGTCACTTGTGATCGTAAGCACCATTGTCGTGACTAGGGTAAGCCTCGGGTAATGACATCTACAAACAAGAAAAAAACAAAAATAACATTATAATTGATGCCTGCATAGTTTGAAAAAAATAGGTAACACAAAATTCAATAAAGGGGTAATACAAAACAAACATCGATTATAATCGATGACCCATCTGTTGCAATAAGCGACTCATATGTTGCAACAGCTAACCCATCAGTTGTAATAGGTGGATCATCTATTGATGAAATCAAATAAACCTTGCTACTGGTTTGGTTTCTTCCAACGGGTGGACCGTCTGTTGCAACAGAAGGGTATTTCAATAGCTGATTCATTAGTTGAAATAGATGGGAAATCTACTGGAAGACCGATACTAATTCATTAGTTGCAACACCAATAACACCAACAATAATATCAACAACAAAGAAACAAACAATAAATAACCAACAAGGTATTTTAAGTTCTCCCATCAGATGACTTTTGTAGAAATCTTAATAAAAACAATGGTTCGTTCATTCAAGACTCAAAAAACACCTTTCCTTCAATTTTCTCAATAGATAGGATATGGGTAATGGGTAAATAAATAAAAAAACAAATGCAAATAACTAATTTAAATAACTAGTGTAAAAATATGATATTAACATTTCAATTTTCATCATAGAAAACATAATAAATTTTATGAAACAGGCAAAGAAGAAGATGAGAAGGCAAGAATAACAACAGACAACACAGATTTAATAGTGAACCATACCTGGATGTCAAAAGAAAAGTGATCAAAACACCAATTTCAATCGAGAAAAGATATAGATTGGTTGAGATCCAAAAGTATCCTCAGGCAAAAGAGCAGAGAAAAAAAGAGACATTTGGTATTACCTTAAAAAGGAGAGAAAGAGAAAAAAGAGAGATGAATTATTTAATATATGGTTGAAGGAGATAAGATGGGTTTAAATATTTATTAATAATTTATGATGGTGAAACTTTTTGAGGAAAATGAGGAGATGATAACGGTGACATTGAAAAAACAAGATAAGACAAATCAATGGGGTGATTTTTGAGTTATCCAACAATCTTTTTACCGCCTTAGTATTTTTTTATTTATTTTGGTCAGAAAATTTCTTTCAAATTAGAAAAAGATCATAAAACAGACAACTCATATGTTGCAACAGATGTCTACATCTGTTTGAAAAATTCCAACAGATCAGTCATCAGTCGCAACAAATGGCAACATCTATTTGTTAATTTCCAACAGATAATTCATATGTTGCTACATATATCATGATTTTTTTGATAATTTCCAATATATAATTCATATGTTGCAACATATGGCATTATATGTTAGATAATGACCAACAGATACGTCATCTATTGCAACAGGTGGAATATCTATTTTAATAGACGTCTATGATTGTTTGATAATTTTTAATAGATGTGTCATCTATTGCAATATGTTAGTCCTCTATTTATTCATATCAAGCCATTATTTGAAATATCTAAATTAATTTATCTATAATTAGGAATAGGTTGATAGGGTCAACTATAATTTCAATTGAGTCATTGCAATTGCATGTTATTGGTGTTGTGTTTGTCCTGGCCTAAGTCATAAAATGATCATTTGTGTTGAAACGATTCATATTACGCTATTATTTGAAATATCTAATTTATTTAGCTAGAATTAGGAATGGATTGATAGGGTCAACCACAATTTTAATTGAGTCATTGCAATTGCATGTTGTTGGTATTGCGTTTGTCCTGACCTAGGTCGTCGACTGATCAATTTATGTTGAAACAATTCATATCAAGCCATTTTTTGAAATATCTAATTAATTTAGCTAGAATTAGGTATGGGTTGATAGGGTCAATGTCATTTCAATTGAGTCATTGCAATTGCATGTTTTTGGCATTGCGTTCATCCTGACTTGAGTTGTGGACTGATCAATTTGTGTTGAAATGGTTCATATCAATCCATTATTTGAAATATCTAATTAATTTAGATAGAATTAAGAAATTTCTTGATAGGGTCAACTATAATTTCAATTGAGTCATTGCAATTGCATGTTGTTGGTATTGCGTTCGTCCTGACCTGAGTCATCGACTAATCAATATGTGTTGAAATATTTATTCAAGCCATTATTTTAAATATCTAATTGATTTAGCTAGAATTATGGATGGGTTGATAGGGTCAACAACAATTTCAATTGAGTCATTCTAATTGCATGATGTTAGAACTGTGTTCGTCCTGACCTGGGTCGTCGACTAATAAATTTGAGTTGAAATTAAATTATTAGTTGAAATTTCTAAATTTATATAGCTATAATTAGGAATGGATTTATAGTATCAACTATAATTTCAATTGAGTCATTGCAATTGCATGATATTGGAGCTGCATTCATCCTGACCTGAGTCGTTGACAGGTCAATTTGAGTTGAAACATTTCATATTAAATTATTATTTTAAACAATATCTAAATTGATTTAGCTAGAATTAAGGATGGGTTGATAGGGTCAACTATAATTTTAATTGAGTCAATGCAATTGCATGATATTGAAATTGCGTTTGTCCTAACTGAGTTGTCGATTGATCAATTTGAGTTGAAATATTTCATATTAAATTATTATTTGAAATAACTAAATTGATTTGGATATAATTAGGTATGGGTTGATAGGGTCAACTACAATTTCAATTGAGTCATTACAGTTACATAATATTGGAGTCGTGCTCGTCCTAACCTGAGTCGTCGACTGATCAATTTGAGTTAAAATGTTTCATAATAAATTATTTTTTGAAATATCTAAATTGGTTTATCTATAATTATGTATGGTTTGATAGGGTCAACTACAATTTCAATTGAGTCATTGTAATTACATGATGTTGGAGCTAGGTTCGTCCTGACCCGAGTCATTGATTGATCAATTTGAGTTGAAATGTTTCATATTAAATTATTATTTTAAATATCTAAATTGATTTAGCTAGAATTAGGGATGGGTTGATATGGTCAACTACAATTTCAATTGAGTCATTGCAATTGCATGATGTTAGAGTTATGTTCGTCCTGACCTGAGTCGTCGACTGATCAATTTGAGTTGAAATATTTCATATTAAATTATTATTTAAAATAATATCTAATTTGATTTATCTAGAATTATGAATGGGTTGATAGGGTCAACTACAATTTCAATTAAGTCATTACAATTGTATGATGCTGGAGTTACATTCCTCCATACTTGAGTCATCGACTGATCAATTTGAATTGAAACATTTCATATTAAATTATTATTTGATATAATATCTAAATTGATTAGCTTGAATTAAGGATGGATTGATAGGGTCAACTACAATTTCGATTGAGTCATTGCAATTGCATGATGTTGGTGCTGCGTTCGTCCTCACCTGAGTCGTCGACTGACCAATTTGAGTTGAAACATTTCATATTAAATTATTAGTTAAAATAATATCTAAATTTATTTAGCTAGAATTAGGGATGGGTTGATAGGGTGAACTGCAATTTCAATTGAGCCTTTGTAATTTAATGATGTTGGAGTTGATTTTGTCCTGACCTGAGTCGTCGATTGATCAATTTGAGTTGAAATATTTTATATTAAATTATTATTTGAAATATTTTTAAATTCATTAATTTTCCAATCGAACTTAATACAATTTATTAAGATGAAACAGTTAAAGTTTATCTCTTTTTAAAAATTAGTTAAGATCAATTCGGACCAAATTAACATTTTCAAAACTTGTCATTCTTTTCCAAAATACAAATCAACTCATACAAATCATCCATTTGCGGGGAAAATATTTCATTATTTCAAATTTTGAGTTCTCGCTCTTTAATTTCTCTCTCAACAGTACAAATAACAACTTGACATATTGCTAAACCCTTCACAACAGATCAATTTTCTTCCCATTTTCGACTAAATAGTTATTATTTTCAAATTCATTCTTGCTTGTATCTATCATTTTCTCTGTCTTTGCAGGTAACAGGGTTTGAGAAAAATTCTACATTTGTTTTTTTTTTCTAAAAATTAGGGTTTTTTAGTTAATGATGTAAAAAAGACTTTTAGTTGTATTATATTTGAGAATGGGTTAATAATTTTGAGTTTTGAAGCTAAAAAACGTAGGAAGAATTTGTTGCATTGTTCTGTTGATTGTCATATTATTGGATGGTGTTGGTGGTGGTGGTGGTGGTCTTGGTGTTGGTATTGGTGGTGGTGGTGGTGGTGGTGGTGGTGATGTTGGTATTGGTGGTATTGGTAGTGGTATTGGTGGTGGTAGTGGTGGTGTTGGTATTGGTGGTGGTCTTGGTATTAGTGTCATTTGTGGTGGTGTTGTTGGTGGTTATTTTGGTGGTGTTAGTGGTCCATCTGTTGCAATAGGTGGAATATCTGTTGGGAGATATTAACATAGGTCTTCAAATAGATTCCCCATCTGTTGCAATAAATGTTTCAGCTGTTGGCATAAAACAAACCAGTAGCAAGACTGTTTTGATCTCATCCATTAGGTTGTTCACCTGTTGGAAAAGGTTATGCATTTGTGGTAACAGATGATTCATCTATTCCAATTGATGGGTTATCTGTTGGAATTTTTTTTGTAACGTGGCGTATAAAAGTTTATTGAACTTTTTCTTACCTTTTTTTAAAAATTATGAAGACATCAATTGTAATGTATTTTTTGTTTTACTATTGTTTGTAGTTAAAAGATATCTCCTAAAAGAAAAGAAACTAAAAGTGAATTAACTACGACCACTTAACAACAAAGGCTAGAGTACAGATGGATTCTGAGGAACTTCCTGAAAAATCTCCGTCAAGGAAAAGTGAAGTTGAGGAAAGTTATGAAAATGATATTGAGGGAGGTAGAGAAGGGTATGTAGAGGCTAGTGAGGAAAATAAAAGTGAGGAGGAAAAAGAAGAAGATAAACAAGAAGAGGAGAAAGTAAAAAGTGAGAAAGAGGATAATGATCAATATGATGATAATGCATCACCAATGGGGTGTGAATTAAGATCGAAATCCCAACATGATCCTATCAAAACTATTAATATTGAAAGGTTTTAAGTTGTGATGCCTATAGATGACCCTGCAGAACTAACTGGTGATTTTGTACTTAAGTATTAGTTGGAGAAACCTTTTGATAACTTTAGGAAAACTTTGAAGAGGGAAAACATAGATGAACTTTTTAAGAAGAGTTGCTTTGGACACTTTCTTGAGCTTTCCGAGGACAACAATGACCATTTATAAATATCATGGTATATGGTATTCTCAAGCGTATGATCAAGTATGTGGGGGATGATAAAGATTCGAAGGAGGGGGGCAAAAAGATGGATGAAATCTGGATTAACTATTGTGGCATGCCGGTTTGTTTTGGAATGAAAGAGTTTGTCATAGTGAGAGACTTGAGATGCGATCATCTAAAAGAACCTCTCATCAAGGAAACACCCCGCAAAAAATCCAAGGCAAGCAGGACAGCCAAACTACCACATCAAATAAAGGAAAGGCATTGTCCAAGCGACCACCCACCAAAACCAACAAATGCAAGGAAAAAATAGATGGGTTGTTGGACATTGTTGAACGTGACTACAGTGCCACGATGTTTTTAGAAAATATCAGGGATAAAACCATACAAAAGAAGTACAAGGAGCAATTGTTCTTAGTTTGGTTTGCCCGTTCCATTATATTAACAAGAGACGTCAATAAAGTCATAGAAGATCATTTGATGAAGCTTGCTGAGGATTTTGAGAAATTCAACAATTATCCTTGAGATATGACAACTACAATTTGCCTGTCAAATATTTATTGACAATGATATCCCCAAAGACGATCACATTATACGGCTTTCCTCATGCTTTCATAGTAAATTTAATCACTATTTGTTTACTCTTCCCTTAATTTATATTGAATAATTATTATGAATTTTTTTTTCTTGCTTCCTATTTACATCTTTTAGGCTTGGGCATTTGAAGCCATTTCTCCCCTCCAAAAGTAGGTCAAGGATTACCCGAATAAGGTTTCTCATCCAAGGATCCTTAGGTGGTTGGCTGCAAAGAGCAACACAAGAATTAAGGAGGTTGATCTCTTTCACCTTACGGATGATGCAATAAGTCTTCTTTCAAGTAAATTAATTTGACTCAAAGAAAGATATTAAGACAAATACATAATCTGTTGTAATTTTTCTTAACAGATTACCCATCTGGTGCAATATATCGGTAATTTATTGTGATAGGTGAGTCATTTTTCACAATAGATTACCTATCTATTTCTTTAATTCTCTGAACCTGACTTAATAAATTATCCATCCACTGCAACTTATGCAATAGATGGGTAATCTGATGCAACAAATGGTTAATCTGTTGCCACATATGAATCTTCTGTTTCACCATAAAGATGATTTGTTGCATAAGTTGTCTATGTTAACATATTTCCCAAGTGACTACAAATTATTATTTTATTTAAAAGTATCTACCCGTTCTTTTAGGTTGTACATCTATGGATCGTACCCACTCAACAAGAATTGGAGATGATTTTTTTATTACTCTAGGTCTTGTTGACACAATATCAGACCTAACGGTGGAGTTAATAAAAAAGAAATTGGTTAAAGCAACAGTCATAAGAAGAGCCTTTAGGCAAGGTTAGCCTAATGTTGAGGCTTTTCATGACCAACCTGCTGCAACAGATATGGGTGTTGCTTCTAGTGGTGTTGCTGGTGGAATTGTTCATTTTGGTGATAGCCATTCTGATGCTGATATTGATTCCAGTCGTAATGATGAGCATGTTGATGATCAAGAAAAAATAAATATGTTTGAAATCACCCCTTACACTGGTCCTTCTCACTGTTACACTGGTCCCTCTCACCCTTACAGTAGTCCCTCTTACCCCTTTTTACCCTAATGTTCTCTTTGTAAATACAAAGACTGTATGGACAGACAATGTAAGACCCCGCAAAATTTTTAGCTTAATTCAGTCATTTAAGCTTGTTAAAGGGTCCAAACTTAGAAAATTCTAGCTAAAGTATTCAGACATGGTGTTATTTTAGCCTTTGAAAGTTTGCAATCTTATTTCTCGACCTTTTCATCCATTAAATATTGATATTTGAGTTAATTCATGATCAGGATGTCAATAGGTATTCTCAAAAAAGTTTCAGATTTTTGGACTTCGTTTGAAGCACCTTTGGAATCCTAAACCAGTGAATCAACGTAATCTTGACGCGTCGTATCGACTGTAGCATTGATAAATGTTTTCCTTAGCTCCCAGCATCCAGTTATAGTGAACCAACGTGCACTCAAAGCGACGCGTTGGCTATCATATTGAAGCCAACGACGCAGAGCGTCGGCCTTCGCGTCGATGGTTTAGTTTACAGTCATTTGAAAAGCCATATCCTCAGGGTTAATTAAGTCTTTTTCCCATGCCCTTCAGCCCCCATTTCAAAAAAATTAGCCCTCTTTTAGCAAGTTATATTCATTCTTTCATAAATTACTCAAGAACAAAAACCCTAGGTGAATTAAATTCAAATTCAAGGCTCAAGATTCCACCATTAATTTTCTAGAATTCACCAACTAAGGTATGTGAAGTGTTCATCCAAGGGTTCCTTCCACCCTTGGAGTCCAAGAAACTCTTTTAAAGTTCATATCGAGTAATTTTTTGATTTCCATGATTTGAATTAAAGTGTCTTCATGATTTATTACAAGATTTATGTAGAGTTAATTGATATTTGTGCTTTATTATGTGAATTCATGTTGAAATTCCTAGAATTGTGTAATTGGAATTGAATCATGATATCTACATGTTGTTTTAGTATTATATGCATATATTGTGCCCCATAAGTATTTGATGAATTGTCCATATGAGTTGAATAGTGAAATTATATCATGTTAGTATGTATGAAAGTGTTTTCTTGAATGCCCAAATGAATGAATGATGACTAAGTAGTTTGTTACCATGTCTCAAGATTATATCATGACTTTTAAGTTTATGTTATCGAGTCCTAGGGGTGTTTAATACCAGACAATTTAGCTGCTTGTATAGAGTTATGGTCAGTCACAGAATAGAATTAGTCATGTCTCGATCAGGAGAATTCAGTCAGTTATAGAACTTAGGAAAACTCAGTGATCTCAGAATCAGTCCAGCTCAATTCAGTAAAATCAGTTTAGTTCAGTTATACAGTACAATCAGTAACAGTTCAGTCTAGCCTAGTATAATTTAGAATTCAGTCCAGTGTCTATTCAGTTGGGAGTAGGATTCAACACTAAGTGAACCCAAGGATGGGGACTCACCTGCCAGTAGAGGGTAAAATCCTTAGAACCAGTCCTTGCATTTTAGAACTACGTAGCCAACGTAGGTTGAGCCATCAACCTACCAGTTGAGGATTGATGGGGTGATCTACCTGCCAGTTAAGGGTACCACCATTCTCGTTCAGAGCACCTACCAGATGAGGGTGACTCAGAACTTGTCCTTACCCATGGCACATTATTGACACCCTTCCAACTAGGGTTATAGGTTGGACCCTAAATCAGTTAGAGAAGGGGCATGTCGGTTAGATGATTACATCCCATAGTCTCCGTTTCAGATTCAGTCTCAGTATGGAACTCAATTCAGTTCCACAGATTCAAGACTGTCAGACACAGTCACTCATCTTAGTATGGGATTCAGTAAAGTTCCACAGAATTAATATTGTCAGATACAATCATTTAGTTACTATTAATTCAATATCAGTATACTCAGATATCAGTTAATCAGTATTCAAATTCAGTATTCAGTGTTATTACAATCTCAGTACAGTTTCTATATTCATGCATGTGCACTCATTCAGTCATACTCATGATATTCAGTTAGTATTGTTCACGCATATGAACCCATGCATTTTAGACTACCTCACTGAGCATACCAGTACATTCAAAGTACTAACACATACCTTTCTTTTGCATTATGATGTCTTATATCATAGGTTCAGACACATGGGCTCTCGAGCACCCTTAGCAGTTCAGATTCTCAGCATACAGAGTTAGTGGTAAGTCTTCATAGTTTGAGGATGTGATTATTTATTTTAGCATTTCAGTTTATTTTTAGTAGTCAAAGTTAGTTGGGACTTGTCCTATCAACACCATAGTTCAGACAGTTTAGAGGTTTTTTAGACTAGAGTATTTTCAAACAGCTATTCAATTTTCAATATTGATGTTTAGTTTTTGGTATTGTGATACCATAACCAGTATTATTTATAGTATTGAACCTTATGGCCAGTTTTTTGCCTACTTTCCACATATTTATTGTATTATTATTCAGTTATTGCAGCAGGTACCAGTCATGGGTTAGCTTGTGGTCCTTCTTGATTATGAGCACCATGTAGCATCTGGGGTATAGACTCGGTACTTTAAAAACTTGGTATCAGAGCCTAAGGTTCAACAGAGTCCTAAGAAGTCTGAAATTAGTATCTAGTAGAGTCTTGTGCATGGTTGTGTTGCGCTCCACACTTATGGAAAGGAGGCTACGAGATGTTTTAGGAAAAGTTTCCCTTCTTTCAGTGTTTATCTCATGCGAGTAAGAATGAGATCTAGTTAAAATCTCAGTCTAATCCTTTCTCTTGCATTTACAAAAACATTCTTCCAAGGAGGACTAAGGGAAGAGGAACAGGAGACCAACCATAACCCCAGCCCATCCAGCCAGATCCACTGGACGAACACGTCTCTCACACTGTGTTCAGAGCAGCATTCACCACCCGAGCTAATTCTGTGGGAGCTCAAAATGAATGCCTAGCTACCATTCTGGCTAACCCAGTGGCCAATATGCCACTTCCAGGATTCGGGACTTCGCCCGAATGAACCCTCCATAATTTTTGGGTCTACGTCAGATGAGGACCCTCAGGAATTTATTGATAGGTGCAGAAGGTTACTAATATTATGAAGGTGACCGCTGTTGAGAGTGCTGAGTTGGCCGTATATCAGTTGCAGGATGTGGCACACTCATTGTTTAAATAGTAGAAAGCAAAAATAGTCGCGGATGCAGGGTCCATAGAGTGGGAAGAGTTTGCCACTGCTTTTCTGGATAGGTTCTTCCTACTGGAGTTGAGGAAAGTGAACGTTCTGGAATTTATCAATCTAAAGTAGGGAAATATGATAGTGAAAGAGTATTTTCTCAAGTTTACTCAATTAGCTAGATATGCTCCTCATGTGGTGGCAGACAGTAGATCTCGAATGATTAAGTTTGTTTCAGGGGTGTCTAAAAGTGTGGTCAAGGAGTTTAGGATTGCAATTCTTATTAAAGATAAAGATATATCAAGGCTCATGATCTATATATAGTAGATAGAGGAGGCCAATAATAAAGAAAAGGAGAGAGAGAGAAAGAGAGCGAGAACAAGTAGTTTCAACTTCGCTCAGCCTAAGTCAGGGGGTGGGAATCGTTCTCAGTTTCACCCAAAATCTTCAGTTCCAGCTTCATCCTCAGTTAGTGCTCCTGTGCTGAAATTCAAAAATGGCAATAGGGATAGGGCATCAGGCCCTAAATCCCAAGGTAGTGTTAG
The DNA here is from genome assembly GCA_030864215.1 of Capsicum pubescens. Lineage (NCBI taxonomy): Eukaryota > Viridiplantae > Streptophyta > Magnoliopsida > Solanales > Solanaceae > Capsicum > Capsicum pubescens. The sequence goes on from CM061538.1 coordinate 233,581,453, forward strand.
CAGTACCTGAACTAATCCCCTTTGTGATAAGTGTGGCAGAAACCACCAAGGTATCTGTAAAGCATGAAGTGATGTGTGTTTCGAATGTGGCAAGCCAGGCCACAGAGTCAGAGATTGTCCCCAGTAAGGTTCTCAGGGTTAGTATAACCATCCCCCAGCTTAGTCCGATTGCCCGAATCAGTAGGGTGCCGCTTCCAGTGTCACCAGTGGACAACGCCCAAACAGACTCTATGCTCTTCAGTCCCAACAGGATCAGGAGAGTTCTCTTGATGTGGTCACTGGAACATTACAAGTTTATCATTTGTATGTTTACACTTTACTAGATCCAGGAGCTTCCTTGTCCTTTGTTACTCCTTATATAGCCGTCGATTTTGGAGTCAGTCCTAAAATCCTAGTAGAGCCTTTCTCAGTCTCTACCCTAGTGGGTAAATCTATCATAGCCCGGTGGGTCTACAGGAACTGTCCAATTATGGTATCTCAGAAAGTCATTTCAGAAGACTTAGTCGAGTTAGAGATAACTGATTTTGATGTCATTCTCGACTTGAATTAGCTTCATTCCTGCTATGCCTTAGTCGACTGCAAAAATAGAATTGTCCAGTTTTAGTTTCTGAATGAACCCATCCTAAAGTGGAGGGGTAGTACTTCAGCACTTAGGGGTTAGATTGTTTCTTACCTTTGGGCAAAAAAGATGATATCTAAGGGGTGTGTCTACCATCTCGTTCGATTTTAAGACTCTAGTTCAGAAACCCCTACTCTTGAATCAGTGTCAGTAGCATGTGAATTCCCAGATGTATTTCTCGAATATCTTCTCGGGATTCCTCCCGAAAGGGAAATTGACTTTGAAATAGACCTTCTTCTAGATACTTAACCTATATCTATCCCACCATATGGAATGGAAACTGCAGAACTCAGAGAATTAAAAGAACAATTAAAGGATCTCCTAGATAAGCAATTCATCAGACCTGAGCCTCAGACCCTGAAATATAGGGGGTCAGTACAAAGTACTGGTGCGCAGTGCAATCCAAAATAATGAATTTTATAAAACATAAATGAGAGAAATTTGTAAAATAGTATGTATGACATAATTTAAAGCACATGGGAAATTTTCAAATAATCTTAAAGCAAGTTTCTCAATGCAGTTCTAATTTTTGTATTACTTTTGAGTTAGATGGTACGCCCTACATTTCTACAATCACACGGGCTATATGGAATCCACCCTTGACTCGGCGGCCAAGCCCCCAATCCAAGTTTGTCGCAAGGATTTGGGTGCCAGCAAGGAGGGACACGCAAGATCACAAAGCAGGGTGTCATAATCCAAATCAAGTCAACATGTCATGGTAGTGCATAAGATCAAAAATCAGGGCTCCTAACCATAGTCCTAATTTGGGATAACATGAATCAAGATACACAAGATCACAAAGCATGGTACCATAACCCCGCGTCGGCAAATCACGGTTTCTATCATAGAGTCTTTCAACTCGTACTTTCTTCGGGTAACCATATAACTCTTTTAAGCCCATTTTTAACCTTTTCTTATCATGCATCTTTAAAAACTCTTTTTCTGAAAATCTAATCAAAATTTGACTTCTGTTCTGTTCTAATTCTGTTATGGCCTTATCTGTTTGGTGTCATCACACCTAAGACTTGCAAGTCATATTTCTAAGCCATACAAATATCATATACAATCTCTTCTTTCAAAACATAAAGTTTGGACCACCATACTTTGAATCAGTTCAAGAAGATTTAATACTTGAAACATTTAGCAAACTATGTAAAGTTCATTCTTGCAAGCATTTCAACAAACACGTGGTGATCATCAAATTTGTGATAAAACATTCAACCTTTTTAATAAACCTCTTTAACCTTCAACACTAAGTTAAATGCCCTCTCATCAATTCAAAATCATGATCAAGTCATAAACCATAACCAAAACATTTATATCATGTTTTCAACCATGCACTTCAAACAAGTCATAAATTACAAAACTAGGAGCTTGTAAACATGAGAGGGATTTTTAGTAGTTCATGCTCTCAATTCAATCATTCAAACTCATCAAACATGTTCATATATAATATATATATATATATATATATATATCCATACATAATTATAAATCAACTTTAGGGGAAGGCCTCAAGACCAAAACAATAGATCAAAAAGGATTCATAATACACAATTTGTAAATGAAATTTCAAAACCCCTTTGTTAAATTCATGATTTATCAACATTCAAAACATAATTAAAAATGTTTTCACTATGCCCATGTATTTTAGTAAAACCCCACGCAACTTAGATTATAAAATTTGAAGGATAGAACCTGAATCCTATTCCATTTCTTGCAGATCTTTGACCTTAGGGATGAGTTCTTAATTTTTTTTTTATTTTTTTTTGGGGGGGGGGGGTTGGGGTTTGATTTGAGAGGATTTGAGATGTTGATTTACTAAATTAGGAGAGAAATGACACCCCTTGAGGGTTATAAGTTGTTGGTTGTCAAACTTAAGGATTGAAAAGACTAAAAAGCCCTTAAAAATGTTGAACCAACATTTGAAGTTTAGGTGCAGGCGTTGGAGCGCGCAGCTACTGCCTCTCACACAAAAATGGCTATAACTTTTTGTTCAGATATTGGATTTAGGTAAAATTGGTATCGTTGAAAATATACTTTGAAGACCTTTCATTTGATATATAGTAGGCCCTCTAATTCAATATATACAAGAAGTTATAGTTAATGGAAATTGACCCAAGTTTAAACATCCACTAAAACTTAATCGGTAGAAATGTTTTCATCTCGTCATAGAGTTAGGGGATTTTTTGACCTCAATTCATATTAAAAGGTATTCCCACAACATAGAATTTATCACCACACATATATTAACAAGGAATCATCTAGTTTATATTTATACGTGTAGGAATGATGGTCTAGATTCTAGCCCGAAGGTATGGGGTGTTACAATGACATTCTTGTCTACTCCTGCAGTGAACACGACCAGGTAGACCATCTCAAAATAGTATTGCAGACTCTTAGAAATCATTAGTTATTTTCCAAATTTAGTAAGTGCGAATTTTGGCTAAGGTCAGTAACTTTTCTCGACCATATAGTTTCTGGTGATTACATTAAGGTTGATCCCCAATAGACTGAAGTAGTAAGAAACTGGCCCAGAACTATATTTCTTTCAGATATCTGAAGTTTCTTCGGCTTGGACAACTATTACCGAAGGTTTATTAAGGAAATTTCATCTATTGCATCTCCTATGTCCAGACTGACTCAAAAGAAAGTTAAATTCCCATGTCAGATTCTTGAGAAAAAAGTTTTCAGGAGTGGAAGACTTGACTCACTACAACTCTAGTTTTGACCCTACCGATGGTTCAGATGGCTTTTTTGTGTATAGTGATGCCTTCAGAGTTGGATTGGGGTGTGTTATGATTCAGAGAGTTAAGGTCATAGGCTTTTCCTCTAGACAGCTTAAACCCCATGAGAAAACTTACCCTACTCATGATCTTGAGTTAGCAGTTGTAGTGTTTTCCTTAAAGATTAGGTGGCACTATTTGTACGGTGTGCACGTGGATGTGTCCACTGACCATAAGAGCTTTCAGTATGTATTCTCTCAGAATGACCTAAACCTCCATCAAAGAAGGTGGTTGTAGTTTTTTAAAGACTACGACATGAGTGTTTTGTATCATCCGATAAAGGCCAATGTAGTGGTCGACGCTCTCAGTAGAATGTCTAGGGGTAGTATTGCTCATGTCAAGGATAGTAAGAAGATGTTAGCTCAGGAAGTTCATCAGCTATCTTGACTAGGTGTTTGCTTAGTCGATTCAGCAGAAGGTAGTGTATGGGTGCAGAGTAGTTCAGAGTCATCCCTATTTTCTGAAGTGAAGGTAAAGTAGGATAGGGATTCTAGTCTGGTCAAGTTGAAAGAATTAGTCAAAGATCAGAAGGTAGAGGTTTTCTCCCAAGGGGGAGATAGGGTTTTGTGTCGTCAGGGTCGACTATGTGTTCCAGGCATAGATGACTTGAGGCATCGAATGTGCGTGCTACTCTTTTCATCCAGGGACCACTAAGATGAACCATGATTTGCGGGAGATCTATTGGTAGAGTGGGATGAAGAGAGATATTTTTATGTTTATGGCTAAGTTCTCAACATGTCAGTAGGTTAAGATTGAGCATCAGAAACCTAGTGTGTCTATGCAGGATTTCAACATTCCCACCTGGAAATAGGAAGAAGTGAACATGGACTTTGTGAAGGGTTTGCCTCACACTCGTCATCAGCATAATTCAGTTTGGGTCATTATAGACAGGATGCCCAAATCAGCTAATTCCTACCAGTCCATACCTCTTACTCAGCTAAGGATTATGCCAAACTCCATATCAGGGAATTGGTTAGATTGAACGGTGTTTCATTATCCATCCTCTCATATAGAGGTACCCAGTTCACCTCTCATTTCTGGAAAGCATTCCAAAAGGGTCTTGGTACCCGAATTCACCTCAGCACAGCCTTTCACCCTCAGACACATGGCCAAGTAGAAAGGACCATTCAAATTTTTGAGGATATGCTGCGAGTGTGTGGAATAGACTTTAAAGGTAGTTGGGATGACCACTTTCCTTTGATTGAGTTCGCATATAATAACAACTATTATTCCAGTATTCAAATGGCTCCATTTGAGGCGTTTTATGAGAGGAGGTGTAGATCTCTCATTGGTTGGTTTGAAGTGGGTGAGTCCACAGTGGTAGGGCCTAACTTGGTATTTGATACCTTAGAGAAAGTTCAGTTAATCAGGGAAACACTTAAGACAGTTCAGATCAGATAAAAATCGTACGTGGAAGTATGCAGAAAGGATCTCGAGTTCGAGATTGGTGACTATGTGTACTTGAAAATCTCTCCTATGAAATAAGTGAAGATGTTTGGCAAGAAGGGGAAACTCAGTCCTCGATATGTCGGTCCTTACCAAATTCTCAGCCATTTTAGAAAGGTAGCCTATGAGCTTGAGTTGCCCTCAGATCTATCTTCAGTCCATCTAGTGTTTTATGTCTCCTTACTAAATAAATGCATAGGTGACCCGTCATCCGTAGCCCCCATAGAGGGCATAGATGTTCAGAACAGCCTCTCTTACGAAGAGATTCCAGTTGAAATCCTTGATTATCAGATTCGCAGACTGAGGAACAAAGAATTCCCTCTGGTCAAAGTTTATTGACGGAATTAGTTTGTTGAGGGAGCTACTTGGGAAGCAGAAGCAGATAGGAGGACCAAGTATCCTCACTTCTTCTCCGCAAACTCTGATTTAGCTCAATGTAATAGTTTTCCTTAATCTTATTCAGTTTCATCCTCAGATTTTCCATTATGAACTTGGTATCAGTTACTATTGCATATTTAGTCCTATGTTCATGAGTCAGTTCAGTCATGTATTCATGCATTAGATATGCATGTTCAGTATGAAATTCAGTATGTCCGTAATGTCAGTCAGATAATCATATTTCAGATGTTCATGTTCAGTAAGTTCAGTCTACCAGTATTTTCATCTTAGTCAGTATTATTCGAGGATGAATGTTCCAACGGAGAGATAATGTAAGACCCCACAAAATTTTTAGCTTAATTCAATCCTTTAATCTTGTTAAGGGGTCCAAGAATTAGAAAATTCTAGCCAAGTATTCAAACTTAGTCTTATTTTAGCCTTTGAAAGTTGGCAATCTTATTTCACGACCTTTATGTCCATTAATGTTGATATTTGAGTTAATTCATGATCAGGAATGCCAATAGGTGTTTCCAGACAAGTTTTGGATTTTTCGGACTTTGTTTGAAGCACTTTTGGAATCCTAAACCAGTGAATCAATTGGAAGTATCACTTGGAAGTAGGATTCAGCATCGAGTGAACCCAAGGATGGGGACTCACCTGCCAGTACAGGGTGAAATCATTAGAACCAATCCTTGCATTTTAGAAATACGTAGCCAGTGTTGGTTGAGACATCAACCTGCCAGTTGAGGGTTGATGAGGTGATCTACCTGCCAGTTGAGGGTACCACCATTCTCATTCAGAGTATCTACCAGATGAGGGTGACTCAGCACTTGTCTTTACCCATGGCACGATATTGACACCCTTCTAACTGGGGTTACAGGCTGGACCCCAAATTAGTTAGAAAAGGGGCATGACGGTTAGATGATTACATCCCATAGTCTCAGTTTCAGATTCAGTCTCAGTATGGAACTCAGTTCAGTTCCACAAATTTAGGACTGTCAGACATAGTCACTCAGCTCAGTACGGGATTCAGTATAGTTCCACAGAATCAAGACTGTCAGATACAGTCATTTAATTACCAGTAATTCAGTATCAGTATACTCAGATATCAGTTAGTCTGTATTCAGTGTTATTACGATCTCAGTACAGTTTCTATATTCATGAATGTATGCTCATTTAGTCATACTCATGAAATTCAGTTAGTATTGTTTATGTATATGAACCCATGCATTTCATCCTACCTCACTGAGCATACCAGTATATTTAAAGTACTAACTCATACCTTTCTTTTGCGCTATGATATCATATATCATAGGTTCAGACGCACGGGCTCTCGAGCACCCTTAGCAGTTCAGATTCTCAGCATACAGAGTTAGTGGTGAGTCCTCATAGTTTGAGGACGTAATTAGCTATTTTAGCATTTCATTTTCAGTAGTCTGAGTTAGTTGGGGACTTGTCCCATCAACTCCACAGTTCAGACAGTTTAGAGGATTTTCAGACTAGAGTATTTTCAAATAGTTGTTCAGTTTTTAGTATTGATGTTTAGTTTTTGGTTTTGTGATACCATATCCAGTATTATTTACAGTATTGAACCTTACGGACAGTTTTTTGCCTACTTTCTGTATATTTACCATATTATTATTCAGTTATTATAGTTGGTACCATTCATGGGTTAACTTGTGGTTCTTCGAGATTATGAGTACCGTATAGATTTCGAGGTACAGACTTGGGGTATTACAGACAGGAAAAACTCTTTGAAAGAATAGGTGCTATCGCTAAAGTTGTCGAGGAATTAAAATCCAAGAGGGGTTTCATACCATCCAAGAAGGTGAGAGGTCCATACACTCCCACAGTGGAGGTTTGGAAGAAGAAAAAAGAAATTATACATATACTCTCAAATATGAAACCAAAAAAATTGCAACTCCTCATCCTCAAAATATGTTGAAGTTTATGGACCGTTGAAGAAGGTGGACATATATGTGGAACTTGACGCCAAACAGAAGGCTGCTCTGAGAAAGACTATAAATTCTAATCAACGCATAAAAACCTTTACCATGAATATCTTTTTCCCCCAAGACTTCAAGAAGATGAAAGATATGGGCCTATGGTACATGGAGACAGTAAGTTTACTTTTCCTAACCTAGCCTTCTAATCTACTTCATGAAGAAGAAGCTACGCAATAGATGTATCATCTATTGCAACTACTGGGAATTTTAATGCAACTGACGGTGGTTTTGTTGCAATAGGTTACCCATATGTTGCATAAGTTGCATTAGATGGGTAATCTGTAAACAGATTCAGATAACCCTGTGCAATAGATAGACCATCCGTTGTATCTTTCCACTTTGTTTTTCTTTTGTTAAATTACTAATCTATTTAAAAATTGTCTTCTTATATCACAGTATGTTGATGAAATTCTCTGCCTCGTGAGGGGTAGGCAATTAGCCTACTCGGAAGCTTATGACATTGTCGATAGGATAATGGACCTCAACTTCTACAATAGTTTCAAGGATAGGTACGATGAGCTCATTAAGCTAGCATCAACTCCTGGTGGTCGGGATTTGATTCGTTAGTTTTTGGGTTCCAATGGGATGAAGATATGATTAATTATATTAGAAGAAAGAGGTCATATCCATATGACAAGGACTGGACCAAAGCAAAGAGGATTCTTACAGTTATGAACGTAGAGGTCAAACATTTTCTGGCTCTTGAGATACTACTCAAGGAGGGCAAGATGAAAGTTTATGACTGCAACTTACCTATATTCGACGAGGTCGATACTTTTACCCATATGCAACCACTGTTGGAGTTCTTCCCCAACTTGTTGAGGCAGAGTAAATTGATGAATCATTTGCTAGCGAAAATGTTGATGAAGCAAACATGGGATTTTAAATTTCAAAACAAGGACAAGGACCTTCTAAAAATAAAATCGGTGTCGTATACGGGTCATAATCGCTTGCACAGATTGAATGTTTGCTGACCAGTACAGAAACGGCCGAGCCAACAATCTTTTTGTATGACAACAGTGTGGAAAGGATGCAAGAGATCTAGGCTAATGGGTACTAACTACATGCTTGGAGCCTGTGTATAAATAAGAAGATGTAGAAACACAAACACCATGACAACTTTTATTTCATGACAATTTTTTATAATTGATGAAAATTAAATTTTTTATAATGCAACAGATTGTCTATCAGTTGTAACAGATAGTCTATCTGTTCTGACAGATAGTTTATCTGTTGTAATAGGTTGGTCATTTATTGCATTATGCAAATATTTTTATAAGTCTATTTGTTACAACAGATAGGTCATACATTGAAATAAATCAAAACAGTAGGAAGACCTGTTTGATAATTTTCAACAGATGACCTACATGTTGCAACATATGTCTAATTTTTTTTATAATTTCTAATAGATATGTTGTTTGCTACAATAGATACATTATCTATTGAAATATTTGGATCTAGTATTCCATTTCAATTAATAAATTCAAATCTATGAATGACATAGAAAAATAAAATAAATCAAAGCCTTCAGAAATTACATGAAATAAATCAACAAATAAATGAAAGGTAAAAAAATTATTCTGGTTACAGATGATCTACTCAAAAAATAAATCAATAATTTAAGTTTTGGTACCAACAATTCCTAAGGAGATTTTCTTACTTTGACAGTAAGGATCTAATCAATATGGACAAGTTGTTCTTCACTGATGCTATGGAATTCGGCTTTGGTCGCTATGGATCTTTAATGTCGCTTGCATACAGTTTCTGAGCTTTTTCTTCTTTGTATTTTCATAAAATAATATCATATATTTTATGGAGTAATCCGGTATCAAGACCATCATTTGATACTTGTAATCTATCACTCAAATACTCTGCGTAAGCAACAACAAAAAGACCGCAATCCCTGCATTTGTAAAAATTAGATAATCCATATCTTGAATTTAATGTAAGCATTGTGAAATTTATGAAATGGAACTAAATCTTGATACTAGATTGATACTTACAGGCTACCAATGGGTTGTGAGCGATTCCTTCAATATATTCTACATTAAATAGATTTCCCATTTTATCCTAGTATGCTTCAATCGTCGGCCAATCAGTACAAACCTTTTGGTCCAAAAATCCACTTATATCAAGGTAAGTAGGCAATATTTTAGCCAGCTTTTGTATCTCAGACGATGGCCCAGAACGTCTCCTCCCCGACATCGAGTCGTAAACTCGAATGCGCCTCTCCTTTAGAAAGGTGAAGGCCAACACCTAATGGAATTCATCACCTCCATTGATTGGGATGTACACTTCATCGACCAAATTCCAAGGTAAGCCAGATGGAATGCTAAAACCTTTGATGATGTTGATTAATCATTTCTCATTTTGGGAAACTTTCGACTGTTGTTGACAATACCTATCGTAGGCATTATTGATGTTAACTTTGTACAAATAATTTCCTATCATTTATCTATATTATTCTCGTATTTTCAACTTGGCCTTCTTTTGGAGGTAGAAAAAAATGACATTGATGTGATGCACATATTATCAAACATTTCAGATTACGTGACAATAAAATAAATACATAAATACAATTAAATAAAGTATTAATAGTAAGATGTATGGCATTTAAACCTTATCATTCCAGTAAATTTGGGGCTGTGACATCAAATAGAACCAATTTTTCGTTCTGTGACATGCAACAACAAAGTCAAACATATCAAAATCAAGACCCGATTTGTTCACTTTGTAGGGTTCATCATTTTGTTTTCTGCATGATTTATATGTGTTAATGTCATGTTTTTACATCAAGAATTGTATAAATTAATATATTTAAAATAATTTATGTACATGCTAGCATAAAGTTTTAACAGCCCATCAGTAATCCATTCTGAATAGGCCTCAATCAACTTTGTTAGTTTTTCTGTAGCCTCATCCAAGATATTGAACCCTTCAAATGGGTAATTCTTACATTCTTCCAGACTGACAGGCGTCACTTTTTCTTTGTCTTTGTAAGCATTTGATGAATTATCAATTGTGATGTTATGTTGTTCAGTAGCTTCTACTGTGACATCCACTTGAAAAGCTAGAATTGTCAATGCTAATCACAGAGATACAAAAAAATGGAAAAGGATAACTCATCTATTTTACCAAATCAAATAGGTATTCCTCCTATTTTAAATTGTGCCAACAGATTACCTATCTGTTACTATATATAGATCACCTGTTGGGATAAATTAAAATAGTAGGAAGACCTGTATGATAATTTCCAACAAATGATCTATCTGTTGCAACATATGACTTATCTATTTGGACAAACTTAAATAGTAGGAAGTCTTGATTTAATTTATCCCAACATATTACCCATCTGTTACTGTAGATAGGTCATCTGTTGGTACAAATTAAAATAGTAGAAAGACCTATTTATTTTGCTAAAATAGAGGAGACATATATTGCAACAGATAATGTAGTCATATGTTGCAATAGATATGTAGTCTATTGTTTATTAGAATAGATGATATATATTCACCTTATTCAGCTCATGTTTCTCTCCTGTGGCCCTTGTACATTGATCAAAAGTGCAAGAAAAAGATAGAGGAGTTGTAATTTTGCTTTTTTCAATGTTTGATGATGCCTTGGAAATTTCTTTCCTCTTCTTCTTAGACACCTTAATCTCTAATGGTGTGTATGGATATGAAATACTCTTTGATGGAATGACACGTCTCTTAGATGTCAATTCCTTTTCAGAAGCAGTTAATACATTAATAGCATTAATCACTCCATCATGTTTTGCCTTGCAGTCTTGACATTTGCATATAGAAATTCATTGGGAGGGGAAAAATCAGTAAAACCAATATGATCATAATCATAATGGTTTGTTATTTCAAAATATGCAAGAGGAGCATCATTATCCCTAATATTAGCACCACTACCACCACTAACAATTCCATCACTACTTATACCATCAGCAAGAACAAGCCCACCCTTCAAAATTATTGTTTTTCTTATAATGGTTGTTGCTTCAAACAATTCCTTTTTTATTCTATCAATGACCTTAGGATCCGACAAAGTTTGCACAAACCATAAAGTAAGAAAAAATGGCATCTTCAACTGTTGATTGGTCAAAATAAGCCACAGATACACAATCTAAAATAAATCAGTACATATATTAGAATGATGATTAAATCATTTAAAAAAATTATTAATTAAAACAAAAACTTAATTAGAATTACACTTACTGCTTCCTTCAGGGGGTTGAAGGGATCAAAAAATTTTATATTTTTATCGGTTTTAGCCGACAACCATCTCAGGATTCTTGGACATGAAACTTCTTTCTGTTAGTTCACTTGTTGTCTCAAATAAAGAATTGCTTCAATGCTCAAGCCTATAAAATAATGTCAATAAATCAAAAGTATTATTAACTAAAACATAAATGTATCAAAATAAAAAAAATATTTACCATAAAACGCCATGGAAAGCCATATAAGTTGACTATCTTTAATGTTAATGGAGTCAACAAATATTTGACAATCATTTTAAAGCTTTCATAACCCTAAGGATAGTTGTTAAATTCCTCAAGATCCTTAGAGAGATTTATTAAACCAAGTGGTATGTTGTTGTTAACGTCTCTCACCCAAAGAATATTATGTACAAACCAAGCATAATGATTACATGTGCTTTTTTTAAAGTTTTGTACCTTTCAACGCTTCTATCGTATTTTTTTTTAAAGCTTGGACCAATAAGGGACACCAAGTCATCACCATAACTTGACTTGCCTTTGCCTTTTTTTGGTCTGTGGGGTGCTTTTTTGGGGTTAGAATAGGTATAACTTGAGAAAGAGAAGGAGGAAAACATTTTAGTCTAGTAACTATGGAAAACTCCTTCCAACCAAAACAAATAAGCATGCCACAATAATTTCTTCACACCTCATCTATCTTATCTTTATTTTCATACATAAACCTACGCTTGAGAAGATCATATACCATTTTTATTTGAAAATGAGCATTGTTGTCCTCCGGCTAATCAAGATATTGCCTAAAGTAATTGTCCCTGAAATAGCATCCAATTTTTGGTCTCAAAGTATTTTTCTAAAGGAGTCAAAAGATTTTCCTATGGATGACTAAACCAGAAAATCAACAGTTAAATTTGTAGCACCATAGCACTGTATTCTTACAGGATAACTATCAATGCTAAAAGTTTTGACCAACTCTTCAGTGGAAGGGTTATTAGCATTTGTATTATAACATTCCTCATCCCCCTATTCATTATCTTCTCTTTCTAATTGAGATAACACTTGTAAAACAAGCTCATAGAATGGTGGATGTAGCCTAGCTGCTTCACTTGTTTCTTTACAAACACAAATAATAAAAATTAAACTTCAAAAAACTCAACAGACACTAATAAATTGAATCAACAGTTCGACAACCAGAACTACAATAACAATAAAAAATCATATTTCACTCCGAAAAGAGAAGAGAAGAAATACCAGAAATTAGGTTTTTCTTCAGTCCCCATTTCAAATTTAAGTGGCAAATATTGAAATTGTTAACCAATACTAGAAGAGAAGTTGGCTCAAGTTCCTCTTTTTCTAAATAACTAAAAAACCTTAATTTTTTACCTGTGAGAGAAAAGGGATGATGAAGAACTCAAAGCGGTTATCTTCAGAGAGTAATGTTGTCATGTTGATTGATGGTTAAAAGTCAAAAAGGAACTTGAAGCCCAACTATTTTTCGCCAGAAAATTGAAGTCGTCAGAGATTGAAGGGAGAAATTTGAAGAACTGTTGGTTGAAAGAAGCTTAAGAGACACAGTCGAGATAGAGAGAGGGAAGAGAGGAGAGAGATGGCTGATTTAGAGAGGAGAGAGGTGTGGGTTGATTTGTATTTGTAAAAAGATTAGAAAGTTTTGAAAATATTAATTAAGTCCATAATTAACTTAATTAAGTTTCCTAATAATGTTTGACCCTTTAAGTTGGTCAATGTCACCAATCCTTCATTCAAGACTTAAATGACACTTTTCCTTCAATTTTCTCAAGTTACTCAATAATAATAAATAATCGGCAAGATTTTGTAAACCTATTTGATATGTTTTATATTAACTTGTTTGACCTTTTTAATTCATATAAAAATTGTACAGTTTTTATAAGAAGTTCTATATATAAACAAAATAAACGACAATTTTTTAAAGTTTTTTTTATTCTTCAAAAGGAAAGGAAAGTTTTTGAGTTCTTTGTGTTCAAAAAATAAGACATTCTTCTAATTTTTCCGAAAAAAAAAGTTGTAAAATTAATTTCTAATTGAATTTTTTCTTCTATTATAGGAATCATTTTCCTATTCTAACTGCATGTTTTTCTAAATCTTCTATTTTAGGAGTCTTTTAATTGTAGTTTACCAAAACATTAATTGATTATCTTTAGTATATATTTTGTAGTTTGAGAAAATAGTAAATGACTAGTTTTTCCATTACGAAAACTTTTAATGAAGAGAAAAAAGTTCAAATCACTTTCTAAGGGTCTTCACACTTTAAATATATTATAGATATAGATTGTGCACCAAAATAATTGAAATAAATATGCTGAGGAGGAAAGTGTCGGTCATTAATTATAAATCATAAATGTATGGGTAAATAATTATGGACTATGTCAAATGAGGTTTGGGGGTAGTAGGGTAAAGGGGGTGTTGGTGGTATTTGGTGATTGGTAGGTATTGAATAGTTTAATAATGAACATGAAAATGTCCATTATTTTCAGTCCAGACCTTTTTCAAGGCTACCCCTATCTTAACTTGAGATTGTGATGCAATTACAAGATGACATCTTAGCCTACCAATGCATGTTACGTCCAAATTAATACTAGCTCCTAGAAAGTATTCAAACTGTTAGATTTGACAATACGTCTAATATTTTGAGGTGATTCTTTTCTCTGTTTATTATCAAATTTTCATACATTATTATCTTGATTCTATTTGGTTTAAATCATCGATAGACTCTTAAATTTATTTTAAGATTTCACTTGGACACCTCAACTTAGACTTGTATCAATTGAATGTTTCATTCTTAACAAATTTATACCTATTTGATACAAAATGAAAATATATTGAAAATTTGGAGCCAAATAGACCAATAAAATAAGGCCACGTGGTGCGCAATTGAGTTTAAGTAATTTCATTAAAATAATCTAACTTTATTTAAACAAGAAAATGACTTTTTTAAAAATAAATCCCCCTCAACCCCCTTCTTCTCCATCAAACCCCGCTCCTTTTTAACCAGCACCAAAAAATATTTCATATCATTCTTACCCAAAAAATGAGACTTTATTGGAATTTTTATAAAAATTTATATCTACTTTTTCGTATGAATAAATGCAAGAAATTTAAACAAGAAACAAAGATAATTTATAAAAGAAATTAAATAAAAAGGGAGGAAGAGGGGGAGAAAGAGTGGTCATTCTTGCCAGAAAAAATAAGACTGTCGGAAAAAAGGAGGGGGAGAGAGAAAGTGGTCTTACTTTTTTTAAAAATAAAATTAATCATTTTAAAAAAAATAAATTTAGGTGTAAATGCCGAAAAAATGGGACTTTGTCAGAAAAAAGGGATTTCGTCGAAAAATAAGAGGTGTAGTCGTCCTTTTTTTAAAAAAAAACATTTTTAAAAGTAATTTTAGGTGTAAAAATTGAAAATAAATATTTTTTAAATTTGGTTCATGAGCCTCAAGAGTGTGAAGCACACTTTTTTTGCCATGTCAGCATTTTGTACCTAGTAGGAATGACTTTTGAATAACTAAAGTGTTCAATAGGTACAATGGTAAGTTGAGATGTCCAAGTGAAATCTCAAAACAAATTTAAGGGCCTATCAATAACTTACACCATTCTATTTTATCTTAGTGTGTATGTTTAATTTTAAATCAACTATGTTGTATGAGATGGAGTGTTGTCCAGTCAAGAACTCTCGCATCTAAGAGATGAAGGTAGAGAAGACAAGAATTTTTTGATGGATGCGCTGATCTAGGAGACACAGGATAAGGAATGAGATTATCAGAAACAATGTGCGAAAGACTTCGATGGAAGACAAGATACGAAAAGTGAGTGATAAAGTATAGACGTTGAAGTACTATGCCTTATTTTGACGATTTGAAAAATTCATTGACGAACCATATATACTATCTAAATAACCCATATCATTTTTCAAAATCAACTATATGGGTTCTAAATCTCAATGGGAATAGCAGATACAATTTGCGAACAATGTAACAAATTGTATGGTTGAAATGCTTATTTAAGAAGAAATACTTATTCAAGGGAAATTGCCTCTCAGAGGGATCTTATTTCACAAGAGAACTAGTGAGCGACCATGTATGCACCAAGATAATTCACACGAGTCAGCTCTCACAACTATAAAGTTGTTGTAACTGTGGCAGAAGTGCGCTGCAGCAGGAAGCACGGTAGAAAAGTTATTATGGTCCCCTCTTTTGTCCAATAGTTAAAGTTTTCACCTCTTTCATTCTCCATATACACTCAAAATACAAAGATATGAAAACTAATCTTTTGCATAATCAACAATTGTCTCTCGCCATCTATTAAGCCACTAAGTTTCTCCAACACAGAAAAGCTCCAATAACTGAAGGGTCTATTTTTAACAACTAATTTCATCTTAAGTTCTAGGTTATTGGGTCTTTGTCTTTTGGTATAACATTGTAAGCCCATTCTTTTGACAAATTTATATAGGTATTTTATTTTCTCTCTTATCTTGTGGATTTGAGTTATAGGCTAAAGTTGGTCGTGATTGTACTCTTACAGACTAGATTTATTCGTTATTGTATCAGCTGAATTTAGTTGATAGTATAAGATTACAATAAAGTTATTATAATGAATCTTGTAATAGAGTTGTTATAAGCTAACAGGTATGAGACTAAGATTTAATCCTAGGATTGCAAGAGTCTGTAATCAAACATTACTCAGTTATTTAGTGAAGTTGTTGATAAATCCTACGAGGTAGGTTGTATTTTTACTCTCTTGAGTAAGAAGGTTTTCATGTAGACATCGTTGTCATTTATTTGTTGTTGTTATCTCTATTCACCTTCCACTGTTAGTAGTTGTACTCGGTCAAGGACCTAGTCTCTTGACCGATGGTGGATTTATACAAGCCATCAGTGAGGTTGCAATAATTCAGTTATGTGATGGACAGGTGAAGAATGCCCTAATATGGAGGTGTGAGTGGTTGAATATGAATGGATTCAATTGAGGTTGAAGTAGACCAATGAAAAATTGATGAGAGATGATTAGATATGACATGGGATAGTTACAGCATACCGAGGACATGTTCTTAGATATGAAAGTATGGAGGACGCGAATTAAGGTTGATGATTAGTAGGTAGGAGTATGTCCCTACTAGTAGGTAGATTCATTATTTTATTAGTTGTACTAGTAATGGTAGTACTTGATTGTAGTGTCTTAATTTTGATGTTTTGATGATACTCTTGTTTTGGATAGTTTAAATGTAGTATTACATTATGGTAGTCTTATTTTTTGTTATTTGTTGGGTTCTAAGTGATGAAAGTGCATGGAAAATGGAGGAAACGTGTAACACCCCATATTTTTCTAGCATAATCTAAGTCCCAATACATGAGGATTCGTATATGAAATTTTTGAAGCACTCATTATTTTTTAGTTTAGAGTCTGCCATTATGTAGGAAATTCAATTAGCTTTCTAACGATATAATTTTTTCCAAATCCGATAACCGGGTAAGAAGTTATGGTGATTTTAAGTTTCAGTCGCAAAACCCCATCATTTTAACCTTTAGTGCATCGCGGAGCGTCCAATCTCCCATTTGGCAAATTCCAGTGAGGGTCCACAATCATGGCGCAATGCTCCATAGGTCAATTTGACATTTGTCAATTTCCAGTGGGCCTCTGCGATCCTGGCGCATCGCGAAGATGGCCAAATTGGTATCCACAGGCTTATCGCGATGGTGGCGTATCGTGGCATTTGTACAGGTCCCAGTTGTCCCTTTTACAGTGGCTTGGCATGATAGTAGCGCGCCGCGCCAAGGCCAAAAATTGGGATTTCAGTTTCCAGATTGTGTTCTTAAATTCAGTTAAGGGTATTTGGGTCTTTTTCCTAAGTCCTAAACTCGCCCTAAACATGAAATTTAACCCCTAATTGACCTAAATACTCATTATTATTCACTTTCTCTAAAATTAAATATCTCATCTTTCAAGAATAAGAAACCCTAGCTCTCAAGAATCAAGGTCAAATCTCAAGAACTCTCCATCAATACTTCTAAATTCATCCTTCCAGGTATGTTAGATGTTCATCCATGGAGTCCAAGTATCCATTTTAATTACAAATCTATCATCTTTTCAAGATTTATGATACTAAATAGTGATTTAAAACTATGAATCTCCATGAACTTCCTTGAATATTGATTTTTATACCATACTTTAATGGAATTATCGTCGTTATCAAACCCCCCATGTTTTAATATATTCATTCTTCAAATTAGATCAAGATTTAGTGTTATAAATGTTGAAGTCATGCTATTATTTCAAGTATTATACTATACCCATGAATTGACTAAACTATGAAGTACAAGTGTTTGATAAAATGCCTACAAGAGTGATTTATTTAATAAGAGCCTTCATGTTTTGGCCTTCAAGCTTTAGTGTCTTTTCAGTATTATTGTTTTGAGTCCTGAGTGGTATTGAATACCCGAAAACCATTGTTGTTTATTAAGTATAGCCTCAATACATTACAGAATAGTCTTCAAATTATATTATGATCATTATCAGAATAGTCAGTATCAGTTATTCAACTCAGAACAGTCTACTATCTTAGTGTCTTTTAGTTGGGAGTAGGATTTAGCACCGAGCGAGCGTAAGGATGACGGATTCCCCGTCAGATAGGTAGAGTCATTTGTAGAAGTCCCTATACTCTAGAACTATGTATCCAGCATAGGATATGAGTAGTCATCCGTCAGATTAGGCTTGACTATCTCAGAGGAGTCACCCGTTAGTCCAGGCTTGACACCCTTAGTCCTTTGGATATTATATCAGTTTAGTGGATCCACACAGCCATTGCTAGTAACCGTGGCATGAGATTAACACCCTTCCAACTGGGGTTATAGGTTGGACCCCGATTAACTCAAATTGGGGAATGTCAGTTAGATGATACCTCCCACAATTTCAAATATAGTCTCAGTTACTGACCCAGCTCAGTTATTTAGTCTTAGTATTGTTTGACCAAAGCATACAGATTTCAGTTATCTTAGTATTTTAGTTTACAGATTTTACTTAGTTCATGTTATATGCTTGGCCATGCATCCACAGTATTTACAAATTTTTATTCATTTTCAGTATCTACAGATTCCATGCTCTTTATTCAGTACTCCATGCTTTACATGCATGTCCAGTTAATTATTATTATTCCTTTTCATGAGGCCATCCATATCAGCCTACCTCATTTAACATACCAATATATTCAAAGTACTGATTGCATACTTTTTCTTTTGTGCTATGATGTCTCATATCATCGGTGTTGACGCTTAGTTCCCGAATCGCACCTAGATTCTCAGATTATCAGCAGTACAGTAGTAGTGGTGAGTCCTCATAATCTAAGGATAGATTATATTACTTTATGTCTTTATGTCAGTAGTTAGTAGAGTTAGTTGGGGCCTGTTCCATCAACTTACAGTATTCAGTTTAGAGGTTTTTCAGACACTACAGTTAGCTATTCAGACTATTTAGATTTCAGTATTTTTATCAGATTCCTAATTCAGTAGTTATTTCATTATTAAAAACTTATGGCATTTCAGTTATTCTTCTGTGTTCATGATTATATTATTTAGTGCTCACAGCAGGTACCAACTCATGGGTTAGCTTACGATCTCTCGGGACCGTAAGCACCATGTAACGACTAGGGAGTTGTCTCGGGTCATTACAAATTTGGTATCAGATCTTAAGGTTTTAAAGATTCCTAGGAAGTCTAAAAGCTACGTCGAGTAGAATCTTATACATGGGTGTGTAGCGCGCCATACTTATGGATGAGAGGCTACAAGGCGTTTATGAAAAGTTTCCCTTCTTTTAAATATTCATGTCGTACGATTGAGTATGAGATCAAGTTAAACTCTCAGTCTATACCATTTCTTCCTTTAATTTACAAAACATGCCTCCCAAGAAGAACAGGTTCTCGGCCAGCCTCTCAACCCGTCCAGGCAGATCTTCTGGATGAGTATGTCTCTCACACAGAATTTAGGGCTACATTCACTACTCTAGAAAACTCCACAGCAGCACAGAATGAATGGCCAGCCATTTTTTTGGCCAACCCAGTGGCTAATACTGCAACAACTAAAATTCGGGATTTCACCTGGATGAATCCTCCTTCTTTCACGGGATCCAAGTCTGAAAAGGATCCACAGGAAATCTTAGATATGGTTCAGAAGGTAACGGATGCTATGGAGGTGACATCTAGTCAGAGTGCCGAGTTGGTTGCATTTCAATTACAGTATATATCCTATACTTGGTTTAAGAAGTGTAAAGTTGATAGAGGTGTTGATGCAGGGCCTATAGAATGGGAAGAGTTTTCCATGGCTTTCTTGGACAGATTATTTCCATTAGAGTTAAGAGAGGCCAAGGTCCTAGAATTTATTAATTTGAGGCAAGGCAGTATGAGTGTGAGGGAGTATTCTCTCAAGTTCACTCAGTTATCTAGATTTGCTCCTCATATGGTAGCTGACAGTAGGTCCAAGATGAGTAAGTTTATGTCTGGCGTGTCTGATAGTGTGGTCAAGGAGTGTAGGACTGTACTACTAATTAGTGAGATGGATTTGTCTAGGCTAATGGTCAATGCTCAACAGATAGAGGAGAAAAATATTAAGGAGAAGGAGAGAGGAAACAAGAGAGCTAGGATGGGTAGTTTTAATTTCAATTAACCAAAGTCAGAAGGTGGTAACCGTCCTCAGTTTTATCAGAGGTCTTCATCCCCAGTACCTTCTTTAGCCAGTGCCCCAGTACCCGAATTCAAAAATGACAATAGGGTAGGGCACCAAGATCTAAGTCTCAGGTCAATGTTATCAATGCTCGTACCAATCCATTATGTCAGAAGTATGGCAGACACCATCAGGATAAGTGTAAAACGGACAGTGATGTGTGCTTCGGGTGTGGCGAGCCATGCCATCGGATTTAAGAGTGTAGGGTAGTTTCTCAGAAAGGTAGGGATGAGCGCTAATCAGGACTTTCCCATCAGTCATCAGTTCCATTCGGCCGCCCAACTCAACAGGGTGCCACTTTTAGTGCTACCAGTGGTTAGCGTCCGAACAGATTATATGCTCTTCAGTCCCGCCAATATTAGAAAAATTCTTCTAACATAGTTACTGGTACGTTGTAGGTCTTTCACTTACATGTTTATGCTTTACTAGACCCTAGAGCTTCTTTTTCTTTTGTAACTCCATATATAGCCATCAAATTTAGAGTCAGTCCCGAAACTATAGCAAGGCCCTTTTCAGTGTCTACCCCAGTTGGCATTTCCATTATAGCCAGACAGGTATACAGGAACTATCCAGTCACAATATCTCAAAAATTTACCTCAGTTGATCTCATGGAGTTAGAGATTATAGATTTTGACGTCATTCTCAGCATGGATTAGCTCCACTCATGCTATGCCTTGGTTAATTGTAGAAATAAAATAGTTGATTTTCAGTTCCCAAATAAACCAGTCCTTGAATAGAGAGGTAGTACTGCAGCTCTTAGGGGTCAGTTAATTTCATACCTTAGAGCCAGAAAGATGATATCCAAAGGGTGTGTCTACCATCTCATACGAGTCAAAGACTCTAACTTAGAAACTCCTACTCTTGAGTCAGTCCCAATAGTAAATGAATTCTCAGATGTATTTCCTGAAGATCTTTCCGAAGTTCCTCCCGAAAGGGAAATCGACTTCGGAATAGACCTTATCCCAAATACTCAGCCTATATCTATTCCACCATACAAAATGGCTCCATCTGAACTCAAAGAACTAAAAGAACAGTTGAAGAAACTCTTAGATAAGGGATTCATCAGACCCAGCATCTCCCGATGGGGTGCACCTATTTTATTCGTGCGTAAGAAAGATGGTTCTCTCAAAATATGCATAAACTATCGTCAGTTGAACAAGGTCACAGTCAAGAATAAATATCTATTTCCTAGATTCGATGACTTGTTCAACCAACTTTAGGGTGCCAGTTACTTTTCCAAGATAGACCTCAGATCAGGATATCATCAGCTTAGAGTCAGAGAATGTGATATTTCAAAAATAGCTTTCTGAACTCGGTATGGTCACTTCAAATTTCTAGTCATGTCCTTTGGTCTTACAAATTCCTCAGCAGCCTTCATGGACTTGATGAACTGAGTGTTCAAGCAGTACTTGGACATATTTGTCATAGTCTTTATTGATGACATTCTTGTCTATTCTCGTAGAGAAAGTGATCATGCAAACCATCTCAGCATAGTGCTTCAGACTCTTAGATCTCATCAGTTGTTCACTAAATTTAGTAAGTGTGAATTTTGGCTAAGATCAGTAGCATTTCTTGGTCATATTATTTCCGGTGATGGCATTAGAGTTGATCCTCAAAAGACTGAAGTAGTGAGAAACTAGCCTAGACTCATCTCTCCATCAGATATTAGGAGTTTTTTGAGTTTTTTCTGGCTATTATAGTCAGTTTGTTGAAGGGTTTTCTTCTATTACATCCCCTATGTCCAGATTGACTCAGGAGAAGGTTAAGTTTCAGTGGTCAGATTCATGCGAGAAGAGTTTTCAGGAGTTGAAGACTCGACTCACCTCAACCCTAGTTCATACTCTACCAGATGGTTCATATGGTTTGGGTTGTGTTCTTATACAGAGAGGTAAGGTCATAGCCTACGCCTCCAAACATCTTAAGCCTTATGAGAAGAATTATCCAACTCATGATCTTGAGCTAGAAGCTGTTGTATTTGCCTTAAATATTTGGAGGAATTACTTGTATGGGGTGCATATAGATGTGTTCACAGATCACAAAAGCCTTCAGTATATGTTCTCTCAGAAAGATTTGAATTTGTGTCAGAGAATATGGTTAGAGTTATTGAAGGATTATGACATGAGTGTTATGTATCATCCGGGTAAGGCCAATATAGTGGTTGATTCTCTCATTAGAATGTCTATGGGTAGTGTAGCTCATGTTGAGGATGGTAAGAAGAAGTTAGCTCAGGAAGTCCATCAGCTTGCCCGACTAGGTGTTCATTTACTTGATTCAGCAGAAGGTAGTGTATGGGTGCAGAGTAGCTCAGAGTCATCTCTAGTTTCCGAGGTAAAGGAAAAGCAGGATAGAGATCCCAGTCTAGTTAAGTTGAAAAAATCAGTCAGAGATCAGAAAGTGAAGGTTTTCTCCTAAGGAGGAGATAGTGTTTTACGTTGTCAGGATAGATTGTATGTTCCTGGTGTAGATGATTTGAGGAAATGAATTCTTGCAGAAGCGCATGGTGTGAGTTACTCTATTCATCTAGGGGCGACTAAGATGTACCACAATTTGTGGGAGATCTATTGATGGAGTGGGATGAAGAGAGATATTGATGAGTTTGTAGCTAAGTGCTCTACATGCCAGCAAGCTAAGATTGAGCACCAAAAGCCTAGTGGGTCCCTTCAGGAGTTCAGTATTCCCATGTGTAAATGGGAGAAAGTGAACATGAACTTTGTAATAGGTTTGCCTTGTACCCATCATCAGCATGACTCTATTTGGGTTATCATAGATAGGATGACCAAATCATCTCATTTCTTGCCAGTCCATACCTCTAACTTAGCTGAGGACTATGCCAATCTCTATCTTAGAGTGTTGGTTAGGTTGCATGATGTTCCTTTATCTATCATATCAGATAGAGGTACTCAGTTTACCTATTACTTCTGAAAGCATTCCAAAAGGGTCTTGGTACCCAAGTCCACCTCAGTACAACCTTCCACCCTCAGATAGATGGTCAAGAAGAACGGAATATTTAGACTCTTGAGGATATGCGGAGAGCATGCGTTGTTGATTTCAAGGGTAGTTGGGATGACCATTTGCCTTTGATAGAGTTCGCATACAATAATAGGTATCATTCCAGTATTCGTATGGTTCAATTTAAGGATCTTTATGGTAGAAGATGTAGACCTCTAATTGGTTGGTTTGAAGTAGGTGAAGCTATAGTAGTAGGGCCTGACTTGGTGTTTGATATGTTAGAAAAGGTTCAGTTGATCAGAGAAAGGATTAGGGATGCCAAGAGCCGATAGAAATCATATGCAGATGTGAGGAGAAAGGATCTTGAGTTTGAGGTCAGTGATCTTATGTTCTTGAAAATCTCTCCCATAAAAGGAGTTAGGAGATTCAGCAAGAAAGGGAAACACATTCCCCGATATGTCGGTCCCTTCAGAATCCTC
This sequence comes from Capsicum pubescens, assembly GCA_030864215.1. Classification (NCBI taxonomy): domain Eukaryota; kingdom Viridiplantae; phylum Streptophyta; class Magnoliopsida; order Solanales; family Solanaceae; genus Capsicum; species Capsicum pubescens. The sequence goes on from CM061538.1 coordinate 233,605,078, forward strand.
AGTCACTTCGGAAAGGTAGCTTATGAGCTAAAGTTACCTTCAGATTTAGCCTAAGTACATCAGTGTTCCATGTCTCATTGTTGAAAAAGTGTATTGGTGATCCAGCTGTAGTTGTTCCCTTAGAAAGTGTAGATATTCAGAACAGTCTTTCCTTTGAGGAAGTTCCAGTCGAAATTCTTGATTATCAAGTTCGTAGACTAAGGAACAAAGAAGTTCCACTAGTCAAAGTACTTTGGCGAAATCAATCTATTGAGGGAGCCAGTTGGGAAGCAGAGGCAGATATGCAGAACAAGTACCCTCATCTCTTCTCCGCAAATTCAAATTTCGTATAAGGTACTAAATCTTCTTAAGATATTTCTCTATTATGCTTAGTTTCAATTGCACATCATGTTCATGTCAGTCATGCATTCATGAATCAGTTCAGTCATGCATTCTATGCATCATAATGCATATTCAATATGTAAGCTCAGTCCATTAGTTCCCTCAACTTAACCAGTTTTATTCAGGGACGAATGATCCCAAGGGGGAGATATTATAACACCTCGTATTTCCCTAGCATAATCTAAGTCCCGATACTTGAGTATTCGTATATGAAATTTTTTAAACAGTCATTATTTTTCAGTTTAGAGCCTTCCATTGCTTAGGAAATTCAATTAGCTTCCCAACGATATAAAATTTACCCAAATTCGATAACCGGGTAAGAAGTTATGGAGAATTTAAGTTTCAGTCAAAAATCCCCATCACTTTAACCTTTAGCGTGTCGTGGAGAAGGTAAATCTCCCAATTGGAAAATTACAGTGAGGGTCTGCGATCCTAGCGCATCGTGAAATAGGTCAATTTGACATTTGTCAATTTTCAGTGGGCCTCCGTGATCCTGGCGCGTCGCGGAGATGGACAAATTGGCATCCACAGGCTTACCGCGATAGTGGCACGTCGCAGCGTTTGTCCAGGTCCCAGTTGTCCCTTTTTCAATGTCTTGGCGTGATAGTGGAGCATCACGCCAAGGCCAAAAATTGAGATTTCAATTTCCAGCTTTTGTTTTAAAATTCATTTAAGGGTATTTGGGTCTTTTTCCTAAGTCCTAAACTCAACCTAAACACAAAATTTAACCCCTAATTGACCTAAATACTCATCATTATTCACTTTCTCTCAAATTAAAAATCCCCTCTTTCAAGAACAAGAAACCCAAGCTCCCAAGAATCAAGGTCAAATCTCAAGAACTCTCCATCAATCCTTCTAAATTTATCATCCCAGGCATGTTAGATGTTCATCCATGGATTCCTTTCATCCATGGAGTTAAAGTATCCATTTTAATTATAAATCTATCATCTTTTCAAGATTTATGATATTAAATTATGATTTAAAACTATTAATCTCCATGAACTTCTTTGAATATTGAATTTTATACCATACTTTAATGGAATTATCGTCGTTATCAAATCCCCAATGTTTTAATATTGTCATTCTTCGAATTGGATCATGATTTAGTGTTATAAATGTTGAAGTCATGCTATTATTTCAAGTTTTATACTATTCCCATGAATTTACTAAACAATGAAGTACAAGTTTTTGATAAAATGCCTTCAAGAGTGATTTATTTAATAAGAGCCTTCATGTTTTGGCCTTCAAGCTTTAGTGTCTTTTCAGTATTGTTGTTTTGAGTCCTGGAGGTATTGAATACCCGAAAACCATAGTTGTTTATTTATTCTAGCCTCAATATATTACAGAATAGACTTCAAATTATATTATGAGCATTATCAGAATAGTCAGATATCAGTTATTCAACTCAGAACAGTCTACTATCTCAGTGTCTTTCAGTTGGGAGTAGGATTTAGCATCGAGCGAGTGTAGGGACGGCGGCTTCCCCGTCAGATAGGAAGAGTCATTACTAGTGGTCCCTATACTCTAGAACTATGTAGCCAGCATAGGATATGAGTAGTCACCCATCATATTAGGCTTGACTATCTCGCAGGGGTCACCCGTCTGTTCAGGCTTGACACTCTTAGTCCTTTGGACATTATATCAGTTTAGTGGATCCACATAGCAATTGTTAGTACCCGTGGTATGGTATTAACACCCTTCCAATTGAGGTTACAATTTGGACCCTGATTAGCTCAAATTGGGGAATGTCGGTTCGATGATACCTCCCACAGTCTCAGATATAGTCTCAGTTATAGTCCCAGCTCAATTATTCAGTCTTAGTGTTTTTTGACCAACGTATATAGATTTCAGTTATCTCAGTATTTTAGTTTACACATTTTACTCAGTTCATGTTATATGCTTGGTCATGCATCCACAGTATTTACATATTTTCATGCATTTTCAGTATCTACAGATTCCATGCTCTTTATTCAGTACTTCATGCTTTACATGCATGTCCAGTTAATTATTATTATTCCTATTCATATAACCATGTATATTAGCCTACCTCATTTAGCATACCAGTACATTCAAAGTACAGATTGCATATATTTTCTTTTGCGCTATGATGTCTCATATCATAGGTGTTAAGGCTCAGTTTCCGAATCGCACCTAGATTCTCATATTACCAACAGTAAAGTAGAAGTGGTGAGTCCTCATCATCTGATGACAGATTATATTACTTCATGTCATTATCTTAGTAGTTAGTAGAGTTAGTTAGGGTCTGTCCCATCAACTCATAGTATTCAGTTTTGAGGCTTTTTAGTCACTACAGTTAGTTATTCAAACTACTCAAATTTCAGTATTTTTATCAAATTCATAATTCAGTAGTTATTTCATTATTAAAACCTTATGGCATTTCAGTTATTCTTTCGCATTCATGATTATATTATTTAGTGCTCACAGCAGGTACCAGATCATGGGTTAGCTTGTGGTCTCTCGGGACTGTAAGCACCATGCAATGATTAGGGGGTAGTCTCGGGTCATTACAAAAAGTGAATTGAACTTTCACTTTAAGAAAATAAGTATTCTCTCACATTGGTGGGAGAAAGAAACTTCTTCATGCTTAAATATAGAAGCATGCCTTTATGTGGATAGTGAGGCAAGAAGATGACAAAACTCGTGTCGTTGTCTCCATTACTCTCTCGACACAACTCGATTTGGCATCGGGTTTAGCTTCGGATTCAAATTGGAATTTTTTAAATGATCGATTGAGAGATTATCTTTTTGGATAAATTTTATCTAAAACTTGAGAATTAGTGATATTTTAATCCAAAAATATGATAAAAACTTTTCTCCATTTACGGACGCATCCAAGCATGTGCAGACATATGCTATAATGCACTTTGAAGGAATGCGGTCCTTTAAGGCATTATTTGAAAATAAAAGTGTATCCTGCTGATGTAGATAGTGTCTGCAGGTGGAATAGAAGTTTTTGTTTTTTGATAAAAGGCAAGCCATCTGTGGTGCAGGTAGATCAGACAGTCCAAAACAATGCAATTTTTCATGAATCATTGCTTCTTTTCTGAAGCACCACCTTTTGGCTGTAAATACCTAATTTTTTTCCTCAAGTAAAGTTATAGAAATTTAAAGTTAAATACTCCACTTCTTCCTCAAAGCTCAAGTATGATTTATGAACCGTTGCGTGCATTTAAAGTTCAGTAAATTTGAGGTACTACATTTTGTTGAAGTGAACTATTTTATCCCCAAAGGATATTTTCCATTAATTTAGGGTACTTGAGGGGAATAAACTCCTTAAGGACATATTGTGAATTCGGTGGACTTGATTCTTTCATTTCTTCATCTCTTTCTTGATGATTTTTCTATTTTTCAGAAAATAATTTGAACTTCATTTTAATTGTTCATAATTTATTTGAACCTGTGTTGAAGTTCTGATTGTTAATACAATTTTTGTACCTAGAAAACAACAATATTAAGGAATTTATATAATCTACATAATTTTTTGAGATTAAAACCTTTTGGTTTTCTACTCTGTTTAAACTTAGTAGTGATTTAAATATATAAAAACTTCATCATGGGTCAAAATACATTCGTTGTCTATTAGAACAACATAAAAACTTCATCATTAAACTAGAAACAAGTTGTTTAAAGTTTAAAACTTTGTTGTTATTATTTGTGTTACAAAATTGATTGTCTTATTGTGACAGCTAAATGACTAATGAAAATTAAGTCAATGATGGAATGGTGAATGTTGTAACAACAAACATTACTACTTCAATCCATTCGAATATTGCTCCTACCATGGTAGCGATGAAAAAGGAATAAAAAAATTTGACGTTGATTTCAAAAGATGACATGAGAAGATGTTCTTTTACTTGAGTGCCTTGAGTCTGCAAAGGTTCATCATGGAGAGCATTTCTCAACTTAGCGGAAGAAATTCCAAAAAAAGAATATTTCTTAATAACTAAATCTTGGAAGCATTCATACGTAAAATATTTTTTATGTAAGAATTACAAAATAGAGGATGTTGAATAAAGAAATTAATTATTGTAAAAATTTTATACTTCAAGATGGTAGGCAGTAAAGGTGTAGTTACCCAAGTTCAAGAGTTGCAAGTCATAATCCATGATCTCCTTGCTTAAGATTTGGTTGTGAATGATGTTTTTCAAGTGGATGCAATAATCTAGAAGTTACCACATTTGTGGAAGGACTTCAAAAACTACTTGAAGCATAAGCATAAGAAAATGTCTTTTGAAGATCTCATTGTGAGATTAAGGATTGATATGGATAATAAGGCAGAAGAAAAGAGATCTCAGGAGAATTCTATCAATGAATGGAGAAAATATTATGGAAGATGATCCCACTAAATCAAATACATGAAATGAAGCATCAGGATAACAAGGCAATCCTCCTAAGAAGAAATTCAAAAAAAATTGCTTCAATTGTGAAAAAATTAGCCACAAATCTATTGATTCTCGGACTCTGAAAAGGTCAGAAAAAGAATCAAGAAAACTTAGTTGAATCCAAAGAAGAAAAGGATAATCTGTGTGCTATGCTTTTGAAATACAATCTAGTTGAAAATCCTTGAGAGTGGTGGATTAATTTAGGTGTCACTCGACACATGTGTACCAGTAAAGAACTATTTGAATCATATGCTCTAGCTTAAGCTGATGAGAAGATATTCATGTTGAACTCCGCTATGGCAAAGGTTGAAGGAACATGAAGATTTTCTTGAAGATGACATCGGGCAAGATGGTGACACTAAATAATGTCCTTCAAGTTCTGGAGTTGCAAAAGAACTTAGTTTCTACTTTACTTCTGACTAAGAATGGATTTAAATGTGTATTTATTTCTAATGAAGTTGTAATAATTAAGGGTGAAGTTTATGTAGATAAAGGTTATCTTACCGAGGGCCTTTTTTAGATCAACATAATTACAATTGACATGAATAAAAGTTCTGGCTCTTCTTACTTATTTGAGTCAAATGATTTATGACATGAATATTTAGGACATGTCAATCATAAAACCTTGTAAAAACTAATTACTTTGAAAGTTTTGCCTAACTTTGAGTGCAGTAAATTAAAGTGTAAAACATGTATTGAATCTAAGTATGCTACACAATCGTATAAGTCTATTAAAAGAAATTTCAATTCCTTAGACTTAATTCACAAAGACAATTGTGATATGAAGTAAACATCATCTCATGGTGAGAAAATGTTATTCGTAACTTTTATCTATGATTACACTAGATATTGTTATATTTATTTACCGAATAGTAAGGATGTAGAAATAGAAGCATTTAGGCAATATAAAACTAAAAGTGAAATTAGTTAAATAAAAAGATTAAAATAATGAGAAGCGATAGGGGTTGGGGAGTATGAAACTCCTTTTATAGAGATAAGTTTGAAAAATGAAATTTTCCATCAAACTACTGCCTCATATCACCTCAATAGAATGAACTTGTAGAAAGAAAAAATCAAATATTGAAGGAATGATCAATGCCTTACTAATAAGTTCAGGTTTACCACAAAATTTATGGGGGGAGATATCCTTACAGCAAAATGAATACTCAATTGAGTGCCCCATAGAAAGACACAATCAATTTTATGTGAGAAATAGAAAAGAAGGACATCCTATTTGAAATATTTCAAAGTATAGGAGTGTCTAGCCAAATTTTAAGTTCGTATACCCAAAAAGGTAAAAATAGGGCCAAAGACTGTGGATTGTATTTTTATCGAATATGCTACAAATGGTAAAGCATGTCGAATTTTAGTTAATAAATTTAAACACTCAAACATTTATGATAACACGGTAATTGAATCAGATAATACTGCTTTGAATACATTAATTTGTATTAAATTAGACTTGAGCTATCTAGTGAAGGGTCTAAATGACCTAGGGATGGACCAAAGGAGAATGTACTTAATTATGAGAATTCAAGGCGTAGTAAGCAACAAAGAACACCAATTGCACCACCCAAATTTTTTTTGCCTCTGGAAATTTCTTGAGTTTTGAGCTTACTACTCAGACTACGAATCACCTAACAATTTGTAAGGTCTTCTTATGGTTCATAGGGCTCAAGTCATAAGATGACCAGTGAGGCTTGCCCATGTTTCTAATATGACTACGAATAGGATGTCACGAGTTGTAATGACTCTTTATGAGTCATATGATGCTTTTTATAGTCAAACCAGTGCAGGTGCCCATGTCACTATTGTGGTTACGACTAAGACTCCATGAGTCATAAGGTCCATGTACGAGTCATAGGATAAACAGTGAAAAGTTCTTATGTCTCTTCCCAGGCTACGAGTCATAGTGATGACTCATAACCAGATGTTACGAGTTGTGACATAACTCGTAGTCACTGCGATAGATTTTCCTATGTTTTAATTGGGGGCACTTTGGTCATCTCCCTATTTCCCCAATTGTGACCCACGATTTAAAAACACTTTAGAGTTTTATTATCACTCCAAAAAAAAATCAAAATACACTTTTCTTCTCTCAAATTCCTCAAAGCAAGAACAAGGCTAGGGTTTCTCAAGGTTGATCATCTGGGGATCAGAGGTTGATTTTCCTTCATTATTCATAATACATTCAGGCATGTACCTCTATCCTTAAACTTATTTTACTTAAAGCGTGTGTTTAATTTATTATTCATATGTATTTGAATATGAATTTTGATTTGAGTTGAGGATTTTGAAGGGATTGTAACTTGATTTTAATTTTCATGGTTTTAATGTAAGTGTTCATATTTTAATTATGTATTTTGAAACCCGTTGTGGTGTGTGGGTATGGTGAATGGGATGGGGGTCAGGCATTTTCCCAAATCTAATGATTTTGGTTTTTGAAATTGTGTTCTCTTAATTCACTTGCATAATTGGATATGAAATATGGTTAATCATATGATTTGGCTTACTTCCCTAAACTATTGCATTGCATAAATGGCTAAGCAGATAAAAAGTGTTTTAAAGGCCTTGTTGGACATGTTTTTATTTTAAACTTGAGTTAATGAACAAAGGAGGTAGTGGTATTCCCCCAGGTTGATGGAATTGGTATGGCATAATTATAAGCTTGCAAGCATAATGGTATGACGATACCTGTGGTTGATGCCTTAATGGATAATTTCTTAGTTAAATGGATGGATTATGTGAAACTTGTGTTAATTGGGTTTAAAGGAGGTTGTGTAGCTTATTGTGGAATATGGAGGTCCTGGAGGTACTGATACTGGAAACCACATTTGCCGGTGTGGGGATCTTTATGACCATTTCCATGATTCACACCTATATATATTTTGGATTGTCTGGGGTCGAGGCATTCCCTGTATCATCCTCGAATTTTCCTAGTTTGTGCGACTAATACGCATTGGACTCTTTCAGTAGAGAAAGCTGAACCCATATAGCCTGTGGGTGCCTTTAGGATGGTGAGAGTTAAATAGTCCAAGTTAATAGTTTTAAATCTCATGCTAAACCTTATTCTCTATCCCAATATTTTATATATGTATCTATGCATGTATGTTAACATGTACATTGAGTTTGGACTTGATTTCAAATTGGAATTATTTTATCCTTATCCCGAATTACATTCTAGCACTTACCCCACTAACCATCTTCAGATGTTGTATCCCCATGTGATGCAAGGAACGGAGAAACTTCTGTTTTATCTGCACAGTGAATAGGTGATTTCTAGATAGCTCGTGAGTCAGCTTTGAAGTGGTAAGCTTCCATTCTCTAAAATACCCTCACTTCATGGGTTTGTTTCATTCATGTTTTGGTCTATTTCTTTTGCACTCATTTTGGCTATGGTCGGGTCCATGTCCCAACTTTGGTTGTTCTTGAAATATTGAAGGCTTTATGAATTACTATGGATTTGGATGGATGTTAAAGTTCTTAAATATCTTTCTAAGCTAGTTGCTTAACTATATTGTTATATATTCAGAACTCAACTCTATCTTGTTATATTTTAAAACTCATCCGCTACTAGTTAAGTTATGTTTTGTTTGACTAGGAAAATAGGGTGGTCTCCAATCCTCGGTGGAATTGAGACACCCATCATGACCAGGCCCTAGTTTGGGTCTTGACAAGCTTGGTATCAGAGCGTAGGTTCATGGTCATTGGGTGTCCACAAAGCCGTGTCAAGTAGACTGTCTTGTATAGGTATGTAGCATGCCACACTTATAAGGGATAGGCTAGGGGCATTTAGGAATGTTTTCCTTTCTTGTGATCTATTTTTCGGGCTATACAATCTAAGGTCTTGAAATATCCTCTAATCTATTTGTTCATATTTTAGATCATGCCTCTCCAAATATCTGATACTCATGGAAACTTCTCTGTCCCATCTATGGACAATGTGGATGGAACTTGTTCTACTTATGGAGTACAGACCCAGTTTAAGGTCCCTGCTTCTAACTATACTGCCCCTCGTTGAGTTCCAACAGTCCCTACTAATTCTCTTCGCGTTCTCATGCTGATGATGTTCATGCCCCACCTCCCTAAGGAGATATTTCTAATGCCAAATTTCATTAATATATTCATCTGCTAACTCAGTTCATGACTTCTCAGTCTTGCCAGTCTGACCATGTTGGTTTTATTGCTCCATCTTTTGAGGTCACTAGATTCGGCCAGTTTATGAGGTTGAATCCCTCAACCCTCACAGGCTCTAAGGTTGAGGAGTATCCTCAAGGGCTTGTTGATGAAATAGAGAATATATTCAGGGTGATACATGCTACTGATGTAGAGGGTATAGATCCTATCGCATATTAGTTGAGAGATGTTGTATACTAATGATATAAGGAGTGAGAGTAGTGGAGGGGTGATGATGCTGATTAGGCTATCTGGGAGGAATTTTCTAGTGCTTTCCTTGATCGTTTCTTTCTTCAAGAATTGAGGAAGGCCAAGGACGAAGAGTTTGTGAACTTGAAGTAGGAAAAGATGACTATTAAGGAGTATACTTTAAAGTTCCACCAGTTTCCTCATTATGCCCCGAAGATCGTGTCTAGTGTATGAAACACCCTAACTTTGGCCATTGAAAATTTCCTGAGCTTGGAGCTTACTGCCTTGGTTACAACTTGACCACACGAGTCGTAGGGTGTCTTGAAGGGTCGTAACCAAATAAGTAACTTGGTGGCTTGATTCTTCTTTGAGTATAAGTGGCTTAATATGAGCTATAAGGACTCGTTATGAATCATAATGATCAAACCACAGGATTCCAATGTTCACCCTATTTGGTTCTGCTCTAGTTATGAGTAGGACCCTATGAGCCGTAGGGTCATCTAATGAGTTGGTTGGTTGAGTTGTAAGGATAACTCTATTGGGGGTTCTGGAAACTGTCCTAGTTACGACTCATGGTTCCGAGTTGTAAGTTGATGTTAAGAGTAGACAGAAGACTCATAACCAAGGACGATACTTTTCCAGCTTTTAGGTTGGGGGCACTTTAGACATTTCCCACTTAAAATCCTTTTGACCCCACGTCCATAAAACACTTTTGGGGCATTTATTCAATACTTTAACGGATTAAACACTCTCATTACTCTCTCTAAATACTCTCAAGAAAGTCAAGTTAGGGTTCACCAATTTGGTCATCTAAGGGCTCAAGGGTTGATTTCCCTCTGTAAATCTTTATAATTCAGGCATGTGACTCTTCCCACACTGTTAATTTTGTAAACGCATATTATTTAAAGTATTTTTCATGAGTCATTGGCATGGGTTTTGAAACAAGGGTTGAGGGTTTTGAATGTCAACTATTGAATAATATTTTCCCACAGTTTATTTATGATTTTTAATGCTTTGATTATGGTTTTTGCACATGTGAGTGCATGGGAATGGTTATTTAACTAAGGGATCATGGTTAACCCCCAAGTTTATGATTTTTTCCTTGATCTTTTCTTGATAATGTGAAACACACTAGGTTTCTAACCCTTAGAAAATTTCCTAGATTTCTGGTCTCTGGATAAGATACGACTAGGGTAAATGACTCATACACTGGGATACGAGTGGTATGGGTTAGTCATATATTGATCAGTGTTGGTTGGTAGGTTGGATTTGGTTTCTAGAATAGGTAAACTTGGGTCGTACGAGTTGTATTGGTGAATACGGGTCTTCACTTAGTCTTATACTTGGTAACTTAAGGTTGATCTGAGTATGAAGGGCTCACTATGATCCATAAGGCAGGGTACAAGTCGTACAATGGACTCGTATGGTGTTAGTGTTCAATTCTTTAGGGATTCTATTCTTCCAGGGGTACGAATCATGGCTACTAGTCAAATACTTGGATACGACATGTTTTGGGGTGAGTCTTAACTTAGATAATGTTGGGTCCAAGGGAGATGGCCTTGGATAAGAATAGTGGGTACCACTCGTATTGGAGAGTACAATTGATATGGATATTCATACCCAAATGACAAGATTTCTAGGAGTTTAAGTGAGGGCAATCTGGATATTTTCCCACTTAATCTAACAAGGACCTACGACTTATATTCCTATAGGGAGGTTATTTGTCGTATTATTCTATTCATTAATACTTAGAAAATTGTCTTAAACACTTTACAATTCTCACTAAACCTTTTGGGTAAAGAAAGGCTAGGGTTTCATCTTAAGGATTAATTTGGGGCTTGTGTTGGTGATTTCCCTCTATCATATTCTTGGTTTAAGGCATGTTTTTTTCCCTCATTGTTAGTTCCAACTAAAGGCATGGTTTTATACAATGTTTTCATGGTTTGATTATTGTTTGGTTTTGGATTTTCAAATATAATTTGGGGGTTTTATTTATAAATGCTTGGTTATGGTTTTCCCATGTTTTAATTATGCTTTTATATGCTTTAATGATGGGTTTGGATAATTGGTTACACGAGAATGGTTATTTGGTAATTGGCTTTTGTTTTGTAAATACTATGCCCCCAATATGTTTGATAAAATGCCTATGGGAATATTTTCAGTAAATTGTTGGATTTTAATGGAACTTATACATGATTTAAACTTGGTAATAGAACCCTAAATGGTTTGGAATGGTTAAATAGAATGATTTTAGGTTTAACAAACATCCTTGTGGGTTACAATGAAATCTCCCAAGTAAGCATGTTAAAGGAACACTTATGGGGTATGATGGAATCCCCCAAGCTAATATAATAATTGCATACTTGTGGGGTATATAGGGCCCACCCAAGTTAACTTGGAAAATGGGTACACGGGAATCCCTTTACCTTGAAAGGTTTGGCTAAGGACAATAATTGCAAGTTATAACTAGTATGATGATACCACTACTCATAGCCTTGGTAAATAATAAATAGAATAATAGATTGGTTGGTTGGAAATGGTTTTAATTGGGAAATAATGGCAGGGTATGATAGATAATCGTGAAAGTAGGAGTTCAATGAACGAACACTGGAAACTCATGTTTATTGGCATGAGGGGTAGGGCATAGTAACCGTTTCATGATACTATGAGTTATGTGGGAATCCTCTAAGTAAATTATATATATGCATCATGGATGGTGAGGGTACTTGGGAATCCCTTACTTTTATGGTATCTCCAGTTTATGCAGCCACACATATCGGGGCCTGTTCAGGGGGTTACACTGGACCCATATAGCCCGTGGTTGGTTAAGGACGGTTAAGCTTCACATACCCAGGTAATTGGTTTTAAATGCATACTAAAACTAGTTCCCTTTCTTCGTATGGTTATATATATATATATATATGTATGGTTTATATGCATATGGTTGCTTTACTTGGTTTTACTGGTTGGTATTATTTTATCCTTATCCTAAGTTCATGTTAGTGTTCACCCTCTAATCTATCTTTGGGTGGCTGTATCCCCATGTGATACAGTAATCGGTCGTTTTACTCCTCCTGCTTAGCTATCGAATATTTGGGATCATCTATTGAATTAAAGTAGTGAGTTGGTTCATTTATGGATATTGGTTTTGGCTATGGTTGGGGGTATGTCCCAATCGGATTTTCGTATTCTTTTGGTTAGAGGCTTTTGTAGAAGTATTATGGGTTAGAATGAGTGGGGTATGTAGGGGTGTCAGCCTTAGTATTGGCATTGGTATTGGGGCTGATACCGGTTGACTGTATTGTTGGTTGTTCCATCCTTTTTTATTTTGGGATTATATATAATTTTTATGGAACTCATATGGATATCGTTTGGTTTGTTTATCTATTGGTTAGGTTCGGGTAGTTGGACTGGGTTGGGTCATCTCGGTAATAGACCTATCCTAGATTTATAAACTGGATAGTTATGCTATCTTGTTATATACTCGAAATTCAGCCAACTCAAGGTAGGAGGCTGGAAGTTGGGTTGGGTAATGGGTGTGGTCTTCGGTCCCAGTCAGACTTGGGATGTCCATTACAACAAAGCCTTGGGTTGGGTCGGGCCGTGTCAAGTTGTTATTAGAGATTTAGGTTTACGATCAATTGGGACTCCACAAAGTTGTGTCTAGTAGAGTCTCTTTTAGGGGTTTGTAGCATCCACACTCATAAGAAAGAGGCTACAAGACATTTAGGAATATTTCACTTTCTTGGTATTCTGTTTTAAAGCTTGGAGTCGAAGTCCTGGAATTTTCTCTAATCCTTGTTTGTTAGTTGTTTAGATTAGCCTCATCGATCTAGAACACAAAAAAATCCTTTTGTCCCATCTGGGGACGATATTAATGGAGTATTCCCTACACCTGGAGTTCTCACTCGATATCAGGGTCCTATCCCTGATTATTTTTTAGTTCCTCCGGTTGCTACTAGTCCTCCTCAAGGTGAGGTGACCACTGTGGAATTTGGTCAGTTAATTCATACTATTGCTCAGTTGGTTGCTGCTCAGGTTGAGTGGGATGCATCTGGTGTCCTATCTGATAAGGCCACAAGGGTTGGTCAGTTCATGAAAATGAAACCTCTTACTTTTACTAGTGTGAAAGTGGAGAAGGATCCTTAGGGTTTCTTGGATGAAATAGAGAAGATATTTAGAGTGATGCAAGCCACTAATGTGGAAGTAGTAAATTTTATAGCCTATCAGCTCAAAGATATTGCGTACCAATGGTACGAGGAGTGGTATAGGTATAGAGGTGATGTGGAAGAGGTATCTTTGTGGGAATCCTTTTCTAATGCCTTCTTGGATTGCTTCTTTCATTAGGAGCTGAGGGAAGCAAAGATGGAGGATTTTTTGAATCTTAAGTAGGGAAAAATGTCTGTTAAGGAGTACGCCTTGAAATTTCATCAACTGTTAAGGTATGCTCCATATTTGGTGGTTGATATGAGGGCGAGGATGAGAAAGCTCGCTTTTGGCCTATCTCGGGATTTGATCCTTGAAAGCAAGATTGCTTTGCTAATTAAGGATATGGATATTTTAAGGTTGGTTTTTCACATGCAGTATGGAGGATGAAAAGAGAAAACAGGAAGAGTTTGGTGAAAGGTAGGATAAGAGGAGCAGGTTCTCTGAGCAGGGTGGTGCTCATCATCAGGGTAGTCGGGATGGCGGCAAACGGTCAAAGAAGAAGTAGGGGAGTTCTGGTTCATTCTTTACTGCTAGTGGAGTTCTTGTTCCTTCTCTACTATTAGCGCTCCTTACCCGAAGCAGTCGAGTGATAAGCGTCAGTAAGGTGCTGATAATTTCCAAGCACAGGGTGCCTATTCTCAGGCTAATGGAGCACAATCGACTTCTTCGTGTCCTCTTTGTTGATTTTATGGTCTTATTCATCGGGGCTTTTATGATGAAGGGAGGGATAGATGTTTTAAATATGGTCAGCCAGGCCATATGCTCAGAAACTATCCGATTAGTAAGGGTGCTTCTGGCGCGATCAAAGCTCCGGCTGCTTCATTTTCTGCTCCTAAACCTACTGGTGTTTCTTTCTCATTTGCTCCTACTTCTGGTACCGCCACTAGCCAGAATATATTGTATGCTCTTACATCTCGATAGGAATATGAGGCATCACATGATATCGTGACTAGTACATTACAACTCTTTTCTCGTGATATGTATTATCTACTTGATCTGGGGTCCACTCTTTCCTATATGACCCTATATGTGACTGTGTGTTTTGGTTTTGATCCTGAGGTTGTTACGGATCTATTTTTCTATCTCTACCCCGATAGGTGTCTCGATTATTGCTAAAAAAGTCTATAGAAAGGGTGTGGTGTCTGTTAGTAGCAAATAGACCTTGATACATCTATTTGAGCTGGATATGGTGAATTTTGAGGTTATTCTGGGGAAGGATTAGTTACACTCTTGTTATATGTCCTTAGATTTTTGGACCTATATGGTTGTCTTTAGGTTCCCTGGTGTACCAGTTATACAGTAGGAGGGTGGTTCCTTATCTCCTAGAGGAGGTTTATATCTTATCTTAGAGCTTAGAGATTAATCTTCAAAGGGTGTCTTTATCACTTGGTCCAAGTTAAAGATTCTAACTCATAGGATCCTTCTTATCACTCGGTTCTGGTGGTAAATGTGTTTCCTGAGGTTTTTCCAGACGTTCTTCTTGGTGTTCCTCCAGATAGGGAAATTGAGTTGGGTATTGATTTGGTTTCGGACACTCATCCAATATCTATTCCTCCGTATAGAATAGCTCCGGCTGAGATGAGAGAACTCAAGGAGAAACTTAAGGATCTTCTTGATAAGGGGTTTATTCGACCTAGTGTATCCCCGTGGGGTGCACCAGTATTGTTCGTGCACAAGAAAGATGGTTCTCTTCGGATATGCATTGACTATCAGCAGTTGAATAAGGTAACGATCGAGAACAAGTATCCTCTTCCAAGAATAGATGACTTATTTGATCAGTTGCAAGGTGCCAAGTTCTTTTCTGAGATAGATCTTCAATCTGGGTATCATTATCTTAAGATTAGGGAGGAGGATATCCCTAAGACAACTTTTTATACTTGGTATGGGCACTTTGAATTCTTGGTTATGTCATTTGACTTGACTAATGCCCCAGCGATATTTATGGATTTTATTAACAAGGTTTTCAGGTAGTTCTTGCATTTTTTTATCATTGTGCTCATTGATGACATCTTGGTGTATTCTAAAAGTGAGGTGGATCATGCCAATCACCTCTGTGTGGTGTTGTAGACCTTAAAAGAATGGCAGTTATATGCCAAGTTCTCCAAGTATGAGTTTTTGTTGAACGTTGTAACTTTCTTGGGTTATATTATTCCTAGTAAGGGGATCATGGTGGATCCTCAAAAGGTTGCGGTGGTGAAAAGGTGACCTAGACCCACGACTCCAATCGATATTCGGAGCTTCTTGGGTTTGGCTGGGTATTATAGGCTATTTGTGGAAATTTTTCTTTGATTGTTGCTCCTTTGACTAAATTAACTCAGAAGAAAGTAAAATTTTCTTAGTCGAAAGCGTGTGAAGGGAGTTTTGAGAAGCTTAAGGATAAGCTAACTCCGTCTTCGATTTTGACATTTCCTGAAGGTAATGGGGGTTTTGGTTTATTGTGATGCATCTAGGGTGGGACTTGGTTGTGTTTTGATGCAGCATGGAAAGGTGATTACCTATGCTTCTGGGCAGTTGAAGGTGTATGAGAGGAACTATCCTACTTATGATTTAGAGTTGTTGGTGGTGATTTTACCTTTGAAAATATGGTGGCATTATTTGTATTGAGTGAACGTAGACATCTTTTTTTATCATAAGAGTCTGCAGTATGTGTTCACTCAGAAGGAGCTAAATCTCTGGCAACAAATATGGCTGGAGCTTATCAAGGACTATGATATGAGTCTTCAATATCATCCAGGTAAGGCTAATATTGTTGCTTATACCCTTAGCAGGTTATCCATGAGGAGTTTTGCTCATGCAGATAAGGAAAAGCAGGAATTGGTGATGGATATTCACCGCTTGGCTAATCTTGGAGTTCGTCTCTTGAACTCCAAGGATGGTGGTGTGTTAGTACAAGAAGTGGTTATATTTTCTCTCGGTACAAAGATTAAGGAGAAGCAAGTGCTAGATCCTATCTTGGTGAAAAACAACAGTGATGTAGGTGGGCAAAAGGTAATGGTATTCGAGATAAGTGGTGATGGTACTTTACGGTACCAAGAGAGGTTGTGTGTTCCTGGCGTCGATGGGTTACGACAAAGGATCTTAGGTGAGGCGCATGAATTGTGCTATGTTTTTCATCCCATTTCTATGGAGATGCATCATGATCTTAAGGAGATATATTGGTGGAATGGTATGAAAAGGGGCGTGGTTGATTTTGTAGCCAAGTGCATAGTGTGTCAACAAGTTAAAGTTGAGCACAAGAGTCCTGGAAAGTTGTAACAAGAAATTGATTTTTCCAAGTAGAAATAGGAGGTGATCAATATGGGTTTCATTACCAGTCTTCCTCAATCGCAGAACTAATTCGATTTGATTTGGGTCATCATGGATAGGATGATGAAGTCCTTTCACTTCTTCTTAGTGAAGACTACCTTTTCGGTGAAGGATTATGCAAAATTGTATCTTTAGGAGGCTGTGAAACTGCATGGGGTACCTTTTTTTATTATCTCTGATCATGGTACGCAGTTTTTAGCTCATTTTTAGCAGTTTTTCAGAAGGGATTGGGTACTAAGGCGAGTCTGAGTATTATTTTCCATCCTCAGATGGATGGGCAAGTAGAGAAGGACATGAATTCCAAGTATCCGCATCTATTTTCTGCTCCTGGGATTTGTGCGGAAGGTATGTTTTCTTGAATACATCTTTATTTTCTGAGTTTGTTAAAGGAAATATTAATATCTTTGCGTCTATGTTTCCTAACATGGTTAAAGGTTGGATTGATATTTGATAATGTAAATTAATCGTGCTTGTAGTTACCCTACCTTGTCCGTCATTCGAGAATGAATGTTCATAGTGGGGGAGACTGAAACACCTTAGGTTTCTAGCCATTAGAAAATTTCCTGTATTTTTAGTCTATGGACAGGATACGACTAGGGGAAACTACTCGTACACTAGGATATAAGTGGTATGGGTTATTCGTATACTGACCAGTGTTGGTTGGTAGGTTGGATTTGGTTTCTGCAATGGGTACGACTTGGGTGGTACGATTTATATCAGTGGATAAGTGTCTTCACTTAGTCTTAGACTGGTATCTTAAGTTGGATTTCAGTATGAGTTTCTCACCATGAGCCATAAGCCAGGGTACGAGTCATACCATGGACTCGTATGGTGGTCAGTGTTCAATCCTCTTGGGATTTTATTCCGCTAGGGGTATGGAACATGGGTACTAGTCATATACTTAGATACAGCATGGTTTGGGGTGAGTTGTACCTTGGACAGTGTTGGGTACAAGGGACACGACCTTGGGTACGAGTGGTGGGTACCACTCATATTGAAGGGTATGGCTGGTATGGATAGTCGTACCTACCTGATGGGATTTTTGGGAGTTTAAGTGAGGGCAATGTGGACATTTCCCTACTTAACCTAATAATGCCCCCTGACTTATATTCCTATTTAGAGGTTATTTGCCCTATTATTCTATTAATTAACACATAGAAACTTCTCTTAAACACTCTACAATTCTCTCTAAATCTTTTGGGTAAAAGAAGTCTAGGGTTTCATCTTAAGGATTAATTTGGGGCTTGTGTTGGTTATTTCTCTCCATCATCTTCTTGGTTTAAGGCATGTTCTCTTCCCTCATTGATAGTTCCAACTAAAGGCATGATTTTATATAATATTTTCATGGTTTAATTATTGTATGGTTTTGGATTTTTAAATATGATTTAGGGTTTTTGGTTATAAATTCTTGGTTATGGTTTTCCCATGTTTTAATTATGATTTCATACGCTTTAATGATGGTTTTCGATAATTGGTTGTAGGGGAATGGTTATTTGGTAATTGGCATTCATTTTGGAAATACTATGCCCCAAATATGTTTGATAAAATGCCTATGGGAATGTTTTCACTACATTGTTGGATTTTAATGGAACTTATGCATGGTTTAAACTTGGTAATTGAACCCTAAATGGTTTAAATAGTTTGGAATGGTTAAATGGAATTGTTTTGGGTTTAACAAACATCCTTATGGGGTACAATGGAATCCCTCAAGTAAGCATGTTAAAGGAACACTTGTGGGGTACAATGGAATCCCCCAGCTAATATAATAATGGCACACTTGTGGGGTACGTGGGGTTTCCCCAAGTTAACTTGGTAAACGGGTACACGGGAATCTCTTTACCTTAAAAGGTTTTGCTAAGGACAATACTTCCAAGTTCTAGTCGGTATGACGATACCACTACTCATAGCCTTGGTAAAAAAAATGGAATAATGGATTGGTTGGTTGGAAATGGTTTTAATCAGGCAATAATGGTGAGGTGTAATATCTTACCATGAAAGTAGGATTTCAATGAACGAACACTAGAAACTCATATTTTCCGACATGGGAGGTAGGGCATAGCAACTCATTTATGATACTATGAGGTACACGAGAATCCTCTAAGTACACTGTACATATGTATCATGGAGGATGAGGGTACTTAGGAATCCATTAATCTTATGGTATCTCCAGTTCATGCGGCTATACGCATCGAGGTCCATTCTGGGGGTTATACTTGACCCATATAGCCCGCGGGTGGTTAAGGATGGGTAAGTTTCACATAACCAGGTAAATGGTTTTAAATGCATGTTAAACCGAATTCCCTTTACGGCATAGTTATATATATATATATATATGTATGTATAGTTTATGTGCATATGGTTGGTTTACTTAGTTTTAATGGTTGGCATTATTTTATCCTTATCCAGAGTTCATATTAGCATTTACCTACTAACCTGTCTTCGGCGGTTGTGCCCCTACGCGATACAGGAATCGATTATTCTACTCCTCCTGCTTAGCTATCAAATATTTGGGGTCAGCTATTGGATTGTAGTGGTGAGTTTCCATCTTTTTGGAAGGCTCTATTTCATGGATGTTATTTCATACTTTGGTTCATTTATGGTATTGGTTTTGGCTATGGTTGAGGGTATATCCCAATAGAATTTTGGTATTCTTTTGGTTAAAGGCTTTTGTGGAACTACTATGGGTTGGAATGGGCATGATCGGTAAGGGTGTCAGCCTTAGTATTGGCATTGGTATTGGGGATGATACCGGTTGACTGTATTATTGGTTGTTCCATCCTCTTTTTGGGGATTATATATAATTGTTATAGAACTCATATGGATATGGTTTGGTTGGTTTGGCTATTGGTTGGGTTCTGACGATTTGACTTGGTTGGGTCAGTCTCGGTAATAGACCTATCCTAGAGTTTGTAAATTGGATAGTTATGCTTTCTTTTTATGTGTTTGAAATTCAGCCAACTCAGTGAAGGCGATTGGAGGTCGGGTTGGGTAACGGGGGTGGTCTCCGGTCCCATTCAAACTTAGGATGCTCATTACGACAAGGCCCCGGGTTGGGTTATGTCATAATGGTATGACCTCAACCTGTCTATTAAATTGTTAATGAGAATGACCTTTTCATAAGTTTGAATTATGTGTTGAACTAGTGCGTGGGCATAAAATGGTCAATGAATGATGAATGACTTTATGAAGGACTTAATGGCCATAAATTGATTTAAATTATAACCTTAGGGTTTGGTTGGCTAAATGGGTTAGAGTCCCAAATGTTGAATTATTTTGATGTCTTTTTTGGACAACGCGTTCGAGTCCCAATTGATGAAATTTTTGTTATGGCATATTATACTCTTGCAAGTGGAGTTGGTATGACGATACCAATGGGATGCCTATATGTATAATGGGTTAATAAATGGTGATGCGTATTAAATGTTTTAAACTAGTCTTAAAAATAGGATGTGTAGTTAGGCCGTAAAAGTGGAGGTCCTGAATGACTAACACTGGAAACTACACTAGCCGATACAGGTGTCTAAATGACTAGAAGGTTTGAGTCCCCCATATGGAATATATTAATGGGAGGTTTGAATCCCCCTTGTTGTATAAGTTGGTGCATAAGTCACCTTGATTATACCGGGAGGTTCGAGTCCCTGATAAAGGCATATATGGATATGGATATTCTCTGGTTAGTGCGGCTACATGTACTGGGGGCCCTTCCATCAACGGTAGAGTTGGGCCTATATAGTCCATGGATGTTGTGTCTTATTACGGTTATTCCACACAACTCAGGTTAAGGTTTTCAAAGTTTATGCTAAGCATTGCTCCCTTACCCAGCATGTGATATTATATATATATATATGTATGTATGTATATGTACTTCATATAATAGTATAAATTGAATGTTGTATTGGTTTTGAACTATTATCATGACATTATTTCGTTCCTCTATCCCTGAGTTACATACTAGTGCTCCAACTGCTAACCGTCTTTGGGAACTATATCCCCATGCGATGCAGGAACCGACCATAGTTCCACATCTCCTTCTTAGTGACATGGATTTGGGATTAGCTACTAAGTCAAATTGAAGTGGTGAGCTTCCATTTCTTGTTGTGGTTTCTTTTCATGAGTTGACTATTTCTATAGATGTTGGTTTTATCCATTGTCGAGGGCATGTCTTGACATTTTATTGACTTTTAATTTTGTAGAGGCTTTGTCGGATTACTATGGACTTAGGTGGTTTGGTCAATTATTTAGTGACGGTTGAATGTCCAGTTACCAGTGGTTGGTATAGACATATCATGAATTATCATATGTTCTATTATACTCTGTCTTGTTATATATTCAAATTCATCCAGCATGGAGTGTAAGGTAGTTGGTGATTTAGGAAATTGGGGATGGTCTTTGGTCCTCGGTGGACTTGAGATACCCATCACGGCTAGGCCCTGGTTTAGGCTATGACAGTATGAGGGAAAGAATGAGGAAGTTTGCTTTGGGTTTTTCTAAGGACCTGGAACTAGAGTGTAAGGCGGTGATGTTAAATACTGATATGAGTATCTCTAGGCTGGTGGTGTATATATGTAGCAGGTTGAAGATGAAAAAAAGAAACAAGCAGAAATAAGAGAGAGGGAGAGTAAGAAATTTAGATATTTAATATAGGGTGGAGGCTAGTAGAATAGTGGTAGAAATAGTAGGCAGTGGGGAAAGAAGAAGGTTTTGGAAATTTTGGTCCTATTATATGGCTAGTGCTCAGTATCCTAAGTCGTCTAGCAATCGTTGCTTTCAGGATGACAGTAGGTTCAAGACCCAGGGTGCCTAGACCCAGGCTAGTGGAGCTTTGTCAGCTCTATCATATCCTCCTTGCATATTTTGTGGACAGATGCACCGTGGTTATTGTGATGAGGGGAGGAATATGTGTTTCAAATATGGACAGTCGAGTCATTTTTAGAGTAACTGTCCATCAGCAAATGTTGCTATTAGAGGTAATAAGGTTTAGGTTTCTACATCTTTAGCTCCTGCGCAAAAGGGTGTTGCTTCTAATACCGGCACTGGTTGGAACCATCTTTATGCTTTTACAGTTCGTCAAGAATCTAAGGCATCTCCTGATATTGTCACTGGTATGTTATAGCTTTTCTCTCGTGTTGTGTACTGTTTACTTGATCCAGGGTCTACCCTTTCTTATATGACCCCTTATATGGCTATTTATTTTGGTTTTGGTCCTGAGAGTATTTCTGATCCCTTCTCTGTGTCTACCCTGGTGGGTGATTCTGTTGTGGCTAGAAGGATCTATATAGATCGTGTGGTATTTATTGGTGATAGGGAGAAATTAGTGGACCTGATTGAATTGGATATAGTAGATTTTGATGTGATCTTGCTTTAGATTGTCGGACCCATAAGGTTAGTTTTCAATTCCCAATAAACCGATAATGAAATGGGAGGGAAGTTTCTTAGTTCCTAAGGAAAGGTTTATTTCATATCTTAGAACCCGGAAGTTGATTTGAAAAGGGTACCTATACCAACTAGCTTGGGTTAAAGATTCTAGTTCTGAAGTTCCCTCTCTATAATATGTCTCTGTTGTTAATGAATTTCCTAAAGTATTTCCTGATGATCTTCTTGGTATTCCTCCCGATAGTGAAATAGACTTTGAGATTGATCTTCTACCTGATACCCATCCTATCTCTATTCCTCCTTATAGAATGGCTCCAGCTGAGTTGAAAGAACATAAGGAGCAGTTAAAGGAGCTTTTTTATAAGGGTATCATCAATCCTAATGTGTCCTCGCAGGGCACTCTCATGATTTTTATGTGTAAGAAGTATGGTTCTCTTCGAATGTGTATAGATTATCGACAGCTAAATAAGTGACGGTGAAGAATAAGTACCCTCATCCTAGGATGATGATCTTTTTGACCAGCTTCAGGGTGTTAGATATTTTTCTAATATTGATCTTCGGTCAGGCTATCATCAGTTGAAGATTAGGCAGTGGATATCCCTAAGACTGTCTTTCACACTCGATATGGTTATTATAAGTTTTTGGTGATGTCATTTGGGTTGACTAATGCTTCTAACTACATTTATGGACTTGATAAATCATGTATTCAGATAGTTCTTGGATTTATTCGTGATCGTGTTTATTGATGACACTCTTGGTATATTCTAAGAGTGAAGAGGACCATGCCAATAAACTCTGACTAGTGTTGCAGACTCTTAAAGATTAGTTATTGTATGCCAAGTTCTCAAATTATGAGTTTGGTTGTATATTGTGACCTTTTCGGGTCATGTTGTGCCCAGTGAGGGGATCATGGTAAATCCACAAAACGTTGAGGCGGTTAAGAAATAGACAAAACCTACAACTCCAACTAATATTCGGAGCTTCTCGGGTTTAGCGGGTATTATAGGAGATTTATGGAAAGTTTTTCATCTATTGATGCTCCGTTGACTAACTTGACTCAGAAAAAATTAAAGTTTTGTGGTCCGATGCTTATGAGGGTAGCTTTGAGAAGATGAAGGATAAGTTAACTTCTGCTATAATTATGACCCTACCCGAGGGTACTGATGGGTTTGTTGTCTACTTTGATGTGTCATGTGTGGGACTAGGCTGTATCTTGATGCAGCATGGTAAGGTTGTGGCCTATGCTTCTAGGAAGCTGAAAGTTCATGAAAGGAATTATCGAACTCATGATTTGGATTTAGCGGCTGTTGTGTTTGTTTTGAGTATTAGTCGTTATTACTTGTATGGGGGTTCATGTTGATATCTATTCAGATCATAAAAGCTTGCATTATGTGTTCGCCCAGAAGGAGCTGAATCTTAGGAAAAGAAGATGGCTTGAGTTTCTCAAAGACTATAATATGAGTCTTCATTACCATCCAAGTAAGGCTAATGTGGTTGTTGATGCTCTTAGCAGGTTGTCCATTGGTAGATTGTCTCATGTAAATGAGGAGAAGCGAGGATTGGTGAAGGACATTCACTGGTTGGCTAATCTTAGAGTTCGTATTTTGGATTCTGAGGATGGAGGTGTGATTGTACAAAAGGTGGCGAAGTCATCTCTTAGTGTAGTGGTAAAGAAAAAGCAGGTTTTGGACTCCATCTTGATGCATATTAAGGATGATGTAGGTTAACAGAAGGTTGTGGCATTTAAGATTGGTGGAGATGGTATCTTAAGGTACCAAGGTAGATTATGTGTTCCTGATGTTGATGGGTTGCGGTAAAGAGTTTTTACTGAGGCTCATAAGTCGAGGTATACAGTTTATCTAGGCTCGACGAAGATTAATAATGACCTGAAGGAGATTTATTGGTGGAACAACATGAATGGAGATGTGTCTAACTTTGTTGCTAAGTGTATGATGTGTCAGCAGGTGAAGGTTAGGCACTTGAGGCCTGGCGGGATATCTAAAGAGGTTGAGTTGCCTATGTGGAAGTGGGAGGTGATCAGCATGGACTTTATTACTGGTCTTTTGTGGTCTCAAAATCAGCATGATTCAATTTGGATCCTCGTGGATAGGATGACTAAGTCTGGCCACTTCTTACCTGTGAGGACTACTTACACTGGAGAGGATTATGCGAAGTTGTTTATTCTGGAGATCATCAAATTGCATGGTGCTCCAGTTTCCATCATTTTGGATCGTAGTATGTAGTTTTTTCTTGCTTTTGGCATTTGTTTCAACAAGGATTGGTCACACGAGTGAACCTTAGCACCGTATTTCACCCTCAGATGGATGGACAAGCGGAGAGGACTATTCAGACATTGGAAGATATGCTAAGGGCCTGTTTGATCAATTTTGAAGGTAGTTGGGTGGATCATTTGCCTCTCATTGAATTTTCATATAATAATAGTTATCACTCTAGTATTGGGAAAAGGGCTAATAATACTCTAAAGGGATTATAAGATGTGGGTTTCAAGTTGGGTAAGAGGGGAAATGTCTAGAATGCCCTTAACTTAAAAGTTGAAAAAGGGTCATTTTTTTACTACGAGTCAACCATCAACTCGTAAACACTCCT
This sequence comes from Capsicum pubescens, assembly GCA_030864215.1. Lineage (NCBI taxonomy): Eukaryota > Viridiplantae > Streptophyta > Magnoliopsida > Solanales > Solanaceae > Capsicum > Capsicum pubescens. The sequence continues at coordinate 233,629,722 of CM061538.1, forward strand.
TATGACTCATCACCATGATTCGTAACCATGGCAGTACCACCAAAGCAACATACACTGTTGACCTTACGACTCAGCCATAAGGATAGTAATAGGACCCTAAGACTCGTAGGGTCCAGTCGTAGTCAACACAGAACCCAAATTGTGACTTACACTGGACACCCTACGATTGCACCTAACGACTCGTAACGTATCCTCATGTATCTTAATGATCCACTCATAATCAGATCAGAATCAAGACACAAACTTACTGTTTTGTTACGACTCATACCAACGAATCTTCAGGACATCTTACGACTCATAGGGTCCAGTTGTAACCAGGGTAGTGAGCTCAAAGTTCAAAGAATTTTCAAGGGCCAAAATCCGAGGTGTTTCAATTCTCCCCTACTTGGATCATTCGTCCTCGAATGATGGGTCAAGTCAATTGCTAGCACGATTTGACTCAGTATACCTCTACTTTTACCTTTAATAAGACAAAAAAACAAAGATGCCAGGGAAATCACTTTTTCCTTTACCAAAGTCAGAAAACAAAGATGTTAAGAATAACACATACCTTGAGCATGATTATCCAGAGCGTAAAAGAAGAATGGATACTTGGACTTCATTTCCTCTTCGGCTTCCTAAGTAGCCTCTTCAACCTTGTGATTCCTCTACAGAACCTATACCGAAGCCACGTCTTTCATCCGTAACCGACAAACTTGTCGATCCAAAATTTCTACTGGGACTTTGCTATATGATAAGGAATCCAAAATACCCACCTCCTCCAAAGGAACAATCATTGAAGGATTGCCCACGCACTTCTTAAACATCGAAACATGAAACCCCAGATGAATGTAGCTCAAACTAGGAGGCAACTCCAACTCATATGCGACACTACCAACACTTTTCAATACCAAGTACAGGCCAACATATCGAGGACTGGTCTTCCCCTTTCTCACAAACCACATTACTCTCTTCATGGGAAACATATTTAAGAACACCCAATCAGCAACCTCAAACTCTAATTCCCCATGCCTCACATCCACATAGGACTTTTGGCGACTTTAGGCAGCTTTAAGCCTATCCCGAATCACCTTCACCTTCTCCATCACTTGGTGAACCAAATCCAGACAAACATCTCAGCCTCACCAACTTCAAACCTCCCGATAGGATACCTACACCTCCTACCATACAAGTCCTCGAAAGGAGCCATACCGATACTAGAGTGGTAGGTATTATTATATGAAAACTCTATAAGGGGAAAATGAACAACCCAACTACCACCATAGTTAATCGCAGAAACTCAAAGCATATCTTCTAAGGTCTGAATAGTCCTTTCCACTTTCTTATCCGACTATGGGTGGAAAGCAGTACTAAGTCTCACCTTAGTTCTTAAACCTCTCTAAAATAAATGCCAAAAGTGTGATAAGAACTGAGTACCAAGATCTGATATGATAGAAAAGGCGCCTCATGCAAATTCATAATCTCTTGGAGGAACAACTTTGCATAATCATCTGCCAAATAATTAGTCCTCACTAGCAAGAAGTGAGCAAACTTAGTCATCCTACCCATCATGACCCAAATAAAATCAAAAAAAAATTGAGACCGAGGAAGACCATAATGAAATCCCTATTAATTATCTCTTATTTCCACACCGATAATTCAATCTCTTGAGTCAACCCATCGGGCCTCAAGTTCTCAACCTTTACTTGTTGTCACACTATGAATTTAGCCACAAAACTGGCCACATCTCGCTTCATATTGTTCCACCAATAAATTTCCTTAAGATTATGATACATCTTCGTCGAACCGGGATGAATGGCATAACGCGATTCATAAGCCTCAGCCAAGATCCTCTCCTGCAACCCATCTACATCGGGAACACATAATCTATCTTGGTACATCAAGATACCATCGCCACCAATCTAAAAAGCTACAACCTTTTGTTGTCCCACATTCCCCTTAATATTCATTAAGACAGGATCCAGTACCTATTTTTTCTTTATTTTAGAAGCAAGGGATGACTTCGCCACCTCTTGCACAAATACACCACCATCCTCAGAGTCCAAGAGACAAACTCCAAGGCTATCCAAATGGTGAATATCTTTCACTAAATCCTGCGTATCCTCATCCGTATGAGCTAGACTCCCCATGGATAAGCTGCAAAGAGCATCAGCAACCATATTAGCTTTACCTGGGTGATAGTAGAGACTTATGTCGTAGTCTTTCAACAACTCAAGCCATCTCCTTTGCCTAAGATTCAACTCCTTCTGGGTGAACACATATTGCAGGATCTTATAGTCAGAAAAGATATTTACATGGACTCCATACAAATAGTGATGCCAAATCTTCAATGCGAACACCACATCCAACAACTCCAAGTCATAAGTCAATTAATTCTTCTTATGAAATTTCAACTGCCTAGAAGCATAGGCCACCACCCTACCATGTTGCATCAATGCACAACCAAGTCCCACACAAGATGCATCGTAATAAACCATAAATCCATCATTGCCTTTCAGCAGAGTCAAAATTAGAGCTGAAGTCAACTTATCTTTCAGCTTCTGGAAACTACCCTCAAAAGCATTAGACTAAAAGAACTCACCTTTTTCTGGGTCAACTTAGTTAGCAGGGCAGCTATAGTCGAGAAACTCTCAACAAATCTCCTAAAATAGCTGACTAAACCTAAGAAACTCTGAATATCAATTAGAGTCGTGGGCCTAGGCCACTTCTTAACCACTACAACTTTCTGCGGATCCACCATGATCCCTTCACTAGAATGACATGACCCAAAAAAGTAACATCTTCCAACTAGAACTCACACTTCAAAAACTTAGCATACAAATATTGATCCTTCAAGGTTTGCAACATGATACAGAGGTGATCGATATGATTTGCCTTGCTCTTAGAATACACCAAAATATCATCTATAAACACGATGATGAACAAATCCAAAACTGATAGAAGACCATATTCATCAAGTCCATGACTGTCGTTGAGGCATTATTCAAACCAAAAGACATGGGTAGGAACTCATAATGACCATACCTAGTTCAGAAGGCATTCTTAGGGATATCAACCTCCCTAATATTTAGATGATGGTAACCCAACTGAAGATCAACCTTAGAGAAACATCTAGCACCCTGAAGTTGGTCAAACAAATTATCAATTCTAGGAAGAGGGTACTTATTCTTTACCATGACCTTATTCAACTGACGGTAATATATGTACATATGAAAGGAACCATTCTTCTTACGCACAAAAAAATAGGAGCAACCCACAGAGACACACTAAGATAGATAAAACGCTTGTAAAGGGGGTCTTTGAACTTCTCCTTAAGCTCCTTCAACTAAGTCAAAGCCATTTTATAAGAAGAGATAGAAATAAGATGAGTGTCTGGAATAAGGTCAATCCCAAAATCAATCTCCTTATCAAGAGGGATACCAGGAAAATCATCATGATAAATCTTAGGGAATTCATTAACCATAGGAATGGATTGTAAGAAAGGACCCTCCGAGTTAGAATCTTTAACCCAGACCAAATGGTAAAGACATCTCTTGGAAATTAATTTCCAGGCTCTAAGATATGATATAAATCTTCCCTTAGGCACTAGAGAACCCCCTTTCCCACTCAATGACTGGCTCATTAGGGAATTTAAACATGACCTTACAGGTTCGACAATCTAAGGAGGCATATCATGAGTCCAATAAGTTCATCCCCAATATAACATCAAAATCAACCATGTCTACCTCAATCAGATCCACCAGAGTTCCTCTGCCACCAACAGATACCATACAACCCCTATAGACTCTTATTGCAACCAAAAAATCACCCACCGGGATAGAAATTAAAAAAGGATCAGGGATACACTCAAGACCAAAACCAAAATGTAAGGCCATAAATAGGGTAACATAAGAAAGAGTAGATCCCGGATCAAGAAATAAATACGTATCACGAGAAAAAATTCTTAACATACCAGTAAAGACATCAAGAGATACCTCAAAGTTTTGGTAGGTAGCAAGAGCATACAAAAAATTTTGGCTAGTGCTGGTACTAGAAATAGAAGCAGCACCCTTTGATGCAGGAGATGATGAAGTGGCAACAAGAATCTTATTCACCCCAGAAGAAACCTTAGAAGGACAATCCCTCTGCAGATGACCAGTATGACCATATTTGAAGAACTTATTCATCCTTTTTTTTGCAAAAAACATGATGCATCTAACTATAGAATTTATAAGAAGCATATAATGGAGTGGACTAAGCCCTATCAGTCTAAGATTGGGCACCCTGTTCCCTAAATCCACTATTATGCTGAGAAAGATGATCACTTGATGATTTCAGATAGGGATAACTAGCCATATAGTAGGAGCCAAAACTCCCCCACTTCTTCTTAGACCACTTTCCACTATCTCTACCACTCTATTGCTGACCTCCACCCTTATCAGAAAATCTAAACTTTTTACTCTGCCTCTCCCCTATTTCCATCTGCTTTTTCTCTTCCTCAATATATTGCATATACACAACCAATCATGTCCATATACTTTTTCAACAAATGTTACTCTCTAGAATCAAATCACGGGATAATCTAAAAGCAAATTTCCTCATTCTAGCTCTCATTCTAGACACTAACTCCAGAGCATATCAGGACAACTAATGGAATTTCAAAGCATACTCCTCGATGTCATCCTACCTTGCTTCAAATTAACAAACTCTTCCGCTTTCACCTTCCTCAACTCTTAAGGAAAGAACTAGTCTAGAAAAGCACTAGATAAATTATCCCATAGTGCAAATTTCGCATCGTTTCTCCTAGACTGTTCCAATTCCTAATTCCATTGGTATGCTATATCCTTCAGTTGATAGGCAGTGAATTCTAAACCCTTCACATTAGTAGCATGCATTACAAAAAAGATTTTCTCCATCTCATCAATAAAGTTTTAAGGATCTTCCTTAACTTTAGAACTAGTGAACATAGGAGGACTCAACCTCATAAACTGGACAACCCTTGTGGCCTCATAAGATGGAGTAACAGAAGCTATACGCTTAGACTGAGAACCTACCAACTAAGACAACATATGAATAGACAGAAAAAATTCTGCATTCAATACATCAGCCTAAGGAGCTCGAGGAGGACTAGAGGGGACCGGTGGAACTCTAGAAGGGCAATCAGGAACCAGACTCCTAGACCGGGTCTGTACCCCGTAAGCAGGGTGTGTTCCATCATCACTGTCCTCAAGTGGGATAGAGGAGTTTCTATAATCCTCATATAGTCAAGGAGGCATAATTTGAAAAATGAACAAATGGGAATTTGAGGAGGTTTAAGATCTTAGACTCTATATCTTGAAACAGAACAACAAGAAAGGAAAACATTCGTAAATATCTCATAGCCTTTCCCTTATAAGTGTGGTGTACTTCACACCTATAAACAAGACTCCACTTGATATGGCTTTTTTGGACACCAAGTGACACCAAACCTAGGCTCTAATACCATTTTTGTCACGATCCAAACCAGGGCCTAGCCATGATGGGTATCTCAAGTCCTACAGGGACTAGAGATCACCCCCTGAACCTAAACAACCAAACACACCACACCCCTAAGGTCGAATGAATTTTGAACATATAACAAGATAGCATACAATATCCTAAGAAAAATTTAAATGCATATCCATAACTGTCCATCAACGACCAGCCAAACGACCGACTAAAACCGCCCAATAGCTATAGTAGCCCAAAAAAAGCCTTTTAAATGATACTCCAAAACTGAGTATCAATAAAGTGTCGAGACATACCCTCGACAATAGCCAAAAATAAATCTAATACATAAGTGGAACAAAACATGAAATGTAAACTTTTGATGTATGGAAGCTCACCACTTCAATGTTAACTCATGAGCTGATCTCGAATCCTAATCACTAAGCAGGAGATGCAAAAGTATGGCCAATTCCTGAATCGCATGGGGATACAGCATCTGAAGATGGTTAGTGGGGTGAATGCTAGCATTTCACTCAGGGATAAAGATAAAATAATGTCTTCAATACAAAACCAAGTCAACCAATGCACAATAACCATATATAATTACATAAATATGTATATTTTATGTCAATATAGGGAACAAGAATTAGCATGCACTTTAAAACTTTAACCTGGATTGTGTAGTTCAATCGTCATATAATAGTACCCACAGACTATATGGGCCCCAACTCTCACCCCCTGGTCAGTCCCCCAGTGCGTGTAGGCGTACGAACCAGAGTATAATCTTATATATATATACATGGGGGACTCAAACCTCCTAACATATGCTAAGGGGACTTAAGCACCCGATTATGTAATAATTTATGGGGGACTCAAACCTCCCTAATCATGAAATAATAATAAGGTGGACTCAAACCTCCTTGGTCACCTTGACCCCCTCGTTGGAAAATATGGTTTCCAATATCGATGACTCTGTAATACCCCGCATGTTTCTAAGCTAGGAAGTGAATAAGTTTTCCTACGTATGAAACCTCTTATACTATGAGTAGCATTTTAGTGCATGACTTATAATGAATATCCTAGTGATAGGATAGCTTGTGATGTCTTAAGCATGCTCATATGAGTCGCTTAGAATGATGCAAGCTAAGAGTTTTTGAATCCATCAAGTCTTAGTGTTCAATTTTGCATGGGTCATCTTTGAACAAGAATAACATGATTTATATGTGACATTTTAGAGATTTAGACCCTCCAGATTGTAGAGAATCAAATTAAATTTCCAACGATACCAATTTTATCAAAATCCGACACCCGAGCAAGGAGTTATGGCTTTACAAAGTAGAATGTGTCGCCTAACCAATCGCACATGGCCACTGGAAAGCATAGGCTATATCATATGCGGAGCCTATGTAAAGCATAGGTGATATCATATGCCGCGCCTATGTAAAGCATAGGCGATATCATATGTGGCGCCTAAGTAGATATAGGCGATATCATATGCGGAGCCTATGTATGATTTCAGCCATGAAAACACTTAGTTTTTGAGTTATTTTGAGGATAGTTAAGTCTTTTAACACTCCTTACATGTCCCTAAACCTAACCTCACAAAATTTATAGCTTCGAAACATATTACAACCCTATTAACATCTCAAATATCATTATCCAAGAGCACCATAGGGGAAAAACAACTAGGGTTGCACAATCAAGCTTGAAGATCAAATTTCAAGGAAATTCCTCCGTCAAACATCAAGAACCTTCCTTCCAAGGTATGCATAGTATTCATCCACGGATTCCTTTTTCTGTGGAGTTCAAGAATCAATCTTTAAAATACAAAATCTTGTTTGGTTGTGGTGATATGATCATACCCATGTTGATGCTTGTTTGTTTTGCTATACAATAGTATCGTGACTGTACATCTCATGAAAGTTATGTTGTTAGTTGAAAAACATGATCTTTAGGTGGATTGATAGAATGCAAGTATGAAATCCACCTATTCCTTAAAGAATGCATGCAAGGTATTCGATAAAATGCCTGGTATGTTAAAACTTCATATTTACATGATTTCATGATATCTAAATAACAAGTTCATGTTAGCCATACACTCCAATATGAATTCCCATGCAAATTCTGTGTTGTTATTGTTGTGGTATAAAGCATGTATGATAATGGAGATATAAATTATGTACACAAAATATATCCATGCATTTCCTATCATGTTTGAAATGTTGAATAAATACATGAAGTATACTATCTCATGCTTATGATATTGTGAATTGTGGACTCAAATATTATGATCAAGTCATGTCATGTGTGTCAGTTTCCTCCTATCGAGTCCTGGGGATATTCGTACCCGAAAACTATAGTTGTGTGCCTAGGGCCATGTCATGTTTCACGATATCCAAACTCAAGCTATGATTCCATAGACTTCAGTCAGTCATTTGACTCAGGAAAACCTCATGATCTCAGTCAGTTGTCAGATATCAGTAACATTCCGCCAGTCAATAGAATTCAGTAAGATTAAGTCATGTATAGTCAGTTATTCATATCTATTCCCTCCAGATGGGAGTAGAGGTTAGAATCAAGTGAACCCAAGGATGGAAACTCACCCGCCAGTTCAGGGTGATTCTTAGAAGCAGTCCTTGTGTTCCAGAACTACGTAGCCAGCGTAGGTTGAGACATCTTAACCTATCAGATTAGGGTTGATGAGGTGATTTAAACCTGACAGTTTAGGGTTCCCACCGTTCTTATTGAGTACCTTCCAGATAAGGGTCACTCACAAGCTGTCCTTACCCGTGGCACGGTATTGACACCCCTTCAGTCGGGGCAGAGATTGGACCCCAGCTTAGCCATAACGGAATACATAGGGCATGTCGGTTAAACACTACCTCCCACAGTTTCAGTATCAGTCTTATTAAAAGAACTCAGGGCGTTCTTCAGATTTCAGTATATATAGGACTGTCAGATACAGCCATTATGTTCTTCAGATTTCAGTATATACAGAACTGTCAGATACAGTCGTCCATATTATCAGCTTATAGTATCAATCATGACAGTTATCAGTAAACTATGTATTAGCTTACAAGTCTTGCTATCACGTATTCACGGTCCCAGTTTCTATATATGTGTGTTTTCACTCCCACGTTCATGTTAGTCAGTCAGTGTTGTTCATGCATGAAACCCATTATGCTCAGCCTACCTTCCTTGTATACTCAGTACTCCAGTTGTACTGATGTATTTACGCTATGGTGATTTTTTTCATATTACACCATAGGTTCTGAGACACGAGCTCCAGCCCAGCCGTAGTGGTAGCATTCCAGCCGCAGAAACACAGTGAGTCCTCATTGATTCGAGGAAAATATGATTTGATACATTTATTTTTTCAATTCAGTGTTACGGAGTTAGTTGGATACATGTTCCTTCAACTCCTTATTCAGATAGTTTAGAGGCTTTCAGATTTATGCTCAGATTTACGTTCAGACTTAGCTTTCAGATTGAGTTGTTTTGGGTATTTTCACCCACATGGTTTTATTTAGTTGAACCTTATGGCCTTACAGTTTTACGTATTTCGCATTATTATGTCATGATGTGCAGTATACAGGTATAGATATCAGTCATGGGTTAGCTTGTGGTCCCTCGGGGTCATGAGCACCGTTCAGCAAATCGGGGCGTTATAGACTCGGACCTCCACTTTCATGACTCAATGATACAACTCTTATTAGAGCCCAATAAAAACAAGTATCACATATTCCCAATCATTTAACCACATTTCACATTATGGCACACATTGATGGTATCATCATAACAACTACACTTGCAAGAAAAGCACAACATGCCAAAACAATTCCCATTAACTTAGAGAAAATAACTCCCTTTGTTCATTAATACAGGGTGGAAGACACCAACTCCCTTTATTAATTAAATCATACCAATGTATTTCAAATACCTTTGTATATCATGCAATAGTTCAAGACTAGTTCAATTTTACAATTTCCCACAATTCTTATAATTAAATCCAATTTCACATTATGGGGTTAGGGATATAACCACTTCAAAAGTTACAAGTTTGGGAAAATCACAATCCCCTAGTTCATTAACCATACCCATACATACACAAGTTAAAAACCATATTTAAAACATGAAAATCATAAATAAACCATAAGAAGCATTGTTCAATTCATAAACATTCTAAAAAACCAATCTTTGTTTCAAAACCAACATAAACATCAGATTATAATACTTTAAAACACATGATTTTACAAAATTAACAATGAGAGAAGAGAAACATGCCTTAAATAGTAAGATGTACAAAGAGAAATCACCCTTGAAAGCCCATAGTGATAAACCTCTTGAAAACCCCAAGTATTCTTGACCTTGAGAAATTTGAGAGTGTTAAGAAGTTACTTTGATGAGTTTATGAGGGCTAATAATACCCTAAGGGGTTTATAAGAGGTGGTTTTCATGATGGGTAAGAGGGGGAATATCTAGAATGCCCTTAACTTAAAAGCTGAAAAAGAGTCATTTTTTACTATGAGTCAACCATCAACTCATAACCACCCCTTACGACTCATCACCATGAGTCGTAACCAAGGTAGTACCACCAAAGCAACATACACTGCTTACCTTACGACTCATCCATAGGGATTATAATAGGACCCTACGACTCGTAGGGTCCATTAGTAGTCAACACAGAATTCAAATTGGGATTTACACTAGACACCCTACGATTACACCTAAAAGCTCGTAACATATCCTTACAGATCTTAGTGAGCCACTCATACTCAGAGTAGAATCAAGCCACAACTTACAGGTTTGGTTATAAATCATCCTAATAACTCGTCAGGACACCCTACGACTCATAGGGTCCAATCGTAACCACGACGGTGAGCTCAAAGCTCAAGAAATTTTCAAGGGATAAAATCTGGGGTGTTTCAGCTGCCCATATTTCTATTGTTACTACGACTGAGATGTCATGAGTCGTAATGACTCTTTATGAGTCATATGATTCTTTTCATAGTCAAACCAGTGTAGGTGCCCATGTCACTATTATGGTTACGACTAGGACTCCATGAATCATAAGGTCCATGTAAAAGTCATAGGGTATGACTCGTAGGTAAACATTAAGGAGGAACTATGTATCTTCATAGGATACGAGTCGTGGCAACGCTTATAACTAGACGTCATGAGTCGTGATGTGACTCGTAGTCACTAGAGACAGTTTTTTCCTGTGTTTTAATTAGGGGCACCTAGGTCATGTTCCTCTTTATCCAATTGCAACCCATGACTAATAAAAACTTTAGGGTGTTATTATCACTCCAAAAGAAATCAAAACACAATTCTCTTCTCTTAAATTCCTTACAACAAGGCTAGAGTTTCTCAAGATTGATCATCTAGGGCTCAGAGGTTGATTTCCTTCCATAATTCCTAATATTTTAAGGCACGTACCTCTTCTCTTAAACTTGTTTTTCTTAAAACATGTATTTAAATGATTATTCATTTGGATTTTGATTTTACTTGAGGGTTTTGGAGAAATTGTTACTTGATTTGAATTCCCATGGTTTTAATGCAAGTGTTCATGTTTTAAATATATATTTTGAAACCTGTTGGGGTGCATGGGTATGGTGAATAGGATGGGGGTCGAGGCATTCCCCAAATCTGATGATTTTAGTTTGGGAAATTGTGTTCCCTCAATCCATCCACTTGCATACTTAGATTTGAAATATGGTTAATCACATGATTTGACTTACTTACCTAAGCTATTGCATTGCATAAATGGTTGAGAGGATAAAAAGGGGTTTAAAGGCCTTGTTGGCCATGTTTTTTTATTTTAAACTTGATTTAATGAACAAATGGGGTCGTGGCATTCTCCCAGGTTGATAAAATTGGTATGGCATAATTATAAGCTTGCAAGCATAATGGTATGATGATTCCTATGGTTGATGCCTTAACAAATAATTCCTTGGTTAAATGAATGGTTTATGTGAAACTTGTTTTAATTAGGATTAAATAGGGTTGTGTAACTTGTCAAAGAAGGTAGAGGTCCTGGAGGGATCGATATTAGAAACCACATTCGTCGATGTAGGGGTCTTTATGACTGTGTGCATGGTTCACACTTAGATATACCTTTTGGATTGGCTGGAGTCGAGGCATTCCCTGGCTCATCCTCAGATTTTTCTGACACACTGGGACCCTTTCAGTAGGGGAGATGAACCCATATAGCCTATGAGTGCCCTTAGGATGGTGAGACCTACACAGTCCAGGTTAATGGTTTTAAATCTTATGCTAAACCTTGTTCCTTATCCCAACATCTTCTATATATATATTTGTATGTATGTATGTGAACATGTATATTGAGTTTGGACTGGATTTTGAATTGGCATTATTTTATCCTTATCATAATTTACATGTTAGAACTCACCCCTCTAACCATCTCTGAACGTTGTATCCCTACGTGATATAGGGAACAGAGATATTTTTATTTTCCCTATGCAGTGATAGGTGATTTTTGGATAGCTCGTGAGTCATCTTTGAAGTGTTGAGATTTTATTCTCCGAAAGACCCTTATTTTATAGTCTTGTTTCATTCATGTTTTGAACTATTCTTTTTAGACTTATTTTTGCTATGGTCGGAGGCATGTCACGACTTCAATTGTTATTGTCTATTAGAGGCTTTGTGGATTACTATGGATTGATATGGATGTTAAAGTTCTTAGATTTATTTCTGAGCTAGTTGCTTAACTATCTTGTTATATGTTCGAAACTCAGTTTTATCTTGTTATATATTTGAAATTCATACGCTGCTAGTTGTGTTGTATTCTGTTTGACTAGGCAAAGGGGGTGGTATCCAATCCTTGACAGACTTGAGATACTCATCACGGCCAGGCCCGAGATTAGGTTGGGACATCAACTTTTTTTGAATTAAATTTTATAAAATTTCTTTTTAAAAATGAGCCTCAATTATTAAAAGAAGTGATGTCATCTATGGACTCATCCTTTTGAAAAGAAACAGTCAATAGTGAGATTCATTTAATCATGAGCAACCATACTTAGGAGTTGGTCGATCTTCCTTCAAGAAATAAACCGTTAGGTTCTAAATGAATCTTTAAACAAAAAATGAAAGTTGATGTTACTATAGATAAATACAAGGTAAGACTTGTTTTAAAAGGCTTTAAATAAAAGAATACGATGATTATTTTGACACATACTCGCAGTTACAAGAATAATGTTCATTCAAATGTTGGTTGCATTAGTGACAGTATATGATCTTAAAATTCAACACATGAATGTGCAAACAACTTTTTTAAATGAAGAATTAGAGAAAAAAATTTACATGGATCAACATGACAGTTTTTGGATTCCTATTAAGGAAAGAAAAGTGGAAAAACTTATAAAGTTACTTTATGGACTAAATCAAGGACTCAAACAGTGACATACAAAGTTTGACCAAATCATGTTGGCAAACAGATTCAAGAAAAATGAATGTAATAAATATGTTTACATTAAAGATACTCCTAATCATGAAGTCATTGTTTGTTTATATGTGGATGACAAGTTGATCATCAGTAGAGACATTCCTGATACAAATGCTATGAAGCAAATGCTAGAAAGCAAATTTGATATGAAAGACCTTGGAGTTGCTGATGTGATTTCAGGGATAAGAATTCATAGAATTCCAAAAGGATTGGCATTGTAAAGGTCTTATTACATTGAAAAAGAAATTTACAAGTTCAAGTATTTGAATTTTAATATTGCCAAGACTTCATTAGAAGTGAGATTTTCACTTTTAAAAAAATAAAGGTGAAAGTGACACAATTGGACTACAAAAAAATGTTGGAAAGTTTGATGTATATCATAAATTTTAGGTGATCATGTATAGCTTACACTATTAGTAAATTGAGTTGGTACATGAGTAATCCCAATTAAACTCATTGGATGGCAATGAAAAGGATTTTGGGATATCTAAAATATACTCGATAATAAGCTTTGCATTAAACAAATATCCATTGGTAATTGAAGGATATAGTGATGTAAATTGGATCACCGAGTCAAATAAAATAAAATTCACGAGTGAATATATATTTACTCTTGGTGGAGGAGTAGTCTCTCAAAATTATCCCAACAGATATGTATTACTCGCTCTATAGTGGAATCTAAATTTATTGCGTTAGATGAAAAGAGTGAAGAAGTTGAATGACTTTGGAATTTTTCAAAAGATATTCCTTATTGGCTTAAACCTTTGGCACCGCTATGCATACATTGTCATAGTCAAGTGACAATAGGTAGAGAGCATGATGTACAATGATAAATAGATTATATAAAATAGAGATATAATATCGTCAGAGAATTACTCTCTAGTGAATTGTCACGATTGACTCTGTGAGGATCAAAGGATAATGTGATAGATCACCTTACAAAATGCCTAACTAGAGAGGGAATTGAGATATCATTGAAGGAAATGGATTTACGGTCTAGGATAAGTCATCATAATGGTTAATCTACCTAGCGGACTGGAGATCCCAAGAGAAAGGTTTAAAGAGATCAAAAAAACTTGTGACTGATGATTCATAATGTCAATTAACTCAACCCGTTCTCATGATAAAGACAATGTTCAGGAAACCAGGATAAGGTTTATGATTTGAAGTTTTTTAATGGTTTTCACGTTTGGTATATTTAAACAAATAATTTGATCTATAAGATTAAATATTTAGAAATTACCTATTGTGGGGGTGAAATGGAAACCGCTTCAAGAAGAATGATAGTAAAAGTTTGTTCTCTAAGCTCTCATGAAATCAGAAAGTGTTCATGGTTGAACAAATAAAATTATGAGAACCATAAATGGCAAAAGTATTGTTTTATCATTTGTGTTGTCTAGGTATACATAAAAGTTCAATGGTTCAAAGACATTGCATTACCGATTGACTGAGTGCATCCGATGCAAGTTCACTATGAAAAGTTCGACGAAAAATTTACTTATTCAGATACAATTTGTCTTTACTTATAGATCACACATATGTCCATATATTTTTTGAAGAAATATCCATTCCTCATTTATGTGGAAGATTGTTGGGTTCTAAGTGATGATAGTGAATGAAAAATAGAGAAAACAATGGAGAACAAAAATGGAGAAAAACTGAATTGAACTTTCACTTTAAGAAAATAAGTGTTCTCCCACAATGGTGGGGAAAGGAACTTCTTCATGCTTAAATATAGAAGAATGCCTTCATGTGGATAGTGAGGCAAGAAGACAAGTCTCGTACCATCGTCGTTGTCGTCTCTCACTCAGCTCGACTTCAACTTTGACTTTAGATTTGAATTTGGATTTGTCAAATGATCGATCGAAAGATTATTGTCAAATTATCGATAAAAATATTATCTTTCTGAATAAAATTTATTTGAAACTTCAGAATTACTGATATTTTGATTTGAAAATCCAATAATTTTTTTTAGATTTGCGGACGCACCCGAGCATGTGCATACACATGTTATAATATACCTGGAAGGGACGCGATCCGTCAAGTCACTGCTTGAAAATGGAAGTGCAACCTATGTACGCAGGCCACCATTTACAATCGCAGATTGTGTCAGCTGGTGGGACAGAACTTTCTATTTTTTTATAAAAGGCAACCTACAGGCGCAGTTGTACCTAATAATCCAAAATAATATGATTTTTCATGAACCATTACTTTTTTTCGGAATCATCACCTTTTGGCTATAAATACTTGATTTCTTTCTCACGTAAAAGCACAAAAATTTGAAGTTAAAAACTCATCTTCTTCTTAAAAGCTCAAGTGTGATTTACGAATCATTGAATGTGTTTGAAGTTTAGCAAATTTGATGTACCACTACTTGCTAAAGTGAATTATTTTATCATGGGAGGATATATTCAATTAACCTCGAATACTTTAGGGGAATAAATTTCTTAAGAACACACCATGAATTTGATGGACTTAATTCTTTCATTTCTTCATCTATTCCTTGATTGTTTTTTTATTTTTTAAAAAATATTTTGAACTTCATTTTGATAGTTCATGATTTATTTGATCTTGTGTTCGATGTTTTGGTTGTTAATACAGATTTTGTACCCGAAAAACAATAATTGTCTATTGTTTTGTTACTATTGTTTCTTGTTCTTATATTATATCTTTTTTTAGATTATTTTTATCATGATCTAGTGGTCTATTTGAAACAGTCTCACTACCTCACCTATGAGGTAGTGGTACAGACTACTAACACTTTCCTCTCTCTAGACCATATTTTATAGGAATATACTAGGTATGTTGTTCTTTTTCTTGTATGTTTATTTTACACCCAATTTTGTGTTGATATTTTTTAATTTTGTATGTGTTGGAATGTATTGATTTATAGTCGTTAATGTTGTATAAAAATCAAATTAAATTCTTTATGTAGAACGATAAATTATGTAAATATTTCCTAACGCAGGAAACTAATTATTTGTCCAATGATTCGGGGACAGTTTCTCAACAAAACTCTCATTATTTGTAAAAAGTCATGAGGTTTGTCTCTCATCAAATCAAATCAGTTGCATTATTGTATGTACCTATATAGTTCATGCATGTGTAATGTAGTGTTACAACTTTTCTAAACTTAGAGCTATGATTTATGAATGAGACTAATTTATACAACCTCATATTTGGAGTAAATTTTGTAATCCGAAATTCCGATTTTAAATAAATTTTGATAAAGTATTTCAATGCACCATGAAAGAATATGCTTTCTTGTCTTTTTATTCATTTATTTATTTCTAATTTCTTTCAGTGAACACTTCATTATATTATCTTATAATATGTTTCAGATGTCCATAAGACATCATTGCATCATTTACAATCCAACTTAATAACACGGAATTTAGAGAAATTTGACATAAACTGGAAAAAGAAAATTTAGCTAAATTATGAGCTAGTATATATTATGCACAAGGAATGTACAAAATCGATCTTTTCAAAAGAAATCATCAATCTCCACATATCCTTGCAAGTTGTACCTATTTTCTAAGATAATGTCATCTTCTTTTGTGACATTTGTATCACATTTTTTGCACCTGATAGTATATAAACCTTTGACCAATTATTTTTAACGCTCTTTTCAAAGTTTGTCGAGTTACTAGTGCTTCAGCAGTGATGACCTTGACCATAAATTGAACAGGGGTGCCAAGGGCATGAAGAAACAGACCACATCTATTCATAGCCACTATTTTAATGCTTGCCTTTTTATTTTCGACATGCAACCCTGCATCTATAAAAATTATAATCCCATCTTTGATATAGTACTATTTCCTTCAGTTCTATTAGGCATGCAAGTCACATTGAGAAGTTAGTAAATCATTATTATATTCATGAAAATTAAATAGAGCCTTATTAAGTATATCATTATATTTATATACATCATCATTAAACCAAAATGAATTTTGAGCTTTTCACAGTTTCCACAAAACAAACATACTGAACCTCAAAAACTCAATAAAATCAGGGTATGGATATGTATACTAACAAACAAATCATGCCACTAAATAAAAAAATTAAGAATATTTTCTAAATCAGGCCAGTTGACGGGACACAATTTTCTTACAATTTGAGCTTCCAGATACTTGAAAAACATATGATCAATAGTTTCTATTTCCAAACTATACACTTTGTAGGCATCAAAAATATTAGTCAATCTCTTAGAAAGGATTGTGTTAACTTGTAAGACATTTAGAATGCACTTTCTAAGAAAATGTTTATACTTATTCCTAACCTTTAGTGAACACAAAAAATTTCAAAAAGTTTTTGGGAAAGAATGAAAATTGGCTTGAAGCCTATTATTTGCATTACTACAACGAGTCAGATCTTTAGCTAGATGATAATCATATCTAACCTCATATTTATCTGACTTGGAAAAATGCCATATGATTTTGTCTGAAGTTCAGCACTAGAAATTAAAGTGGGGTGGACACAATAGAATTAATATCATTAGAACTAGAAAATTTATGAAGTTTGTGACAATTCCATATATGATTACGATGATCAATAGGATTGTTGATCCTCAAATATAAATTAACTTGAATTTATCCTTGGAGGGGTTTAAAAAAATTTTGAAATAGGAATCCATTGATCAGTCCTGTTAAAATGTATATTGTAGCATTAGTTTTCTGATGCAATAAAATAGTTTTCACTGTTTTATTATTTTTCTGATTTAGCTACTCTAGGCAATTAGTTAGCTGAGTAGTTATGAAAGTTGTTAGGAGTAGTTATTAGAAGGTTCTAGAAGATCATGTGTGACTTATATGAGTCCATAAATACCAAGCATAGTAGTCACATTATGTAACTCTTCTAGCTTATCAATGAAGCTAACTTCTTCTCTTTCAATACAATAACAAAATACAGTTTTCCTCCTTTTTAATGTAGTCAGCTTTTGTTCTTACCGAGTCGACTCAGATATTTTAACATAGTATCAGAGCCATTGATCATAGAGGTTTATAAGAGACGTTGATAGAGTTTAGATCTCTATTGTGGAGAGATTCTCAATCTCTATTACTAGCAAAAAAATTTGAGTAGTTGCAGTGGTTGCAGTGAAAGAACTGATCTCTATTTTTAGTTTTTTCCAGCAATTTGGTGTGTATTATCATTAGAGGATTCAATTTTGATTCTAGTGGAGTTCGATCTCTACCTCAACAGTTTTTTAAAGGTTAGAAATGGCTCTCAAAATTGATCCAAGTGATCCTTTATTTATAGGATCATCAGATGTGTCTGGAGCTATTTTGATTCTAATTAAGCTTGTTGGATCAGAGAATTATGAAGTATGGAGCCGATCGATGAGGATTGCACTAATGGGGAAAAGAAATATGGTTTTGTGACAGGTGCTTATAATAGAAATATATATAGAGAAGAATTGCATGAGCAATGGAAAACTTGTAATGCCATAGCGTTGTCATGGTTAATGAGCTCTGTTAGTGCTGAATTGTTAAGTGGTATTGTATATGCAACAAGTGCATTTGAAGTTTGGGAAGATCTGAGAGAAAGGTTTGACAAGGTCAATCGCATGAGGCTTGATCAATTACATAGAGAAATTAACTTACTATTCCAAGAAGTTGATTCAGTAGCAACTTATTTCACAAAATTGAAGAACTTATAGAGTGAATATGATACAGTAGTTCCGGCACCATTATTTTCTTTTCCAAGGTCCAAAGACTATGTCGATCACCTGTCCAAATTGAGAGTAATATAGTTTTTAAGTGGCTTGAATAATTCCTATGATCAGTCTAGAAAACAAATTATGCTAAAGGGAATTACACCTACACTTAATTCGGCCTATGCTATGATTGTAGAAGATTAAATTCAGCATTTGGTTTGTGTAACTACCACAAATGAAAAGATAGATCCAATTACAATGCATGTGAGTAGAAGCTCAGAAAGCAATTAGGGATCACAAAATCACAAAGGAAAGAAATATGACTATTGTCACTTTACTGGGCATACTAAAGAAACTTGCTATAAATCAATAGGCTATCCTAATAATTGTAGGCAGAAAAGAAGGGGAGGTTACAATGGTAATTCAAGAGGATATAGAGGAAACAACCATCATGCTTATGGAAGGTCTGGTGAATATGGAGGTCACGGACATCAGTTTTTTGGTCAGGCTAATAATCAGTTCTCTGTCCATAATTTCAATGGACATCAGTCAACTGATGATGTAGGACAGTCGACCCCATATAGCAATCAAGAAAATAAAGACATCAATAGTGCTATTTTGGCCAAGGGGCAGAGCTTCTCAGATGATGAGGATAAGCAAATTGTGGCCCTATTGAACAAAGATAAGCACACTTCAAACAGGTTAACATGTCAGTTATAGCTACTTGCTTGGTATCTCATGTTATTTCACATGACTGGATAATAGATTTTGGTGTCACACATCATGTTGCAGTGCATAGAGATGTTTTTTCTCAATTTCATAAGATATATACCACTAAGCAGGATAAAGTAAATCTTTCTAATGGTGCTAAGGAAAATATCTCACATATTGGAGATGCACAAGTTCTTAAAGGAGAAGCTATGGGGGATGCATTATTTGTGCCTGATTTTAAGCTAAACTTGTTGTCAGTATCCAAAATTACCAAATATCTCTCATGTTTTGTGTCATTCTATCCTGATTTTTGTATATTTCAAGACCTTCATAGTGGGGAAGGTGAAAGGGATTGGTAAGGAAATTTTAGGTCTATATATCCTCAAAAATGTCTGTAGAATAGATGAGATACATAGAGATAGTCAAAAGCTGGTTACAAAAGTGAGTACATAAGATTGCAATCTGAGGCACAGAAGACTTGAGCATCCTTCTACCCAAGCTATGAAATCGATAAACTTATTGAGACACACAGAAGACACAAAGTCCTAAAATAAGTGTCATGTTTGTCCATTAGCTAAAAAAACTAGAATGATGTTTCCTACACATAGTTCTAGAGCTGAAAGATGTTTTGATGCTGTGCACGTGGATCTTTGGAGGGCTTATAAAATTCCAACTTTTTATAAGAAGCATTATTTTTTAACTATTGTGGATGATTACAGCAGGTATACTTGGCTTTATTTGTTACAAGTAAAATCTGAATGTGTTATAGCTGTTAAGAATTTCTTGAGTATAATTCATAATCAGTTTGATGCTAAGATAAAGGTTATTAGTTTTGATAATGGGACAGAATTTTTCAACTCTAAGTGCAAAGAGTTATTTCAGTCTTTGGGCATAATACATCAAAGCAGTTGTCCCTATACACCATGGCAGAATGGTGTAGTTGAAAGAAAATATAGACAGATATTGAATGTTGCTAGAGCTATTAGATTTCAAGCTCAAATGACCATCAGATTCTGGGGTCTAATTCTTAAAGCTACAGTTTATATTATCAATAGACTACCATCTTCATCCATTGGAGGTAAGAGTTCTTATGAAATGTTGTTTTCCAAGGTTCCATCCTTAACACATTTAAGAATTATTGTTTGCAAATGTTATGTTTCAATAGTACCAAAATCTAACAAGTTTTCAGAAAGAGCAAAGTCTGCAGTATTTATAGGGTATTCTATTACTCAAAAGGGTTATTTGCTGATGGATTTTGTTACTAACAAGTTGTTTGTTATTAGAGATGTTGTATTCCAAGAGAATGAATTCCCTTTTGTAGAAGCAACAACTTTAGAATCATCTAAAGATTTTCTTAAGATTTATGCAAGTATAGTAAATCATAAAACTGATTATCTTTATATAGGTTGCCCTAAGATATCAGAATCTCAAATTCAGGTTCCTGAGTCATAGAAGAGGATTTACATCAGTCACATGTTTCAGCAAATACATTAATTTATGTGCCTTCTAGTTCACCAGATGTAGGTGCATCAACATGATTGTCACCTACAACTAATGCTCCAAGATGATAATTTAGAATAACTAAGCAACCTACTTGGTTGATGGATTATTACTTTACCAGGAAAGAAGAAAGGGACCAGATACCCCTTAATTAGTTATCTATCCTATGCTAATACTATTGCAGGTTACCAGTGTTTTGTTTCCAATATATCAGCACTAGTTAAACCCCAAACTTACAGCCAGGCTATCAAGGATGAAAAGAGGATTGAAGCCATGCAGTTAGAGATCAAAGCACTTGAAGATAATCATAGCTGGGAGGTAGTTAATATGCCTTAAGATAAAAACATCATAGGATTAAAATGGGTATATAAAATTAAGTATAAAGTTGATGGAGAAGTGGGGAGGTTTAAAGCAAGATTAGTAGCCAAAGGATACAGCCAACAAGAAGGGATGGACTATCATGATACTTTTTCTCCTGTGTCTAAGATGGTTATTATCAGGTGTATCATTGCATTGGCAATCTCCAAGGGGTGGTGTATATACCAGATGGATATCTACAATGCCTTTCTTTAAGGTGATCTAGATGAAAAAGTTTATATAGAGATTCCAAAAGGCTTTAAAACAGGAAGAGAAAACAAAGTTAGTAGATTGATCAAGTCCTTATATGGACTTAAGAAGGCTTCAAGATAGTGGAACATCAAGCTAACTGCAGCGTTGCTTCATACAGGATATACTCAGAACACATATGACTATTCCTTACTTAAATTTAAGAAGAAAGAAGGGATGGTTGTAATCTTGGTATATGTGGATGATCTTCTCATCACTGGTGACAGCATTACTATGATCAATGAAGCAAAAACAACCTTGCATCGGGAGTTTAAGCTTAAATATTTGGGAGAGCTCAAATATTTCTTGGGAATAGAAGTGTTAAGATCTGCAGCTGAGGTCATATTGAATTAGAGAAAGTATATTTTAGAGCTTATTTTAGAGACTGGATTAGTTGGGGCTAAACCTGCACCTACCCCATTAGAAGTTAATGTCAAGCTAACATCAGTTGAGTTTGATAAAGAAACAGGTTCCACAGGTGATGCTACTCTCAAGGACATTACTTTTTATCAAAGACTGGCTGGGAAGTTGATGTATGTAACCATAACTAAACCTGATATTAGATATGTTGTGCAGACCTTAATACAATTTGTGCAATAGCCTAAAAGGTCTCATTTGAAAGTTGTTAACGGGGTAATCAGATACTTAAAAGGAATGGTAGGCCAGGGTGTTTGCTTAAGGCTCAGCTTATTGCAGATCTCGTGTGCTGATATGACTCATGTCCAAACACAAAGAAGTCTATGATAGGATATGTCATGCATTTTGGTGAATCCTTGATATCCTGGAAGTCCAAGAAGTAACACGCTCTATCTAGAAGATCAGCTGAAGAAAAATATAAAAGCACGGCTTCATCTCTAGCAGAATTGAATGTGCCTATCAATAAGCCGATCACACTCTTCAGTGATAGTAAGTCTGCAATCCAACTAGCAGCCAATCCCATTTTTCATGAAAGGACGAAACATATTGAGATTGATTGCCACTTTATAAGAGATAAGATCAAGGAAGGTCTTGTGCAGACTGTATATGTTCCCATAACTTATCAAGTTGTAGATATTCTTACCAAGAGCCTGACTCAATACCTATACTCACATATTCTAGGCAAGCTTGATACGCTTAACATTTTGCACCCTTCATCTTAAAGGGGAGTGTTAAAATGTATATTGTAGCATTAGTTTTCTAATGCAGTAAAATAGTTTTCACTATTTTATTGTTTTACTGATTTAGCTACTCTAGGCAATTAGTTAGTTGAGTAGTTATGCAAGTTGTTAGGAGTAGTTATTAGAAGGTTCTAGAAGATCGTGTGTGACTCATGTGAGTCCATAAATACCAAGCATAGTAGTCACATTATGTAACTCTTCTAGCTTATCAATGAAGCTAACTTCTTCTCTTTTAATACAATAACAAAATACAGTTTTATTCCTCTTCAATGTAGTCAGCTTTTGTTCTTACCAAGTCGAATCAGATTTTTAACAAGTCCAAACCTTCACGTTTTTCCATCCCCAAGTCCCGATCAAATTTCTTTTCGTAGTAAATCTCTTAATTTCCCAAATAATACTTTTTGTAATCCAAATACTCGAAGGACAACTTGCATTCAGGAAAAAGTATTCAAAAAGTTCTTATTTTTTAGCATTCTATGAAATAAATAATCTTTCTAAGTAAGAATTCTCCTTGCACACTTTGTCAATAGAGCTTTGTTAAAACATTTTAGATTTTTAAAACTAAGACCTCCTTTAGTTTTTGCCACACTCAGAGCCTCTCAATTTTCATGATACATGTATCTTTGTTTTCTCCTCATTTTTTCCCCACCAGAAATCAGAAAAAATAGTGGTAATTTCCTTACATAGGATCTCAGGAATTGAAAACAAGACAAAGCATAACAAGAAATAGCAGAAAGCACTGAGGTAAGCATTTCTTTCTTGCCCCCGGGACTTGAGAAATTAGTTTTTCATCCTTTTATTTTAGTATCATCTCTATCTTTTACTTTTTCAAAAATATTAGCAGTACGTTGAGTATTGATAGAACAAAATATAAATAAATCATCCCCAAAGGAAAGATGGTTTAATATGGGACCACCATTTTGAGGCCCATTTTGATTAGTTTGATTAATAATTTTTTGTATTAATTTCTTAGGTCTCTATGAAAAAAAAATTCTCTCTTAAGTAGGTCTTTTTTTTCTGGTGAAATAGAAGTGCATTAAATAAAAAGTAATGAGGTTTTTACAAAGCAAGGCCTAGTCAGTCTCAAAAATGTAACAGTTGGGAGTTGTATTCCCGTTACTTCCTACAGAGAGGGAAAAAGATTTCCCCTTAAAGTCCTTCCAAAAAACTACTCCTACACTAGTTGATGGAGTCGTAAAAACGTGCAATTTGTCAAAAAGTTTCAGTTCCTAGCCCTGCTTTGCCATCAAATCTGTTACTCTATTCTTCTCCCTGTAGGAGTGGTAGACTGGAGTATTACCCAATCTCCTTAGTAAAGATCTGTATACATAAACAACTGAATCATAAAGCATGTTTCCATGGTGCAGCATGTTAATAATTTCCATAGAATCAATGCAAACTTCTAAGGGTTTAAGATTTTGATCAAAGG
Organism: Capsicum pubescens; assembly: GCA_030864215.1. Taxonomy (NCBI): domain Eukaryota; kingdom Viridiplantae; phylum Streptophyta; class Magnoliopsida; order Solanales; family Solanaceae; genus Capsicum; species Capsicum pubescens. The sequence continues at coordinate 233,653,691 of CM061538.1, forward strand.
CTAGTTGGAGGCCCTTTTTAAGAGCCAAGATCTCCATGATATTGTTAGTGGCATGAGTGAAACTTTTGCAAAAACCTATCACCCAGTCTCCTCTGACATTTCTAATGACCCCTCCAATCCTACCTCTCCCAGGGTTGCCAAGGTATGACCCATTAGTCTTTAGTTTGAAGAAGTTAGAGGCAGGAGGGAGACATTTTATAGTGATACTGGTTTTCAAAGAAGGATTATTATCATTGCCCAAGTGGTGATACTCAACAGCTTCAGCATGAGGTATGTTGAAGCAAGGGTGGGAGTTAGTGTTCTGGAAATTGTTAGCATTTCTATTTTTCCAAAGATGCCATAAGCAAAAGGGTAGGAGGGTACCCCAAGGTGTTTTAATGTCAAAGGAATCATTGCTCAGATTTTTCCAAGCTGTAGACCAATTGTTAGTGTCAAACATGGAAAGATGGAGTTGCAGATTTCCTCTATACCTTTGGATAAGATTTTTCCAAAAGTTTTTGGCAATGTTTCATCCAAAAAAGATATGGTGCTGGTCTTCCTGATCATTACTGCAAGACTGGCATAGGCTTATGATATTCAGACCCCTTTTGGAAAGGGTAACTCGAGTGGGTAGGAGGTTGTGGTGCATGAGCCACATAAAGATCTTGATCTTATTAGGGACCCTAAGGTTCCAAATCTAGTTAGAGGAGATGTGGGCTCTGTAAGATCCTTCTTTCAAGCTGGTGATGTAATGGTAGGCACTTTTGTAAGAGAAAGTGCCCTCACCAGTGAGCCTCCAGGGAGGGGTGTCATGACTAAGATGAGTGCTTTGAAGGAAAGCATTCTAAATGTTGTGAATTATATTAGAAGAGAGTTTAAAGGGTAAGGGAGTGAAATTCCATCTACTCTCTCTCCAGATATCTTTGACCATGATGGGATTTGAAGGGTTGTCATTGGGCCCTTGGACAATAGTAGACAGGGGAGGCATTCAAGGAATCCATCTATATTCCCAAGATTTAACCTTGGTTTCATCCTTAATGGACCAAAACAAAGCATCCTTGCACGGGCTTCAGCATTTGGTGATATTATTCTAAGTCCTAGAGCCTGTGTTGGTACCCCTTCTTCCTATCCCATATTTAGAAAGGAGAGTTTTAGCCCATAGGGTGGTGGGGTTAGAGTATATTCTCCAACCTAGACTGCAAAGAAGGGCCTCATTCTTGATGACAACCATTTGTATGCCAAGCCCACCATCTCTTTTAGGAAGAATGATGGTGTCCCATCCCAGGAGATACATCTTCTTTTTAGCATCAGTGGTGCCCCAGATGAAGTTTTTTTGGGGTCTATCAATCAGTTTATGATTAATTCTGGGGAGGTGCTTTTATTGCATAATATGGTTAGAAATACTAGCTAGAGAGGACTTGGCTAAGGTGACCCTACCAGTCACGTTAAGGAATTTGGTTTTCTACCCAGCAAGTTTTCTATTCAAGTTGTCAGTAATGAAATATAAGTCCCCTTTCTCAGGATTTTTATGAAAGATGGGATATCCCAGGTACTTGCCAAAGTGGTTAGAGGGATGAATGCCCAGGATAGATAAGAGGTTATCCTGATCCTCAGGTTTACAGTTTGTAGCGAAGATGACTTTGGATTTTGCAAAATTGATTCTTTGCCCAGAATGGGAGCTAAAGCTATGGATAATCCTATTTATGGTATAACAGTTCTTAGAGTCAGCTTTAGTAGAAAGAGAGAGGTCATCTACAAATAAAAGGTGAGAAATAGTGGGGCCTCTATTTGAGGAGGATATAGTTGTTCAATGAAGAGTGTCAATTTGATAGTTGATTCTCCTAGATAGGAGTTCCATGCAGAGGATGAAGAGGTAGGGGGACATGGGATCCCCCTGTCTAATTCCCCTGTAGGGGTTAAAAGGGTTGTTCTTCCCACCATTGATTAGGATAGAAATGGAGGAAGTAGAAATACAAGAGAGGATGAGCTTTATGAGGTTCTTAGGGAAGTTGAAATAGGAAAGGGCTTGCCTAATGAAAGACCACTCCATCCTGTCAAAAGTTTTCTCAAGGTCAATATTAAGGAGCATGTTGGCCTTCTTACCCTTCATCTTGGAGAAATGGCTAAAATATTCTTGGAAAATAATGGCATTATCAGAAGCCCTTCTTTTAGACATAAAGCTTGCTTGACTGGGGCCAATAATTTTTGCCAGGAAAGGCTTCATCCTGGTGGTTATGATCTTACTAATGATTTTGTACTGGGTGTTGCAGAGTCCTATAGGTATAAAGTTCTTGAGGGAGGTAGCATTCCTATAGTTAGGAATTGGGTAAAGGAAAGTGTAGTTGACTCTAGGGTCTATGGAACAAGAAGCTAAGGTTTTCTGGAAAAATTTAACTAGAGAGGACCCAAAGTGTCCTAAACTTTTTTGTATATGAAGGGATGTAATCCATCATGACCAGGGGATTTGTTAGTCTTAAAAGAAAATACAACCCTCTTGACCTCTTCTAAGGAAAGAATGTCTTGGAGCAGGTCATGGTTGAGGGGGTTGATGGACCCCAAAGAGGAAGGGTTGGACTGGGTGGCAATGTACCCTAAGGAGTGTTCAGAGGTATAAAGGTTGGCATAGTATCTGGAAATATTTCTGGCAATATCCTTAGGATGTTAGTGCCAAGTACCACTTTGATCAATAAGGGAGTTGATCATATTCCTTCTCCTCCTATTGAGGGTGGAAGTGTGGAAGAACTTGGTATTAGAGTCCCCCTCCAAGAGCCAAGAGATTCTGGATTTGAGTTTCCAGAACTCAGTCTCTAGGTTGAGACTATGGTTGAACTCTTTCAAAAGAGTACTCTCACGGCTATGCAGAAAGGCATTGGTAGGGTAGTTAGGAGATCTTTGGATACCAGCTAACCTCATAAGCAAGTGCTTTTTCTTATTAAAAATTTTACCAAAGATGAGCTTGTTCCAATCCCTGGCCTTCTCTTCAAAGTCTAAGGTGGCTATGGTGATGCAAGGACAGTTAAGGAAGGAGTCTTTAATTAGGTTGGGGAAGTCATGATGGCTAAGCCACATAAATCCACTCTTAAGGGATTAATCTGATTGGCAGGAGTAAAGCCAATGTTCAGGAGAAGGGGTGAGTGATCATAATGGGTTCTAGGTAGATGAGTGACTGATGCCTTAGGATATAAATGGATCCAAAGGTCATTAGCCAGACATCTATTTAGTCTTTCTAGAATCAGGCTCTGTCTATTCTTATATCTCATTTTGGACCAAGTGTATTTGTGTAACACCCCGATTTGTTAAATCGGAATGCGACACGGTGCTTATGACCCCGAGGGACCATAAGCTAAACCATGACTGAAATTTGTACCTATACACTGCATAATAAACTTGTAGAATACGGAAAACATGAACAATAGGTCATAAGGTTCAACTGAATAGAATATCTGATAAATAATAACATCCATATAGAGTAACAAATACCCAAAAACAACTAAAAGCTGAATCTAAAATCTGAACTAAATCTGAAAGCCTCTAAATAATGTCTGAATAAGGAGTTGAAGGAACATGTCTCCAACTAACTTCGTCTAGAAAAACTGAGCTGAAATAATAAATAAAATAAAATAATATCGTATCATCCTCGAATGAAGAGGTCTCACTGCAACTTTGTTTACTGTAATGTAGCTGCTACTGCTGGTCTAGAACTCGTGTCTATGAACCTATGATGTAACATGAAAAAGAAGTACCATAGCGCAAATGCATCAGTACAACTGGAGTACTGAGTATACGAGTGAGGTAGGCTAAAGTAAAGGGCTTACATGCATGAATAATGCTAACTGACTGAATGATATGAATGTAAGAGTACAAACATACATACATAGTAACTGAGATCGTGAGTACGTGATAGCAAAATTTGTATGCTAATATATGGTTTACTTATAACTGACATGGCTGAAACTGTATTTCTAATAACATGGGATACTGGGTCTGACAGTCTTGAATCTGATGGAATTTTCTGAGTCCCATGCTATAACTGAATTTGACTGTATCTAACTGTCCAGGTATACTGATATCTGAAGAACTGTCTGAGTTCTTTTACTGAGACTGAGTATGAAATTATGGAAGGTAGTTGTTTAACCGACATGCCCCATATGTGCCATTATGGATAAGCTGGGGTCCAATCTCTGCCCCGACTGAAGGAGTGCCAATACCGCACCACTGGTAAGGACAGTTGAGAGTGATCCTTGGCTGGCAGGTACTCAAAATGAGAGTGGTTGGAACCCTGAACTGACAGGTTAAGCCACTTCATCGACTCTAATCTAACAGGTTAAGATGTCTCAACCTATGTTGGCTACATAGTTCTGGAACGCAAGGATGACTGCTAAGAATCACACCCTAAATTGGTAGGTGAGTTCCTATACTTGGGTTCACTCAGTGCTAACTTCTAATCCCATTTGAAGAGACTGAACATGATTTGATTAACTGACTTCCGTTGACTGACGGAAAAGTACTACTATCTGAGAGTTAACTGAGATCATGAGATTTCTGAGGTTTCCTGAGTCACATGACTGACTAATTTCTATAGATTATAGATTGACTGAGATTATCGTGACAATATGACATGGATCTCGGCACACAGCTATATTTTTTGGGTACGAATACCCCTAGGACTCAATAGAAGGAAACTGACACACATGACATGACTTGATCACAAGATTGGAGTCCACAATTCATAATATCATAAGTAGGGGATCTTATAATTCATGTAGTTATTAAACATCTTAAACATTGTAGGGATTGCATGGATATATTTCGTGTACATATTATACATATCCATTATCATACATGTTTCATACCACAACAATAGCAACACATCAATAGCATGGAATTCATATTTAAGTATATAGCTAACATAGACTTGTCATTTAGATATCATGGAACCATGTAAACATAAAATCCTACCATCCCACGTATTTTATCAAACACCTACCATGCATTCTTTATGTTATAGGTGTGTTTCATAACTTGCACCATATTACACCACCTAAAGTTCATAGTTTTCAACTAACAACCATATATATTCCATGAAAACACCTTTAGATATCATCTTAAAACTTAAACAACAATCATCAGCGACATGTACATGCTCATATCACCAAAAAAAGTTCACAAAATAGTATTTAAAACATGGTTCTTGAGCTCTATGAACGGATTAGATCCATAGATGAACACTACGCATACCTTAGATTAATAATCCTTGAAGATAGTAGTGAAATAAGCTTGGAATTTGAAACCCCCAATTGAACACTAGATTTGTTCTTGGTTGTTCTTGAGAGAATTTTGATAAAAAGTAATGTAAAGAGCTTATTTGGGGCCTCAATCCAGTGTTTGGGACTTATATAGTGGTGGAAACATGACCCAAATACCCCTCTAGATGCGTCATTTAATTTCTGTGAAAATTACCCGATTTGGGCCCCCGGCGTGATGCAGAGACATCGCGTTTCCACCCGTTTATGACCTAGAAACTCACTGTGATGCACTGGAATCACGGAGAGACACTGGACATTGACAAACGTCATTTTGTCTTACGGCGCGACGCGCCACTGACTGAAATGACACTGCTGAAACTTTAAATCGCTATATCTTCTTCATCGGGTGTCCGTTTTAGGCAAATTTTGTATCGACGGAAAGCTTATTCAATTCTATAAAATTTGGAGTGTATAAATCTTCCAAAATATCACCTATAAGTCAATTTATGCTCCTTCAAAGATGAGCTATATGAAATCACACACGAAAACTTGGTGGATTCAAAAGTTCTTAGCTTGGTTTACTCTAAGTGACTCTTATGAACATGCTTAACACATCATAAGCTCTATTATCACTAGGATACTCATCCTAATTCATGTACTCAAATATGAATCATAGGATAGTAGGTTTCATGTGTAGGAACAACGGTTCATTTTCTAGCTAAGAAATATACGGGGTATTATAATATCTCCCCCTTGAAAACATTCGTCCTCGAATGAGACTGACTGAAATAAGGAGAGATGATAAACTGGAGTACGTACAAGACATACACTACTGAAACATGATCCCATGACGGACATGACTGATAAACTAAACATATCATGCTGGATATGCATATCTGATGCATGAGTAACTGATTCATGAATGCATAACTGAAACTTCTGATAACTGAGTTCTCCCAATAAGAATGCATATTTGATGCGTGATTATACACTGGACTGATACATGAATGCATGACTGAATATGCAATGGTAATAGATACCAAGTTTATAATGGGAACATGAACATGAAACTGAGTACGCTTAAGGAGAACTGTTACCTTGAGCTTGATCTGAATTGGCGGAGAAGAGGTGAGGATACTTGATACGCATATCTTCTTCTTCTTCTCAAGTAGCTCCCTCATGAGACTGATTTTACCAAAGAACCTTGACTAGAGGGACTTCTTTGTTCCTCAATCTACGTTAATGCTCTGAATAGGGACTACAACTGTTGGGTCACCTATGCATTTCTTGAGCAAAGAAACATGGAATACTAGATGAACTGAGGCTAGATCTGAAGGCAATTCGAGCTCATAAGCTACCTTGCCTAAGCGACTGAGAATCCTAAAGGGACCGACATATCGGGGACTGGGCTTTCCCTTTTTGTCGAACTGCTTCACTCCCTTCATGGGAGAGATCTTTAGATAGACATAGTCACTAATCTCGGACTCGAGATCCTTTTTGAGTACATCTTTATAGGTCTTTTGTAGGCTCTGAGCAGCCCGAAGTCTTTCTCTGATCAATTGGACTTTCTCTAAGGCGTCGAATACTAAGTCAGGCTCTATGACTGAGGCCTCAATAACTTCAAACCAACCGATTGGAGATCTGTACCTCCTACCATAGAGAGATTCGAACGAAGCCATTTTAATACTAGAATGATAGCTATTGTTATATGCAAACTCAATCAAAGGCAAGTGGTCATCCCAACTTCCCTTGAAATCAATTTCACACGCCCTTAGCATATCTTCAAGAGTCTGAATGGTCCTTTCTGCTTGACCATCTGTCTAAGGATGAAAAGTTGTACTGAGATGAACTTGGGTACCAAGACCCTTTTGGAATGCTTTCCAGAAGTAAGAGGTGAACTGGGTACCTCTATCTGAAATAATAGATAGTGGAATATCGTGTAATCTGACCAACTCCCTGATATAGAGTTTGGCATAATCCTTGGCTGAATAAGAAGTACGAACAGGAAGAAAATGAGCTGACTTGGTCATTCTGTCTACAATGACCCAAACTGAATCATGCTGATGACGAGTTCTAGGAAAACCCATCACGAAGTCTATGTCCACTTCTTCCCACTTCCAAGTAGGAATGGTGAACTCCTGCATGGAACCACTAGGTTTCTGATGCTCTATCTTACCCTGCTGACATGTAGAGCACTTAGACACAAACTCTGCAATATCTCTCTTCATCCCACTTCACCAATAGATCTCCCGCAAGTCGCGGTACATCTTAGTGGCCCCTGGATGAATAGAGTATCCCGCACCATACGCTTCTGCAAGAATTCATTTCCTCAAGCCATCTACACCTGGAACACACAAATGACCCTGACAATGAAGAACACCATCTCCCCCTTGGGTGAAAACCTCAACTTTCTGATTCTGAACTGACTCTTTCATCTTGACAAGGCTAGGATCCCTGTCTTGCTTTTCTTTCACCTCAAAAACTAGAGATGACTCTGAACTACTCTGGACACATACACCACCCTCGGAAGAGTCGACTAAGCAAACGCCTAGTCTGGCCAGATGATGGATTTCCTGAGCTATTTTATTCTTGCTATCCTCAACGTGAGAAACACAACCCATGAAGAGTCTACTGAGAGTGTCGGCCACAACATTGGCCTTACCCGAATGATAGAGGACACTCATGTCATAATCTTTCAAGAGCTCTAACCACCTTCTCTGACGAAGATTGAGATATTTTTTAGAAAAGATATACTGAAGGTTCTTATGATCTGTGAAGACGTCTACATGAACTCTGTAGAGATAATGTTTCCTAATCATTAAGGCAAATACTACGGCTGCTAACTCTGAGATCATGAGTAGGATAATTCTTCTCATGGGGTTTAAGCTGTCTGGAGGCGTAGGCTATGAACTTACCATGCTGCATAAGGAAACAATCTAAACCCACTCTAGATGCATCACAATAAACTACAAAACGGTCTGAACCATCTGAAAGAGCTAGAACTGGAGTTGAGGTGAGTCGAGTCTTCAATTCCTGAAATCTCTTCTCGCAAAGATCTAACCACTGAAACTTAACCTTCTTCTGAGTCAATATGGACATGGGGGATGTAATAGAAGAAAATCCCTCAACAAACCATCTGTAATAGCCAGCCAAACCCAAGAAACTCCTGATATCTGATGGAGAGACAGGGCGAGGCCAGTTTCTTACCGCTTCGATCTTCTAAGGATCTACTCTAATACCATCACCGGAAATAATGTGGCCAAGGAATGTTACTGACCTTAGCCAAAACTCTTACTTACTAAATTTGGTGAATAGCTGGTGATGTCTGAGAGTCTGAAGAACAATCCTGAGATGGTCTGAATAATCACACTCTGTACAGGAATAGAACAGGATATCATCTATGAAGACTATGATGAACATGTCCAAGTACTTCCTGAACACACGGTTCATCAAGTCCATGAAAGCGGTTGGGGCATTGGTAAGACCAAAGGACATAACTAAAAATTCAAAGTGACCATACCGAGTACGGAAAGTTGTCTTCGGGATGTCACATTCTCTAACTCTGAGCTGATGATAGCCTAATTTGAGGTCTATCTTGGAGAAATAATTGGCACCCTAAAGTTGGTCAAACAAGTCATCTATTCTGGAAAGAGGATACTTGTTCTTGACCGTAACTTTGTTGAGATGATGGTAATCAATACATATCCTGAGAAAACTGTCTTTCTTATGCACGAATAAGACTGGTGCACCCCATGGGGATATACTGGGCCTGATGAATCCCTTATCTAAGAGATCCTTCAACTGATCTTTCAGTTCCCTGAGTTCTGCTGGTGCTATTCTATATGGCAAAATAGAAATAGGTTGAGTATCTAGGAGAAGGTCTATGCCGAAATATATTTCCCTTTCAGGAGGAATACCTGGAAGATCTTTGGGAAAGACATCTGAATATTAATTAACCACCGGGACTGATTCGAAACTAGGAGATTCAAAACTGGAATCCTTAACATGCACGAGATGATACACACACCTCTTAGAAATCATTTTCCTTGCCCGAAGGTAGGAAACAAGCTGACCCCTGAACGCTGAAGTACTACCCTTCCACTCTAGGACGGGATCATTCGGGAACTAAAACTGAACTATCCTATTTTTACAGTCGACTGTGGCATAGTAGGAATGAAGCCAATCCATGTTGAGAATGACATCAAAGTTATTCATCTCTAACTCGACTAAATCTGTTGATGTGGATTTCTGAAATATCATAACCAGGCAGTTCCTATATACCCACCGAGTTATGATGGCTTTACCCACTGGGGTAGAGACTGAAAAGGGATCTGCTAAAATTTTGGGACTGATTCTGAAATCTCCTGCTATATAAGGAGTAACAAAAGACAAGGATCCACCTGGATCTAGCAAAGTGTAAACATAAACATGGAAAATCTATAACATACCAGTAACGACATCAGGAAAATTTTCCTGATCCTATCGGGTCTGAAGAGCATAGAGTCTGTTTGGGCGTTGCCCACTAGTAGCACTGGAAGTGGCACCCTGCTGATTTGGGCGACCGAAATGGGCTGTGGAATGATTCTGCTGACCCTATAGACCTGACTACGGACAATCTCTAATCCTGTATCCTGGCTTGCCACAACCGAAACAAACATCGATACCAACTCTGTAGGTATCCTTGTGATTCTTACCACAAGTCTGACACATGGGATTAGTTTAGGCACTGCTGACACTTCCCTGAGACTTAGAGCCTGGTGCTTAATTACTGTTGCCATCTCTGAATTTTAGCACTAGGGCACTGGCGAAGGAAGGAGCTGGAACTGCTTGCTTAGGAAGGAACTGTGAATGGTTTTCTCTTTATAATTTGGGTTGAGCAAAACTAAAACTGCCTAACCTTGCTCTCTTGTTCTGTCTCTCCCTAGTCCTAACCTTCTGCTCCTCTATTTGCTGAGCATGGGTCATGAGCCTGGCTAAAGTCATATCACTATTCCGCATCGCAGATCTACACTTATTTACCATTCTATCATTCACCCCTGACACAAACTTGCTCATCTTAGCCCTGGTGTCTGAAACCACATGAGGGGTATATCTAGCTAACTAAGTAAATCTAAGAGAATACTCTCTGACCGTCATATTTCCCTGCCTGAGGTTGATGAACTCAAAAACTTTGGCCTCTCTCAGCTCTTGGGGAAAGAATCTATCTAAGAAAGCCGTGAAAAATTCCTCCCACTCAATAGGACCTGCACCATCTACCCTCTTAGACTTCCACTATTTGTACCAAGTGTGAGCAACATCTTGTAACTCGTATACGGCTAACTCAGCACTCTAACAAGAAGTAACTCCCATGATGTCTATGACCTTCTGGGCTTGGTCAATGAATTCTTGAGGGTCTTCATCAGACTTAGACCCGAAGAAAGATGGAGGGTTCATTCGGGTGAAGTCCCGAATCCTAGCTGCTGCGGAATTAGCCACTGGATTGGCCTGAATAACTGGTGGCCGTTAATTTTGTGTAGCCACAGACTGAGCAAGTGTGGTAAATGCGGTCCTAAACTCTGTATGAGAAACATGATCGCCCAAAGGCTCTTCAGACTGAGGGGCTGACTAATTTCTTCTCTTAAGAGGCATGTTCTGAAATAAAGAGAAAAAGCAAATTAGACTGAGAGACTGACTTGTGATTATGCTTACTGACACGACATGAATACTGAAAGAAGGGAAATTATTCTTAAACATCTCATAGCCTCTTGCATATAAATATGGCGCGCAACACACCCATGCACAAGACTCTACTAGATGCGGCTTTCAGACTTTCTAGGACTCTATTGAACCTTAGGCTCTGATACCAAGTTTGTAATGCCCCGATTTGCTGAACCGGAATGCTACATGGTGCTTATGACCCTGAGGGACCATAAGTTAGCCCATGACTGATATCTGTACCTGTACACTGCATAATAAACTTGTAGAATAAGGAAAACATAAACAATAGGCAATAAGATTCAACTGAATAGAATATTTGATAAATAAAAACATCCATATAGGGTAACAAATACCTAAAAACAACTGAAAGCTGAATCTAAAATTTGAACTAAATCTGAAAGCCTCTAAATATTGTCTGAATAAGGAGTTGAAGAAACATGTCTCCAACTAACTACGTCTAGCAAAACTGAGCTGAAATAATAAATGAAATAAAATAATATTGTATCATCCTCGAATGAAGAGGACTCACTGCAACTCTGTATACTGGAATGCAACTGCTACTGCTAGTCTGGAACTCGTGTCTCTGAACCTATGGTGTAACATGAAAAGAAAGCACCATAGCGCAAATGCGTCAGTATAACTGGAGTACTGAGTATACGATTGAGGTAGGCTAATTCAAAGGGTTTACATGCATGAATAATGCTAACTGACTGACTGATTTGAACGTAAGAGTACAAACATACATACATAGTAACTGAGATCGTGAGTACGTGATAGCTAAATATGTATGCTAATACATGGTTTACTGATAACTGACATGGCTAAAACTGTATTTCTAATAATATGGGTGACTAGGTCTGACAGTCTTAAATCTGATGGAACTTTTTGAGTCCCGTGCTATAACTGAATTTGACTGTATCTAACTGTCCTGGTATACTGATATCTGAAGAACTGTCTGAGTTCTTTTACTGAGACTGAGTATGAAATTATGGAAGGTAGTTGTTTAACCGACATGCCCCATATGTGCCATTATGGATAAGCTGGGGTCCAATCTCTGCCCCGACTGAAGGAGTGCCAATACCGCACCACTGGTAAGGACAGTTGAGAGTGATCCTTGGCTGGCAGGTACTCAAAACGAGAGTGGTGGGAACTCTGAACTGATAGGTTAATCCACCTCATCAACCCTAATCTAACAGGTTAAGATGTCTCAACCTATGCTGGCTACATAGTTCTGGAACGCAAGGATGACTACTAAGAATCACACCCTAAATTGGTAGGTGAGTTCCCATACTTAGGTTCACTCAGAGCTAACTTCTACTCCCATCTGGAGAGACTGAACATGATTCAACTGACTGTACATGGACTGATTAACTGACTTCCGTTGACTGACGAAATAGTACTACTATTGAGAGTTAACTGAGATCATGAGATTTCTGAGGTTTCCTGAGTCACATGACAGACTGAGTTCTATAGATTATAGCTTGACTGAGATTATCGTGACAACATAACATGTCTCTAGGCACATAGCTATATTTTTTGTGTACGAATACCCCTAGGACTCAATAGAAGGAAACTGACACACATGACATGACTTGATCAAAAAATTGGAGTCCATAATTCATAATATCATAAGTAGGGGATCTTATACTTCATGTAGTTATTCAACATCTTAAACATTGTAGGGATTGCATGGATATATTTCGTGTACATATTATACATATCCATTATCATAAATGCTTCATACCACAACAATAGAAACACATCAATAGGATGGAATTCATATTTAAGTATATAGCTAACATAGACTTGTCAATTAGATATCATGGAACCATGTAAACATAAATTCCTAGCATCCCAAGCATTTTATCAAACACCTAGCATGCATTATTTAAGGCATAGGTGTGTTTCATAACTTGCACCATATTACACCACCTAAAGTTCATAGTTTTCAACTAACAACCATATATATTCCATGAAAACACTTTTAGATATCATCTTAAAACTTAAACAACAATCATCAACATGTACATGCTCATATCACCACAAAAAGTTCACAAAATAGTATTTAAAACATGGTTCTTGAGTTCTATGAACGGATTGGATCCATAGATGAACACTACGCATACCTTAGATTAATAATCCGTGAAGATAGTAGTGAAATAAGCTTGGAATTTGAAACCCCCAATTGAACCCTAGACTTGTTCTTGGTTGTTGTTGAGAGAATTTTGATAAAAATTAATGTAAAGAGTTGATTTAGGGCCTCAATACTGTGTTTGGAAATTATATAGGGGTGGAAAGATGACCCAAATACTCCTCTAGATGCGTCATTTAATTTCTGTGAAAATTACCCGATTTGGGCCCCCGGCGCGACGCAGAGACATGACGTTTCCACCCGTTTGTGACCTGGAAACTCACTGCGATGCACTGGAATCGTGTAGAGACACTGTAAATTGAAAAACGTCATTTTGTCTTACGGCGCGACGCGCCACTGACTGAAATAACGCTGCTGAAACTTTAAATCGCTATAACTTCTTCACCAGGTGTCCATTTTAGGCAAATTTGGTATCGACGGAAAGCTCATTCAACTATATACAATTTGGAGGGTATAAATCTGCCAAAATATCACCTATAAACCAAGTTATTCTCATTCAAAGATGAGCTATGTGAAATCACACACAAAAACTTGGTGGATTCAAAAGTTCTTAGCCTCGCTTACTCTAATTGACTCTTATGAACATGCTTAACACATCATAAGCTCTATTATCACTAGGATACTCATCCTAATTCATGTACTCAAATATGAATCATAGGATAGTAGGTTTCATGTGTAAGAACAATGGTTCATTTTCTAGCTTAGAAATATATAGGGTATTATAATTTGCTGCCCTTGAAGCCCAAATCAATAAGGTTACAGTAATTTAAGAAATTCATAAAGATTTTAGACCTATTCAGGTTGATCCTAAAGCCTCCAAACTTTTCAAAGGACCTGAGGACGTCATTAAAATCCCCTCCTACCAGCCAGCTCTCACCCTCAGGTGAAATGTAATTGTCAGAGAAGGAGGCTAATTAGTTCCAAAGGTCTACCCTAGAATGGAAATTAGTTCTAGCATAAACAATACTCAAAAAAATAAGAGTAATGAGGGGAACTAACCTTGACCTTAGCATTAATAGCTTGGAGAGATATTGAGACAGAGGTGATGAAGATGGAGTCCTTCCTCCATATGATAACAACCCCCCCCCCCCCAAGTTACATTAGCCTCTGATTAGATGTGGTTGTGGAAGCCAAGTTCCTCACAAAGGTCTTGGTGGTCAGTCATCTTGGTTTCCAGGAGAGCAAGGATACATGGTTGATGGATATTAACCATTTCTTTATAGTGTTTTTTGAATTCAGTATTCTTAGCCCCCCTAGCATTCCACACAATGTAGTTCTTTATTTTTGAGTAGAGGGGATGTTGTTATTCCATTGTAGTCACCTTGCCCTTGCCCTTTTGGTTGGAGGTGGATATCAGAGAGGAGGCCTTTATTTTCCTAGTGAGAGAGGCTAACAAGACCTTAAGAGTCTCTTCATGTATAGGGTTTATTGTATTTGCTATTATCCCTAGACCTGCTAACCCTAGGGGAATCAGAATGGTCACAATCTCCTGGACTGGCTCTATGAACTTTAGCTCTAAAGGTTCTACCAGGATGAAAATTTTTGTTCTTAGAACCCTGATCTGAGATAGGAATTCTTCCATGTCCCTGTTTCTTGCTCTCAGGGCTTCCAGAGCATTCAACCTCTCTACCCTCTCCAAAGTTAGGTGAGGGAGGTTGTGATCAGTGTTGATGTTTGATTCAAGCTGGGAGAAGCTTGGTGTTCCCCAGTGGGAGGTGCAACATTTGGTCCTAGAAGCATCAGAGCTGGGTTGTGTGGTGGAAAGAAAGAGAGACTCAGACTAAGCTGGTTGATGATGCAGGCCAGTGATTCTGTGTTCAGCTCCTCCTGGTATGGTGAGTTGATCACTTGGAATAGGGTGGACATCTAGACATTGGACCCATATATTTTTGGACCCTGGTTCAGGCTTACCATGGCCAACTGAGCACGGTATTGGGGGTCCTAGATAATAATGGTGATTTGTCTCCCCTCCTACTCGAGATGAAGGGGAACAGTTTGGTTGGATAAACATATTTCCAACTAGGAAGTTGGTTGATGATTCAGGGCCAGGGGAATTGTGGTGAAGGTGATTTGGTCGGGGCTTGGGGAGTTCATTGTTGCTTTCTTGTGAAAGCTCAGTCATGTTCTCCTTAGTGTATATAGAGTGGGGAGAGCTGAGAGAAGGCAGATGAGAGGTTTTCGTATGGAAAAACCACCAGCATTAAATGTAATTTCCACGTTTTAGACATTCCCAGTCAAATCACTGCGGGGAGTGAAAGAGTTCCCCGCCATCACTAGTGTAGGCTCATGATTACCTAAATCCAGTTGGCACATAGGGGCTCCACAGTGAGGGGCTTCATTCTTTTTAATTCCTATTTGCAATGGAGGGGAATTATTTTTAAAAGAAAGGAGAATTGGAGAAGTGTGGTCGGATTTGTTAGGGCCCATATTGAACTTAGAATGAGACCCAAAAGAAATAGAAGAATTAGGCCTCCAGCCTGTTGAGGCTTTTGTTTGGCCCCTACAGCAGACGGAAATTGGGTTTGTTTCCTTTTAGGCTCAGTATCCAATCTGCTAGGTGAACTGTCCTTTGTGGACTTGGATTTGGACATTTCACCTTGGGCAGGCCCAATATTTGAGAGTCCAGATGAAGAAGGAAATGGGGGCTTTCCCGGTGCCACCTCCGACATCCTAGGGTTCAGAAACTTACTTAACACTACATCAAAGGTTTTATCTTAACGATGGATGATTCTTTAGATGATAATTGTCGATTCCTTGTTGCCGGTTTCTTCTTTTTGGTAAAGCAGAATGTTTGCCAATTCGGTGCATTATTCTTCATCGCCTTTTTTACCTCTGAGATTGAGATTGTGGCATGTGGCATTATTGTGTCACCGTTGACTACAGATTGATTTGGTCAGATCGGGAATGAGCAAGTGGCCGTAGTATGGCCAAGGCGACCGTAATTCTTACATAGAAACCCCTCTCCTTTATAAAAGAGCGGTTGGGTATGGTAGTTAATTGAGATTGAGGTTTCTACTGGTGTGTCCAGGGGGATCTGGACACAGATCCTAGCATATCTACCCCTTAGCGCTGCTGAGGTACATGCACCAACCTTCAACAACTGGCCTATTTTCCTACCGGTCTTGTGGAGAATGGAGGCATCATATAGTTCAGTAGGCAAATGGGGGTGTCTGATCCAGATTGTGGTTGAGTCCACCTTTGACTCGCTGGTAACAAAATTGGGTTCCCACTTCCTAAATGATATGAAACATCCCGCGATGAACCAAGGTCCTCCATAGAGGATTGAGGATTGACTCTCTGGCTTGGCTAGTTTAACGATAAAGAAGCCCATCCCTAGGTCGATAAGGTACATTGGTTCTGAAAGTTTCCACAGATCCCCCAATTTTCTTTTAAAATATTGGTGGTTGAACTTTGATTTGACTGGTTTATGATGACTGAGTGGATCCAAGGTGCATACAGTCTATGCTTGTCTTCCTCTGAAAGAAGAATTTCATTCTCGGTTCCGACTGAGTATTGGGGGTTAAGATTTTCCCCGTTGTTATGTCCCTATAAGAAGGGATGCATCAGCAATAAGAATTTCCTTAAAGGAATCTATTATTGGGGGGTTTGGGAGTAGGGGTGGTGTCAAGGCGGTACCCATGACAGAGTCGGTGCCAATGGTGTAAAGGAGGGGTAGTGAGAGGGTGGTCTTTCTCTCTCTGGAAGAAGTCGTCCCCTCTTAAGTAGGTTGTTAATGAAAAGAATTTCTTTTCCGATTTAAGTATATATTTGACATCCAAAGTTTATTATTTCTGTTAATATCTTGAATTCATATTGAATAGGCCATTAAGGAGTAAAGCTTATGATTATGAAAAAAACGTATGACGATCCCTATAAAATTGTCTTTATTTCCAGGCCACATCAAAACTTATGATTACGAAAGAAGAGATTCCTATTATTTTCATTACATCCTATGTTGATTACTTTATAATATAACTTCATTATATAAGACGTAGAAAATGTCAAAAGTAAATAAAGAATACTTGTAGAAAATAATGAAGAGGAATATCGTACAAGTCAAAGAATTTATATTGTTTATTTGTAATAGATATTCAAAGAACTTGAGTTTCTTTGCTCATGTCACCCCGATATAAGATATAAAACGTACGACAACTTTAAATTTGAGTTAAAATCCACCAATAAAAATATATCAGAGGAGGTTAACTAACTTAACTTGTGTGGTCATGTGTATGCTTTTTTTTTTTGGAAGATCTTTCAAAAATAGATACATTTTACTGGAAAACTCACCTTTCATAGTCATATTTTACATAATTACCATTTATAGCCATTGTATTCAATTTACACCCGCTGTATTCGATTTTATCAATAGTTTGTATTCATATAAAATATAAATACAGTACCATTTAGCTGTTGTATTCGATTCACAGCCTATGTATTCACTTTTACTTAGTGGTCTGTATTCATAAAAATATAAATACACTACATATTTAGTCTTGCCAAAAACACTACCATTTTTTTTTATTTTTATTTTTTTTATATTTCTTCTTTTTTGTGTTTTCTTCATTTTTTTCTTCTTCTTTTTTCTAATTTTTCCTTTTTTTATTTTTTTATATATATTTTTCTCTCTTCTATCTCTCTTTCTTTTTTTTTCTTTTTTGTACTTATTTTCTTTATCATTTTTTTGTTCTATTTTATATTTTTTATACTTTTAAAAAATATAACTACTCGAGCATAAGTCATTGATGATAACGTAAATACCATATTTATTTATCTATTTGTAGTCACACCGTCATTTATATTTTTGTATTCATTGATACAACTATATTTGTATTTGTATTTTAAAGTTTGCGCTTGTATTTATATTTTGTAGTTCGTGTTTATATTTGTATTTTATAGTTCGCACTTGTATTTGTTAGTTCGCACCATCATTTATATTTTATATAATTCGCATTTGTATTTTAAAAAACTATTTTGTATTTGTATTTTATAATTGACTGTATATTATATTGGATTACATTTGTATTATGATTTTATTGCGTTTGTATATTTAGATTATATTTGTATTTGTATTCTATTTTCGTCGATGTCTTTTTATTTTTAAAGAATTATTTTGTAGTTGTATTTGTAAGTTGATTGCATGTTGTATTTAGCCGTGATTATGTATAATTTATCATTTGTATTTGTATACAAACAAGTAAATGCATTAATTATATTTTCTTGATACTAAAATATATAAATATGCAATGTATCATTTGATACAAATGTACCGTTTTGTATTTGTATGTCAAAATTATTATTTGTATTTGTAAATAAATAAATATCACTTGATACAAATACAATTACAAATAAATGAAACCAACGATTTTAAAAATACAAATACATATTGTATTTTTATAAAAATTTGAATTGTATTTATTTGTATCAATAAATACAACTCGTATAAATAAATATAAACAAATATTCGTAAAAAAAAATCAATCGTTCATTTTTAATAATTAAAAAATACAAATGATAGTTCACACTTGTATCTATATGTTATAATTCGTATTTGTATTTATATGTTATAGTTCTCACTTGTATTTGTATGTTATAATTCACTTTTGTATTTATATTTTATAGTCGCACTTGTATTTATGTTTGCTAGTTCACACAAATTAAAAGAAGAAAAAAAATAAAAAGAAAATAAAGAAGAAAAATGTGAAAAAAAATACAAAAAAGAAAGAGTAATAGAAAATATACAAAAAAAACAAAAGAAAAAAAAATAGAAGGAGAAAAAATAAAAAGGAAAAGAAAAAAAACACACAAAATAAAAAAAAGACAACGGAAAAAAAAATTAAAAAAATAAAGAAGAAAGAGAAAATAAAAAAGGAAAAGAAAAATTGAAGACAAAAAATGAAAAAGAAAAAAAAAAAGAGTAATAAAAAATAGAGAAAAAAAAACAAAAAAAGGAGAAAAAGGATAAAGAAAAAAAATACAAAAGAAAAAAAAGAAAACAAAAAAATTGAAAAAAGAAAAGAAAGAGAAAGCGAAAAAAAAGGAAAAGAAAAAAAGAAGGAAAATAAAAGGAAAGACAAAATGAAAAAAAGACAACGAAAAAAAAATTGAAAAAAGAAAGAAGAAAGAGAAAAAAAAACAAAAAAAAAAGAAAAAAATGGAAAAAAAAAGTAATAGAAAATAAAGCAAAAAAGAAAAAAAAAGAAAAATAGAAAAATAACAAAAGAAAACAAAAAAATTGAAAAAGGAGGTGTGCCTCCGGTACCACTTAGTCAACCTTTTGAGGAAGAAGTAGGTGTAGGTGCCCACGATATGGATTATGTAGAAGTTCAGGAAAATTACGGTATAGAAGAAGAAAATGAAGTAGATGCGGTTAATTTAGATGAAGATGATGAAAATATTGGTGAGACACCCGCAGTAGGAAATGCTAACGTTAGATGTGAATCGGTTAATCTCCCTTCCCGTCCTCCCCGTGCCCTAAGAGCTCGTAAAACAACTAGTATTGCATGACAATTTTTTGAACGTATATCAGATACTGAGGTGCAATGCAATATTTTTGTCAACAAATATATAAGCACAAAAGAGGAGGAAAGCAAAGAAGTACGAATATGTTAATGAGACATATTAGTGATAATCACGAAAGAGAGTTAAATATTGCAAAAGGTGGTTAGGATGTTGGTGGGCCAACACAAACTAGAATGGACCCAGCAACCGATCAGGTAATGAAGAAGTATAATAAATTGAAGGACCGGAAAGAAATAGCAAAAATGATAGTTGTGAGTTATTTGCCTTTTAGTTTTCCTTCTTCTGATGTTTTTATTCATTATATTCAAGCAATTTATAATCTTATGTTTAATGGTATTCCTAGAAGTACTTGTTGGGCCGATATTTTTAGACTTCATTTACAATATTATTTTTATTCATCTACATTGTTAAAAAATATTCAATGTAGAATGACTTTAACTTCTAATCTTGGTCGTGCTGTTAATAAAAATAATTATTTAACCACTACTTGTCACTGGATAGATAGTAATTTTGTTATGCAAAAACGTATTCTAACTTTTTTGTATGATGAAGATCATAAACATACTGGAGATTTTATTGTTGATTCGATTTCTAAAGTTGCAGAATTTTATGGTATTGAAAATAAAATCTTATGTATTGCTTTTGATAATGCTTCTAACAATAAGATTGCTATTAGAAAGTTAAAAGATAAGTTATCTCCGTCGTTACCTGAAATATTTCATATTAAGTGTGCTTGTCATTTATATAATTTAATTGTAAAAGATGGTCTTGAGTTTTTTGAGCTCTATATTGAAAAAATTCGTCTTGCTGTTGATTTTATTCAAGAAAATAATTGAAGAAAAAGAATTAGAGAATTTAAACTTAAATGTGAACAAAATGGACTTGCACCGATATTGATGTCTGAGGAATGTGATACTAGATGGAATGCTACGCATGATTTTTTAAAAACTTGTCATAAATATAGAGTTCCTATTACACTAACTTTTAACCAACATTATGGTTCATTTGCTGATTCGGCTGAATGTATGCTTAATGATTCTGATTGGGCTGTAATTGATGATTTTGTTAAGTTCTTGGGAAAATTTTATATAGCTACGGTTGAATTTTTTGGTGCTTATTATCCTACTGTTTGTAATATTTTAGCATATATAGACGATATATCTGGTTTGCTCAAAGAATATAAGAATAAAGAAGGTTACAAAGAAGCTGTTGGTGCTATGTTTGTTAAATTTAAAAAAAAAAATCGATTTCCCCTATTTACTTGGTTGGTGTTATGCTAAATCCGTGTATGAAATATACTACTATGTGCCACTTTAGTACTCTTATTTATTCTAACTTAGAGATAAATACTAACAATGATTCTGATGCTGGAGAACAAGAACAACCAGATTTGTGGACGGCTATGGGTGATGCGAATGCTTACATAGATAAATTATATAATCATTATGCTGATTTACTTGATTTAGTTGTACCAACAAATATCACTCCAACTGTCACTCATCATCCTTCAAAGGAGCCATCATCTTCTAAAAGTCCGGCACATAGTGGTTTTCCTGATTACTTTTATGATTTAAATTGGTGGAACAGTGTTGAGGCGGGAGCTTACAAAATAACTTATCGGGAAGAGCTTAAGTATTATTTTTGAACGCCGCTAGAGGATCGCAGACGATGGATCAAGGCGTTGGATTGGTGGAGGAATAATAAAACACAATATCCTGTGCTTTCAAGATTAGCTAGAGATATATTGAATGTTCCAATGTCAATCGTTGCATCGGAGAGCGCTTTTAGTCAGGGAGGACAACAACTTGGAGACAACCGAAACTCATTGGGAAGCAATGCTATGAATTTTCTAGTTTGCCTTAGAGATTGGATTAGAGAGGAACGAAGAAATCAAGGAATGGAGGAGGAGCCGAACGACGAACAAAAACTTGAATAAATTATGACTTCAAGGGAGAACTCAGCAGAATCAAGTCTAATGCATGGTTTTTCCCCCATTGACTTTGACTATCCTATGCAAGTTTCCGTTAATATTAACATGGATGAGTTGAAAAAAATTATGCGAACCTTGTAGATTTTTTCATTCATGTACATTGTAAATTTTGAATCATTTTGCAATTAATAAAATATAACATTCATTCACTCCTTAGTCCTTACTTTGTAATTTTTTTCATTTAATGATTTAAATTGAATTTCTAGTTTAAATTAAATACTTAATTTTAATAAATTACTAATTTACTATCAAGTATTATTAATTTATTATATTAAGTAGCGTATGTTTTATTTAAAGTAGTACATATATTGAATGGTACGTATATATGTGTATATATTTTCTATAGACACTAAAGTAGTATATATTTAACGCATACATGTGTATATATTTTATAAATTAGTATATATATCATTATATTGTAGTATATATTTTGTAGCATATGTTTTATTTAGAGTAGTACATATATTGAATGGTACGTATATATGTGTATATATTTTCTATAGACTATAAAGTAGTATATATTTAACATATACATGTGTATATGTTTTATAAATTAGTATATAACTATATATATATATAGTGTGTGTGTATATATTGTAGTATATGTTTTATTTAAATAGTACATATATATTGAATGGTACGTGTATATATGTATATATCTTCTATAGACTCTAAAATAGTATATATTTCATATAAACATGTGGGTGAACTTTTGAGTGTATAGAAGATATCATGATATAGGATTCTTTTAAATACAAAAGTTGACCCACATGTTTATATTTTATAAGAGAAAAAACCCACAATTATCTTTTCATACGTAAATAAAATTTATAGTTCATATTATTACTCTTTAAACCATTTATATCTCATATAACTATTACTGTCACCAGCATAAAATTTATTAGTACTTCAAATCAACTCTGACTTTACCTGTATGGAGGATTATATTAAAGAGTAGTACACTACGACTCATGTTCAATTTTATTTTTATTGAACTAAAGTTAAATTAATAAATATTTTTTTACAATAGTTTTGTGATAGTGCATTATACTTTGTTATAAACTTTTGCTTATTTGGCAAGATTGTATAATGAATTGGGGCAATTTTAATAGTTTTCACAACTTATGAGGGATTTATGTTCATGAAAAATATACAACATAAAAAATTCAAATTGCATGTCCAAACAAAACTTCAACTTGATCTCATAATTTTAAATCATGATTTTATATCATGATTTCATCTCTGATCTTGGGAGTATTTATACGTCTAAGTGCTATCTATTTTTCATAATTTTGTCTATTTAATGAGCTACATTGCATATATATTCATGTGATTGAGCTTAATTTGTGTGTGTAAACTAATGGGTATGATTACTATTTCAGGGACAAATTTTGATGAAGTTTGAGCTTGATTTGAATATCAATACTGGGCTTGTGAATGATTGAAGGTGTTAGAAGCAATATCGAAAAGCAAGACGAGCTTAAAAAGAGTTGAAAAAGCATCTAAAATACATGGGACACGAAGTACAGTGAAGAGACTACACAATTTTGAGAAATTAGTTTGAAACACAAGAGCGTGCCACGTCCACTGAGTCACGCTATAAGGGTGTGGCACGAAGCTGGCCAAAAATTAAATGGCACATAACAATGTGCATGAGCAATAAGAGCATGCCATGCCCACTGAGCCATGCGATAAGTGAGTGGCACAGAGGGGTGTTTTCGTTTGATTGTTTTCTACTATAAGTAGGATACTTATTTTATTTTATGAAAGACCTTTGGAACAACTTGGGTGAGAGAAAACACACGGAGAAAATTTCCAAATAGGGTTTTTTTCTTGATGTAGTTTTCTTATAGTCTTTACATATGAATTTAATTATCGTAAATCTTTATATGACTATGAGTGACTAAACACTCATTTCCTAGGGTTAAGGCTACGAAAATGAGTACTTAGCATTCCATCAAGCTGGTTTAAAGTTGATCATTGTATTTGATTGTTCGTGTGTTCTTGTTATTACTATTCTATTGACTCGTGACCTTTAGGATATATTTATATTTATATTGTGAGTTCGAAAGGATGACCATTAGATTGAAACAAAGAGTATATGGAGTGTATTATCGTCATTTAAATAAATTAAAGATAGGATTCGCGATTAGGATAGGAATATACCTAATTCGCCCTATTTGATTCAAATACGGGATGACATAGAAATGCATTTGAATTAGTTCTCACATTCCCACTCAATGATGTAGTTATGGGGATAATTTAGATGGACGATTAGAGGCTCCGAAGACCATAATCATGTTATTAACCCCGTGAATTAATAACCAAGATAGTTCAAGTGTCCAACAAGATTGTATAACTTTGTAAAATTATTTAAATTGCCTCGATCCTGGATTTCTTCTTATCATTGTTTCAAAAACTTTACTTTCTTGTTATAGTTTATCGATACTTTCAAATTTTCAAAACTTAAACTCTCTTTTGGTTACAACTCACACTAATTAGTAAGGCTAAAGTTGGACTAATTGCTAAACACCGAGTTCTTATGGGATCAATATTCGGCTAAAAAGGGCCACTTTATTACTTATACAACCATGTACACTTGCATGTGCGTTTGAACGTAATAAATTTTGACACCATTACCAGAGGCTTGAAAAGTTAGCAACTCTCTAATTTTAGTTTTATTACTCTATTTGCTAAGTGCTGACAACTTGGTCTTAGCTACTGAATTGTAGGTACAGTTTTGAATCTCAAGTAAGTTGGCAAAGAAAAGAGAGTTGATTGAACCATACATCGAACCTAAGCAACGTTTACACCAGTTGCGGAGAGAAGAAACACTTCTTTATTCCATCCCAAGAGTTCAACGAGGTAAGACCATTCTTGCAGACATGGCTGAAGAATAATCAACCCGCAAGATAGTGCACAAAGTGAAAATCCGACTCACAACTAATGTCACCTCTAGTATCCGCAGACCAGAATCTGCGGATAGATTTGAGTTTAAGAAAAACATGGTGCAATTATTACATAGTAGTGGCCAGTTCACACTTATCATATGAGGATCTATAGGTCCATTTACATAATTTCTTGGAGATTAGTGACACTTTTGTTCCTGTTGGAGTCTCCATAGACTATGTGAGCCTCACGTTTTTCCCCTTCTCACTATTAGGGGAAGCAAAAAAAGTGATTGAAGGCAGAACTTTTAAACTCAATCACAACTTGAGACAACTTGGCAAAGAAGTTCTCCATCCATTTTTTTTCCTTTTGGAAAAACTGCAAGATTGAGGACTGAGATTCTGAGTTTCAAACAAAAGATAGATGAGAATCTTTATCATGCATGAGAGAGATTTAATTATCTTCAAAGGAATTATTTGTATCACCAACAGACCAACAAGGTATTAGCTCATACTTTTTTGAAGGTCTTGACTATGTCACAAAAAAATTGTTGGATTAGCTGCAGGTGGTCAAGCTTTGGAGAAAATATATGATGAGCTGTATACTCCCCTTAACCGAATTGCACAAGCTAACCTCAAATGACAGGGTGATGTATCCAAAAGTGTGGTAAAAAAAACTATAGGTATGATTGAGGTGTATAGTGTTACAGTATTGGCTGCACAATTGGCTGCCTTTCAGGACCAAATGATGATGCAGTACAACAAGTAGAGTGTGAATTAACCTCAAACCCAAGTTAATAATTTAGCAAGGGCAGAATTAGTGTGAAATTTATTGAGATAGTGGTCACTTTACAGACTTATGTGGAGTAAATATGGAGTCGGTGAATTTGGTGGGCAATGCACAAAAGGAAAATCAAAACTATGATAATACCTATAACCATAACTGGTAGAGTCAGCTCTGTTGACATTCAATTTTGACTTTCCTTTTCATATAATTAATTTTTCTATGCTTCTTAGTTAAGAATACTTTATCAAAATGATGTTTTTTACCTATCAAATTAATTTTAGTAATTTTGGCATAATCGAAATAATTTTTTTTACTTTCTTATTTTTAATCTCATATATATATATATATATATATACAAATATTTAATATTGCAATAAATAAAAAAAATATTAGCATGTTTACTTTTACAAATTTTGTCATATCGTTATAATATTTCCTAAATACATTTCTAAAACATGATTATATTTGTATATAATACGTACATTATGAAAAAATAAATTAGGACGAGAAAAGCTCCGTTAAATTAATTAAGTGAAAATGATTGAAGAAAATTAGATTTTCTTGCATTTGGGCTAAAACTGTAGTTCTTTTTAGCCAAAAAATTACAGCCCACTGACCCAATATTAGCCCCCAAGTCTCAGCCAATTACAGGGCCAATTGGATCTTGACCCGACCCAACTTTAAATAATCCCTAATACTCTCTCACCTCTCAACATACTTCTCCTCTTCTCTGTAAACACCGATCATCCCACAGACCACCAGATAATGCTGAATTTCGATGGTCTTAGCCTTTTCCTTTCTCTCTATTGCCCTCTCTATCACCTCCTGTCACTTCACTCATCTTTCCTACAACTGTTCTCTTTTTAAAGAAAGGCTACAAAGCTCTAAATCTCCTTTGCCAAGGTGAAAGGATTAAAGAACCATCAGATTTGAGGTTGTTATTCCTCAAATCCGATGGTTCCAAGTCTTCCACCTTGAAACAACCCTTTCTCTTTTTACATCAAGCTGAAAAAGGTGAACAATCAATCTTTTCTCTGTCTCCATTATTTTTTCTGTGATTTGGGGTCTTATCAAGAATTCAAATTTGAATTCTTGAAGTCCCTATTGAGAACTGTTGCAGCCCTTTTTCCTATAAAAGGGAAGTCTTTTTCACAAGGAAGGAACCAAGAAAGAATTATCCGAAATTAGCACCAAGCGTTGGCAAATCCATACTATCGCTTCTTAATTTCTTTTGCTCTTTTCGAGTTTGAGTTTTGATCTCGACAGGAAGTCTTAGTTCGCTGCACCATACAAGGTAAATCCTGTCTCATCTAAATTATTTATGTTTAGTTTTATGAATTCATGATTGTGTGATCAGTCGAGACGTTAGTTGTTTTAGCCGATTGATTTCGGGCATGAAACATGAAAAAATGAAATTGGTTTCTAGACTTTTTATATATTTACATTGATTATGTGTTTTGTATCCACAAAAGTATTTTCACCTTGCGGCTTATCTTGCATACAACCTATCATGTTTGAAATTTTAAGGACGCTTGGCTACCTATTATAAGCTTGTCCTTATATCAGTTTGGGTGTTTTTTTTAAATACGACAATAGCTGCTCGACTTTTTCTATCTGGTGGTGATGCAAGAATGAGGTTGGAAAGCTGTGAAGAATAGTACTTCGGGCTTTGGAGCATGAACCTGGTAGTTATGTTAGTTAGAAGCTTAAATAATTCAGCTCTAGTTTATTTACAATTTAGTCCCAATAGGCTTTAAGTTCAAGTTTCGATTATGTTGCAATTGCCAGCTATGTTTGAGTGATTGGGCACTTTTAGGTCCACTGAAGGGCATTTAATTTTTAGTACTAGGAGAGCCAGCTGGAGCTTGTACTCCACTCTTTCTATTGGCTATTTAAGCATTGCACAGTCCTTGTTTTGGATCAATGAATGAGAATGCTTAGCTAAATATAATAGTTGTTCTTTTTATCTTTATCCTATTTCCCTTTCACTGTTTTATTGTTGTTTACTGCTTCTTCTTCCTTAACTCACAACATTTGGTATCAGAGCACTTTCTTGAGCTCTGTGGGGGAACCATGTCTAATGACGTTAAGTAAATCAAAGACATGCTAGAAAAAATGGCTGTGGAGCTAGCGAATTTCTCTTTTAGGCAAAACAGAATGGAGGAACAACATGAGAGATCTTTTGCTGAGTTTAAGGAATCCTTGGGTGTTGAATGAAGGCATGAGAAGGGAAAAGAAACAGAGAAAAATGAAGGGTTGGGTAAGATCTACACTCCTTCAGGTCAGCCAATGACTTGGGTTTTTACATCTCGTTCAGGAGGTCTACCTACTATGGTGACACCTAATGGTTATCAAATGGGAATTGGGTCCTTACCTCAGTTCCAAACACCACCTGGGCACCAAAACCCCACCACAGGAGATGGATCTGCTGGTCAAATGGGAGTTGGGATATCAGCTCCATATCAGGCTCCTATAGGAACTTCTAATCAGATGCATTATGGAGGCTATCAGGGACAAGCACCGGTTGGGGTGTGTGGAGGAGTAGCAGCACAGACACCTGTTAATGGTCACTTTACTCATCCTTTGTCGAGATTATCCAAGATAGAGTTTCCAAGGTTTGATGGGACAAGTCTCATATCTTGGACTTACAAGGTAGACCAGTTTTTCTCTCTTGATGAAGTTCCCTACAACCAAAGGGTGAGAGTTGCTTCCCTATACTTTGATGGGTTGGCTATAGAATGGTATTTAGCTTACATCAGGAGTAGACAACACTTACCCTACCCCACTTGGGAGGAGTATATGTATGCTTTTATGGACAGATTTGGGATTGAGTATGAAGATCCCATGGTTGAGCTTAAGATAGTGAGACAAACTGGATATGTGAAGGATTACATAAATGAGTTTGATAATATTATGACTAGACTTTCTATTTTACCTGAGTATACTATTAGTGCCTTTATCACTGGCCTGAAGCCTGAGATAGGTTATACTGTTAAGAACCACAGACCATTTTCTCTTCCTCAAGCTTATCAGTTGGCTAGGAACACTGAAGTTCAAGTCCAAGCTCAGCTGAAGCTTACTAAACCCAATGCTTTTACGGGTGGTTCTCAATACAAGGGAAGCTCATATCAGTCTTTCCACAAAGGAGCTGGGACTAGGAAGGTTACTCTCAGACCAAGAAGAAAGCACCTCTTAACTTGAACAAAAACAGCAGTATGAAGTTAACTTCTGTTGAGATAAATGAGAGGAGGCAGAAGGGATTATGTTTTTTTTGTGATGAAAAGTTCTTTCCCAGGAACAAATGTGGTGGTGCAAAGTCACTGTACTTGTTGGAGGTGGAGGAAGAAGGGGGAAGTAGTGAAGAGGATGTGGTGGAGGTGGATGACCCTGAGCAGGAAAAAGAGGAAGAACAAGGTCAAGTGTGTGAGATTTCAGTACATGCACTTCATGGAATTCCCACTTGCCACACCCTGAGAGTGGAAGGGTATTGTCAAAAGAGATCATTGCAGATCCTAATTGATCCTGGAAGCTCACATAATTTCATGGATGAAGGTCTAGCTAGAGAAATAAAAGGTGACATTCAAACGGTTAGGTCATATGCCATTAATGTAGCTGATGGACATGACAGATACACTAAAGAGTTGTGCAAATCCTTCTCCTGGATGATGTATAGTGTCTTATACACTGATGATTTTTTGTTGATACCACTCAAATCATGTGACATAATCTTGGGGGTGCAGTGGTTACTTTCTTTAGGTGATCTGAAGATGAACTTTCAAGAATTAACTTTGGGTTACCACTATCAAGGACTGTACTGTGTGTTGAAGGGAGTGGTAGAAAAGGTTTAAACAGTGGAAGCTAAGAGGTTAGAGAAGATGGCTATAGGCAGAGGGAAGTTGTTCATGATCAGAGTGAGCCCAATAGGTGGAGAAGAGGGTTCAAAAATAGCAGTTCCAGAGGAAATTTTAGCCCTCACTAAGGAGTACCTTCAACTGTTTGCTAAACCTAAAGGACTGCCACCTTCAAAAGGGTATTTTGATCACAAGATACCTCTTGAAGTTGGTAGCAATCCTGTAAACATGAAACCATACAGGTATTCATCTATACAGAAGGATGTAATTGACAAGTTAGTGGATGAGATGATGGAGCAAGGGATAATATAACCCAGTTTCAGCCCTTATGCTTCCCCTGTGGTGTTAGTGGGCAAGAAAGATGGTAGTTGGAGATTGTGGGTAGACTATAGAGGGCTCAACAAGGAAACAATTAAAGACAAGTTTCCAATTCCAATTATAGAGGAGTTGCTGGAAGAATTGGGAGGCTCTAACATCTACTCTAAAATAGACTTGAGATTAGGCTATCATCAAATAAGGATGGCCAAGGAAGACATTGCAAAACCAGCCTTTAGAACACATGCAGGCCACTATGAGTACTTGGTTATACCCTTTGGGCTATCTAATGCTCCCTCATGTTTCCAAGGCTTAATGAACCATGTGTTTAAGGAACATCTTAGGAAGTTTATACTGGTGTTCTTTGATGACATACTAGTGTTCAGCAAGAGCTTATCTGAACACTTGGAGCATCTCATAATAACATTTGAGCTACTAGTGAATCACAAGTTGTGTGTAAAACAAGCTAAATACTCATTTAGAGCTAAGAGAGTAGAGTATTTGGGCCATGTAATCTCAGCTGATGGAGTATCAACTGATCCAAAGAAGGTTGATGCATCTAGAAGGTGGCCATTACCTAAAAATATAAGGGAGCTAAGAGGGTTTCTTGGACTAGCAGGGTACTACAGGAGTTTTATTAGGCACTATGGGATCATCAGTTGGCCCCTCACTGATCAGTTGAAGAAGGATGGGTTCCAATGGAATGAAAGAACATCCCAAGCTTTTGAGAAGTTGAAGGATGCATTAACATCAACACCTGTTCTAGCTTTACCTAACAATTCAGTTGTTTTCATTGTGGAAACAGATGCATGTGATTATGGAATGAGAGTTGTATTAATGCTAGAAGGTCATCCTATAGCTTATCTTAGCAAGGGATTATCTAGAAGGCATCAAGGATTGTCTGTATATGACAAGGAGCTTCTAGAATTAGTGCTAGCTGTAACTAAATGGGCACAGTACTTGACGGGAAGGAAGTTCATTGTTAAGACTGATCAAAAGGCATTAAAGTTTTTATTGGATCAGAAGTTACACACTGGTTCACAGATGAAATGGATTGCTAAATTAATGCAGTTTCACTTTGAGATTTAATACAAAAAGTGAAGGGAAAACAAGGCTGCAGATTCACTATCAAGAGTTCAATTGGGAGAAGTAACAGCCATGGTATTAACTCTTGGAATCACTGAGTTATTTGATAGGATTAGGTGTAGTTGGGATGAAGATCTTGTCATCAAGGAGATTCTGAGGAAGATATAATCTCAGGAAGAGGGGGTTAAAGAGTTCAGTTTTGTTAACCAGCAATTAAGAAGGAAGGGAAAGTTGGTTATGGGGAAAGAAGAGATTCTGCAGATATGGCATGCAAAACCTATTGGTGGTCACTCGGGGATTGAAAACACTTACAAGAAGATCTCAAGTTTGTTCTATTGGAAGGACTTGAAAGAAAATGTGACTAAATTTGTGAAGAGCTGTGCAACTTGCCAGAGAAGTAAGTATAATAGTGCTGCTTATCCAGGCTTACTCCAACCATTGCAAATACCATCTACAGCATGGGCTAGTGTGAGTATGGATTTCATGGATGGTTTACCTAAATCCATAGGTAAAACTACTATATTAGTGGTGGTTGATAGGCTTAACAAATATGGGCATTTTTTGGCAATTGCTCATCTATATACAGCAAGTTTTGTAGCTCAGCTGTACCTGGATCAAATCTTCAAGTTACATGGGATGCCAGAGAACATCAGTGATAGGGATCCAATATTTATGAGAAAGGTTTGGCAAGATTTGTTTGCAATGCAGGGTGTGACTCTAAGTACCTCCACGGTTTACCATCCTCAAAGAGATAGGAAACAGAGGTACTTAATAGAACAGTGGAAACCTATCTGAGGTGCTTTTGTGCTGACAGTCAAAAAAATTGGGTCAAATCTTTGTCACTTGCTGAATGGTGGTATAATACCATGTTTCAGTCAGCTATCCAAACTACACCCTATGAAGCCCTTTTATGGCCAACCCCCACCAATTCACATCCCATATGTTCCAGGAGATGCAGCAGAAGAAGAGGTGGACAGAAGTCTCATCACTAGAGAACTCAAGGTTGAGTTGCTTAAGTTTCACATCATTAGAGCTCAACAGAGAATGGTTTCCTTAGCTAATCAACATAGGACTGATAGACAATTTGCAGAAGGTGATTGGGTGTATTTGAAGATTCAACCATACAGACAGTTCACTATGTCCAACAAGTATTTCTCTAAGCTATCAGCTAAGTATTATGGACCTTATCAGTTTTTGCAAATGATAGGTCCCGTGGCTTACAAGTTATCCCTACCTTCTCAAGTGGTCATCCATCATACTTTTCATGTGTCTCAATTGAAACCTTGCTATGCAGTGCCTGCTGATTTTAATCATCCCCCAATAGTAGATATATCTTCCCCTAATTGTGTGCAGCCTAAGGAAATTATTGAGAGAAGGATGATCAAGAAAGGAAACAAAGCTATTCCACAGGTTTTGGTGCAGTGGGATCAGGGGTCAAAAGAAGATGCAACATGGGAAGATTATTCTACAATGAAGTTGAGGTTTCCAGATTTTGCTTCTTGAGGACAAGAAAGTTGTTAAGGAAAGGGGAATGATGCAAGAATGAGGTTGGAAAGCTGTGAAGAATAGTACTTCAGGCTTTGGAGCATGAACCTGGTAGTTATGTTAGTTATAGAAGCTTAAATAATTCAGCTCTAGTTTATTTACAATTTAGTCCCAATAAGTTTTAAGTGCAAGTTTCGATTATGTTGCAAATGTCAGCTATGTTTGAGTGATTGGGCACTTTTAGGTCCACTGAAGGGCATTTAATTTTTAGTACTAGGAGAGCCAGCTGGAGCTTGTACTCCACTCTTTCTATTGGCTATTTAAGCATTGTACAGTCCTTGTTTTGGATCAATGAATGAGAATGCTTAGCTAAATATAGAACAGCTGTTCTTTTTATCTTTATCCTATTTCCCTTTCACTGTTTTATCTTAAAAGCACCTTTTATAGACTGCTTAAAGTGCCTTGAATGGACTGCTCATGGGACCTTTTGCTGTAATCTCATTAAGGTATATTTGAACAAGTTGATTGTAATACTTTTTGGGGATAGGATTGCCAATAATATGTACTCCCTCCGTTTAAAAAAGAATGACTTATTTTCCTTTTTAGTCTGTTTAAAAAAGAATGATCCCTTTCCTTTTTTTGCAATATTTTAATTTCATCTTTTCACATGACATGTTTAGGACCAGAAGATTACAGTGTTTTTTTGTGTGTGTGTGTGGTGGGGGGGGGGGGGGTAATTGGTTTCATCAAATTCTAGTTGAATTGTAAAACTATTTAGTCATCTTTGGAATGCTTTTTTTTAGTTTGTGCTACTCACTGAGTCTACTGGCTGAGGTACCATTTTGGAATTTGGTTCATTAATTTTCTCTCTTCTACTATTTGCATTGGGTAATTAATTAGAAAGAGTTTTGTTCCCTATTAAGTGGCATCTCCTCTAATCAAGCATTTTTTAAAATATTGCCTTGTAAGTTTGGTCTAGAACTTTAAGTTTCAAAGCATCTTTGGATAGTAACTTAGAATAACTAGTGTTTGTGATCACATGAAGTTGGGTGTTCCAGTGAAATTAATGTGGAGTTGATGTGCATATCCTCCCTTCGTTCTCTGTTGATGGCCTAAATGATGAGCTAAATTTGAAATTTACTTCTTAAACATTGGACTTTGATGAATAATTTCACCTTAAGTATATGTCCATCTTTCTGTGAAAGGGTATAAAGTCTCGTTCTCCTTGGTTTTACTGTTGACTTTAAACTTGAAAAAGTTGGTAAATCTTTGAATTTGGTTTGGTCTTAATTTTTTGGGATTATCATAGACCAACTTCGTCAAAAGTTTGGCAATACATGGGCTTGTCATGATCAAACATTAAAATCATGTTTCTTTTCTTAATTTGTTCCCTCATGTTTCACTGCTATCATGAATAGGTACTAACTCTTATTTCTTTTGTCTCATGTACACTCGGGAGCACGTTTGAGGTCTCATGGCTTGACTCCATCTCTGTCTAAATCAGAAAAAACGAACAATAATCTCATTACATATTTCCATCTATCAGTCTAGTGCCTCTTTCCTTTTCTAAGCTTTTATTTTTTTTTTGTATTATTGCACACATTGTCATTTCTTTACTAAAATATTGCACATTTTTTATTTGGAATTTATGTCTGTTTTTTTAAAATTGTTAATAGATAGCAAATTTATTTGTTCCCTTCTAGTCTCTTAGATTTTAGACTTAGAATAATTTTTAGGCTTTGGTACTTAATTTATATCATTAAGGTTAAAATTCGGTAGGTGAAACATACCTTTTAGAATAATTGGCCAAGTTGTTAGAATTCTTTAATACTCCTTTAATATGGAATAGTAGCCTATCAAATTAGTTTCTCATTAGTTACTTATGTCGTAATAGTTAAAAATATAAGTTTTGCGGTAGGCGAATTTATCATCGCTAGACTCGGAAATTAATTTTAATTATTTTGGATATGATAAATCAACTCTTTGTTCTCATCAATTTCAAATAAAATATAGTACTTTTTCAATTTGATTCCATGAGGCCTTTTCTTAAGATTTCAAATGACGAACAAATATCTTTTAAAACATAAGTCTTTCTTAATAAAAATAAATAAATTTCCAAGTTATTATGGATTCAAAACATTTATTTTTATTTTTGTAGCTATTCTCTAATGATTCATTTAATGTAGAAAATTAATCATCTTATTTACTCCTATTTTTATAAAATTTGATTCAAAAAAAAAAAAAGCAAAAGAGTCTTTTTTTAGAATGAAAAAAAAAGAAAAGAAGTGAAGTTCTTAGCATAATTAACTTTTTAAATTATTAATTGAAAGCTTTATAAAATCAAGTTTATTTTTTATAACAATAAGATTGCATCATTATTAAGAGGTTTTATAAAAAGTCTTCGATAATTTTATGAAAAATAGATTTATGGCGAGGTTGTTCTAAAATTTTTTCTAATCTTTTTTCTTATAAATAGCTAGCATATGTTATAAGATATATATAGGGCCCGTTTGGCCATGGAAATTTTTTCCTTTTTTCCGGATTTTTTTTTCGGAGTTGGAAGTTGTGGTGTTTGGCCATGAAAATTCGAAAAATAATTTCGAAATTTTTTTCTGAAAAGGGAAAACAGGTTTTTGTTGTTTTCACAATTTTCCAACTCTAATTTCAACTTTTATTATTATTACATATAACCCCAATCTTTTAAATTTTTACATAAAACTCTCCTTATAACATTACTTTTTCAATATTACGTATATAGCAGTTTTAAAGAATAAGATAATTATAATTTCAAACTTAATGCTATCCTAATTAATATATATCTTTTTTTCTCTCTCATCATTATTTTTATCCCTTATTTAATTTTCTCCCTTATTTAAGACATTATTTTACTGCTAATTTATATTTATACCCATAAATATATAAAATATTATATTTATACCCATAAATATATAAAGTATTATATTTATAATAGAAATATACAAAGTATGTTATATATAAAGTTTGTACCATGTATATACCATATACACACATATATAAATATACCAAGTATTAAGAAACATACTAAGCATATTTATAATATAAATATACAAAGTTTGTTAGATATGAAGTTTATACCATGTATATATCATATACACACATATATAAAAATACAAAGTATAAAGAAACATACTAAGCATATTTATATATTTATGATAAATGATATAATATATCATAAATATGCAAAGCATGTTTTACATAGAAATAATTTATTCACACACAGTAAAATCTTTCATGTATAAGAAAATTAAAGAAATAAATTAGCGGCACCCTAAAATTTAATAATAACTCATCATTTCATAGTTTTTAGGAACGGAAAATGAAGAAAATAAATTAAATAAATTCCTAAAAAAATAAATTTGTTTGAAAGATAATATTTGTTACCTAAAAAACAGGAAGGAGTGAATTGTTAATATAACATCCATATTTAAAATTTTTAAATATGAGAAAACGGCTATTAATGTAAATATTATATATGTCATAATTGAAATTCATTAAATATGGCCATGTATATGTAATTATTTTTATAATAGTGGCTAATTGTGTTCTTTTTCCATTAGTAGGTAAATTTTAGTTGGGTGATTTTGATAGTTTGTAAAAGTTAAGGCATAAAATCATATTTAAAAAAGTTTTTTCAAAAGTCAAAAAAAAATTCAAAAAAGACATGGTCAAACACAACTCCAACTCCAATTTCACCTCCAACTTCAACTCCAACTCCAAAAAATTTTAGTTTTCATGGCCAAACGGCTACATATTCATTATACCTAGCTTATATTTTTTTTTAGTTTAACATTTGAGTTTCTTATCTAACCAAAGTTTGACCGGTTAATCATAGTTAACGGATCCTTTAGGGTGCTTAACCCCTTCTCTTTAGGATAATTAGAACCCTTACCTAGAAGTTTTTAAGATAAGTAGGCCTTAAAATAAAGTCTTTATTTTCTTTTAATCATTAATTAGTTTATAATAGGTGTCCTAATTCGACGTACAACTAATTAGGTGATGACTTCCTTAATTTAACTAGAAGATTTTCAATATATTGTACCTCGATTTGGACCGTGCTAAAATGGGATATGACAGCTGGGGACTTCATTGGGGATGTTAGGTTCTTAACCATAACAAACTTAGGTTAATATTTAAGTTTTTATATATTGTTATTTGTTTCACTCTAATTGTATTGATTTATCATGTTTGTGTGACATAAATTGTTTATTTGCTATTATTTTGTATGAATTGCTTATTTGTTAATCGCTTTATATAAACTGGCATTTCATTCATATTTTCTCCACTTTGGAAAACTAACGCTCACACATATTGTACACGCGGATTGTACATTGTACTTTCCCAAAATTCATTCAAATCACCTATTTTAGAGAGTCGGCACATACATGGGGTGAGCGAGAGTTTTACTATCATGGGACCATGTGCCTTCTCATATAGAAAATTCAAGTCCATGTCTATCCAAATCTTAGAAAAACTTAAGACATAGCATTACCACCTTTGATTTAGGCCATGCATGCATAAACCTTAGGTGGCTTGACCCATGATGTCATTCCATAAATAGGAGAACACCATTTATGTCAAATGGGCTTACGACCCAATGACGACCCTTATATTATGTGCAGAAATAATGATAAATTGATCCAAGTCGAAATTTAACCAAATTAAGTTTGAAAAATTCTAACTCCCAACTCGAGTAATGTCATTAATTAAAGATTGGAATAATTTATCAAAATCTCAATTAATATTTGATGATTAGGCCTACCTCCAGCAAAAAGGAGTCACCCGCATATTGGGATGAATTATTTAACATATTTGTATTATTTGCTTGCTTACGTGCTACTTGACCTACATGAATTTATCTGCAACATAATTTCACTTGATATTTATTTGCTAACTTCTCTTTTGTTTAGTCCTTATTTTCAGAGAAGAAAATTAAATTTGTATTTATATATCTCTTTATTATCTATTATATTTTTACATATTTTATATCATGATATTTCTTAAAAAATTCTATTATTGTAACACTTCTGCGCTTAACACAATTTAACGATTCTAGAGCAACCATTTAGGAAATTATCTTAAATCCGTCAAACTGATAGTATTTTCACTAAGATTTTCTTTCGTCATTTTTAGGGTTCACATTCTTTATTTAATTTTTTTATGAGTTTAATTCATCATTATTTTAAAAAAAATTCCTCGAGTTTTCAATACTTGAATCCGTAATTTGTTAAAAAATTCTTTTTGATCTGTTAACGTGGAAATAATTCTTCGTAAATATTTTTCTGCCTACTTTTCTAAATCATTCATTTCTAATTTTATCAGACTCATGCTAAATACAAACTATTATATTTTCTACTTTTTCAATCTCTTTCAAGTCCTTTCTTTACGGGTGTAATATTCTGTTTGTATCGACGGAACATTTAGCCTGTTAGTTTCATACTTCGGAGTATCTATTTAGTGCCATTTATTATTGCTTGCATTGGTAGATGTCCAAATTTATTTGTACAAATTTTCAAATCACACTTGACTTCACTTGTTCAATTTTCTCCGTTAAATTATTTTAGAGCGACGATCCAAACTTGATACTTTAAAGTTTCACTTGTTCAAAATGCTTGTGTCGTTCCTATCTTGGGATTATTAGGATTGATCTTTCTGCACTCATTTCAAGCTTTAGCACGTAAATCTAGAAAAATTCTATTGGTTGACATTTTCTCCATCCTCGATAATTTTTTCATAACCCAACAATATTAAATTAGTCATTCACAATACTTTATCTTATCAAAGTTTAACCTTCGTGCGCTCTATTTTCTTATTAATTATTATCTTGAGCTTATATCCCTTATGCGACTCGATCTGTTAGGTTCTTTTTGCTCACATTTCTAAAATGATATATCCTTAGCCTTTCGATTCAATGCTTATCCGGTGTTTCATTTTCCTTTCAAAGGTTAACTTAAGTTGAGCACCAAAGATAATTTTAAAAAATATGACCAAGTAAATTACTGTGATTGACCTAGTTAAGGATGAGTTCGACTGCGAAGAACCAAAATCGCATCAAGATAAAGTTTATAAACTTGAGACAAAAATGTCACAAATGGAATAAGAAATTGACAACATTAAAGAAATGATTGTCGACCTTATGAATTTATTCACTGAACGCTCAGAATCATACCCACTCTTTGGCACTCTGCACTTCCCACCTTTGAAGGCTCAGAAGCATACTCACCCTTTGGCACTGTCGTACTTCTCACTTTTGATTATAATGCCCAACTTTTCTCTAACATGGACTCATTCTCGCCAAAAGAGAAATTCAACAACTTGACGAAGACGATCAAAAGAGAAGCAAATGGTGGACGATGTTTTAATATTGAGTCTAATAAGATTTTCTTTACCAATGAGCTTGCTTTACCTTTTGAGATGGATTATGGTGATATTTCAATGTATGAAAGGGTAGGTAGTCTCATAGACTACCTAAAGGCATATGTTGATTAGGTGAGAAATATTGAACAAGATAATGAATTAAAGATGAGACCATTTGTTAGGACTCTTACGGGTCCAACTTTGATGTGGTATGCAAAGCAGGATATGTGGAAATGGTCTTCTTGGGGCGACCATGTCAATGATTTTGTCAAGAAATATGAGTCTTCTAGCAGTATTCCTCAAGGACTTGATCCGTTAAAAAGAAAATCGAGAGAGTTTTCTAAGTGTCCAAAAGAAAAATAACCAAATTCTTCTTTTTTGCAAGTACATACAATCGAATCAGGCAGAACTCCAACAATAGTTTTATTGAGCATGGCGATTAAAGTACAGTGAGATTTTTTTAAAAAAATGCCATCTAGGAGTTATGTAGTAGTATGACCAGTTTTTGGGTAGCTTCTTCTGTGGAACAATTATGTACTTTTGTGAAATTAATGATCAATCTTTTGTACGTTTTTAAGTTTTTTTATGTAAGCCGAACTACGGTTGACCTGATTTTCTTGATGGATACGTAGGCAACCTACATAGGGACTCAGCCATATTTAATATAGGATTTCAATAATCCTTTAGCATGTAATTGGAACAATGTTCGACCTAATTTCCTGTCAGACACAAGATATGTAGGCAGACTACATAAGGCTCGGTTTCTTTATTATATTTTTATTTTTTCCCAAAAAAGAGAGAAGCTAACTAGGGGAGAACCTTGGCATGCAATCGAGACATCTTCATCAAAATGTCTTACAGACTTGGACAAAATTTTTGCATGCAAGATGAGGCGTCATCATTAGAATTGTCTTCAGACTCGGGAAAATTTTAGGATATCCCAGAGTTAGCAAAGCATAAGGGTCAAGCTAGAGTCAAGCTTTGGTGTTCGATATAATTCAACCTTTCTTCTGATTACTACTCCAAATCAGTTTACTTTTCTTTTACATATCAAGCGTTAGGACTAGCTAAAAAGTTTTTCCATTCACTCGCTCCGTAACTAAGATCATCTCTTCTAGTCTAGAATTCTCACTTAGGCTACTCATGAATTAATCTTTTCATAATTTTTTTAATTATTATTATTATTTTTATTACTACATGTATTTTGAATGTAGTAACACTTTATTTTATGTTTAAAGTTTCATCTTTGTTTAGAGATTGTCTGGCATTGAACAATGTTTTGACTGTGAATTTGTGCCAAGGACAATACGATAATGGTAGATAAGTTTGATGCATTCAATATTGATATGGGTTTAATACAAGCACCGAATGATGATATCAAGAAGAATGTGTCCCGAAGAAATATTTTGATCGATTTATCAAGTACTTTTAGCCTTCTTCCTACCGCTGCCACAACTTTCAGTTCAACCAAAAAATTTTGTTTAACCATATATCCTCGCCAACTCCCGCCTATAAGATCTCTCCGCAAATGCCATCAATATATACTAGTAATCTAAAAAACTTTCAACTTACTATGATGTTAAATATTCATTCTCACACAATTGTGCTTCCTTCCAAGAAAAATAAGCATGACCATCTAGAAGTTTGTCAAAATGCAAAACCTGAAAAGATTCTATCAATTCACTACGAAAATCTGGGCAAAGAACTCTAGAATCTGAGAAAAGCATTTGATGAAGAATTGTGCTTAAGAAATTATCAGATCCTAAAGTATGAAGATTTGTGTGTGCACCCAAATGTTGAGCTTATACTAGGGTATAAGCTATAAAAATTCAACACTTTCAGGGGAGAAGGAGATCTCATTGCTCACTTAAAGAATTACTGCAACAGATTAATTAGAAGTGAACATGATGAAGCCATATGAATGAGATTATTCATTTAAAGTTTATCAGGATTGGCACTTTCTTGGTATACCAAGCAATACTTTAGAAAATGACACACATGGAAGATATGGTTCATGACGTTATAAGACAATATGAGTTTAATATTGGAGGTAATCCACACATGATCAATTTGCTTACAGAAAAAAAGATGTCACATGAATCCTTTCAAGCATATGCCACACGATGGAGGTTGGAAGCTTCAAAAATGCATCCTTCACTTTTCAAGGATAAATTGATTTCAGCCTTCATCCAAATTCAAGAAGGCCTATATTACGATAAGTTGTTTGAAACTTGTGCACACAATTTCTTCGATTTGATTCGGATTGGAAAAGAGATAGAAAGTGGCATTCAAGAAGAAAAAATTGTAGAAAACTTAGCAACGCAAGTTGTTCATCCAGTTTTCCAGCCAAAGATATTAGGAAATCATAAAACTGTAAACAACTCAGCTTTTGTGCATCAATTGCAATGCCATCAAAGTCATCAATTTTTGCAATATCATTCTTCTTCTGACCTTTGCAATGCGCATCTCCAGCCTTTTTATCAACAAAATTTTCATAATAGCTCCCGATAACAATTTCACCAAGTACGATTTACCTCGCGACCATGAAAGAAGATGAAACCTTTCTCTTTCAATGCTCTAGATGAGTCATTGACAAATATATTTGAGGCATGAGAACTAAAGGAGTTCTGCAACTTAAAAATGAATTCATACCTAAGTACTCATCTTCAAACTTTGATTTATCAAAAATTGTGCTTGTCATCCAAATATTCAAGGACATGACACTGAAGATTATCTAGCACTAAAATTCAAGATTCAAAACATGATTGAGAGTGGTAAGATAAAATGCAGCAAGAGCCTCCAACCAACAGTGGTAATGTTTCAAACAAGGGTACGATTTTTGTTAATGATGATCCATCAAAATTAGCACCAAGATATTTGAAGATAAAGCGTGCAACAAGTCTAGAGGACTGACAAGAGCATCATTTTTCAACATGAAAATATCATTCTCCATTTTCCTTCTTTATAAGTATCTACTGTTTTGTAATTTGAGAGTATCGTTCTCCTTTTTCCTCCTTTATAAATAACTATTATTTTGCAACTTAGTACCACTCTCTTTTTCCTCCTATATAAGCAGCTATTATTTTACAATTCTTTTCAGACTTCTTTGTGAACTATGTTTGACCTGATTCCTACTAGCAATAGGGTACGTAGGCGCCTATTCTGGGTTTGGCCATAATATTATAAAAAATCATCTTCCCCCATAGCCAAAATTGGGACAGTTTTTCAAATGTCATATCACTATTTTGGAAAAGCAGATGCTTGAGATCACGAGCAATATTCGCATCATCAAATTGCGATAATGCCATAACTAAAAAAAGCACAAATTCAAAGCCAAAACTTTCTAGTTCAATTACAAGGCAATCATTTTCTTCTATACTAACAAGTTGTTTTTGAGTAATGGAGATGTTGATTCAATTAATCTTGAAGGATAACACATGCTAGCAAAGAACATGAAAGGCAACCAAAAGATAATGCAAAATTCATTTTAAATATCAAAACATACAATTCTCTTTGAGTGCGGGAGCTTCCTCACAACAAAATTCGCCAAAGAGGAAAATCTCAAATTATGAGTACCACATTATGAATAGTCACTAATGTGACATTGCATCGTTAATATTTGTTATTGCAAAAGGCACCACACTTGAATTTTCACTACTGCAACTGCTTTACATAAAATTTTTATTGATTTATGAATGTTTGTTAAAATCACACCAAGCTCTTTGCACTACATTAATATTTGTAAGTTTGTAATATATATTGAGTTTGTCCACCCTAAAATAGGACACATTGGGTTCGTCCACTTGAAAATAGGATACTTTGGGTTCGTCCATCATAAAATAGGACATGCTGAGTTCGTCCACCCTAAAAATAAGATATAGTGGGTTAATCTGCCCTCCAATAAGACAGTTTATGCATGTTTGTTGTCAATTAGATATTTATGCTTGCTTTTATTTACTTGAACTTTTCGCAATGCCTTAATCATTTATTTACTTTTAACATTATTATTAGCACTATATGCTATTTTTAAAATTTTCTCAAAAATTATTAGAGAAAATTGCACCAAACTCTCTGCACTGCATTAATATTCGTAAGTTTGCAATACACATTGGGTTTGTCTACCCTAAAACTAGGACACATTGGGTCCGTCTACCCTAAAATAGTACACTATGAGTCTGTCCACCCTAAAATAGGACATGTTAGGATCGTTCATCCTAAAATAGGACATAAATGAGTTAGTCTGCCTTCTAATAAGACATTATGTCTGTTTGCTTTCAATTGAATATTTATGCTCGTTTTCCTTTGATTGAATATTTCGCAATGTATTTATCATTTATTTATTTTAGTTAGATATACACTGTATGCTATCTTTTGAATTCCTTGAAAAATCAAGTTTAATTACTCATTTATCTTTTATTGAGCACTTTTTTTCAATTAGATGAATTTTATAAGCATATAGTTTGAGGACACATTGAGTTCATCCACCCTACAATAGGACATATTGACATTTTGGGGTTTGTCCACCCTTAAATAAGACATATTGGGTCAATCCACCCTAAAATAGGATATTTTGAATTCGTCCATCTTAAAATAGGATATATTGAGATAGTTTGTCCTTTAATAAGAAAATTTTATGCATGTCCGCTTTCAATTGAATATTTATGTTTACTTGCCTCTAAAAGAATGTCTAGCAATGCTTTAATTATTTATTTATTTATTTATTTTTTAATTAAGCAATGCATGCTCTATTATTCATTTATTTTTATTAAGCATTGATTTTGCTAATATTTCTACTTAGTTTGATGAATTTTGCAAGCATATAGTTTGACATTGTTACTTCTAAAATATTGCATGTTTGACTAATCCCATCTAGAGAACCGATGGATGCATTTATCTTATGATTTTTTTATAAGAATTTTATTTATATTTTTTCATGTTTTACTTTATTTGCTAAATTTTCTATCAAGACTTGGCCGGAAGCAAAATATATATGCAGAAAGAGGAGATATAGCATAACGTGAAATCATCTCTTAGCAGCGAAGTGGGGCAAGCTAGCGGAATGTCAAGCATCCCTAGCAGCGTTGATGATTTAGAGCTCGATTCGACTAAATTTTCAAAAGTGTTAACGTAAATCTAAACCTATTCCCAAATCTATTCTTATATTTCAGTGTCATCATAAATCTAAAACTGGTACAAAATTTTGAGATCCTCTAAAAATTTTAGCATAACATAACTTTTGAACTACATCGACTTAATTTTCGTGAAACTCGAGATATGTAGGCGACTCAGAAACTAGAGTTCAGTCGAATTCATAACCCCGATCATACTAGTTCATTCTACTCCATTACTTAGAATGTCTCCCTTTTTGGGTGCATTCTTTTTAATTTTTTTTACTCAAATTTATTTGTTCTAGTCGAGGCAAAATTTTCTATTATGTCAACGTCTTCGTCCAAAGATTCTTACATTATCTTCGATTGAAGATGTAACACCTTGTATTTTTGGGCTAGAATTCAAATCGTCGTTCCTACGCGTATAGTCTCGAACCCAATGATTCCATGTTATTATATGTATGATGATCAATTCTATAATGTTGAGGTCACAAAAATACTCCTAACTCAAAGACGAGTTGAGAACTTTTCTAACAACTAAGCTTTAGTGAATGTTTCAACTTGGGTCAACTTCCAACAATTATTACTCCTAGTATATAATGAACTATGTGTCCTACTATATACCAAATTAAAGATCTTCGAGACCTCTTTACAACGAAACTAATTTCACCTTAATATGATAGCGGAGTAGAAAGTTATGCTCATTTTACTTTGGAGTGTCTGACTGTCAAAAGGTGATGACAAAGTTGACAAGTTGTCAACTAAGTGACGACTAAGTTGACGAGCCGTAAACTAGGTGACGAGCCATCAACCCTAGTCATCACCCTTAACCATAAAGGACAAAATTACACCTATAATTGACGACTAGGGTTATGGGACATCACCAAGTTGATGGCTCGTCAACCTAGTCGCCAGCCGAGGAAAATTCAGCATTTTTGTTGGTTTCTCTAGGGGTGTTTTGGTCTTTTCCTCACCCCAAAATCCTTCCCCAAGAATTAAATCATCCAATAA
Organism: Capsicum pubescens; assembly: GCA_030864215.1. Classification (NCBI taxonomy): domain Eukaryota; kingdom Viridiplantae; phylum Streptophyta; class Magnoliopsida; order Solanales; family Solanaceae; genus Capsicum; species Capsicum pubescens. The sequence continues at coordinate 233,698,198 of CM061538.1, forward strand.
GCATTATTATTCATACCTAATCAGTTTTAAACATCTCACAATCCTCCCCACTCTCAAGAACAAGAAAAATTAGGGTTTCTTTCAACGCTAGATTTTAAGCTAATTCAAATTCTTTTTCATAAAAAAAAAGGTACGTGGGGCTATCCTAAATTTCATGGGCGAAAGTTTTAAAATTTTTACAAGATCTAAAGTATATATGTACGCACGTATTATGAGATTTGAGATTATTTTGAGAGCATGCATTGAGAACCCTGATTTATGATGAAATCTTGTTTAAACCATGGGATTTTTTCCTAAACTTGAATTATGTTACTGTGTATGGATGTTATGAGTATAAAAAATTATATGAAAGCAAGATTTATGTAATTCCCTCTCTTTTTATGAAACCCATTATCTTAACAATATTATGGATTATTTACACGGATAATTAAATGTTGAGTTTAAATATTTTGTCAATGTTTATGGATTGTTATTGTCTTATGAACGAATTGAGAGGAGTTATTCTTGTTTTATAAATACTCACGTTTCCTAATAAAGGACTTGCATGTGATTGATGAAAGTGATGACCACGCTTTGCCAAACTATTGAAAAGAGAGTATTTTGCATGAGTTTTATATGTTTTGAAAGAAGAACTCTCTTGCAGTTTAAATATTTTTGGTGGTTAAATAACATGTTTTGATTGAAAGAACTAAGGCATGATATGATATGGCTTATATATGACTTGCAAGTCTTGGTATGATGATACCAAACAAATCAGAATATAGACTTTATTCAGATTTTTAGATTTTGATTTCAGTAAGATGCATGTTTTAAAAAGTTTTAAAATGAACTCTAAAAGAGTTAGGTGGTTACCCGAAGAAGGCACGAGTTCAGATAACTCATTGCCCGAAACCTTGTTTTGCCGATACAGGTTTTATTATGTCCCAAGATAAGGATTCTATGATGGCCCTATGCCCTTTGGAGTATCAGAATCAGAAACTCCAACCCTTGAGGTAAACTTGGGTTGGGGGCTTGGCCGCTGAGCCAATGGAGGATTTCATATAGCCCGTGGGATTGTAGAATTTTAGGATGTACCACCTAACTCAGAAGTAAGATAAAGAGTTGAGTCATGATTTATAGAAGTGTTGAAGCTTATTGATTATGCCCATGTATTTCTAAATATATTATGATAAGTTGGTTACAAAATGCTCTCACTTATTTTACATAAGATATGTGTTATTTTCGGGTTGTTCTACGTACTGATACATTTCAGGTATTGACCGTCCTTCATGGCGGCTACATTGTCTCATAATGTAGGTTCTAAGGCATCTTTCCATGGTCCTGTAAACCAGTAGATTGTTCCAAGAGTTCAGAGTTGGTAAGCCGCCCTTGTTTCGGAAGACATTCTATTCTTATGGTAGTTCAGTTATTTTATGGTCCGGCCGGGGGCCTTGTCCCAGCCTAGTCAGTTGGTATTCAGTAGAGGCTTTGTAGACGAGATGTAAGTATTATGTCGTCAAAACTTTTGGACACCGTTTGATTATAAGTTTCCATTGAACACCGTTATATCTTCTGCACTTTGATGTACGTATGAATTATGTTCATGGAGCATGTTATGAGGTCTCTCGGGCCTTTATGGTTCGGGATGCCCGTCTCGGCCAGGGTCTTGGCTCGGGTAGTAACAGAAGAGGGACAAACTATTGACACCCAATTTTGACTCTCCTTTTCATATAATTAATTTTCGATGCTTCTTAGTCCCAATACTTTATCAAAATGACGCTTTTTACCCATCATATTAATTTCAGTAATTTAGGCATAACCAGAATTTTTTTTACTTTTTTATTTTTAATCTCATGTATAATATATATATATATATATATATATATATATATATATACACACACGCACACACACACAAATATTATTGATATCGCAATAAATACAAAAATATATTAGTATGTTTACTTTTACAAATTTCGTCATATTGTTATAATATTTCCGAAATACAGTTCTAAAACATGACTACGTTTGTATATAATAAGTACATTATGAAAAAATAAATTAGGATGAAAAAATTAAGTGAAAATGATTGAAGAAAATCAGATTTTGTCTTCTCAAGGCACAACTACAATGCTCTAAATCTCCTCTGCCAAGGTGAAAGGAATGAAGAACCCTCAGATTTGTGGTTGTTATTCCTCAAATTCATGGTTCCAAGTCTTCCACCTTGAAACAACACTTATTCCTTTTTACATCAAGCTGAAAAATGTGAACAATCAGTCTTTTCTCTGCCTTCATTTTTCTGTGATTTGGGACCTTCCCAAGAATTCAAATTTGAATTCTTGACGTCCCTATTGAGAACCGTTGCAGCTCTTTTGACTATTAATGGAGAGTCTTTTTCACAAGGAAGGGACCAAGAAAAAATTGTCTGAAATTAGCACCAAGCATCGGCAAATTCATACTATTGCTTCTTAATTTATTTTGCTCTTTTCGAGTTCAATTCTGAGTTTCGATCTTTCGATGAAGAAGTCCTAGTTCGCTACACCTTACAAGGTAAATCCTACCACATCTTAATTATTCATATTTAGTTTTATGAATTCTCGACCGTGCGACCAGTCGGGACGTTAGTTGTTTTAGCCGATTGATTTCGGGCATGAAACATGAAAAAATAAAATCGATTTCTGGAAATTTTGATTTATTTACAAAAGTATCATTCTTTTGATTTCTGTGTTGACAAAAGTATTTGCACCTTGAGATTTATCTTTCATACAACCTATCATGTTTGAAATTTTAAGCACGCTTGGCTGCCTATTATATGTGATCTTGTCGTTATATCATCTTGGGTGTTTTTTTAAAATACGGCAATAGCTACTCGGCTTTCTCTGTCTGGTGGATTGTTTGCAAGGCGTTAGCAACCACTAAATTCGTAGAAAAAGGGTGATCTGTTTAGTTTTTTTTAAACTCTATTTGTAGTGTTGTTGTTTTATTCTCTAGGAAATCGAACAAAGTTTGGTCTCGCCTCAACTCGTTTCAATAAACTACCATTGTTGAGCCCAGATTAAGCAAATATGTGATGTGTGTTGCCTACGTATTATATAACCAGTTGTCCATATAAGTTGGAACCACCAAGAAATAGATACTCAAGAGATAAAGTCTCGTTTAGTTCACAGTCTAGGAAAGTCTTCCTTGTTTGCATACCTTGAACTAGTAATTTTTTAGTTTCTTTTAGCTCTGAATTAGCACTTTTGAAAATCAGTAACTAGCCCCTCCTCTTACATATTTGCTGATTTGAGTCAAGTATGGATATAGATTGTTAAGATAAGAACATACATGTTATGGTTGTATTGTTTAAGTTATTTTTTCTTAAGTAAGTATTTCTCATAAGTCTTCTTGTAAGTTGCGGTTTGAGTTTAATGTTTTATTTTACACCCCAAGTTTAGTAAGATTTGAATAAAGTTTGTGTTTTACAAGTGTGTTGTTGGCCGAGTTAATCGAAACTATATTCGTGATAGCTAATTAGTAAGTGAATATGCCATGTTCCTTTGATTCGTTTAAGTCTTAGTAGCACCTTCTATAGACTGCTTAAAGTGCCTTGAATGGACTGCTCATGGGACCTTTTGGTGTAATCTCATTAAGGTATATTTGAACAAGTTGATTGTAATTCTTTTGGGGATAGGATTACCAATAATATGTATACTGTAAACATGCTTAGGTTGGTTTTAAAATGTTGAATGGTTTCATTGAGGTTTTTTAGGGGGGGTAATTGGTTTCATCAAATTCTAGTTGAATTGTAAAACTATTGAGTCATCTTTGGAATATTATTTTAGTTTGTGCTACTCACTGAGGCTACTGGCCGATGTACCATTTTGGAGTTTGGCTCATTAATTTTCCCTCTTCTACTATTTGCATTGGATAATTTAGAGAGAGTTTTGTTCCCTATTAAGTGTCATCTCCTCTAATCAAGCATTTTTTTAAATATTGCCCTTTTAGTTTGGTCTGGAGCTTTAAGTTTCAAAGCTTCTTTCATAGTAACTTAGAATAACTACTGTTTGTGATCACATGAAGTTGGGTGTTCCTGTGAAATTAATGTGGAGTTGATGTGCATATCCTCCCTTTCGTTCTCTGTTGATGAGCTAAATTTGAGATTTACTTCTTAAACATTTGACTTTAATGAATAATTTCGCCTTAAGTATGGTTTATGTCCATCTTTCTGTGAAAGGGTATAAAGTCTCGTTCTCCTTGGTTTTACTGTTGACTTTAAACTTGAAAAGGTTGGTAAATCTTTGAATTTGGTTTGGTCTTAATTTTTTGGGATTATCATAGACCAACTTCGTCAAAAGTTTGGCAATACATGGGCTTGTCATGATCAAACATTAAAATCATGTTTCTTTTCTTAATTTGTTCCCTCATGTTTCACTGCTACCATGAATAGGTACTAACTCTTATTTCTTTTGTCTCATGTACACTCGGGAGCACGTTTGAGGTCTCGTGGCTTGACTCCATCTCTGTCTAAATCAGAAAAAACGAACAATAATCTCATTACATATTTCCATCTAGCAGTCTAGTGCCTCTTTCCTTTTCTAAGCTTTTATTTTTCTTTGTATTATTGCACACATTGTCATTTCTTTACTAAAATATTGCACATTTTTTATTTGGAATTTATGTCTGTTTATTTGAAATTGTTAATAGATAGCAAATTTATTTGTTCCCTTCTAGTCTCTTAGATTTTAGACTTAGAATAATCTTTAGGCTTTGGTACTTAATTTATATCATTAAGGTTAAAATTCGGTAGGTGAAACATACCTTTTAGAATAATTGGCCAAGTTGTTAGAATCCTTTAATGCTCCTTTAATATGGAATAGTAGCCTATAGAATTAGTTCGTTAGTTACTAATGTCGTAATAGTAAAAAATATAAGGTTTGGCAAGCGAATTTATCATCGCTAGACTCAAAAATCGGCTTTATTTATTTTGAACATGATAAATCAACTCCCATTTCTTATCAATTTCAAATAAAAGATAGTACTTTTTCAATGTAATTCCACGAGGTCTTTTCTTAAGATTTCAAATGACGAAAAAATATTTTTTAAAACATAAGTCTTTCTTAATAAAAATAAATAAATTCTCAAGTTACCATGGATTCAAAACGTTTATTTTTATTATTATAGCTATTTTCTAATGATTCATTTAGTGTAGATAATTAACCATTTTATTTACTCCTATATTTATAAAATTTGATTAAAAAAAGAGCAAAAGAGTCTTTTTTTAGAATTAAAAAAAAAGTGAAGTTCTTAACATAATTAACTTTTTTAATTATTAATGGAAAGTTTTTGTAAAGAAATGATTTTAAATAAATTTCTTTTGGACAACAATAAGGTTGCAGCATTATTAAGAAGTTTTATAAAGTCTTCGATAATTTTATGAAAAATAGATTTATAGCGAGGATGTTCTAAATTTTTTTTTAATTTTCTTATTATAAATAACTAGCATATGTTATAAGATATATATATATATATATATATATATATATATATTTTAATTTAACATTTGATTTTCTTATCTAACCCAAGTTCAGCTAGTTAATCGGAGTTAGCGGATCCTTTGGGATGCTTAACCCCTTCCCTTTAGCATAATTAGAACTCTTACCTAGAATCTTTTAAGTTAAGTAGGCTTTAAAGTGAAGTCTTTATTTTCTTTTAATCACTTAGTTTATAATAGGTGACCTAATTCATAGTATAACTAATTAGGTGTCGACTTCCTTAATTTAATTAGAAGTTTTCTAATATGTTGTACCTCAATTTGGACCGTGTTAAAATGGGGTATGAAAAGCCCAACTACTTACAGGAAAATAATCAGAGTCAAACTCTGTAGTTTCAGCAGCAACAAGACATTCAGAAATAACAATTCGGACAGCAATATAGAAAAGCCTTTGAAGAAGATCTTGTTCAACCAAGAACAAATGGTTATGGAAATAAAAAGTAGCAACTAGACAAGAAAAATTTGGAGACACGGTTGGTCCAGTTGGCTCCGGAGTAGAACACAAAACCTTAATGGGGTTTATCTATTGATACAGAGAATCCAAACAAGTGATGACAATCACCTTGAGGAGTGGTAGAAACCTGATTGAAAAACCTCCAAAGAAAAATCATGAGATACAAGTAGAGTTGGTCCAACAACAAGTAGATCAGAATCAAGTGGCAGCCAAAGAGGCTAAAAATTTAGAAAAGTTTGAGTATCCAAAAGCAAAGGTAGTTGACTTAACATCAGAGTCACTACCAGTAGTTGAGTAAACACCAGAGAGACCACCAGCACCATTCCCTCAAAATCTTAAAAAGTCTAAAGAGGATGCTTGCTTTAAGAAGTTCTTTGACACATTCAGAGAACATCACATTGGCCTTCTTTTAGATGTTTTGCAGAGAATGTCTAAGTACACTAAGTACTTGAAAGATGTGGTGACAAACAAGACACAGATTGGTGACATTGAGATGGTAGCACTTACTGAGGAATCCAGTTCTGTAGTGATGAGAAAAATGCCTAAAAAGCTCAAGGACCCTGGAGTTTCACTCTCTCCATACAAATTGATGAAAGTGATGTGGTCCATTCTTTGATTGATTTGGGGGCAAGTATAAATTTGATGCCTTTATTTGTGTTTAACACTCTGAGTTTGGAAAAAACGAGGCCATATTTAATGGTGCTCCAAATGGCAGACATAACAAGAGTGATTTCCGAAGAAATCATAGAGGATGTTCTCATTAAGGTTGATAAGTTAGTTATTCTTGTTGACTTTATTTTTCTTGATTATGACGCATATAACATGGTGGCAATTATATTGGGATGTCTATTCTTGGCTACCGGAGGAACACTTATTGATGTGAGAGAGGACACTCTCAAAATGAGATTGAATAATGAAGAAATAATCTTCATAGTGTACAAAACACCCAATACACCTTCACATTACAAAGATTGGCTCATGAACAGAGCTATGGAAGTGGATGAGTGTGGGTTGGATGAGAGTAAACAACCAATTACCTTTTCGGACTCTCTCATAGAGTTGCCCAAGTTAACAAGTAAGCCTGAAATCAGGAAACGGGAAGAGGAGCTTGAAAAGGTAAGCATAGAAAGATTTGTAGACCTTGAGAGTAAGCACTCAAAAGGTCAAAAAGAATAAGAAAATGGACTTCAAGTAGGAAAGAAAGGATGAGAGATTACGATTAAGAGTTATGATGTGAGTCGTGCCATGACAAAAAATCAGGCGTTGCTTGAAAGACAACTCAAGTTATGGTAGGTATTTTACTTTTTAGTTTTTCTTTAGTATCACCTTTAGTTTTGTTATTGTTTTGTGTTAACAGGTTGAAGGGAAGTCTGAGTATCAGAGATCTAAGCTAAGGAGCATGACTAAAACTAAGTGTGGGATCCTCCTAAATATGACGCTACTAGCTAGGACTAGAGGCCTTGAGGAGTACTTCTATCTTTACTTTTGATTTATACTTTGGGGACAAAGTATGATTTTAAGTGTAGTGTGAAGAATCTTTCGATTGGTTAGGGTGGAGTGTTGCTATGTGATTTTCACTTTGTTTAGTTTCTAGTTTTAGACTAAATTTTAAAAAATTACAAAAAAAATTCTTGTTTATTGTAAGGTTGGTTGATGTCTGTTAGTAGAAGCACTCTTCACCCACCCCTTGATTTTTCTTTTCAGTTCTTTTATGAGAAATATCCTTTGAACCCAGTATTCCTTTTTGATTTATAGGAGTAATTTAAATTTTTTCGTTCTTAGGAATAAGTAGAGATATTCTTTCCAGGTGTTATACATGATTACATGATGCAAGTTGATTTTGTAAGTGAAAACATGTGTTATGGGTTGAATGGCTATTTTTGAGACACCTGTTGGGTTCGAAATCGAGAGGGCGTCATGCGAAAGCTTGAAGTTTACAAACGATAGAGATGATAAATCAGATGACAAAAAAAACATAATACTAAAAATATATTACTGATATGGTTGGTCAAACGACCTACATATTAAAAAATAATATTGAGAAGACATAAAATGTATTGGGAGAAATCTCCCCCTAAACAAGAGTCTTTATTGGCTACATTATGGATGCTATTGTATTATGGTATAATAAGGGAAGTCTTCTATTTATAGAGTTCTTAAACCTTTCCTCCAAGAAATAAGTTTGCCAAATATGGAAAAAATTTATATTTTTCTTTTTAGGAAAAGTAAAAGTAATTTTGGTGTTACTTTTATTTTCCTTCTAAGAAAAGTAAAACTTAAATTTGGTAAGAAAATCAATGCAAAAACCCTAACAAATCTCCCCTTTTGGCTTGATTTTCTTGACTTGATCCACCCTTTTCACATCTTTGATCTTTGTTCTTCACATAATCTTCATCACTGCTGCTTGGCATGGTTAAAAATGGAGTTTTTGGGTTAAAAATATATTAGCCCTTTCGGGTTAAAAAAATTGGAGCCCTTTGTAGGGTTAAAAGTAAGTTTTATTTTCAAATATGTAACAACGGGATTCTTAAAAATATGATTGACTATTGTCTCCACATGTAGCTTTTGGACATATATCTTCATTATCATCAAATTGGTTGTAACTTTGTTCTCAACATGTCCTCAGTCTAAACCATCGGACAATTAAATCATAGGCTCTGATACCACTTTTTGGGATCAAAATTAAGAGAGCGTCATGTGAAAGGTTAAAGTTTGCAAATGATAGAGATGATAAACCAGATGACAAAAAAACATAATACTAAAAACATATTATTGATATGGTTGGTCAAATGACCTACATATTAAAAATTAATGATGAAAAAATATAAAATCTATTGGGAGAAATCTCCCCTTAAACAAGAGTCTTTATTGACTACATTGTGGATGCTATTGTATTATGGTATGAGAAGGGGGGGTCTTCTATTTATAGAGGTCCAAAATCTTTCCTCCAAGAAAGTGGTTTACGAAATATGAAAAAAAATTATATTTTTCTTTTTAGAAAAAATAAAAGTAATTATGGTATTACTTTTATTTTCCTTCTACGAAAAGTAAAACTTAAATTTGGTAAGAAAATCAGAGCAAAAATTCTAACAACACCTAGGTTCATTTATATGACTCTTGTTCAATGTTGACTTAATTCAGAATTCTTGCTATTGCTTAGTTGAAAGTCTCTATGGATCCTTCTTGATTTGAGTATGTGTCATGTATGAGTGAGATTTTTATTATATTTCATATTGCATGTGGATGTCTAGAACTTGTCCGATGTGTTTGCAAAGCAAAATAAAGCATGTTGGATTTAGAAGATAATATAGACATTTCTTTGATAGCCATATTTTATCCCTGCATTATCTATCTGTTATGCATAATCTTAGTTATCCCCATTGAGCCTTTAGCCTATTTTTGGTAGCCTCATGTGTAACATATTTTCTTTTCTTTAATTGACCGTAATTTGATCCAAAGCTCCTCAGCGCTTTAAATAAGATATTAAGGAGTGTAAAATTGAAAAAGAAAAAAAGTGAAAGTGAAATTCCAAAATAGTTGTTATTGGTTTATTGAAAAAGCTTATGTGTTATTGTTGAGAGTAATGTAATGAAAATAAAAATCGATCAAAAGTGAATCATATGTAGAGAGAAAATACTCCCTATTAAAGATGTGGAAACTAGCTTAAATATATGGGGCAAAACAAAAGAGAGGTGGGAAGAGTAGATTGGTAAACATTGATTGGTTGGAAATAATTTTAATGTAAAGTGTTGTGTATTAAAGTGTTTAGGAAAGATAGTGACTATTGTTGGCTAGAATAGTTTTACTTCCTTAGCCTACATTACAATACTTAAAGTCTTACTTGATCTTGAGCCTTGATATTCTGATATTAGTGGAGTACTAAACTAAGAACAAGCTTATGGTTCATCTTATGTGACATGTGAATTCTTTGTGAGAGTGAATAAAATTTGATTCTTACACCCATTCTCATGTTTGCATATTTACGAGTGAATATGGGTGACTCCCTTGTGGTGAGGGAATATGTTGATGATGGTAAGGTGTAACGCCCCGAAAACGGGTTCCGAGATGTCACACGGTGCTTAAGGCTATGAGTAGTCTCAAGCTAACCATGTTAGCCTTCTACTAGATCTGAAACTCATGTTAAAGAAATTTAAGCATGCAATCAATACCGAAATACTGAATTTTGTCTGAACTAAAATGAAATTAGCTGAACATAATGTCTAAGAATACTTGACTTAAAAGTCTGGACACCCAATACTGTAAGTATGAAACACATCTAATAGTCGGACAAACCTCTAACACGACTGACTAGAGAGTCACTGGAACAGACCCCCAGCTGACTCGAATTGACTGAAAATAACTGAAATAAAGTGCTTTAATAGGCTGAAACTGAATAACTAGATCCCTGAACTATGAGCACTCACCAACTGTCAGGATGTAGATGGAGATGCTCACAATCACTTACGCTGCTTAAACTGAGCACCTAAACCTACATTATTAAACAATGTAGCACACATACATATATGTGGATCAATGCTTTTGAATGTACTGAGCATGTGGGGATGAATGCATAAGTGAAACAATATCTCAATGTTCATAAAAAAATATGAAAGAATGCATGCTAAGTGTAATGACTCATATTGGCTTGAATAACTGAAAGCTGAAAATCATAAATCATAAATAAGGAAGCATACTGTATAAATCTCGTGAGCCATGACACTTAGTTCTAAAAGTTGTACAAGAACTCTGGTTTCAAATTAGGCAAACTAAGTGTAAAAGGAATCCCTTTTATCATCTATGAACAGAAAGCTGAAATATCATAACTAATATCTTATGTGAAACAATATCTGAAATGAATCGTGAGCCTTTACACTTAGTTTCTAAAAGCTTTTCTGTAAGGGAGGTTCTTCTAACCGGCATACACTATGTGAGCTATCATAGTGTCCAACGTCTAGTTCTCCTTAGGAGAAAACCTCATATTGGAGAGAGGTGTCATACTCTTGCCAAGGAGTATAATCTGAGCTAAGTGATCACAATTTGTATTTGTATCCATATACAAATGGAATATAAATCTTAATCTGTACCTACATTGGCTCGTAGTTCTGGGGCATGTAAATTAGGACACATACCCAACTCGGTGCTAAATACTACTCCCTTTTTAAATCTGCAGGAAATTCACTTTAAAATGACATAAGGACTCATACTGAAAACTAGTTGTGTATCTGATTGCTTTAAATTGAAATTCAAACTGTAAAGTGGATTCCATATCTTAGCTAAGAATCAAAAGATCAAATCTTGTTCCAAAAATGAATATAAACTAATCATAGAGTGCTTAAAGCATACTCTTCTTGAAATATCAATATTCAAACTAGGGCTTAATACCCCATGTTTCGAGCTCATGTCAAATTATCACAAAATCATGCTCAATAGTCAAAATCATGAAATTCTTTCACATTTCTTGTCAAAATAGTGAAATTTAACTCTCAATGCATCTAAAAGCACTTCACACGCATAAATGTGCAAAATAGGCAAGCAATTCATCATTTAAATCACTTGTAGCATCATAATCTTCAAATAACAATAATTGGGTATGAACCCTAAATTGAAATTAATGTAAATTCAACTTTAAAAACTAATTTTGGGCACAAGGATAGAAGAAGTATCTTTGTTCATAAACCCCACATACCTTAATGGATTAAATTGATGAAGACACTTGACTTTGAATTCCTATTGGTCTTCTTGAAGATTGTTTCTTGAAGTTCATGAACTAGGAAACTCGAATTCTTGGTTATCTTGGAAAAGGAATGGTGAATCTTTGGGTTTCTTAAAGTTTAAAATTGAAGCCTTAGGGTTTCTTGGAGAGGAATTTGGTGAAGAGTGAGTATATTTTGCTCAAAATACACTTAATCCTTTGTTTTCACGATTTGGGGTATGGATAAAGACTAAACTACCCCTTGGGTTTTAAAATTTGGAACTGGAATGTCGTTTAAGTCTTCACCGCAATGCGGTGAGTGGGTCATCGCGATACCCACCGCAATGCGGTGGAATCACGGTGACTTACTAAAACTCGACCATTGCCGATTTGGGCATCATGCGACATGACAAGGGAGTCATTGTGATACCCACCGCGATTGCACTCCAATCGCAGTGACTCTCTAGAATCAGACAATTACTGATTTGTCCTCCACGCTGTACTCACCGCGACACGGTCTAATCGCAGCGAGCTGCTATTTTGCAAATCCAAATATGATCCAAACCTTACCCGAAAAATCCGAAACTTACCCGAGACATGCTACTTACACCCCTGAATATAATTTAACTAAAAAATTATCGTCTCAGAGCCCGGAAGGTCAACTAAAAAAATTCTCGAAGTTGAAAGGGAGTCCAAAGTGACTAATCCCCTCAACGCTGAGCTAATTTTCAGGTTCTAAGTGCTATAGACACATACTAGGGGCTGAGCTGAACTAGGAACGTACGGGTATTACAATATCTCCCCCTTGGAAACATTTGTCCTCGAATGAGAATAATTAAGCTGAGTATACTAAGGAACTGAGACTATAAACTGGCATGCACAACTGAAAGCATGACTACATGACTAAACTGATTTTCAAATGTAAGAATTATCAAGAAAGTGACTATATAAAGCTGGAAACTTGTTACCTTAAATTGAGTCTGAATTTGCGGAGAAAAGATGAGGGTACTTGGTTCGCATATCTTTTTCTGCTTCCTAAGTGGCGGCCTCAATGGACTGATTTCGCCAAAGAACTTTGACCAAGGGAACTTCTTTATTCCTTAGTCTACGAATTTGATGATAAAAAATCTCAACTGGAATTTCTTCATAAGAGAGACTATCCTGAATATTTGTGCTTTCAAAGGGTACTACAATAGCTGGATCACCAATACACTTCTTTAGTAGGGATACATGGAACACAGGGTGAATGGATGATAAGTCCGCAGGTAACTCAAGCTCGTATGCCACCTTCCTAACACGGCTCAATATCCTGTAAAGGCCAACATATCAGGGACTAAGCTTCCCCCTTTTGCCAAATCTCTTCACCCCCTTCATGGGTAAGACCTACAAATAAACTAAGTCATCGACTTCAAATTCAAGATCTCTTCTCCCTACATCTGTATAAGATTTCTGACGGCTTTGAGCTATTTTCAACTTTTCTCGAATCGACTGGACTTTCTCCATGGCTTCTAACACCATATCTGGTAGAATTAAAGTAGCCTCACCCACTTCAAACCAATCGATAGGTGGCCTACATCTTCTCGCATAAAGAGCCTCAAACGGGGCCATCTGGATGCTAGCATGGTAACTGTTATTGTAGGCGAACTCGATTAACGGTAAGTTCTCATCCCAACTACCCTTGAAGTCAAGAGCATATGCCCTCAACATATCTTCTAGAATCTGAATGGTCCTCTCTGCCTGACCATCTGTCTGAGGGTGAAAAGCTGAACTGAGATAAACTTGGGTACCAAGACCCTTCTGAAAGGCTTTCCAAAAGTGAGAGGTAAACTGAGCACCTCTATCTGAAATGATAAACAAAGGAACTCCATGCAATCTGACCAACTCTCTAATATACAGCTTAGCATAATCTTCGGCTGAGTAGGATGTATGAAATGGAAATAAATGAGTTGCTTTGGTTAACCTGTTTATAATAACCCAGATTGAATCATGCTTATGACGCAAATGAGGTAACCCTGTTACAAAATCCATGTTTACATCTTCCCACTTTCAGGTGGGAATACTAAACTCCTGCAAGGTGCTACTAGGTCTTTGGTGCTCCACCTTAACCTCTTGACAAATAGAACACTTAGCCACAAACCCCGCAATGTCTTTCTTCGTCCACTCCACCAATAGACTTCCCGAAAATCCCAATACATCTTAGTAGCGCCTGGGTGAATAGAGTAACCCGCACCATGCGCTTCAGCCATAATCCGTTTCCTCAAACCATCAACAGACGACACACATAATCTACTCTGGTATCTCAACACACTATCTCCCCCTTGGGAGAAAACCTCTACCTTCTGCTCTCTGACTGACTCCTTCAACTTAACTAGATTGGGATCCTTATCTTGTTTCTCCTTTACCTCAAAAACTAATGAAGATTCTACACTACTCTGGACCCGAACATATCCCTCAGCTAAATCTACTAACTGCACACCTAGTCTAGCTAACTGGTGAACTTATCGAACTAAATCTTTCTTATCACTCTCTACATGAGAAACACTACCCAACGACAGTGTACTAAGGGCTTCTTCCACAATATTGGCCTTGCTCGGATAATACAAAACACTCATGTCATAATCTTTCAACAATTCTAACCACCTACTCTGACAAAGATTCAGCTTTCTCTGCGTAAACACAGATTGCAAACTTTTGTGGTCCCTAAACACATCAACATGCACCCCATAAAGATAGTGCCTCCAGATTTTCAAAGCAAACACAACCGCAGCTAACTCAAGATCATGAGTAGGATAGTTCTTTTTGCGAGGCTTAAGCTGTCTAAAGGCATAGGCTATGACCTTACCTCTCTACATCAAGACACAACCCAGACCAACTCTAGATGCAACACAATAGACAACAAATCCATCTATACCATTAGGTAACGCTAAGACTGGGGCTAAAGTGAGTCGAGCCTTCAACTCCTGAAAACTCTTCTCATAAGAATCTGACCACTGAAACTTAACTTTCATCGGAGTTAATCTGGACATGGGGGATGCAATAGATGAAAACCCCTCAACAAATCATCTATAATGGCCAGCAAAACCCAAGAAACTCCTGATGTTTGATAGAGAAATGGGTCTAGGCCAGTTTCTCACTGTTTCGGTCTTTTGAGGATCAACTCTTTTGCCATTATCAGAAACAATATGACCAAGGAAAGCTACTGACCTTAGCCAAAATTCACACTTGCTGAATTTGGTGAACAACTGGTGGTCTCTAAGAGTTTGTAACAGAATTCTAAGATGGTTTGTATGGTCATCCTCACTACGGGAATAGACAAGAATATCATCGATAAAGACTATGACAAACATGTCTAGGTACTGTTTGAACATTCTTTTCATCAAGTCCATGAAGGCTGCTGGAGCGTTTGTTAGCCCAAAAGACATGACTAGGAATTCAAAATGACCGTAACGGGTTCTGAATGTTGTCTTTGGGATATCACATTCCCTTACTTTAAGCTGGTGATAGCCGGATCTAAGGTCTATCTTAGAGAAGTAACTTGCACCTTGGAGTTGATCAAATAAGTCATCAATTCTGGGAAGAGGATATTTTTTTTTAACTGTGACTTTATTCAACTGACGATAGTCAACGTACATTCGCAGAGAACCATCTTTCTATCGCACAAATAGGACAAGAGCACCCCATGGAGAAATACTGGGCTTATAAAACCCTTATCTAAGAGATCTTTGAGTTGCTCTTTCAAATCCTTAAGCTCGGCTGAAGCCATACGATATGGAGGAATGGAGATGGGCTGAGTATCAAGAAGAAAATCAATGTCGAATTCTATTTCTCTGTCGGGAGGTACCCCTGGCAAATCTTTAGGAAAAACTTCTGAAAACTCATTAACTACACGAACTGACTGAACTGTTGGAGCCTCGAACTTAGTGTCTTTGACTCAAACTAAATGATAAATGCACCCTTTTGATATCAATTTTCTGGCCTTAAGATAGGATATTAAATGACTCTTGGGTGACACTAAATTACTTTCCCACTCTAAGACTGGCTCATCAGGAAATTAAAACTTCACCACTCGGGTGCGATAATCTATAGATGCATAACAGGAATGAAGCCAATCCATGCTCAGAATAAGGTCAAAGTCGACCATATCTAACTCTATTAAGTTTGCTAATATGATTTTATAAAGGACAATGAAAGGACACTTTCTATAGATCTGTTTGGCAACAACTGACTCACCCACTGGGGTAGAAACTAAGAAGGGCTTAGAAAGCTTTTCAAGACCTACTCTATAATTTACCGCAACCAATGGAGTCACATAAGAGAGATTTGACCCTGGGTCTAACAACACATAAACATCAAGATAAAAGCCACAAAGCATACCAGTAATAACATCTGGTGAACTCTCCTACTCTTGACAGGATGGTAAAGCGTAGAACCGATTCTGGTGTTGATCGCCACCGGTACTGGATGATGTGCCCTAGGAAGGGGCTGGACAACCTAGAGGAGCTGGTGCACTAATTGCCTGAGTCTAGGGATGAACATCCCTATTTCCTTTCTTAGTATACAGGAACTCTTTGACCCCATGAACCAACTTACCACATCCATAACAACCTTTCTGTCCCACCAAATACTCACCAAGATGATTCTTACCATATTTAGCACATATAAGATAACTAGGCTTTCCACCCACACTATTCTGAGACCTGGACATAGAAGTATTACCTCGCTACTTCGCTTGGCTCTGGGAGCGGGTGCACTGGCTGAAGATGGCGTCGGCAAAGAAGGGCGACCCTAAAACTGCGAACGACTTTCCCTGCAAATATTGGTTTACCATACTCGAACTTTCCAGTTCTAGCCTTTTTATTTCCTCTCTCTCTCTGTAAGACCCCACAAAATTCCTAGTTTAATTCAGTCCTTTAAGCTTGTGAAGGGGTCCCAGGCTTAGAAAATTCTAGCTAAGTTTCTAGATTTAGTTTATTTTTAGCCTTTGAAAGTTGGCAATCTCATTTCGCGACCTTAATGTCCTTTAATGGTCTATACTTTTGTTAATTCATGATCAGGAAGGTCAATAGGTATTTCTGAACAAGTTTTGAATTTTTTGGATCGCGTTTAGACCACGTTTGGAATCCCAAAATAGTGGACCAACGTGATCTTGGCGCGCTACGTCGCCTATCGCGTTGGTTAATATTGTTGCAGGTTGCCAGAGTCAAACTCCTGAGACACGGTGCGATCATTACGCAACGTGTCAAGTATCGCGTTGATTCCATCGACGCGCCGCGTCAACAACCGCGTCGGTGCCCAATTTTTAGTCATTAAATGACCGCGTCCTTAAGGTAATTAGGTCTTTTTCCCCAACCTTCATCCCCCATAACACGAAATTTAGCCCCTTTTTGGCTAAATACATTCACTATTTCACAATTTCTCAAGAACAAGAAAATCCTAGGTGATTAACTTCAAATCAAGAACTCAAGCTTAACTCCATTAAACTTCAAGAAATTTCCATCCAAGGTATGTAAAGTGTTCATCCAAGAGTCCCTTTCACCCTTGGAGTTCAAGAATCCTCTTTTAAAATGTTGAATCGTGATTTTCATATTGTGGGTTAGGACGTACCCATGTTAATGTTGTTGTGTGATTACACAAGTTGAGATATTGTCATGAATTTATGTGAACATGTGGGTTGAATTTCATGAAATTGAGTTGATTAATGTAGCCATGATGTAATTGTTTAATGTTCATGCCTAAGCCCAAGTATATGCATCCCATATGTTTGATAAAATGCCCAAGTGAGTAGAATTGTGTTTTATGATCCTTTATTGATCTAAATGATGAACTTAGGCTATAATTACATGTTCAAAATGACTCCCATGCCTTAGCTATGTCTTGTAATGATTTGGTGGAATGCTCATAAGTATGGATTTGTGAAATTATGTTATGTTAGTATGCATTCCTATTCATGTGTAAGCTTATGACTTGTGAATGCTTCATGAGATCCCTCAATGATTGCATTATGAATTGTGGACTATGGTCATGTGTTCAAAGAAGTGTCATGTCTTGTCAGTTTCATGCTATCGAGTCCTGGGGGTATTTAATACCCAAAAATTTAGTTGTGTGCCTAGAGCCAGTGCCAGTTTTCAAGATACTCTCAATTGAGCCATGATCAGTAGAATTCAGTCAGTCACATGACTCAGGAAAACTCAGTAAATTCAGTATCAGTCCAGTCCTACTCAGTACTCAGTAATCTCAGTTAGTTAACAGACCTCAGTAGTATTCCGTTAGTCAACAAAACTTAGTGAACTCAGTACAGTTCAGTTCAGTTTAATCAGTTCAGTGTCTATTCAGTTGGGAGTAGGATTCAGCACCGAGTGAATCCGAGGTTGAGGGCATATACTGACAGCAGAGGGTGTGACCCTTTGAAGAAATCCTTGCATTCCAGAACTATGTAGCCAACATAGGTTGAGACATCAACACTGATAGTTGAGGGTTGATGAGGTGGATTAACACTTTCAGATAAGGGTCCCACCATTCTCCTTTGGGGTCACTGCCAGATAAGGGTCACACACAGCTTGTCTTTACAAGTGGCGCGGTATTGACACCCTTCCAATTGGAGTTACTAATTAGACCCCAACTTAGATATATTATCTTATTTGGGGCATGTTGATTAGATGACTACCTCCCACAATCTCACTCTCAGTCTTTAGAAGATAACTCAGATAGTTCTACAAAATTTTGGACTGTCAGATACAGTCACCCAGTTCAGTACGAAACTTAGCTAGTTCCATCAGAATCAGGACTTTCAGACACAGTCAACTCAGTTATTAGTTATATCAGTATCAGTAATTTATGTTATCAGAAAACTTAGTATTCAGAATCCTTATGATTTCAGTTATAGTTATGTATTCATGTATGTATTCTCACGCAGTCACGTTCATGTTACTCATTCAGTTTTTAGTTCATGTATATGAACCCTTGCATTCAGCCTTACTTCACTTTGCATACCAGTACATTCATACGTACTGACGCATACTTTTCTTTTGCGCTATGGTGTTTTATACCATAGGTTTAGACGTACGAGCTCCAGAACATCCTTAACAGGTCATACGCTCAGCAGGCAGACTAGCAATGAGTCCTCATCATCCGAGGATGTTATTTTATTTCATTTATTCATCACATTCAGTATTCAGTAGATGAAGTTAGTGGGGGGATTGTCCCATTAACTCCTTATTCAGACAGTTTAGAGTCTCTTAGATTAGATATTCAGACTTAACTATTTTTAGTTTTTATGTTCAGTTTTTGTATTGTCATACCATATTTTCAGTATTGAATGTTATGGCCTTTCAGTCTATGTTTCCGCATTTATGTTAGTATTATTATTCAGTGCTCAGTTACAGATATCAGTCATGGGTTAGCTTTTGGTCCTTCGAGATTATGAGCACCGTGTAGCATCTGGGTTACCAGACTTGGTATCAGAGCCTAAGGTTCAACAGTGTCCTAGGATGTCTGAAAAACCGCATCTAGTAGAGTCTTGTGCATGGGTGTGTTGCGCGTCACATTTATGTACAGGAGGCTATGATTTGTGTTAGGAACAGTCTCCTTTATTTCATATTCATGTCGTGCTAGTGAGAATGAGCTCAAATTTAACTCTCAGTCTAATCTATTTCTCCCTTTCATTTACAGAATATGCCTCCCAAAAGAAATAACGAAAGGAGAAACGAAAATCAATCATCCCCTCAGCCCGTGCGGCCAGATCCTTTAGACGAACACATTTCTCACGCAGAGTTCAGAGCTGCATTTACTACTCTCACTAATTCAGTTGTTGCTCAGAATGAACATCCAACAGCCGTTCTGGCCAATCCAATGGCCAATTCTACTGCAGCCAGGATTCGGGACTTCACCCGAATGAATCATCCATCCTTTTTTGGGTCTAAGACAGATAAGTACCCTTAGGAATTCCTCGATCAGGTGCAGAAGGTTACTGATATCATGGGGGTAACTTCTAGTGAGAGAGCTGAGCTAGCTACATATCAGTTGCAAGATGTGGCTCACACATGGTTTAAGCAGTGAAAAGCGGAGAGGGCCGCAGATGCAGGGTCCGTTGAGTGGGAGGAGTTTTCCACTACTTTCCTTAATAAATTCTTTCCCCTAGAGCTAAGATAAGCTAAGGTGTTAGAGTTTATCAACCTCAGGCAGGACAACATGACAGTGAAAGTGTATTCTCTCATGTTTACTCAGCTAGCTAGATACACTCCTCATGTGGTGGCAGATAACATGGCTAAGATAAGTAAGTTTATTTCTGGGGTGAATGATAGTATGGTCAAGGAGTGTATGGCCGCCATGTTGATTAGTGAGATAGACATAGCTAGGCTTATGATCCATGCTTAACAGATAGAAGAGTAGAAGATTAAGGATAGAGAAAAGCATAATAACAGAGCTAAAACAGGTAGCTTCAATTTTAGTTAGCCTAAGTCAGGGGGTGGAAATCGTTCTCAGTTTCGCCCAAAGTCATCCGTTCCAGCTCCTTCCTCAGCCAGTGCTCCAATGCCAAAATTCAGAGACGGCAACAAAGATAGGGTGCCAGGCTCTAAGTCTCAGGGCAGTGCTAGCAGTGCCCGCACCTATCCTCTTTGTCAGACTTGTGGTAAGAACCACAAGGGTATTTGCAGAGCTGACAGTGATGTTTGTTTTGGATATGGAAAGCTAGGCCACAGAGTCAGAGATTATCCTCAGTTAGGTTTTCAGGGTCAGCATAACCATTCCTCAGCTCAGTCCGGTCGCCCGAATCAGTAGGGTGCCACTTCCTGTGCTACCAGTGGGCAACACCCAAATAGACTCTATGCTCTTCAGTACCGACAAGATCAGGAAAATTCTCATGATGTGGTCACTGGTACGTTACAGATCTTTCATTTACATGTTTACGCTTTGCTAGATCCAAGAGTTTCTTTATCTTTCGTTACTCCTTATATAGCAGTTGATTTCGAAGTCTGTCCTGAAATTCTAGCAGAGCCCTTTTCAGTATCTACCCCAGTGGGTAAATCTATCATAGCTCGATGGGTATACAAGAACTTTTCGGCTGTGGTATCTCAGAAAGTCACTTCAGCAGACTTAGTCGAATTAGAGATGACTGATTTTGATGTCATTCTCGATATAGATTGGCTTCATTCCTGCTATGCCATAGTCGACAGCATAAATAGAATTGTCCAATTTTAGTTTCCGAATGAACCCATCCTAGAGTGGAGGGGTAGTACTTCAGCATCCAAAGGTCAGCTTATTTCCTACCTAAGGGCAAGGAAAGTGATATCTAAGAGATGTGTTTATCATCTTGTTCGAGTTAAGAACTCTAGTTTCGAAACTCCAATCTCGAATCAGTCCTAGTAGTGAATGAATATTCAAATGTCTTCCCCGAAGATCTTCCAAGAATTCCTCCCGAAAGGGAAATAGACTTCGACATTAATCTTCTTCCTGATACTCAGTCCATATCTATTCCGCCATACAGAATGGCACCACTAGAACTCAGGGAATTAAAAGAACAGTTAAAGGATCTCCTAGATAAGGGATATATCAGGCCCAGTGTGTCACCGTGGGGTGCACCAATCTTATTTGTGCGCAAAAAAGATGGTTCCCTTAGAATGTGCATAGACTACCGTCAGCTCAATAAGGTCACAGTCAAGAACAAGTATCCACTTTCCAGAATCGATGACTTGTTTGACCAACTTCAGGGTGCCAGTTATTTCTCTAAGATAGACCTCAGATCAGGCTATCATCAGCTCAGATTCAGAGAATGTGACATTCCAAAAATAGCTTTTCGTACTCGATATGGTCATTTTAAATTCTTAGTTATGTCCTTTGGTCTTACCAATGCCCCAACAACCTTCATGGACTTGATGAACCTTGTGTTCAAGCAGTACTTGGACATGTTCATCATAGTCTTCATAAATGACATTCTTGTCTACTCCCGCAGTGAACGTGAACATGCAAACCACCTCAGAATAGTATTGCAAACCCTCAGGAATCATCAGTTGTTCGCCAAATTCAATAAGTGCGAATTTTGTCTAAGGTCAGTAGCATTCCTTAGTCATATCATTTTCGGTGATGGCATTAGAGTTGATCCTCAAAAGACCGAAACAGTAAGAAACTGTCCTAGACCCATCTCTTCATCAGATATCAGGAGTTTCTTGGGTTTGGCTGGCTATTACAGATGGTTTGTTAAGGTATTTTCTTCTATTGCATCCCCTATGTCCCGATTGACTCAGAAGAAAGTCAAATTTCAGTGGTCAGATTCATGCGAGAAGAGTTTTCAGGAGTTGAAGACTCGACTCACCTCAGCTCCAGTTTTGACTCTTCCAGATTGTCCAGATGTGTATGTCATTTATTCATGAATCAGTTACTCATGCATCAGATATGCATGTTTAGTATGATACATTCATTTTATCAGTCATGTCAGCCATGTAATCATGTTTCAGTTGTTCATATTCAGTATGTACTTCAGGTTATCTTTTCTCCCATCTCAGTGAGTCTCATTCGAGAATGAATATTCCCAAGAGGGAGATATTGTAAAACCCCGCAAATTTTCTAGCTTAATTCAGTCCTTTAACCTTGTCAAGGGGTCCCAGGCTTAGAAGATTCTAGCTAAGTTTCCAGACTTAGTTTATTTTTAGCCTTCAAAAGTTGAAAATCTCATTTCACAACCTTAATGTCCTTTAATGGTCTATACTTTTGTTAATTCATGATCAGGAAAGTCAATAGGTATTTCCGAACAAGTTTTGAATTTTTTGGATCGCGTTTAGACCACGTTTGGAATCTCAAAACAGTAGACCAACGCGATCTTGGCGCGTTGCGTCGCCTATCGCGTTGGTTAATATTGTTGCAGGTTGTCAGAGTCAAACTCCTGAGACACGGCGCGATTATTACACAACGCGTCAAGTGGCATCGACGCGTCGCGTCAACAACCGCGTTGGTGCCCAATTTTCAGTCATTAAATGACCGCGTCCTTAAGGGTAATTAGGTCTTTTTACCCCGACCTTCAGCCCTCATAACACGAAATTTAGCCCTTTTTTGGCTAAATACATTCACTATTTCACAATTTCTCAAGAATAAGAAAACCCTAGGTGATTAACTTCAAATCAAGAACTCAAGCTTACCTCTATTAAGCTTCGAGAAATTTCCATCCAAGGTATGTAAAGTGTTCATCCAAGGGTCCCCTCCACCCTTGGAGTTCAAGAATCCTCTTTTAAAAAGTTGAATCATAATTTTCATGTTATGGGTTAGGATGTACCCATGTTAATGTTGTTGTGTGATTACAAGTTGAGATCTTTAATTATTGTCATGAATTTATGTGAACATGTGGGTTGAATTTCATGAAATTGAGTTGATTAATGTAGCCATGATGTAATTGTTTAATGTTCATGCCTAAGCCTAAGTATATGCATCCCATGTGTTTGATAAAATGCCTATGTGGGTAGAATTGTATTTTATGATCCTTTATTGATCTAAATGATGAACTTAGGCTATAATTACATGTTCAAAATGACTCTCATGCCTTAGCTATGTCTTGTAATGATTTGGTGGAATGCTCATAAGTATGGATTTGTGAAATTATGTTATGTTAGTATGTTTTCCTATTCATGTGTAAGCTTATGACTTTTGAATGCTTCATGAGATCCCTCAATGATTACATTATGAATTATGGACTATGGTCATGTGTTCAGAGAAGTGTCATGTCTTGTCAGTTTCATGCTATCTAGTCCTGGGGGTATTTAATACCCAACAATTTAGTTGTGTGCCTAGAGCCAGTGTCAGTTTTCAAAATACTCTTAGTCGAGCCATGATTAGTAGAATTCAGTCAGTCACATGATTCAGGAAAACTTAGTCAATTCAGTATCAGTCCATTCCTACACAGTACTTAGTAATCTCAGTCAGTTAACAGACCTCAGTAGTATTCCGTCAATCAACGAAACTCAGTGAACTCAGTCCAGTTCAGTTCATTTTAATCATTTCAGTGTCTATTCAGTTGGGAGTAGGATTCAGCACTGAGTGAATCCAAGAATGAGGCTACACACTGACAACAGAGGGTTTGACCCTTAGAAGCAATCCTTGCATTGTAGAACTATGTAGCCAGCATCGGTTGAGATATCAACACTAGCAGTTGAGGGTTGATGAGGTAGATTAACACTTTCAGATGAGGGTCCCACCGTTCTCCTTTGGGGATACTGCCAGATGAGGGTCACTCACAACTTGTCTTTACCAGTGGTGCGGTATTGATACCTTTCCAATTTGGGTTACAGATTGGACCCCAACTCAACTATATTATCTTATTTGGGGCATGTCGGTTAGATGAATACCTCCCACAGTCTCAGTCTTAGTCTTCAGAATAGAACTCAGATAGTTCTACAAATTTCAGTACTGTCAGATACAGTCACCCAGTTCAGTATGGAATTCAGCTAGTTCCATCAGAATCAGGACTTTCAGACACAGTCAACTCAATTTTTAGTTATATCAGTATCAGTAATTTATATTATCAAAAAACTCAGTATTCAGAATCCTTATGATTTCAGTTATAGTTATGTATTCATGCATGTATTTGCACGCAGTCATGTTCACGTTACTCAATCAGTTTTTAGTTCATGCATATGAACCCTTGCATTCAGCCTTACCTTACTTTACGTACCATTACATTCACACGTACTGACGTATACTTTTCTTTTGCTCTATGGTATTTTATACCATAAGTTTAGACGTACGATCTCCAGAGCATCCTTAGCAGGTCAGACGTTCAGCAGACAGACTAGCAGTGAGTCCTCTTTATCTGAGGATGTTATCTTATTTCATTTATTCATCACATTCAGTATTCAGTAGATGGAGTTAGTTGGGGGATTGTCCCATCAACTCCTTATTCAGACAGTTTAGAGGCTTTCAGACTAGATATTCAGACTTCGGTACTTTTAGTATTTATGTTCAGTTTTGGTATTGTCATGCCATATTTTCAGTATTGAATTTTATGGCCTTTTAGTCTATGTTTCTGCATTTATGATAGTATTATTATTCAGTGCTCAGTTACAGATATTAGTCATGGGTTAGCTTGTGGTCTTTCGAGATTATGAGCACCGTGTAGTGTTCGGGGTACCAGACTCGGGGCGTTACACTCTTTTCCTTTCAACTTTTCTGCCTCAATTTGTTGAGCATGAGTCATCAATCTAGCATAATCCATATCCCCAATAAGCATAGCAGTCCTACACTCCTTGACTACCAAACCAGACACTCCAATAACAAGCTTACTCTTACTAGATCTAGGGTCTGCTATCAGGTCAGGAGCATACTTAGATAACTGATTGAACATAAGGTAGTACTTTTTCACTGTCATCGAGCCTTGCCTCAGGTTCATGAATTTCTCAATCTTTGCTTTTCGTAACTCATGCAAAAAGAACCTATCTAGAAACGCATCCTGAAATACTTGCTAACTCATGGGAGATGCATTTTCACCTCTACTATTCTTCCACATACCTCTCAATCATAAGCAACATCCTTCAGCCTGTAGGATGCCAATTCTACACTCTTCTCTTTAGTAACATGCATAACTTGGGTGGTCTTTTTCACCTCACCAAGGTACAACTGTGGGTCCTCACCTACCTTTGACCCAAAGAATTCAGGCGAATTCATCCTCATAAAGTCATGAAGTCTGGCTACATCTAAATTACCCTCTTGCTGACGTGGGACTGCAGCCTAATAATTGCCCTGAACATTGGCAGTCACAGCTTGGGCCAACGCCTGAAAGACAGCTCAAAATTCAGCATAGGATACATTCTCATTCAGAGGATTAGCAAGCTGGGGTGTCTGGTTATCATTTATATAGGCATTAGCTCCGCGAGGAGGCATATTCTGTCATGTAAAATCACGAGTTAAAAGCATATAGAGACTGTTGTAAGCACGATGGATCATGAAAGAAAAAAGATGATTTCCTAAATCATCCCATAGCCTCTTGCTCATAAATGTGGCGTGCTTCACACCCATGATCAAGACACTACGTTACGCAGCTTGTCTGAATCCCTAAGACTCTTTAAACCTTAGGCTCTGATACCAAGTTTGTAATGCCCCAAAAACGGGTCCCGAGACGTCATACGACACTCAAGGCTATGAGTAGTCTCAAGCTAACCCTGTTAGCCTTCTACTAGATCTGAAACTCATGTTAAAGAAATTTAAGCTTGCAATCAATACTGAATTTTGTCTGAACTAAAATGAAATTAGCAGAACATAATGTCTGAGAATACTTGACTTAAAAGTCTGGACACCCAATATTGTAAGTCTGAAACACATCTAATAGTCGGACAAGCTTCTAACACGACTGACTAGAGAGTCACTGGGACAAACCCCCAGCTGACTTAAACTGACTGAAAATAACTGAAATAAACTGCTTTAATAGGCTGAAACTGAATAACTAGGTCCCTGAACTATGAGGACTCACCAACTGTCGGGATGTAGATAAAGATGCTCGCAATCACTCACGCTGCTGAAACTGAGCACCTGAACCTACATTATTAAACAATGTAGCACACAAATATATATGTGGATCGGTGTTTTTGGAATATACTGAGCATGTGGGGATGAATGCATAAGTGAAACAATATCTCAATGTTCATAAAAAATTATGAAAGAATGCATGCTAAGTGTAATGACTCACATTGGCTTGAATAACTGAAAGCTAAAAATCATAAATCATAAATAAAGAAGCATACTGTATAAATCTTGTGAGCCATGACACTTAGTTCTAAAAGCTGTACAAGAACTCTAGTTTCAATTAGGCAAACTAAGTGTAAAAGGACTCCTCTTTATCATCTGTAAACTGAAAGCTGAAATATCATAAATAATATCTTATGTGAAACAAATCTGAAATGAATCGTGAGCCTTTACACTTAGTTTCTAAAAGCTTTTCTATAAGGGAGGTTCTTCTAACTGACATACACTATGTGAGATATCATAGTGTCCAACGTCTAGTTCTCCTTAGAAAAAAACCTCACGTTGGGGAGAGGTATCATACTCTTGCCAAGGAGTATAACCTGAGCTAAGTGATCACAATCTTATTTGTATCCATATACAAATGGAATATAAATCTGAATCTGTATCTATGTTGGCTCGTAGTTCTGAGGCATGTGAATTAGGAAACATACCCAACTCGGTGCTAAATACTACTTCCTTTTTAAATCTGCATGCTTGCTCTGTAGGAAATCCACTTTAAGATGACATAAGGATTAATACTAAAAACTAGTTGTGCATCTGATTGCTTTAAACTGAAATTCAAACTGTAAAGTTCATTCCATATCTTAGCTAAGGATCAAAAGATCAAATCTTGCTCAAAATCTGAATATAAACTAATCATAGGGTGCTTAAAGCATACTCTTCTTGGAATATCAATATTCAAACTAGGGCTTAATACCCCATGTTTCGAACTCATGTCAAATTATCACAAAATCATGCTCAATAGTCAAAATCATAAAATTTTTGCACAATTCTAGTCAAAATAGTGAAATTCAACTCTCAATGCATCTAAAAGCATTTCACACGCATAAATGTGCAAAATAGGCACGCAATTCATCATTTAAATCACTTGTAGCATCATAATCTTCAAATAACAATAATTGAATATGAACCCTAAATTGAAATTCATGTAAATTCATATAAATTTAACTTTAAAACCTAATTTTGGGCACAAGGATGGAAGAAATAACCTTGTTCATAAACCCCACATACCTTAATGGATTAAATTGATGAAGACACTTGACTTTGTATTCCTATTGGTCTTCTTGAAGATAGTTTCGTGAAGTTCTTAAACTAGGAAACTCGAGTTCTTGGTTATCTTGAAAAAGGAATGGTGAATCTTTGGGTTTCTTGAAGTTTAAAATTGAAGCCTTAGGGTTTCTTGGAGATAAATTTGATGAAGAATGAGTATATTTTGCTCAAAATACACTTAATCCTTTGTTTTCACGATTTTGGGGGCGTGCAAAAAGACTAAACTACCCCTAGGATTTTAAAATTTGAAACTGAAATGTCTTTTAAGGCTTCACCGCGACGTGGTGAGTGGGTCATCGCGATACTCACCGCGATGCGGTGGAATCACGGTGACTTACTAAAATTAGACCATTGTCAATTTGGGCATCACCGCGACGCGACAAGGGAGTCATCGTGATACCCACCGCGACGCGGTGCAATCGCGGTGACTCTCTAGAATCAGACAATTGTCGATTTGTCCTCCACCGAGATGCAGTAACTTTCTCACCGTCATACTCACTGCGACGCGGTCTAATCGCGGTGAGCTGCTATTTTGCAAATCCAAATGTGATCCAAACCTTGCTCGAAAAATCCAAAATTTACCCGAGACATGTTACTTCCACCCCTGAATATAATTTAACTCAAAAAATTATCATCTCGGAGCCCAAAAGGTCCTATAAAAAAAATCTCAAAGTTGAAAGGGAGTCCAAAGTGACTTATCCCCTCAACATTTAGCTTTATTTTCAGGTTCTAAGTGTCATATGTACATACTAGGGGCTGAGCTGAACTAGGAACGTACGGGTATTACATAAGGTGACTTATATGATCTCTTTTTTGAGTACTATGCCTAAGTTTGCCAACTTGTTAGAGTCTATTCTTGAGGTTAAGAAGTTTTGAAGTAGTGTTCATGAGTTTTCGATTGTAATACAACATTCTTAATGTGAAACTTGCTATCATGTAGCCATTGTAGTTCTAGCTTAAGTCTCTTAGTTCAAGTAGTAATGTTAGAGTCTTCCTTGAGGGGCGCAGTGTAAAGAGTTGTTCGAGAACACATAAGGATTTAAGTGTGGGATGATGATCTTGGATGTATTTATATGCCCAAATACTAGCTATTTCCCATACTTTTGTCTATTTAGTAGATACATTGCATATATATTTATTTGATTGAGCTTAATTTGTGTGTGTAAACTAAATGGATATGATTAGTGTTCCAAAGATAGACTTTGGAGTAGATTGAGCTTGATTTGAATGTCAATATCAAGCTTAGGTGTTAGGAGTAATATCGTAAAGCAAGACGAACTTAAAAAGAATTGAAAAGACAAGACATCTACAATGCATGAGAGACGAAGTAAAGCGAAAAGACTATACAATATTGGAAAATTGGATTTTTAAACACAATTGTGTGCCACGCCCACTGAGCCACACGATAAGGGCGTGGTACAGAGGTGACCAAAAATTGAATGACATAAAATAGTGTGCATGAGCGATAAGAGCGCGCCACGCGATAAGGGCGTGGTATGGAGGGGTATTTTCGTCAAATTGTTCCTTCTACAACAAATAGGAGACTTGTTTTATTTTATGGAAGATTTTAAAAACGACTTGGGAGAGAGAAAACATACGGTGGAAGACTCCAAATAGGGTTTTTCATCTTTACTTTAGTTTTCTTGTGTAGTCTTTACTTATGAATTCAATTATTGTGATTCTTTGTATGACTATGAGAGAATAAACACCCTTATTCTAGGGTTAAAGCTATGAACATGAGTACTTAGCATTCAATCAAGTTGGTTTAAAGTTGATCATCATATTTGATTGTTAATGTGTTCTTGTTATTACTATTCAATTGACTCATGACCTTAGAATACACTTATATTTCTATTGTGAGACTGGAAGGAGGACCATTAGATTAGAATGGGAAGCGTATGAAATGAGTTCTTGTCATTTAATTAGAGATAGGATTCGCGGTTCGGATAGGAATATACCTAATTCTCCTCATTTGGTTTAAATATAGGATGAGATACAAATGTGTTTGAATTAGTTAGCACATTCCCACTCAACAATGTAGTCGTCGAGCTAATTTAGATAGACATTAGAAGTTCGGAAGACCATAATCATGTTATTAACCTCGTGAATCAACAACCAAGATAGTTAACCTGACCAGTGAGATTGTATAGCTTTGTAGGATTGCTCGAATTGACTCGATCCTGGATTTCTCCTCATCATTATTTCAAACACTTTACTTTTTTGTTATAGATTATCGTTACTTTCAAACTGTCAAAACTCAAACTCTCTTTTGATTACAAGTCACACTTATTTAATCGCATTAGTAATGCTAAGATTGGATTGATTGCTAAACATCAAGTCCCTGTGAAATCGATATTCGTCTCGAAAGAGCCACTTTATTACTTGCACGATCACGCAAACTTGTGTGTGTATTTGGACACAACAACCTCGCATGGTCAAACGGGCCCTAAGTCTTCCTATAACATGTTAAGGGAAAATTCAGGGAAAATGGTACCACCCCTGAAGATTTTAATCGGATTTGTAGATAAAACTTCCCAACAAACTAAAAAAATTTCTCTGGCCCATGTACCAGAATCGGCTTCCAACCTACTATTAACTTAACTCAGTAGGTATTTACATAGAGCCTTTATGTGCCCTGTGCTCATATCTTCGTTGTAACCAAGTAAAAAAAATGTCCGAATAAGCTGTGCATTGACAGATAAAATAAACCACGTGTTGGCCTCTAACGACGATGATTGGCTCAACAAATGTTGGAAAATCCCGGACCTCAAAATAAACAATTCTCTAGACTAAAGTAAATTATAGGGGAGCAGGTGGCGTCATTTGAGATTGTGAAGGAAACTGGATTAAAGGATATCACCCAAAAAAAAATATGTTCAATCAGTTTGGAGATCTGAACCAATGGTAGGGTTCAAAATCGAGAACGTTATGTAGAAATTAATAGTTCCAAACTATCGAGACGATAAATAAGATGACAAGAAAAATATATTAAAATATAATATTATTGATAGAATTCAACCAATTAGCCAACATATTAAAAAACCTAAATAAAAAAACATAAAAACTAATTGACAGAATATCTCACTCTAAACAAAATTTTTAAACGACTACATTGTGGACATTAATGTGTTACGGCTTAAAGACAGATCTTAATCTTTTCTCTAAGAAAGAAAAAACCTACTAGGATACGTAATAGGAAAGAGATCTTTTCCAACCACAAAAATATTTTTCATCAAGAAAGATAATTCTAATTATGGTAGAAAATCAAATAAAGTAGAAAATTTAGGACAAATCCTAACACTAACATCCCTTCTATTTGGCTTATACTTAGCTGAAAATATGCAGGTCAAACAGTTGGAGATAGCTACCGATTCACTTGAGGTGATAATTCTACTTTTCAATGATAATGACACTTTATGCAAATATTGTATGCTCCCTTGCAGCGATCTTCTTCTGCTTCTCCACAGGTTGAAAATCCTTAGTCAGGCATGAGGTCAGACAGCAAAACAGGATAACCAACTTGCTAGCAAAGAAATTAAAGGTTGGAAGTTAGATATGGAGCACCTTTTTGAAGAATGATGTTTATTTGAAACGCGCTAAAAGTAGATAAAGAAGAAACTTCTATTGTAAGGCATAATAAGTTTATATGTTATCCGGTTTGTAATGATACTAATAGGCCAGAACAAGCTTGTGCTCGCTAGCACCCATGCGCTTACTTCTGTTACCTGATGCATAGTACCAATGAACAAAATGATATTGTTTCTAATCCAAAAAAATGTCAATTCCATTGAAGCGTACGAGAGTCCGGGATAATTCAAAATAGGTACTCCCCATATGTTCACTTTTCTTTTACATGCCTTTAAAAAATCATTAACAAAAAAAGATTTATTTTTTTAACTCTTTAGCTCTTTTTAATATCATTTATGTGTCTTATCCATCAATATTAAGTTAACAGTTGAAGAATTTTAGTTTGTGAAATTTTATATATTTACTAGTTACGATAAGCCCATACAAAGCACCGGTCCGACATCTATCCTAAATTAATATGAAAAAATTAACTATATAAACTTATTAGATTAGTTATTGCAAGTTATAGCAAAACTTTTAAGTTTTCAAGTTATAACAACTTTCATTTAAAAAAAATATATAAATTTTTTTTTTTGTTTTGTTGAAAATACAAAAAAGTAATTAATGAAAAAGAAAAATTAAGATTTAATACAATTAATATACAATTTACCTTCCTTAAAAATAGTTAACTTATTTATCCTCCCTCTAACCTTTGTTTTTCATCCTATTTTAATGCTTGCATTGAGAGATTCCATCTTCATACACAACCTTCCTCTTTGTACATGATTTATTTCTGCCAGCAAACAAAAAACGTCTTCTAACAAAGTGTTGTTGATTATAATTTGAAAGAAAAGCAAAAACAAGTATTTGTTTAGATAGCAAATATGAATTCTGTTAATTTGCATTCAATCATGATACGTCATGGAGGGAGATGGGATTTGTCAGGAAAAACAATGAAATGTGATATCAATGAAATGTGCTCTGGCTAACCTCAAGTATATATCTACAATCTATAATCTATATAGATCTATAATATATTAAAAGTGCATGTGAAGACCCTTAAAAAAAAGTGATTTGAAATTTTTTTCCTTCATTAAAAGACTCCGCAATAGACAAAATCGTCTTTTCACGCTTTTCATCTAATTTTGTTTAATTAACATTATAATATTAATTATAATATTAAAAGATTAAAGAGTCCTAAACTATATGGTAAGAGGAAAATATATAGCCAATTATTTTTTATAGATTTTCTTTCCTTGTGTAAGTAAAAATAGAGTCCTAAGATGTATGGTAAAAAATAAAGAGTCTTAAAAAATCCTATAAATATAGGGTAATGGTATAGGAGAGCATTAAAAAAATTGGTCCATCAAGTAAATAATGGTATCTTAAAAAACCCTATAAATATAGGAGAGCATTAAGAAAATTGATCGAGTAAATAATGGTATCATTGTTGCGAGGTTGTTTCTCTCTTCAAGATACCAACTCCAATTGAGATTATGAGTTGAATTTATGATCCTCGTGTTTAATTTGCTCCGCTTGATTTATGTATGCTTCCTTTCTGTTTTATGCTTCTTTCTTTTCATCATCGCTTACTTTAAATTTTATTTAAAGAAAAATCAGAAGCGAAAGAAAAAAATTATAGAAAATTAAGGACAATGAGACAAAGAGGAGAGTTATTCTTAACATTTAGAATTAAATATAAATATATTTAATCATTATCTCTATTTATTAAAAATAAGATAAACAAATTGTGTCTTAAAATACTACTATAATAATCTAATGAATTTCAACATTTTATTATAAAAATGAGAAAGAGATATATTTTTGGACACCAATTTTGTAATGATTAACCAAACTATTTATATTTATATTTAATCTTATAAAAAGTAAGAAGATTTTTGTAAAGTAAAAAGATGATAGGTCAAAAGGCATGTACATATAAAGTTTTGGTAGGATGAATATTATCTTATTACCGTCATCATTAAATTATATGACTATTTGAGATATACAATTAACAATATGTTAGTCTCAAATAATATAATTTTGAAGAAGATGAATATTTTATTATTATTATTATTATTATTATTTATTTATTTTATCATCATTAATTTATTTATATAAAATATATTGTGCTAATTAATTCCACGTAAATGGACCATCAAATAACTTCAATAATTGAAAGGTGAATTTTTCAATCACAGTAGTCTGATATATTTCTTTATTACACTAGCCAAACATAATTGTATTGACCATTTTCAAGCACTTAATTGTTTTAGTTTGATATTTACTTATAGCTTAAATTTATATTATTTAATAATGTTTTCGTTAGTTTTGAAGTACGAGGCACTCACATTTAAAATTCTTAAAAATTATGGTAAAAGTATAGAAGAATTAATAACTAAGGAATCTTAAAATATTTACTAAAAGGAAAATAAAATTTAAAAAGTAAGAATTTTTAAAATATTTGATGAGAGTTCTAAAGTTTCTTTTATAAACATATATGTATTTTTTTTTTAATTTTTAAGTTGGTTAGTTTTCTTCCTTAAAGAAGAAAAGGGCACGAAAGCATCATAAAGGAAATATTATTTGTACGTTTAGAATCTTATTTAATATGAAATTGTGTGTTTATTTAGAAGTCTAATTATGGTTGATATAAGAAAACTTTTCAACTTATAACAAATAAATTTGGAGGATCACATTTATGGTAACTTTATTTAAATGAGAAAATAAATTATAAAAACGATAAATTATAGACTTATGCTATATGGTGAGGATTAATTAATTAGTAAAAACTTGTTTGCTAGATGAAAAGTTTACGGTTTGGTGATATAATTGAACTAAGAAAAGGTAACTTTAAATGTATAAAAGAAAAAGATAAAGAAAACAAAATATAAAACTCTTATTCCTGTGGTTGTAGTTTATTTATTTTTTGTAAATAATTTATGGAGAGAAATAAAATCTACTACATGACTCCTTATCTTAATAACACGCTTAAATTAAGAGAGGAATAAGAGTATACTAAAAACAAAGAGGAGGTGATGAAGATCATTGTGTTTACAGTATATAGGAAGAAGAATTAATATTAAAACCCTATCATTTTTCTCTACAACAATAACTTCATCCATCGATAATCACATTTATCATCCAAAATTGATGTCGGAGTCATTCAAAATTTAAGCAAGATCAATCAGTTTTTTGGGCTTCTTTAAAATTTCAAAATGTGGAGTTTTGGAGGTGTACTTTCATGTTAATGTTGTGTATGTATAATTACTGATATTTATTCAACTGAAGATGCATGATATCCATGTCTAAATGCGATGGAGGAAGCAAGAGGAGAATGATCGAAAGAGAGTGTTAAGCATGTTCCGAAGTGATTTTGCTCCGCCTACAGCTTAGCATTGAATTGAGATTTGATCCAACCTATATTGTGTACTACTATTCCAACGTGATATGGGTTTAAAATTAATTAATTTGCATTGTGAATTTATATAGACTTTAAATTTATTATGACTTGCAATTGTATTATTAGTTAATTTATCCGAATTAACTATATTAAAACTTTATTGACTATTTACTTGCAGTATTGATTTAAAAAAAAAAAAGATGTTGACTACTTGCAGTATGCACACACACTTTAGTTAGTCATATGCTTGTAAAGTTGTGAGTTGTGTTGATGAATCTCATTTATTTATTTGTAATGAGTATTTCTGATTTTCTTTAAGCTTCAGCTAAGAATCATATTCATTATAAGTACTTGAAATATTGACTTGCAAATTATGATATTGTCTTGACAATATCATTTAATTAATTTCTAACGCTAAGAAATAATTATTTAATGATTTTCATAGTATTTAAGACTTTGAAATCAATAACATCAATTATTGTTTTATGATTTAATATTTTCTATTTTTTTATAAATAATTTAATTAATTGACGTGAGATACATGCGCAATGCGCGTACACTAAACTAGCTAACATAAATACATAAAAACACAATTTAATGTATTTATCCTATCGTGGGACTTGAATATTTTAAACTTCTATCCAGTCAAATACTTGAACACTATTGGAATTTAGTGGCGATGCAAGTACTCATGCAGTCTTGCATGTCCAAAATTACAAGAAACCAATAGCTTTTGGTTACTATGGTGATTTTGAGGTGAAACGTGTTTAGCTTTTTGGTTGTGATCTTCATGGCCTCCCGGAGCTTTTTATTTTTGAACATTTGTATTTGATTTTATACTACTATGTTCCCAACTTTTGGCTTTATGATATGCAATTTGGTAGATCTTTGCTCATTATAACTGTGCATCTTTTCCTGCTTTTAGATGACAATGAATTTGAGGATGTAAATATTGTGAAATCAAATGACTTTTACTAGAATCGCGATTCAAAAGCTGGTTCGAATTGGTGATAAAATACATTCTGAAAACATCTAATTCTCAACAAAGATCTGTATGTCTAGTTTTGCCCAAAATACTCAAGTAGCGTTGAGTTTCATGTTGCTCGAGAGTTTGTGATATCGTTGTGGTCGTGTTTAGCAATGTAGACACTGTTCAAGAAAACTTCTTCTTATGATTTATGCAACGATGAGCGCTAAGATACAGATAGATAAGTTTTTGCTTCAACTTTTTATGGATGAATGTAAATTGCTGGTCAAGTGTATGATTTATCTTGCACCTTTATCTTCTTAGTTGCATGAACCCCCCACCGCCACCTCCACTGCTACCTCGGGCTGTTCAAAATCAAACCACAACGATAATTCAAAGTGACAAAAGTTTTATTGATTTATTGGTATCGGGTTATTAGATTAGAGATTGGGTAACAATCCAGAATTATTTGATTTAGGACAGGAGTGCTTAAGCTTGTAATGTATAAGTTCTATTGATGAAAGAAATGGAACGATATGGTGAAAATTTCTCGTTTATAGCCCGGAACCATTCCTCTACCTATAAACTGATGGTATAACAATCTTGCAGACTAATCAATACATCTACTCAAGGTCTCACACGAAAAAAAACTCAATAAAAAACATCCTTGTTTGGCTAATGTATCTTAAATATGAATGTCTTCTTGTTCATTCATCTTCCTCGAGTAGATGGATTACAGGTAAAACAATGAAATGTGCTCTGGCTAACCATCTTTTAGATGTTAGCAATGAGCCAAACATGAGTTTGAAGTTCTAGATGAGTGTAAGAACAAATTTTTTTTAAGGTATACATGTGAAATCTCTCTACTTCCTCGGAGGTAGCAGTATGGACTGCGTACATCTTATCCTCCCCAGACCCCACTATTGTGGGAATACACTGGGTATATTGTTGTTGTTGTACATGTGAAATCAAAATTGTGTTGATGTGTATTTTGATCTCAGCTTTACATATATACTACAATAGCAATCGCAATGTGAGTGAATAGTTTATTTTCAATGAAATAATCAGATATTTTTCAGAAGCTTGTGATTATTTTTCTGGTTTAGCAATTTTGTTAGTATTACTTTGTTATAATACTACTAGATTTCAGTTTTCTTTTATTCCAAACAAGTTAGGTATCGGCTATATGAATCCTCACTATTCCATTTATGCTTAACTCATGTCAATTACGCATGAACCAAGTATGAGAGAAATATACAACTTTTACGTGAAGGCAAGTTGATAAAATATCCATGATTCATTACCACATAAACTAGAACAGAGAGTTTGAAACTAAAGACGGTACAAAAATGCAGCCATACGCTAAAAATATCCATGATACCGTAAAACATGAAGTTCTGTATAATAAAGTTAAAAGAAAGGAAAAAGAAGTTTAAAAAGGTAAAGAGATAAGACCTCTATTGGTAATTAAAGACTGAAAAATATGAAAAGGTGTATAATCAAGTTAATTATTCAAATTAATAAAAAGTATAAAATCAGATCTTAAGTTTAAAAAATATATTTACCATATGTAACTCCTTAAATTGTGAACAAACTTTGATATTTAATTATTAGAAACATAATATTGATATCTTAACTTGCCATAATTATCCAAGATCTTTAATTAATAGTGATAAATGTTAAATGCTAAATATAAGAAAATAATACAAATAATAAATATTACAAAATTAATTTTCAAAAATTTAATTAAAATATGCTTTTCTCAAAAGTTGTTGTAGCTTGTAATTATTTCTTAAGTCTAGTAATTAATGAAAATTTATTCTATAACTTGTAATTAACAATCTAAAAAGTATATTTGGGATAATTTTCACAATTAATATTATAATAATAATCATATCAATTAATGTGATATCTTTTAAATTTAAATAAATTTATTTGTCAGAGTAATTTTTGCATATATTATTAAAATATTTAAAATTATCAATTATAATGATTTATTATTCAAATATATAATTTTGTTTCAAAAATGTAATTTACGATCAAAATGAAATTCTACAAATGTATAAATTAATAGAATGTGAAAAATACAATTCGATTGGCCTACATTACTGTTTTTCAGATAACACGGGCTTGGTATATTTTATTTTTTTGTCTCAATTTATGTGACACAAAGATAATTTAGATAATCAATCATACTTTTAATATGTTTTTAGATATTTTAAGTTGTTAACTATTGTAATTTATAATTTTTTTTATGTAGTTTTCAAATAACATATGTTACTCTCCCTGTCCAAACTTTTGTGGCTATGATAGTGGATTATATTTTAAAAATAATTTAAGTTTTTAATTATTATGATTATAATACTTTTCTTCTATTCCAATTTAAGTGACATTGATATAATTTCGAGAGTCAAACAAAGATTTTATATCTTTTAAACTTTTTAAATTATTAATTAGTGTAATTCATAGTATTTTCACCTATTCTTTAAAAATATATAACAAATTATTTTTTAAAAGATATTTTAAGTTGTTAACTATTGTAATTTATAATACTTTTTATGTAATTTTCAAATAATATATGCTACTCTTTTTGTTTAAACTTTTGTGACATTGATAGTCAATTACATTTTAAAAATAATTTAAGTTTTAATTATTGTGATTTATAATACTTTTTCTTCTATTCGAATTTAAGCGACATAATGTATTATATGACCATAATAATTAATTAGGGGCGATATAGTAATCACGATTGAAGCAACGAAACAGACATGTCTTAAATGACTCACAACAACTAATTAGAAGTGATATAGCAAAATTACTATAAAAAATACTTGTGAAAGACAATTTAAGTTGGTCTCATATAAGACGTCAAATTAATCTAAAACATTAAGAGTTAACTTATTATTTTATATCTATTTTTTTCTTTTTTATTAAATATATATATTTTTTTAATACTTAGATGACTTATAATAATTAACTAGGGGTGATATTTAGTAAAAT
Organism: Capsicum pubescens; assembly: GCA_030864215.1. Lineage (NCBI taxonomy): Eukaryota > Viridiplantae > Streptophyta > Magnoliopsida > Solanales > Solanaceae > Capsicum > Capsicum pubescens. The sequence goes on from CM061538.1 coordinate 233,736,561, forward strand.
TACGATTGAAATAGCTGAAGTAGACATGTCATAAATGTCTATTTTATTTTTTATTAAATATTATTATTTTTTTAATATGAAAATGTCTTATAATAATTAATTAAAAGTGAATGAACTATCTATTTTAATAACTAGGGGTGATATGGCCCGTGTTAGCATGGACCCAAAGTGAAGTATATTTTTAGGTTAAATTATTATGTTTTATAATATTTTTTTACGTAATTTTTAAATAATATATGTTACACCTTCTGTCTCAATTTATGTGGTATTGATACAATTTTAAGAGTTAACTAAAAGTTTTAAATATTTTAAATTATTAATTATTATAATTTATAGTATTTTTTCTTCTGTCCCAATTTATGTGCAGTAATAAATTTTAGAGAGTCAACTAAATTTTTTTACTTCTTTTTAATTAGTTTAAGTTGTTAATTATTATGATTTATAATAATTTTACGTAATTCTCAAACATATAACAAATTAAAAAAAAAAAGTAAAACAAACAAATGTAAAGGGAAATATGTAAGTAGGCAACACAAACAAAACATGTTGATCTGATGCCTGATTATCATTCTTTATAAATGAGGTAATAAATCACAAATGTCTATTCAAGTGACACAATGCTTAGATGGCCACAATAATTAATTAGGGGTTATATAGTAAATTCACGGTTGAAGCATCGAAGTAGATATAAATGACTTACAACAACTAATTAGAAGTGATATAGCAAAATACTATAAAAAATATTTGTGAAAAAAATTTAAGTGAGTCTAATATAAGACGTCAAGTTAAATTAAAACGTCAAGAGTTAATTTATCATTTTATGTCTATTTGATCTTTTTTATTAAATATTATTAATTTTTTAATATTTAGATGACTTATAATAACTAATTAGAAGTGATATAGTAAAATTACAGTTTAAGCAGCTGAAATAGACATTTCATAAATACCTAATTTATTTATTTTATTAAATATTATTAATTTTTTAATAGTAATTAATTACGGGTGATATAGTAAAATCACGGTTGAAACAACTGAAAGAGATGTGTCATAAATGTTTATTTTATTTTTTAATTAAAATTTTATTTATTTTTTAATACATAAATGAGTTATTATAATTAATTAGGGGTTATATAGTAAAATCATGGGTTGAATATTATTAATTTTTCAATGCATAAATGACTTATAATAATTAATTAGGGGTTACGATTGAAGTAGCTGAAACAGAGATGTCATAAATATTTATTTTTTTAATTAAATATTATTAATTTTTTATTATATAAATAACTTAAAATAATTAATTAGGGGTGATATAGTAAAATTATGGAGTAAGCAGCCTGTTAGACATGTTGAAACTTAGCTCATTTCTACTGCAGTAGTAACTAATTCGTTCTATATGATGGCTTGTCCTCATGAAACTTCGAATTTTTCTAAGACGAATCAATTAAGTACTTGAAAAACGAAGTTGTTGATTATACGTTTCGATCAAATATTTATATTTTCATAATGAAGGTAATAGTGTTTGGTGTCTAACAATTATTTCTAACCAGTTGCAGTACTGATTTTCTTGTTTTGCTACGAACAGAATGTCATTTAATCCAAAATCTGATAGACTATTTAAATTAGAGTTATTACTAAATTGCTTAGATCACACACATATATATATACAAAAATAAACTTCACTTGTATAATTAACAACTTAATCATATTTTTTTAACAGTAAGTATATTTAACATAATATTGCTGCTGGTGCTTTCCCTTTATTTTACTGGTTCCACATTTGAAGGACGGCCATCTGGATCTTGTTATCTTTTAAGTGATGTGCTATTGTAAAATTCTTTTATACAGTCATTATAAAGACTTTAACTAATTTTTTAAGATTATTTACTCATATATAGTTTAAGGTGTGGAATAAAACTTTTAAACTCATAAACTAAAGTACTAAACCAAGGATATCCGAAACTCCACATTTATTGCTTATACTCTTCGGAAGAGTAAATGCAAAACAAACAATTCTACTTACATTCAAAGCTCAAACTATAAAATAATATTACGTAGAAGCAACAACTCACCCTCCATCTATAAATTCTACAAATTCCATGCACTTCCCAAAAACCATAAAAACAACATATTACAACAAACCTAAAAGGAAAAAATACCTCTACAAGAAAATGGCAAAACCTAGCTCTACCTTGAAGGATAAGACTTTAAATGGCCTTGGCAATCTCATAAGACACCTCCCAACAGGAACAGTCTTCATTTACCAATTCCTAAATCCCATTCTCACAAACAATGGTCATTGCACTATCATAAACAAGTACCTATCAGGCATCCTCGTTGCCCTTTGTGGTTTCTCTTGTGGATTTTCTTGCTTCACCGATAGTTACACCGATTACGACGGCGCCATCCGTTATGGGATAGCCACAATGAAGGGGCTTTGGCCAACGTCTTCATCGGTGGACACAAGTTCCTACAAAATTTGTGTTGGTGATTTTGTGCATGCATTTTTTACTATAGTTGTTTTTGGTGTTGTGACTATTTTGGACCGGAATATGGTGGATTGCTTCTTTCCGGAGTTCGAATCGACGCAAAAGATGTTGATTATGGTGTTGCCACCCGTTGTGGGTGCAATTTCTAGTGTTGTGTTTATGGTATTTCCTAATAAACGTCATGGTATAGGGTACCCTCCAACTAGCCAAGATAACTAAAAGGAGTAATATATCTTGAGTTTGAAATATTTATACCATTGATTTGATTGACCGGTTGTGTCTTGAGAGAGGGTCCTTTTTTTGGTTTGTTTGATTTATTTATTTATTTATTTATTTATTTATTTATTTTCACTCAAGTGGATTATTCTTTAATTTGGTGTAATAAGGTGTGCATATGATGTAATTCAAGAAATGAATATTACAAGATGATGTTTCATTATTTTGTTGGATATACAATAAGCTAATTGTAATCTTGAAAGTCTTTGAATTTTTAGTTTATTTTTTTTTATGTTCAAACGTGCTTTCTAGCAAACATTATATATGTTTATGCCTTTTGAAATTGTTATAATCATAGTTTGATTTATTTATTTTCCCCTGAGCCATTTTTTTGTTATTTTTCTTGAGTAGCCGAGCTTGATGATTAAAATTAACAAATGGTACGATGTTCTAACAATGAATAAACCAAACAAGAACCTGATGAACAAGAATTTCCTCACCTATATATATATATGTGTGTGTGGGCGCGCGTATATAGTGAGATAATGGTTGTTAAATATGTTTCAATTTTGTACATATCTTCCTTTTGTGTAGTTGTTTTTCGTGAACAAGACTAAAGTGAAATTGCCAGATACATCTAATTATAATTAGTACAATACCTAAATAACTATCCTAAAGCTCAAGTTCACTATAACCAACTAACTACCTCTCTAACTAACTAACTAACTAACTAACAAAGTACAAGTCTAAGCATAACGTATAACTCAATAAAGCAGTTAGTAATTTCTCCGTTTTCATATTATTCAATATGATCATGTTCTTATAGACTATAAGTAATGTTGATATAAATTTAGTATTTATTAAATTTCTTTAGAAATTATATACTATTGAAACGGATAATTAGAAGGAAAAAGAAAAAGGAAATGGGAATAGACATATGTACAAGGAAGAGGACGCTAATGCTTTGCTTCCCCGTAATTCAAGTGACATAATAATATCATGATCATGTCAAATATATATTTGATTCCTATAATTTCCAGACTACTTTTCTCCCTCCATCTTTACTTATCAACATTTCTACTTTGAACGTCCAACAATACTTAATGAATAATTTACATATTTTTACCCATTTTAAGTTTGATAGTAAATACAATACATGTTAAAAGCAAAATAAATATTATATTAAAAAATTAATATAATAAAATTACTCTTCTATTTATTATTTATATGTGAAGTCAAAAGTAGACAAATATTTAAGCACGAAGCACTTTATGCATGTTAAAATACCATTAGTTAAGAATTTGTAGCATCAGCATGATCTAATTAAGAGCAACCGTGACATAATTTTGAGGGACCACACCACATTACTTGTACGTTTACTAACAACTTTTGGAACTTTAAACTTTTTTTTTCTAATACTTGCACCTACGATTAATTATAGACTAATAGATAAATTTAATCCTCTTCCATTATATTATAAGTATATTATCTATTAATTAATGTTTAGTAGTAGGTATTGAAAAATGATTTGGAGAATAAATAACTAATATTAAGGATAAAACTTGAAAAAAGAACGTCTTTTCTTGATTTGTCAAAAATGACAAGTAAAAATAAAAATCAAATTAGGAACATAATGACAATTGAATCAAACGGAGAAAGTATTATTCAAATCATTTTCCAAGACCAAAAACTAACATCAATTAATATGAATATGAATGAGGTAAAATATTCATATTAGTGATTGTTTCTTAAGGAACGTATAAAGTCTGAAATTGACGATAAAAAATAAACGGAGAAAGCAATTTACACACGTCAAATCTGAAAATGCTAATTCATTCGTTTCAATTTGGTTCTCTGATTTTGAATTCACCAAGTTTAAACAAGTCAAAGAGATTTTGAATTTTGTACTTTGCTAAATATTGAACTCTTAAGTCTTTTTCAATTACTTCTTAACTAAAAAAAAAGAGATGATTGATATTATGTTCCTTGGACTAGTATGACTATTTGACAAAGGTTGCTGGCTCTAGTTATGTCTAAAATAGATTATGGAGTTCGGGGTTTGGTTTCACTCAATAATTTTGATCTAAATTCTATATTTATTTTTAAAAATTATTGAATATGTTCAAATTGTTAATTTGGAATCTAGTAGCTTTAAAGAACTAGCATATTGAACCCATAAGCGGATCCGCCTATATTCTCAAATATGTATTGATAAGTGCGATGCCTTTTTAACTCTGTGACTAAAATATAAGTTCGTTAATAATCCGGAGAATGAAGGAAGAAAAGTCAATTATTTTCTCATATTTAATATTTTCATGTTTGAAATTTATCTTAATAAAGTTAAGAGTTTCGAATGGATTTGAAAATTAATTGTTTTATAAATTGATGCTTGATTCTGTTAATAATTCTCTTTCTGATGTTCCAGAAACATTAAAGAGTAGAGCAAGGAATTGGAAGGAGGATATTTAACCTCATTTCAGATATTGTTCTAATTAGATTTTGATTTAGAAAATTTACATGTTTAGGATCCACGTGATCATTGATCACCATATTTTGGACTAATGAATCTATTACATCTCAATTATAAACTATAATTGAGATCAGTTATATAAATCACCTATATCCATATTACTCTATTTGGATGCATCTTATGCAAACCTAATACTAAATAACTGGTCTTTTAAAGCCAATTAAGGATTATCCAAACTAGAGATTTAAACAGTTACCCTTAAGCCAATTTTTGAATTAAGAGCTAGAAAACTATTAAAAGGGTGAACCTATTAAGAGTAGATTTTTTATTTGACAATTGTGGGTTTATGCTAGCTTTCACACATCTCGATAAATTTTATGGATACCTTCACCTCCCACCGGCAACATATACTAGGAAATTCTGTCCACCAAGGTTAGGACAAATGGAAAAAAAATCATCTAGTGTTTTTGTCTCTAGGAGAATTTGAACTTGAAACCTCATGATTCTCAACTCACTTCATTAAGAGTAGAATTTTGATGACTCGATAAAATAGTAACTATAGGTCCAACATAAAGAGAACATATATCTGCATCATGACTTCCCGTCACTATCTTTAACTCTACATGTACTAGCAGTGTTATAATAAATCACAAAGAAGGGAAACAAAATAATGCATACACCACCAGAAGGAAGAAAAAGAACTAATAACCATAGTTGCTAAGTGCTCACTTGCCAAATCCCTCTTGAAGAACAAGAACTTGTCATCCTCTCAATTCTCTGTTTTACTTTCTTCTGTTTCCTACTATTCTTCCTTCTACTGCCTGATGCTTTCATGATGTCCACCTTAACTATATGGTGATCGGACGTGCCTTTTGATGAAACAACCGAGTATGATCCAGGTACAAATGCATAAGGCAGGCCTTGCGATCCCAAAATGTAATCAACTCGAGTTCCATATTTACATGTTCCTTGCACATCTGTGCCAAAATGACAAGAACATGATTGAGAAAGTGTTGTTAGCAACTTATATATCGGTTCCAACGAATACAGAGAAATATTTCATAGGAAATTTTGAGATAAAATATTCATACTTTGGCCTTTAGCAATGATAACAACCGACTCGCATTCCCCTGCAAACTCTTTTGCATCATTGTACTCTTTCCCTTTCAAGAAACTCATGACTTCAACTCTTGGAGTTGGCTTGCCTATCTCCTCATAATACTACCATGATGAAATTGTGTGATCAAGAAATCAATAAAAGGATGTCATTAATCCAAGAAAGAATTGTACTTATAGATTTGGGATTTTCTACCTTTACAATATCATTCCATCTCTCTGATGAGTAATCTGAAGCTTCAAGAGAATTTATCCCTCCTGCTAAAATGTGAGGACTGTCATTTGATTGTATTATCGCATTAATTTGCTTCATTCTCCAATTCTCATCTAAATGATCAAGTTGAGTGCAACAGAAGTTCAACTCTCCCATCCGGGGTACATCAACCGTAGCCTTGAGCACATTCCTGCATCAAACCAAACACCAGTTATATAAAGCACCAAAATGGGAACCAGCCTTCATGTCAGGAGTAAGTATCAAGTTAAAAGCTTTTCCTCTTTCTTATAAACGACTAAATAAATAGAAGTGCTCCTATCTATAATAGTTTAAACATTTAGATAATGTAGCATACAATTCTACGAACATAGACATAGTCAATATAAGTTTTAACAGAATAAAGAGTTCAAAGGAAGGCACCTGAAATCATTATCGTCATAGATTTTCTGTATTCTCCATTTCTTAATAGGCCATTTGGACAAAATAGCATTACCAAATTCAGGAGCCCAACTTTCAGCAAACACATAGTTCATCCCAAGAGCACGAGCCAAATCAGATAAAGGTCTCATATCTTTCTCTTCCTCAGCCTTCACATCTTGTAAAGCCAATATATCAGCATCCACTTCTTTCAGCACATCAAGAATGGTCCTTGTTCCACTCAAGCAGCAGCCTCCATAATCATTAATCATCCAATTGGCCATTGCAGGGAAGCATATCGGAGACCTCACAGGGCCTAGGCTGTTGTTGTTTAAACTCGAAATCTTGGTGGAATCATCTTCCAAGTTTCCAAGTACCCTGTTCTGAGCTAATGAAATCTCATTCTCAGGAAGGTTGATTGAAACTTTTTGCTTTGGTTTTGCTCCATTTATTAAAATGGGATGAAGAGGGGAATGCTTCAATATGCTCTTGGGACGATTATTCTCAGACTTTACCTGGTTTTGAAATTTGAAACCATCATCATCATCATCATCATGAGCAAATATGACTGATTTTTCAGCCTTAGGCACAGCAGGTGCAAGGGAAAATAATGCAGCATTAAAGGTAGCTAGCCGAATATGCCTAGTCTGGCCATTTGGATGAGTCGTTGATGATTTGAAACTTAGTTTTTCTTTGAGCTGACCATGATTTCCTTTTGAACTCAGCTTCCCAAACCTCCTGATCACCACCTTAGTCCTTGGACGCCGCCATATCAACCACCGCATCCTCGAGCAAAGCCGGTGAATTCTCCGGCTGAAGACATGCAACATGCAGGAAAACTGTTTTCTGCATGAAAGCTGCACTGGACCCTCTCTTGACTGCATCAAAGTTCTCTGCAACTGATTTATCATCAAGTTTAGCTAACCAGACGGAATTTAATGAGTTTGAGGTTAGTCAAATTTCTTAAACTAAGCCTTGATTGAAGGTATGAAAGTGATACTAGGATTGATTTCATGAATGTGCATTTTGTATACCACATTTATACTACTCATTGAAAAGGATATTGTCTTACTGGTGAACGTCTGAGGAGGGCAAGTTAAAAGTAGATAAAGAGACAAAAGCACATCCCAACTGCTCCAAGAAACGAGGTGGGGTTTGGATATTTGACATTTGTGGCATAATGAGGTTGAGCTTCTTGTCTGTGACAACAAAACAATACCTAACTCATACCTGTGAACAACGACTTACTTCCTATTGGAAACTTAAACAACTGTAAAGAAAAAGAAATCCAAAGTTTTTCTATTCTTGATTAATGTATTATAATGTATATATGACCTTCCATCTATTTGAGCTATCCCACATTAGTCAATGAAAAGAGGTCTAAAACCAAGAAATGATCCAACAATGGAGCAGTTTATCAGTCGTGTAACGCAGTTTAATATGTTTTTAAATTGGAGCTACACATAAAAAGTATAGAGTTAAGGTGCCACATGACACACGCAACAGCTAGTCAAACTTTTGGAAGATAAAGATGGAATAGCCTAAGATATTTATATCCTTTTGCAACACTCTATAATTTCTACCATGTCATTTTCACTCTCTACAGGATATTAATCAATTCTCTTCTGGCAATGCAAAATGCAACTCATGAACATGGACCATTTATATTAAAGCCTTCAGTGTTTTGATGCTATCAAAAGTTCTACTTTCGGCATTCCGGTCTACAAGATAGGGGTGGAGGTCAGCCAATCAAGCCTCAATTTCTAACCATTACCTAACACTTTTGACAATAATTGCGAGTACACTGATTGGGAAAACAACAAAAGATAGCATAGAGCCTATGTACAACTTCAATCATTTGCTGAGTAACATTATACAAGCAATCATTTTGCTAGTCTGAAAATATATTATATTGAAGAAATGACCATCTTAAGACCGAGCTCAAATGTAGGAAGAACATGATTGATCCTTGATAAACAATGGCACATGCCATGTCGGATCTAGTTTTATGTAGTATTAGCAATTTAATATCTCAAACAGAAGATTGAACATGCTAAACATGAAATCCCTCATTGAACTTGCAAATACAAAGTTCATGTGAAACTGCTGCTCTATGGTGGCTGGTTAGCGAGATTACTCAGGGTTCCTAGTTCCAACTTTTCCACAGTTTATCCCCCTCAATAATTAAAATCCCCCTTTGGCAGTTGACTTGCTCTGTGTCTATCAAAGTAAATCAGCACAACTTTGAGGATGAGGCTGAAGGACGTATAATTTCGTAGTTTTCTCTTTTCCCCGGCACTAATCATCAAACAAAGTATTTAAAAGATTTGAAGGCGATTCCTCCTTTCCAGTATCTTCAAAGAACCCATTTGAAAGACTTTCCCTCTTCAGTCTTCGCTCCTCAGCAACAGATTCAGAGGTTTCCATACAGTAATTTTTCTTTGCCTGTTTAAAAGGCCTTTCAGCCACAATAAACTTATTCCCTTCACGTGCTCTCTCAGAGAATCCAGCCCAAACTGAGAAGATTTACATTTTTAATTTCAGTTCACAATATAGCTAAAACTAGATGATCATATAAAGTATCATATATACAAGTGGGATACAACAAATATAAAACTAGAGTAGATATACCAAATGATCATATTAAAACCAGACATTAAAATGGTGTTAAATTTAGCTTTCAGCAGCAGCAGTCAGCGACTTCAGTTTCTATACAGCTACACATGGTACAGTCATCTCTGTAGCCATTGCATTTTCGAGATTGCACTGATCTAACATCAAACGATCGCCAGCAGGACATTCACAAACCATACAGGATGGCAGAGTTGATTGACACTCGATTGAGAGTTTAAAGCTTACAGCCAAGTTCCAGTGTTCTCTCAGAGAAAAAAGCATATACTCAACTGTACTGCTTTGAAAAATGAAAAGAAGATTTGTTTCTCATTTTCTCATTTTCCACAGCTGGACAACTATTCAAGCATCAAAGTACGAGTGCTGAAGCATACAAGAGCCACAGTTTCCTCAAAAATATTTTATATTCGCTAGAAGAGACTAGAGCAAAGAAGCTATTAGTTTTGACATTGAAGAAGCTAGGTATATTTTTAAAAAGTTAGCCTCTCAAATTACTGATCTATTTACGTAAGAAAGTTGGGAGATATAGCCTCTCATTGATCAAGCAAACCAGCTAACTATTTGATAAGAATCGGGTTACGTTGATAAACAAGAAAAATACTGCGGAAGCAAAAACCCTAAGATTAAAGACAAGAAATTAAAGATGGATGAAATTTGAGAATAAATCTCTAATTTCGAGATGAAGTGCTAAGAACCCTAATTGATCTTAGTATTCAAAATTAGTGAATTAAGACTAATTATGATACTAATAGAGCCAATTCAAGAACTTAGATCCAAAGGTGATCTAGACCCCTATTTTGAAGAAATTAAAGACAATAATTAGTATAAGACTAATCACCTTCTTTAATTAACTTTAATAAAAACCAAAGATATCAAGTTAAGAATTAATCTTACCTTCTAAAGAATCGTTCTTATAAGGTTGCAAGATAAATCCCAAGTAGCCACGCCACACAAAGGTGTAAATAAGAGAAACTCTCAATTAATAATAATGTTGTCTGATTGAAAATAACAAAATTCATCCCTATATATATAGGGAAAAAACGTATCCCAAATAGCATGAGATTCGAATTCTACTTTTATGGAAATAAATAAATCTAGGAAACCTTAAACTAGGAAAATTTAAACTAGGAAACTATTAAAGATCGAGAAGAAAGTCCCACATTGGTGGTTAATGAGATGAGTGGTCTCTTTATAAGGCTTGGGCAATCCTCCTCCTCATGAGCTAGCTTTTGAGGTTGAGTTAGGCCCAAGGTTCATTTCTTTATCATGGTATCAGAGCCAGACCCACCCAGTTCATTGTTTCCGATGTTGGGCCCCCAACTTATATTGTCCACGCTCCAGATGTCGCTAGCTTTTGAGGTTGATTTAGGTCCAAGGTCCATTTCTTTATCATGGTATCAAAGCCAGGCCCACCCAGTTCATTGTTTCCAATGTTGGGCCCCCCGTCTTATATTGTCCACGCTCCAGATGTCCAGCCCTGGGCGTGCGGGGGGTGTTGGAGTCCCACATAGGTGGGTTAAAGGGTCCTTGATCTCCTTGTAAGTCTTGGGCAATCCTCCTCCTCGTGAGCTAGCTTTTGGGGTGTGAGTTAGGCCCAAGACCAATTTCAACATGGTATCAGAGTCAGGCCCATCCCAAATCTTTGTTCACCGATGTTGAGCCCCATATTATATTGTTCACGCTCCAGTTAACGAGGCCTGGGCGTGCGGGGGAGTGTTAAGTATCTCATATCGAAAAAGGGAGGAGTAATTGGTCTCCTTATATGGTCTTGGGCAATCCTCCCCTCATGAGCTAGCTTTTGAGGTTGAGTTAGGCCCAAAGTCCATTTCTTTATCAAACTTTTAAACTAGGAAAGTAATATAAAAAATAAATCCCTAACTAAATAAGGAAAAATTCCCAAATTTAATCAAAACCCATATGGCCCAATCTTCTTCCGTTTGGACTTGGACTTGAATCGTGAAATATGTATAGCACTTAGCCCATGCTTCTCCATAATTCTTGGGCTCGTTCTTGGGTTTTTCTTCCATCATAAGTATCTTCTTGATTCACATTGAAGCCCGTCAATTTTAATGCAAGTGGGCTAGACTGGATGCTATCACTATTCCACTTTTTTTTTTGAATCTTACCAAAAGAATCATTTTCCTAATTAGAGTGCAAGTAAAAGTGCTTATCACACTAGCAGGCTCTACCTTCCTTTGGCTGTGAAATCCTCAAGATTATTTGAAGCCAAAACAGTTTGTTGGCAACACCATGGTGCTGGATAACCAACTAATCAAAGGAAAACTTTTTGGCTCTTCTGCTGATCAGTAATCACATATATGACCTAGGGGAGTTCACCATTTGGTATGGTTTTGAAAGATTTTGGTTCTAAGAATGTTATACTAATACCACACCAAATTTGTTTTAATACCAAGGAAATGCAAATGGCAAAACACACTAAAAAATGTAAATGGCAAAGCAGCAACACTTCCACCACATTAAACAAAAGCTAGAAATCTTGATGATTTCGGTATGAATGGAAAAGGTAAGAGCAATATCTTGTCATGTGAAGGAAATTCAATACAACAGAACAAATAAGCTGAGCATGAAGGAAATTCAACACCACAGAACAAGTACGCCGAGCATAACTAAACTACAAGGAAGGATAGTCTATAGGTAAGGACTCTCCACTTCCAACCGTGAGGTAGGGGGTTCAAGTCACCAAGGGAGAGCAAACTGAGAAATGACACTGATGGCTCCTAGATAGAGGAGTTTTGTGGTGGGCTTACCATATATTTATATGTAAGAAATAGAATGAGAACAGCAAGCTGGCCCAGGCACCACATGATCCAAAAAAAAAGGAGAGAGAGAACTAAAACCTGATTTAGTTTTTCCTTATTTCTCAAGAAGTATTAACAAAAGGTAAAGTACTGAATACAGGAATATGTCATGAAAAAAAGATTTGGTCCTACTTCTAGAACAGTAGAGAAATAAAGCTACCATTACTAGGTATGCCACACAAAATGTTTCTATCCAGTAAGCAGCATGGAAAAAGTCACCAAAAACAGAATAGAACAAATGAGATAAAAGGAGTAGTGATTACCAATAGAAGACTAGAAGTTACCTCCAAATTGATGTAGAACAATGGAAGCAGCGACAGTCACATTCAATGAAGCAGTACCACAGCCATATTGTGGAATATATACAAAGAAATCACATATCTCACACTCTTTTGCAGAAAGTCCAGAACCCTACAACACCAATTTATTCATATTATGGTCAATAGGCCAATTGTTATCCTACCCTAATATTTGTTTTCAGAACAGACGACATTCACAAACCATCCAGAAATCAGTAATACTTCCCACCCATATTAAAGAACAAGTGCTAGTATAGTTCTTATAGGAAGATATTTTGGTTGAGGCAAGAGCATAATTGTGACGAAAATGTAAATGTGAGTCACATTTAGCATCAAAAAACCACACCTCAATCCCAAACTAATGGACGGGCTATATGAATCCTCCCTCACTAACCATTCCACTCTATGCAGTTTCATTTCTAACACACTAATTTTTTCTTATAAATCAAATTGAGAGTAATGCCTCTAATCTGATTTATTGTAATTGCAATAACAGATAAATCCTAATTCCCAATTAGCCAATACAACAACAACAACATACCCAATGAAATCCCACAGGTGAGATCTGGGGAGGGTAGAATATACACGGATCTTACCATTACCTCGTGGAAGTTTTCCAATTAGTCAGTATGTATCTAATATGGATCATTTGCTTTTATTGTGTTTTTTTTTATTAAAATGTTACTAACATTTCAAAACTTATAACAAAAAGAAGCCGAAACATACTATTCCCTCTGTTCCAATTTACGTGTCTTAATTTTCTTTTTAGTCTTTCCCAAAGAGTGTCCATTTCTATATTTAGAAAGTTTTCCAATTTAAGATCACTAGATTTAAAAATCTCATTTTATTTCATAAACTTCATGCCCAATCAAACTAAAACACTTAAATTAGTATGGAGGAAGTATGACTGTAACCTCATTGCCGAGCAGGAAAGCAGTACTTCTCTTAAAAGGATGCTCATTTACTGCAACCGCATTTTCTGTAATTTCAACTCCACATATATCACAATCTCTTTCCTGTTCAGTAAAATTCATAAATGATCAGCCTCCTCTAGCACTCTGTTTATAACGAGTCCAACACTTACAAAGGTACACAAAAACACTTCCTTAAGAGTACCTTGAGGAAGGTTTTAGCATCGGCAAGGGAGTGGAAGTGGCGGAAACGGACGTGAGAAGTAGAACCGTGGCTACCAAAGGCGTTGAAATCTCGATGGCCGACGAGTATCATCTCCGAAACGCCGAATGCCGTGGCGCTACGAGCTAAGGTGCCGACGTTGTGTCTCTTTGCTATGTTATGTACCAGCACGAAACTCTCTACTTTCTTCTCATTTTCCATATCTGAGCTGAGCTGGGCTGGCTGCTGCCTGACGCCGCCGTTGCTCGGTTGAATGACAAGTCTTATGACGGCGGTTTGACCGGGAAGTGAAATGGGTCGATGGGAATCCTAACCCAGTATATGTAGTATAAACTAATTTTATTAAAGTATAAATAACATAAATGCCGACCTTTGAGTATAATTACTCCCTCCTATTTTTTTAATTTTTTTTTTTTTGATTATTAATATAGATAATATCAACATAAAATTTTTATAATATATTTAGAAAATTAAATTTTTTTAAATAATATTAATACATAACATACATAAAAATTTTGTAATATATTTAAAGAGTTAAAATTTTTATAATATTAAAAACATAAATTGTGTATTTTTACGGTTTTCGTTCTCTTTGGACACACAATTGCTAACATACGCCATCCATAGGAAGGAGAGCATGAATTCCATCGGAGAAAGCTTGAATTGAAAGTCAAGCCCAAGCAGAAACCTCCAAGCAATTGGAGTTAAAGGGAAGGAAACATGACGGTACCAATTTGGCTCCCGACATAGTGAGAAAGGGAAAATCAATAAAATTGAAGCTCATAGCTCATCGAAAGTCAGGGAAATGCTAGTCATCACTTGTCGAAAAATTGGTCGCAGTTCAAACTAATGAAACCACGACACACCAGAAATTGGAAGAAGCGATTCAGTCTATGAGGTCGTTGCTCTCATTGGCGGATGAGGTGGAGGCAACTCAAGAATCGAATAAAAAGGGTTGGTTTGGGATAATTTTGACCAAACAAAAATTGTGAAGACAATATTCAAGCTTGAATTTGTTGCTCCTACGAAGCAAGGAGAATCGGAGCTACGTGAGATTAAAGTTGATGATATCAACATGAAAATTGATTATTGCAAGCATGTTGTAGTCTGCTATTATTGGGGGCTCACCTCCTCTCTCCTTCAATGACGAATGGTTATGTATAACACCTCTGGGGAAAATATAGCATTAATAAAGTCTGAATGTTGAAAATGGCATAATACTAGTGTAGGCTGACTCTAGAATGGGGAAGGATGAGGTCCTACAAGGTGGAATTTACCCCTTTGACAACAAACCCTTAATTGTTAAAGCTTGACATCCCGATGTAAAATTCATACGTGAGGAATTGTATACGATTCCCATTTGGATGAAGTTGTCAAGACTAGAATTCAAGAATCAAAAATCCTAAAGGGCTTAGTAAAATTTGGAGTTTGATTGGAAAACCAATGATGGTTGATCACAATATCAAAAAGAAGTTAGGTTTGAGTTTTGTTAGACTTTCGATTGAAGTGGAAATGAGAACACAACTGCAAGATAAAATATTTTTCAAGAATGAACCAGGAGAGTTGGTTGTGCAAAAAGTTCAATATGATTGGAAACCACATTATGCACCTTTTGTAAACAATATGGACATGATAAAGGTCAATGCAGAAAGAAGAACCCCCTACTAATAAGTAAAAGCAAGGGGGGGGGTACGAAAACAAGCTAAACTAAAGGATATAGGGGATCAAAAGGATGACGAGGGAAATCAGTTGCATATACTGGGTTCACTCAGAGAACCAGTGATGGAGTAGAAGCAGTGGTATGACAAATGACAGAGCCCAATTAGAAAGGGGTAGTCCAGAGATAAATCGCATAGCCCAATTAGAAAAGGGTGCAGACTCAATAGGGATTGGTAGAAGTGACACAAAATCTTTTTCAGGTGCTAGTCTCAACAGATTCAGATGCTCAAATTCTAAAAAAAAGGTGGAAATAGGAAAGGTACTGAGACCTCTAAGATGAATCGATAACTTATTGTGTTGGAATGTTCGGGGCTGGAATACCCCTAACAAACAAAAGGAGGTCAAGCTCTTTTGTGGAAGAGAGAGTGTTGGATTGATAGGTCTAGTGAAAACCAAAATAAAAGAAAATAATATAACAAGAGTAGCTAATAGTCTGTTTTGTGGCTGGGATTACTTAACCAATCATGCAGACCACTATAGTGGTATTGTTTGGATTATATAGAGACATGATTACTTTACAGGTTAGTACTTATGCCCAGGTTGTCACCTATAAAGTGAAGAATCATAAGTTGAGTTTAGAATACTTATTGACTATTAGATACATGTTTTTAATTCAGGGGAGGAAAAAAAACTATAATGATAGACATGATTACTTTCAGGTGCAACAGATTAGTACTTGTGCCCAAGCTGTCACCTACAAAGTTAAGAATCATAAGCTGAGTTTAGAATATTTATTGACTATTGTATATGCTTTTAATTCAGGGGATGAAAGAAAAGAGTTATGGAAGTGCCGGCTTCAAGGTGAAGCCTCTCAAGCAAAGGCTTTAGGCCCCCATTTTTCTTTAGCAATTGTAGGTTTATAGTTAGAATTTTTATTTTAGAAAATATTGAGTATTTTTTAATATTTTCTCCGTCTCAAATTAATGTTGTTAGCTCAAAAAATTATCTTCACTTTAGGAATTTAAGAATAAAGCTGATAATTGTTTCCAACTATACCATTAACATTAAAAAGGACTTATTTTTATAATGCTCGATCCTAAAAAAAATCTAATAAATATGGATAACTTAGTCAACTATAGCCTGCATATATTGTTTTGCTTAATGAACGCGATATAATTAAAACAATAGTTAAGTGGCACGAAGGGAGTAGAACAGTAAGAAATATTTCAATCAGATAATAAGATTTTATTATTTTTCAAATGCATATATTTCTTATAGAGTTCTTGTAGCAATTGCCTCGGCTGACAAAAGTTTTTAAAAATTGGAATTGATAAAATCTTACTTGAGATCAACAAGGTCTCGAGAGAAATTGAATGGATTAGGTATACTTACAACTAAAATGGAATTATTGGAAGAAATCAATTAGAAAATAAATTTATTCAATACTTTGCATCACAAAAAGCTATGAAACTAGACTTCAAACAAAACATATATACTATATGATTTTTTTCTTTAAAACAAAATTAAGGCCTCATTTTGAAGTTTTGCTTTAGGCCACCAATTATAGTAAGTTGTCGTTGGATTATAGAGGTACCTAGAACTGTGAAGATAGGGAATCATCTTCATTGGTTCCTTATGGGTGATTTCAACTCAAATTTACACTCACATGACAAAATTGGAGGGAACCCACTGACTAGGGCAAAAGTAATGGATTTTCAAGCTTGTGTGGAGAAATGTGAGTTGCTTGAGTTACCTAGGCAGCACAACAAGTATACATGACATGAAAAAGGTGACACAAGGATATTCTCAAAGATTTGATAGGATTTTGTAAACACGGAATGGATAGTCAAGATGCCAACTAACACTGCCCACTTTCTTCCTTAGGGAATAAGTGATTACTATCTAGTAAAAATCTCCTCATTAAATGTTGCAGATAGAGTCAACTTTCACTAGTTCTGTAATGTATGGACTAGTCATCCACTTTTCTTGGATATGGTAAAGAAAGTGTGGGATTAACAAGTAGTAGGTATCGCGTCCCATTTTTTTTGGCAAAAAGCAGAATTCAATGTGACAACTCTTTTTAGGATGGTTTAAGAGTGACGACCCTCTCGATCGTTTATGAAATTTTACTTGTTTTTTTTTTTTTTTTTTATCTCTACTTGTAGTTGGATACGTGATGCATGACTTATGGTGGTGAGTGGTATCGATTCTTGAGTTGAGAAAGTTAAACTCAATAATAGTCAGCTTTTGATCGAGACGACCTCGGATTAGTGTCGTAAGTATTTTCAATAAGCCCGAAATATACTTTTAGGTCAATGTACATATTTGGTTTTTTTTTTTTTTGAGGTTCCAAATAAATTTTGATAATTTATTAGAAGTTTCGAGAATTTTATATAATTAGTGATTTAGTGGATCAATATTACAATTTACTTACTTATGTGGCCAATATAAGAATGATTTAAAGTGGCTAGGGTTTACCATATACACTAACAATAAAATCATAAAGTCAGGAGGAGAAGGGCATCCTGCGGTTTCCCATTGTTCTTGCGTCGTATGGTTCAACTATTCAGGTAAGGTGTTATTATGTAAAATAGTATGCATGTGTCAAATATATATATAGTAATACTGTAGCATGTTTGTTGTTTGTTGGATAAGGTAAAAAGGTCATCCTAGTAATCAAACTAGTTGTGCGTTTATGGTGCAAGGTTTGATGTTAATTGAAAGAAAAATCAATAATGGGGTAATGAGAATAAATATTAGGTAAAGAGTTTTGTTTTCATTGAAGCTATGAAAAACGTGTCTAACAGTGGCATTATGGAGAATCTTGTTTATACTATAATTTGAACTAAGTAAAGCATTTTGGTTTTGTCTTTATTAAGAGATTGATTTTTTCCTCATTAGGAAATTGTCTTGAAAAAATAAAATATAATAATATGAGTTTTAAGTTAGGCCAAGAAACAATTATGTAATTCTTGATTTGGGCTAGGAAGCAGTTGTACGTAAGTCTTAATTTATTGATTATGCTTGCATAATTAGGTACGTTAATGGCCAACTATGATTTACTGTGGTCTTAAGGACGTTAAGGATGGTTGATGACTAGCTTAAATTGATGGTGTTTAAGACGTGTGAGTTAATCAGGACGTGATAGGTGAATTAGGCATTTGGACAACCACTGTTTCGATGGTTCACTTCAATTCTGAAGTGAACCCTAATTAAATTAAAAATAATCATAATAGTAGGGTTTTTATTAGATTCGGATTCTTATAAGGATTATATATTTGAAC
The DNA here is from genome assembly GCA_030864215.1 of Capsicum pubescens. Taxonomy (NCBI): domain Eukaryota; kingdom Viridiplantae; phylum Streptophyta; class Magnoliopsida; order Solanales; family Solanaceae; genus Capsicum; species Capsicum pubescens. The sequence goes on from CM061538.1 coordinate 233,755,306, forward strand.
AGATTGTGAACATTCCAAAATTTTGAAAAAGTACAAGACACTTGTGGACTAGTGACATTCAGATTCCTTGGTTGAGGTAGGTTACGATTTAATTGGAGTTTAGACTCGATTTAATTATGTGTGCTTCTAAATTGGATACTTGATGATTGGTATTTGGACATGCTTGAAATTATTGATGTTTGGATTGTTGATGCGTGTACATGATTATTGAAAATTTACTTGATGAAATTGTCTTATGACTTTAAGTATACTTGTAAACTTGATATATTGTGTTGTATGTTGTGAGGTTATGTAAATTTGATATTGATAATATATGTGTATATTGGATCGGGTACCACGCCGGTATGAATATGTATATGTTGGATCGGGTGCCACGCCGGTACGGATATGTATATGTTGGATCGGGTGCCACGCCAGTACGGATATGTATATGTTGGATCGGGTACCACACTGGTATGAATATGTATATGTTGGATCGGGTACCACACCGGTACGGCTATGTATATATTGGATCAGGTATCATACCGGTATGGATATATATATGTTAGATCGGGTACCACGCCGGTACGAATATGTATATGTTGGATCGGGTACCACGTCGATACGAATATATATATGTTGGATCGGGTACCACGCCGGTACGGATATGTATATGTTGAATTGGGTACCACGCCGGTACGGTACATGAACATAGATTGTTTCCTGCAGGTCATGACTATTTGGACAAAAATAAGTCCCATAGCATGTGTGTACATATTTGTGTTGATTCTGTGGATGTTTACCGTATGGTTGATACTCTTGATGGTTATGTGACTTGTTTGTGAGAACTATTTGACCTTTTGTTATTGTATTGTTGGTTTATTGAATATTTGATTTGTGATGATGCTTGTTTACTTGTTATTTGATTTATGTTGTGTACATTCTATTAAATTGAGTTGACCTTTGATACCTTCCAGTACATAGTGATTTGTACTGATACTACCCTGTACTCTTCTTTTGTTGAGTGCAGAAAGTGTTCTAGAGGCTCAAACATGGCCTCATCTCTAGAGTTTGATAACGGATCATGATCCAAGGGTGAGCACTCCGTCTCCAGGCTACCATGTGTCATCTTATTTGTTCTTGTCCATTTTTCTGGCAATAAAACATTCATTATTTACTTTATTTTTGGATATCTCTTTAGACATGATATTTGTTAGCAGTTTTTGTAGAATGACTTTCGGGTCTTGAGGATTTTAGTAAGTAGTTTGTTTGACTTCCGCATTAAAAATGAGTAGTCTTGGATTATTGTTATTATGTTTATTTTATAATAATACCATCTTAATATTGATTAAGTGATTGGGTAATGGTTTAGTTTAGATGGTTTTTCCACAGGAAGATTAGTGTGGATGCCACTCATGGCCATTTGGATCGTGACAAAGTTGGTATCAGAGCCCTAGGTTCGTCGATCTCGTCTTACAAGAACATGTCTAGTAAATTCTTGAGGAACGGTATGGAGACGTCTGTACTTTTCTTCGAGAGGCTATAAGACACTAGGAAAATTCAATTTTTTCTTTCTTACATGCTATTACTTGATTTCAATTGGTATCTTGCAATTCCAATTGGTATCTGATTTCTTTCATTCTTATTTTTAAAGATGGGTCTGGTTAAGAGATATAGTGTAGAACTGTTTACCTTTCAGTTTTAAAGGGATGCCAAGATATGGTGAGGCTGTAAAGCAAGAGGTTATGCCAAGGCAGTAGAAAAGAATGCCCCTGAGTAGGTAGTTTCATTGGTTCTTATTCTAGGGGTCTGAGTATGTTATGAGTGCGGTGAAGTGACTCACATTAGGAGGTTTTGTCCTAATTCGAGGCATTATGGTTAGTTTGGCTAGCAGCAGGCTCTTCGAGTTCTAGTTCTAACAGGTAGGGGTGGTAATCAACCTCATAGAAGTAGTTCTTATATTGATATAAATGATGCTCAGATTGGTGGTGGGGCCCATATCTATGCTTTTCCAGGTAGGCCCAAGGTATAGGTATCAGACATTGTCATTACGGGTACTATTCTTGTCTGTGATCGGATGACCATTGTATTATTTGATTTTGGTTCTTCTTTCTCATATGTGTCTGCCAATTTTGTTGTAGGGTTGGACATAGTATGTGATTTACTTGACTTTCCAATTCACGTGTCTACTCCTATTAGTGATTCTGTTGTTGTTGATAAGATTTATCGTTCTTATTTTGTTATGTTTATGAGTATCAAACTTGGGTAGATTTTGTGATTCTAGACATGGTATATTTTGATATAATTTTAAATATGAGTTGGTTGTCTCTATATCATGCTATACTAGACAGTCATGCTAAGATAGTGACTGTGGCTATGCCGGGAATAAATAGACTTGAGTGAGAGGGTAATTATAGTCCTACTCCAGTGAAATTTATTTCCTTTGTGCATGCAAAAAGGTTAAATGGGAGAGGTTGTTTGGATTTCCTAGCACTTCTTCGGGACACTTACACGGAGGTCCCATCTATTGAGTCAGTTTCTGTGGTGTGTGAGTTCCAAGAGTTTTTTCCTAAAGATTTTCCTGGTATTCCACCAGGCTATGACGTTGATTTCTGTATTGATCTAGGGCCAGGTACTCATCCTATTTCTATTTCTCCCTATAAGATTGCTCCGGTTGAGTTGAGAGAGCTAAATGATTAGTTGCAGGATTTGTTGAGTAAGAGTTTTATTCGTCCGACTGCCTCTCCATGGGATGCTCCTGTCTTGTTTGTGAAGAAGAAGATGGTAGTCTTCGTATGTATATAGACTATAGGAAGTTGCACAAGCTACATTCTGTAATAAGTATCATTTGCCCCATATTGATGGTTATTTGACCAGTTATAGGGTGCATCCGTATTTTCTAAGATTGATTTGAGCTTCGGGTATCATCAACTTAAGATTCGGGCTGACGATATTCCTAAGACTGCTTTTCAAACCCGATATGGGTGCTATGAGTTTCTTGGGATGTCTTTTGGGTTGACTAATGCCCCAACTACTTTTATGAGTTTGATGAAAGGGATATTTAAACCCTACTTGAATTCTATCATGATTGTCTTTATTGATGATATTATGGTTTATTCTAGAGTAAAAAGGAACATGAGAATCACTTAAGGATTGTTTGGGTTTGTTAGAAGAGAAAAAACTTGATGCGAAGTTTTCTAAGTGTGGGTTTTGGTAGGTTTCTTTCTACTTTTCTTCATAGATAATGTGTGATATATATTGTTAGTGGATATGGATGTTAGGCTTGATTATGAGTAGGATGACTTGGCCTCAATTGTTAATGTTTGGAGTTTAGATGCGGGCTTGGGACCCGTAAAATAACATGTATATAACCCTTTTGAATCCTATTGTTTTTCCTCTCTAGTTTAGATTAGTTGTAGCGTGGTTATGATGTAAGCGTATGTTTGGGATGTGGTTTTAGCATTTGAAGCATGCTTTGTATATTTATCCTTATTGGGCTAGTGTGGTAGTCTTGAAACCGTAAGTTAGGTAGAGTTGACTTGAGTACCCTTGTTTCTAGTTGAAGTTGCTACCTTAGGCTTGAATATGGCTTACTTGACATCTAGAAGATGAACTAGATACCTTAGCCTAGTTTGGGGCATAATGTGCCTAATTATGGAAATTAAGGATTAGAAGTGGGGTCGTCTGGCCCACTTAGGTCTAAATTCATGTTAAGTCTTATGGACTTAGTTGCGGATGTTAGACATAGATAGGCTAGTAAAACTTAGAATAAGGTTACTTCATAATTTGGTAACTTGTATTGATGTTCCCGAAATATAGCTTTTGAATTGTGGTTATGATGGTTTTTGTGGAAGTGATATTGAGCATTTAGAGATGATATTCCTCCTAGATACATTATATGGCCTATAGAGATGTTATTTTCTCTTAGATATGCAAATTGGACTAGAGAGGTAATATTCCTCGTAGTCATGATGTATGACCTATCAATATAAGATATCCTATAGACGATTACATGTCTATATATATTATGCCTCTAATATGTGAGATACCTCCTATATGTGAGATGATTAGAGATATGCTATGACTTATAAATATGATTATCAATACGAGTTTCGAATATGTATATGGGCCTAAGGCCGTAATTATGATGTTGTGATTATTTCAGATAAATTAATGGGCCAATGATTGTGTTATGATAATGATGGAATATCTGAGGAGTGTTTATTTGTGTAAAGGATACGATTACAATTTATGAATCCATTTATATTTATATACGCATCTCTCCGGTAGGGGACAAAGGAAGAGGAGTTATGTTGCTTACGACTTTATTGATTGGATGCTGGTGATGGCATGCATAGATTTGGTACATTCATGAGTGTTATATCAGTAATTGATGTGATTGTAGCTGAAATATAATCTTACGATTGTTCTACCTAATTAACAGTTAAGCTATCTATATGGTAACTATTTATCTATTAGGGGACTATAGCACTTGAGGGCTAGGAATCTAATGTATTACTTAATGAATCTTGCTTAGTTGAAACATGGTAGTTAGCGATGGTTAATGTGTGACTTATGGTGAGGTCGGGTCTAGCATAGGTGAAGATTACTTGGTATTGATGACTAAGTTTGTAATGTCGATTAGTCGATAAATGAGGAGTTATGAGTTAATAAGGCTAGATAATAAGAGATGTTGGTAATAAGAGGTGACTAGTTAATAACCTTGAATAGCTGCTAAATAATTAACTAATGAATAATTAAGCGAGGATTAGTTGGTAAATGATGGTTAGATGATGAATGGTGTCAGTTAATAAAAGATGGTTAGGTGACAAGTAATAATATGTTGTCTAGTAATGATTAACGGATATACGATGATTAGTTGATAATAATGAATGATGGATAAATGACGGTTTTGATCTAGTGATGAACCTTGACTAGATGTTGGCTAGTAAATAAATAGTGGTTAGCTGTTGTCCCGTGAATAAGGATTATGTGAAGGGTAATGTTTAGGCTAATAACTAAGGTTATATGATGACTAGCGAACTAGTAATTTTATTATAATAAGTGTTGGTTAGCTAATAACGAGTAGTTGGGAAGTATTAACTAGATAGATATTCTATGGTGATATGACTATTTTATGAGTATAAAATTCCTTATTTTCCCTTTTAGCCTCTTGTTTGCCCATTCGGGGACGAACGGTTGTTTAATTGGTATCTGGTGTAACGACCCTCCCAGTCGTTTGTGCAATTTTACTTTTTTTTTTATCTCTATTTGTAGTTGTATACGTGATTCACGACTTACGGTGGTGAGTAGTATCAATTCTTGAGTTGAGAAAGTTAAACCCGATAATGGTAGCTTTTGATCGAGACGACCTCAGATTAGTGTCGTAAGCATTTTCAATAAGCCCGGAATGTACTTTTAGGTCAATGTACATATTTGGTTTTTTTTTTTTGAGGTTCCAAATAAATTTCGATAATTCATTAGAAGTTTTAAGAATTTTATATAATTAGTGATTTAGTGGGTCAATATTACAATTTACTTACTTATGTGGCCAATATAAGAATGATTTAAAGTGGGTAGGGTTTACCATATACAATAACAATGAAATCATAAAGTCAGGAGGAGAAGGGCATCCAGCGGTTTCCCATTGTTCTTGTGTCGTATAGTTCAGTTGTTCAGGTAAGGTGTAATCATGTAAAACAGTATACATGTGTCAAATATATATATATAGTAATACTGTAGCATGTTTGGTGTTTGTTGGATAAGGTAAAAAGGTCACCCTAGTAATCAAACTAGTTGTGCGTTTATGGTGCAAGGTTTGATGTTAATTGAAAGAAAAATCAATAATGGGATAATGATAACAAATATTAGGTAAAGAGTTTTGTTTCCATTGAAGCTATGAAAACTGTGTCTAATAGTAGCATTATGGAGAATCTTGTTTATACTATAATTTGAACTAAGTAAAGCATTTTTGGTTTTGTCTTTATTAAGAGATTGATTTTGTCCTCATTAAGAAATTGTCTTGGAAAAATAAAATATAATAATGTGAGGTTTAAGTTAGGCCAAGAAACAACTATGTAATTCTTGATTTGGGTTAAGAAGCAGTTGTACATAAGTCTTAAATTCTTGATTATGCTTGCATAATTAGGTACGTTAATGGCCAACTATGATTTACTGTGGTCTTAAGGACGTAAAGGATGGTTGATGACTAGCTTAAATTGATGGTGTTTAAGACGTGTGAATTAATCAGGACGTGATAGGTGAATTAGTCGTTTGGGCAGCCACTGTTTCGATGGTTCACTTCAATTCTAAAGTGAACCCTAATTAAATTAAAAATAATCATAATAGTAGGGTTTTTATTAGATTCATATTCTTATAAGGATTATATATTTGAACAGATTGTGAACGTTTTAAAATTTTGAGAAAGGACAAGACACTTGTGGACTAGTGACATTCAGATTCCTTGGTTGAGGTAGGTTACGGTTTAATTGGAGTTCAGAATCGATTTAATTATGTGTTCTCCTAAATTGGATACTTATTGATTGGTATTCGGACATGCTTGAAATTGTTGATGTTTGGATTGTTGATGTGTGTAAATGATTATTGAAAATTTACTTGGTGAAATTGTCTTATGACTTTAAGTGTACTTATAAACTTGATATATTGTGTTGTATGCTGTGAGGTTGTGTAAATTTGATATTGATAATATATGTGTATATTGGATCGGGTACCACGTCGGTATGAATATGTATATGTTGGATCGGGTACCACGCCAGTATGGATATATATATGTTGAATCGGGTACCACGCCGGTACGGATATGTATATGTTGGATCGAGTACCACGCCGGTATGGATATGTATATGTTGGATAGGGTACCACGCCGGTACGAATATATATATGTTCTATCGGGTACCATACCGATTCGGATATGTATATGTTGGATCGGGTACCACGCCGGTACGGATATGTATATGTTAGATCGGGTACCATGACGGTATGTATATGTATATATTGGATCGGGCCGGTACGAATATGTATATGTTGGATCAGGTACCACGCGAGTACGAATATGTATATGTTGGATCAGGTACCACGCTGGTATGGTACATGAACATAGATTGTTCCCTGCAGGTCATGACTATTTGGGTAAAAATAAGTCTGATAGCATGTGTGTACATATTTGTGTTGATTCCGTGGATGTTTACCATATGATTGATACTCTTGATGGTTATGTGACTTGTTTGTGAGCACTATTTGACCTGTTGTTGCTGTATTGTTGATTTATTGAATATTTGATATGTGACGATGCTTGTCTACTTGTTATTTGATTTATGTTATGTACATGCTATTAAATTGAGTTGACCTATGATAACTACCAGTACATAGTGGTTTGTACTGATATTACCCTGTACTCTTCTTTTGTTGAGTGCAGAAAGCGTTCTAGAGGCTCAGACATGACCTCATCTCTAGAGTTTGATAGGGATCTTGATCCAAGGGTGAGCACTCCATCTCCAGGCTGCCATGGGTCATCTTATTTGTTCTTTTCCATCTTTCAGGCAATGAAACATTCATTATTTACTTTATTTTTTGGATATCTCTTTAGACATGATTTTTGTTAGCAGTTTTTGTACGATGATTTTTGGGTCTTGGAAATTTTAGTAAGTAGTTTGTTTGACTTCCGCATTAAAAATGAGTAGTCCTGGATTATTTTTATTATGTTTATTTTATAGTAATACCATCTTAATATTGATTAAGTGGGTGGGTAATGGTTCAATTTAGATAGTTCTCCAATAGGAAGATTAGTGTGGGTGCCATTCATGGCCATTTGGATCGTGACAGAAGAGTCGCCACCTAATGAATTTGGGCTGCTATTTTAATAAATGTAATAATGAATAAATAATAATAATAACGATAAAAATAATAAGATATCTCTATTAAAAATAAATCATACACGTAAAATTAATGTTACGTAAAAATATTATATAAAATCGTCGGTAATAAATTTGAAATAAATTAGTTACAAATTTTAATAAATAATAACAATAATAATAATAATATATAATATTAATAATAATATAACAATAACAACAACAACAACAACAATAATAACAACAACAACAATAATAATAATAATAATAATGGATAATGTGCTTATAAATTACGCGGGCTCATATTTGCAAAAATAATTTAATAAATATTAAGAAAAATTATCTAAGATATAATTTTTAATTTATATATACTATATAAAGATATAAAACTACCTAATAAAATAAGTTGCACAATTTAAAATCATGCATGCGACACGTTAGTATTTATTTGATACTGAAATAATACGTAAAAGAAATATTAATCATTATGATAAAAATATCAGCCTAGGAGGCTTATTGGGAGGTCAAAATTGGGTGCCAACAGCTGCCCCTTCATTACTCGAAAATGATAAAAGAATTATCAAGTAGCGAAAATTGTCCTAGTAGCCAATTTTATCCGACCGAGAGAATGATTTGCTGGAATCAAAGCAACAAGAGGGTGATTATCAAAGTAATGCGGCCAAGACTTTGGTTTCAAGTCGCCTATATATCTCGGGTGTTGGAGAATCAGGTCGTGTGTAGTTCTAGATTTAGGAACGAATGAGATTCCTAAAGAAAGATGATGAATATTGAATTTGAAGGACGATAGCATGAGTTCACAAGAGGTGAAATATGAATATGATTTAGGTCGTATTGTGAGACATAGGAATAAAGAATTATGTTTCAAAAATGGAAAAGAGAATCGTTTAATCATCTCATAGTTGTAAAACATTTTAATAGTAGCTCAGTTTAAGTTTCGACGAGGAACCCAATGTCGTTTTAAGGTTCTACAAGTAATCCAATATTGGTGTTAAGGTTCTACAAGGATCCCAATGTTATTTTTAAGATTCAACGAGGAACCCACTGTCGTGTTAAGGTTATACAAGGAACCCAATATTGTGTCTAGGTTCTACAAGGAACCCAATGTTGTTTTTAAGGTTCGACGAGGAACCCACTGTTGTGTTAAGGTTCTACAAAAAATTTAATATTGTTTTTAAGATTCGACGAGGAACCCACTGTTGTGTTAAGGTTCTACAAGGAACCTAAGGTTGATTTTTAAGGTTCGACGAGGAACCTACTATCGTTTTTAAGGTTCGACGAGGAACCCACTATCATTTTTAAGGTTCGACGAGGAACCCAATGTTGTGTTAAGGTTCTACAAGGAACTCAGTGTTAGTTTTTAAGGTTCGACGAGGAACTCACTACCGTTTTTAAGGTTCGACGAGGAACCTAATATCGTGTTAAGGTTTTATAAGGAACCCAATATTGTTTTTAAGGTTCAACGAGGAACCCAATATCGTGTTAAGGTTCTACAAGAAACTCAATATTATGTTAAGGTTCTACAAGGAACCCAATGTCGAGTTTGATATAGAACTATACATGCAACATAATGTCAATTTTGATATCGTCAGAGTTAAAAAATAAATTTAACTTAGCTTTTTTTTCCATATTAGGCATGTAGTTTGGGCTTCCTTGATGATATTGTAAGGTTGTTGTTGCATTTGTATCTGCTGTATGCACTCAAAGAAAAATTATCATTCAAAAAGTAATGTTGATTCATACCTTTGCTCGATTTGACTCTTTGTCACTGTTTCTTATTTCATGGACGGTTGGGACTTGCACGTCCTTGTGAATTGATATACTACTTTCGTGTGAAATTTTTGAGGTTTTCTCAAAATCTCAAAAACTCTGCCCCAATTTTACTTTTGGAGGCTTATATTCTTGCTTCACTTAAAGAAAATATTAGTTCAAGAGAAATGGTTGTCCTACATTTGAACATCATGATCTAAATTTGAATCTACCTTTATATGCTCAAGAGACGGGCCTATTAGCCTAATACTTTAGAGGTATATGAATCTAAGCGAAGTGTTTAAATTAGATATAGAGGAGAAAGAAATTTTTTATTAGATTAAGAACGTACCCGAAAGTTGGCTGCCTGCGTATCCAAATGAAAGTCAGGTCAAATGTAGTTAATGAGTACAAAGAAAGATAGATAAAATAGAAAAAATATTATTAGCCATAAGGCAGATAAATGAAAAATGATGGCATTTCACTTGCGACAATGATGGTCTGTTCTTATCAGTCCATGTGATGCATTTTACGCTTATTTCACTAACGTCTTGAAAATATTTTTGTCGGATCACCTTGAAAAAATATTTCACCCGTAGTGACGGGATTATAGATGTTACTTATTGGGCCTCATTGCACTTTTGTCTTTTTTTTCAATCAGATTATGGATCTTGTACTTTAGTGTCGAACATTCCTCAATATCATGTCCTTGAATATTCGAGTGATAAGCACAATTTATAGTTGGATCAAAGTTAGAGCGTGGATGCATAGAAATTCATCCCCTCCTTGGTTGTACAATACCTTGGGGCTTCAATATTTCAAATATGTTTGCCAATGGCTCAGTAAAAAGAGTAAAGGTACGAGGCCTCATTCTCTTTGGTTGATGAAAAACACCTTGTACTAGATAAGACCACTGTTGAAAGATGGGTTGTGTACGAAAAGTGTCATGTTGAGAACCTTGCTAGAAAGAGTAGGGTTGAATTTGATAAGCCTCGCTTTAAGAATCTTCTGAGTCATAGGATTCAAGATGCACATTACATGAATCAAAAACAACATGGGAATCTTCATTATTGTGATAGCCTTATGTCTAAGATATGGAACGTGATGAATCCTTTTTTATTTCCTCGGATGGACTCTTTGGTGTTTGAAAAGTGGTTGAAATTGCGTAAATATCAATAATTCTCCCAGTTTGAATGTCATAGTCTAACTTTTTCTAATTTAAATCAGACTCCCAAAACTGTAACTACCTAAGAAAAACAATTTTTGAAAATATATTCCATCTATCAACCTGATGAAGTTTTGACCAACACTTCTTTAGGTACAAAAGGATGTATCTTGGAAGCAGTGTTCTTAGATATGGTCGCTTCAGATTTTTTATGCGAGGCAATCTACAGAAAGCGGGTACATCACCCTTTGATGCTTAATGTGGGTTGATGCGTGATGCGTACTAATGCCCTCGCATCGTGTTTATTTAAATTATTGGTCCATATTTAAATAAATAAAAAAATTGGGTCGATTTAATGAAAGAACAAGTTATGATTTTGTAGTTTTAGCAATCGCGACTTTTCTTCTTCAATTTTTTGGATGTTGCGACTTGCTGTGCCACTCTTGTTCTCTTCTTCTCAATAGTCCAATCCCCATTATTGTTGTGACTTCTCTTCTTTAAGGTAATTTTTCTTTCTTCTTCTCCTTCTCTGTTTCACTGTTTCTTTTCTTCTTCTTCTTCTTTTTAAACTTTTGCTCTTCTTCCTTCTTTTTTACTGCCGCTCTATTTTTACTCTTACTGTAACTCTGTTTTTCCCTCTCTTTTTTTGTTTTACTTTTATTTTTCTGCTGCTCTATTTTATTTTTTTTGTAGATTTTTTCTCTTTTTGTCTTTTTTTTTGTATTTTACTTTTGGTGTTTCATTTATACTTTTGCTTATACATATCGTCTTTTATTGTTGATTATATAGTTATTGTGTTCTTTTCACTTATGATTTACTGTTTTGGATGCTTCATTAGGTTATTTTTCTTTTAAATTGTGTTTCACATCAATGATGCGGCTGTATCGCTTCACGCATCGCTTAATACGTGATGCAGAGTCTTGTCTCTTTTCTCTGCATCATGCCTCCCTAAACACTTCTTAGAAGTTTCCAACCTCCATCGTATTGCATATTCCTCAAAAGATCCATGGTTCATTCTCTTTACCTCAAGAAAATAACATATTATTGGATCAACATCGATGTTAAATTTATACTGCTCCACAAAATCTTGAGCCATGTCTTCCCATATATGTCATTTGTCAAAGTCTTGTTTGGCGAACCAAGTAAGTGTCATTCCTGACAAACTTTGAAAAAATAATCTTATTAGAAGAACCTCATTATGTCCTATGCCAACTAATCTTCCGCAATAGTTCTTTAGATGTGTGATTGGATCTCTACACCTATCAAATATGTTGAACTTTGGTACTTTTTATCCTGGAGGTAAATCAACCATTGGGTGTACACACAGTTTCTTATACCTTAAGTCATGAATATCTTTGGAATGCAAATTCTTATCCAACCTTTTCTCTAAGTCATGCTTTTGCTGACGTGAATCTAAATCAACTCTCCCATTTTCAAGAATGGTAGATGCTGAAGGATACTGTTGACAGGGTGCATGAGTAAGGCGAGAATAAAGAGATACAGTCCAAACAGTATTTTGCCTTGGGCGAGAAGAAAGAGAGATGAAATCTTTTTGGATATTGAGTATGTTTGTTATATTGCAAATCTTCAGTTGAGTTGATGTTTAAATGCTAATCTTTAAATAAAAACTAGTAAATTGTACAAAAAAAAAGTCAGTGTACCTAAGAAAATGGATAGTATGAAAATATGAGTTATCTTACCAAAGAGGACCTTCAAACGAATAGGTAAGCTAGAACTTAAGCTTGAGAAGCGAACGTAGACTCAAAAGATAGAGATAGGCTCTATGCATTTTTCAACCCAAATGGTATAAACTTGTAAAAGTAAATGCAACAAGAAAAGATATAGTATGACAGAATATGAGTCACTTTGTCAAATAAGACTTTAAGACGAATGGGTGGGTTAGAACTTGAGTTTTAAAAGCAAATTGATATATAAAAAAAAAGATTCGCTCTAAGCAAGACCTAGATGCTAAGTTTGTACTTAAAGTTAATGGAGTGAACAGGTAAATAATGATAAGATATTTTAAAAATGCACATAGAATGTTTAAAGGCATTTTGTTTTAAATTTTTTGAAAGAATTAGTTCAACTGAGACATTTAATATGAAACAATTGAAAATTTAAAAGACTGCAAATATTATTTGAATAATTCAAAAAAAGTTCTAGTTTTCACCCTTATGACATTATGGAAAGAAGAAAGAAAGAGAGAATATGATTTGATAGAAAAACTATTTGAATGATAAAGATTGTTTCACATTTTTAAATATTAGGATATTTTTTAAAGAAAAAGAAAAAGAAAGACCGCATCCTTACAAAGGATTGTCTACATATCTTGTTAGAACAAGAATCAGGTCAGACGTAGTTTAAAAATCTAAGACTTATAGAAATTCGAATAGTAGATAGAAATAGATTATAGATGAAATAATCGAGGAGGATTGTCAAATACAAATGTAAGAGAAAATTAAGAATCTTAACAAATTTGATATATGCATATAGGTTATGAAGACACCCTAGACTTATCAGGATGTGTATTCCTTAATAAAGAAATATATGTTTATGATCTAAAGAATAAGAGTAGTTTACTGACAAGGCTACCTCAAACGGACAACTTGAGAGTGAAAAAATTCATAACTACCGACGCACCACTGATCGACCAATTCACGAGGTATATTACGTAGGGTGGTTTAGAAATGAATGTCCGTGCAACCACACAATCATTCATAAAAAAGGATTCCAAGTGGAGGAAGATATGAGAGGAATGTCAGTTATAAAAAGCAGTAACACATAAGAAGAAAAACAATAACACATTCAATAATATAAAAAGTAAATAAATATGATATTAAAGACATATCAAAAATAAGACAACACATAGCCAAACAAAAGAAAAAAAAAAGAAAGGGATGGACATGGAGAAATATATAAACATCCATAAAAAAAATAAAGAAAAAAAGAAAGGGGCTAATATGTAGAAAAGACAAATCATTATGTTAAAACAAGCAATAAAGAAAAAAGAAATAGGTAACTACGGAGAAACACAAACATCAAAAATAAAGTTCAGACAAATTAAAAAAGAATAAAATTTCATATAAATTCATAATAGTTAGAATCTAAGTCTCCCCAGCAGTGTCGCCATGCTTTCGCACTTTATTTTTCTCGCAAAAAGTGGGATTTGATGTGACAACTCTTTTTAGGATGGTTTAGGAGTAAAGAGTCACGGCCTAATGAATTAATGTGCCCTAATGCACTTTAATTCATTTAGTGGTGACTCTTCACTCTTAAATCATCCTAAAAAGGGTTGTCAAGTTGAATCCCACTTTTGGCGAGAAAAATGAAATGTGATTATGTGATTTAAGTGCTTATGTGAACTACTTTATCACTTAGGCAAAACATATTCTAAGGTCTTTGATAAAATTATTTTATCACTCAGAAATCATATTTTAGAAATTATTAATTAACTTTCAATCTATAAGGAATTAATTTCAACATGTTTGGTAATTTTCGAATATCATAACTAATTTTCAACACTTTACGTATTTTAACATGTCTATTTAGTTTTTTTAGCATATTTTCATCAATTTTCAATATAAAATTATTTTCGGCAGTTAAATTTAATTTCAATACTATTTTATTATTTTTTAATAGTAAAAACTACTTTTCAGCAATTAAATTTAATTCCAAAACTAATTTATTAATTTCCAACAAGTGAAACAATGTTTTCAACACTTAAATTCTAACTTAGAACTTTTAAATAATACTTTCAACAACCATATTAGCGGTATCTCTTGATTGATACCAAGATATCTCATGATTGATCTTCCATATCTTAGTATCTCATCAGTAATTTAATTTCTATTTAGGAGATCACAATTCTTTATTAGTTGATTCTTTCCTTATTTTTTTTGTGCTCTCTTGTATATATATACACATACATATCAATAAAATCAAATACATCCCTCTAGCAGTAGTTTATATGGTATCAAGAGCCTAAAAGCTTCATAGCATTTTTTTTCCTGAGAATTTGTGTTGTTTTTTTTTTCTCTGCCAAAACAATGGCTCCAAGAAATACCTCCACTGAGAACACCTCAGCCACACCTCTAAACAATTCCTCCACTTATAACACTTCCATCACACCTTCTCATGTGGCTGCACCAAGTTCTCTCACAATTCTCACTATTAATAACAATAAGCAGTTGATCAGTATCAACTTTATTGCTCAGGCACCTCTAAAGCTAAACAATACGAACTAACAGTCATGGAAATACCAGTGGGAAACCATCCTCAATGCATGTGACTTTATTCACTTCGTTGAATAGCTGCCAAGTTCAATAGCCACTCCTTTTCATAAAAGGCAAGACCATCTCATCAGAAGTCCCACTGTTGCCTCTCTATCTTTTGATATTGTTCCATTTATCATTAATGCCAAGTCTTTCTATACTCTCTGGCAAAATCTGGCGGAAACCTATGAAAAGTCATCACGTTCCCGTATCATGAGTCTTAGAGAATCCCTAAGTAACATGAAAAAGAGTAACCTCTCTATTACCTCATACTTGTAGAAGATCAAACAAATCTATAGTACTTTAGCCTCGGTTGGCATTCAAATTTTGATGGATGAACTCTTTCTTCATGTTCTCCATGGACTTCTAGCAGAATATGACACTATCACTGCAGCTCTACGTGCCCGAGAAACTCCAGTGACATTTGAAGAGCTTCATGAAAAGCTCTTTGATTTTTAGCAGAATCTTGTTTGCTCATCTTCCTCTGCTACAGTTCTAATTACACCAAACTTTGCTACTAAACCATCGCCTCACAACAATCATTCTTGGCCCAATCATGTTTCACGTCCAGGAAATAACTCAAAATCAACTTGTTGCTAACAATATCGGTGCTCAATTTGCTGGCCAAACCAACTACAAGAATCACCCTCGTGTTACTTACCAGCTTTGTGAGAAGCCTGATCATCATGTGAAGCAGTGCCAAAAATTATTGACAATCTTTTCTCTGATTAATGGATCTAAATCAGATGGACGTACAAGAAACAATGCTCAGAATCAAACATAACAACCACATGCTAACTATGCAACTCACAACAATAGCAATGATGGAAATTAACTTGTTGACTTTGGTGCCTTGTATCACGTCACGCAGGATCTCCAAAATTTGTCCCTTCACTCCGATTATGATGATAATGAAGGCGTTATGCTTGGTGATGGTAACGAACAAAAAATAACCCATATAGGATGTACTTCTTTACCATCATTTTCTCGGGCTTTAACTTTGTCCCATGTTTAATATGTTCCTAAGATGGAAAAGAACCTTATTTTTGGTTATCAACTTTGCAATGATAATTATGTCTCTGTCTCATTCTCACCTTATTCATTTGTTGTGAAGAACTTTTGCATGGGGGCGCCTCTATTAGCAGGGAAACCTGAAAATTGGGTTTATCCATGACCTTCATCTCTTCGATCACCAACCTCTCCTCATGCCCTTACCGCTACCACCACCATAACTGCTTCCAATTGGCATCGACGTCTCGGTCGCCCTTCCTCTCCCATTCTTCGTCAAGTTTTCAAGCTTTTAGATATTTTATCTACAACTCTATAATAAAGAGCAATGCTTCTTTGAAATACATTTATTTTGATGTTGGGATCCTTCACCGGAAATTTCAATAAATGGTTTTCAATATTATCGAATATTTTTTTTTCATTATACAAAATACATTTAGTTCTTTCTCATAAAATAAAAGTATGATGTATCCATTATATTTCCAAAATTTAAGAACGTTGTAGAAAAGCTCTTTCAAAAGCTCAACATCTCTTTTTACTCTGACAATGGTGGTGAATTCATCCATCTTAGATCCTTCTTTGGATAAAATAGAATTTATCACCTTCTTACTCCTTGACATACCCCTGAACATAATGCAACTACCGAACGTCGTCATGGCCATATTATTGAAATAGGCATCACCTTATTACATAACGTAAATCTCTCTCTAAAATTTTGATCTTATGCCTTTACTACTGCAGCCTACCTAATTAATTGCTTACCTACTAGAATTTTAGAGAATCAGTCTCCCTATTTTCGGCTGAATGGAAAACAACCAAGCTATACCAAGCTTTGGGTCTTTGGTGTTTGTGCTACCCATGGTTAAGGCCTTATAATTAAAACAAATTGCAACCTCGCTCCAGCCCATGTCTTTTTCTTAGATACTCGTAAAATCAAAGTGCTTATGTTTGTTTTAATCCTGTGAAGTTCAGGTTGTATGTCTCCAGGCACGTAGACTTTATGGAGCATCATTTATGTATTTATCTATGGAAATTAAGGCCAATCGACCTGATTCTAACATTGTTGATATATGGGCTCCCTCTCATTATACTATTCTTTTTATATCAAGTCCATCGGATAACTATTCTTATTTTCTATCTACAATATCAGATTCAGGAAGTACCTCTCATGAGGCTGCTATTAACAATTGCGCTTCATCAGAAGAACCTGAGAACTCCACCGCATCTTTTTCAGGTATAATTTCTGTTACTTCTGGTTCCTCCATTCTTTGTTCTGCCCCTATACCAAATCATCACATGGTTACCCATTCTAAAAACAATATTAGTAAGCCAATCCAAAGACTTTGTCTTAGTTCTACCTTAACCCTTAAACCCTAATGATTCTCTGCCACACAACCTTCTTAATTGCAAGTCATTTCCTCAAATACCATTAGCAAACCCAAGACTATTAGATCATTTCTTTCTTATAATTCAATACCCAAACCTATTGAGACTAGGAGTATTAACCAAGCATTAAAAGATCCTAAATGACGTGCTGCCATAAATGAGGAATTATAGGCACTTAAGGATCAAGGCACATGACCTCTTGTACCGATAATTCTCTAGCCAAACCCGTCGGGTCTAAGTGCGTTTTTCATGTTAAATACAACTCTAATGAAAGTATTAGATGTTATAAAGCTCGACTTGTTGATAAAGGTTTCTTGCAGCGTCCAGGTGTTGATTATGGTGAAACATATTCTCCAGTAGCAAAGCATACCACAATGCGTGTTATTCTCTCACAAGTTACCTTATTTGATTGGTCACTTCATCAATTAGATGTTAACAATGCCTTTTTGCATGGTACTTTAACTGGGGAAGTTTATATGTCTCAGTCTTTTGGGTTTGTAAATGATACACATCCCACTCATGTTTGTCGGCTTTATAAAGCAGTTTATGGGCTTAAACAGGCTCCACAAGTATGGTATGATAAACTCAAATCCTATCTTATTTCATATTAATTTTGTCATTCTGAGTCAGATCATTGCCTATTTATATATTCTATATCTGGAGTTACACTCTATATTATTGTCTATATTGATGGTCTAATTATCATAGGGAATAATCAAAGTTTAGTGGAAGATTTTGTTGGGTGTCTTGCTAATCGTTTCTTTGTTAAAGATCTTGGTGATTTGCATTTTTTCTTGGGTGTTCAAGTTATTCGCTCACCTTCTAGAATTAGCTTAAGTAAACACAAGTATATGTATGAGATCTTAGACAAAGCCAACATAGATGAAGCTAACCCAATGCGCATACCAATGGCAAGCGGATCTTGTCCCATAAGTAGTGATGGCGCTCTACTTGAGGATCCTGAAGAATATCAATGTATAATTGGAAGTTTGCAATATCTCCATCTTACCAGACTGGATGTGGTCTTTGTTGTAAGCAAATTATCTCAGTTTACAAGTGCTCCAATGACTACACATTGGGCTATTGTAAAACGAGTTCTTCGCTATCTTGATGGCACATCTGCTAATGGCATGTTTCTTCGGAAAGGTATGTTATTAAATCTGCACGCCTTCTCTGACTCAGAGTGGGCAGGTAATCATGAAGATCGCTCCTCTACTACAACATATATTGTGTTTATAGGCTCCAATCTGATCTCATGGAGTTATAAGAAGCAAAACGTTGTTGCTCGCTCATCCACAGAAGCTAAATATCATGCTATTGCTTCAGCTTCAGCTGAAATTTGTTGGGCCTGTAATTTCCTTAAAGAGTTATCTATTTATTTGAAGAAACCAACAGTTATCTATTGTGACAATCTTAACGCGACTTATGTGTGCTAAACCATTTTTTCATTCCAAAATGAAGAACATTGAGATTGAACGTCATTTTATTTGAAATCTCTGCTAACAAGGCCAGCTACATGTTTCTCATGTCGCATCTCAAGACCAACTGGCTGATCTTTGGACCAAGCCGCTTCCAAAAGCTCCATTTGAAGCACTAAAGTCCAAGATTGGTATATCAGACCGATCTACCATCTTGCGGGGGCATATTAGCGATATCTCATGATTGATCTTTCATATCTCAGTATCTTATCAGTGATTTAGTTTCTATTTAGGAGAAGATCACAATTCTTTATTAGTTGATTCTTTCGTTATTTGTTTTGTGCTCTCTTGTATATATACACATACATATCAATAAAATCAAATACTTCCCTCCAGCAGCAAAGTTTATAAACCAAAACTTAATTTTCAGCCTTTAAATAATATTTCCAGCCATTAAAATTTAACTTTCAGCTTTAAAATAATATTTTCAGCAACTAAAACTCAGTTTTCAGCACTTTAATTTATTTTTCAGCACCTTAATATATTTCTAGCAACTAAACTTTAAGTTTCAATATTTAAATCATATTTTTCAGCATTTTAATAGTATGCCCAGCAACTAAATCTTCATTTTCAACATGTTTAACCAATTTTTCACATATTAGAATCAATTAGCGTCATGCTCATCTAAATTCCTCACAATGTTTATTTGATTTTCGACGTGTTTATTTAATTTTGTCATACTTTAATGAATTTGCAACACATAAATAATTATTTGTCACGTAGCTATCATACCTATCTGTCCAATTTTATAAAAAATAAATTATTACTTGTTTTAACATGTTAGTCACTTAATCAACCTTAATCAATCAAGAGGACTTAATTGAGACCATTATATGCTAAATGATAGTCCTTTTTGTTTTTATTGATGCAAACCTTAAGTCTAATTAGACAACCTAGTTTTCATTTGTCTAGAACCCACTTCTAAAGTAGAAAGTCCAATGCCTCTTGAACATTAAGTCGGGACGGGTAAGCTCTTTGAAAAATGCTAGTTTTATTATTCTTTAGAACGCCTCTAAGTTTAATAAACAAACTTGGTGGGGTAGGTAGATAGATCGAAAATGATGAAAGTTGTCCTAAGCAAAATTCAACAATGCGATATTGTTACCCGTTAGTAAGTCGGGCGCTATTTCAAATAAGTTAAAAAATAAATTCTTTGTCCCATTTTTCGAATTTGTTTTCTCTTTTCTTTACTTTGTACGTTTCATTCTTTGGGGTAGTTTAGGTTTATTTATTAAATAAATATTTTGCTATATGAATTGTGTCACTTCTGTCTCCTTACTTATTTGATTTATGTCTTTTCTTTTTAATTTCATCACTTAAGATAATTGATAACTAAAGATAATTAAGTTAAAAGTCTTGCTTATTTATCACCACTTAGTAATCTTAAGTGAAAAAAATAACCGACCTTTGTTTATCATATAGAATCCCCATGTAATATACGAATTCGGCTGAGACCCATATTTGTGGACCTCAAAGGTGCCTAATACCTTTGTTTTGAGGTATTTTGAACCCTTATTCAATTTATGGTGAATTAGACTACGTAAATAAAATAAGTTCATAATAGAATGGTGCCCCAACGTACCTTAATTAGTTAGGTGGCGACTCTTCACTCTTAAGCCATCCTAAAAGAGTTGTCACGCCGAGTCCCGCTTTTCGTGAGAAAAATGAGGCGCGACAGCATGACGACTCTGTTGGGGAGACTTAGATTCTAAACATTATGAATTTGTGTTTTATGTGGGATTCTATTCTTTTTTTATTTGTCTGAACTTTATTTTTGATCCTTGTGTTTCTCTGTAATTACCCTATTTATTTTTCCCTTTGTTGTTTGTTTTTAACATCATGATTTGTCTTTTTTACATGTTAGCCCTTTCTTTTTTCTTATATTTATTTTTATAGATGTTATATATTTTTTCATGTCCATTTCCTTCCCTTTTTCGCTTTTATTTGTCCATGTGTTATCTTATTTTAGATATATCTTTAATTTCATATTTACTTTTATATTGCTAAATGTGTTATTGTATTTCTTGTTATGTGTTACCGCTTTCTGTAATTGACATTTCGCTCATATCTTCCTCCACTTGAAATCTCTTTTTTTTTAATGAATAGTTACATGATTGCACGAACGTTCATTTTCTAAAACACCCTACGAAAAATGTCTCATAAATTGATCGATCAACGATGCATCAACATTCATGAGTTTTTTCATTCTCAAGTGGTCCACTTGTGGGAACCATGTCATGAAACCACTCTTATTCCTTGATCCTAACTATTTATTCCTTTACTAAGGAATAGGCATTCTGAAGCCTAGGATGCCTTATTAAGAAAGCCTTGTCCTAAGTTCTAAGAGATTTCACAATCTCGAAAAAGAATGTGTCATTACTTATGTGCATTTTGAGAGATAAATATGCCTAAATGTTGTCATTTGCTCTTTGGAGTGGGGAAGGCTAACACTTTATTTTTTAGGTTCAATGACACCCTCGGCTTCATATCCAAGATTTAGTATGGTTGGTACATTCCAAGGCAGATGGAGTTTTAGTGGATGGACTTGGATTAAAAGGGCAAATCATGCTAAGAAAGGCATTGGGGAGCTTTCCATCTTTATGCAAGTCACCCCATGCAGGGAACTCATTGAGTCATCCACCATATTTTGTGATGAGATAAGATCGATATTCAAGTTTGAAAATGTTGAAATGACTCCACTCCTCGAGGAAATTGGAGGATATGAATGTGTTTCCAAAAAAGAGTTGGCAAAAAGTTGAGGTCATCATACCAAAGAGTGTCACTCTAGAAGAGATTTGTGACAAATTGGGTCTTCAAGATAGCATGATGGTATCGTATAAAATGAAGTCCAAAATTCCTGAAAGCCATTTCGATGACAAATTTGGGAGGGTCGGCTAGCATATGAAGCGGAGGGTCCCGATCCTAAATCATGGGCAAGTAAAAGAATCTTTGAGTTTATCGTTTACTTCTTGGGAATGATGATCTTTCCAAATGAAGCAGAAGAGGTCATATATACTCGCTTTATTACATTGGCCGATGTTTTGTGTAATGGGGCCAAATATTTTGAAAGGTGTAATTTGTTGCAGTTATTGTTGATCGCACAACTCCAAAAGGTTCATGGTGTGCAAGAATGCGCACACCAATAGGAACTGGTAATATTGTTGCACATCAATTTTGAATTCCCGTAGGAGTTCACAAGATCAATCGACCAAATGAGGTGGATAAGTGGGGACACATGTTGAGAGATTCCATTCAATTTGAATGGAATCTTCAATCAAAGCATTCAACATTTGTCCCGACTTTTCTACCTCATTTGACCGCTTGATTTTTTGGACTCCGTGATGATTCAGAATTGATGCACAACAATCTTGTCAGTCCCAGTCCTTGCACACCACAAACCTTTTGGAGATGCTCGATCAACCATAACTGCAACAGCAAATTACACCTCTCAAAACGTTTGGCCTCATTCTTACAACAACCAAGAGCCCGATAGATGTCGGCTACTGTTATGGGTATAATCATACAAGGGGACTCATCAGTCCTATTACACAATGCACCGGCCACTGTAATCAAATGGGTATGTGTGGCCTTTTCTGCTTCATTCAGGAAGACCACCATTCTCAAGAAGTAGATGATAAATGCAAAGATTTTTTCACTTGCCCATGACTTAGTATCGGGACTTTCTGCTTCATATGCATGCCGACCCTGATTGTTTCAAATTTGTCAACCAAATAGCTTCCAGGAATTTTACACTTCATCACATACAATACCATCATGCTATCCTGAAGACCTAATTTGTCGCGAACTTCTTCTAAAGTGACACTCTTATGGATGATGACCTCAGCTTTTTGCCAACTCTTTTTTGGCAAAACATTCATATATTCAACATACCCTCCAATTTCCTTAAGGAATGGCTTCATCTCAACATCTACAAAACTGAGTACCGATCTTGCCTCATCCCAAAATGCGGTGGCTACCTCAATGAGTTTCCTGCATGGGATGATTTGCATAAGAGATGGCAAGCTCCTCAATGTCTTTCTTACCATGATTTTCCCTTCTAAACCCAAATTTATCCACCAAAGCTTTATCTGTCTTGTCATGCACCAAATCATACTAAATCTTGGATATGAAGCTGGGGTGCCATTAAAGCTTAAAGCAAATTGTTATCCTACCCCACCCCAAAGAGCAAATGACAACATTTAGACATATTTATCTCTCAAAATAATGTGACGGTCTTTTTGGAGATTATGAAATCTCTTAGAACTTAGGGCAACACTTTTTTAATAAGACATCCTAGGATTCGAGATGTCTATTCCTTAGCAAAGAAATAAATGATTAGGATCTAGGAATAACAGTGGTTTCATGATATGATTTCCCCAAGCGAAGAACTTGAGAATGAAAAAACTCATGACTGTCGACACACCGCTAATCAATCGATTCACGAGGTATTTTCTGTAGGGTATTTTAGAAAATGAACGTTTGTTCAACCACGGAACTGTTCGTAAAAAAAAAAAGATTTCAAGTGGAGGAAGATATGAGCAGAATGCAAATCATAGAAAGAAGTAACAAATAGCACATAACAAGAAATACAATAACACATTCAACAATATAAAAGTAAATATGAAATTAAAGATATATCGAAAATAAGACAACCCATAGCCAAACAAAAGGAAAAAAAAAAAGAAAAGGGGATAGACATGGAAAAGTATATAAACATCCATAACAACAAATAAAGAAAAAAGAAAAAGAAGTAACATGTAGAAAAGACAAATCATGATGTAAACAAACACAAAGAAAAAATGAATAGAATAATTACAGAGAAATACAAACACCAAAAATAAAGTTCAGACAAATAAAAAAAGAATAAAATTTCACATAAAACACAAATTTGTAATGGTTAGAACCTAAGTCTCCCAGCAGAGTCTCCATACTGTCGCGCTTCATTTTTCTCGCGAAAAGCAAAATTTAATATAACAGCTCTTTCTAGGATGATTTAAGAGTGAAGAGTCACCACCTAACGAATTAAGGTGCATTAAGGCAACGTCTTATTACGAACTTAATTTATTTACTTAGTAAGGGTTGAAATTACCCTGTAAGAAAGGCGTTAGGCACCTTTCGAGGTCTACAAATATAGGTACCAGCCGAATTCATATATTACATGGGGATTCTATATGATAAACAAAGGTTGACTATTTTCTTTTTAACTTAAGATTACTAAGTGGTAATAAATAAGCAAGACTTTTGACTTAATTATTTTTTGTTATCAATTATCTAACTGATAAATAAAAAAAAGATATAAATAAAATAAGCAAGAAGTCAAAAATGACACAATTCATATAGAAAAATAATTATTTAATTAATAAAGCTAAACTACCCCAAAGAATTAAATGTACAAAGTAAAGAAAAAGAAGAAATAAATTCGAAAAATAGGATAAAGAATTATTTTTAATCTATTCGAATTAACGTACAATTTATTAATGAATGACAATGTCGCATGTCGCATTGTCGAATTCTGTTCGTGACAATTTCCATCATTTTTTATCTATCTACCCACCCCACATAGTTTTATGTTAAACTTAAAAGCGTTCTAAAAAAAATGCTAAAATTAACATTCTCTAAAGTGTTTACCCATCACAACTAATGTCCAAGAGGCATTGGACTTTCTACTTTGAATGCGGAGCCTAAACAAAAGAAAATTAGGCTAGCTAATAAGACCCGAGGCTTGCGTCAAACAAAACACATTAGACGAACTAGTAGCACGCAATGGTTTCAAACAAACCTCTTAATTAATTAAAACTTAATTAGATGACAAAAATGCTAAAACAATAATTATTCATTTTATATGATTAAATCAATAAGCATGATATATAAGTGATAAATAATTATTTATGTATTGCAAATTCATTAAATTTGACAAAATTAAATAAAGATGCCGAAAATCAATAAACATATTGAAAAATTTAGATGAGCATAAACCCAAATGATTGTAATATGCTGGAAATTTGTTAAACATGTTGAAAATTATGATTTAATTGTTGGAAATATTATTAAAATGCTGAGAAATATAATTTAAATACTAGAAATTAAAGACTAGTTGCTGAAAACATTATTTAAATATTCTGAAAATTAAAATTAGATGCTGAAAATATTATTTAAATATTTTGAAAATTAAAATTACATGCTGAAAAATAAATTAAATATGTTAAAAATTAATTTAAATACTAAAAAAAAAACTAAATGAGCTGGACATATATTAAGTTGCTGAAAAACAAATTAAAGTGCTGAAAATTGAGTTTTAGTTGCTGAAAATATTTTTTAAGAACTGAAAACTAAATTTTAATTGCTGAAAATATTATTTAAAAGGTGAAAGCTGAAATTTATGTGTTGAAACATTATTTAACTTGTTAGAAATTAATAAAATAGTACTGAAATCAGATTTAATTGCTAAAAATATTTTTTTTCAGATGAAAATTAATGAAATATTGCTGGAATTAAAGTTAACTAGGAAATTTAGCCGCGCTTCGCGCGGTCGTTATAGAATTAATATTTTTTTTACATTAATTTTATATTCACTTTATTATCTAATCATAATATTATATTATCCCACTTATTTTAATTATGTTATGAATTGATTGCAAATGATGAAAGAAAATAAAGCATAGCAAATTTAATATCTATTAAATGAGGGATAATATATTCTTCATTAATAAGTTAAAATATATTTTCCAATAATGATTTGTCCCATTTTTATTAAGCTACACCATATATTTTTGGTGAGTGTCTAAAAAGTATCTCACAATGTGAAATAATTGTAAAATATTAATTAAACAGATATATCAACTATTGAAACTTCAACTAAAAGTTGTGAAACAATAATATAGTAATATTTGATAGAGATGTCACCTACTCGATTTATCTATTTAGTATATTTCCAAAAAACATAATTTATATACGCGTGAAAGTCATTAAAATTATAATAAATATTAAAAGTGAAATCATATATTTAAAAATATAACGGCTTGGTATTAAGAATATAATAGCTTGGTACTAAAAACATTAAAAGGTAAATTCACAATTTAAATCTTTATTTCACCTCCATCTCTTTATATTATATACTTTGTTTTCATCACATGTAAGAAAAATGCTTTGAAATTCTGAAAACAAAATCTGAAAAAATATCACTCACTTATGTAACCAATAAATTTCAAATATTAACACCACCACCAACTTACTATTGTTTTCAATCCGTATAAAGACTTACGAATTATTTTATTTTTTTGGTAAGTAGATTTTTCATTTCACCAAAAATGTTCATTACAATACCAGGTAATCGTTGACCAATCACCTCTCACTGCCTATTGCTATTCTTTTTCCATACATATACCTAGCTATCAACAAGTATATCAAGGATATGAATTTAGACTCAGTAAGTACTTGTGCCACTTAATTACATAATTTCTCTTTATATGTATGTGTAGTGCTATATCTCTACACAAATGATCACTAGAATATGATCTCTTCTGAAATCTGAGGTCATTCCTGACTGTCCATATGGAGTAAATCATCTTGCTGAAAACTGCTGCAACTATTTCCCTAAATCTTGCTTCAGCCTTCAACTCTGTCATCACCCATTGTACGTCTATATTCCAGCTGCCAATAGTTCTTGTTTGTCCCAGCCACCTAAGCACTCTTCTCCAGATGTCCTATATGATATTGCATTCAAAGAACAGGTGATCAAATAATTCATCTGATGCACCACAGAAAACACATATTTTAGGAACTTGAATGTCTATCTTTTGTAGCCTTTCCACTGTTGCTAATCTCTGTTGTAAAGCTAGCCACAAATTGAATTTGTGACTTGGTTGTATGTGAGCCTGTAAGATTAGTTTCTTCCATGCCACTCTGGGGTGATGTAGAATCTGCAGCAAATACAGGTTCTTGATGCTGAATTTCTCTCCTTTTTGCAATAACACTAACCTGTCCACTAAGTGGCCTTGTATTTGTTGTGCCTATATTATCAATGTCCTGATGTTCAAAACCTTCCCGACTACCCAAGAAACATTATGAGGTAGGTCCATGTGCTTCAGGTCCTGCTGTTTTATATAAAAAGTATGAAGCCATTTAATCCACAGACAATCTTTTTTCATTGCTACAACCCATAATTGTTTTGCTATTGCAGCTTTGTTCCATATATAAAGATTGATTACATTAAGTCCCCTTGCACTCT
Source organism: Capsicum pubescens (assembly GCA_030864215.1). Classification (NCBI taxonomy): domain Eukaryota; kingdom Viridiplantae; phylum Streptophyta; class Magnoliopsida; order Solanales; family Solanaceae; genus Capsicum; species Capsicum pubescens. The sequence goes on from CM061538.1 coordinate 233,782,458, forward strand.
GTGGTAAGCACACTCTCTCCCATGTGACAAGTATTTTTTTAGAGATTTCAGCCTTGCCAGTCCACAAGAAGGTTCTACAAATAGTTTCAATACCTTTTAATACTTTCTTGGGTATCAAAAACCCTTGTGCCCAGTATGCCTACATCCCAAAAATCACTGCCTTGATTAGTTAAAGCCTTCCTGCATAGCTTAGCAATCTTGCATACCAACAAGTTATTTTGTATGTTATCTTCTCAACCAATGGCCAGTAAAGGGTAATAGATAGCTTCCTAGCAGCAAGAGGTAGACCCAAGTACTTGAATGGTAAGGTTCCAATAGTATAACCTGTTTTCTCTAGTATATCATGCTTCAAACTCTCTGAGATGCCATCCAGATATAGTGAACTTTTATCTACATTCACCTGTAAACCTGACACTTGAGAGAACTTACTGAAAAACTGATTAAGAAGTCTAATGAACCCTATCTCAGCTCTACAGAACATCAGTAAGTCATCAGTAAAGAATACATGTATAGCCCCCACCTTCTTACATCTTGGGTGAAAGTTCAAATTTTTGTTCCTGCCCAGCTGTTTCAGCAGCCTATTCCAGTATTCCATAGCAAGTACAAATAGGTAAGGTGATATTGGGTCACCTTGTCTTATACCCCTCTTGCCTTGGAATGATTCAGTGAGGCCACCATTAATTGTTAAAGAATATGAGACAGTGGTGATACATGCCATTATCCAACCTACAAATTTACTAGGGAACCCCCATCAATAGTCTCTTCAGGAAAGACCAATATAATGAATCATATGTTTTCCTAATGTCTACTTTTAGGACACATCTTGGGGATATGCCCTTCCTGTTATAGCCTTTGAACAATGCATGAGAAAATATGATGTTAGTTGTAATGCATCTACCTTCTATAAAGGCTGATTGTGCATCTCTGATTAAATCCCCTATCACAGTCTTCAATCTTTTTGTAAGCACCTTAGTGATTATCTTATACACAGTTGTGCAATATGAAATTGATCTGTAATCTTTTACATGGGTAGGGTAGGGCACTTTAGGGATCAAAGTTACAGATGTACAATTGACTCTTTTATCCATGACACTATTATTGAAAAAGTAAAAAAATGTATTTAAGAGATCAGTTTGTACCTCTTTCCAATAGGTAGTGAAGAATTCAATTGGAAACCCATCAACTCTAGGGGCTTTCTCTTTTGGCATTTGCTCGATTACAGCCTTTACCTCCTCAATTGTTACCTGCTGGATTAAGCTCATCTGTTGTTCCCTGGTGAGACAATAACCCTCCTGAATTACCTCAGTATCTGGACAAAGATGTGCATCCCCTTCTTTCCCCATCAGGTTGGAGAAGAAATTAACAAACTCAGCTTCTATGTCCTCAGGTACTGTTAGCTTGACCCTTGTCTCATTATGTACTGAAGTGATAGTATTAATGCTAGTTCTCATTTTCCACTAGGCATGGAAGTATTTTGAATTTGAGTCACCACTCTGAATCCACAAACCTCTGGGTTTTTGTCTCATCACATGTTCTTCTATTCTACTCCATTTCTCCATATCTGCTAATTTTTTCTTTTCCTGATCATATAATTGATCATTTTCCTGGCTCACTACTATTCTTGCTTGCACCATTTCTAATGTTTTCCTGGCAGTGTCTAACTTCTGTTGATATGTTTCTAGGTAGGCATTTAAATCCTTTATAGCTATCTCCACTGCCTTCAACTTGTTCTAGATGATATTCATTGGGTCCCTAGATACTCTCTTGGGCCAAGCCTCCTGCACCTTCCTTCTAAATTCAGAATGGTTCAACACTGTAGCATAAAGCTTGGAAGGCTTTGGATGCAGGGCTTTGGGTATTTGTGTGCAGCAATTAATTATAATTGGAGAATGATCTGACACCCCTGGTATCATGTAATTTACCTTAATATGACCCTTACTCTGTAACCACCAGTAGTTCCCAAAAACCCAGTTAATTTTACTATAAACTCTGGTGTCAGCTGCCTGTTTGTTACACCATGTGAAGTGGCACCCTGTGCTTTTTAGGGGAGTGAGTTGATTGACCTCTATCATATCCTGGAAGCCCTGCACTTCATCCTGAATGACCGGGGTTCCAATTCTGTCTCCTGAGCTCAGCACATTGTTGAAATCTCTACAGATTAGCCATTCAGTTTATACCTGACCTCCCAGTCTAACTAGGTCCCTCCACCAGTCCTGTCTTTCTCTCAAATCATTACTGGCATACACTATGGTCAGAAAGCATGAGAACTGTGTATTAGAATTAACTACCTCACAGTGCATGACTTGTGCCCCCATTTGTATAATCTAGACCTGGATATGCCTCTGCCAAAGAAGCCAAATCCTCTCATTTGCTGCCTGGTCATAGTTATATTGGATATTCCAGTCTATGTCTATATTATTTTTAACTTTATAAGCATTATTACTTCTCACTCTAGTTTCAATTATTCCCATCACCTCTACTTTATTCTTTTTCAAAAAGAATTTCAACTCCTTCTTTTTAAAGGGCTTATTATAATGTTCCATGAGCACACAATCATGGGGGTTGAAATGGTTCCCCTCCTCGAGTACTGGATTCAGCTTGCTCCCCTATGATTTCCTTCCCTTTACTGACATTTCCACCTATATTACCACTTATAATAGGATTAGGATTTACCTGGGAAACATTCTCACAAATATTCATCATAGGTATTTCAGGTTGCTCAACCCCTTGACTTTTAACAGTATTTGTCTCTGGTTCTTTAGTCTGCTATGAGTTGACATTGTCAGCTTCTTTAGGTTCCCATATTTGGACTACTCTCCTACGTCTGTGATTCCTCCCCCTTCTTCCTTGCTGTGGAAGAGGTTTGTCCTGTTCCTCTTTCATAAGTTCCTTCTTGAGTGGGCATTCATCAACTCTGTGTACAAAGCAATTACAGTCGCTACAAAACTTTGGAATCTAATATTATGTAATAGTTTGTTGTATGGTTCCCATGTGAGAGGTAAGTTCCACCTGGGTGGGTAACGTGTGACTAATATCAGCCTCCACCAATACCCTTGCATATGATATTCTTTCCATCTCAGTTGTATACTTGTCTGTTTACAACGATTTCCCTACTACACTCGCCAATTTGCTCAGTGATTCCATCGACCAGAACCCCAACGGTAAGCTAGGGAACTTGACCCACAGAGGTATGCTTTGCTTTTTTGCTTTAAAGACCCCGCCTGCTTCACACCTTCTATGATAGGGGAAATACTTCCGCACTTATTTAGGCATTCAGGATTGAACTCGAAATTGATTGTCCATTTCTATAGAATCAGTGGTCTATTCCTATATGTGTAAGGACCTAATTGTATCACTAGGTCCCTATCTGCTATCGTAGCAAATTTAAAGATGTAATAGCCATCATCGTGATATTGTACCTTTGGTTTCGTCACAAAATTCCACACGTGAGCTACAGAATTCTCCATTGTTTTAAAAATTGGACAATCCCCCAATACATATCCAATCAATGCAGTGCTCCAGTGGTTGACCTGAACAAGTATGTCATCTTCCTCAAGCTGCACAATCAGCTTCTCCTCCTTCATCATCGATGGAATATAGCTAAGTGCCTTCCCCATTTGTGAACTCCGATTTGGGGGTTTCACTTGGTCCTTCTCCTCCTCTGTTTTCACCTCAGCTTGAGCTGGGGGAGCTTGAGACGATGAACCTACATCAGAAAATTGCAACCTCCGGAGAAATTGTGAATCCTCCGGCCTCCTTGCAATCTTTTTCCTAGTTGGGTCATGTTTCACCATTCTCGTCTCCACTAGCTCAGTTTCCTCACGAGTTGGCTGAAACGATCCTGGGAGGAAGTTCCCAAAAGTTAATGGACCTAGTTGTTGTTGTATTCCACTTGCCGGTGTAACGATGATCGGCAGTGGTGATGCTGCTGTCCGTCGAGCCATTCTCACTACCTGCATACGTTAGCAGCCTACTATTGTGCGCCAAGAGAGAGAAACATGCTCCGGACCAATCATATTTTATATATATATATATATATATATTGTTTTGTGAAGAATACCATTGGCAGCAAAAAATGAGGAAGCTTCAAGGCTGCTACCCAATTCATAGGCATTATCGGATCTGAATGTTTGGAAAGATGTATGGAAATGTACTTTAACCATAGAGACAAAAACTTTAAGAATGGAGAGAGCATTGCTTTTGCATGTAAGAAGATGGGTCCATGTGACCCTGGTAAAGTCATCAACAAGAGTGAGGAAATATCTATAACCAGAATAAGTTCTGGTATGGTATGGTCCCCAAATATCAATGTGAACTAATTGAAAAGGAAGAGTGGAATGAATAGTGCTATTGGGAAATGGAAGTCTTTGTTGTCTAGCTAAAGAACAGCTATCACATGTAAAAGTTTGACTTGGGGAGAGCTGAGATTTACGAAAAGAAATAGATTTCATTTTGTGGTAAGACATGTGACCAAGTCTTTTATGTCAAAATACATCCATTTTATTAGAAACAGTAGAAGAATTACAATAAGAAGGAGTTACAAATGGAAAATCAGGAAATGCATTAACAAACTGTGATACATGTATACAACTAAAAGCAGAAAAAGGAGAAACATTAGACTAATGCTCAGGTACTGGAGAAGCAACATGATAGTAGTATAATCCGTTTGCAACCTTACCAATTTCCAGTGGCCTCTTCAGAGAAGGGCCTTGTAAATGACAAGAATAAACAGAAAAAACAGCCGAGCATGAAAGATGTCTGAGTAGTTGATAGATAGAAAGTAGGTTGAAATGAAAAGAGAGGACTAACAAAATATTGTCTAAAATAATGTCATCCCTTAAGGCCAAAGACCCAGTAGACACTACCTTGACTTTGTAACCATTAGGTAGAGTAATCAGAAAAGTTTGAGTAAGAGGATATATCTATATTTATATATATAAAAAGGAGTGGTGTGGTATATTTCTTTGATCAAGGATTCTATTTATCTTTTTTTTGGCCATTTCTTTTCATTTATAAAATAAAATATTCAATGACACTAAATTCGATAAATTCTCACAAGTCAATAACTATACAATTATACTTACTGTAATGCTCTTGTTTAATAACTAATGAAACACGAAGAGTAAGGTTTTAGAATTCTCCATGAAAGCATTGATTCCACAATTCAATAAAATAATTAGTTGAAACTCTTTTTTTTTTTTTAATTAATGAAGAAGTAAATAAAGCATCGTATTCCAACATCCCTTTATTTTCCTTCTTCTGCATTATGAATTCTCTTAGGTAAATTTCTCTTTATCAAAGTAACACTCCATGATTTATCGGATCATTTTATTTTCCTTATTTATTACGAATCATAAGAGCCATTCAAATTCTATAATTACATTTATCAATAGCCATTTATTTTTCTACTATAATGATACATTAGTGTGCAATATTTATCATAACATTAATAAGATGTATCTCCTAGTAAATATACAATTATTTATGAACATTTCGGGTAAAAATAGAAAGAAAAAGTCAAAATATGAAGGAAAAAAAACTTCAATATAAATGATAGCCAAAGAGAAGCGTCATATCATCTACTCTATTCCGACCTTCGCATTATTCATGCATAAATAAATATAGATTGATATGAATTTAACTAATATGAAATAAATTAAAAATTTAGGAAGAAAAAAAAAGAAAATAATAATAAAAAAATAATACAATTAAATTCAAATCTTTGACATCCCTTTTTATTTATTTTTATTCTTTATGACTTTTTTTTGTAATTTCTTCCCCACAGTTAATTATGCTATTTTCCTAATTACAACTATTAATCTCTATTTAGTCCCTAATTTTTTTAAAAAAAATCACAAGTCATTTTTTTTCTTTTTCTCCACATAATACTTCAAAAATATCTCAATTTTTTTTTACATTTTTTAGTTACGTCTCCTATCATTTATGTAATTAGGATGACTAATAGGAAACAAAATAAAAGAATATTATTCGTAAATTTATAAACTTTAATTTTGACAATACTTTTCACTTTATTTTCTCTTCATTTCATGTAAAATTCCCCACTATTAAACTTTTTCTAAAATATTCTCATCTTTTTCTCATACAAATTTAATGTATTTTAACAAAAATTGATAGAAATGTGAGAAAAAGGAAATTTTCGATATCAAATTAATGGTAAATTTAAACTAAAACTTCTCTCTTTGATTTTTTTTCTTTCATTTTCTTATTAATTAATTTATCTTTATCTTCCTCACACGTTACTTATGCGTTTTTTCTATTTTTAATTACCCTAAATGTCCTCTCAAATCAAAATTAAAATTCTTTCTTTTTCGCTCGTAATATTTTAAGAATATTTCAACTTTCTTGCCTTTTTATTTATCAAAAGGCTTCTATAAAAAAAAAAATCTTTAAAAAGAATATGAAAGAAATACCATGATGTTATTATTTATATAATTAGCAAAAAATTGCTAAAATTGACCAACAAAAGCCTGGGATAATTAAGGAATACATATGGTGATTCAATTCAAAATTCAAGTGGAGCTTATATGAATATAATATACCTTGCTAAAGAAGTTGCCACCGTGCTTCTCATGCAGCCTATCGACCTCGTGCATCGTCACATGCAAAGTACCATAAAATAAAATTGGAGTCATTTTTTTATCTTCAAACAACGGATTACAATACAATTAGCAACAAATTAAAACACAAAATTCATATATTAAATAGTGTTGCTACAAATACGTATAAAATCATTGTATAAGTCGAACTCACATCAAAAGGAAAAATCAATCATTGCATACAAAAAGGATAATTTAGTAAAATTAAAGAGAGCTGAAAATTAGAGAGAAATATATATGATCCGATATTTGCTGTAGGAAGTGATATTCACAAATACATATTGCAGGTTGCCTATGCAATAAATCATACACCTTCTAGGAAGGAATATTACTGCAAATTGCTTAGTGCATATAGTAGCTTTTAGGGGTATAGGGTTGGATGTTCAATACTTCGATTAGGCTATTCATTGGTGTGTGCCAAATACCAAACCGAATTAGTTTGATTCGGCTCAATCTTTTCTAATTCGATTTTATGATTTTCTGCTAGTAAAATAGTACGTACCGATAAATATTACACGCACCTCTGCATGGTCAGTGTCTATGCCTAGACCCAATTGGCCGAACTGATTTTCCCCAAAATCAAAAGTATATACACGCCCATGATCACATAAGCACACCAAAGGCCACAGTTAACCTGCCACATCTTCTATTCCAGTGCTCAATAAAGAAGAAACACAAGTTAGCCACAGCAAGTCAATTGTATTACCTAGTAGTCCACACTGAATACAAAGAATGGGACTAAAGAACTGACAACGAAGAGCATTGTTAATTAATGATGACTTTTCAATTCCTCATTAGTATAAACAATAATTAATAATTAATACAGTAACTTATACTCATGAATGATTATAATTGTTACAAAATTTAATGGAGTTTAATATATAAGATTTATTGACTTTTTTAACTAGAAAATAAGGAAAAAACTAGAGAAAAAATGTCAAAAAATGGAGAACAAAGATAAATAGGATTGAAGCCCTCTAAGATATGCCACATAGGATTGGCTATTGATCTCTTTTATATATAAGTATATATATTGATTGATTGTTGAAAAGATGTCAAAGTACGTGAAGTATTGAAAATTTGTTACGATAATCAAAAATTAACTAAACATGTTGAAATTAATTTTCTTATAGATTGAAAATTAATTAATAATTCCTAAAACATCATTTTAAAGTGGTAAAACAATTTTATTAAAGATACTAAAATATGTATTGCCTAGGTGATAAAGTAGTTCACATAAGCACTTAAATCACATCATTCTTGCTTTCCATAAACAGTCCCATAATTTTTATTACTGCATCAACATTCTTTATACAATGATTATTTACAGAATCAATAAAAGAAAAAGACTCGACATGAAATAGACAGCCCTTCCCTAAACCCCCCCAAGCAACTCTTCAAATCCCAAAACACCTTTTAGTGACACTTGCTAGATATAAATAAAGTAACGGAACAAACATAAAAAAATTCAAACACATCAGAATACAATTCCAAATAGAGAAATGATGAAACAAAGGCATAATAAAAAGAAACATAAAACACGGATAAATTTCAAATTGAAACTATTACTTTGGATTAAATCCTACAGACATGTTTTCTAAATTTTACGCTATCAAAATAACTATCACATAATGAAAATAAAAATGCGTCGATTGAGACTAACCAATTAAGCAGCAAATAAATAATAAGACCTTAGACAGTAGCAATTGAAGTAGGAAGAAATAAGCCAGAGCTAAAAGTCAGTCCTTCGAAATCAAAAGTGTAATAAAATTGGAAATATTTTTTTTACTTTTCGTTTAGAGAGAAAAACGATATCTAAATTTTTTTTGTATAAAAAGTAATAGAAGATGAAAAGTATTTATCAAGAGAGGGGAATGGTGTGCTTATATAGTATAAGAGAATTAATTATTAAAAGGAAGAAAGTAATTAGGAGGGGAAAAATATTCACGGAATTAATCAAAGGGATTTTTTTCCCTTAAAAGAATAAAGTGAATTAATTGGCTTAAGACTAATTACCATATAGAATCGGGCATTAAAATTTGTCATTTATTCATTAAAAAAAGGGGGGGGATTCATTTTCCCCCTTAACTTTAATTTAAAAATCAAACTTCCCCTCAACTTTAAACAGTAAGTATTCTCCCTTTTTCCTACTTGTCTTTTTTAAATACCTGTTTTACCCTTACTATTAATCTTTATTTTTCTTTACCTCTTTAAAATTATTATATTTTTTATTTTTAATATATATAGTAAATTTTAGTAAATAAAAAAAATTATTTTCTAGAAAAAAATCTGAGAAACATATATTAAGTATATAAGTTAGTGACGTTCTAAATGAAATAAATGACCATGATATGAAAATTTATTTATTAATAATAATTAAAACTGTAATATCTATTTATAATAGTGAAAATAGCAAATAAAAATAATTTTATAAATATATTCCAATGCATGTAATATAATAACATCTAACAAAAGTGGAGATATATTTTATACTAAATTAATTCAAAAGTTTACTTATATTATAAATATATGCTCCCTCAGTTCAATTTTACTTGTCACTATTTTACTTTTGAGATCAACCTACATGAACTTTGATCAACATTTTAAGATGTATAATTTAATATTTAAAAAAAATATATGAAAAATGCTATAAGTTGCAATCCTTCTTCATATTAATAAATGAAAAAATATATCTTAAAATATTTGTCAAAATTTATGTAGGTTGACCTGAAAAACGAAAAGTGACAAGTAAAAAGGAACAGGGGTATATCGAAACTCATATATATATATATATATATAACACACACACACTTAATGCATGTAAAATAAAATATAAGGTACAAGGTACCCCTAAACTATATCTGAAGTTGTTATGACACACTTAAACTTTAAGGGGACCTAAACTCATTTTTGTTGATTTGACTGTCAAGTATTAGAATATTTTTGTACTCCTTTTTGGGGAGATGAAAAATACTTGTGCGTTATCTCAATAGAATAACAATCATAAAAAATAACATTAGCTTTTGTGACAAGTTCATTAAAAAGGTTAAACTAAAAAATTTAAATAAAAATATATAAATACTTAACTAAAATAAATAATGTATGTTATAAGAAGATATTGCTAATGTCAAGGTTAAAATAGATATTATCAAGATAAAAAGGGAGAATGCTTATATTCAAAGTAGGGGGGGAGTTTGATTTTTAAGGTAAACTTGAGGGGCCCAAAAAAAAAGAAACGACTAAAGTTAATTGCCAAAACTTATAAATCAACAATTACCAATATTAACTAAATACCAAATTATTAAAACTCAAATAAGGAGATTGAATCAATTAGAAGGGGCTAAGAATCGAATGAGATCAAATTTACTTCATTAAATATTTAACAGTCAGTCATGCATCAATTAATCACGATATAATATTTTGAATTGCATAATAAATATTTTGAGTGATTACAATTTCCACGATCGGGGCCACCCGGGATTTGCCAAACACCAACGGAAACAACCAATCAACAATGGTTTTGGAAATCGAATGAAATTAATGTCCAATTCAAAATCAGAGTTAGCCAAAGTTGGTAACAAAAATTAGGGCCTTTGTCAATTAAAGAATGCAAAAAAACTCGAAATTTCAAAGTGAAATTTCACCAATTTCACATCTAGTAATCGGTCAAAAGAAAAAGAGTAGAAAAAGATGATAATATTAAACTGTGCGAATTTAAACAAAGAAACGAACCTGGGACAAATTTTGCGAATCTGTCATGAACAACTTTTTTTCAGCTATATTCGACTGGAGCTCGGCAGTAGAAGATGGCCGTTGAAGAAGCGTTCGGTGCGATTGCCGCAGTGCTGAGTTTAGCCGGAGCGGGTTCTGTCTGTTCTGAGGCGACTACGGTGTGCTCACTGACCAGGGAGGGTCGGCGGTGAGGTGAGTGGAGCAGCGGCTGGAGAAGCTTCACCGACCAGTGGTCGCTGGCCGCGTGAAGCGATGCTATTCACAGTTCACCGAAAAAGACTTGCCGACATTGGTTCGCGATGGTGGTAAGAGTGTGGGTCGTCGGCGACGTGGAGCAGCGGCGACAGAGAGGAAGAGTAAGAGGGGATGAGAGTAGTGATGTGTAAAAATGAACGATCGATAAATTGAATCGATAAAAATGGTATTGGGTTATTGAGTTAATGGTTTTTTATTGGTTTTATAAAAAATATTATTGGGTAAACAGTTCGGTTTCGATTTTAGCTTATTGAGTTATCAGTTTAACCGATAACCCAATAAGGATAAACTAAGTTATTGTTTTATCCATATATATATATATATATAGAGAGAGAGAGAGAGAGAGAAGATAAACCAGAGAACCTTTCTATAACACATGTCTGGCCAGAGAAATTCTTGGTGATACCAAGATATTCAAGATTCATCTCATCAAATGTCTTGATATGATAACCATTTTCACGGATATCTTTAAAACTCATCAAGTTTCTTCGAGACTTAGGAGAAAATATAGCATTATTTATGACGCACACGATTCTATGGAAAGTGTGAATATAAGCTGGGTTCACGGGATTGTGACATGATGCATGTGTAAGTATCGTGATGGTTGAAGTACAAAACTTCGCATTGGGATAGGAATGGGTCGGGAATCATCTTTCCTTACTAATTTCCTACCCATACTGGCATTGTTACTAGAACCTGAAGGCCTGGCTTTCTGAGGTACCATAATCAGACAGTTCCTATATACCTGTCGGGCTATGATAGACTGACCCTCTGGGTGAAGGATGAGAAAGGTCCCGTTAACATTTGGTTTGACCTTAAAGTTGACTGGTATGTAAGGAATTATAAAAGAAAAAGAAGCTCATGAATTTGAAGAAGTGTAAATATGTAAATGAGAGATCTGCAACATACCAGTGACTACATCAAGAGAACTTTCCTGATCTTGTCGGGACTGATGTGCATAGAGTCTATTTGGGCATTGTCCACTGATAACGCTGGAATTAGCACCCTGCTGATTCAGGCGATCTAACTGAGCTGAAGGACGAACGTGCTGACTTCGTAGATCGGGCTTAGGACAGTCTCGGACCTTGTGACCTGACTCACCACATCCGAAACAGACATTACTGCCCGCTCTACACACACCCTTATGATACTTACCATACTCTTCGCAAAGTGGATGAGTGCGAATAATGCTTGCACTATTTTGGGATTTAGATCCTAGAGCCCCATCCCTACTGTTATTTCTAAACTTTGGTACTAGGGCACTAGTTGAAGAGGGAACTGGGACTGAAAACTTCTGACTATGCTGAGAACGGTTACCACCCTGTGACCCTGGTTGAGAAAAACTATAACTACCTGTTCTGGCTCTCTTATTCTCTTTTTCCTCCTTCTTAAGTTTTTGCTCTTCAATCTGTTGAGCATGGACCATAAGTCTAGATATGTCCATCTCCTTAATCAACATCGCAGTCCAGCACTTCTTAACCACTTTACCTGAAACCCTAGACATAAACTTGCTCATTCTGTATCTACTGTCTACTACTACATGGGGAGCATACCTGGCTAACTGGGTGAACTTGAGGGAGTATTATTTCACACTCATGCTACCTTGTCTGGGATTGATGAACACTTTGGCTTCTTTCTGCTCTAGGGGAAAGAATCTCTCTAAGAAGGACGTAGCAAACTCCTCTTATTCTATAGGCCCTACATCTGTACCTCTGTCTACTTTTCACTACCTAAACCACGTATGGGCTACATCTTCTAGCTGATAAGTGGATAACTCAGTACTCTCATTGGAAGTCACTCCCATGATATCTGTGACTTTCTGAACCTGGTCGAGGAACTCTTGTGGATCCTCTTCGGACTTAGAACTGGAGAATAGGAAAGGATTCATTCGAGTAAATTCCCGAATACTAGCTGTAGCTGAATTGGCCATTGGGTTGGTCGGAATAACAACTGGCCATTCATTCTGAGCTGTGACTGGATTGGCTAGAGTAGCGAATGCAGTCCTGAATTTTGCATGAGAAACATGTTCGTCCAGGGGATCTGCCTGAACGGGCTGAGGTGCTGACTGATTACCGATTCTCCTTTTGCTAGCCCTTTTGGGAGGCATATTCTGTAAATGAAAGGAAGAGCAGATTAGTTTGGGAGTTAAATTTGAGCTCATGCTCACTGGCACGACATGAATACTGAAAGAAGGAAACTGTTTCTAAAACATCTTATAGCCTCATGTCCATAAGTGTGGTGCACAACACACCCATGTACAAGACTCTACTTGATGGGGATTTTCAGACTTCCTAGGACACTGTTGAACCTTAGGATCTGATACCAAGTTTGTAACGCCCCGAATCTGGTACCCAAAATGCTATACGGTGCTCATGACCCCGAAGGACCACAAGCTAACCCATGACTGATATCTGTAACTGAACACTAAATAATATAATGTAAATATGCAAAATATAAGCTGTGAGGCCATCAGATTCAAAAATGAACTACTACTGAATATAAAACAATGTTTGTAATGGGGTATAACAATACCCAAAACTGAAATAAATTGTCTGAAACATGTTGTAGTCTGAAAGCCTCTAAACTGTCTGAAAACTGTGGAGTTGATGGGATATGTCCCCAAATAACTCTGAACTACTAAATAATAAAGTAATAAAATAAACATGTTATCCTCGAATGATGAGGACTCACTATTAGTCTGGTTTCTGAACATCTGATCTACTAAGGATGATTGGGAGCTCATGCTTCTAAACCTATGATATAAAACGCCATAGCGCAAATGCGTCAGTACGATTGAATGTACTGGTATGCAAGTGAGGTAAGCTGAATGCAAGGATTCATATGATGACTGATTACTTAAATATGAGCGTGTGAGAAATACATGCATGAATACATAAACTGGGACTGGGATCATGATAACACTGAATACTGATGTACTGACATCTGAGTTTACTAATACTGGGATACTGAATAACTGAGTCTATTGATGATATGAATTACCAAGTTTACAGGTAACCGATATCTGAGGTTACTAGTACTATATTACTGATAACTAATAACTGAGTATACTGATACTGAAAAACTATCTGAGTTCTTTACTAGACTGGGTGACTGCATCTGATATTCCTGAATCTGAAGAACTATCTGAGTTCTAGAATGAATTGGATGACTGTATCTGACAGTCCTGATTCTGATGGAACTAGCTGAGTTCCGTACTGAGCTGAGCGACTGTATCTGACAGTCCTAATATCTATAGAACTTAACCGAGTTCTATTACTAAGACTAAATCTAAAACTGAGACTGTGAGAGGTAATCATCTAATCGACATACCCCAAATTTGAACTGGTGGGGGTCCAACCTGTAACCCCAGCTGGAAGGGTGTCAGTTTCATGCCATGGGTAAAGACAAGCTATGAGTAAACTCTCTCTGACAGGGAGCTCTTCTGTCAACCCCTCCTATAAGGAAAACTCAAAGGAGATGTATAGTCCCTAGACTCGTAAGGGTACATCTCAACCTACGGTGGCTACGTAGTTCTGGAACGCGGGGATTGCTACTAAGGATCATATCCTCTACTGGATAACAGGTGAGCCCTCATCCCTGGATTTACTCGGTGCTGAATCCTACTCCCAACTAAATAGACACTGAACTGGTTTTCCTAGTTCACACTAGGCATGACTGAGCTGTTACTGATGGTACAGTTTTTACTGAATGAACTGAGTTTACTGAGTTCCGTTGAATGGCAGAGTACTACTGAATTCTTTCAACTAATAGAATTCTACTGAGTTCCGTTAGCTGACTGAGTTACTAAGGTCTGAACTGAATACTACTGAGATATGATAACTGACTGAGATTACATAGCTTACTGAGATTACTGAGATCACTGAGATTACTAGACTGATACTGAATTTACTAAATTTTCCTTGAGTCACCTGACTGACTGAGTTCTACTGATCATGGCTTGACTATGAGTATCGTGAAAACTGACACTGGCTCTAGACATACAACTAAATTGTCGGGTACAAGTACCCCCAGGACTCGATAGCATATTAAGTAAATCATGGCACAAACTTAAAAGCTCAATAGTGGCTACATGTTTATCATTCATTTATTTAAATATTTCAACAACCACTTGAGATGCATTACTTGTACATGAATAGGGAATACGTATTAACATACTATAGCATGGCCTTATTTCATTCTCATAAACAATTTGTCAAACACTTGCATGATACAACCTGCACATAACTAGCATGGCATGATTTCTTTCACTTATTAACTCACATGAGCAATTCATCAAACAGTTGGTGAGCATAACATATGCACATAACCCTATACAACAAATAGGCATCATAAATCACATTTCTATTGATAAATTTCAAGGGTTTACATGGTTTCACATGATACTACACATATATCACTTTACTTCACATAGATATTGCAATTAAATCATGAACTAGAGAACCCATTAACATAATAGTCATGAACACAATCAAACTAAATCATGAAATTCATCAAAAACATTATCTTGAGTTTTTTAAAAGGTTTTCTGGACTCCAAGGGTGGAAGAAACCCTTGGATGAACACTTGACACACCTTAGTTGGTGAATTCTTGAAGGTTGATGGTGGAATCCCTTGGAAATTGAGTCTTGAATTAATAGCCCTAGGGTTTTGTTCTTGAGGATTTTGTGAATAATGAATAAGATTAGCCAAAAGAGGGCTAAATTTTGAGTTGTAAGGGCTGAAGAGCGTGGGAAAAAAATTGAATTAACCCTGAGAATGCGGCTTTTAAAATGATTGAGAACTGGGCACCGACGCTATTAGCGACGCGGCGTGTCATGGCATCAATGTGATAGTCGATGCGTCGTGCAATTGTCACGTCGAGCCTCAGTACTTTGACCCTGGCAACCTGCAACAATATCAACCAACGTGATTGGCGACGTGGCGCGCCAAGATCGCGTTGGTCCACTGTTTTGGGATTTCGAACGTGGTGTAAACGAGTTCCAAAAAAAACAAAACTTATTCGGGAACACCTATTGACCTTCCTAGTCATGAATTAGCAAGAATACGGATCATTAAAGGACATTAAAGTCACGAAATGAGACTGAAAACTTTCGAAGGCTAAAATAAACTAAGTCTGGAAACTTAGCTAGAACCTTCTAAGTATGAGACCCCCTTAACAAGCATAAATGGACTGAATTAAGCTTAGGATTTTGCGGGGTCTTACAGTCATGTCAATCCTTGAAAATGCAAGTACATATCGCGCAATATGACACTGGAAGATAAAGATCATTTGTGATATTTTCTTACAACACTAACTTTAACTTAGCCTGTGTGTCACTACTTCTTCTGTGTTTGTCCAATAAACAACTCCACTTTTGTCGTACATTCCTCATATTGAATGACTCATGATTTCATGGAGATGATTTTCTTCTATTCCTCTTGATATAGGATCGCGCATTTACTATTTGACCTAATTGAGATATGTTTTTCAATTGATGACTAAGTTATTCATATGATTCTCAAAATAATTACCTTAATTTTCAAAGAAGGCTTCAACTTGGTCACCCAATGTCTCAACACTATTTCTATTTTCTCAAGCTTTTTCTTACTTTATCCCTCTAATTCAAAATTTCATGATTAAAATTGGATTTTAAGATCTGGCTGAAAATTCTGAAAGCATGTCATAACACTAGAACCAACATAAAATGTACTATGTAAAGAAAACAAACAAACAACACATAATTAAAACACAAAAGAAAAATGGACACTTCATTTAGTTAAAATAAAAGATAGAAGGGTTTGAACATAAACGACAAAGGAAAAAATAAGATAGATCCCAAACTACAACCCTGAAATAATTCGAGTAACAGAAAATAAAATAAAATAAGCTACCAAACCCCCTCCTAGTAAGGAGAGGGGTGACTTCTCAATTGATGAGCCTGATATTTTAGCCACTGGTTTGCATATCAGTATGACTAGACCTTTCACCACTGTCAATGTGCTACACCATAATCGATTTATCTTGAATCATCTTTTCTATTTCTCTTTTCAAAGCACGATAATCTTTAATACTGTGACCCTGAACATCAGAATGATATGCACATCATACATTAGGATAAAAATTTCTTGAATGTGGGTCAGGAGTATACCCAAGGAGAGGAGTGATCATGTTTTATTGTACTAATCTCTGGATACGATTCTCCAATTGGCATGAAACTATCCCTAGGCTTCTGTCTCTCTTCATTATTTGGCTTGGATCGAAGATCGGATCTAGAAGGATTTTAATATTTTTTTGGAATTGGAGGATGATTCTGAGGAGTTGGTGCATGTCATTGTGGGTAATATTGGGGTTGAACATGTGGTTGTGTGTTATATACTTGATATAGAGGTGGGGGAATAGAATATAATGGATTTTGGAAGTGATTATGTGGAGCTTGGGTATGAATTTGGGTTTGAGACTGAGGGTAACGATGACATGGTCTTCTTGACCATTTCCATTGTCCAACTACAATTGCAGTTACATCTTTCTCATTCTTCTTCCCTCCAACATTTCCTGAACCCTTTTGAGTTGCTTGAGTAGTTGTTTTCAATTTTGCAAAACTCACAATGTGACCAGTCTTAATTCTATCTTCTATCATCACCTCCATTTTGAGGACCTCAATAAATGGATTTCCTAATGCAGGTAACAAGTGTTAATAATATGTTTCATCCTACGCTTGAATAAACACCTCCACTATCTTGCTTTCTTTCATTGGCGGTTTTACCCTAGCAGCTTGTTCACGCCATTTAATAGCATATTCTCTAAACTTTTAGTATTTTTCTTCTTCATATTAGTTAGGGATTTCTCATCAGGAATCAACTCTATCTTGTAGTGGAATTTTGCACAAATTCATTAGCTAGGTCATCCCAACTATTCCACTTGTCGATATCTTGGTCAACAAACCATTCTAAAGCTAGACTTGAAAGACTCTCACCAAAATAAGCCATGAGTAATTTTTTATTCCCTCCAACACCCCTTAGTTGGTTACAATAACGACTCAAATGTGCCACCGGGTCCCATAGCCGTCATATTTCTCAAACTTTGGTATTTTAAAACCAAGAGGGAGATTAACACCTGGAAACATGCACAGATCTTTATACGATACACTTTTATAACCACCGAGCCCCTGCAAGTTTCTCATGGTATGTTCTAAACTCTTTAATCTGTGTTCCATGTTTTCTTGTTCTTCTATCACAACAGGCTTCTCAGTGTTAAGAGAAAATTCAAGCGGGTGAGTGTAGCTGTAAGGACCAGTCAACTTAAATGTGGGTTCAAGAGCATGATACTAATCACTAGAAATATTTAATACAGGCTCGCTTACAGAGTGAAGAATCACAATCATTGGATGGACATTAAAAGAAGGATCTTTAGACGGGGGTGGCACCGCAAAATCTTGAACAACAGGTGGAGCTAAGTATGTGGTAGTTTTGTATTGAGTAAGGAAATGAATATTGGAAGTGTTTGGATATTGTTTCCCCGGAGTAGATTCTAATGCATGTTGTAGCGTGTCAGCAAAGATAGGAAACTGTGCATGTGACACTAGAGGCAAGCTAGAAAGATATTCCCGATGTTCAGTGGGAAATGGAGAAGGCGACAACACATTAGCCCAAGCTCGATGCATTTCCATTATTTACTGCCTTAATTTTCGAATCTCTTCATTAGCTTTTAAATTCTCATTCCCCGAACTCTCTATCTGATTAGTGATAACAACCTCGGTATCCTTTTTGGCCATAACTTTCTCTTCAACTTGTTACAATATGGAGGACCAGCCAAAATACCACAAATCAACCACCTTAAACTAATTGAATAAGAAATAACAAAGGAGTTAGAATACAACACTTTTTCAAAAATCTTTTTCTTTATTTTCCCTTTGATAATAACACCGAACCCGAGAAGGGAGCCTACGTATATCACCCTCAAGAGAAGAGAATCAGGTGTGCGTAGTTCGTGAAGTTTGGCCACAAAATGGCCAATCAAACTCTTTTTCTTTTTCTTTTCTTTTTTTGAAACTTTAAGAAGAAAAGAAAAGTAACAAATTGTCAAAAGGATTAATGAATTTTTTTTTAATTTTTCAACTTTAAAATGTCTATACAAAATGAAATCTATGATTATCAAAGAAAAATCTTTTTGGGTTTTCGAGATTGAATTTCATACGAAAATAAAACTTGAACTATTAAAGAAAAAACTTTTTGTAGTTTTCTAAATGAAGAGTGAAGAAAATATATTTTTTTTGAATTCTTTAATTAAGATCACCAAACCCTAGAAGGTTTGCCTATGTATCTCTCTCCCGAAAGAGGAGAATTAGGTGTGCGTAGTTCGTCCAGATTGAATAATTTAGGATTAAATAACAAATTGAACCTTGACTTAAGCGACACAACCAAAGACAAACGATGAAAAAAGTCAATAAATTTTTTTTGAATTTTTAATTTAACACTTCATATAAAACTGACAGCAACAACTACGATAGAAAAATGATTTTGGTATTTTCGTTATATAAAATGTACAAAACTTCTACCATCTTTTTTGAATTTTCTTTTATAAAAACCGCATATTAAATAAAATCTTTTTGAAATTTTCGAATTATGAATGTTTGCTAAAGTAAATAAAGGGAAAAATCTTTTTGATCTTTTGTTTTTTTGAGAAAATGACGTGCAAAAGGTAAAAAAAATCTTTTTGAATTTTTTGATTGTGGAAAACAAATGCCATAAAGAACTCTAAAAACTACGAAACTCTTTTTTTCTTTTTGGCTCACTTTACCTTTATCTTCATCCACAGGCTTTCCTCCTGGTTCTTTAGCCAGTTTCTTCCTAAGTTCCTTCTCATCTTCCACCACATTTTCATCTTGATGAACAGCTTCTGGATCTACATTTCCTACCACCTTTTCTTTCAACTCTTCAGCAGTCTCCTCAATAGCTTTCCATGCATCTTGAGTTGTTTTAGTGGCTTTATCCTTCACTTCTTTCGCCTTATCAGTCATTTCAGATACTTTGCCACCCGTTTCATCAGTATCGGTACCGTAGAAGCACTTCTTGACATCCCTGCTCTATTGTTTCGAGTTTAGGTGTACACGTTTCACGCGTGTATCTTAGTTTAATGAATTCAATTTTATAAAATCATTCAAGATAATGATTTTTCAAAATGTTATTGCATTTTTCAAAATGTGTATTGCTTTTTTTGTTTGTTAGCATCTTTACATTACGGCTGCTTTCAGCTATTATTTAATTATATGAAAAAAGTAAAAATTAGCCAACCGAGAAGCAAGTATCTTAATTTAAACACAAAAAAATTTACAAAGAAGAGTATATTCTCTTTAGTCCTCCTTTGAGCCATTCTTCTTAGCTCTTATCTCTTTCTTTAATCCTCTCAATCTCTCTTTTCAACTTCTTTAATTTCATATCAACACAATTATTATTTTGTTTGAATTCTTTAGGTTTGTTAGCTTCTTCAGGAGATTCCTCAACTAATCTGTTCAACCCAATTAATTTCTCAACATCATTGGCTGATGTATGATATTCAATATGTTGGGAAGATTCCTCGAAAAGTATTTTTGTCAACTAATATTTATATTTAGGATTTTATTATAGTAGGTAGATAGATTGACTCAATTTACAACGAATAATGCACTTGATCTGCCTTCAAACTTAATTAGTAAGCCCAAAATTGAAAGAGTCGGCTATAATCCTAAATTTATATGTTCACCATTCAAACAAAAGTTATGCATATCCAGATTCAACACTTATTATAAGCTTATATTTAGAACTCAACCAATAAGTTTAATTAATAATTCAAGTATAATACCAACGAAATAGTTAAATAAAATAATCAAAACAAAGTCACAATTAAATAAAGGAAGAAAAAAAAGAAAAGAGATAAACCTTTGATATTTTTGATCACTTTACTCAGCGGCGACATGCTTATTTCTTTTAATTTTCAATTAAAAAATTCCTATTGAAAGAGAAACACGAGAAATTATCAAAAGAGAAAATTTTATTGTCAGTTGTGGATGATTTAATCATAATTTAAATAATATAATCTTTAAATTTATTAACTAAAAAGAATAAAGAAAGACGGAGAAGATGATAATTAATGAGGACTACACACACAAAAAAAGAAAAAGACAACTTGAATTAATAACGAAATAAGGAGAAAAAATAAAAGTAGAGCTATGTTTCTTGTAAATTTGATCCAAAATATATTAATTAAATAGAATTGTAGTTTTTATTTTAATTAAGGTAAAATTCTAAGTAATTTAGAAGTGTTAAATATTACGAATTCTTACTTAAATTAAATAACCAGATCAAAAGAAGTTATAACTAAAATAAATTCGGAACAAAACATTTAGCCAAAAAGATTCTTACGCGAAGAAAAAAAATGCCAAAATAGTACTCACCAATTAATTAAAGTTTTTAAAGATTTATTTAAGATACAATTTTTAATTGATTTAAAATTCCTAAATTTTAGCTAAAAAAGAAAAAGAAAAAGATAACTTGAATTAATAACGAAATAAGGAGAAAAAATAGAAGTAGAGCTATGTTTCTTGTAAATTTGATCCAAAATATATTAATTAAATAGAATTGTAGATTTTTTTTTTATATATATAAGGTAAAATTTCAAGTGATTTAGAAGTGTTAAATATTATGAATTCTTACTTAAATTAAATAACCAAACCAAAAGAAGTTATACCTAAAATAAATTGGGAACAAAACTTTTAGCAAAATGGATTCTTACGTGAAGATAAAAAATGCCAAAATAGTACTCACCAATTAATTAATATTTTTAAAGTTTTATTTAAGAAACAACTTTTAATTGATTTAAAATGCCTAAATTTTAGCTATATAATTCTAATAAGGAAAGGTTTAAGAACTAAATTCTAATGAATTTTTAAGTTATAAATTTTTTTAAAATGTAAAAAGACGTTTATGTCTATTGCACAGTTTTTAAATGAAGGGGCAAAAGTTCAAATCACTTTTCTAAAGGTCTTCACACTTTTAATATATTATAGATTATAAATATAGATATTATCTTTTAAGATAGAATTTTTTCTAACATATAATTTGCATTAAAGATATTGACTAAAGAAATAAAAAAAAAAAGATGGTAATAAATGCAAGAAGACACTTGAACCAAAATCGAAATAAGAAGAAAACCTAAAAACAGAAAAGGTGCCTATTTTTTCTAATTTAGTTTGATTAAAATATAAAGAAGAAGAAGTTATTGTCGTATAATAAGTAAAATGATAACTTATATAAAAAAATTGTAAAAAATAAATAAATAGGTGTTATAGTTGTGTTAGAAGTCATTAATTTTTAAAATATATAAATAAAAATTTTCAAAAATAAAAACTAATAAAATTTATAATTATAGAAAATCTTTTTTTCCAAAAAGATAAGAAGTCTACGATTTTTTTTCTTTTTAAAGTTTATCAAAGTCAATTTTAAACCTAAACAAAATAAGACATCCCAAAAATAATATTGATAGTGTAAAAACTTATTTTTTTTAATTCTTCTATTTTAATTTTTTTTTTCTAATTGAGTTCTTTTCTAGTTCTTTATTTTAGGAGTCTTTTATAATATGAATTTTTTTCTAATTGAGTTCCTTTTTAGTTCTTTTATTTTAGGAGTCTTTTTATAATAGGAAAATATTAATTGATTCTTCTTCCTATATATTTTAGGAGTTTAGTCAATATTATAAAAATAATTATACAAAATTAGATGAAAAGGGTGAAAAGACGACTTTGTCTAAAGTAAAGACTTTTAATGAAGGGCAAAAAGTTCAAATCACATCTAAGAGACTTCACACTTTTAATATATTTATATATATATATATATATATATATATATATATATATTATTCACAATTCAGTGATTCACAAAGTATTAACCTATTCAAGGCAACAAAGGCACAATATAAAGTTCGGGTATTATCGTATTGGAAAGTTTGAAGCATTTAGTAGTTTCCAACAATTAGGATTCAATTTTTTTCCGAACTAACATTCAATTCAAGTTTGATGATTCTTGTAAACTAAAATGTATTGCGTAGGATTTTGGCGATAACTAAGATTTCATTTTTTTTATGTTAGTTGTTACTATTTTTATTTTATGAGTATTTTCTTATTGGTTTAATCGAAAACCAAACCGTTAAGGACCAAAATTCGATTAACCGAAACTGATAAAAAAATATCTTATTGGTTGGTTATTGGTTTTACATATTTAAAAATCGAAAATCGATAAACCGAATCAATAACACATAAAATCGAACCGAACCGACCGATGCACACCCTTAGAAGAGAGAGCGAAAAGAGAAAAGGGTGTGTGACTGTTTTCGGAGAGAACTGATTAAAGGTTTGATTTTTTTGGTTTTGTTTTAATTAAAAGAGAAAAAAAGGCTTTGGTTTCAGCCGTTGATCACATGAGATTAACGACTGTAATTTAGAATCTAAATGGATCAGATTTTGGATTAAAATTTGAAATTGAAATGGGGGATTTCAATTTGGGATCAAATTAGAATGTAATAGGCTAAAACTGACATATATTGGATAAAATGACTAAAAAATAAATAAAATTGAGAACATTAAATTGAGTTTGGGCTGCTATTTTAATAAATGTAATAATAACTAAATAATAATAACAAAAATAATAATAAGACGTCGCTATTAAAAATAAACTACACATGTAAAATTAATCTTACGTGAAAATATAAAATTGTTGGTATTAGATTAGTTACATATTATAAGAAATGATATAATAATAATAATAATAATAATAATAATAGTAATAATAGACAATGTGCTTGTAAATTACGAGTGCGCATATCTGCGAAAATAATTCAATAAATATTAATAAAATTATCTAAAATAAGATGTTTAAATTATATATACTATATAAGATATAAAATTACCTGATAAAATAAATTGCATACTTCAAAATCATGCAAGCAACACGTCAGTATTTATTTGATACCAAAACAATGCGTAAGAAAATATTAACATTAAAAATTTGTAATTATGATAAAATAGCGGCCTAGGAAGAATATCGGGAGGTTAAAATTGGGTGTCAACAGTCGGGTGTAGAGCTGTCAAAATGGATTGGCCCAACCCACCCAACTCAAGCCTCACGGGTCAAAGAATTTGATAGGCTAGGACGGGCTGACCCTTTACTTTAAAAGGCCTTAAAATGTATGGCCAAATCCAGCCCTAATAGTGTCGCGGGTTGAGGCGGGTTAGCCCTTTATTTTTTTTTCAAATATTTTATTAGAATTTATTTTTCAATCTATATTTGAATTAATAGATATGACAATCCATTCGCACTTCCAACATATTATTATACAAAGTACATAATTCTATGATAATTTATAATATTTTTAACACCCATACATTGTCAAGCAAATTTGAATTCATTGATTAAATAATGTTAATTAACATCAACATTCAACTAAATTCATATGCAAACTTAATAAGTTAAACAATATCAAAAAGTTATATATCAAAAAATAATAATATTTATAATTCACTTAAAAATATTATCGCATTGAATTTGGGTAATGTTATGCAATCGATTTCGAGTAGCTGCAACAAGTTTGAACATTTCATGATGGATGCAATTTTGATATTTATGATTAGCAATTTTAGTAGTAGCCATTTAATGCTAAATGAGTAAAATATTGTGTAAGATACTAGGTAAAATTTATTGAGTAATCACTATTTATATTTTTTATTCTTTTTGCTTACAATTTTCTTTTAATTTTAAGTTTAAATTGAATAACCATAACAAATGAAATATCTATACTTGATGATTAAGATTTAACACTTAATAAGTTAAATATTACGAGGGATATTAAACTTATTCAATAAATTATTCTTAATTATTACTTTTTCTTTCACAATATTCATATATTTTTAATTTAAATTAAATAGTATTTTGGCCCACGGGCCGGCCCAACCTAGCCTCAGTTAACTTGGGTTGGGCTTATAAGCCCCAGTTTTAAGTGGTCTCAAAAATCGTAACCCAACTCCAACTCTAATTACGGGCTGGGTTGGGTCGACCTCAAGGGCCAAGCCTATTTTGATGACTCTAGTCGGGTGTCTAATGTTCAGAGTGGTGAGGAGATTGAAGGCTCTAAAATTAAAATTCAGGACTCTAAATGAATAACATTTTAGGAATATTGTGACAAAAGCAGATGAGGATAGAAATTCACTTGTCACTTCCCAAGTTGCATTACATCTGCAACCTTAGAACTTCACTTGTCACTTCCCAAGTTGCATTACATCTGCAACCTTTAGATAGTGCTTTTCAAGAACAGGAGAAAAGGCTATACCAGAGATTTAGGATATCTTCTTACTTGGGTGAATGTTTCCTATAACAGAGAAGTAAAGTGACTTGATTGAAGTTTTAAGGATGATAATACTAGATACTTTTTCTCAAGCATAGAGCACAAGAAATTACAGCAAGCTATTTTACAAGTGCAGGACAGGAATGACATAATCCGGGCTGATCAATAAGCAATTGTAGAGGTATTTGTTGATTATTATCAAAAACTTTTGGGAACTAAGGAGCAACACAAAACAAAAGCAACAACTAGGTTTTTGAGGAATGATGCTATTTTAAACACTGAGAAACAAATTCAAATCTAACCTTATACACCAAAGCGGTTAGGAGTGTTATGTTCAGCATTAACATCAACAAGAGTTCAGGGCCAGATGAGTCTAGCAGTGGAGTTTTAAGAACTGCTTAGAGTGTGATAGAGTAGGAAGTGACTCAAGCAGTGATGGAGTTTCAGTGGAATGGTCAGTTACTGAGTCAATTGAATGCTACAATTGTCTCATTGATACCAAAGTGCATGCAACAGTACTACCGTTTAGGCTAATTGCTTGTTGTAATATGCTTTACAAATACATATGAAAAATGATTTACAAAAGGCTAAGGAAGGTAGTAACAATGGTAGTATTAAGCAATCAAGCAATTTTTATTGAGTGGATATCCTTGATTTACAATGTCCTGATTTATTAAAACATTACAAGAGGAAGACCACTACAAGACGTTTAATGAAAATTGATCTAAAAAGGTATAAGATGAGATTTTATTGAAGAAGCACTGAAGGGATATGATTTTCCATAATCTTTAGTTCAGTTGGAAATAATTTGCATGATCACCACTAATTTTACTGGTATATTTAATAGGAGAGCCTATGGTTACTTTAAGGGTAGGAGGGGATTAGGACAAGGTTATCCAAAGTCTCCCTTCTTATTTATTTTAGTCATGGAGTATCTCACAAGAATTCTAGGAAAGATGAGTGAACTAGAGAATTTTCAATACCATTCAATGTGCAAAACTACCAAAACTTACACATAATTTGGTAGATGACTTATGGTCTTTTGTAAAGGTGATACTACATCAATTCACAGGATAATGGAGGCACTTGGACACTTTAGTAGGGTGACTGGCTTGGATGCAGACTTGCAAAAATCAAACATTTTCTTGGAAAGCATAGATGATTAATGCTAAGCAGAGAGTTTTAGAGAGTTTTTGAATTTCATCAAGTATACACTCTGACAAGCCTTGAAGTAGGAAAAATTTATAGACCTTGGAATTTTGTGGGACTCTACAAAAAGACCCAATTTCAGTTAAGGTTCTTGGAGGCTACTCTACCTAAACTCTAGTTTGGAGGCTACTCTACATAAATATTAAATTATGCCTATTTAAAAGATAACACATTCTCTTGTAGAGGCATCTCAAAATTCCACATATACTCAAAATATTCATAAAGAGATCAAGATGTGAGCGAGTTCTTATTGGTAATCAAATACCTCAAGAAGATCCACAAACCCTCATTTCATGAAGATTCAATCAAAATCATCATAAGTTCGAGAAATATGTTATTAACAATCCTCAAATCACGGAGAAAATCTAGAGAGAAGAATTAAGATAGAATTAGATTTGTACTCATAAATATTTATTAATAAAAAGTTTATTTCATCATATTTTATTTGTGATTGCGATATTTCTGTCACATTAAAATTTATTGCAAACACGCATGTCACTACATAGTTGTGGTTGGTATTGGAGAAAATTGAATGCAATCAAGTCTTAGATGAGTCGATGGCACCAAAGGAATATATATTTGTTAACACCTAATGACAACTATTCAATGACCCAAAGTTACACGGGGCTTTGAGCTACAGGTGACAAAAAAGTTTTAAAATGAGGTGTAGGTGACACCAGTCTTAATAATTGAGTGGAGGTGACAATTACTTAATTATGGATTAAGAAAGTTTGAGAAATTTTAAAATAACCCACAAGTTTTTAAATTTACACTTTGATTCAAATGTTAGTTAATATAACAAGAAACGAAGGGAAAAAAGGTGTGTTTTTCTCTCTCCTCATCTGTTGTTATTTTCTCTCTCTTTGCAATATTTGTTGTTCATTGTTGCTGATGTTTTATTCATCATCTTCTGATTCATTATCATCATCTTATACTTAATTATCATCTTCATATTCTTCTTGTTGACCATTGTTGTTGTTGTTGTTGTTGTTATCGCAACTGCTGCTCTTTGACCAATTTCTTATATCAAATTTTATTTCGTACATCACTTTCAACTTTGGCATTTACTTGAGAGGAGACTTTGGTTAGTCAAATTATGTTTTTTAGTTGAATTTGTCATCTGGGTAACTGCTAGTGTATTGTTTTTTCAACAATAGCTAGCACGCGAACATGAATGCAACATAAGAGCAATCTATTTAAACAGTCCATCATCCGTGTCACCAGATAAATATTTTGTTGCAACAGTAGAGTCATGTTGGATTCATGTTTATGGTTCTAGGTGCCCGTAATATGAATCGAATAGATGGGTATTCCGTTGCAACAGATTAATAATCTGTTGCACCAGATTAGTAATCTGTTTCAACAGATAAATAATCTGTTGCACCAGATTAGTAATCTGTTCCAACAGACAAGTAATCTATTACAACATAATATATATTTGTTGCAACAGATAATTATTCTGTTGCAACAAATGAATAATCTGTTTCGAACAACAAAATACAGCTCCTGTCACAAACCCAACAGATAACTCAACTCATATGTTGATCTCTTGCTATTGATACTGGATTCAAATTATTCCTTAATTGTAGACATGTCATTTGTTGGGAAAAAGAAATAGACAGCATGAAAATTAAATAAGAATTAAAACGTCAAATGCATGAAACATAAATTTTTTATTAAACAAAAAAAATAAAAAGACATAGGTAAAAGAATAAAAAAAACTTAATTATTGTTATCATCATTATCATCATTATTATTTGTATGACCAACCGGCCAATCTTCAACCGGCAGCAGCAGTGCCCTCCTCAGCATGCGGATCTCCCGCAACATCCTTACTTTGACGGCGGCCAACTCCCACTGCAGGTCATGAACCTCTTTCTGCAGTTCTCGCATGGCGTCTCATAAAATAGTGAAATCCCACACTGGATCAGCAGTATCTAGAAAATGCATAAGTTAACAAAACACACACGTAACAACAAAAGTAAAGAAAAGAAAGAATTCGAATGTAATATGTAATATAACATATATTTACACAAAAATCAAGAAAAAAACTTACCAGAGACAGGAAAAAGCTATCAAGTCCTTGAAGTGAAAGTAGTTGAAGGTGTAACAAGAGCAATGAATAAATAGAGTGTAGTAGAATGAACGATTGAGTAAGGAAGGACCTATTTATAGAGGATTGAACTTGAATGTGTTAGACAAAAAGTCGCAACTGTTCACCTTCATTTATTAATGGTATTTCTTTCTTACTGTGAAAAGTTATGACTTAATTAAATTAAGCAATATTGTGATAAGTCATGACTTTTCAGCTTATTATTATTCATAATTAGTTCCTTTCAGGAACCATTTTTATATTTAGTTGTGACAACAGATTATATATCTGTTGCATCAGATAACTCATCTGTGACAATAGATATATCATATGTTGCAACAAATAGGTAACATGTTGTATCATATAATATATTTGTTGCAACATATAATCTATATATCTTTTTTTTTTTAAATTATCATCATGACCTCCAAATTTTCTAACTTTTTAATTATATAAATTAATAAAACAGATTTAAAGGCGTAACTGTTCACCTCCATTTATTAATGACATTCTTGATTATTGTAAAAAGTTAAGACTTAATTAAATTAAGAAATATTGTGATAAGTCATGACTTTTCAGCTTATTATTATTAATAATTAGTTCTTTTCAGGAACCGTTTTTATATTGAGTTGTGACAATAGATTTTATATATGTTTCATCAGATAACTCATCTGTGACAACAAATATATCATCCGTGACAACAAATAGATAACCTGTTGCATCAGATAATCTATTTATTGCAACATATAATCTATTTAAAAAAAAAATTATCATCATATCATTAATTCAAATTTGCTGACTTTTTTATTATATAAATTAATAAAATAGATTTAAAAATAAAAATATTTTTGGTGAGTTTTTTACGGTTTAAATTGTGTTTATCATTTATTTCCTTATTATTTTCTGTGAAAAGAAATGACTTAATTAAATCAAGCTGGTGAGTTTTTTTATTATTGTGACAAGTTATGACTTTTCAGCTTATTATTATTAATTAGTTCTTAAATTTAAATTAATCTTTTTTCTCAATTTAAAAATCGAAGACACCTAGTTTTCAATAGCCGTTTCTTTAATAAAATAATAACCATTTTTTTTATTGAGTTATGACAACAGATTGTATATCTGTTGCATCAGATAACCCATCTGTTACAACAAATCGACCATCTGTTTTAGGAGCTTTTTTGATTTCTTCTAACAACTGATTCATCAGTCGCAACAGATGAGGAATTTGATGCATCATCAACGTTGTTTGTTTGTTGAATGTGTTTAGACAAAAAGTCACAGTCACGACTATTCACCTTTTTCTTAACAATATCATATAACTTAATTAATCCAATGTTGTGACTTTTTTTAAATTAAATAATCTTTCTTTTACGGTTATAAATTGTGTATATCATTTAGTTCCTTATTATTTATTATCAAACCATTTTTAGGAGAATCATGACTTTTCACCACCCTCTGTTTCCACAAGTGCTCAATCCCTACCTCCAACCGTTGACATGTTGAGACTAGAGAATAAATAGAATGATAATTAAATATTAAATAAGAATAAAAAATTCAAAGTCGATCAAACCAAACCAAACAAAACGTATACATATATTTTTGAATCCCTTATAGGTAAATCCGATATATAAAAGGAAAATACATATCCTAAAAGAAAGAAAAAATATTACCTAATTATTATTAGTACTATTATTATTATCATTACTATTATTATTATTACTATTATTATTGTCAACCGGATAATTTTCATCCGGCAGCAGCAGGGCCCTTCTCAGCCTTGCTCCGAAGTCGGCCAAATCCTTATGGAGTTCCCGCAAGGACTCGATATGAATCTTCTTGTACGAATCTAGATCAGCCATATTTGTATTGTAAGTGTAGTAGAATGAACGAGTGAGAGTAAAGAAGGAAGTAAGAAAAGGAGGCCAGAGGGACCTATTTATAAATGATTGAATTGGAAGGGGTGACTTAGTCAAACAAAAAGCCGCGACTGTTCATATACCTTAATTAAATAAAACTGGTGACTTTTTGAATATGTAAATTAAAAAAAATGGATCTAAATACAATATTTTAGCCTTTTATTATATTTTGAAAAGAAAAGAAAATTGCTTTAAAATAAATCTAACAGATGGGTAATCTTTTGCAAAATATATTCTATTTGTCAGATAACTTACAACATATTGACAATCTGTTGCAATAGATGGATATATCAGTTTGCTTTTCCAACAGATGTGGCATCTGTTGCAACTTGTTAGTCATCTTTTTATTCAATTTAAGCCATAGATGGGCTAGGAAGAATAAGGTGCGTGCAGATGGATGCACTATCATATGTGTGTGAGTTAAGTAGTATTACTGATAAGGTCACCGGGACAACACACACAAAATACAATATTTTTATGAATGAAGTTTTTTAATCGATTAGGCACTAATCATTCAAACAAGATCCTACATTGTACAGTTAAGTTTGATGGGCTCGAATTGATAAGGCTGGGGGCCTCATAAAGATGGTGCAGATACCCTATTACGAATTACTGACGGTTGTTGCTAGTGTTTATGTGTGTCAAGTTTTGAGAAGGGATCAATATTTGGTGTCATTGCAGAGAACCAATAGCGATTGGACTTAACTTTAAGTGTTTATTGGACTCTGAGAACACCTTCGACCTCGCACTACATCAATAAAGAACGAAAAAACAATAGAAATTCCCCTGGCCCAAATTTATATGGAAGGGTTGATCGAGAAGATGATTATACATCAGAAGGAGCCAAAGGAGAATTCTTGCGAGGGAAAGGGGAGTTAATGAAAGACTATATCATCTGAGAGCTAATTGAAGAAGAGACATAGGGTAGAAAGTAACTTCTAGCGAATCTAGCCGATGGAATTATCTTAAAATATGAGAAATCTGAATCAAGTGCAAATATAAAAGTGTATCCGATAATATAAATTTGTTTGTTGTCTCTCTGAAAGAAAAATAATGCAGATGGACACTTTGCTAGGGAGCTGCGACTAGGTAGCATGGTCGAGATTATCACCTAGATAAATAATACTAGAAGACTAAGAAAGCAGCCTTAAGGGAATCGAGAGTTGAAATTATGTACAATAAGTCTAGAAAACTTGCACCAATAACAACTGCAGTTAAAGTAAGGAATCTAAGCGAAGGCGACAATTTTTGAATTTTAAATTGCATCTTATGCCTTCTTGTTCGTGGTTTCAATTAGGTCCACTGTTGTTGACCTGATTAGAACCACAAACATGATTGAAAGGAAAATTGAGTATCATTACTTCCTTAGCAATATGGATTAATTGATTGTGTTTTATAGCCTCAGCATGCTTTCAACATTTCTTGGAGAAGATCAGAGGCTTGCTCTAGTTTGTGAATTTCGATAATTTTTAAGCTTGCCTCCAGCTTGCTGATTCTGTATTCGAGCTGGTCGTTGCCATCTTCGAAGTTGGTATAAAGTTCTTGATCTCTTGTGAGCTCGATTAGGAACACTACCTTCAAAGTTGTGGCATTGAAGAAAGTATTCAAAACACTTTCTTC
Source organism: Capsicum pubescens (assembly GCA_030864215.1). Taxonomy (NCBI): domain Eukaryota; kingdom Viridiplantae; phylum Streptophyta; class Magnoliopsida; order Solanales; family Solanaceae; genus Capsicum; species Capsicum pubescens. Next base: position 233,814,267 of record CM061538.1, read on the forward strand.
AGAAGCCTTAAATGATACATAGAGGGTTGTTGTGTTTGTTTTAGGTCAAAATGTGTTGATGCACACTGAAGATGTGGTCCCAACAGTTGAACAACACACTTTTATCGAGCGTTGCTTAATGCAGCTTGCTCAACCAATTTGATAAATTAATAAGCAAGGAGTTACGTAGCGTGTGATCTAAACTGACTATACCAAGCCTATCAAATGTTACATAACTCCAGGCTCATTACCCTTATAAAAAAAATTAGCTCGAGTTAGTGCACAAATCAAACGAGCTCAATATCTCAGCCTTTCTGTTGATAGCTCTTCTCTAATATAGAGTACAAGATATCTGCTATGCAAAAGTTTACACCATCGCTAGAAATTCTTGCCAGGGTGCAAGTCTTCAAAAGGCATTAACATTAAGCTCTCAATATCAAGTGATATTGAGAGATTCCTAGTCATGCCTTCTCAAGACGTTCGCTACGACAAGAATTTCTGCTGATGATAAGATATCTGCCATGTGAAAGTCTACACCGTCACTGGAAATTTTTGCCAGAGCAAAAGTCTTCAGAAGGTATTATTAGTAATTTGTCAACATCAAGGAAGTCTTGTACAAAAGTATTCAGAAGACAATCGAAAATAAAAAAGTTTTCAGCAATGACTACATATAATTACAACATCAACAACCTTACCAGATTCACTCCTCATACAAAAGAAAAGGCAGAAATATTTTTGTTTGCATTCGCATGTTATTTATTTAACAAACCAAACAAAGACGAACTAAATCTAGCATTTAATTCATCATTGTTTAGTTTGTTAAATAAATAACATGCGAATGCAAATAAAAATATTTTTGCCTTTTCTTCTGTACGAGGATTGAATCTAGTGAAGTTGTTGATGATAATTATGTGTAGTCATTGCTGAAAACTTTTTTATTTTTGAATGTCTTCTGAAGACTTTCGTACAAGACTTCCTTGATATTGAGAGATTAGTAATAATGCCTTCTGAAGGCTTTCGCTTTGTCAAGAATTTCTGCTGACGGTGTAGACTTTTTCATGGCGGATATTTTGTCATCAATAGAAATCCGTGCCGTAGAAAAAGTCATGGGAAGGCATGACTAGGAATCTCTCAATATCACTTGATATTGAGAGATTACTGATGATGCCATCTGAAGACTTGCGCCCTGGCAAACATTTCTGGCGATGTTGTAGACTTTTGCATAGCAGATATCTTGTCATCTATATTGAAGAAGAGCGATCAACAGAAAGGCTGAGAGATTGAGCTCGTTTGATTTGTGCACTAACTCGAGCCAATTTTTTTTATAAGGGTAATGAGCCTGGAGTTACGTAACAGTTGATAGGCTTGGTATAGTCGATTTAGATCACACGCTACGTAACTCCTTGCTTATTAATTTATTAAATTAGTTGAGCAAGCTGCATTAAACAACACTCGATAAAAGTGTGTTGTTCAACTGTTGGGACCACATCTTCAGTATTCATCAACACATTTTGACCTAAAACAAACACATTGACCCTTCATGTATCCTTCAAGGCTTCTGAAGAAAGTGTTCTGAAGGCCTTCTAAAATGCCACAACTTTGAAGGTGGTGTTCATGATCGAGCACACAAGAGATCAGAAACTCTTGACCAACTTCGAAGACGGCAACGATAAGATTGAATACAGAATCAGCAAGCTGGAGGCAAGCTTGAAAATTATCAAAATTCACAAACTAGAGCAAGCCTCTGATCTTCCCAAGAAATGTTGAAAGTATGTTAAGGCTATAAATCACAATCAATTATAACCATATTTCTATGGAAGTAATGATACTCAATTTGCCTTTCACTCACGTTTGTGGTTTCGATCAGGTCAACAATAGTAGACCTAATCAAAACCACAAACAAGAAGGAATGTGATGCAATTTAAAATTCAAAAATTGCCGCCTTCGCTTAGATTCCTTACTTTAACTACAGTTGCTATTGGCACAAGTTTTCTAGACATACTATATATCATTTCAACCCTCGATGCCCTTAAGGCTGTTTTCTTAGTCTTATGCTATTTTCTATCTAGGTGATAATCCCGACCACGCTACCTAGTCGCAGCTCCCTAGCAAAGTGACCATCTACACTATTTTCTCTTAGAGAGACAAAAAACGAATTTACATTACCGGATACACTTTTATATTTGCACTTGATACATATTTCTCATGTTTTAAGATAATTCCATCGAATAGATTCTCTAGAAGTTACTTTCTACCCTATGTCTCTTCTATAGTCTTTCATCAACCATCCATTTTCCCTCAAAGGCATTCTCCTACCACACATACTAGCGTATAATCATCACCCCAAGCAATTCAACCATATAAATTTGGGCTAGGACAATAACTATATTGGTTTTCCATTCTTGTTAGATGTAGTGCTAGGCTTCAAAGGCCTTCTCAGAGTCCAATGTACCCTAAAAGTTAGTCCAATCGCTATTGAATCTCTTTACAATAACACTAAAACTAGATCCCTTCACAATGCTTGACAAATAAATATGAGCAACATCCGACATTAAATCTTAACAAGGTATCAGAACCATATTCATGGTCCCTCAGCCTTATCAGTTCAGACCTACCAAACTTAACTGTAAAATTACAGATATTTTGTTTGAATGATCTATGACTAATCAGTAAAAAGAACATTCACAAAATCAGTGTACTCTATGTGTGTTTCCACGATAACATTATCAGTAATACATACCTCCTATATATGAAGTGGTTCCATCTGCATACAACTTATTCTTCCGAACCCATCTTTACTGCAACCTCTTGTGATGGTCAGGGAAAAGTTGATCAACTTTTAGTTCCTTATATCTACAAAGAAGAGAAAAAAATTAATGTCATAGAAAGAACATTATCCATCTGTTGCAATAGATGTAGAGTCTATTGCATTTAATGAGGAGTCTATTGTATCAGATGAGGAGTCTGTTGCATCAGATGTAGAGTTTGTTGCAACAGATGTAAAGTCTATTGGAATACATCAAACCAGCCTTGCTGGTGGTTTGATTTCTTTCAACAGTTGCTCCATTTGTTGCAACATCAACGACAGCATAAACTACAAAGAAACAATAAATAAAAAACATCAACAATAAAGAAAATAACAATATTTGTTCCAACAACATCATCAACAACAAAGAAGCATCATTATATATTTCAACACCATCAACAACTCCACACCACAAGTTCCAACAATGTTAACCCCACCAACAACATCAATAACAAAGAAACAAATAAAATACATACAAAAAAATGATACTGCCAATAAGGCTTTTAAACTTCTCCCAACAGATGACTATTTTTGCATATTGTAATAAAAATTCTCGGTTCGTTTATTCAACAATTAAAAGTTTCTTCAAATTTTTAAAATAAATATGATATGGGTAAATAGTAATTAAATAAAAACACAGATGTAAATAACTTACAATGAAGAAGACGAGAATGAACGAGCAATAGTGAACCATACCTTAATGTCAAAAGGGGATCAAAACAACAATTTCAGTTGAGGAATCTAAGATATGGATCGATTTAGATCCGAAAGGATCTTTATGAGAAAAAGAAGAGAAAAAAGGTTGTGATAACCCTAAAGAGAAGAGAAAGAAAAAGATGAGAGACGAATAAAATAAATTTAGGGCTGAAGGAGCGATGAGATAATTTTAATTTCTAGATGTACTACCCTTAATATTAAATGACTAAACAAAGTGTATTTATTCAAATTTATATTTTCAAAGCATAATTAATAAGGCTAATTTGGTAAAATAAACCCCTAATTAATATTTTCTTAATGGGTGTGTCAAGTCAATAGGGGCCAACTAATATGAAACGAAGGAAATATTAGGGGTTTCAATATTCATTAATTAATATTCATTAATAATTTGGGGGGCACGAGGAAGAAAACAGGTGACATTGAAAAGACAAGAAAAGACTACTTAATGAGATTTTTGAGTTATCCAAGAAATATTTTTTTACTGCCTTTAGTAGTACTACTTTATCTACTCGGACAGAAGCTTGATTTAAAATTAAAAGAAAAAAAGATTTTCAAACAGATATGTCATCTGTTGCAATAGATATAAATATCAATTTTAAAAATCCCAACATCTTAGTCATCTGTAACAACAGATGCAAATGTCCATTTGATAACTAAATTAGATATGTCATCTGTTACAACAGATATCAATATCTGTTTAAAAATTTCCAATAGCTCAGTCATCTGTTTCTAACAGATACAAATGTCTATTTGATAATTAAATCAGATATGTCATCTGTTGCAACAGATATGATTATCTATTTGAAAAGATCCAACAGCTTAGTCGTTTATTGCAACAGATTTCATTATAATTAATTTAGGTGGAACTAGGGATGAATGAATGAGCTCACAGGGTCATCAACAACATCAATTGAGTCGTTGCATTTGCATGGTATTGGTTTTGCGTTTATCCTAACTCGAGTCGTCAATCGATCACTCTGAGTTGAAATGAGTTCTCATTAACTTAATGTTAAGATTAATAGTACCTAAATTGATTTAGGTAGAACTAGGGATGAATGAATGATCTCACAGGGTCAACAACAACTTCAATTGAGTTGTTCCATTTGTATGGTATTGGTATTGTGTTCCTCCCGAGTCGTCGATCGATCACTCTGAGTTGAAATGAGTTTTTATTAACTTAATGTTACGATTAATAGTACCTAAATTGATTTAGATGGAACTAGGTATGAGTGAATGAGCTCACAAGGTCAACAACAACTTCAATTGATTCGTTATATTTGCATGGTGTTGGTATTGCGTTCATCTCAACCCGAGTCATCGATCGATCACTCTAAGTTGAAATGAGTTCTCATTTGCTTAATGTTAAGATTAATAGTACCTAAATTGATTTAGGTGGAAATAGGAATGAATGAATGATATCACAGGGTCAACAACAACTTTAATTGAGTCATTGCATTTGCATGGTGTTGGTATTGCGTTCATCCCGACACGAGTCATCGATCGATCAGTCTGAGTTGAAATGAGTTCTCATTAACTTAATGTTAAGATTAATAGTACCTAAATTGATTTAGGTGGAACTAGGAATGAATGAATGATCTCACATGATCAATAACAACTTCAATTGAGTCGTTGCATTTGCATGGTGTTGATATTGCATTCATCCCGACCCGAGTTGGCGATCGATCACTCTGAGTTGAACTGAGTTCTCATTAACTTAATATTAAAATTAATAGTACTTAAATTGATTTAGGTGAAACTAGGGATGAATGAATGGGCTCACAAGGTCAACAACAACTTCAATTAAGTCGTTGCATTTGCATGGTGTTGGTATTGAGTTCATCCCGACCCGAGTCGTCGATCGATCACTCTGAGTTAAAATGAGTTCTCATTAACTTAATGTTAAGATTAATAGTACCTAAATTGATTTAGGTGAAACTAGGGATGAATGAATGATCTCACAGGGTCAACAACAACTTTAATCGAGTCGTTGCATTTGCATGGTGTTGGTATTGTGTTCATCCCAACCCAAGTCATCAATCAATCACTCTGAGTTGAAATGAGTTCCCATTAACTTAATGTTAAGATTAATAGTACCTAAATTGATTTAGGTGGAACCAGAGATGAATGAATGAGCTCACAGGGTCAACAACAACTTTAATTGAGTCCTTGCATTTGCATGGTGTTGGTATTGCATTTATTCCGATCCGAGTCATCGATCGATCACTCTAAGTTGAAATGAGTTTTCATTAACTTAATGTTAAGATTAATAGTACCTAAATTGATTTAGGTGGAACTAGGGATGAATGAATGAGCTCACAGGGTTAACAACAACTTCAATTGAGTCGTTGCATTTGCATGGTGTTGGTATTGCGTTCATCCCAACCCGAGTCGTCAATCGATCACTCTGAGTTGAAATGAGTTCTCATTAACATAATATTTTAAAAACTATATCTTTTGAAATTTTAAAAATTAATTAAGATCAATTCGGACCAAATTAACAATTTTAAAACTTGTCATTATTTTCTAAAATTACAAATCAACCCATACAAATCATCCATTTGCGGAAATTTTTTTTCCTCATTTCAAATCTCAAGTTCTCGCTTATCTCTCTCTCTCTCTTTCTTAACAATACAGACAACAACTACTCAATATATTGCTCAACCCTTCAAAACAGATCGATTTTCTTCTCATTTTCGACCACATAGTTGTTATTTTTTACTTTATTCTTTCTTGTATCCATTATTTTCTCTGTCTTCGCAGGTAACAGAGTTTGAGAAGAGTTCTTCATTCGTTCTTTATTCTAAAAATTAAGGCTTTTTAGTTAAAGATGAAAAAAAAGACTTTTAGTTGTATTATCTTCGAGAATGGGTTAACAATTTTGTGTTTTGATGCTAAAAAGTAGGAAACACCCGAGAAAACCCTAGTTTTTATCTCGTATTTTATTTACTGTCGTGGTATTGTTGGATGGTGTTTGTGGTGTTGGTGGTGGTGTCGGTATTTGTATTTTTGGTGGTGGTGTCGGTGGTCTTGATGGCATTGGTGGTGGCATTGGTTGTGGTGGTGGTGATCCATCAGTTGCAATGGGTGGAAGATCTGTTGGGAGATATTAAATAGATCTTCAAACAGATTTTCCATCTGTTCCAATTGATGGGTTATCTGTTGGAGTATTTTTTTGTAATGTGGCGTAGAATAATTTATTGAAATTTGTCTTACCTTTTTTAAAAAAATTATGCAGACATCAAATGCAATGTATTTTTTGTTTTTCTATTGTTTGTAGTTAAAAGATGTCTCCCAAAAGAAAAAAAACTGAAAGTGGAGAAAGTGGATCAACTTCTGACCACCAAACAAAAAAAGCTAGAGTATAGATAGATTTGGAGGAATTTCAAGAACAATCGCAGTTAGGGGAAAATGAAGCTGAGGAAAGTGATAACTCCTTCTCACCAATGGGGTATGAAATAATATCAAAATTCCAGCATGATTCTATCAAAACCATTAGTATTGACAAGTTTCGAGTTGCGATGCAGATGAATAGCCCTAATACAATACTTGGTGATCTTGTACTTAAATGTCAATTGGGGAAACCTTTTAATGAACTTAGGAGTATTATGAAGAATGAAAACATAGATGGACTTTTTAAGAAGAGTTGTTTTGCATACTTTCTCGAGTTGTCTGAGGACCGCACTCTCCATTTCCTAATGAGTATGGTATATGGCCTTCTTAAGCGTAGGATCAAGTATGCGGAGGATGATAAAGATTTGAAGGAGGGAGGAAAAAAGATGGATAAAGTTTGGATCAACTATTATGGCATGCCAGTTTGTTTTGGATGGAAAGAGTTTTCCATAGTGACGGGCTTGACATGTGATCGTCTACAAGAACCTCTCATCAAGGAAATACCCCACAAAAGGTCCAACAAATGCAAGATAAAAAAAGTTGTTGGGCATTGTTGGACCTAGCTACAAAGGGGAGGATTTGATGGCGGATCTCGAGAATAAAAATATACCAAAGCCCTATAGGGAGAAATTGTGCTTAGTTTGGTTTGTCCATTCCGTTTTATTGGCAAAAGACATCTGGAAAGTCATAGAACATGATTTGTTGGCGCTTGCTGATGATTTTGGAAAATTCAATGATTATACCTGGGGATATGACAACTACTACTTGATTGTCAAAGCTATCCCCAAAGCCGATCACATTATACGACTTTCCCTGGGCTTTCATGGTAAAATTGATCACTATTTTTACTCATCCATTAATTTATATTGAATATAGTTATTATGAATTTTTTTTGCTTGCTTCCTGTTTACATTTTTTAGGCTTAGGCATGTGAAGACATTCCTCCCCTCCGAAAGCAGTTCAAGGATTACCTGGATAAGGTTTCTCATCCAAGGATCCTTAGAAGGCTGGCTGCAACAAAGAGAAGCAAAAAATATATTAAGGAGGCTGATTTCTTTAACCCTCCGGATGATGTAGTACGTCTTCTTTCAACTAAAATAATTTACCTCAAAGAAAGATATTGAAACAGATGTTCCATTTGTTGCGACAAATGGGTAGTCTGTTGTAACAAATTGCCCATCAACTGCAACTAGTGTAATAGATGGGTAATCTATTATGACAGACGATCCATATTTCGCAATAGATTAACCATTTGTTGCTCTGGTTCTCTAAACCCGACTCAACAGATTACCCATTTGATGCAAATTATGCAACAGATGTGTAATTTGATACAACATATTGTCAATTTGTTGCGACTTACAGATCAGTTATTTTGGATGCTAGATTATCTGTTGTATAAGTTAGCTGTGTCAACATCCATGTAACCTAACTAACTGCAAATTATTATTATATGATTTAAATGCCTTCTATCTTTTTTTATAGGTTGTGCATTCTTGGATCGTGCCTACCATTGATGAGCTGGAGATGACTTCTTTTCTTACTTTGGGTCTTGGTGATACAAAAAAAGATCCAGCGGTGGAGTTAATAAATAAGAAATTGGCTGGATCAACATCCATAAGAAGAGAAGTTTGGGAAGGTCAACCTAATGTTGAAGCTCTTCACGACCAACCTCAAACTGCAACAGATTTGGGTGCTTCTTCTGGGGGTGTTGCTAGTGGAGTTGTTTATGATGGTGGCAACCATCCTGATGCTGCTGCTACTGCCAATCGTAATTATGAGCGTGTTGGTGCTCAGTAAAAAATAAATACTTTTGAAAACACCCCTTGTACAGGTCCTCTCACCCTTACACCAGTCTTTCTCACCCTTACAGTGGTCCCTTTCACCCCTCTTCACCCTTATGTTCTCATTGCAAATGCAAAGTGTGCAAGGACAGAGAGGATAAAATCTTTGAAAAGCTAGAGGCTATTGTTGAATCTGTCGAGGAGTTAAAATCCAGGAAATGTGTCATACTATCCAAAGAGGTGAGGGAGCCATGCACTTTTACAGTGGTGGTTAGGAGGAAGAGAAGAAAAATTAGACAAATTCTTCCCATTCTGAAAACAGCAAAAACTACAACTCCTCCCGATCCAAGAGTTGTTGAAGTTCAGGGGCCATTGAAGAAGGTGGACATATTCACGACACTTGTCAAGGAGAAGAAGAAGGAACTGTAAGAAATCATGAATGGAAGGACGAAGGTTCAAAAAGAATACACCATGTATTTATTTGCCGCCAAAGACTTCACGAATATGACAAATATGTGTGAGTGGTATGAGGACAATGTAAGTTTACTTTTGCTAACCTAACCTTCCAATCTACTCCATGAAGAACAATCTACGCAGCAGATGTGTAATCTGTTGCAACAGCTTGGTATTCTGTTGCAACATAATACACATTTGTTACATAAGTTGCGTTGGTTGGGTAATCTGTGAACTGATTCAGAGAACCCTCTGCATTGAATTATTTCCACTGTGTTTTTATTCTTTACAATTACTAACCTATTTAAAAATTATCTTCTTATACCACAGTATGTTGATGAAATTCTCTGCCTCATGAGGGGCAGACAATTAGCGTACCCGGATGCTTTTGATGTTGTCGATAGGATAATGGACCTCAATTTCTACAATAATTTTAATGATAGGTACGCTGATCTCCGTAAGCTAGATGATTCCAGTGGCCCAAGATTTGATAAGTTAGTTTCTACATTCCAATGGGGTGAAGAAATGATTAAATATGTTAGAGAAAAGAGGTCATATCCATATGACAAGAGTTGGACCAAGGCAAAGAGAATCCTTGCAGTCATGAATGTGGAAGTCAAACATTTTCTCATTATTGAGATACTACTCTACGAGGGAAAGATTAAGGTTTATGATTGCAACTTACCTGTCTTCAGTGAGGACATGTTTTTAGCCCACATGCAGCCACTCTTGAAGTTGTTGCCCAAGTTGTTAATGCAGAGTAAGCTGATGGATCATCTGTCGGCTGAAGTCTTGATGAAGGAATCATGGGATTTTGAAGGTTAAAATAAGAACATCTATCTCCCAAAAAATAAAATTGGTGCAGCGTGTGGGCCATACTCGCTTGCATACATCGAGTGTTTGCTTACCGGCACAGAAATGACCAATATGTGCGACGCCGTTATGGGAAAGATGCAATAGGTCTATGCTTATGAGGTACTAACTAAATGGTTGGAGCCGGTGTATAATGAAGAATATGTACAAAGATGGAGACGAACACGATAATAATTTTTTATTTCAAGCCACTTCACTTTACATGTAGTGGCAATAATTTTTATACTGGCCAAGTTGAATTTTTATAATGCAACAGATAGTATATCTGTTGTAATAAATATAATACCTGTTGTGATAGATTGATTATCTGTTGGAATAGGTTGGTCATCTGTTGCATTAATAGATGTTTTCCAGTCTATTTGTCGCAACAGATATCCAATCTGTTGCAATATATAATCTATCTGTTGCAAATGATAGGTAATCTGTTGGAAAAAATCAAGAAAGTAGGAAGACCTGTTATATAATTTCCACCAGATGGCCTACGTTTTGCATCTAATGTTGCAACATATATCTAAATCTATTTGATAAGATATGTCGTCTGTTGCAGCAGATGTATTATCTGTTGCGATATTTGAATCTAGTATTCCATTTCAATTAACATGTTCAAAATTAAGTATTAAATTATATTCATAGACAACATAAAATAAGTTGAAGCCTTCAGAAATTACATAAAATAACTTAAAAAATAAATGAAATATAAAAAAATCATTATGGGTACAAATGATCTACTCTATAAATAAATCAACAAGTTAAACCAAGGAGGATAAGTTATTACATTGACGGACTCAAGCTATAAAGATCTACTCAATATGGACAAGTTGTTCTTCATCCAATGCTGCAGAATTCGGCTTTGGTCATCGTGGATCTTTAATGTCGCTTGCGTACGGCTTCTGAGCTTTCGCTTCTCTGTATTTCCATAAAAGAGCAGTATATCTTTTGCGGAGTAATTTGTCATCAAGTCTATCATTTGGTACTTGTAATCCATCTCACAAATACTTGGCATACGCGACAATACAAAGACTATAATTCCTGCGTTTTAAGAAAATAGATAATCCATATCTTGCCATTCATGCAAGCATTGTGAAATTTGTGAAATGAAACTAAATCATGACACTTAAACTTACAGGCTACCAATGGTTTGTTGAGCAATTCCTTCAACATATTGTACATCAAATGGATTACCCATTTTATCCTGTATGCTTCAATCGTCGACCAATTAGTACGAACCTTTTGGTCTAAAAAGCCACTCATATCAACGTAAGTAGGCAATATTTTGGCCAACTTTTGTATCTCAGACGACGGCCTGAAACATCTCCTTCGCGACATTGAGTCATAAACTCGGATGCACCTCTCTTTTAGAATGACGACAGCCAACACCTGATGAAATTTATCACCACAATTGATTGGAATGTACACTTCGTCGACCAAATGCCAAGGTAAGCTAGATGGAATGCTAAAACCTTTGGTGATGTTGATTAAGCATTCCTCATTTCGGGAAACTTTCGGCTATTGTTGACAATACCTATTATAGGCATTATTGATGTAAACTTTGTACAAATAATTGCCTGTCGTGTATCTATATTGTTCTTGTATTTGAAACTTGGCCTTCTTTCGGAGGTAGTAAAAAATGACATCGATGTGCTGCACATATTATCAAACATTTTAGATTACGTAATAAAAAATTAATATGCAGATGCAATTAAATAAAGTTTTAATTAATAGTAATATGTATGACATTTAAACCTCATCATTCTAGCAAGTTTGGGGGTGTGACATCAAATAGAACCAATTCTTCATTCTGGAATGTGCAACAACAAAGTCAAACATATCAAAACCAAGACTCGATTCGTTCACATTATAACGTTCGTCATTTTATTTTCTACATGATGATTTATATGTGTTAATGTCACGTTCTTACAACAAGAATCGTATAAACCAATATCTTTAAAAATTGATTTATGTACCTGTCAGCATGATGCTTTAACAGACATCAACAATCCATTCTAAATAGTCATTGATCAACTGTGTTAGTTTTTCTGGAGCCTCGTTCGAGATGTTGAACCCTTCAAATGGGTAATTCTTCCGTTCTCCTGAACTGACAGGCTCCAATTTTTCTTCTTCTTTAGAAGTAGTTGATGGATTATCAACTGTGATATTACACTCTTTAACAGTGGCTTCTACTGTGACATCCACTGAGAAAGCCTGAAATTATTAATGCTTATTACAGATATATAACAGATTGTCTATTTGTTACAACAAATGAGCCTTATGTTGCAACAGATGGATCATCTGTTGGGATGAATTTGAATAGGTAAATCAGAGAAGTACGATAATTTCGAATAGATGACCCATCTGTTGCAATATAAGACTCATTTATTGCAACAGATAACGTATCTGATGCAACAGGTTAGACATTAGTTGCAACAGATGTGTATATCTGTTTGATAATTTTCAGCAGATGTATTAGCTATTAAAACAGATATGTGCCTGTTTGTTTGTTGGAACAGATGATGTACATTCACCTTTTTCGGCTCATGATGCTCTCTTATGGCCCTTGCATACTAAACAACGGTGCAAGAAAAGACAGAAGCATTGTAATTTTGCTTTTTTTTATGCTTGATAATGCCTTGAAAGTATCTTTCCTTCTCCTCTTAGCCACCTTGATATATAGTGGAGAGTATGGATATGAAATTCTCTTTGATGGAATGACACCCCTCTTAGATGTCATTTTTTTTACAGAAGTAGTTAGTGCATTAATAGCATTAGTCACTCCATCGTGTTTCGCCTTGCAGTTTTGACATTTGCATGCAGAACATTCGTTAGATGTGGCAAAATCTGGAGAAAAATCAATACAACCAGTATGATCATAATCATAATGGCTTTTTATTTCAAAAACTGTAAGAGGAGCATCATTAGTCCCAACGGCAGCACCACTACCACTACCATCATCAACAGCAACAAGCCCACCCTCTAAAATTGTTTTTCTTCTGATGGATGTTGCTCCAAATAATTCTATTTTTATTACATCAACGACCTTAGTGTCCGATAAAGTTTGTACAGACCGTAAAATAAGAAAAAATGGCATCTTCAACTCTCGGTTGGTCGGAACAAGCCACGAATGGACAATCTAATATAATCAGTATATATATTAGAATGATGATGAAATCATTTAAAATAATCATTAATTAAAATAAAAACTTGATTAGAATTGGACTTACTGCTTCTTTTGAAGGGTTGAAAAGATCAAGAAATTTTGCATTTTTATCAGTTTTGGCCGACAACCATCTCAGGATTCTTGGACAGGAAACTTTTTCTTAGTAGTTCACTTGTTGTCTCAAATAAGGAATGACTTCAAATACCCAAGCCTATAACATAACACCAATAAATCAAAAGCATTATTGAATAAAAAAATGACGAATCATATCATGATAGAAGAAATATTTATCATGAAGGCCCATGAAAAGCCATATAAGTTGACTGTCTTTGGCGTTAACGAAGTCAAAAAATATTGTACAGTCATTTTGAAGTTTTCATAACCCCAAGGATAGTTGTTAAATGCCTCAAGATCCTCGGAGAGATTTATTAAATCGGGACTTATGTTGTTGTTAACGTCTCTCGCCCAAAGAATATTATGTACAAACCAAACCAAGCACAATGATTTCTTGTGCTTCTTTGAGAGTCCTTTACCTTTCAACACTTCTATCAAATTTTTGTTTTTGAAGCTTGGACCAACAATGGACACCAGGTCCTCACGATCACTCAACTTGCCTTTGTCTTTTTTGGGTGTGCAGGGCACTTTTTTTTTGTCAGAGTAGGTATAACTTGAGAAGGAGAAGGAGGATAATATTTTAGTCCAATAACTATGGAAAACTCCTTCCAACCGAAACAAACAGGCATGCCACAGTAATTTATCCACACCTCATCTATCTTCTCTTTGTTTTCATATATAAACCTATGCTTGAGAAGATCGTATACTATTTTCATCTGAAAATGAGCATTGTTGTCCTCCAGCAAATCAAGATATTGCCCAAAGCAGCTTTCCTTGAAATAAGCATCCAATTTTTGTTCTTGAAGTATTTTCTGAAGGCGTCGAAAGATTCTCCCATGACTGACTTAACCAAGAAATCACCCGTTAAATATGTGGCACCATCGCACTGCATTCTCACAGAATAACGATCAATGCTGAAGGTTTTGACCAACTCTTCGGCGGAAGGGCTATTAGCATTTGGATCATCTCTTTTGAGACATTCCTCCTCCCTGTGTTCATTATCTTCTGCTCCTGATTGAGATAACACTTGTAAAGCAAGCTTATAGAGTGGTGGATGTAGCCGAGCTGCTGCACTTGTTTATTTACTTGGACTTAATTCGGCTTCTTTTCTTTTGGGAGCCTTATTATCTTAAATTAACAGGAACATAAAATAGATTATAATTGATTAATTCATCATTAAAAGGGGATAACAGTAAATCTAACATGCACAATGGTAAAATAACAGTTCCAACAGACCTAACATCTGTTGCACCAGATATGTTATTTTTTGCAACATATAATCGACCTGTTGCAACAGATGATTAAACCATTGGAAACAATAAAAATAAATTACTAATCTGTTGCACCAAGTATTTTATCTAATGCAACATATAATCGACCCGTTGCAATGGGTGAGTAAACCGTTGGAAACCATAAAAACAGATCACTAATTTGTTGCACCAGGTAGTTTATCCGTTGAAACATATAACCAACCTGTTGCAAGAATGAGTAATCCATTGGAAATAGTAAAAATAAATCACTAATTTATTGTACCAGGTAGTTTATCTGTGTAACATATAACCAATCTGTTGCAAGGATGAGTAATCCGTTGGAAACCATAAAAATAGATCACTAATTTGTTGCACCAGGTAGTTTATTTGTTGTAATATATAACCAATCTATTGCAACAAATGAGTAATTCGTTGGAAACCATAAAACAAATCACTAATCTGTTGCACCAGGTAGTTTATCTGTTGCAACATATAACCAACCTATTGCAACGGATGAGTAATCCGTTGGAAACTATAAAAACAAATCACTAATCTATTGCACCGGTATGTTATCTATTGCAACATATAACTGGCATGTTGCAACAGATGAGTAATCCGTTGGAAACCATAAAAATAGATCACTAATCTGTTGTACCATGTATGTTATCTGTTGCAACATATAACTGGCCTGTTACAATGGATGAGTAAACCGTTGGAGACAGTAAAAATAGATCACTAAACTATTGAAACTTATCACTCATCTATTGCAAAATGAGTTATCTGTTGGATCAATATTGTTTAGATTTCTTCCAAACAGAAGAGTTTTTTGTCGCAACAGATGAATGATCTTTTAGATTGTTTATCTGTTGCATTAGATTTTCATACTTGCATCAGATTTTAATTTATTACATCAGATATTTTCATCTGTTGCATCAGATGTCTTCATCTGTCGCATCAGATGTTTCATCTGTTGCATCAGATATTTCATCTGTTGCAACACCATTTTTATCAAGACAAACAACAAATCAACCCGGTAACACCAACACGTCACACACACACACACTAAGAACATCAATTGTGAACAAAAATCACCAACAAATCTGAATCAATAGTATGACAAAAAGAAGAAGAAATGCCAGAAATTAAGATTTTATTTAGTCCACATTTCAATACTAGAAGAGTAGTTGACTCAAGTTCCTCTGTTTCTTCATAATTTTTTACCTGCGAAAAAGAAAATAGGACGACGAAGAACTCGAAGTTGTTGTCGCCGGAGAAGTCTTCTCGTCGATTGACGGTTGAAAGTCGAAAGGAAACTCGCTTGACTATTTTTCGCCGGAGGTTGAAATCGCCGGGGATTGAAGGGAGAATTTTGTAGAATTGTTGGTTAGGAGAAAGTTGAGAGAAGTTATCTCTCGAGAGAGAGGAGAGAGACTGGTTGATTTGGATTGAAGAGGGGTGTGGGTTGATTTGTATTTTTGAAAAGATTAGAAAGTTTTGAAAATATTAATTAAGTTCTTAATCAAGTTTTCTAATGATGTTTGACCCTTTAAGTTAATCAATGTAGTCAATCCTTCATTCAAGACTTAAAAGACGTCTTTCCTTCAATTTTCTCAAATTACACCATATAGATTACCAAATGCGGTCCTTATTTGGAGCTCAGTTATGATTCCTAGGCAAAGAGTGATGTTGTGAATGGCCTATCAATATAGCCTATGAACAAAGAGGAGGCTGGGCAGCCTATACATTCTAGTGGAGAATAAAGATTGTTGTTTATGTGAGAAGTAGACAAAAACTCAACAACATTTATTTGATGATCACCTTTGGTTTATAGAAGTACAGAATAAGCTATCCAATTAGTTTAGAGTAAGCTTACCTAGAGGGGCAGTATAACGGACCATGACATGGATAAAACGAAGGCATTGGGGGCAGCTAAAACATAAACTAGTGGCAACTATGTATGACAAAACAATTTACTATACATAGCAAATAAGGAATCGGAAGCAGTTTAGACAGATTACTGTGAATACGTAATTCATATTCACTTAGATACAAAAATAATTAAGGGAGAGAATAAAAGTAATATAGGGTACTAGGAAGTCCAGGAATAGTGGTTGGCCCATCAAGATAGCCTATGAACAAAGAGGAGGTTGAGCAGCCTGTACCAGTGGCGAATGAAGATTGTTGTTTATGTGAGGAGGCAAAAACTCAATAACATTTGTTTAATAAGCTATCCAATTGGTTTGAAGTAAGATTACCTAGCGAGGCAGTACAACACACCATGCCAATTGATAAAAGGAAGGCATTGAGGGCAGTCAAAACATACACTAGTGAGCTATGTATAAAGCAATAATCTACTAAACATAGCAAATAAGGAATTGAAAGCAGTTTAGACAGATTACTGTGAATACGGTGAATACGGACTTCATATTCACACAAACACAAAAAGAATTAAGAGAGAATAACTGTAATATAGGGTACTAGGAAGGCTAGGAACTGTGGTTTTTCTATATGTAGGCTCTCTGTAAGTAGATAGATAATCGTAGTACTTTTGATTTTTTTTCCTTTGAGGTCAGGACTTTCTTAATATCTGACATGATTTTAAGATCCCGGATGCTCTTAGCTCTGTAAATGATTTGATTTTGGTATTGTAATAATTCATAGTTTATTGCCAAATTTTTTTTCCAATTTAGTTACACTAATGTAATTTGGATAGTCAATCAAATTTATATATATATATATATATATATATATACTAGTTTAGGTGTACGTGCCTCGCGCGTGTATTTCACTTTAATGAATTCAAATATTACACTAAATAAGATATTCGTTTAAATTGTTAAAGATGAGTATAATAATTAAATTAAATATTTTTTGAATATGTAAAGATGAAGACTTTATTTAATTAAATCTAACATTTACCAAAAAAATTCTCAAAACCAATTACATTCATTTACCACCTACAAACTATAACAAAACAATATAATGATAGAGATATGAAAATAATACAATTAAATCTAACCTTTACATAATTTTTTTTTTAAAGCCGACGGACATTCATCTACCACCTGTAAAACGCAACAAAACAATATGATGATAGAAACATCAAAACAATATAATTAAATCTAATCTTTACACAAAAAAATTATCAAAGTCTTCCGACACTCAGTTACCACATGTAAATTATAACAAAATAATACGACAATAGAGATATCAAAATAATACAACTAAACTTTATCTTTATACCAATTTTTTTTTTCAAAATAGAGATATAAAAATAATACAATTAAACCTAATTTTTACCTAAAAAATTACTCAAAGCCGACCGACATTGATCTACCACATGTAAATTCATCTACGACTTGTAAACTATAATAAAATAATACAATGATGATCACAAAGCTTTAATTTTAATAAAAATAATTCTTGTCTAAGGAAAAATTTTGACACTAAAGAATAACTTGAATGAAATAAATTATTAGTATTTATGTATTTATCCCGACCTCCTGCAATAAGGATTCATGATTATGCTTGGCATCCATGTGTTTGCATTAGTGGAAAGTAATTGAATTTTCTCGTAAAAAATAATACACGTAATCTATATTTTTCCAAAATATAAATTATTAGTCTTTACTTCTACTATTATATTTATTTGTCAAATATAAGGTATTATAATTAGGATTCTTTTGCCAAATATAAGTTACTATAATTAGGACTCTTTTAATAATGGAGATTTTTATTTTTCCAAAAATATATATTATTAGTATTTATGTATAATTGTAATTTTAAAAAATAGTAAAAAGACGATTTTATCTAAAGGAAAGTGTTTTAATAAAGGGAAAAAAGTTCAAATCACTTTTCTAAGTGTCTTCACACTTTTAATATATTATATATATATATTAGGTATCTTAAATTATTAATTGTTGTGACTTATAGTACTTTCAACGTAATTTTAATAATATATGTTGTTTTATCTACTCCAATTATGTGACATTGATAAAATTTGTCATTTGAAGAGTTAATCAAATTTTACATATGTCTTTTAAATATTTTAAGTTGTTAATTATTGTGCTTATAATACTTTTTGTGTCATTTTTAAATGATATACTATGCTATTTTTTTGTTCTAATTTATTTGGCACTTCGAGAGTCATATAACTTTTATGTCCTTTAAATATTTTAAGTTATTAATTATCATAATTTATAATATTATTGTGTAATTTTCAATTATATATAAATTAAAAAAATAAGATAAATAAATGGTGAAACTTGTTTAAAAATGAATAAATTACTATAACAAGCCATAATTAGTGAGGACGAAAAATCAAATCCAACCCACGAATAGAAAATTTATTGAGGAGAGTATTGACTTAGAGTTAAGTTTCATTGCATATACAGATTTTACTTGGTATATCTATCGACAACAAATCTTCAAATCGAGAAAAATAATAACCAAGATAGAAAAATTGAAGTATTAAAGTGTAATATTTGATTTCAAATGTAGTAAGTGTTACAACCTTTATGATAATCCTCTGATTCTTTAAAATAATATGAACTTGGACTTGATTTGGATTCAAGGGAGGGAATAGCTTGATCTTGAGTCTTCATCTTCGAACTTGAATTTGAATATTAATTCATAACACACACTTGGATGATTTCCACGAATGATGAATATGAATAAGTAACTTGATCTTGAACAATTGATATTTTCTTCGTTATTGATCTTGGACTTGATCTTGAGCTTGATTGCTTGAATTATAACTTGTAGAAAATTTATGACTTTTGATCCACGAGCTTTCTTTGTGCTTCTTGTTCTACCAAAAAAATTTGAGCACCCCTATTTATAGTTGAAGGGGTAAGCCATTTGTGTGATTTGATTGGTTGGTTTGAACTGACCAATCACATTCCTTTGGTGACAAGCTCCAATTTGATTGACTAGAATATGTCATCTGCACACATGACCTGATTTAAGTGACTCATTTCATTCAACTTTAATTGTCATATAAAATTGATACATGTCACACTTTTAGTGGCTTATTTTACTTAACTTGAATTGCCACATAATATTGACACACGACACACTTCTAGTGACTCATTTACTTAACTTGGATTGCCACATAATATTGTCACATGACATGCTTTTAGTGACTCTTTTCATTTAACTTGGTTTTCCACATACTACCGACACATGTCACGCTTTTAGTGACTCATTTCGTTTAATTTGGATTGCCACCTCATGTGACATGTGGAACGAGCTCGGACTTTAAGATGGGCTAGCAACCATTTGGGCCTTGGATTGATAAAATTGGATTCATCATTTGGGGTCCAATTAATTGGATTAGCCCAAAATATTTGAGATTAAATGATTAACCCAATTATATTAGCCTCATTATTTGGACTATTTTTTTGAATTTAATGTATTCCAAATTAATCTATGAATTTAAATCTAGTAAAATTTCAGTACTAATAGATGACCCCACCAGAATTAGCCCAATTAATTTAATTAACCCAATTAATTGAATTTGCCCAATGTAATTAAAAGGAAAAATTTCAGAAATAACAACTATAGAGCCTTAATTGTAACTTTATAGCAACAGTTTCAAAATTATAAAAAATAGCAATATATATTTTGTATTTCAGTAAACTGTTGTTATTTAAATACATATACAACCAGAGATTCACTTCCTAATTTAATGTTAATTTGCTTGAGTTAAATAAGGAAAAAAATTGTTCCTTAATTTATGACACATGTTCCTTAATTTCTGACACATTTAATTTTACAGATTCATTTACCTTATAAAACTCTTTTTTACCACAACAATTAAATTACAACTACTAATTGACATTCAAAAAACGTTTTCCATAATCAGCAACTCAAATCAAATTCAAAATACAGATTCAAATTCAAAAACGTTTTCCTTCATATTTTTTTTTTACTGATTGACTAAAATTTTGAAGAAAATATTGAAAATACAACGGTACAAGTACAGGTATTGATCAACTAACTCTATTCTATTTTTGGTTTTCGTAAAATTAAAGTGCGAAATTGCTGAAAAACTTGTAATAAACTGTCACGGGATTCAAAAATTTGAGATATTTTACGAATTTTTTCAGTTCTCGTAAAAAATGATTTAAGCAGTTTTTTTTTCCAATTTTAAATTTGTTCTTGTTGTTCTATTATTTGAAAGTTGAGATGCAATTTTTATACGTTAAATTTGAATTTTAATTTAGGATAACTAGCGTTTGACTAAAAAAAAATTTCGTTTGAATTCGTTTTGCATTTTTGTATATACGAATTAGTTGTTGTATATAGTACTTATTTGAGATTTAAACAAACTTTATTCTATTTGTGTTTTTTCATAAAATAAAATTACAAAAATTACTGAAAAACTTGTAACCAAATTGTGTACTAGTCGCGGAATTCAAAAATCTGAGATCGTATATGAATTTTATCAGTTCTCAAAAAAAAAATGATTTGATCGAATTTTATTTTTTTAAATTCAAAGTTATCTGTGTTGTTATGTAATGTGAAAATTGAGATATAATTGTTATACGTTAAATTTGAATTTTAGTCGATGATAACTAGTATCCGAATAAAAGATTTCTTTTCGTTGGAATTCATTTTGCAGTTTTGTATATACAAATTAGTTGTTGTATATAGTACGTATTTGATATTTAATTATATTTTTTCTGTTTTTTTGTGTTCTGGAGATTGACAATGGAAAGTATACCTATTCTTGTTAAACACTTGTAGATGGACATATAAACAACATTATGAAGATTACATATGTTTCCAGCTATATGTATTTATAATATACATATGCAGTACGTTTATGTGTTCACTGGCTGTTTCATATGTTTCCAGTTGTATGTATTTATAATATACATATAAATATACATATGCAGTACGTTTATGTGTTCACTGGCAGTTTCATATGTTTCCAGCTGTATGTATTTATAATATACATATGCAGTATTTTATGTGTAAAAATCATGTATTCTTATATGTATTTTTTCAATATGCATGACATATATGGTGTACTAGATTCTGAAAATGATTCATCTTGGACTTGGTTCTTTGAGAATCTGAAGGTAGCATATGGTGAAAGAAAACATATGTCCGTAGTTTCCGATCGTAATGCAAGCATCATAGAAGTTGTTGATGTGTACGATAATGTACCACATTATGCATGTATGTGGCGTCTATTGGGTAATGTGAAAAAAAAATTAGAAAGTCACATGATGCATTGTTCGTGGTAAATCAAGAAGAGATATGTTTGAAAATTAAAAATAAAAATTATTATAGTTCATGTGGGTTTAAAAGTCACAATAGGCGTTCATGTAGGAAATACAACAAATGATAAGTTGGATGATGTTTTTAGTCAAAATACAATTGCTGAATTTTTGCATTGAGAATTATGTCATTCTAAATTTTGAACTTGTTAATTTGTTATAGTTCAAATGGTGCAATTATTTTACAGAGTTTGATTAATTTACTTCTTATATATATATAGTTATATAGTTATATATAGTTATATCATCTTCCCCCCCCCCTCCGAACTTGTCGCCACAACTCACTTTAACACTTAAACTTAACTTTCGTTTATTTACCCCCCTTAACATCTTTAAAGTGAATTATTTTCACCCCTCAAAACTGAATACCACTCTCACGACGGAGAGTGCTCTACACACACACCACGTCATTGCCAAATCAGTGCCATATCAGTGCCTTGTCATTTGCCACGTAAGATTTTTTTTTTTTTTTAATAATCTCACACACTAACTTTTTATATATTTTATATATATATAAAATATATATTATTATTATATATATATATATATATATATATATTTAAAAGAGTATATTTTTTATAAAAAAAATATATTTATTTAAATAAAATAGACCCTACCCCCCTTCCTTCTTCTTCTTCACAACCCCCACCCCCTTCATTCTTTCACAGCCCCCACCCCACCCCACCCCAATTCCTTCTACTTCTTCATTAGACAACAACCCCCGTCCCCTCCCCTTCCTCCTCCTTCTTCTTCTTCACATAAAAGCACCACTTTTTCTATTTCTTTCATCATTATCACAAGCTTTTTCAATGAATTTTTTCTTCATCAAATGCAAAATTAACTTGAATTAGCTTGAACAAATCCATCAATGAATTAAATACAAGTACATGATCACAAAAACACATCAATACACAAAATCTCAAATCCAAATTCTTTCACATTAACCAAAATCCAAAATTCCAAAACTCCTAAATTTTTAATTTTTTACTCAAAAATGTCTACAGAAATGGCATAAACAGTCCGAAATTTGAAAATGACATAGATGATATTCGCATGACATGAAATTCTTGGCCAAGAATCAAACTTGTTCATCAATCTTGAACCCTTTTTGATTGTCAAAAAATAAAATTTTGGATTAATTAGGACTTGATAAGAAGGAAATTACGAAGAAACGGGGTGGGGGTATGAAGAAGATGAAGAAATGGAGTGTTGGGGGTGGGCGTGGGGGTGGGGATGGGAGTGATGAAGAAGATGAAAATGTCTTCTATGAAGACATTTTTCTTTTAATGTTATATATATATATATATATATATATATATATATATATATATATATATACATATATATGTATGTATGTATATATATATATATGTATATATATGTATATATATATATATATATATGTATGTATAATAATAATAATAATAAAAATAGCAATAAAGTGGTCTTTTAAAAAAAAAAAAAAATCACTCGCTCTTTTTTTTTCTTGGCCACGTCAGCTATAGGGGGAATTTAATTCATTTGAAAGTTGTTAAGGGGGGTAAATAAACGGAAGTTAAGTTTAAGTGCTAAAGTGAGTTGTGACGACAAGTTCAGGGGGGAAAAGATGTCTTTTCTCTTTCTATATATATATAGACGTATTTCGGAAAAAATATATTTGCATTAGACGTAAATACAAATGCAAACTGGAATGTACATATGTATTAATCATAAATATGTATTTTTTAAAATTACAAATACATATCAGGAAAAATATACTTTCAGACTTGTCAAAAATAAGTATGTGTTATTAAAAATACATATGTACACTGGAATGAACATGTGTATTATTCATAAGTACATATGATTCATAAATTTATATGAACTTCTGCATAAGAATACAATAACTATGTGTAGTTCAAAAATATATGTTCAAATCTGTAAAAATATATATGTGTATATAATCATAACTGGAAAATACATATCCATTAGAAATAAATACATATGCAAAATTGGATAGAAGAAAAGTTCATAAAGACAATTACTAACATTTACATAAACTAACCATGAAAATATTGGAGTTTAAAAAGATTAAACATCAACAAACTTAATATAACAGTAAAGAAACATTAACATATCATCTTTGAACATTAAAGTAACATATGAAATTTAAGAAATATTCTAAAAATTATTTATCCACCTAATGTTAATTGTTGTAGACTTCAAGAAAATAAAATACACTTCAAATATCATGTACTTCAGTGTCTTCTGTTATTCCAATTTTTCGAGGATGCCTTATTGGTGCTTCATCATCACTTTGTGCCTTCGCTTCTTTTTTCCTCAAACCATAATCCCACAAAAGTGAAGCATATCTTGTGCGAATAAGATATGTATCATGTATAACATTTACATGTCAAAAATAGTGGTACTATGTATTTACAATATACGTATTATATTTACATTGAAATATATACATATACAAACATTGTCATCTACTCTTTATAAACAAATACAACTGAGCAAAAAATATAAATAGTAGCAGTACAAATAAGAAAATACATATCTAACAGGTAACAAATACATTTCATATGATTACGAGCAAACAAATTACATATGCATTTTATTTATACATAATTTGTCAAAAAATCATACTTATCAATAAAAAAGAAGAACATATCATAGTCAAATACATATCTTATCAGTAAACAAAATAAATACATATCTAGCTTGTACCATGTATAACATTTACATATCAAAACAGTGGTACTTATGTATTTACAATATACATATTATATTTACATTGAAACATATACATATGTATTTCTTGAATACATGAATGGTCCAAATTTAACTTACAAATAAAATATACAACTGAACATCAATTACAAACCTTATCAGTAACAAATATAAATAACTTACACATACCATAAATACAAAATACATATCTAAAATATATTATACATAACAAAATATAATTATCATCAGTAACAAAACTATATACAAACTAAAAATCTTAGATATAACAGATGCATATCAACACATTAGCAACAAAACTCAAAAATAAACACTTTATAAAATGTATATATAAAATACATATATGAACATGTTGTCCAGAAATTATAAAATTTTACACATATCAAAATACCTCCTCCACTTTCTCTTCTTCAGATTCAAAATCAGATGAAACAGGACTTGCAATTTTACTAGATTTCGCTTTTTCATCTGACTTTCTTTTTTTTCACCGATTTTTAAATTTTTGTGGGTTTGGGGGTGAAGATTTTGCCAATGCTTTTCGTTTCATGATTTTCACTGTCTTTACGGGATCTTTACGCTGCTTCGATCTCAACTCTTCAATGTTAACACCTCCCTTCAACTGAATTACTATGATTTGCATGTTTTGCCATTATAGCGGAACTTCAAAAATTTCAACACACAAAAATTAAACAAAAATAAAAACCCTCAAAAAATCACAACACAGAAGAATGTGGAAAAAAATGCCCCAGTAATTTCAACACATAAAAAAAAAAAAAAAAAAAACCCAAAAGTAAGAATGCTGAAGGATGTGAAAAAAAAATGTCAAAAGTAAATTACATATAAGAACTTATATGAAAAAAGATAACATACATTAACTGTAAAATCAACTTACCTTAATAGATGGGGACAATGTTTATCAAGAATTTAAGAGAAAAAAAATCATAATTTGAAGAAATAGGTTAGTACTTAATCAGAATTTGAAGAAATAGGCTAGAAAAAATTTCAAATTTCTGAAATTTTTCTAATTCAAAACAAAAAAACTCCAAATTTCTGAAATTTTCTCAATTCAAAACGCAGAAGAAAGTGGAAAAATAATGCCAAAAAAATTACAAAAAAGAAGTTATATGAAAAAGATAAAATGCATTAACTGTAAAATCAACTTACCTTAATAGATGGAAATAACGTTTATCAAGGATCAGAGAGAAAAAAGCGAAATTTAAAAAAAAAATGGCTGAAGAGAGATATTGGAGAGAATTGAAATTTTTATGAATGGCGTGAAAATAGGGTTATGGGAAGGTAAAGCGGCGTGAAAAGAGAATAGTGAAAATATATGGGTAAAAGTCATGCGCTTGGTAATAAAAAAGGTAAAATATTGCTACTTTTGTTATTAGTTGTAATTTTGAGAAACTATTGTTATTACTTGTAATTAATGTCTTAGGTATGCTAGTTTATGTAATTTTTCCTAATTAAAAATTAGATGATTAACCCAATTATTTAGCCACATTATTTGAACTGTTTCTTGAATTTAATACAATCCAAATTAATCTATGAATTTAAATTCAATAAAATTCCAATACTCACAAATGCCCCCTACTTCAAAACTTATCGGAAAAAAACTCTTTAACGACCCCTACTTCAAAACTTATCGGAAAAAAACTCTTAACGACAAGATATGAAGTATCAATAATATTTTTATATCATCTTCTATGTGCGAAAATTCAAACTTTCCTTCTCTTTCACTTTTTAAGACGTGCATAAATTTAAAGTCCAGTGAAAAATTACTCCTATAATTGGCATTGCATTCATAATAATCTTGATGGGATAACATTCTAGGTAGACCACACAAGTCCATAAGCCAACAAGAAATCTTTAATCAATTCTTACGTTTAATTAGTGTAGAATTCATTTACATATTCCACTGTCTTTTTGTTTCATTAAATCAAAGATAAGCTCAATCTTAGTAAAACCCTTAGCATTTGAAATCCATAACATAAAGGTCATTGTATTTTTTAACTCCTTGTAGAAAAAAGAAATCTCTTATTCTTATCCCATAAATATTTAACTTATCATTTATTGTATTTGTTTTGGAGTAGGATACTAATAGCTTCTATGGCTTCTCTATAAATAGCAGTTCCTTCCATGACACTATTCGTTAAAATTTATCAATTGATTTGTTGGAGCTTTGTGAAGATCGTAGTTGTCCCCTAGTAAGCTTTTTAAAGTTGCTTCTGTATTTTTTTTAACCATGTCTCAAAATAAAAACTATGCATCTTTGTTATAAAAGAAAGTCACTGCTTTTCATATTTCAAGCATTAATTTTGTTTGATTTTTCAAAGATGGAAATTTTTTATTTAAAAAAAAAAAGGTAAAAAGAAAGGACACTAGCTTCTTTGCTATAAGAAGAAGTTACTACTTTTAGCACTTTTAAGCATTAACTTTGTTTGACTTTTTTTTTAAAAGATTAAATGATTTTATTATTATTATTATTATTATTATTATTATTATTATTATTTTAAGAAAGTGGCAGAGGACACCACTTTTGATTTCACTCATATGCAACCTTTTCTCCTTTTTTTTGTTTCTCGCTTCAGGAAAGAAAAGAAAAGGCGTTCAAGTTTTTGTTTTGTCATATGAACAACTTTTGGAACCAACACAGTGCTTCATTTTTTAGCTAGATTTTAAAAAAAAAAAATGGTGCAACTCCTAACAGATTTAGGATTTTTTGAGCTTTGGAGTTGTGATTAGTGGCTATTTGGCGTAGCACTGTTTGAGCCAAACTTTACATTGTCAAAGGCAAAATCTTACATAGTTCGTCGTTAGAACTTTTTCACCATTTAAGCCAAAGACTTAATGTTGCTGAAGCTAAGATTTTACACCGTCTAAGTCAAAGTGTTGCCTTGTTTGAGCCAAAGACTTTACACCGTCTAAGAAAAAGGCTCTACATAGTCCGCAGCTAAGATTTTTACACCGTTTGAGATAAATACTTTATGTTGCTGAGGCAAAGACTTTACACCGTCTAAGGCAGAGACCCTACAAGGTCCTTGGCTAAGAGTTTTACACTGTTTAAGTCAAAGACCTTACATTATTTGGGGCGATGACTTTGCATCATCTTAGCCAAGGGCATCACATCATCCAAATCAAAGACTTTATATGATCAATACTTAACACATGTTGAACATATAATATTTGAATTCATAATCCGCGATTATTGAACTATTAAGTAAGTGCTGATAAAATACTTTTTTTCTTTTGCAGTTTGAATCATGGTTTACTTTAAAGATTTAGTAGCTTTTTTTTCTGATCCACGATATCTTATAATATCAAATCACAAGGATAGTAAGGTGGAGACAAAATTGCTTGTCAGTATACCGCTAGCTGGACAATATGTTGCTCCATGGCCACCTTTGGAAATTTAACTAGTTTGGACCAATGAACTATTAAATACCATAGTTGTTCTCCTAAGAAGTGGGCACTTCATTACTCCAATCATCGTACCAGAACTTCATTACTCCAATCATCGTACCAAAAATATTGTGAGTACTTTGCTATGCTTGGAATGACGAATTAGATGGAGTGACACTTTTGAGCTTAATGGTGAGTTTCACTACATTCTCGATTATTGGGAGTGGGCCGAGGATGTTCTTAGCAAGAGTTGCCAGACTTTAAAGGATGCAAAGATTTACTATACTGTATATGATTCACTCTTTACTTAAGACCATAATACAAACATCTTCTAAGACTTCTTCGAATCTTGGTGTCCTGTTACGAATACATTGCTTGCATCAGTTAGAGACATATCCCTATCACTTTGGAATTTCCATGCAATTAGTGTTCTACCAATAGAAGAAAGTCTTTATGAGAAGGTCATGCCAGATGTACCGAACTTATAGTGATACAAGCATGAGGAACACAAGGATTACAAGTTTTTGTTGAAGGTCCACGTTTCGAATTTGCAAAGGAATTGAAGACCTTTTGAAGCCTTTTTCAAAACCTTGTCCAAGCTCGGGAACTACAAAGACTACAAGGCGCGTTTATGAAAATGGACGCGGTTGAGCATGTCTTAAGTTCATCCAAGGTAGTGTATGTATTAAAGTGTGAAGACATGCCTTGAGTGTCTTAAAAATACTACAAGTCAGCCCCATTTATACACTCCAAACCCACCCTCTTCATTAAGGGTAAATGTGTCATTTCTCATCACTTTTGTAATAGACTATAAGTAGGAACCCCTTAGTCTTATTTTCTTAGTTAGCTCATTTTAAAATCACTTTGTAACATTGGACACCATATTTCCTCTTAAGAAGAGAGTAGACCACCAAACATTTTAAGCTTCACAAGTGAAAGGTTCTACTTGTGTTGTGAGATGGCTAGAAACGAGAGTGCTTGAGTGAACCGAGTTCCTCTTGTGTTCCCGTAAGAACTTGGTTCTTGTTAATGTGATTTATAGAGGTTTTAGAGTTTGATACACTCTTTAATTGCTACATTTTATATTCTCTTTGTGTCAAGTTATCTATCTCCTTATCTTTCAAGTTTGTGTGTTTGTTGTTTTCGTTTGATGTCTTGTACGTGTGGACTATTTTTGTGAGTTTGTGGACTGTTTTGTGCTCTGGTAGATACCGTTTGGTATCAGAGAGGAGCACAAGGATTACAAGTTTTTGTTGAAGGTCCCCGTTTCAGATTTGCAAAGGAATTGAAGACCTTTTGAAGCCTTTTTC
Organism: Capsicum pubescens; assembly: GCA_030864215.1. Classification (NCBI taxonomy): domain Eukaryota; kingdom Viridiplantae; phylum Streptophyta; class Magnoliopsida; order Solanales; family Solanaceae; genus Capsicum; species Capsicum pubescens. The sequence continues at coordinate 233,843,518 of CM061538.1, forward strand.
AAAGCCTTGTCCAAGCTCGGGAACTACAAAGACTACAAGGCGCATTTATGAAAATGGACGCGGTTGAGAATGTCTTAAGTTCATCCAAGGGAGTGTATGCATTAAAGTGTGAAGACATGCCTTGAGTGTCTTAAAAACACTACAAGTCAGCCCCATTTATACACTCCAAACCCACCCCTTTCATTAAGGGTAAATGTGTTATTTCCCATCTGTTTTGTAATAGACTATAAGTAGGAACCCCTTAGTCTTATTTTCTTAGTTAGCTCATTTTAAAATCACTTTGTAACATTGAACACCCTATTTCCTCTCAAGAAAAGAGTAGACCACCAAAAATTTTAAGCTTCGCAAGTGAAAGGTTCTACTTATGTTATGAGACGGCTAGAAATGAGAGTGCTTGAGTAGTTCTACTTGTGTTGTGAGACGGCTACAAACGAGAGTGCTTGAGTGAACCGAGTTTCTCTTGTGTTCCCATAAGAACTTGGTGCTTGTTAATGTGATTTGTAGAGGTTTTAGAGTTCGATACACTCTTTAGTTGCTACATTTTATATTCTTTTTGTGTCAAGTTATCTATCTTCTTATCTTTCAAGTTTGTGTGTTTGTTGTTTCCGTTTGATGTCTTGTACGTATGGACTATTTTTGTGAGTTTGTGGATTGTTTTGTGCTCTTGTAGATACCGTTTGGTATCATTTGGTATCAGAGCTAAGGCTGGTTGTGTTTCTACACTACCAATCTTGGGCTCTCTAAGTCGAAAAAAAAAGAGGTGTTGAAAAGCTAAAAATTCCAAAAAGAAGCAAATCTGTCCATTCTTGTTGTCTTGGTCGAAATTGTGTCTTGTTGTTGTTTTGGCCGAGATTTGTGCCTAGTTTTCTTGTGACTTTTGTGTGTTTTTTGTGTTATAGTGTTAGATCTTTATTTCTTAACATTAGAAGAGGTGTCCAAGGTCGAAAATCTTACAAAAAGAAGTTATTCTACAGGTTGGGTGTCTTGGCCAAAGTGGTGTTGTTGTTTGGCCGAATTTGTGTCTAGATTAGGTGTTATTTAGCTTGTCTTAGTAGTTTTGTGTGTTAGATTGTTGTTTTCCTAGCACACTTGAGTCTAAATTCCAAGATTTGATCTTTGTTAAGTTGTTGTTGAAAGGTTGGACAGTTTAGATATTGTTATTGTTCAAAGTGTTCTTGTTGTTGTTCATGTTGTTCTTGAGTAATATTCAACAAAATACCTTGTTTGATTTGAAAAAGGGAAGAGAGAGGTAAGGTATTGTGTTGTCTTGGGACTACTTTCAACACAACACTAAAGTTGCAAAGAAACAAAGACCTACCAAAAGCTTGCCCACCAAAAGAGTGTCAAAACATCTTTCAAGAAAGGCCAAAAGAGGAAAGGGAAAAGACAAGGCAAAAAGGTGTTTTGCCATTTTAGTGCAAGTTGGTGAAAGATGATATATACCTTTTTGAACTTTGGAAAGAGAATCCAAAGCCTTGTCTTATTACTCCAAAACCGAAAATTCATCACCCACAAACAAGACTAAATAACTTATGTCTTGAAAACATTATACTCCACATCAACAACAATATCAACGACCAAAGAAAAAAAATAACAATAAAAATCGTGGGCCATGCCAACAACCAAAAAAAAAACTCAAGTTCTTGGACATCCATAATTTCTTTCCCTGACTCTATTAGTTTCATTTTCATTGACTCCTATACTAGTTGACAACTAGTAACAACCTACTAAGTTGTGAACTAGTTTTTGAGTACTTCTTTCGTGTAAGTGTTACTTGTGGTGCTTTGCTTGTTTATAGTTCGTAGTTATTTTTCGTTCAAGTGCGTACAAAACTTCTTTGAGTTTTCTAACCAAAATCCATTCCAACTCAAGAGTAGACTCATTCCTAAGCACTCAAGGATTGATAGCCGGCTTACAACACTTGAAGGACTAAGTGAGGAAGCCGAGTGTGAAGAATGTTTAGCGTATTTTGAACTAACATTTGCTTGTTTTGTAGGTACAATTGCAAATAGAACCCAAAAATTCCAATTCCCCAACCGTGGAAAATAATGTTATAAATGTCCTCTTAGCTAGTCTTGAAACTTTGTCTTAAGGCGTGACTAGGATGAAGGCAAATGTTGAGAAGTTAGGTTCGGATGTGGCCTCAACGAGTGAAAGATTGGAGACGGTGGAAAGACAAAGGAGTTCTCGACCTTATACCACTCAAAACACCTCACCTACTATTACTCCCGAGACCTTGCACCAAAGATTATATCCACCAAATGCTACAAACCAAGTCAATCTTTACTCCCAAAGCCGAGAACAAGATGGACCTAGCCGTTCCTCACTCCACCAAGTTCCACAAGGAGGACTTAGAACCCAAATTCCATCCCTAAACCCAAATCCTCCACTCCAAAATCCTCTAATTCAAAGACCCTACACTCTACTAAATCTAATGTCTCCTTTCCAAGCTACACTAACCCGAAAACACACCATCCAAGTAGAAAAACAGGGAAAGATAGGATCCAAGGAGAATGAGGCCAATCCTCAATATGGAGAGAAACTTAGTGGTGAGATACAAGAAAAATGTGAAGAGAAGAGGGCAAGGGAAAGGGAAACCGCAGGTAGTAAAGTAGGAAAGGGAAAGAAAAATGTGCTTGTGGGATTTTCCCACAAAGGATCTTTGATACTCACTAACCCATATGCTAGCGCTTTTCCTAGAATTGACCCTTCTTATGTACAGGTTCAAGTTCATATGCTATCAAAGAAGGATCAAAAAGGGATTCCACATGATAACATGGGAAATGAGCTAGTGACACCCTTGGCTGAGAGCTCCAAACAAGTAGACTGTCGTGGCGTACAACGACGTATAATTGCTGCACTCTACACTTCCTTAGGCTTGAAATGTTGTGATAAGGATATTAGTATCCAATGTGAAGTAGCTTCAGGTTTACATAGTGTAGAAAATCATGAATCTTTCCTTGGTAGTTCTCTTGTTGCATATGTTGGTCAATTTGCTCTTAAGGATAGCTCACTACTTGATCATGCGAGTGATGTGATTCAAAATCCTCAAGTTAGTGTTCATTCTTGTAATATTGACCATGAGATTGGATATATTCCGTTGAGCTTGTGTGATGCAAACCGTGCTACTAGTTTTGCTCAAGGTAATCATATGCTTGGAAAACTTTTGAATAAAGGTGTTCTTTCTGTTAAGAGAAGACTTCTAGGCCACAACTCTTTAGTCTTGGATGATAGACTAGTAAAAGGATTGGTTAATCTCGGTTTTTACCCTTGGTTACACCATCCCTTTGATCCCGGAACACTAGTGGGTTGGAAAAGGGGTTGCCTTGGCTTATGCTTATCTTTCCTTGATGATTATCTTATCCCTATCCTTTGTAATTTTCAAACTACGCATTTCATGGTAAAAATAAAAGATTGCTGGTTGAATTTTAAAAGTGTACCCCCTCAGCAAGATATCTTCATACTTGATTCCTTTCTACACTACCTCTTTACCTATGATGATAATCATGTTAATTTCGAATTTGTATTGCGTAGTGGTAGAAAGTTTAGTGGCTGTTTTTCTTATTTGCATAATGGTGATATGTGGTTGAGCTGGATCTTAAGATCAATAGTGGCACTATATTTGATGAGGTCCTTTGTAGAGGTAATGAAAAAAATATATCTTATGGTTCCTAATATGAAGGTAGTCTTACCTTTTGGGTATAGTAAATCCATTAAGACCATTGTAGTTTCCTTATCTCTTGATATTTGCCAAAGCCACTTTCTTTGTGCCATTCATGCTAAGCTTTTCATGTCACACACAAAGGACCCATGGGTATATTCCAAATGTGAAAAACCTTGGCTTGATGACATATGTGATAGTTTTGAATTGCAATCCTCTTTCCTTGATGTTTATCTTAGTTATGTCCTTTGTGATGCTTGTGGTACGTGTTTCATGATCATAACAAAGGATTGTTGGTTGTATTCCAAAAGTGTATCCCCTTGGTATGTCTATATAATTTGTGGTACTAATACTAACCCTCCTATCATGAGGATTGTGTGCTTGTTTTCCTTTTCTTTGGTTTTGCAAGGTGCGAATTTGAGGACAAATTTCTTTCAAGGTGGAGAGGATGATACAAGCATGAGGAACACAAGGATTACAAGTTTTTGTTGAAGGTCCACATTTCAGATTTGCAAAGGAATTGAAGACCTTTTGAAGCCTTTTTCAAAGCCTTGTCCAAGCTCGGGAACTACAAAGACAACAAGACACGTTTATGAAAATGGACGCGGTTGAGCATGTCTTAAGTTCATCCAAGGGAGTGTATGTATTAAAGTGTGAGTACATGCCTTGAGTGTCTTAAAAACACTACAAGTGATGATAGGCGTATTTACACGCCTAAAGCACCTTAATGTACCCATATTTTAGCTAAGTTTTGAGGACAAAATATATAATTCCTGCACTTTTAGTCCTTTTTCCTGTAAGTGAGCTAACAACCGTGATTAGCAAGTTTTTCAGGTATAAATGATGAAGATTCCAGCACTTTATGGATAACTTGACGCCCAAGGAAGCTTCACGAAAGAAGGAAAGCAGCGTTTGGACGCCTATGGACTGAAAGTGATGCATGGATAACTTGTCCCGGGCAAAAACAACATTTTTAAAGACTTTGGGGATCAGCAGTAACTTAGTAGGATTAGGATAAGGATGCAGTAACCTAGTAGGATTAGGATAAGTACGCAGTAGCCTAGTAGGAATAGGATATGGGTGTTATAAATACCCTATGTTGCTGAAGTTTTTATTATTATCTCTCTCCATTCATAGAATTCATTCAACTCTTACAATTCACTCATTCATTAATTCAATTCTTTTTCTTTCAACTTCCGCTTCACGTTACAATTGTTAACAGAGAAAAATGCTAACTCGTGGGAAACACCAAGAGGAAAAACGTCACCCTTGTTGTGACGCCACACTCCTCTCCAATGTGAGATCATTCTAGTTTTGATATGATGATGATGTTTATTGTGATCTCCGTTGCGCTCATGAGTAGCTAAACTTCTCTGTTAGGGTTATGGAAGCCTTATGAGATACTATCTGTTGCTATGAGTTTGTGAATTCTTGATACGTATGCTGCTTATATCATTACTCTCTTCATCTTAATTGAATTCTTGTGGTTGCAAACATATAGAATACGCCAGTCTAGCATTAACTTGTTCGAAAGAAAAGTTACATGTCTGGAAAAGAGAGAATGACAAGGAAATAGGGCTACTAAACCCTGTTTAAAAGTTAGTGTCGTAACTGGATTAACCTCTTGGAGAATTCGTACCATTAGTATACGCTTTAAGCTCGAAAGAGTTAAAGTGATATAATCCTTGATGGTCGAAAGACGCTAGGATTTACCATAGAATACGAATTTCTATAAGCGCATGCATGTCTGAATTCCGCATAACTCATAGCCAATAGATACGTAGAACTCATAAGGTGGACATAACCCTAACTCTCAATTCTCATTGATTAAAACCTACCAAGTATTCCGTTTTTACTCTACTATTTTGTTTACATTATTTGCACGCACAAAATCCCCCCTTTATTCGCAGAACTTTCATCAAAAGTCTAATAATCATCGCTTACTTAGTGACCAAGTATTCCCTGTGGGATTCGACACCCAACCCAGTTGGGTTCTATATTTGACAACGACCGCTTACACTCTTACGAGAGCTGTAGTTTAAGCGTTATCAAATTTTGGCGCCGTTGCCAGGGAATACGGTTGTCAACTAAGTTTGTGATAGTTACTAGACCCTTTGGTCAAAGATTCTCGAATTTTACTTTTAGTTGTTGTTTTTGTTTTATTCAGGATCTGTTGAGTGCATGCCAAATACTCGTAGTTCTGGTCAACCATTATTACCCATAAATCCTGAACCTCAACTTATTGGCAGAATGGATGCACAGCGTGACATTGACAGAAGGGCGGCCTAACAGGAGTAGGCTAGATTAGCTGCACTGGAAGCTGCTCAAGTGCATCAACAGAATATTGATAACCCAGGTCGGGCAACAAATCCTGATGATGAGGACCTGGGTGATGATGAGTTACTGAATCCCAGGCGTACTGATGAAGTGGCAGCACCTAGGCATAGGAGAGATCGTCAAGCTAGAATGAGACCTGACTGCCGAGCTGTGCAAGCTCCTTTTGATGATGATGATGACGATCTGGATGGAGCTGGTGCTACAGGAGCTATTATTCCTCCGCCCTTGGTACCTGGAGCAAAGTTCAATATCACTAGCACCATGATTAAGCTATTGCAGCTCAAAGGTTTATTTGGTGGACTCGCAGGCGATGATCTGAATATGCACCAGATCAACTTCATCTCTACATGTAAGTCATTCGACAATCCAGGAGTTGGACAGAATGCAATTCGGCTGCGCTTATTTCCATTGTCTCTATCTGGGGAGGCAACTCTATGGTTGAATGGGCTGACTCCTGATTCTATCACCAATTGGAGGCAATTGAAAGACGCTTTCCTAGAAAGATTCTTTCCGCCATCCAAGAGAGCACAGTTGAGAGATGAGATTAGCAACTTCCGACAGCTTCCAACTGAAGCTCTCCACGAAACATGGGAGAGGTTCAAGAAGAAGCTTATGCGGTGCCCAAATCATCAGATGGCCAACATCCACTTGATGGAGATATTATACAGGGCTTTGAACTCAGTGACTAAGCCAGTGGTTGATAATGCTGCAGGTGGGTCATTCATGGACCTTACTTTTCTTGAGGCAAGTGATATGCTAGATCGTATGAAAAAGCAGAGTAGAGCTTGGCATACCAGGGATTCTGAGGTAGCAAGCTCTACCGTATCTGTTGGCATGACTGCAGAGCAGAGGCATAGACAAGAGGAACGTGATCAAGATATGGCGCACATGAAAACACAGATGGATCTTCTTACAAAGCATCTATTATCAGGGAAGACCGAAAAAGTCAAAGCGGTTGCGTCAAAAGGAAGAGAGGAATCCGGTTCTAAGGAAGAAGCCAACTACTTGAATAATCAGGGGGGTTTCTGAGGCAATTCCCAACGAAACCAAGGTCGGAACTATTATTATAAATCTGGATACAAAGACCGCGATCAAGGTAGTTGGAAGAATAAGACTGACATGAGTGGTTTGTATATTCCTCCTGGAAATCGTGAGGCTGCGGCATCTGGTTCGGGGAAGATATCTATGGAAGATATGATGGCAAAGCTGCTGAAAGGAGTTGAGGCAACTAATACGGGAGTGAATGAGGTGAAGAACGATTTGTCTTCAATAAATCAATTGGTTGACTCGCATTCTACTGCAATAAAGCAACTAGAGCAGCAATTGAGTCAACTTTCAGCTGCATTCAATCAAAGAAAAGCTGGAACACTACTTAGCGACACAGTACAAAATCCGAGGAATGATGGATCGTGTATGGCTATTACTACCCAAAGTGGTAAAGTGTTGGAAAATCCATCTAAAGGCAAGCAGGTAGTTGATGATATAGCGGATAATGTTATTGATGCAGAATGTGAAGAGGCCGAAGAAGCTGAAGAGTGTGTTCATGACGTCACCCCTAGACGTCTGCAGCCTGAAAAGATTGATAGTTGGAAGCAAGATAAAAAGAAAGTTGTGGAGAAAACTATTCCCCTTCCACCACCACCTTTTCCTTAGAGACTGAAGAAGAAGGCTGACGACACTCCTGAAAAGGTTGATAATCGGAAGCAAGATAAAAAGGAAGTGGTGGAGAAAACAATTCCCCTTCCACCACCACCTTTTCCGTAGAGACTGAAGAAGAAAGCTGATGATACCAGGTTCAGTAAATTCATGACTATGTTGAAACAGCTGACTATTAATGTTCCTTTGGTGGAAGCGCTAGAGCAGATGCCCGAATACGATAAATTCATGAAGGACCTTTTAACAAAGAAGCGGGCAGTAAGCTATGAGCCGGCAGATAATATTCATCATTGCAGTGCAATTGCCACAAGGTCCTTAGTATAGAAGAAGGCAGACCCTGGTGCTTTCACTATTCCTTACACGGTTGGATCTATGAATTTTGCTAAGGCATTGTGCGATTTGGGAGCTAGCATTAATTTGATGCCACTATCCGTCTATAGAAAGTTGGGGTTTGGCGACCCTACACCAACCAATATGCGGCTCGTGATGGCAGATAGGTCGGTAAAACGACCTGTGGGTATCTTGAATGATGTGTTGGTGAAGGTGTCTACCTTCATTTTTCCTGCAGACTTTGTGATTTTGGATTGCGAGGTGGATTCTGAAGTTCCCATAATCTTGGGACGTCCTTTCCTTGCAACAGGAAGTGTGCTTATTGACATGAGAGCTAATGAGCTTTTATTTCGGTTGAATGACGAAGTGGTCCGCTTTGATATATGCAAAACAATAAAGCAGCCCAGTGATATGAATGTGTTCTCTGTAGCTGATGTTCATTATGAGGATAAGAAAGCATTATCTGTAGAGAAACAGCTTACTGTTGAGCCATTGTCTGCTGCGCTGTTGAATGTTGAGCATAAGGATGATGAAGATTATGAAGAAACCATGTGTGCTCTAACAGAAATAGGTTCCTATTCTCATACTCCTAAACAACCGGACCTTGATCTTAAGAATCAACCGTCACCAACAGCGAAGACTTCCATTGAAGATCCCACAGTGCTAGAATCGAAAGATCTCCCCAATTATCTAAGGTATGCGTTCTTGGGAAGTGGAAATATACTTCCGGTGAGTATGGTGGATGATTTAAGTGAACAACACGTAGAGGCTCTCATCTCTGCTCTGAAGTGATACAAGAGAGCTATGGGTTGGACTATTGATGATATAATTGGTATCCCTTCTGGGATATGTATGCACAAGAGTTATATCGAAGAAGATTACATGCCTACAAGTAAGCATCAGCGTCGTCTGAATCCATTCAGAAAATGATGCCTCATCTATCTCGATGAAGTCTAAGTAATCGAGATAGCTATGTCGTGCCGCGACAATAAATCAAGCGCTTGGTGGGAGGCAACCCATCGTTTTTAATTGTTTTGTTTTCTTAAGATTTTGTCGAGCCACAACCAAAACTAAGACGCTTGATGGGAGGCAACCCATCGTTCTAATCGTTTTTGTTGTTTTTGAGTAAGTGTAGGTGCAAGAGGTGTAAAGAAGGAGATTGGTTTCAAATTTTGATTTGGAAGTATTGCATGTTGAAGGTGGTAAGTTAGGAATGAAGAAGCAAAAGGCTATGGGTTAGGCATTGCCTATGAAAATATAGGCAAAGAACAAGGCAAGGCCTATGTAAATATAGGCCACGACCAAGGCATGGCCTATGCTATGACCTAAGCTCTCAGATTCTAGAGTGCCATAGCATAGGCGCCGCCTATGCTCAACAATTCCATAGCATAGGCGCCGCCTATGCAAAGGCATTTTTTCTTTGAATCTAGTATGCCATAGAATAGGCGCCGCCTATGATTAACAATGCCATAGCATAGGCGCCGCCTATGCCAAGCATAGGCAAAGCATTAGGCGCCGCCTATGGTCACTTTTGATCTCCAAATCCGATTCCAAATGGGTCAAAACCCGACCCAAGCTTGTCCTATAAATAGAACCTTAGTCTTAGAACAAAAATACATTGCAACATCACCCTAGGCGCCGCCTACCTCTCCAAAATCTCTCCAAAAATTTTCTTTTGCTCTTTTACTTTGTAAGAACATCTTCCGAGGCCATCAACCAAGTAAGTACTTCTTTGTTCTTCTTTTATATTCCGTAAGTACTACACTACTACGCCTATAATAAATTGTTAAATCTTGAAGTAGTATTGGTGATTTGAATATGGTTGATTTGTTGTGATACAACTAAGTGAGTGAAAGAATACGTAATGATGCTCTTGATTTGGTTCCGACTTGTATTTGATTGTTATACACTGTCATACTTTTGCGGAGTCAACATGGTGAAGTTAAGTGCATAATCTTCAAAATTGAATGCTTGAATGTTTGAATGACTCGTTCATCGAGATAAAGATCATGATTGAATACAAGCATGAGATGTTGTGATTATTTCTATACCATAACTTGATACGATCTCTATGCAGTAGTCTTGTTCAAAAAAAGTGCATTAATCCAAACATGAGAGTATGATCAAGATTACATGAAATAGAGTTGGAAAGGATAGTTAAGACGACATGAAAGTATGACTGTGCTAAACATATTGTTGGAACATATCGCCCAAATGTATGACGATGAAGTCTGAGTAGTCGACATCACTCACTTAATTAGTCTGTGCCAACAACTTAAGTGTGGGGTGGTGCCATTGTTATTTGTTTATCAATTGAATCTTCTGAGATGAAGCTAACATGACTCTATTAGGATCTCAGGTAGAATGACCTCAAAAGGATGACAAGAAAAACAAAAAGTATCCACCTCACAGAAAGGTTAGGAAAGCGGAAGAAAAGAGCAAGCTGAATCCTCCTCGCTACAAATACCTCAACGCACTTTTGGATCAAGTGGGGTACAATTTGAGGAAACTCTGAGGATGACGACTCTGATAATGATTCCGACGCAGGGGGTATGACCTCAGACATAGAAGAGGATTCCGACTAATCAGGTTTTCCGTATTTATTTTCCACTGAGGGCAGTGTGTCCCGTCTAAGTGTGGGGTGCTGGTATTCGTATGTTGTACTTCTTTGCCTACATTTATTGTCATATCTTTTTGTTTGTTTTAATTAGTCGTAGATTTTTTTTAAATTTTGATGCATGAAATTGTTCTGATAGGCGGCATGGTGTTATGACAAGATTTTGTGCTAGAATCATTACTATTGAGACATTTAGGCTCTAAGTGTGACTCACTGTGTGATAATTGTGTGGTTTAATTCATTCATCTGTTAGGGTCAAGAGTCTATAATACTCCCAATAAAGTTGACCATGTGCCTTGTGTGTGAGAGGATATAGTATATTCTTGGTTGTGACTGATGCTAGAACTTGCCTGGTGTGTGTGTAAAGCAAAATAAAGAGTGCAAGTTTAGGAGATGATTTAGGCATTTCTTTGGCAACCTGTATTTGTTTACCTTCCCTTTACCTACCCATGGACATTATCTTAGTTAACCCCCTTTGAGCCTTTAGCCATTTTCTTTGACAGCCTCATATGTAAGCCGAATCCATTTTTTTTCAAGACCATAATTTGATCCAAATTCCTAAGTGCTTTAAGTTGTGAAGTCATGTGACAAAATAAGAGGAAATTGGGTGAGAGTGATGCCTTAAAGTGAATTGGTACTTGAATTTGTTATGAAAAAAAAAGAGTGGCTATCATAGAGGTGTGTTATAAAAAAAAAAAAAAAAAAAAAAAATAGAAAAACAAAAAGATAAATTGTGTTTAGGATTAAATAAAAAGATAGTTATGCTTGAATGGCAAAATAGGTGAAAAGGAGTGATAGATGAAAGAAAGGTAGCAGGGTTGATTAAAAGAGAGTGTTAATGGCATAATGTGATGTATTAAAGCGCTTAGGAACATAGTCACTATTTCTGGCCAAAATAGTCCTACCCGTCCCTTAGCCTACATTACAACCTGTAAAAGACCTATTTGATCCTAAGCTTAGCATTCTGATATTAGTAGAGCATAACACTAAGGGCAAGCCTATGGTCATCAGTTGCAACATATGAATTCTTTGTGAGAGTGAGAGCAAGGCTAATCTTATACCCATGTTCTAAAAAATGCAATAGTTGAGAGTGATTATGGGTAATATCTTATGTGAGACACACATGGTTGATGAGTTTTGGGTAGTCTTGTATGATTCTTTGTGTCTTAACTTTTGGATATGAATTAACCATCATCACGAGTCTATGTTGGAGGATGAATTGTTTCTAGTAGTGATCAGAAAACTACTCTTTGTTAATAATTGTCGTGCCTGTCTTGATGAATATTTTGTGTTGTTACTGTGAAACCCTAAGTAGATGTTTATATGGACATGATATATTGTTCGAGGATGAACAAAGCTTTAAGTGTGGGGTGTTGATGATAGGCGTATTTAAACGCCTAAAGCACCTTAATGTACCCATATTTTAGCTAAGTTTTGAGGACAAAATATATAATTCCTGCACTTTTAGTCCTTTTTCCTGTAAGTGAGCTAACAAACGTGATTAGCAAGTTTTTCAGGTATAAATGATGAAGATTCCAGCACTTTATGGATAACTTGACGCCCAAGGAAGCTTCACGAAAGAAGGAAAGCAGCGTTTGGACGCCTATGGACTGAAAGTGATGCATGGATAACTTGTCCCGGGCAAAAACAGTATTTCTAAAGACTTTAGGGATCAGCAGTAACTTAGTAGGATTAGGATAAGGATGCAGTAACCTAGTAGGATTAGGATAAGTACGCAGTAGCCTAGTAGGAATAGGATATGGGTGTTATAAATACCCTATGTTGCTGAAGTTTTTATTATTATCTTTCTCCATTCATAGAATTCATTCAACTCTTACAATTCACTCATTCATTAATTCAATTCTTTTTCTTTCAACTTCCGCTTCACGTTACAATTGTTAACAGGTGGGAAACACCAAGAGGAAAAACGTCACCCTTGTTGTGACGCCACACTCCTCTCCAATGTGAGATCATTCTAGTTTTGATATGATGATGATGTTTATTGTGATCTCCGTTGCGCTCATGAGTAGCTAAACTTCTCTGTTAGGGTTATGGAAGCCTTATGAGATACTATCTGTTGCTATGAGTTTGTGAATTCTTGATACGTATGCTGCTTATATCATTACTCTTTTCATCTTAATTGAATTCTTGTGGTTGCAAACATATAGAATACGCCAGTATAGCATTAACTTGTTCGAAAGAAAAGTTACATGTCTGGAAAAGAGAGAATGACAAGGAAATAGGGCTACTAAACCCTGTTTAAAAGTTAGTGCCGTAACTGGATTAACCTCTTGGAGAATTCGTACCATTAGTATACGCTTTAAGCTCGAAAGAGTTAAAGTGATATAATCCTTGATGGTCGAAAGACGCTAGGATTTACCATAGAATACGAATTTCTATAAGCGCATGCATGTCTGAATTCCACATAACTCATAGCCAATAGATACGTAGAACTCATAAGGTGGACATAACCCTAACTCTCAATTCTCATTGATTAAAACCTACCAAGTATTCCGTTTTTACTCTACTATTTTGTTTACATTATTTGCACGCACAAAATCCCCCATTTATTCGTAGAACTTTCATCAAAAGTCTAATAATTGTCGCTTACTTAGTGACAAAGTATTCCCTGTGGGATTCGACACCCAACCCAGTTGGGTTCTATATTTGACAACGACCGCTTACACTCTTACGAGAGCTGTAGTTTGAGCGTTATCAACAAGTCATCCCCATTTATACACTCCAAACCCACCCCCTTCATTAAGGGTAAACGTGTCATTTCCCATCTCTTTTATAATAGACTATAAGTAGGAAACCATTAGTCTTATTTTCTTAGTTAGCTCATTTTAAAATCACTTTGTAACATTGAAAACCATGTTTTTTCTAAAGAAGAGAGTAGACCATCAAATATTTTAAGCTTCACAAGTGAAAGGTTCTACTTGTGTTGTGAGACGGCTATAAACGAGAGTGCTTGAGTGGACCGAGTTCCTCTTGTGTTCCCGTAAGAACTTGGTGCTTGTTAATGTGATTTGTAGAGGTTTTAGAGTTTGATACACTTTTTAGTTTCTACATTTTATATTCTCTTTGTGTTAAGTTATCTATCTCCTTATCTTTCAAGTTTGTGTATTTGTTGTTTCCGTTTGATGTCTTGTACGTGTGGACTATTTTTGTGAGTTTGTGGACTGTTTTGTGCTCTTATAGATACTGTTTGGTATCATTATAGGCACCTATGATATGGGGAAAAGGTTCATCTCCAAAACTTGTGAGCACCTTCTTAATGGCTTTCATTGGCTATGAGAAGGGATTAGTGATAATACTAGTGTCCCTGCGGAAAAATGGATAAAGTTTTGGTGTAAAAAAACTTCTAAGTAAGGACAATCTCCGCCAAGAAGAGATAAAATGCCCATTCATCTCAAATCATCATATAACCCGACTGGGGAACTCGATAAGGTTATTAATTGGTCAATCGATGAAAAAGGCTTATTTCATAATTTAAGAGTCAAAAGTCACAAGAAGGATAAACATACTTTGCTGCCTTTTGTTTTTCTGGTCATGTATGTTTGTATTTCCTCCAAAGAAGGGTGATGTTATCTCTCCAGAAGTTTTCAAACTTGCCTATCACTTAGAAAGTGGACAAAGAGTTAGCCTTGTGGTTTTAGTCTTAGCTAGTTTCTATAGGAGACTAAACACTGTCTTAAAATATTTGTGGCTTGATCTTGTTCAAGCATGCTTTCTAGTCCAATATGTATACGATTGGTTGGAATGTTACTTCAATACTAATTTTCAATGGCAAATGGGCTAACCGATCCTCTTATGGTTCATATTCTAGTGAAGGTTCTGCTAGGTAATACCCGAAAGAAGAAGCAAGGATTGTATACATGGAGGAGGAACTATTGACTGGAATGACACATTGCTCAAGAGGCCTCAGGCCTATCACTACTGTGATAATGAAAATGCCAAATAATTCAGTCGAGTTATTTTATGAGCATTCGTTTGAACTATCTTTGCTTTAAGGGACAAAATACCTTCATTATTGATCCTTATTGTCCCCACATATTTAGCCATCAATTTGGATTTTTTCAAGATTCCCCTAGTTTACTAGACTAAGATTTTCAAGAGGCTTTGTTAGAAAATGGATTGAGATTTGCACACATTTGTGTGTTGGCTAAATACATGGAAAAAGAGATATTTCCCCTAATAATTCCAACTTAAATAAATTCTCATTGTCATATTATAAGTCTTTGTAGGAAAATATGCATGGGAGTGTTCTTGAAGACCATATGCAATCTCCGGTGAATGTCGTAGGTGCTAGTACTGATGATCCTAAAAACGTGAGGAAGAGGCAGTAGTTGTGAACAAGCCTACTATTTTAAAGTCCAACGGAGTTGAAGATAAGACTAATGAATCTTCATATGAAGAATTTTTAGAAGAAGAGACACCAATCCTACCTCATCAAGTTTTTAACAAGCGGTCATTTAAAGTTGAGAACGTTAACAGCCCTAAAACGATTATTATTAGACAAAAGTGAGAGCATCCTTAGACAAGCCAACAAATATTAACTTGCATATAGTGGATATTTCTGGCAATGGTATTAGTTCTTCAAGGATACTGACAGCTATCAAAGAGGTAATGATTCAAACTTTCTCACTTATTCAATAGTTCTCTAATGACTTCATTAATTATTTTTTATTTTTATGTAGCCAAACAACGTTAACCATTGGGTGCTTCCTAACAAGGTTGACCACAAGATAGTGGGGAATCTATAGCGGGATCGAACTCTAAAAAATCATTTTCTACCTCAAAATTAGAGCAAGAGGTCACTTCTACTCCTTGTGTAAAAGCTAAAGCAAGCGCAGAACCAAATCCTCACCAGCAACTAATGATAACCATGCTTGTTTTTATGGAGGAGAGGTTGTCTCAGAGCTTAAAAAGGAATTTGTTATGAAAGCTTGGGCCAGCATCCACATTAAATTAGAAGGCCTTACTGTGGACTGCGTTTCTTCTCTCACAAATAAGGTCTAGTAGTACTTAAAGGCATGAGCGGAATGGGTATAGTTTTTTCTTCTTTGCAGAATTTGTTGGGGTCTTTATTTGAGATCATCATTTCCTATGACCAAGCATTACCAATCCTTGTTGATAAGGCCACAAAAATTGAAAAGTCAGAGCCATATATAAAATCCGGGGGGCATCTTGAACTTGTATTGACGGAAAATGATAAGAAATTTAAATAATTATCTATTGCTTTCTAATCCCTTGAGAAGGTGAGAAAGAAGGTGAAGAAGTTGAAAACTCTCTGAGATGCTACCATGCAAGAAGCTAAAGAGATCAAATCCAAAGTTTTTGTTGCCAAAGAAGTGTTCACCAAGTGTGCCAACATTTTCTTGGTGACTAAAAATACCTCGAATGAGGTCGAAAAAAAAAGCAAAGCTTAGATATGAAACACCCTGAGTTTTGATCCTTAGAAAATTTCTTGACTATGAGCTTCTGGATATCATACGACTAATGGGTACTTGTCGTATGATGTATGGTTTAGGATCCTCAACTTGTATGATAATTAGTGTGGTTTAGGGTGCATTATATCAAAGGTATGAAAGGACATTATAAGACTCGTATGAAGATGGTACGAGTCAGATGAGCCACTCATATGTTGCTCAATGTGTCTAGCCTAGAGGATTCTACTTAGGTTACGGGTTATGGGTACTTATCGTATGATTTAGTATGAGTTGGTCCTTGGTAGTCATATGGTGGATAGTGTGTGATGTCTACCATTTTATCTAGGGAACGAGTGGTACAATATGATTGTGCATGAGGTGGGGGTGGGGGTGGGGGTCAACCCTCATGCGTGTATTTTTCAACTTTTAAGATGAGGGTATTCTCCCCTCTTGCCCAACTTAAAACCCACGCCTTATAACTTTCTTAGGACATCATTAGCTATCAAAAATACATCAAATAGTCTCTCAAACACTCCCAAATGCTCAAGGTCAAGAACACCTAGGGTTTTCATCATGCATATCAATTGGGGCTTTCAAGGGTGATTTTTCTTCATCTTCTTTGGTATCTAAGGCATGTTACTCCTCCCTCATTGTTAGTTTACCTTAATTCATGTTTTAAAGAATTTTTTTCATGATTTAATTATAGGTATTTTTTGGTTTTGAATTATATGTTGGGGGTTTTGGTTATTAATGGTTGATTTATGTTTTCCCATGTTTTCTCTTATGTTTTCATATTATAATGGTGGTTGGTACATGTGGTTGCATAGGAATAGTCAATTGACACTTGGTTTTGGTTTTGGAACCTATATTCCCTCAACATGTTTATTAAAATGCCTATGAGAATGCTTTTATTACATAGTTGGGCTTTCCTTGAAAACTTTGCATGGTATAATATGGCAATGGAACCTAAATTGGTTAAATGGTTTTAATGGCTAAATAGTAAGGCCTTGATGTCCATGGCTTTGATTTAAAAATTTATGGGGTATACAGAAATCCCCAAAATGACTTTTATAATGAAGTCTACGGGGAATTCCCTAAGTGATTGGCTAAGGACATTGCTTGCAAGCTATAATCGGTATGATGATATCATTTCCTATAGACTTGGTTAATAATATATGGAATCGGTGGTTTGGTTGTGAGCTAATGGTTTTAAATAGGAAATAATGACGGGTTTTGATAGCTAAGTATAAAGTTGTGAGTTCATTGGAGGGACATTGAAAACTCATGTTTTCCGACATGAGGAATGGTCATGGTGACCACATACTTGTGGGGTACACAGGAATCTTCTAAGTTTATACTTGTATATATGTATCATGGAGGGAAAAGGGTACACGAGAATCCCGACCTCTGTGATATCTTCGGTTCGTGTGGCTACATGTACCAGGGCCCATTCAGGGGGTAACACTGGACCCATATAGCCCGTGGGTGTATTATGATGGTAAAGACACACAAATCCAGGTTAAAGTTTTTATATGTATGGTAAACCCGGTTTTCTTTTCCGACATGGAATATATATATATATATATATTTATGTATGAATGTGATTGCTCATGGTTATTTACTCGATTTTAAATTTTGGAAGTATTTTATCCTTATTCCTTAGTACATGTTAGTGTTCATCCACTAACCCATTTACGAGAGTTGTATCCCCACACGATGCAGGAACCAACCATACTACTCTTCCTACTCAATGATTGGATTCGGGGATAACTTATGTCGGATTGAAGTAGTGAGCTTTCATACTTCAGAAGGCTCCATTTCATGTTATGGGCTTCTCTACATAGTTTTGTTATTTCTTAGACTTTGGTTTTATCTATGGTCAGGGGCATGTACAGATCGGGTATTGTTTTACTTTTGGATAAAGGCTTTGTGGGACTATTTTGGGTTGGTAAGGGTGGTGTCAGTAATGATGTTAGCCTTGGCATTGGTATTGAGGCTGACATCGGTTGACTATATTTGATTCATGATTGTTTTATTTTTTGTGTTATATCTATATATATTCAAAATTCATCCAACATTGGGTGTAAGGTGGTAATGATTGGGTATTGGGGATGGTCTCTAGTCTCGGTTAGGCTTGAGGTACCCGACACGACTAGGCCTTAGTTCGGATCTTATTAGATTGACATCAGAGCCCTAGGTTCATGGTCAATTGGGAGTCCAAAAATCCGTGCCGATTAGAGTTTGTTTTAAGGGTGTGTAGCGTGTCACACTCATAAAGGAAAGGCTACAAGACATTTAGCAATGTTTCTCTTTCTTGTGTTCTATTTTCAAGCTTGGAGTCTACGTCCTAGAATCTTCTCTAATTCTCGTTTGTTCACTTTTTAGATCATGTCTCGACGATCTGAAGTTCACAAAAAATCTTTTGTCCCAACTAGGGACAATGTTGATGGGGCACGCTTTACTCATGGGATCCATACTCGGCCTAGGGGTCCAGTTCTAAATTATTCTGGAGTTCCACCGATTCCCTCTAGTCTTCCTCAGGCTGACATGATGAATGTTGAGTTTTGTCAGTCGATTCATATGATTGCTCAGTTGGTATCTTTGTAGGCTAAGCGTAGTGCATCTACTACACCATCTTCTGAGGCCACAAGGGTTGTCCAATTTATAAGGTTGAACCGTTCGACTTTTATGGGTATTAAGGTGGACGAGGATCCTCAGGGTTTTTTGGATGAGATAAAAAAGATTTTTAGGGTTATTCATGTCATGAATGTGGAGGGCATGGAGTTTGCATCCTATCATCTGAAAGATATGGCATACCAATGAAATGAGGAATGGGATCAGGCAAGGAGTGACACTGATGAGTCATCACTGTGGAAGGATTTCTCCAATGCTTTTTTGGACCACTTCTTTTCTTAGAAGTTGAGAGAGGCTAAGACAGAAGAGTTTTTTAATCTAAGGTAGGGTAAGATGTCAGTTAAGAAGTATGCCTTAAAATTTCACCAGTTATTATGGTATGCTCTGGAGTTAGTTTCTACATTGAGGGTCCAAATGAGAAAGTTTACTTTGGGACTATCTCGTGAGTTGATCCTTGAAATAAGGGTTGCCTTGTTAATCAAGAACATGAACATCTCTAGGTTGGTTGTGTATATGCAACAAGTAGAGAAAGAAAAGAAGAATCAGGTTGAGTTAAGTGAGAGACAGGGAAAAAAGTTTAGATTTTTTTAGTAGGGTGGTGGTCAACAACAGAGTGGCAGGGATGATGGTAAGTGGCCAAAGAAGAAGTAGGAGAACTCTAGTTCCTTCTCCACGGCTAGTGATCCTTACCCAAAGTCATCGAATGATAGGCGTTTCCATGGTGGCAATAACTTTAGGGAACAGGGTGCCCAGTATCAGGCTAGTGGGCTCAGTTGACTTTATCATATCCTTCTTGTAGATTCTGTGGTCATTTGCATCAGGATTTCTGTGATGATGGAAGGGACAGATGCTTCAACTGTGGTCAGCCAGGCCATATGCTTAGAAACTATCCTGTTGGTAAGGTTGCCTCTGGGGCAAACAAGGTTCTGATTGCTTCGTCTTCAGCTCCAGCACCAAAGGATGCACTATCTAGTTCTGTCACTGGTCAAAACTGTCTTTATGCTCTCACTACCCAACAGGCGTTCGAGGCATCTCCTGATGTCATGACTGGTATGTTGCAACTCTTTTCTCGTAATGTGTATTTTTTACTTGATTCGGGGTCTACACTCTCTTATGTGACCCACTTTGTGGTTGTGCATTTTAGTTTTGGTCCTGAGTGTGTTACAAACCCTTTTCCTATTTTGACCCTGATAGGTGACTCAATGATTGTTAAAAGATTCTATAGGAGGTGTGTGGTATTTGTTGGTAGTAAATATACCTTGGTGGATTTATTTGTTAGATATAGTTGACTTTGATTTCATTTTGTGAATAGATTGGTTGCACTCGTGTTATGCATCTCTAGACTGTTGGACCCATAAGATTGTCTTTAAATTTCCTAATGATCCTATTATTGAGTGGGAGGGTGGTTCTATAGCTCCTAAGGGGAAGTTTATATCATATCTTAGATCTTGGAGACTAACCTCTAAGGGGTGTCTCTAACATCTAGTCCGGGTTAAAGATTCTAACTCGGAGGGTCCTTCTTTGCATTTTATCCCGATGGTCAGTGAATTTCTTGAGGTCTTCCCTGATAACCTACCTGGTGTTCCTATGGATAGGGAGATTGAGTTTAGGATTGATCTTGTTCTGGACACTCGTGCAATTTTTATTCCCCCGTATAGAATGGCTCCAGCTGAGTTGAAGGAGATTAAAGAGCAATTAAAGGATCTTTTAGATAAGGGTGTCATCCATCTTAGTGTGTTCCTATAGGGTGCACCAGTGTTATTCATGGATAAGAAGGATGGTTCCCTTCGGATGTGTATTAATTACCAACAGTTGAATAAGATGATGGTAAAGAATAAGTATCCCCTTTCAAGGATAGATGATTTGCTTGATCAATTGCAGGGCTCTCCAAGATTGATCTCTGATCCGGGTATTATTAGTTAAAGATTAGGGAGGAGGATATCCCTACGACTGTCTTTCGTACTCGGTATGGGCATTATGAGTTTCTGGTTATGTATTTTGGGTTAACCAATGTGGCAGGATTTATAGATTTGATGACTAGGGTCTTCCATTAATTTCTTGATATATTTTCATTGTGTTCATAAATAACATTTTGTTGAGGTGGATTATGCCTATCACCTTCGTGTGGTATTGCAGACCTTGAAGGAGCAACAGTTGCATGCCAAATTCTCAAAATATGAATTCTGGTTGAACGCTGTCACTTTTGTGGGTCATATTATTTCTAGTGGGGGGATCATGGTGGATCTACAAAATGTTACAGTGGTTAGAAAGTGGCCTAGACCTATGATCCTAACCGATATTTGGAGCTTTTTGGTTTAGCTGGCTACTACTGGAGGTTTGGGAAAAGTTTCTCGACTATAGCTGCCCGATTGACTAATTTGACTTAGAAAAAGGTAAAGTTCTTGTGGTTGGATTTTTATGAGGGTAGTTTTGAGAAGCTAAATGATAAGTTAACTTCGGCTCCAATTTTGACTTTGCTTAAAGGCACGAATGGGTTTGTGGTTTATTGTGATGCATCCCGTATGGAACTTTGTTGTGTTCTGATGCAGTATGGTAAGGTGATAGCCTATGCTTTTAGACAGTTGAAGGTGCATGAAAGAAACTATCTTTCTCATGATTTAGAGTTGTTAACCGTGGTATTTGTACTAAAAATTTGGCAAAACTATTTGTATGGAGTGCATGTGGACTTTTTTTCTGATCATAAGAGCCTGCAGTATTTATTCACTCAGAAAGAACTTAACCTCAGGCTGAGGAGGTGGTTTGAGCTTCTCAAAGATTATGGTATGAGTCTTCACTATCATCCAAGTAAAGTTAATTTAATTGTTGATGCTCTTAGTAGGTTATCCATGGGGAGTCTAACCTATGTGGATAAGGATAAACGAGAGTGGGTGAAGGATATTCACCATTTGTCTAACCTTGGAGTCCACCTATTGTACTTTGAGGATGGTGGTGTATTTGTTCAGAAGGTGGTGCAGTCATCTCTTAGTGCTAAAATCAAGGAGAAGCAAGTGTTAGATCCTATCTTGGTAAGGATCAAGGGTGATGTTGGTGGGCAGAAGGTCATGGATTTAGAGATTTATGGTGATGGTACCTTGTCGTACTAAGAGAGGTTATATGTTCCCGATGTCGATGAGTTTCGAGAAAGGATCTTGGCCGAGGCGCATGAGTCGCGCTATGTTGTTCATCCTGGTTTGACAAAAATGTATCATAACCTTAAGAAAATTTACTGGTGAAATAATATGAAGAGGGATGTGGCAAATTTTTGGCCAAGTGTATGGTGTGTCAACAACTGAAAGTTGAGTACATGAGGCCCAGAGGATTGTATCAAGAAATTGAGTTGCCAGAGTGGAAATGGGAAATGATCAACATGGATTTTGTTATTGGTCTCCCTCGATATCAGAATTAATTTGATTTGGTTTGGGTCACCGTGGATAGAATGACAAAGTCTGCTCACTTTTTCCAGTGAGGACTAACTTCTTGGCTGAGGATTATACGAGGTTGTATCTTCATGAGATTGCCAAGTTGCATGGGGTACCAATTTCTATCATATCAGATTCTGGTACATAGTTTACATCTTACTTTTGGTGGTCGTTTTAGAAAGGTTAAGGGACCAATGTAAGTCTTAGTACAACTTTTCACCCACATTCGGATGGGCAAGTAGAAAGGACTATTTAGATGTTGGAGGATATACTTCGTGCATGTGAAATTGACTATGGTGGTAGTTGGGCTGAGCATCTATCTCTTGTAGAGTTTACTTACAATAATAGTTACCATTCTAGCATTGGGATGGCCCCATTTTAGGCCTTGTATGGTAGAAGGTGTAGATCTCTTATTGGATGGTTTGAGGTTGGTGAGGCAAAGATATTTGGCCGGGATTTGGTTTACCAAGCCATGGAAAAGGTGAAGGTGATTCGGGATAGGCTTAACGTTGCCCAAAGTTGCCAAAAGTCCTATGCGGATGTGAGGAAAAAAGAGTTAGAGTTTAAGATTGGGGATAGGGTGTTATTAAAGGTGTTTCCCATGAAGAAAGTGATGCGGTTTAGTAAGAAGAGGAAGTTCAGTCCCCGGTATGTGGGTCATTACTTGGTCTTGAGAAGGGTTGGTAAGGTTGTGAATAAATTAGAGTTGCCTTCTAGTTTGATCTCCATTCATCCGGTATTCCAAGTTTCTATGTTGAGGAATGTTTCTATGTTGAGGAAGTGTATGGGTGATCCATCTCAAATCGTGTCTATCAAAGATATTGGTATTTTTTATTCTTTGTCTTATGAGGAGGTCCCGGCTGAGATCTTGGATTGGCAGGTTCATCAGTTGCGGACCAACGATGTAGCTTTAGTAAAGTTTCTATGAAGGAACCATAAGGTTGAAGAGTCTACTTGGGAAGTGGAAGAGAACATGAAGTCCAAGTATTTGTTCCTGTTTTCTGATTCAAAAATTCATGCGGAAGGTAATGTGCTCTTCATCATACTTTTGATTTCAAACTTTATTAAAGGAAATTCCTTAGATCTTTGTTTTCTAACTTAGTTAAAGGTTAGAGTTGAGGTGGTGGGATAAATCGTGCTTGTACTTCTTTCTTCCATTATTCGAGGATGAATGGTCCAAGTGGGGGAGAAGTGAAGCACCCTGGGTTTTGATCCTTAGAAAATTTCTTAAGTATGAGCTTTTAGACATCATACGACTTATGAGTACTTGTCGTATGATCTGTTACAATTTAGAGTCCTCAACTCGTGTGATAATCAGTGTGGTATAGGGTGCATTTTGTCCAAGGTGTGAAAGGATATCATAACACTCGTATGGAGATAGTACAAGTTAGGTGATCCACTCGTATGTTGCTCAATGTGTCTAGCCTAGAGGATTCTTCCTAGGGTATGGGTTATGGGTACTTGTCGTATGATTTGGTACGATTTGGTCCTTAGGAGTCATATGGTAGACAGTGTGTGACATCCACCATTCTGTCTAGGGTACGAGTGGTGTGTACCACTCGTATAATTGTGTACGAGTTGGGGGATCGTACCCTCCTATGTGAATTTTTTAGCTTTTAAGCTGAGGGTATTCTGGATATTTCCCCTCTTCCCAACTTAAAACCCACGTCTTATAACTTACTTAAGGAATCATTATCTATCAAAAGCACATCAAATAGACTCTCAAACACTCCCAAATCCTCAAGGTCAAGAACATACTCCCAAATCCTCAAGGTCAAGAACACTTAGGTTTTTTATCAAGCATATCAATTAGGGCTTTCAAGGGTGATTTCTCTCCATATTCTTTGGTATCTAAGGCATGTTACTCCTCCCTCATTGTTAGTTCACCTAAATTTATGTTTTAATGAATGGTTTTCATGATTTAATTATGGGTGTTGTTTGAATTTGAATTATATGTTAGGGGTTTTGATTATTAATGGTTGATTTATGTTTTTCCATGTTTTTACTTATGGTTTTCATATTATAATGGTGGTTGGTGCATGTGGGCGCATGGGAACGGTCAATTAGCACTTGGTTTTGGTTTTGTAAACTATATGCCCTCAACATGTTTGTTAAAATGCCTATGAAAATGCTTTTATTACATAATTGGACTTTCATTGAAAACTTTGCATGGTATAATATGGTAATGGAACCTAAATTAGTTAAATGGTTTTAATGGAAAAATGGTAAGGCCTTGGTGGACATGGCTTTGATTTAAAACCTTGTGGGGTACACGGTAATCACCCAAGTGACTTTTATAATGGATTCTAGGTACATGGGAATCCCCAAAGTGATTGACTAAGGACATTGCTTGGAAGCTATAGTCGGTATGACGATTCCACTTCTTATAGCCTTGGTTAATAATATATGGAATTGGTGGTTTGGTTGTGTGCTAATGGTTTTAATTGGGAAATAATGGCAGGTTATGATAGCTAATCGTGAAGGTGTGAGTCCAATGGACGAACATTGAAAACTCATGTTTGCTGATATGAGGCGTATACGGGAATCCCCTAAGTTTATACTTGTATATATGTATCATGGAGGGAAAAGGGTACATGGGAATCCCCGGATCCTGTGATATCTCCGATTCGTGTGGCTACACGTACTAGGTCCCGTTCAGGGGGTAACACTAGACCCATATAGCCCGTGGGTGGATTATGACAGTAAAGCTACACAAACCCAGATTAAAGGTTCTATATGCATGCTAATCCCAGTTCCCTTTCTCGACATGGAATATATATATATATATATATGTATGAATGAATGTGATTGCACATGGTTGTTTACTCGATTTTAAATATTGGCATTATTTTATCCTTATACCTGAGTACATGCTAGAGTTTACCCGCTAACCCATCTTCGGGCGTTGTATCCCCAAGTGATGCAGGAACTGTCCATACTACTCCTCCTTCTCAGCGATTGGATTCGAGGAAATCTTGTGTCGGAAGTGGTGAGCTTCCATACTTTGAAAGGCTCCATTTCATGTTATGTACTTCTCTACATACTTTTGTTATTTCTTAGACTTTGGTTTTGGCTATGGTCGGGGGCATGTCTAGACTAGGTATTGTTTTACTTTTGGATAGATGCTTTGTAAGACTACTGTGGGTTTGTATGGGCGGTGTCGGCAATGGTGTTATCCTTGACATTGGTATTCGTATTTGAACTGACATCGATTGACTGTATTTGATTTATGGTTTTTCCATTTTGTTGTGTTATATATATATATATTCGAAATTCAACCAACATTGGGTGTAGGGTGGTTATGATTGGGTATTGGGGGTGGTCTCCGGTCCTGGTTGGGCTTGTGGCACCCTACACGACTAGGCCCTGGTTCGGGGTGTGTCAAGATACTTCACTCTAGTATTTAGTTAATCATAAGTTATTTTTAGACTAGCCTTAGGAGATGCTTTGTTTGAACTTTTTGCTCTCTTTCCTTTTGTTTTTATTGATTAGTTGAAGTTATTAACTTTAATAAAACCCCTTCTATTTAGCTTTATATTTTATATTCTTTTCAATACTTCTTTTGCTTTCAACTTTCAGAATTATTTACTTGTCAGAATGCATTGATGATATCGTATTAAGCGTCAACTTCTCCTAAGTTTCGTTGTTCACCTGTTTGCGTCTTTATGATAGAAATTTCATATTTGAAATCGAGAATATCAAAATTATGAGCCAATTGATTCTTTTCAAGACCAGACTTCCTAATCTAAAACATAAATTGGAATTTCGCTACATTTGGATCATTTTAAATAAATTTTTGAAATTCACCTTAAATGTTGGCACACCAACCTTTTCAGATTTGTGCGACTACACCAAATTAATTGTATCTTGATGTAGGAATACTGAAAGTGAAATAGGATTAATTCTCCTTAAACTATACTTCCCAATCTAAAACATATCCAAAATTCAGAATTTTATAGAATTTGGATTGTTCTAAACAATATTTTGAAGTTAACTTTAAATTTTGGTACACAAACATTTCCAGATTTGTACGACTACACCAGAAAATTATATCTTGATATAGGAATACCAAAATTGCAATTGGACTAATTATCATTAAACTAGAATTTTCAATCTAAAACATTTACAAAATTCAAAATTTTAGAATACTTGAAATGTCCAAGATGACTTTTTTTGAAATCAACTCAGGTTCTGCTTTGCCTCACTTTTCGGATTTGCGCGTCTGTGGTAGAAAATTTGTAACTCAAATTGTGAATGCTGAAATTGTGAATTTCATATTACATTGAAAAAAAAGACTCCAATAACTATAATATGTATGAATATCATGCCTAGAACCTTTACAGATATGTGCAGATCTTTTAACAAATTTAGCTCACATATTGGATTAGATGCGTCACCACCAAGTCCCTTTTTGGGTGTAGAAAGCCTTAAATCACGAATAATTTTTATTGAAGGCTTTTGTTGACCTCATATTAAAAATGTGGTTGATTTGAAACTCCAACTTTATGACTTACGAATTTAAAGATTTCAACTTTCAAAATTAACAATTTGTTGCAAGATTATAGTCTTCTTATAGAGGCAATTCATCTCTCATGTATATTTGCCCTCATTGAAGCATTAGTTATTTGTGAAGGTCGGTAAATTAATAAAAGAACATTTGTAGATCTGATCTTTAGTTGCTTGGTTGGTCACACAATGTTTTATTGAACTTCACAAAAACGAGACCCCCTTTTTCTTAACTAATGGGACTGAACTTAGAATGAAACTAACTCTAAGTGCCTATGTACCTCAGTAAAGAGGATTAAGTCATAACGTAGTTCTGAAGGAACAATAAAAGCATTCTTTTTTTTTTTTTGCTTTTTAAATTATTATTTTTATTTTTTACTTATTTTTTCTTTTTAATGTGTGTCCTAACTTTTACTTAGGCCACCTATTTTGAGATTTTCAACCTAGCGGACCCCCTTTTTAGGGCCATTCATAATTTATACTCTAGCGGGCTAAGAGGGACATGCAGTTTAGGCTAATTCCTTAAGAAACATTCTTCTTCTATTCAAGGATAGTATCTCTTTATGAACTTTCGATAGGGTCAATCTGCAAACCTTCTGAGTCAATAAGCTTGTAAACACCACTTGAGTATAGTTCTTGTACAATACACGATCCATCCCACTTATCTGGGAACTTGATTCTAGATTAATGATAAGTGATAATGGGCCTCTTACAACAAGGAATTGGTCATCCACTTGGAAGTATCTAAGAGAACCTTCTTATTGAAAGATCGAGATAGAATGGCTTGATAACATGTTAGGCTTTGTTAGACATATAACCTATTTTCATCCAAAGACTCCAATTATTCAAGGTGTAATCGAGAATTTTCTTTATTTATAAGTCCTTCTTGAATAGCAAGCCATAATGATGGGATTTGACACTAAGTGGCAAGACTTCTTCAACTCCATAAACAAGTGATAAAGAGTTGTATGTGTTGGTGTGTGATACATTGTCCTATATGCTTAAAGAGCTTCTTTTGTTCTATCATGCCAATCTCTCTTAGACTTGGAAATGACTTTCTTCAACAAGTTACAGAGTGTCTTGGAGAATGTTTTTGCAAGTCCATTGGCAACAATATAATACATAGTGGAGTTCAGTTGCTTGAATCCAACAAGATCACATATCTTAGTCATCAACTTATTATCAAATAGTTTACCATTATCTATTAGTATATATCTAAGAATGTCAAAATGATAGATAATATTGACTCTAATGAAGTTCACCATATTCTCTTTCTGTAATTTTTTCAAAGAAATAGCTTTTACCCATTTCAAAAAGTAATCAGTTGCAACTAGGATGTACAAATATCCACCAGAAGCCTTCGGTAATGGTCTAACAACGTCAAAACCCCATGCATAAAATTGACATGAGGCAACAGTCGAGTGTAATACCTCCAGGGTTTGATGTATGAAATTTGCATAGAATTGACAAGTTTTACACCTTCAAGCATAATCCAAACAATATTTCACCATAGTTTACCAATAATACCCCATCCTTTTTATATGCAAATGAAGCTTTGGCCTAGATTGATGCACTTTACATACTCTAGAATGAGCTTCTTGCATAATTTGAATAGATTCATCTATGCATAAACAACATAAGAGTACTCTATCAAATAACCGGCTATCTAGTGTACCCTTATAGTAGAGAAAACTAGGGGCTCATTGTCAGATTTCTATCCTCTTTCGAAGGTTTTCTGGCAAAATTTTGTAACATAAGTAATTAATGATTGGTTGCCACCAGTCTTTAATCTCTGCCTTAGAAGTCGTGATAATTTGCTTAACTTTCTCTTTATCTTTATTTGGCAGTTTTACTACCCATCTTTTTCAAATAATGACTTGCATTTGATTAGGAGATACCAATGCAGAAGTTAAAATTGCCAATGCTTAGCTTTTTTGTTTTTATCCTAGGGTCGTATTGAATAGTCACCTTTATAGGTAAATACTTTATCTCATTTGGTTTCATTATCCAACTCAAGTAATAAAGGGCATTTTATTTTCCTTCATTATTTTCTTGTGCTAAAAGTGAGTCTATAGATTTTTCTTACCAGAGGCTTTATCAGATAAGATTTTATACTCTTAAAAGAATTTGTGCAAGCCTTGTCATATTCAAAGGGTACATCTTTCTTCATCAGACGGCTGAATAATTGACATCTCCCGGTTACATTTCAAATAAACCTCCTAAGATAGCCAACTTTCCTTACAAACTATTCAACCCATGAATATCTTTAGGCTTGGGAATATTCAAAATAGCATCTACCTTATCTTGATCAATTTTAATCCCACAATGTCGAACAATAAAGCCAAGGAACTTTCTAGAAGCAACTCAAAAAGCGCACTCAAAGGGTTTATTTTGAGTTGGTATCCTTAAAGCCATTCAAATACCATTCTCAGAGCTTGCAAGTGGTCATATATATTTCTTGATTTTACCACTAATTCGTTAATATAACATATCCAAAATATTTTGCATAGCTCATTAATAAGTAGCACCAACATTCTTTAGACCAAAAGGCATCACCTTGTAACAATGTATACTTTTAAGAGTGTGGAAGGCCGTTATATCCAGATGAACCATCCATAAAAGACATTGCCTCATATCCAGTTGTGGTATCAATCATAAACTCCAGAATTGAAAGAGGAAATTCATCCTTAGGGTACACAGTGCTAAGATTCCTAAAGTCAACACAAACTCAAATTTGACCATTTTTCTTTCTTACAAGTACTATGCTTGAAATCCATGTTGTATGCTAGACTTCACGGATGGAACCTGCTTTGATGAACTTGTTGAGTTCAGTTTCAATCAAAAATACTAATTCAAGTCTAAATCAAGAGCTTTCTTAATAAGGCGAGCACCTTGCTTTACAATGACGAAATAAAGTGCAATTTTAGGATCTAATCCTGACATTTCCTTATATCTCCAATCAAACACATCTCTGAACTCCATAAGCAACTTAGCACAATTGTTTTCTTTATCTACATCCAGTGAGGCATTTATATACATAGGCCTTTGATCTTCATCAATTCCAAGATTGACTTTCTTCAGTGCATTAACGATATTCTTCACCCTCTCCTCAAGTTCAAGTAGTGTATCTTCAACATTTTGAGGATCACCATTATTTAAAGATATGTGATGACATATGTTAATATTAACAAACTTGCCTTTGATCTTCACATATAGAAGAGTACTTTTCTTGTCACAAACTGTGATGTGATATGATGATCCTATACTTTCTTCATCTTCAACACGCTCCTTAGTATGAACTATAGTATGATTTCTTACTTTCAGGACATCTCAACATGAAGCTATGAATTTTATTTCTTGCCACATTCTAGAAGGAATAAAACTAGAGCAATTTTTGTGAAAATTATGCTATTTAGCATGAACATATTCTTCTATCCTTCTATCATTTCCTTGGCATTTGTATTTCATCTTCATTGGTCCCAACCTATCAAACACTGATAAACTTAGACTTCGGTAAGTGAGTTTATCAAACATAGAAATCTTTTTGTTAGATGTCATAGAATTTCCCTTACGAGGTAATGTAGTTGACACTTTCCCTTCTTATAGATACACAGACTGGTGATTCTTACTTGTAACCCAAAACTTCACACGATTATTTAAAAGTATACCTTTCTCTATCATTATTCTTTAAGTATGATTTAGGCCATGGTTTGGACCTCCAAATACTTCAAGTGGGAGCTTCCCTAACTTAAAGGCTTCATCAAGATTGTATCCAACTTTTGCTAATAATTATAGGCATTTGGGTCAAAACCCTTATTCGTGTGCTTTTCAGGAAATATTTTATGAGAATCAAGATTAGATAACGTGACAAACCCTTCCATCAATCTTGAAGCTGATTTGATTGTATCAATTTGCTTAATTGGAAAGGTCAACCTTTCTAAAATATTTTTTTGCAACTCAGGTAATTAGACTTCAACCTTCTTTTTCTTTGGGACATAGTGAATAATTAGAGTCACTTTCTTACTTAACAATGTCACTTTTGTCTTAGGTACCTTATTCATATCAAACAATATTGGGACTCTTTCAACCACCATCTTCGCCTTTCCAACTACCATATCATTCTTCCCACATCACCTATATTCACCTCCTTTGGGATATGTTTCTTCAAGTAAAATTTTACATCTACAAAATGTGCTTCTACTTCAGTAAAAGGCTCATCATTAGCAACTATCTTCTTTTGGACCCCATTTTGAAGTACGTAAAGCACTGATGGTAGCTGGACGTGATCTTTTTGTTATCATGTATCCACGACCTTCCTAATAAGATGTTTTATGAGTTATTCACATTAATCACATACATTAGTATGCTCGAATGCATATCTCCCATGTTGATTTCCAGTTTGATGGAACCTACAACTTTTTGCCCCCTTGATTGAATCTTGAAACATAAGATGACATTCAGACAATTCATCTACCGAGATTCTAAGTTTATTTATAGTGTAAATTAGCAGAATATTGACTCCAATACCATCATCAATCATAATTCTTTTCACTTTATACTTGTACTCATAGCCAATCATATATAAATGGCGATTGTGCAACATCTCACCCAGTAGAATATCATTATTACTGAATATGATTTTAGCATCATAAATGTTCACTTCTTAAAAAATGACTCAAAAGGGTTTTCATGTGACGAGATTAATGGCAATAATGAGTCTCCCACTATTGTCTCTTCTTTATTGATATTACTATATGAGGCCTTGATGCCAACGTAAGATGTTTCCTCACAAAACCAACTCGATAAGATTCCTCAAATGTCACTGGATAACATAGCTTTTGATAATAATTCTACTCAATTATTAGCTTCTTCATCACATTCTTCTCCATCAATTGCCTTTGGGTTCTTTTGATCATCTTTTCTCTTTTTGTTTGTTTACTTGGTTCCTTTTGTAAACTCACTTTGCAACACCTTCACCAAGTCACCAAGATCCATCCTTCATCATCAATGTGCTAAACATAAGATTCACTTTCTTCTATAGTTTGCTCCTTCACTATTACTTCATTCATCATAAGAAAGAGCAAGACTTGCTAATATCGATGAGGTTAAAATCACCAAATTTAATCATCTTTGGCAGTGTTGTAGCTACACTATCACCACATTCATATACTTTAACAAATTTACAAAGGATTATGGGATCAAGCAAACCAAAAGTGAAAAAGACTTCATTCAAACTTTCTTTCTCATCTTCCAGCAATATCTTTCCTTCACACACCAAGTCCATGACCTTCTCCTTGAAGATAAAACACTTTACAATGGAATAAACAACAACTAGTGATATTTGCAGTAATTTAAATCATTAGTCCTTCCATATTCATTTGGACGCTTCATTTCAGGTAAATTAAAGAGTTTTAATGCAAAGAGTTCTTCAAAAATTATTGGAACATCTGAATCTAAAAATGAATACTCTTTTGCTTTCATATCTTTAAAAGTTAACTTTCTGCTAGCATTATTCTGAAAAGCTATGTTTTTCATGCTTTGTTTCTTACTTAACTTTGTGGTGACCCTCAATGGTGTAGCACTAACATTCATCGCCTCTTTGCTCTTAGATTTTGGGACAAATTTTCCCTCTTTCCTCACTTCTCATTTTTCCTACCGCACACGCAAGTCTACGTGGTTGTGCAAGTAATAAAGTGTCCCTTTTGAGCCGAATATCGATCCCACAGGTACTTAGAGTTTATCAAGCAATCCAATTCTAGCGTTACTAATGAGATTAAATAAGCATGAGTTTGTAACAAGAGTATGAGATTTGTATTATAATTGAGTAATAAAAAATAACAAAGATATGAAATTTGAATTATAAACAATATGTGGAGAGCTTTCAGGGTTGACACTTACTACACATTCATGCATAACCATGTTAGTCGTTGTTGGTGTTTATCGTAGTTATTGGTCTATAAGGTTGATAATATAACTTAGGAATGGTTCTCCTCAAAGTCATCCACCCAAACTAATCTTACAACTACACCATTGAGAGGGGATGTGAGTCTTTAATTTGGATACATTAAGCTATCTTCCCATTTTATTAACCAAGTGGGGCGTTTAGGTATATCCCTAACCTAGCTGCAAATCAACCTTTAATAATTAGTATCTGACAATTAAATACATGATCCATACTCCTTACATTCTTAATTTCATATTCCACTCCCATTGTCAATTCATGTTGAGACGTAGCTTTATCCTAAAGTTCATGATGCTTTAGAATAGTAAAAAAAATGTAAGAACAATCACATGACTTGATAAACATATAAACCAATAATCAAACCATAATTATACAATCATGTTTGTAGCCTAAACCCCGGAATAAGGGTGTTTATCCACTCATAGTCTTACAAAAAATCATTATAATGGAATTCATAAGTAAAACTACAAGGAAACTAAGTTAAAGAAGAAGAACCCTTTGATGCCTTCTCTTCTCTCCAATTTTGTAGTGTTACAAAAATATGGTGCAATTATGGATAATTACTCCTTTTATAGTGTTTTATGTCGTCCATAGGATTCCAAATATGAAACATATTCATGTATAATATTTCCCCTTACTTAAAAACATCAGAAATTAACTTTTGGACGTCCCAAGAGGGGAGTTGCACCATAAGGCCAAAAGCCATCCTTAGAGGGTGCGGAGCCAACCCAAATAAAGTGTAAGGCTATTTTAACTCTCCTAAAGAGTGTCGTACATATCCCATCCCATGATTTAGGGGGTGCGTCACAAGTCACCTCCTCAAAGGTAAGGTTTCACTCTATTTTAGCTCCTATCTCTCGTATGTTTGATCCTTGTTTTGCCACTTCTTATGACTCATTTGTATGCTTCAAATAGATTCCAAAAAATCTCCAATGGTCTCTTACAACATCATATAACAAGATTTAGTTAATACAATACAATAGATCTTATCAAAGTACACTGGAACATGCATAGCTCAAGCAGCACCACTAGTTTTCTCATCTAAATCTATTTGATCATTTTGACTCTTTAACTTATTTTGAATGCACCATAAAACTATAAACATGTAACTTAAAACATAAATACATAATTAAACCCTAAATACCTCATAAATTACATCAAAAAGTCCTCAAAAACAAGCTAAACATGCATAGATATGACACTTAGGAGTATAAATACGCCTACGATCACCACCCCACACTTAAAGTTTTGTTCATACTAGAACAACTTTTTACATTAATCACCATCAAAGAAGACTTTAACATTAATATTAAAACCAAGACACTCAAGCTAGAACTACAACGACTACATGAATAGAAAGTTCCACATTAAGCATGTCATATTACAATTAAAAACTCATGAATATTATTTCAAAACTCCCTAACCTCAATAATTGACTCTACTAAGTTGTCAAACTCATGCATATTGCTCAACTAAAAGATCATACAAATCACCTAACGATCATCAATCATGCGCCCGCACCACAAGAGAGTCACCCATATTCATTCACTAATTGCAATTTATTACAAGAGTGGGTGTAAGAATCAAATTTTTCTTACTCAAAGAATTTACATGTCACATAAGATGAATCATAAGCTTGACCATAGTCTATTACTCCACTATCAGAATATCAGGGCTCAAGATCAAGGAGGACTTTAAGGGGCCATTTGGTGTGAGATATAAGGGATAAATAGTCCTAGGATAAATGAAGGACTATTTATCCCATGTTTGGAGTGAGGTATTAGTTAGTTCCAACATTATTTATTCCACCATTTACATCATAGTAATGGTCTAAGTTATATCATATATATAGTGGGATAACAATTCCCAAGATTAATTATCTTGGGATAATTTTCCCAACCAAACAATCTCTAAGGATTGTAATGTAGGCTAAGGGATGGGTATGAACTATTCTGGCCAGTAATAGTGACTATGTTTCCTAAGCTTTTTAATACATGAAACTTTCATTTGACTCCTCTCTAACCAACCAAATTTTTCACCACTTTTATCTTCCTACCTCACTTTTGCTTTTCCCCATCTCTTTAAGCTAGATTACACATCTTAAGAAGGAGTATTCAACAAAAGATTCACTTTTGATCAATTTTTCTTTTTGTTACATTCCTCCCAACCACAACACATGAACAATTTTCAACACACCAATAGCTATTATTTGGGGCCTTTACTTTTATTTTCCCTTCTTCAATTCGACACTCCTTAACATATTAATCTTTCAACTAAAATTCTTAGGAGTTTTGGATCAAATTATGGTCAGTCAAAAGAAAGGAAATAATCTACATATGAGGCTACCAAAGAATAGGCTAAAGGCTCAATGGGGCTAACTAAGATCATGCAATAAGGATAGATAAAGAGGGTATAAAACAGGGTTATCAAAGAAATGTATATATCATCTACCAAAGAATAGGCTAAAGGCTTAATGAGGCTAACTAAGATCATGCAATAAGGATAGATAAATAGGGTATAAAACACGGTTATCAAAGAAATGTCTATATCATCTCCTAAACCCAACATTCCTTATTTTTTTTACGAACACACAAGACAAGTTCTAGACATTAATATAAAAATGTAGAATGTAAAAAAAAAGCTTACTCACACATGACACATGCTCAAATCAAGAAGCATCTCTATACACTCTCAACCAAGAAATAGCAAGAATTCAAAATTAATCCAGTATCACACACGAGTCATATAAATGGGCCTAGGTGTCTAAAAATAGTCATTCAACTCATTACACATATTTCCCTATTCAAAACCATGTGATCATACATAACACTTAGCAAGAACATCTCATTTATTCCTAATAACAAAAATTTTAAACTACTCCTAAAAATGAAAAAGGGATACTAGGTTCAAAGGGCCCCCCCTCGGAAAAGAACCAAAAAGAAAAACAAGGGGTGGGCAAAATATTTTCTGTTAGATAAAAATCAACAAAAACTAAAAATAAAAATCCTACAACAACATTTCACCCTAAACAATCAGAAGATTCCCCACCCCAAACATAAAATCATACTTTGTCCCTAAAGTATAAATAAAAAGCTAGGATAGAAATAATACTAGAGGACTCTAGGCCTAGCTAGTAGCATTATGATCATCGAAGAGGTACGAAGGATCCCACACTCAGTTTTTCAGTTTATACCATGCTCCTCAGCTTAGATTTATGCTACTCAAATCTTGTTAACTCAAACAAAAACAAAACCAAATATGATACTAAAGGAAAGCTAAAAAATAAAACAACTACCTTAACTTGGGTTGCCTACCAAGAAGCACCTAATTTATTATAACGACTCAACTCACAACTCTTAACTACAATCTCTCATCTTTTTTCTCCAGCGAGGAGCCTATTTTCTTATTCTTTTCAGACCTTTTTAGTGCTTGTCTTATTCTTTTCAGACCTTTTTAGTGCTTACTCTCAAGGTCTGCAACTCTTTATACACTTACCTTTTAGGGATCCTCTTCACATTTCTTAATTTCAAGATTAATTAATGATTTGGGCATTTCCATAAGAGAGTCCAGTAAATAAAGTTTTGAACTCCTCCACCTTATACTTATCTACTTCCATAGTTGTGATCATACTCAAATCTTTGTATTGTGAGGGTTTATTGAGTGTTTTGTACACTCTGAAGACCACGTCTTAATCATTCAATTGTATTTTAAGAGTGACCTTTCAACACTTAACAATGCTTCCCCCGTAGCCAAGAATAGATGTCCTAATATGATTGGCACCCTGTCATCTATATCATAATCAAGAAGAATAATGTCAGCAGGAATAATAAACTTACCAACCTTGATGAGAATATCCTCTATTATTACTTTGGAAACCACTCTCATTTTGTCCTCCATTTAGAGCACCACTAAATATGGCCTCTATTTTTCCAAACCAAGAGTATTAAACACTAAGAGGGGAATCAAGTTGATGTTTTCCCCTAAATTACTTAAAGCATAGACCACATTACTTTCACTAATTTGTATGGAGAGGATGGAGCTCCCAAATTCCTTGAGCCTCTTGGGAATCTTGTTTATCACCACTGAACTACATTCCTCAATAAGTGTTATCATCTCAATTTCACCCAACTTCATCTTGTTTTTCACCAGATCTTTCAAGTACTTAGCGTACATCGGCATTCCCTACAAAACATCTAATAAAAGGAGGTTAATGTGAAGTTCTCTGCATGTGTCAAAGAATTTCACATCCTCTTTAGCCTTCTTAAGCCTCAAACAGAACGATGGTAGTGGTCTCTTTAGTGTATGCTCAATTGTCTTTACTTTCGGGTAGTCAGACTTTCCTGAATTTTCAGCTTCTTTAGCTGCCATTTGCTTCCCATTAGCTTGTCATGGGACCAACACTATTTTTACCTCCTAAATTTTCTTTGGAGATTTGTCAATATGTCTCTACCACTCCTTAAGGTAATTTTCATTACTTGATTTGGATTTTCTATATCACTAGGCAAATCCTCATGAGATCTAGTGTTCTACGCCTGAGCAAATTTCCCTAATCGTGTCTCTAAATTCTTCTGAGCCAGTTGTTTGTTTTGATATTCGCAGCCATTTATTCTTGGTTGGCTAGGATTTTTATCAATGTTTCTTCATTATTAACCAAAAGTAGGACTGAGAAGCCATTTTATTAGAAATGAACTATTTACAGATAGAACTAAATGGACCATTCTTAGCTCCAGCCCGTAGGCCCAACCAAAAATTGTCCATTTTGAAACAACACAAATACAAATAAGAAAGAAAGTGAAAAGTAAGCCAAACTAAATCAAAAATTCTGGATACTTCATTTCCCCTATTTAGTCAGCCATCTTCAACATCAGTGTAGATTGAAGGTCTAAAGAACTTGACAAGAAGCTATGCTATAGACATTAGAAATCATCAATTTTCAAGTTGAGTTTAAGTTTTAGGTGATTTCATAGTGGGCATTTTAACTTCTCACAAATGCCATGAAATCATTTCAATCAAAGACTTCTCCAACACGATTAACCATAGATCTAGATTTTTTTGTCCAAGATAAGTCTCTATCAGCCTCAACAACTCAGTATCGATTTCAACTATTAATTTTTCTTTACTTTTTCTTCCTTGACAGATTGAGCTCACTAGGGAGCTAATACCACAGCCTAAAGTTGAAAGAGTAAAATATCCATTAACAGTCTCCAAAGGTATGAACAACTAATTATATTACTAAAATCTTAAGACGATGAATCTTTCATACTAATGTCCCATGGTTACATGACACTTTCGATGCTTAAAATGATAAAAAATTGCAAATAGTTAGGCCCTTTTGATTTGATATGATGTGTGTCTTGTGTGTGTTACAAATTAATTAGGTTAGAAGTGGCGTGGAATAGAATAGGATGAAAAATATTTGAAAAAATCAAAGTACTGACTAGACCACGAGTCGTTATGAGACCATACGACTCATAGCCTAAGTCACGATGGCAACAATAAGTGATGCTGATTTTAGGAGTAAAGTTGAAGGTTAACCACGACTCCTTAGGATTCACAACAAGTCGTGGGGTGAATCATTTTAAGAATATGAGAAAAAGTCTCAAACGTTAACAAGCTAAAGCCCAAGTGGAAACAAATGAAGCCCATGAGTCGTTAGGATAACCAATGACTCAGACAATAAGTGTTGAAAGCTGAAATTTCTGAAGATATGAGAACAGAAGATAAGTGCTGGAAGCTGAAAGTTCACGAGAGTGAAAACGAGTCCCAGACAATGACTTTTAGGTCTGACAACGAGTCGTTACCACTGAGTTTAGAAGATAGAAATGATAACAGCTAACGAGTCATCATCAGTCCAGACGGATCGTTATAAGAGGCATGGCCACTGCCGACTTAGTTTTCCTATTTTATTTTGGTTAGATTTTCTTTGGTATTTTGAGAAACTATAAATACCCTTGAGGTACTCTTGTATTAGGTTATGCACTTTATACTCTTACAAACACATATTGATTTCGAGATTGACATTTGATCTTGAAATTCTCTTATTCTTGGTTTTTGGTTTATTATAAAATTCGAGACTTTGGATTTTATTCATCAGTTATTATGAGATTATTTTCATGCTTTAACTTATGAATTCTATGACGTTTCTTACAAATATGAGCGAATCCACGCTTGAATCACACTCTTACAAGTGTTCAAATTCATAATTCAACATAAACTACTTACTAAAATGAAAAGAAGTCCTATTTATAGCCATGGACTATTTATTATACAATCGGCCCAAAAGTGACCCTAAAAGCTATTGGGCCCTAAAGTGAACCAAAGCCCAAAACATTGAAATGGACGCCCATACTCTCTCGAAGCCCAAGCTATCATCCAAATGCAGTGTCACCCATTCCTTTCTTGGAGGAGATCACCAACTATATCTTCTTTCTAATTAATCCTCTATTCATATATTTGACCTCCTAGAATGACCAAGTCTTGAATCTGTAGATGTGATCCTTGAAGCATCGATCCCAAAGGAGAGGACCCCATTAATCTTTTATCATCCTCTCTTTCTTGAAGAGGATTCGTCCTCGAATCCAACTCCTTTATCAACTTGTCATTGCACCTTTCAAGTTTGGAATTCTTTGGTAGGAATTCCGTTAGGCTTTTAAGCTCATTTTCATATGGCATTATCCTTGCATCCTCCTTCGATATTATTTGTTCATGAACCTTCCCAAATGAAGGAGTAATGCTAGGTAAAATTCTAGCATCATGGTTAGTCAGTGAAAAAGGTTACATATTGGAATGGACCTTTTCAATTTGGATTTGGGTTGGTTGAACAATGTCTTCGGGAACTTAGTTTGCAGTGGGTTTGGTAGAGGGAACATGTTCTTGAGGTGGAATCGTATGTGGTCTTTGGTAATGGGGTGTTTGTTGGTGGAATTGTAGTGGTTGGGGTACATTTGGTGGGGCTTGGGGAGTAAGACATGCCACCTTTTCCATGTTCCCTTTCAAGCGTGACCCATCCTTCTTCCAATTATTCAATTCTTGTCACCAATTCATGAGGGCTTTCATTATCGCCCCTTTTGATCTAGGTTGGATCTCATCTCCCAAAACCACGGTACCTATCATTTAGGCACTCAACATAACTAACAAACAAGTTTAACGTGGGTGAAATCAATCCTCTTGGTCCAAGTGTTTTGATTGACTCACAATTTAGTTCAACTTGTTGATATTGGTTGCTTGTAGTTGGTATATGATTCTATTAAGAAGTGAAGGACTTGAAGAACTTGAATTTCAAGTGTTAAACTAAGAAAATAAAATATAAAAGAATGAAAAGACAAAAGAATTTAAGACACAATGAAGAACAAATCAAGAACTAATTGAACAACCAAGTAGGTTATGGTTTAGTTGTTAATTAGTATCAAGAATCAAAGACATGAAAGGAGGGATTAAGAGATGGAATTAATTAGTTTGGAACCTGATTTAGAGGAGTTTTTAAGTTGATAATGTGTTCAAAAGGTGTGGAGGTGTGTTGGACATGTACTTGGGCAGCCTAGGCGCTCAATGAGAGTGATTTGCACTGGGGAACATGCTTCAGCAGATGGGGCGCAGGTCAGGTGCACCCTGGATGCATATGGGGGCTTGATTACTACCTTGGCCTGAGTTTGAGGTGCTGGATCAGATCAGCCACAGACCCAGCGCAGGTCAGGCGCACTTGGTCCATTCCACAGCTCACAATGTACTATTTTGGACCTCAAGTGGTTCCCCTTTTGTCCTCACTTTAGAATATTCTTTAGGATCTTCAAAAGGTGCTTGTACAAACACTTTTGTACACCTTTTTGTTCACTTTTGAGGATCAAACAACACCTTTTGGTATGAATTCAAGATGAAGATTTGAATCTTCCTCAAGAACACTCATGAACACTAACAACTTCAAAGTTCTCTATCTCTTAAACCGTTGATCGGAATGCGATGAAATTTTGAACCAAGGCTATTTGAAACCTTATAAACACATTCCAAGCATAATTTTGTTCAAATTATTAACCAAACATTTTAGATTTTAACCCCACCTTCAACCTTCAAACTTGAGCTTCTCAATAATGGTAGACCCTCCGATTCCTGTCTGATTGAGCTCAAATTCAAGGTTTAGACTTTAATGGTGTTAGGGAATAAAAATATAACACCAAAACACAAGAGAAAACAAAAATAAAAGACTAAAAATTTAATCTAAAGGCAAAAACGTGAATAGTGATTTTTTTTTGGATTTACGATTTTTGACTCTCATTTTTGTTGATTTTGAGATAGCAAAACCCAAGACTAGAATCGTGGGAATGATTCTAAGCTCGGATCTGATACCAAATAATATATGAACAAAATATAGAATCAAAAACTAAACTATGATACGAATACGAAAGCTAAAGATAGATAGAAAAGCAATAAGATAGACACAATGCAAGGAATTGAAAGCAAATAAAGGGGTATCAAACCCTAAACCCTCGATCAATTAAATCAAACAACGCAC
This sequence comes from Capsicum pubescens, assembly GCA_030864215.1. Lineage (NCBI taxonomy): Eukaryota > Viridiplantae > Streptophyta > Magnoliopsida > Solanales > Solanaceae > Capsicum > Capsicum pubescens. Next base: position 233,884,578 of record CM061538.1, read on the forward strand.
CTAAATCTTACGTAGACCTCAAGGGAATTGATTCCCAAGCAACCCACGTTTCTAAATAAAAAATCAACACAAGCGAATCCATGCTTGCCTTACATTCTTACAAGTGTTCAAATTCATAATTCAATATAAAATACTTACTAAAATGAAAAGAAGTCCTATTTATAGTCATGGACTATTTATTACACAATGGGACCAAAAGTGACCCTAAAAGCTATTGGGCCCAAAAGTGACCCAAATCCCAAAACATTGGAATGGACGCCCATACTCTCTCGAAGAAGCTATCATCCAAATGCAGTGTCACACATTCCTTTCTTGGAGGATATCACCAACTATAGCTTCTTTCCAAGCTATCCTCTATTCACGTATTTAACCTCCTAGAATGACCAAGTCTTGAATCTATAAATGTGATCCTTGAAGCATCGATCCCAAAGGAGTGGAGCCCATTGATCTTGTATCACTAGCAGATTAATAAAGTAGGGAAAGTGCGAGATTTATTTAGATCATTGTTGTTACATGTATTGTGATCTTCTTCGTATTATTTGTTTCCTTAGCTATTGTAGAAGCTAAGGACTTCCATGTATTTGTGATCATCCTTACATGGAAGTTCAAGATTGGGAAAAACATATTACAACAGTGATTCATGGCTATCGATCCTTGTCTGGGATATCAAACCATGTCTAATAACTTAAAACCCATAAGATGATAGTTAAATCGGGATTAAGGGTAAGGGTTAGTAAGGCAACACCCTGAGACTCACAATGTGAAGGGTGAAATTTACCAATGAGTCCACAAGGTAGTTGGTGATACTTATCTTGCCAAATTCTGCATGTATAGCATTGGGATAATCACTTTGAGCATGAGAAACCTATGGAGTTAGAAGCCAGCATATGATGATCCAGAGAAGGATTTGGAAAACGTTAAGCCTATTGAAATAGGAGCTATCATTCCTTATGCATTGCCATAGAATGTGAAGTTCGACATTACTAGTGCCATGATCCAACTATTGAATGTGAAGGGTATGTTTGCGGGCTTGCCCACTCATGAAGCAAATATGTACCTTATTAATTTTATTGGGATTTGCATGTCATACACTATACCTGGGGTAGATTAGGAAGCTTTGAGACTCTGGTTATCCCCTTTCTCTCTAACTGATGAATCTATATTATGGTTAGGGGAACTTTCTCATAGGTCAATTACTACTTAGAATGAGTTGCAGAGGCAATTTTTGGATTGTTTCTTTCCCCAATCCAGAATGCTATAGTTGAAGAATGAGATATATAATTCAATCAGTTTCACTTAGAATCAATGTATGAGGCATGTCTTCAATTTAAGAAGAAGGTGACAATGGTACGAAATCATAGAATTACGGGAAGCAACTTGCTTGAATTCTTCTATCGATCCCTTAAAACCAATTTGAAATCTATGGAAGACACTATTGTTGGTGGAGCATTCATGCGCCTACGTTAGGAGGCAGCATTGGAGATATTAGATCAGATCTCTCACACAAACTGAGGGTGGCATACTCAAGAGGCAAAGAGAGGCATTGGCACTTTTCTATTGGTGCTTTCAGTAAGCACGGAGTTATTGATGACACAGTGGTGCAATAAATTAGGATAGGATATCCAAGCCATAGCTTGACTGGTCTCTTCGCTTGGTTTGAAAATAGCATCATAAATGAGATGTCTCATTTGATATGACATGCTATCCTTTGCAATAATGTAATGAGCATTCTTAGACATCTTGTTATCAAAATCTTTCATCAAAGTAGACCTCATCAAAATATGTCTCTGTCTAAGTAATCCTATTTTGAATTCTCCCTTTACTTTATATTGTTTAAGGATTTAAATTCTCAGATCTTTCGAATCTGGCCAGCTATAGGAGAACTTTCCAATCACTACAAGTTGTAAATCATCAATAATGTTCACTATTTGTACCTCCTTTTCTATTCAAATGACTCTCGATACTCTATTATGATACTCAAGAGGTTTCATCTTGATAGAGTCACGAATAGATTTATTCTCTAATTGTATATTGATGTTTGGTTCAACAATGTCAACATATTTTGTTGTACCCATTTTCTCTTGATTAGGTTGTTACCTTTTATTATCTCCATTAGGCAATATCATAAGCCCGTTAGCAAAACATTATTTTTAGGGGATTGTGCATGATATAGTTTTGGAAAGTTTAGTAGGGTAAGTGATTGAAAACACTTGGCCAGTCACGTCGGCCTGACCAGTTTCCGATCCGACCATGTTAGTGGTATTGACGGAGCTAGGGTTTGGAAGAAGCTTACACTAATTTGCTTTACCTTTTTTGAAAAAAGTTAGTATTTAATGTCTCTTCTATATTGCTGGACTAAGTATTATTTTGAATGTTCTACTTCTGTTGAAACTACTAAGTATGAGCCTGATTATTGCCCTATGAGTAATTGGGTTGACTCTACCAATTACGATTGTAGGCATAACTATAGTTCTGATTTTCTTTTTGTACATTGCCCACAAAATTCAATGACTTGGGATTTGCTCCACATAAATCTATAGAGTGACCACTATCTCCAAAAATTTCACACCAAGTTGAGCCTGCTGAATTGCACTAACTTGGGCCTGAGGTTGATTCACACTTAACTTCTTGAACTATGCCATTATTTGGTTCTAAAAGGAGGCCTACTATGCAGCTAATATTACGACAATATCCATCTCTATCACACTTATGAGCTTCTTTACCACACTTTTAAATACATCACCTTGACATTTGGGATTACCTTGTGCAATTCAGTTCACGAGAGTACATAGCTTGTCATAAGTTTTCTCCAAAGCCTGACCATTTATAGTTGAATCTAGCAAAATTTTTGTGTTATGGTTAAGACCTTTAACAAAAGTATGTGATAATACCTCATTGGCCTATTAGTGATGCAAGCAATCCCTAAAAAGAGACTTGAATTTCTCTTATGCATGATGGAGATTCTTATCTGGCTTTTGTTTGAAACTCAGGATCTCATGCAACACTCCACAAACTCCTAGCTAAGTTTCTAATCGTACATCATATGTTTAAGGACCAAAAGTGATTATTTTAAACCTTATAAGTCTCATGATCATTCACCTAGTATGTAAAGTGATTTAATGCAAATCATGGTCATAGGAAGCATTTAGAGCAAAGTTAAGTTGAGAGCATTTGTTATCGATTGAGTTTTAGTATTCGATCCTACAAGGGTCAATCTTAAATGAGTATAAATTCTAGAAATATATATATATATATTGGAGATAAAAACCCATCGAATAAAAGGTATTTGATCCTCTTTCCAACTCATCCGATTTCACCTTAATTCGATATCAGAATTGAAAGTTATGCACATTTTACCTGAGGGTGTCTGTCTGCTAGATCTTGATGACCTGAGTTGACAAGCCATCAATTTGTTGATGATCCATCACCTAGTTAATGACCCATCAACTGACATTGTCAACCTTAACCAGTAAAGCTCAAAATCAGCCAGAGATTTACGACCTTAGTTGACGAGCCGTCAACTAAGTCATCAGACAAAAATTTTCTGCAAATATTTTTAGTTTCCTTAAGGGTAGTTTGGTCCTTTATTTACCTCAAACTCTTCCCCAAGACTTAAATCACTCAATAAACATTATTTACTCAATATTTTGCAAGTTTTCATCGATCACTCTCTTTTCCACTCTCAAGAGAAATGAAATTTCTTCTCAAAGTTCAACTTCCAAGGCTCCAAACTCAAGTTTTCCTTCAAGATACTATAAGTTCAGATATTTAGGGTTTGAACAAGGATTTTCTTCCATCCCTGTGCCCAAAAAAACTCAATTTTCATATAAATTTACATATTTGATGATTAGGATTCTTACCCACTTTACTTAATTTTGAAACTATAATGCTCTCTTATAAATTAAATTATAATTATAATGAAAACTCATGGCTTACTCAAATTTTTACTCGTATAGTTGGTCTCATGAAGTAAATCTTAGTGATATTGACATGAATTACCATAAGTTGGTAAATATATATGATTTTAGCATGATTAATTCAGTTTACAAGTAATTAAGACTTACTATTTCAGATTACAGACCATTATAACATGATTACAAGTTTAGTTTTGATCTTATGATCTCAGACATGATATGAAATTCACATATTTACTTATGAACATGATTAAGCAACAAAAACATGATTGGTGTTTAGATTTATAATACTATATGCAAACTTTATGGTGAATTTCATATATTATGAGCACTCATATGTTTTAAGAGTAGTATTTAGCACCGAGAGGAGGCAGGTTGAGCACACCTAAATTTTCAGAAACTACGTGCCACCATAGGTAAAGGGGTCCTCAACAGAGAGTGTCTCCCTTTCCCAAATGGGCTCACCTTAGTGATCACTCCAATCATGGTTCTATATTGATGTCAAGGTATAAAGAAACCCTCCTCAATGTGGTTAGACATTGGACTCTATATTTCTTACATGGTTTATGTTGGTTGTAAGAATCTCTCACAAAAATATGGATTTTTGAAACTAAGTGTAATGGCTCATGGACTTTACTAGATTATGCTTTACCACTTATACTTTATGATATTCCAGATTTAAATTTATTCATGAACATGGTGAGTCTATCTACACTTAACATGCATGTTTTAAGCTTATGATTTATACCAATTTTTACTTATTGCATTCACCCCCATATACTCAGTATATTCCAGAAGTAGACCATATATACATCTGTGTGGATACATTATTTCATAATGTATGTTTTAGTTGTAGCTCACAAAATCATGATTAGGCAGTTTGCAACTTCCATACAATAGGTGATGAGTTCTCTTCATTCTAGGACTCAAGTCAGTTAGAGTTCGAGTATTTTATTTTGATTTTTTTGTATTAATTAGGGATAGCTGGGGGTCATGTCCCAGCTACCTATAGTCAGTATTAGTAGAGGCTTCATAGACAGTCAGTTAGAGTTGATGTATTCCGTTCTAGTTTTATTTTTGTATAATCAGTGTTGTCACTTTTTAATAGCAATGTATTAAAATAGATTATCTCATGATTATTCTTCCACTTAGAAATTTTTAGCTCTTATACTTATTTAATTAGTTGCTCATACATTAGGCTAGTACCATGAGTTAGGTTGGGATTATGTGTACTCCTAAGTACTGTGTGACATCCAGGAGGTAGTCTTGGGGCATTACATCTCACTCCTCAACCATTTTGTTTTGCCAAAAGTAAAGAATCAAATGAGGAACTTTTTTTCCAAGTATCCCAAGTTGTGATTGAGTTTGAAGGTTCTGCCATCAACCATTTTTTTGCTTCCCCCAATAGTGAGAAAGGGAAGAGAGTGAGCCTTACATAATCTGTGGAAACTCCGGTGGGAATGAAAGTGCCACTGATCTCAAAGAAATTCTATAGTTGGACCTGTGGATCCTTATGGGACAAGCCTGAGAACTACCCACTACTGTGTAACAATTACTCCATGTTCTACATAAGCTAAAATATAACGTTAGGTTCTAGACCCCGATGAAGGAGGTAACATTAGTTGCGAGTGAGATTACCACTCCATGCACTGTCCTACAGGCTGGTTGTCTTTAGCCATGTCTGTAGAAATGGTGTCACCTTATTGAACTTATAGGATGGGGTAGAGAAGTGTTGCTTTTATCCTCAATTGGTGTAAGAATTGCTCTTATTTGGATATGGTTCAACCAAAAACCTTACCCTTGCTAACTTACAAGAGATTCATAATTATACCTTGCAAATTCAGCCACTAAGACCAAGTCATCAGTGCTTATAAAAAAATAGCAAACTAAAAATTAGAAGGTTGTCAATTTTAAGTCTCCAACAACGGCACCAAAAACTTGTTGCATCATACCGCACACAAGTGTACGTAGATGTGTAAGTAATAAAGTGGCCCTTTCAAGCGGAATATCAATCCCACAGGGACTTGGTATTTAGTAAGCAATCTAAGTCTTGTGTTACTAATGAGATTAAATAAGTGTGAGTTTGTTACAAGAGTACGAGTTTTATAATTATAACTAAGTTATAAATAATAACAACGGTATGAAATTTGGATTATAAACAATATATGGAGAGCTTCCAGGATTGAGACTTATTACACATTCATGCATAACCGTGGTCTCTAGTCGGTGTTGGTGTTTATCGTGATTGTTGGTCTATGGGGTTGATATTAAGAATATTCATCCTAAAAATAATCTACCCAAACTAATATCACAACTACATCATTTAGTGGGGATGTGAGTCTTTAATTTTGATGCATTAAGCTATCTTCCCATTTCATCAACTAAGTGGGGCGTTTAGGTATATCCCTATCCTAACTGCAATTCATCCTTTAACAATTAGTATCTAATAATTAAAGTATGATTCAAAATCCTTAAATTCTTCATTTTATCTCTCCACTCCTATGGTCAACTCGTGTTGAGACTTAGATTTATTCTAAAGTTCATGAAGCTTTAGAATAGTAAAATAAGAATGTAAGAACAATCACATGACTTGATAAACATAAACCAACAATCAACCACAATAACACAATCATGTTCGTAGCCTCCATAATAGAATGATAGTTTTTATCCACTCATATTCTTACAAATAATCATAATAATGGCACTCATAAGTAAAACTACAAGCAAATTAAGTTAAAGAAGAAGAACCCTAGTGTAGAGCCTCTTTGATGCCTTCTCTTCTCTCTAATCTTGTGGTTTTCCAAAAGTGTAGTGTAATTGTGGATAAGTACTCATTTAATAGTGTTTTAGGTCTTCCATATGCTGACCCACATGAAACATATGCATTTACAAAATTTCCCCTCTCTTAAAGACATCAAAAATTAAATTTTGGACGTCCGGGGAGAGGAGTTGCACCGCAAGGCCAAAATCCAGCCTTCGAGGCTGCATCCCACACCTAAATAAAAGTTGAGGAAGTTTTACCTCACCCTATGTGGTGCGTATCACAGCCCATCCCATGATTTTTGGGTTGCGGTGCCAGGAACCTCCTCAAAGGTGAGGTTTCGCTCTGTTTTAGCTCCTATTTTCTCTTACATTTGATCCTTGTTTTCCCACTTCTTATGACTTATTTTTAGGCTTAACTTAGCTTCCAAAAAAACTTCAATGATCTCATATAACAAGCATTAATTCATACAACACAATAGAGCTCATCTATACTAGAACAAGCATAGCTCAAGCTAACACTACTACTTTTCTCGTCTAAACTCTATTTGATCATTTTGACTCTTAACTTATTTCAAATGCACCATAATCACTCTCAACATGTAAATTAACACATAAATATATAATTACACCCTTAATACCTTATTAAGAACATCAAAAAATCCTCAAAACTAAGTTAAAAGTGGTTAGATAATGACACTTAGAAGTATAAATACTCCTAAGATTACTTTTCCTTTTCGAGGATCATTAACAGGTAGTACTTGATTTCCACTTAAGGACATACTTAACTTCATATCATGACCATGTTTTTCAAACTTTTTAAATGACTTGGGATTGATGCCTGGAGGTATAACCAAGTCCCAAATGCATTCTGTGAATACACATTTCTACCTCGGAAGACTCACCAAATTTGTATTTTTAATTAAAACTCACATTAATACATCTATTGATGAACTTAAAAATGAATTCATCCTTTCGTTGGCACATATTCGTGTGTTCAACCACACTTACATTACGTCTCATGCTATAAAAATTATAAAGAAATTTATGTTCGACTTGTTCCCTGCTGTCAATGAAACCTGACTTGAGGTTCTTATACCAATCTAATGCACTGTATTTCAAGGATCACACAAACGATTTAACCATATAATATCCATAAGTTCCTGGACTATTATAAGTTTTAACAAAGTGCAAACATATTGCTTTGGGTTTCCCTTACCGTCAAATTATTGAAACTTTGATAACCTACAGATATCTTCAAAACATCAATTTAAGAATTATATGGCTTGGCATATGTGAGAGAAGATTTAGAAGCAACATCATACTTGTCTTTAATTTTTTACTATAATGAAGTCCTTTAGTTGATAAATTGTAATTAACCCTTCAGTAGATATGTGTAGTTTATCAGCAAGATACATTTATTTTGCAGACGAGTCTCCTTTGTCTTGTTTCATGTGATGCTTTCCAGGTGCATGACTTGAGCCTCCCTCCATAACACTTTCAAGTCTTTTTGTTAAATTGACAATCCGATTATCCTAATCTTGCACATAATTTTTAGGCCTTCAATCGTCTTTGTCAAACTAACAAGTTGTTCTTCAACAGCTGAGGTGTTAGTGGCCATTGAAGATGAATGATCAAATCATGGATTTTTTCTCAAACTTAATCTGAGTAAAACAGTTCACATGAAGTGATTGCAGCAGATTTGGTGATCAAGACATCATCCTCATCTTTCATAGTATGATTCTTTGTCTAAAATGGGCTAAGTCTAGCTAAAGTCTTCTCAACGATCTTGATGATATTCTTTCTTCTTTCTAACTCATTAGAAAAGAATATTGTCCATTTAAAGATTGAAAATCAAACACAAAAGTTGATGCAGACGATATTTTAAGTGCGTGTTGTCCTGTCAATTTTTTTTGTTCCTAGTGACGAACCCCAGACTTTCCGTGATAGCATCAAGTATGTTCTCCACCTTAAAGGAAAACATAGAGTCGGTATCCTTACAAATAGTCTTGGAGTCAAAATTCTGGGATTTCATTTTGATATCTTAAAATATGATGATTAATATGAAGAGATAAGAGGTAGATAAGGTCCCACTAGCATGACAGAATTTGTAGACAATAAATCTTCCAGTCGAGAAAACAATAATCAAGATAGGAAAATTGAATTAACAAAGTGTAATATTAAATTTCAAATATATTATGTATTACAATCTCTACGATAATCATCTGATTCTTCGAAATAATATGAACTTGGACTTGATTTTGATTCAAGGATTGGAATAGCTTGATCTTTAATCATTGTCTTCGAACTTGAATTTGAATAGTAATTTGTTACAAACACTTGAATGATTGCCATGAATGATGAATATGAACAAGTAACTTGATCTTGAACAACTTGATATTTCCTTCATTTTTTATTTTGAACTTTCTCTTGATTGCTTAAACGTATAACTTGTAGAGAATTTATGACTTTTGATCCACGATTCTCTTCTTGCTTCTTGTTCATCAATAAAAATATACGAGGATCCCTATTTATAGTTGAAGGGGTAAGGCAATTATATGATTTGAATGGTCGATTTGAACTGACCAATCACATTTTCTTGGTGACAAGCTCCAGTTTGTTTGTCTAGAATATGTCATCTTCACTCATGACATGATTTTAGTGGTTCATTTTATTTAACATGGATTACCATATAATATTGATACATGTCACGTTTTTAGTGGCTCATTTTACTTAACTTGGATTGCTACAAAATATTGACACATGACATGCTTTTAATGGCTCATTTTATTATTCTTAGATTGTCACATACTATTAACACATGGCACGCTTTTAGTGGCTCATTTGATTTAACTTGGATTGCCATCTCACGTGATACGTGACATGAGCTTGAACTTTAAGATGAGCTAGCAACCATTTGAGCCTTAGGTTGATAAAAGTGGATTCGGCATTTAGGGTCCAATTAATTGAATTAGCTCAATGTATTTGAAATTAGATGATTAAACCAATTATATTAGTCACACTATTTAGACTATTTTCTTGAATTTAATATAGTCCGAATTAATCTATATATTTAAATCCAATAAAATTTCAATACTAACAATATGTTTTCTCCTCCTTCTCTATGAATACATGTCGTCTGCTAAATTCTCTCCATAGTTTCCTCTTTCTGGTTAGTTCAACACACATCTCTCTAGGGATTAATTTTTTGCCTCCTAATTTTCTGCTTTCTCTTGTAATTTGGTTTTGTGCAAAACAAATTTTATAGATAATACTTTATGTTCTTTGTGCTTCTATGTAATTCTTAGTTCTCTATTTCTTCCTTTGTTTTCTGATATTTTATCCCTGTATTTATTTTTCTTTAGCATTTTCCTATAATTTCACTTTAATCCCCTATGTGTTTGACAAATTTTTTATTGAACTTAATGTTTAATTTTGCATGGCTATCTGTTCTCTTCCATCTCTTGATTTAATTTCATTTTGCTATGTTGGTTACTGAGTATTTGATATGAATTAAACATATTTCTTCTTATCTTTTTGGAGTTGGAATTGAAATTTTCTTCATACTATTTTTAAACTTATAGAAAAAGGTTGGAACATTATTTTCTTTTAGTCGAAACTCAGAAGATATGATTTTGTTATTGTTGGTACTAATGTTATTGTTGTCATGGATGATAGACTGTGATGATTAATAGTGCAACATATTTCTGCAGCCATGGTGGATGTGTTGTCTTCTTGCCCTGATTTTAGTGATTTGAGCCTTAGATTCAGAAGTTCTTGCAGGAATATGGGTAGAGGATTTAAGATCTACTATTTTGCTTCTTCTCCATCACTGTCATCGTCGTCATCAACATCTCCTCCATCACCACAACAATCTATGGACGACATTGAATCCTAAAATAGGGTGTGTGATGATTGAAATTATTGTGAAATAATAGAAGTACCCAGTAGAATGGAGGTTTTGTGGTAGTTGAAGTTGTTGTAAAATGACAAAATTGCCCTTTTAAGCTGGCAAGACAATCTTCTTGTACCTTCTTTAGGGTTATTATATGACAAAATTACCTTTTTAAAGCTGGCAAAACATCTTTCTCCTGCTTGCTTTAGGGTTCTTGTATATATTAGTAATCATTGTCATCATCATCGTCAACATCTCCTCCACCAAAACTACTATCTATGGGCGGCGTTGAATCCTGAAATGGGGTTTGTGGTGGTTGCAAATGTTGTGAAATGACAAAAGTACCTATTCGAATGGGATTTTGTAGTGGTTGAAGTTGCTATTAAATGACAAAATTGCTCGTTTTAAGCTGGTGGAACAACCTTTTTGTGTTTGCTTTAAGGCTCTTGTATATAATAGTAAAGTAATATTGGGATTCTTTACACTTTAAAAATTTCTATCTCCATATTCATACTATCATATAAAAAACGGAGAATGATCAAATATACCCTTGTTCTACTAGAAATGGTCTAAATATATCTCTCGTTATAATTTTAGTTCAAATATACTTCTTCTGTTATACTTTTGATCTAAATATACCCTTATACTATTTAAATAATTTAAATTAATATCCTTTGTTAATCTTTTTGTTCAAATATATCTCTTCCACTACACTTTTGGTCCAAATATATCGCATCTATTGTATTTTGGGACAAATTTACCCTTATATTCAAAAAAAATTAACAAAAAGAAAAAATCACCGCTTTAATTCTTTCTAAACAATTCCCTCTGCTTTGAATTCAAGTTGTGATGGAAGTATGTCAGCATATAAAATAGTTGTTAGGCAAGCCTTTTCAAACTGAATTTTGAAATCATCAATCAAAAACTCCGAGAGAGATGTCTGCTTTGATTTGTTTCCTAGTGTTGAATCAAATAAAAGTGATGCATCATATCTCTACAAATTAGTAACAAAACAATTTCAAATTTCATCATTTGCATGCATAATGATTTGCATTATGAGACTTTAGGATCATAAAACAAAGTGCTTTGAATTATTTGATAGATAATATCTTCAATAGTTTTTAATCATACTATAGAACTTCAAGAGTTCCACTAGACAGAGGAACTGTCATGACAAAAAAAATAAGGTTATAGAAAAAGGAGCCTTTAATTAGAAGAAGATAAAAAGAAAATAAAATGATTCAAAGTCATACGGAATTGATTGGGAATGGGTTGAAAGGGTCGGTTTCTAAAATAAATCGGGTACTTAAAATTGGGAGTGAGTCACTTCATTGTGGGCTTGCCACGTGTTCCACCGTTGAAATTAAGGGCAGCCCTGTGTTAATATGAGGGGTATATTTGGATCAAAAATATAATAAAAGGGGTATATTTTAAATCGAAAGTAATGAATGGTATATTTAGACCATTTCGAATTGTACAGGGGTATATTTGAACCAAAAATATAACGAAAAGGGTATATTTGAATTGAAAGCATAACGAAGAATATATTTAAGCCATTTACAATAGTACAAGGATATACTTAGCCCTTCTCCGTATATAATATAAAATGAGAAAAAAGTGTACGCTCACTTACACAGTAACAATATTCTTATGTGCTTGAACGGCATACTTCATCTCAGTTTATGCAATAACAAACATCATGAAACTTTATTTAAACCAATGGAATCTATCTTGCTCATCTAATGCAAAAACTACATGAGCCTCGAAACGAGGCCAATAAAAATCAGGAAATTATATGTCATAGACCCAAATATGGATGACTTTAGATATTTGATCCCAAATAAGAATGACTTTAAAGAATAACCTTCCTTGTTTTTTAAGTATGGTAAAAGTACCATTTTGCCCCTCTATACTTAAAATAGATTTTTACATTTTTCATACTCATTTGTCTCTCAAATTTTATTTTTTATTCTTTTCACTTTTTTATTTTTTCCTTTAATTTTATTATTCTCTTTTTTATTATTGTCACTTTTTTATTTTTTCCTTTAATTTTTACGTATTATTTTATTTTTTATTATTTTCACTTTTTATTTTTTTTCTTTAATTTTATTTTCATATTTTAATTTATTTGTCTCAATCTTTTTTTTTTCTCAACCATTATCTATTTCTTCATTTTTATTTTTTTTAATTCATTTGTCTTTTAATCTTGAGAAAATAGTCAAATACCCCCCAACCTTTACCCCAAATTTCAACTACACAACTATACTTTGAAGGGGTCCTATGACCCCCCTGAACTATTTAAAAATGGAATATATAACCCCCCAAACGCTGACGCCCAGATGCGTAATGGAAAGTGAGCAACACACACCTGCCATGTAATGCCACCTAATTTCCACGTAATATTATTTTTTTTATATAAATTATTCTTTAATATATATATATATATATATATATATTCTCTTCTTTGAATTTTTCTTTTCATTTCCCATTTTTCTTTCCTTTTGGAAGAATTTTTGGAAGCACAGGAATCCGGATTAATTGAGGAGAAGGACCAGATTTTGATTCATGAATATGTTCACATTTCCAAAAATTCATGTGAGAAACTCAACTTGAATCAACCAAGTTGGCGTTGTCGCCGCCGTCAAATCGCGAATCCACTACTACCTGTCGCCGTTGCCAGAACTCCGGTGACTTTTGGTATCGCGGACCAGTCCCAACAGGTGCGTCACTTCAACGCGAGCACACCCCAACAAAAATCGTCCAAAATCGATGCTCCAATCGCCGTGAAATCGTATTTGAGCGCAGCGCCGCCGCTGACGAACTCTGGTGAAGGCGGCGCCGCCACTGTCCACCACCAATTGACAAAACACCACCACCAAATTTTATTTTAGCTATTGCACCAATTTTTGAAATAATTGTTAATTTTGTTATTTTGATGGAATTGAAGATAGACCCATTTGGGGGGGTGTTCTTGAAATAGAATGGAATTAGTTATTTATTTTTTATAGAATTTCAGAATTTGCTGTGTGGGGGGGGAGCAGCCATGGTGTTTTGTGTTTTGTTGAAGAGAAAAAAAAATGAAGAAGAAGAAGAAGAAGAAGAAGAAGAAGAAGAAGAAGAAGAAGAAGAAATGTCATTGATGAGTTCTTGGTGCCATTGTTTGTGAAGAAGAAGAAAGAAAAATGTCATTGATGAGTTCTTGGATGTCATTGATGTCATTGTTTGAAGAAGAAGAAGAAGAAGAAGAAGAAGAAGAAGAAGAAGAAGAAGAAGAATTGAAGAATTGAAGAAGAATTGAGGAAGAAGAAAGAAAATGAATTGAAGAAGAAGAGAAAGAAAATAAATAAAGAAAAATAATCATTAAAATTATATATATTTATTTAAAGAAATATTAAAATTAAATTTTTAATAAAAAATTCTGTTTTCACTCTCTTTAAAGAAAGTGAAATGCACACTCTTGCCATGTCAGCGTTTTGGGGGGGTATATATTCCATTTTTAAATAGTTCAGGGGGGTCATAGGACCTCTTTAAAGTATAGTTGTGCAGTTGAGATTTGGGGTAAAGGTTGGGCGGGGGGGGAGTATTTGACCATTTTCTCTTTAATCTTTATTTTTCGTTTTTATTATTTATCTTTTTTTCAAGTACACTCGTTATTTATCTTTTTTTTTCTCATTTTCTCAAATACTCTTTCTCTTGCTCCTCTTTCTCTTCATCGGACTTCTCTAAAATCTTCAAACTCGATAAACAGGAAAAAATGAAGGTTGCTTCTGATGAAGAAATAGACGATCTCTCTGTTGATGTTGCTTCCAATTCTGCAGGACTTTTGTCTTCAAACTTAATTGGCATCATTGTTGATGTAAGCTTCTACTAAATTCACTTATGTATTTTACATCAATGTCTATTAATATACTAAAAAAATTGTAACTTTACTTTTTATATATTTTATCAATGAAGAATTCTCTGTCACCAGCTATAAGACTCATTATTTTCTGAGTCTGCAATTCCAAAAGCCAAAGGAAATATGTTGTTGTTTCTGTCTTTGACACTGCTATCATGAGGACACCACGATATTTTGATTTCAAAAATATTGCATCTACCATTATTACCGATCTACAGTTGGTCCATCCAATGATTGAAGCGCCATAAGTAAAAAAATGCATATTGAAACCTGTGTTGAGCAAAAGAATATTAGTAACAATTTGTATTTGATATTTATAATCACAGTATAATAATTTTCTAAACTAAGTCTTGCCCATGAGGCAAGAATTGCATAGATGTCAATAATCTAAGCAGTGCAATTAAAGAATAACCTTTTGCCTATTGGGCAAAAGTTTTAAATTTCAACAGTATAATATTTGTATACACTAAGTCTTGCCCATGAGGAAAGAGTTGCATATATGTTAATAATTTAAGCAGTGCAATTAAATAATAACATTTTGCCTTTAAGGCAAAAGTTTTCAATTTCAACAGTATAGCATTTGTACCTGTTCTAAACTAAGTCTTGCCCATGAGGCAAGAGTTGCATATATGTTAATAATCTAAGCAGTGCAATTAAAGAATAACCTTTTGCCTCTTGGGCAAAAAAATTTAATTTCAACAGTATAGCATTTGTACCTGTTCTAAATTAAATCTTGCCCACGAGGTAAGAATTGCATATATGTTAATAATCTAAGCAGTGCAATTAAAGAATAACCTTTTGCCTCTTGGGAAAAAGTTTTCAATTTCAACAGTATAGCATCTGTATAAACTAATTTTTGCCCATAAGGCAAGAGTTGCATATATGTTAATAATCTAAGTAGTGCAATTAAAGAATAACATTTTTCCTCTTAGGCAAAAGTTTTTAATTTCAACAGTATAACATTTGTATCTGTTCTAAATTAAGTCTTGCCCATGAGGCAAGAGTTACATATATGTTAATAATCTAAGCAGTGCAATTAAAGAATAACCTTTTGCCTCCTAGGCAAAAGTTTTAAATTTCAACAGTATAGCATTTGTATAAACAAAAGATTAGTAACAGTTTAATTTATAATATATATCTTCAACAAGTAAAATCATTAAAGAGTAAGGCATTGTCAACTATTGCCCATGGACATAACTTTCTAAGTCTTGCCTCTAGGGCCAGAGTTATAGGTCATCTGCCAAATCATTACAAATTAAGACAATGTCAACTCTTGCCCATGTGGCATAACTGTCTAAGTCTTGCGGCAAGACTTATAGATCATCTGTCAAATCATTACAAACTAAGGCAGTGTTAACTCTTGCCTATGGGGCATAACTTAAAATGTATGGCAGAATCTGACTGATCATAAGTGCTAGGACAGATTGATCTTAAGTGCCAATGTCAACAGTTTCGGCTTGCTACCATTGGTAAAGAAAAAAAAAAGATAAATCACCATATTCGATAAAGAAAAAGGAAAATTTTTAAAAGACGAATTGAGTCTCTAGTTTTTGCACTGTCCTAAAAGTCAAGTGGAATAAGGTTCGTTCTTGTTTATAATTTTAAAGATATTAATCAATTATTTTTGCAATTTCTGGTTACCCTTTTAGTGATATTTTCAGAAGAAATGCCAAAAATGAGTATTATGTAATCTTATTGATGGGTCATCATCACTCAAAGACTGCATCAACTGCCTTTTAAAAGTCTCCAACTGTTTAAGCAAAAACGAAAGTAAGTTTATGCAGTTGAAATGAAAATAGCAGATGAATAATGCCTATGATTTTCCACTTCCAATATTCTTTTCCTAAAAGGATAATAAGAATACTATCCAATACCAAGAAAAAACATTGTGAAGGAACCAAAAGCATATAAAGCAGAAAAGATATGCCTCTGCTTATTTCTATTTCTTTTCTTCTTGGAAGGTAACATTACACGTAGTAATTTATCAGATAGAAGATAGCAAACATGATTCAATTTAGAGTACTATGTATGACTATATCAGGGAGCACTTCACAATCACAGTAGTATTTAACAAGTATAATGACAATTTTAGCTGAAATAAAAAGAAAGAATTCTTCCTTTCATTTTTATTTTTTAAGATAAAGGTAGAGTCTCCCCTTCCCTGTTATAATGTTAACAACGCTATAATATACAAACCATATGCTTTATTATTACATTACCATAAGTCATCCAAGGAAAGTACAATTATCATGAAATGAGCTCTATTTCAAACATTTACATGAACTTCTTAACTAGCAGTTTCCTTGGTTGTATTTCATATAAACAAAGAGCAAACCAATCCAATTGTTGAAGCTTTTATTTGAATCGCATGAGCAAAATGAAGCACATATAAAAATTAAAGAATTTTATGTTTTATTAGTAAACCAATATATGTTTCTTCCTTGCCATAGAACTTTGACACCTACATTGTTAGCTATGGTAAAGAAAAGCTGAATGTTGTAATGGGTGACAGAGAATCAATAACAGATGTGGTATGTGAACTAGTCATGTGTATATATAGTGTATACCTTATGTCATAGCGGAAACACACAACTTTGCATCAGCTAATCTTAATCAGTTCGTCTATCTACACTTCGATTTTCTAAGTATTTACACTAATTCCTTATCACCATCTTGCAATTTTGGCTAGATTCCAGCTGATATGGTTGTGAACTCAGTCATCGCGGTTGTGGTTGTCCATCAGAATCCATCGTCCCATACAGTTGTTTACCATATTAGCTCCTCTATGAGGAATCAACTAATAACTAGTGATATCACACAATTTTTCATTGATTACTTCAAAAAATCCCCATGGATTGACGAAAGAGGAAAGCCAGTCAAAGTGAAGGAATTTTGTTTCCTAAATAGAATGGCTAGCCTTCACAATTATATAGCAATCCACTGCATGCTTAATATTAATCTTATATGTTTGGCCTTCTCAAAAATGTTGCAATCAACGTTAACTCCCATATTAACAGTCTTTCCCTTCAAGATCAAACCCCCACAACTAGTCAAACACAATTATAACCGTAATAACAAACTCCCCACAACCTATTCGACACAATTCCTCAATGGAAAATATGTTACTACAACAACAGCATAACCCAACTCCAACTTACGTTCACCTCCCCAAAAATCAAATCAATATACTAATTATATAACGAGCTAAAATTTAGCGCAATGCATCAATAAGCTTAAATTTACTGTAAATTAGATGTTTACACAAAGCTAAAATCCACCCAACCACCCCAACTACCCCAAAGAATTAGAGAATTATGATGATGAAGTTCTTACCTGAAAAAATCTTACGGCTGCGAAGTTGTTTGATAGGAAGAAAGAGCGATGATCATGCAAATTTGTTTGATTGAAGAAAGAGCGATGATGTTTTGTTTTGGAAGAAAGTTAGAGTGTTTTGTTTTGGAAGAAAGAAAAACAAATATATTGGAGGGGTATTTTCGTCCAAAAAAGTATGAGTTAATAAGTAAAGGCTATTTTAACAAAGCCTTTTTATTTGGGGCTAAAATTTATAAGTTACCCTAATTTGAGTCTATTTTTGAGATTCTCCCAAAAAAAACCGAGATTGAAATGTAAAACAAACAAAGAAGATATGAGAACAAGAATAAAGGTATGGAAAGAACAAATCTCATTTCTCAACATATAAACACTTGTTTCATGTCTATGAAAAGAAAGTAATAGAACTTGTTCTCCTTTTCCTAAACAACTATTTTTCTGTTGTACTACAATTGTTTTTATTTATTTACAGCTGTTGATCTTCCTTTTTCCTGGAGCATTGCCTTCAAACTACAACTTGTGCTGCAGCTAGCCTTGCAATGGGCACCCTGATTTTAATCACATAATTTATACAAAAACCATTAGCCAATCACCAATTAATATAATTAATGTCAAACACAACATATGTTTTAAATCTTAATAATGTTGAAGAGAGAAAAGACCTGAATGGAGAGCAAGAAACATAGTCCAATCCTGCCTCGGCAAAAAATGCAACTGAAGAAGGCTCCCCACCATGTTCTCCACAAATTCCAACCTGTTATATGTCACACTTTAGCCTTAGATATTGAACCAAAAAACAAGAATCTAGTACCAGAGAGACAATCAGATTGATCCAAAAATGAAAAATGTTAAAGTGAAGAAGTTATTTACACTGTTAGCGTATATAATTTAAATCTCTTATTCAAAATCACAACTTACCTTCAAGTTTGGCCTTGCTCCCCTACCTCTTTCTGTGGCCATCTTGATGAGCTGGCCAACACCCCTTTGATCAAGAACCTGAGGGATATTAAATCTTCAAGCGTCAACATGCTAGTTTCCACACTTATGTTTTTCACATGGATATTAGTTTGAGATATGGCTAGCTAACCTCGAATGGATCGTGTTGAAGGATGCCTTGTGCTAGATATATGGGAAGAAACTTGCCTACATCATCTCTACTATATCCAAATGTCATTTGTGTGAGATCATTGGTCCCAAAGGAAAAGAACTCTGCTTCTTTAGCAATCTATCACCAATTTGCAGTAAAAGATGGAGCATAAGCAATCAATATAGCAAAATGTATGCATTTCTAGAGTAACTTAGATGTTTCATGATCGTAATATATCATTGTAGAGGCTAGTAATTGATAATTTTTCACTAGTAAAGTAGATCATGACTCTTTGCAACTATCGTTAATAAAATAACCAACAAGGGCATAGGTGATTGCTTCAAAAGACATACCTCATCTGCAACCAAAGCAGCTCTCGGAATCTCTATCATGGTGCCCACCTTATAATTCAATGAGGTACCCATCTCAGTGAAAACCTTTTTGGCAACATCACGGATTAAACCGACTTGATGACCTAATTCCTGATTATTAAAGATGCACTTTTACTTTGAAATTTATTTCTCAGAAGGATTGGTGTAAAGGTAAAGAAAGGTATAAATCCACTTATCAAAAATAATAGCACGATTATACCTCTTTATTTAAATACATCAACAATATCGTAACTTTTCTTATACAGAGCACAAATGACATACCTGAGGGGTTCCAACAAGGGGGACCATTATCTCTGGAAATACTGAAATACGCTGGTTGATCATAGATATAGCAGCTTGAAAGATTGCACGAGCCTGCATTTCTGTCAGTTCCGGGTAGGATATACCTAGTCTGTAAAAGTTTAAAAAACAAATATTACTCTACAAGCAAAGAAATGCAGTGGAATGTGTGACAAAGCATATGCACCTCTTACTATATACATTTAGGGATCTATCTCTCAAGAAACTGGAAATTTTCTATAATGCAGTAAAAGTAGATCAACTGTTTGTGATACGAAAAAAATCAGACCTGCAGCCTCGGAATCCAAGCATGGGATTGACTTCTGACAGTTTCTCAATCCTAGAATAGACATCTTCCTCGCGCATGCCTATATGTGTTATTAGTTCACTCACAATCTCTTCCAGGTTCCCTTCTGGCAAAAATTCATGAAGTGGGGGGTCTAATAGTCGAATTGTCACCGGAAGACCTGAAAAGATAGAGAACTTGGTAAACCTGACACTTCGGAAGTTTACGTCAACTTGGAAATTTGGACAGACATTCCACTAGCACAAACTAAATCCTAGTTAGGGTTGTATTCTTATGAACACAAAAATAAATTTTTATCTAGAAAGTACGTGAAATACAGGATCTGGACACCATTCTAACCCCAGCAAATCCTATCATTTTCTTAGGTAACTCCTAGTATGGAAAGGTAATAATATTAGTTGCTATTGAAGTTACCATCCATTGCACGGAAAATGCCCTCAAAATCAGATCTCTGGTAAGGCAATAATAAGTCGAGCGCTTCCTTCCTCTGCTCAGTAGTAACAGCCATTATCATCCTTCTCACAGCTTTTATCCTTTCGTCTGATGCAAAGAACTGAAGAGAGAGATATCAGCTTGCATAGACTAACAAATGAATTTCATAAATAAAGTTGCAGCACTTCCCTTGAGATGGTACTGATTATTATCCCCCTTCATTGAAGAAGGAAAAAAAAACTGGAAACAACCCAAAGAGAGGAAACATATGTTGCAAGATATTACAATAAGACGGTATGCATAGTAAAAGAAGAAAAAAGTACCATGTGCTCTGTCCTGCATAGACCAATTCCTTCAGCACCATTATTCCTTGCTGTTAGTGCATCTTCTGGTGTGTCAGCATTTGCCATAACCTAATCCATTGGCAACATATTCGCGATCAGTTAAAAGTATCATAGTTACTTATGCAGCGTAATACTACCGTATATCCTATGGCACCTTGATGCGCCTGATCTTATCAGCCCAAGACATGAAGATCTCCAAGTCACCAGTCAGAGCTGGAGGCGATAGTGGTTGCTTCCCCAAGATTACTTCACCTGTTGATCCGTTTAATGAAAGACAATCTCCTTCATGAATCACTTTGTCTCCAATGATGAGAACCTGCATTAAACCGATCAAATGAATTCTTCTAAGTTCTTTGATTCAAAAATTGTGTTCCATTTGACTAGCTACAGCCGTACCTTTTCCAATTCATTAACACGAATATCAGCACACCCAGACACACAGCATTTACCCCAGCCACGGGCTACAACAGCTGCATGAGATGTCATGCCACCTCGTGCGGTTAAGATCCCAGCAGCAGCATGCATGCCACCAACATCCTCTGGACTTGTTTCAGTTCTCACCTTTATATGCCATAGGGGAAAAGTTCAATTTCAAGATTGGAGAAACTGTTAATTGCAAGGCAAGAATGTTGTGGATGTTGTTTCCAAGATTTCCAAAACATCCAAGAATTTCGATTAACTCAAGAAGCTGAAACACTGACTCTGTATACATAAATGGATGGGGAAAAGATTTCAATAAACAATGACTTATTTAGAAACAATCCCCTACACCCATCCACAAGAGCAATATAAAAGAAAATAAACAAAGATAATTCATGTGATAGCGCGGTAGTATACCTATCGCCATGATTAGTAGATACAGGGTGAGAGGAAATACCAAAATAGAACTCTTCCCTTGTGCATGCCATGCTTCAGCATCTTCAGCACTGAACACAACCTGTCCCACTGCTGCCCCAGGAGAGGCAGGAAGGCCCTTTGCAATCACCTTGTCTTTATAAGCCGATGGATTTTCAAACTATGATAAACAAAAGAAGAAGAAGAAAGTATTTATCCTTACTTTACCAACAAATTGATTAGCATAGTTACCCAAATAGATGAAATTCAAGTGACTAGAATTAGAAAATTCATGAAGCAGTTCTTGTTGCCCATCCTGAAATGATTATCCAGCAAATCCCTATTGATGTACAGTTAGAGTGGTTTACTTAAAAAATACCCAAAGTCAGACCATTACCCCGGATTGGGTTCTAGAGTTGGCACCTTTCTGTCTATTTGAATATTCTCTAAAAGTAAAGAGAGTTATTTCATCATACTCCATGCAAGATTTTACCAACATAGCCGTACCTGCGGATGAAGAAGTTGGTCCAGATGCTGCGGCTCCACCCTCATTATAGCTGTGCGCTTGTCAACAAGTCCCTCATTCACCATGTCAACGGCTATCTTTACTGCTCCTTTACCTGTACGTTTCCCTGCTCGGCACTGTAACATCCACAGTCTATTTTCTTGAACAGTGAATTCGATATCCTGCCATACATCGAAACATAAACAGAAAAGATTCTTAATAATGTTCTGCTTTTTCTATTTGGTGGAGATGTATAAATTTCTTAACCAATAAACATACAAACAAGCAAGAAATGAATGATGTACGCCAGTATAATGACAGAAATTTACCATCATATCTTTATAATGTTTCTCTAAAATCTCACAATTCTCAACAAGCTCCCTGTATGCTTCAGGCATACACTTCTTCATTGTGTCCAAGTCCTGAGGTGTTCTAATTCCAGCGACAACATCCTCTCCCTGGTTAATGCAGTTTTATCAGCTTTTTCGACAAAAACAATGAGACTATCTTAAAACTCAAATGCACCATAAAATGAACTAAAGTAGCATATTCTAGACCTGAGCATTGACTAGAAACTCTCCATAGAGCTTCTTCTCGCCGGTGCTTGGATTCCTAGTGAAGAGAACACCTGTTCCTGATGTGTTACCCATGTTCCCGAACACCATGCATTGAATGTTTACTGCAGTTCCTTTAAGTCCTGTTATCTGGTTAATGCTCCGATATTTAATGGCTCTTTGACTGTCCCAAGAATCAAAAACTGCTTTGACAGCCAACTCCAACTGTCTTTTGGGATCTGTAGATAGAGTCATATCCACAAACTTTTTTTACTCCCATAACTTTTGGAAATTGGTTTAAACCAACAAGTTGACAGAGCAGGCCTTTTGTGATCTATTCACGATGCAGGCCATCAGTGAAAAATGGTTATGGTTTATATTACCTGAAGGAAACTTCTCACCCTTTGCTTCAATATAAACATTTTTGTACTGCTCCACAAGCTGTTTAAGATCAGATGCTGTGATCTCAGTGTCAAGCTTCACTCCTTTGACGTCCTTTAACTTCTCTAACTTCTCCGCAAATAATGAATGTGAAATACCCATTACCTTCAATCAAAAAGAGCACTGTGAATCGCATAGGAGATAAAAATTTCCATGAGATTTTAACCTGCATTCTGTTTCCTTTTCAAGAAATGTATGAAAACTTGAAAAAGAAGGAAGTTGATGAAAAATTAGAAAAGAGAATAGACAATGATGAGAATACTCACCACATCTCCAAACATGTCAAGAAATCGCCTGTATGAGTCATAAGCAAACCTCTCTCCACTTTTGGCAGCCAAACCAGCAACCACTTCATCATTGAGTCCAAGGTTCAAGACAGTATCCATCATCCCAGGCATAGAGATCTATACATAGTTCAAGCAAAATCACCACAGTATGATATAGAAATTAAGTGAACTGCATACACCCCGTCAAATGGACTAACATGCATGATTCCCTATGAAAAGAAATGGACCTAATTCAATCTAGCTCAAGAGATGAGGATTGTCCAAGATCAATTGAAGGAGACCAGGTACTCCATCCACTACCAATGTAGGAATCCTACAACCTAGCTTGCACTCATGATCATTCTCGAATTGGCCAACTATAACGATTAAAGATAGCAATCAAGAGATTCTTTATTGCATTTCCCACAAAAAAAGATGTTTTAGTCTAGAGATGCTTAACTAAAGAAGCACCTCCTGTATACTCAAAATATGCATGACATGGTATAAATTCAACAAACAAGCTCTTCAATGATGTGAAAAATCAGAAAATGCATAAGGTGAATGTTATAGGGGCCATGCTCCTTAAGATGGTTTCTTATACCGAGTGAGATATAAACAAGTAGTATGGATTAAGATAATGCAAATACAGAGAAGAGACTTACAGCAGCACCAGACCGAACCGAAAGAAGGAGAGGCTTTGAGGGGTCCCCAAGGAAAGCCCCCATGTTTTTCTCCACAGCCTTCAAACCATCCAGTATTTCCTCCCACAGTCCTTGTGGAAGCTTTTTGGCAATCTGATACTCCTGGCATGCTTCTGTTGATATAGTAAGGCCAGGTGGCACGGACAATCCAATGCTTGCCATTTCAGCAAGGTTTGCTCCCTTACCTCCCAGCTACAACACATATACAAATGCGCATAATAAGCTTAAGTTTCAAACTATCAAAGTAGAGAAGTTTATATAAAAGATTTACACGTCAGGCCACCTAGGAAATAACAACAGGTAAAGTGAAATTAAGGCTACAACAGGTTAAATTATACTGATGGTATAAAACAATGTGACACCGTGAGTGTATATAATTTAGATCCAAATGTAAAAGCATGGTCATCAAGAATCTTAACCACATCCTTTCTAGAACAAAGACAACATGTTGCTCCTTCATACTAAGTTCTAAGAGGATAGTCAACTCTATAGCAATATAGATTGGTGTAGCTTGAAGGCGTTTTCCAATTGCATGTACTGCATCTATGCTGCAGTTAACCTCTCGCTTGTGATTTAATTTTAAAATGAATATTTCAGTTAAGATTTTGTTGAGAATACAATTACGTAAAACAAGTGTTGCTCTCTTTAATAGCTTAAGTTTTTAGATAATATAGTCACACACTCCAACATGATAAAGCAAGTAGAGGTCCGGAAATCAAATCTCACCAACATTCATTATCAAAAGAATTTCCACATGCTTAACCATAAAAAAGAATCAAGCCCACTCGCTCAGCCCGCTCACGAGCGAGTGTGTCAAGAATACAATTAAATATATAATAAAAGTACGTTCATTAATAACTTAAGATGAAATGGTCACACACTCCGACGGATGGATTTAGTGAAAACAAATTCTTTGCGGAGGTAGGAAAACAGAAAAAATGAAGGAGATGGAAAATAAAACTTACCAAGGACTTCATGCCCTTGTTTCCTTCGCTTTTTCCTTTTCCAAAAGTATAAACTCTCTGTCCACCAAACACAAAATTGAACCATTGAAATTCAACTTACACAAGAAAAAAAAAAGATCCCCTATAAGTTACATAAAAGATATATTTTAAAATTCTTCTATAACAAATGAAAGCGTTGGAACTCAACGCTATTCCCTTCCTTATTTGTTTGATTCGAATTAAGAATCATAATATTATTTTTGTAACAAGTTACATAAAATATATATTTTGAAGTTGCCTTCTAACAAAGGCGTATGTCAACATGTAAGCCTAAGAACTCAACGCGATTCCCTTCCTTATTTGTTTGATCCAAAGGGAAAGGGCCCGTTGAATTGCTAAGAATCAAAATATCTTTTTGATAAATAGATTTGTTTTTCTTTTCAAAAGGTACCTGCATGATTACTTGTAAACAAAAACCAAAGTGTCGTTGTGATTGTAGAATTCAAAGAATACTCTAACAAGGATTGACAGAGTGAAATAACAAACTTATATAGGACCAACGTGTTAGTGGCAATATTCTAGGTGTCATCTTTCAGTCTACTGAATGACAAATTCCGCACAGCACGTGTCAACTCTCATTCTGTTGAAGGTCAAGTTTATTAGTAATGCTCAACTATCTCCATTTTATTAGGTGAGGCTTTGGTTGTTAATCATTAATTACTCATCATTAATAAATGTAAGGTCGAATATATCCATAGAAATTTAAACTTGATGTAGTTGGCGATTAATCATTTCAATTTTGAGAGTAAATATTTGGATATATGAGTTTTGTCTCAATTGTTAGCTACACATTCAAACTCATTTTCACTCTGTTTCCAGCTCATATGACACATAACATAACTTTTACAGGTATTTGGATGATCATTTTATAAGTTGAAGTATTTAATTGACACACTAAAAACGAATTGATATGTAGGTAAGCATACTCAAAGTTGAAATATATATTTATTTACTAGGTGATATCAAATTTGAGTGTATGTCTATTTCATTTTGACATTCGAATTACAACTAACATATGATGAAGTCGTTGTATTGGACATTTCCAACAAAACTTTCAGAAAAAAAAAATAGCGTATTTTCAAGCATTCATTATGTAATGGGTTAAAATTATTTTTCCTTCCCAACTTTATCTTAAAAATTAAATTTCCTTCTCAACTTTGAATGATAATCATACTCCTCTTTATCCTAATTGACTTTTTAAAATTCCTATTTTACACTTTATCATCAAATTTTTTATTCTTTTTTTTTAACTTCTTTAAAATCATCATATTTTCATTTTTTAAAAAAATCATGTAAGAAATTTTTCATAAAAACATAAACATTATTCATATAACAATTTTTTCATAAAAACATAAACATTATCTTTTAGGGAAAAAAAAGTAAGAAATCTATAAGCTAATGATGATCTTCATGAAGTAAATTAGCATAATAAGAAAATTAGTTTTATTAATAATAATAATCAAAACTATTATATTTATTTTACAAGTGAACATAATAAGTAATATTAATTTTATAAACATATTTCAATGCAGAAAATACAAATAATAAATGAAAGAGATAAGCCTCTAGTACCACCCCGAACTATGGTCAAAGTTGTTACGACACACTCCAACTTCACAGGGGTCCTATTATCCCTTGAACTCAAATTTAGCGTATTTTTGTCATTTTTTGTGCTAATGTGGCACCTTTATTACATAAAATGGAGCCCACATCAAAGGTGTCACGCCATCTAAAATGATTGACAAAAGGTATCACGTTAGCTAAAAAGATTGACAAAAATACGCTAAAATTTAGTTTAAGGGGTAATAGGACCCCGTGAAGTTGACGTGTGTCATAGCAAATTTGATCATAGTTCGGGGATACTAAATGTTTTTCTCGAATAAAAATAAGGTCAAATTTTAAAGATTATATTTATTTATATAAATTATAAAATATGTAATACTCTATTAAAGACAATCACAGCTTATTTACTGATATAGACAATAGATAATATCGTTTCTTATCACTTGATCGTCATACTAAAAATAAATGTTTTAATTTATCTGCTCAATTTGTGAAATCAAAAGAATTGTATTATGTTTTTTTTCTACCCTTTAGTGTTAAATAACTATATAAAGTAACAGTATAGACAAATTTAAAGTCTTAAATTATCATTAATAAGGTTAATTTAGCAAAATATACCTCTAAGTAAAATTTCCTTAAGGATTAAGTTATATCAACAAAAAGTTAAGTAATACGAAACGAATTTAGTAAGAAAGTGATAAAACACAAAAATATACGCACATGCATGTACATACATATGTATATACACACACTTAAAGGTGGGTTGTTTGGAAACAAGTTATTCCGGGATTGGTTATTACAAAATAAGTTGTACTAACATGTATGTGTGATAACTTATCTCATCACTATGGTATAAATGGTGCGACAAATAATTTTGAGACTATCTAATACATCTAATTAAACGCAGGATAAATAATCACGAACTTTATCTCTGAATTATTATAATAATACTTCACACCAAACGACTCTTTAATACATATAATATTAAAATAACGATCTTAAAAAATAACATTGAATTTTGTGATAAATTTATAAAAAGTATTAATTTGCGTATAAAGTTAATAAACTTAAATAAAATGCTACAAATATTCATGTTAAAAAAATATTTATTACATATAATATAAAAAGATATTACATAAATATAAAATTAAAATTACAAGGACAAAATGGACATTACATGAGATAAAAGGGGGAATATAATTATTGTTCAATGTTAAGGGGGTTTTGATTTTTTAATCAAAGTTAGGGGGCGAAAATGATTTTCACTCTTATGTAATAAGCTAACCATCTAAAATTTTGTTAAGTCCAAGGTTTCTTTATTAATTTTGATGATAACAAACCAACATAATTTATTAAAAACTTATTTACTTATAGTAAATTTATTTTAAAATTTATTTTTAGTACAGATTTATTTTAACAGGCTTATAATTTACCCCAACCTTCTTGCTCTTTCAAACATATCACATCCTTTAATTAGATATATCAGTCTTAATAAGCATGTTTCAGTTGATATTGATTTTGTATGACTGTAATTTCCAAGCGTAGAAGTATTTCTAAATTCTAAGGTAAAATTATCTAATATAGATATTTTATCATATGTTCAAGTGGTCAATTAAAGATGATCACAATTATAGTTTAATGAGGAATTATATATGGATTAAAATGAAAAAAAGGTAAACCTCATCACATTGAACAAACTTTTATTTTGTTTAAAAAATAATTACTTTATATTATATGTTGTACTGATTTTTAATACTTCAATGTGAACATACAAAAGTTAATCTCTACATAGTAATTTTCGCATAACTTTCTGCTATATGAGCTGAAATGACTGATCTAAATAAAATTATATATACCACCACAAGTTTCCTCTACACTTGATTAGAGGTCTCATGTTTGATACTCATCGGTTACCATGACAATTCGAATTAGTGAGGACCTCAAAATGAGTATTGAATATCGAATGAGAAAAAAAAAAAAAAAAAAACCAATAATATACATCATTTCTAAGGCCAAGTGAGTACCTTTTTTGCAGTAGATGTAGGATCTGAAACAGGAGTCAAAATTGCCTGAGGTGGAAGATTTTGCTTTTTTATGGGAGTTGGAGAATTTGAAAAGCCATTAGGTTCTTGTTGATGGCACCTAATGACTTTGCTCCAAGTTGAACAACTCATATTGATGCCAACAGAGGGGTACTTTACTAGAAATTGCTGTTCTTCATACTTCTGTTTTAGTAATTTTCTCATGTACGTGTCATTGACATGTGTATTGGGCTTTAGCAACAACCCCTTCATGGTTGAAGTTGAACTCATCTTTCTTCTTCAAATCCTGCACACCAAATTAAGGTCCCCTGTTATCATAAATATATTTAATTAAATAAACAAAATAGTCATCAAGAAAGGAATGACTACAGTCAAACTTCTTTATAACAGCGTTGTTTGTCTGGATATTTTTGGTTGCTATTGCAAAATATTGTCATAGAGATCATATAATATAACATAACATGAAAAGTCAGTTCCATAAAGAACTTGACCGTTATAGTGACGATGATTATTATAGAAAAGTATATGAATGGCTACTTAACATCTTCAAGATCAGACATGAACCGAGAGCTCACAGCTAAGTATAAACTTGGTAAACATCAGCAAAATTTGCGTACTGTGAGAAGAATTTTCTTTATTGATTGAAGCACAAGTGCAAAATCCCCTGCTATATATAACAAATATACTCATAACATACAGAAGGGTAATGAAGAAAGGAATTCAGAATAACCTGCAACTTAGATATCAAGATTCATAGCACATAATAGGAAAACATACAGGTAATTAAAGATTACATGATCAGCAAAAGTTGCATACCTTTGTTTTAAAAGAGCTGAAAGTTCAAAGAATTTCAGTTATTTCTGACATCAAAATGGAAATTGGCGGTTGGGTTGATAATAGTAGTATATGAAAATATGAATGAACAGAGAAGAAATAAAAAGAAGTATTATATGTGGACGATATTAGAATGGCATGATTAATAATGGTTTTAGTCTTTTTGCAATATGGTTAACTGTGACTTTGACTAATTGGGAGGGAAATAAACATTTGCGATATGTTAAGGAATTTCCAATGTTACCCTTCTTTATGCAACCATGAGTTGGTTATGTATGGGCCAATTCATGGCATGGCACACTTATCAATTCAAAGGATAATATTGCTTGGCCTTGACAGGTTTTTCATGATACGTCTAAAACAATTTAGGTTGAATAGTACCCCTCCGTCCAAGAGTTTATTAGTTCAATATTGACTTGATATATTTTTTAATAAATAATAAATTATATGATAATTTTATGATATTATCCTTATTTGTTAATATAAGTAGTGACATGAATTGGAAATAATCGTCTATTTTTATTTGTTTACTATACTAAAAATTAATAGCTATTTTAATTTATTTGGCTTAAAATTTTAGAAGATAATTTATCATCCTATACTTACTTTATCTTTTCTAAAATATTACTCTATTTTTAATTCATTTTTTAACGAGTGAAATAACTGATAATTAGAGGTATACTGTAAAATTATGAGTGTATTTATTATTATTTTTAAAAATAAGTTAAGTCAAATATAAATAAATAAATAAATAAATATGAATGGATGAAATATTATTTAATAATAAGTGTAGAATGAATGGCTATTTTTAATATATGAGAGCACAGAAGAAATGAACAAATTAACTCAAAAAAGTGCTCTGAAAAAAATGGGACCCTCATCCAAACTTATTGGAATATACTTTTCACCAAACAATTTATGCCACGTTGCATTTCTCCCAACACACAACAACTAAAAACTAAATGTGAAAATTTGTTTCTGCATCTACTTGTGGTTTTCCTTCCTTGTCATTGCCATTTGGGTCTCTGATAATGAGGAAGATTCTTTTTTACGAAATACATATACAGCTCCCTCAATTATTTCTCTTTACTCCTTCACAAATAATTTTAACTAAGCCCAATTTATTGACGTGGCAAAAAATGTAAAATACGTGTAATACACACGTTGATAATGTGGCAAAGTAACGAATTAAATAACGACACGTGACATTTTAATTTAAAATAATTATAAAAATAATTTTTTAATAAAATTAAATTTAAATTAAAAATAAATAAACTAATAAATCCCCCCCCCCCCCGCCCTTCTCTTCCAACCCCCTTCTCCACCCCTGTGTCCCTTCTCTTCCAAACACCCCTCCCCCAGCCCCTTCCCCACCCCCTGCAGCCTTTCTCTTCCAAACACCACCACCCCCTTCGGCGATTGAACAACCCCCCCACCCCCCAGTCCCCTTTGCGGATTGAACACAGAAAGTAAAAAAAAATAAAATTGTATCTTGTATTTTTTTTAATTTCTTCAATGTGTTTTTAAAAAAAGTCATTAATGGAGAAGAAGATACGGAGAAACCATTAATTATGGTTTCTCACTCAATTTATATATGATTAATTTTTAAAGAAACCATTAATGGAGAAGAAGATGATGGCTATTTCTTTTTTTTTTTAATTTCTTTATAATGTGTTTTTTTATTGGTTGATGATTTTTTATGTTTAATTATGTTGATTGATTGTGGTTTCTCACTCAATTTATAAGTGAATGGTTTTTAAAGAAGCCATTGATGGAGAGAAGATATGGAGAAGAAGATAATGGTTATTTTTTCTTTTTTTAAAAAAAAAATCTATTAATGTATTTTTTCTTATTGGTTGAAATTTGTATGTTTAATTATTTTAAATTAATTATGGTTTCTCACCCTCCCTTGGGAGAATGCATTACACATGTCACGTCATGTCAGCGTCACGCCAGCGATTGAGCTCAATTGACACATTTTGTGAAGGAGTAAAGGACTCAATAGCTACATGACTTAGTCAAGGTGTCTATGCGGGAAAAGTCAAATAGTTAAGGGTCTGTATATGTATTTAGCCATTCTTTTTTGTTTGCATATTTATGAAACATAAAAATATAGGACTTTTTTATTCAATAAGAGATAGGGATCAAAAGTCATAAGGCTGAGTTCAATTATGGGAACAAAATTTCAAGAACCACTATAAATTGAACCTAAAAATTATTCAGCCACAAGATAGTAGATGGAGAGACATATACTTTACGATCTTTGTCTAGATCTTTCTAGAATCTAGAAAAGGATGTGTAAATGCCTTTCAATTTGAAGAGGAAAATCTCTTTCTAATTTTATCCGCTCTTCTTTTTATTATGCCTTTCAAGTCATTTCGTTAAAAAATGATACAGTAAATAATTGGTTTTTGTTGTAAATATTAGTGTTAATTATGAATTGGCGTTATCACTACGGAAATTATTTGGGGAGCATGCTAGTTACTTATGTTGATAGGTGTACCGAATCTTATACTTGGCTGAGTCTAACTTTTCTTTTTAAAAAAGGCTAGTCACTTATGAACTAATTTAGTTACTTGATTGAGTACTTGATCATTAAGGAATTTGGAACCTAAATGACGAACAAAAAGTGAAAGTTGACCAAATTAACGCCAAAATAAAGTTTCTACTTTTTGTCCAGGCATAATACATCAAATTATAATTTTGACCTTAAATTTGATAGTGCACAAATAGGACCTTTAACTATTCAAAACCTGAACAAATATGGCCTCCAATTTTGCAACCCCATGCGTGAGTTTCACTCGCGCCTACGTGGAAAGCTCATCCAATCACACGGTGCCACGTCGTTAAACGGGCTGACTTGGAAGGAGGTCATATTTGTGCAGTTTTGAATAGTTAAAGGTCATATTTGTGCACTGTCAAAATTTTATTTTTTGTGTTAAAATGGCGTCGTTTTTTAATTATTATTATTATTATTATTATTTTATTTATTTTTATAGCAGCAGCACCTAAAAATTTTTTATTAAAAAAAAAAAGCCACTAGCAGGGATCGAACCCGCGCAGTAGGCTGAAGGAAGCACCCAAGAAGAGCAAATAACACCACTGGGCTATCTAAATGTCTTGTTTCATGCGGTTCAACATTAATATATGCACATAAATATAGATTTTCTACCGTATATATACAACGTAATTTTTTTACCGAGGGGGTTCGGGTGAACCCCATGGCAATCACGTAGGTTCGCCCCTGCGTTAATTTAATAACGTTTTGATAATGTTAATTTAATACTAACATTTTAATAACGTTAATTTGATAACGTTAATTTAATATACTACTACTACTATCCTTAATAACGTTTTATTAAAACTATAATTTTATTATTATTAGTATAGTTTCATCTTTAATTTAATAATTAAATAAATTATATTTAGATATATTATATAACATAAATTTGCCCTTTGCTTTATAATATATATACATATCCGCGCGATTTTCTTCGTATGAGGCTGACCCACCTAATTAATAAATCTTCAATATTGCTCCTTTTCCTCAATGACAAAAGAAATTAGATGCTATTTTCATCTTTGAGCCAAAAATAATGAAAAATAATAGTGAAAAGTCATTTAAAGGTTATATTTGTGCAGTTTTGAATAGTTAAAGGTCATATTTGTGCACTGTCAAAGTTTAAGGTTAAAGTTATAATTTGGTGTCAAGTTTAGGGTCATATTTATGTATTTTGCCCTTAGATTTTACGCTGGACGCACCCAGTTTTGCGTGTTGAACACACATTTTGCCACGTAGGATTGAATGTCATATTTGTGCAGTTTTGAATAGTTAAAAGTCATATTTGTACACTGTCAAAGTTTAAGATCAAAGTTATAATTTAATGTCAAGTTTAGGGTCATATTTATGTATTATTTCTTTTGTCTATATCACACTAAATTAGCATGCTAAATGACACTCATAAACGGACCATGCCTTAACGATGGTTATGCTCAATGGAGTCATATGACCTACTAATGTAGTGTGCTATATAAGTCCTTAAATATCACTTCAGCACTTGGTATTTCTTTTGTATGTAACTAACAAAATATAATTAGATCCAACTTTAAGTTTTTTCTTTAAGGGTATAGATTTAAGTGTGGTATTTTATAGGATTTAAATTTAGTTAGTCAATAGTTTATTCATTCATTCTGTATATCATATAGATTAACAAGATAGTTATTAATTAGTTGCTTTAAACAATATAACTATGACGTTGTCAAATATCCCAAGTTAATGTATAATTTTATTTTGAATATGTAAAGATCTTTAATCTAGTTTGTCACACTATTTAGTGTAAATTGATAGCAAAATTAAGATAATATTTTTCATTAAGAAACAGATATGCAAAAAGTATAATTTATTCAATCCTTAAACCCTATTTTCTTAGAAGGTCCATTTTCGAAGTCTATTTGTTAGTAATTTACGTCTTGAAATTATAAGATGTTAATTTTAATTTCCAAAAGGTACAATTTTTCAAGTTTATTTTGTTAATGTTTTAGGTCTTGAAATTACAAAATCCAAACTCAGAACTAGAGATGTCACTACCATCAAGAAATTTAGATTCATTGGTCTTTGTAACACCCAACAAAAGATCATCATCGATATCTACGGCTAATAGAATCAAACCCCTCCTCCCCAACATCATTGGTCCTAACCGAGTCACTTTCCTATTTAAAAGGAGAGTTAACTTTGACCGTGTTATCACTGTTCAAAAATATATAACAAAACGAGAGGAAAGAATTATTGTTTCGGGTACAAAAATCTGTATGTTTCAAACTAAACTTCAATACTAAGTTCAAGAACAACTTTCAAGAACTACAATGAAGTTACAACAACGTAACTTCAAACACAAGTCCAAATGAATAATCAAATGAACTATCAAAATGAAGTGTTTATCAACTTTAAGAAAGAAGAAGAAGTAGAAAACTGTAGAATCAAGTCCACCGAATGCACGGTGTGTCCTTAAGGAATTTATTCTCCTCAAGTACCCGAGGTTATGGAATCTTTCCTCCCAGGATAAAATGATTCTCTTTCTGAAAATAATGGTATCTCAAAGTTTCAGAAACTTCGAACACACTCAACGATTTGATGATCACACGAGAGTTTTTAGAAGAAGAAGAAGATTGTTTCTCTACTAAAAAATTATTATCTTTACCTGAGGAAAAATTTAGGTATTTATAACCATCAAGGTGTGGCTTCATGAAGAGAAGCAATGGTTCAGAAAGGTGTACCCCTTCATAAAGGTGCAACTCTTCGGAAAGGTGCAACTCTTCGAAAAGTCACAACCCATTGGAAAGGTCATAACCATTCAATCCGAAAAGGTGCCTATTTAAATTATATCCTTTCTCTTAGTGTCTTTCCAAAAAAAACACTACTTTTTTATTTTCCATTCGCACCTTTTAATAACACAACAATCTCCCACATGAATGGGGAATGACTATCTTATCAAAAATTTATGAACAAATATGTGATCAACAAGCAAAGACCGATTGCATCTGGATAAGTGGATTTTTCTTTGAACTTTTCGTAGTGAACATGCATCGAATGCACTCAGTCAATTGGTAGATTTGATATCTTTGAACCGTCAAACTTTAATGTACACCTAGACAACACATGTCACACAACCAGACTTTTACCATTTATGGTTCTCATGATTTTGTTCGTTTCAGTCATGAACACGTCCTGATTGTATGAGAGCATAGAGAATATACCTTTACTAACATTCTCCTTTAAGCGGCTTCCACTTCACCCTCACATAGATGATTTCTAAACGTTCAATCCTATAAATTAAACTATTTGGTCAAATCTGCCAAATTTAGATAACCATTAAAAAGCTTCATACCTTAAGCCTTATCTTTGTTTCCTAAACATTGTCTGCATCATGAGAATGGCTTGAGTATATTGACAATGTTGAACTGTCAGTCACAACTTTGTTTGATCTTCTTGAACCTAGCTTTTGGGATCTCCAGTCTGCTAGGTAGAGTTACCGTCATGCTGACTTGTCCTAGACCGTAAACCCATTCCCTTCTATGTTCTCTCAATTTCCTCTCTAGGTTGGCCTTTTGTAAGTGGATCCGACATATTATTCTTTAACTTCACATAGTCAACAGTGATAATTCTACTAGAGAGTAATTTTTTAATGGTATTATGTCTCCATCTTATATGACGAGATTTACCATTATACATCATGCTCCCTGCCCTATCTATCGTCGTTTGGCTATAACAGTGTATACATACTGGTGCCAATGGTTTGGGCCAATAATGAATATCTTCCAAGAAATTTTAAAGTCATTCAGCTTCTTCACCGGCTTTATCTAATGCGCTAAATTCAGATTTCATTATAAAGCGGGCAATACATGTCTGTTTAGACGATTTTCAAGAGATTGTTCCTCAACCTCAAGTAAATACATATCCACTCATGGATTTTACTTCATCCGATCCAGTGATCTAATTTGCATCACTATATCCTTCTATTACCGCTGGATATTTATTATAATGCAAAGCATAGTCTTGAGTGTATTTAAGATACCCCAAAACTCTTTTCATTGCCATCCAATGAGTTTTATTGGGATTACTCGTGTATCGACTCAATTTACTAATAGCACGTGCTATGTATGGCCGTGTAAAGTTCATGATATACATTAAACATCCCAACACTCTTGTGTAGCCCAATTGTGAGTCACTTTCACCTTCATTCTTTTGAAGTGCAAAGCTCACGTCTAATGGAGTCTTGGCTATACTGAAATTCAAATAGTTGAATTTGTCAAGTACCTTTTCAATGTAATGAGACTGTGACAACGTCAACCTCTGTGGAGTTTTATGGATTCTTATTCCTAAAATCATATCCCCAACTCCAAGATCTTTCATATCAAACTTGATCTCGAGCATTTATTTTATAGCATTTATATCAGAAATGTCTCTACTGATGATCAACAAGTCATCCACATTTAAACAATCAATGACTTTGTGATTCAGAGTGTCTTTAATGTAAACACATTTATCACATTCGTTTATCTTAAACTTATTTGTCAACATGGTTTGGTCAAACTTTGCATGCCACTGTTTGGGTGCTTGTTTTAGTCCACAAAGTGACTTAACAAGTTTTTAACACCTTCTTTTCTTTACCAAAAACCACAAAATCCTCGAGTTGTTTCATGTAAATTTTTTCTCCAATTCTCCATTTAGGAATGTTGTTTTCACATCCATTTAATGGATTTCATGACCATATACCGCAGCCAAGGCAACTAACATCCGAATTGACGTTATCTTTGTTACAGGTGAGTATGTATCAAAGTAATCAAAGTCTTTCTTCTGTTTGAAGCCTTTACTACTAGTCTTGACTTGGATTTGTCAATAGTACCATCCGCTTTCATTTTTCTTTTGAAGATCCATTTAGTACCTAAAGGTTTATCTCTTGGATGAAGATCAACCAATTCCCCAGTATGGTTGCTCAAGATTGAATCAATCTCACTATTGACTGCCTCTTTTCAAAAAGATGGGTTTGAAGACAACATTATTCTTTTAAACGTTTGAGGCTCATTTTCTAAGAGAAACATTACAAAATTCAATCCAAAAGAAATTGACGTTCTTTGACGTGTACTACATCTTGGATTCTCATCATTATGTACATTCTCGCTTGATTCATCTCGAGATCTTATAGACCTTTCACTAGACTATACATGTATGGTTTTATATAGATAAACGTGTTCTAAGAACTCAACATTATCTGATTCAATTATCGTATTTCATTTGTATCCAAATGTTCGTATTTATGAACCAAAAAACGACATGCTTTACTGTTTTTAGCATATTCAGTGAATACGCAATCTACAGTTTTAGGTCCTATCTTTACTTTTATTAGGCATAGGAACTTAGACTTTCGCTAAACACCTCCACACTTTAAAATATTTCAAGTTTGATTTTCTTTCTTTCCATTTTTTATATAGAATTGAAAGTGTCTTACTATGGGGCATTCTATTGAGTATTCGATTAGCTGTAAGGATAGCTTCCCCCCACAAGTTTTGCGGTAAACCTAAACTTATAAGTAAAGGTTTCATTATTTTCTTTAATTGTTTGATTTTTTCTTTCCACAATTCCATTTGATTGAGGTGAATACGGGGCAGTAGTTTGATGGACAATTTTATTCTTTATACATATCTCCATAAAAGAAGATTCATATTCTCTATTCCTATCACTTCTTATCGTTTTGATCCTCTTCTCTAATTGATTTTTAACTTCTATTTTGTATTGCCTAAACACATCTATTGCTTCATCCTTACTATTCAGCAAATAGATATAACAGTACCTAGTGCAATCATCAATAAAAGTTATAAAATACTTTTTTCATCACGAGAAGGTGTTGACTTCATATTACAAATGCTTGTATGGATTAAGTCTAAGGGACTAAAATTCCTTTCAACAGATTTATACGAATGCTTAGCTTACTTAGATTCCACACATATTTGACACTTTAATTTATTGCACTCAAAGTTAGGCAACACTTTCAAACTAATCAATTTTTGCAAGATTTTATACTTGTCATGTTCTAAACGACTATGCCACAAATCATTTGGCTCTAGCAAGTAAGAAGAAGCCTCAACTTTCTTCATTTCAACAATCATTACATCAAATTTGAAAAGGTCCTCATTGAGGTAGCCTTTTTCTATATACGTTTCATTCTTGCTTATTATAACTTTTTTTTCGAAATAAACACATACTTGAACCCATTTTTAACGAGAAGTGTTATTGACGCTAAGTTTTTTCTAATAGTAGGAACATAGAGAACATTGTTGAAAGTCAACACCTTGCCGGAAGTCAGTTTTGGAAATATCCTACCACTTTCTTCAACCTTGGTTGTTGCATTATGTCCCATGAAGATCACTTATTTGGGACCAACAGGATCATAAGTAGCAAAATCTTCTTTGTCCGCTGAAACATATCTAGTGGCTCCTAAATTAAACCACCATTCATTTGGATATCCAACTAGATTGCTTTTGGTGATCCTATCACATAGATTTTCAATCTTTCTAGTTGTTTCCAACATGTTTATCTAAATCTCTTTTCTTGTTCTTATTTAGAACTTGACTATTTAGAGATTTGTGGCCAACATCACTACAAATATAGCAATTGCCTTTGAATATTTTCTTATTCTGCTCTTTTTCTTGTCCAGAAGACTTCTTCATTTTCTTATTATTTGAAGCATCATCCTTAACAGGATTTGCAACCATCATTGATGATTTTTCATTGAACTTATTATCCTTGTCTATCTTGGAATGACTTACAAGATCTTTTAAATCAAACAATTGGTTTTCACTCATTTTTTTTTTAGAATATGAGGATATATACTTGTGAACATTTGCATTTCAAGTTTGGCCAACCAAAATGACATCACTTGCTGCCATTCTTTGAAGTTCACGCCAAAATATTTTTCTAATTTCTATGCCGTTTTATTGCTAGAGCAATACCTGAACCACTCAGTGACGCAACATTAGTTGCCGTTGGGACAACACCATTCACAATCAAATCAATTTGTTGTTCAATGTCATTCGTCATTTTTCTGCAATCTTTGACATACTCTTTAATCTTTCAGAATACTAACAATAAAGATTTAATCTTTAGCCAACTTGTTTCTAGTCAATGATGAAATTTTTATGTCTTCAAATCATCAACCGAATGAATTTTGAAACATGACGAAGTTTTTATGACTTCAAATCAGAATCAAATTCAAACAGAGTGAAACCCCACAGATTTTAAACTCCAGAAACCAACACAGAGATTTTAATGAATCGGTGAAGTTTTTATATTCTTTGAATCGAATTTTTACACTGATTTCTCGATGAAGTTTTTATATTCTTCTAACCGAGGGAGTAGAAATCAAAAGATTTAGTCTCCACAAAATCAGACCCAATACAGATTAACCAAATACTTGATTTATAAATGGAGATATTTTTTTGCCTTTCACCAAACAAGCACAAAAATAAATATTTTTATAATTTCTTTTAAATTGTCGTTTTCCTCGAGTTTGGTAAAATCTGTATTTTCCAACAATAACTTCAAACACATGTTTAAATTAACATATGAACAATCAAATGAAGTTTAAACTCCGTATTTATAGCTTTAAACTTTTAACAATAAGTTCAACTCAGCTTACGGACATCAACAAAATGGAATTCAAACTATTTTTTTGGAAAATAACAAAATCAAATGTTAAGAATTGCAACACAAGTTCAACCAACTTATGAACTATCAAAATAAAATTTCAAGAACTTTAAACACAAGTTCAAATAGTTGAAGAACTAGCAATATGAAGTTTAAACTATTTACTGAAAAACAGTAAAACCAAATAATACAGATTAGTATAAATTCCTTAAGATTGTTGTTTCGGGTACGAAAATCTATATGTTTCAAATCAAACTTCAATACTAAGTTCAAGAACAACTTTCAAGAACTATATGAAGTTACAACAACTTCAAACACAAGTCCAAATGAATAATCAAATGAACTATCAAAATAAAGTGTTTATCAATTTTAAGAAAGAAGATGAAGTAGAAAATTGTAGAATCAAGTCCATCGAATGCACGGTGTGTCCTTAAGGAATTTATTCCCCTTAAGTACCCTAGGTTATGGAATCTTTCCTCCTAGGATAAAATGATTCTCTTTCTGAAAGTAGTGGTACCTCAAAATTTCAGAAACTTCGAACACACTCAACGATTTGATAATCACACGAGATTTTTTAGAAGAAGAAGAAGAAGATTGTTTCTCTACTAAAAAATTATTGTCTTTACCTGAGAAAAAATTCAGGTATTTATAGCCATCAAGGTGTAGCTTCAAGAAGAGAAACAATGGTTCAGAAAGTTGTACCCCTTCATAAAGGTGCAACTCTTCGGAAAGTCACAACCCATTGGAAAGGTCATAACGATTCAATCCGAAAAGGTGCCTATTCAAATTGCATCCTTTCTCTTAGTATTTTTTCGAAAAAAAAATACTATCTTTTCATTTTCCATTCATATGTCTTAATAGGCCAACAAGAATGCTAACATCACCTTTAAGACAAACTTGGAGAAATCTTTTGACAAACTTAAATGATCTTTTATAAGACAACCTCTCTCATTCTTTATTTTTTCTAAGAATCTCTTTAAGCTTATAATGTCTTGCATTATCACCTCTTCAATATTTTTCCTTGTCAACGAAATAAAATTTCATTTTCAAGCCTTTTGCGGGAATAAAATAAGAAGACCCCGTATCTCCTTATGTCTTTATCATTTGCATCAAAATATTATCTAGAAGAATCAGTCATGCAAAGGACCTTACCGATGGACTCACATCTCCATCAATAAAGGAGGACCTGAAAATTTCCTTCCTTTTTTGTTGATGATTTATCTTTGTTTGCTATAGCTAACAAGAATTAGAACACCATCATAAACATTCGATATAACTTCAACTCTTTCTCAAGTCAAACACCACCACCAAGTCCAAAATCATCTTCTCTAACAATGCAATAGAGAAGATATGGATGCCTTTTCAGGTGTATCACCATCCAAGCGAAGTCTTCCTTTAGAAAATATCTCGACTTCACAATTTATCACAAAAAATCTACTAACAATTCTCAATTCAACAATTTTAACATAAAGCTGACTAGATAGAAGATCAAACTTTTTAACATTATCGAATGGAGCAATCTTGCTAAAGCCTCTTTTAACATTATATATTGACAATATGTCATACAATACATCAATCTTTTCAGAGATCTACAACCAGATCAATAGAAGCCATAGGAGCTTGTTTGAATAAATACTTATTTTAAAAGGAAGATCCATTTAGTGGGTTGAAAAACTATGACCAATCCTAAAAGTGAAAAAAATTGACAATTTAGAAAGCCAAGGTCAAAAATATTACCATGCACACCAATATCAATAAAGTTGACTTTTTTCCAGTAAAATTTCTTATGGATAAGAATTGTTAATTGGTATGTAAACTTCACAAGCATCACCCCAGAACTTGGAAATGCACTTTATGGGCTAAGTAATGTATAAAGAAGCAACCTATTCGAATGTCAATAATAGGGACATGATTAATGTCTAGGATGACAAATATCTTCAACTAGGAACCTCTTATGTACTATCCAAGGTCTTTTACATAAAGAAAACATGACTAAATTTGTGATGTCTAAAACAATGGTAACTGAAATTTTAATATTCTATGCTTTGACCTTTCTATTTTGATTATCATGTCCATCACTAGCTCTATTTTTTCTAACAATGGGACTCTTAGAGATACCATGATTTGGAGATCGAATAATAATGGCTCCTTCTCTAGCAAAAGTGTTGCATGTTAATTGATGCCAAGAATAAGGTCAAGAACACATGCCCCAATAAATTTTTTAACTCGATTCAAAAACTGAAAGTTCCTAATAGATTAAATTCTTTATTTGGCTCATACATCATATATAATTGTCTCCCCATCAAGTCCTTTCCAAATTATATGGGCTTAAATTCCAACGCCCAAGATGCAATCAATGCAACCACCATTCTAAGGATGCCAACCATATAGCTTCTCCAAGTGTAACAATGTCCATTTCTTATGGACCAATCTTTTCAAAAAAAGTATCACTGGATTATTCCTCTGTACTTGGGCTCCCTCGTTGATAGCAATTAGGTAAGGAACTGACTTAAAATTAATGATAAGGAATATGACATCATTCATGCATTGGTACACTCTTATCCTTCTCTGCCTCTGACCATATGAGAAAAAATTCAAAAGATTAACCACACGTGGGAATGTGCAATTTGGTCCCAAATAAAATTCAAAGCTCAAAAATAACGTACAATTTAGGAAATAAGATGAGATGACCCCCGTAGTAGTAGGTGGCTTTGATTTTTTGTCCCCTATAAAAAATAAAATAAAGACTAATCTTTCTTCCTTTTTATATATAGTACAAATATATTTTTGTCCCTCTACATCTCAAATATTTTTAAACTTGTCATGTCTCTCAACTTCTATTTTTATTTTTCTGTTTTTACTTTTTATTTTTTCTTGATTTTTTTCTTTTTTTT
Source organism: Capsicum pubescens (assembly GCA_030864215.1). Taxonomy (NCBI): domain Eukaryota; kingdom Viridiplantae; phylum Streptophyta; class Magnoliopsida; order Solanales; family Solanaceae; genus Capsicum; species Capsicum pubescens. The sequence continues at coordinate 233,927,055 of CM061538.1, forward strand.
TCTTGTTTTAATTCATTCGTCCCAATCTTGACTTTTCTTTTACTTTCTTTCTCAAACATTATTCTATTTCTTTATTTCTCTTTTTTTTTTTTATAATTTGTTTGTCTCAATCTTTATTTTTTTATTTTTGTTTTTATCATTTTCATTTTAAAAAAAAATTATTTTATTTTTTTCTTTTCATTTTTATTTTTCTCAATCTTTTTTTTTTCTTTTTTTTCCCTTTTTTCTTCTATTCTTTTTCTTTTCTCAATTTTTTCTTCTTCTCAACTTTTATTATATTTTCTAATAAATAGAAAGTTAGATAATCCGCAAAGGGATCTTTTTTATTTTTTATTTTTTTATATAAAAGTAATTTAAGGAGATGGCTTGTTGTTTGAGTCATTTGGGATAAGTCTTGTCTCTAAGATAAAAGTTATAAAACATCTCATAAATCAAGACACAATGTAGTAGTGTCGAGTTTTGCTCGTGAGGCATAACTTGTTGCTTGAAAATCTCTGAGTTAAGTCTTGCCTCTAATTCAAGAGTTATGGAACATCTCATAAATCAAGACACAATGTGGTAGCGACAACACTTACCTATTGGGCATAACTTATTTTTTTGGGAGGGTCTTGGGCTAAATCTTGTCTTAGAGGCAAAACTAATCGAATATCTCATAAATCAAGAAACAATGTGGTAGTGTCAACTCTTTCCCATGAGGTGTAACTTGTGGACTAAGTCTTGCCGCTAAGGAAAGAGTTATAGAACATCTCATAAATCAAGACATGATATAGTAGTGTCAACTCTTGCCCATGGGGCGTAACTTGTTATTTGAAAATTTTTGGACTAAGTCGTGCCTCTAAGACAAGAGTTATAGAACATCTCATAAATCAAAATATAATGTGGTAGTGTCAACTCTTGTTAATGGTGCATAACTTGTTGTTGAAAGTCCTTGATTTATAAAACATCTCATAAATCAAGATACAATGTGGTAATGTCAACTCTTGTCTATGAGGCATAACTTGTTGTTTAAAAATCCTTAGGCTAAGTCTTACCTCTAAGGCAAGAGTTATAGAGAATCTCATAGATCAAGATATAATGTGGTATTATCAACTCTTGCCCATGTGGGGCGTAACTTATTGTTTAAGAGTTATAGAGTATCTCATAAATCAAAACATAATATGATAATGTAAATTCCTATCCATAAGGCATAACTTGTTGTTTGAAAGTTCTTGGGTTAAATCTTGCCTCTAAGGAAAGAGTTAAAGAACATCTCATAAACCAAAATACAATGTGATTGTGTCAATACTTGCCCATGAGACGTAACTTGTAGCTTGAAAGCCCTTGGTCTAAGTCCTGCATCTAAGAAAAGAGTTATAGAGCATCTCATAAATCAACACACAATGCGATAGTGTTAACTCGTGCCCATGGGGCATAACTTGTTGTTTGATGGTCCTTGAGCTAAGTCTTACCTCTAATCCAAGAGTTATAAAACATTTCATAAGTAAAAAACACAATGTGGTAGTGTTGACTCTTGCCCAATGTATGTAACTTATTGTTTGAAAATTCTTGGGATAAGTTGTGCATCTGAGACAAGAGTTGTAGAACATCTCATAAATCAAGACAACATTGTAGTGTCAACTCTTACTCGTAGGGCATAACTTGTTGTTTGAAAGTCCTTGGGCTAAGCCACTTTTTCTCTAAGGTCAGCGTTATAGAACATCATAAATCAACACACAATATGGTAGAGTCAACTCTTGCCCATGGAACATGACTTTTTGTTTGAAAGTCCTAAGTCTTACCTCTAAAGTAAGATTTATAGAAAATATCATAAATCAAGATACAATGTGGTAGTGTCAACTCTTGTCCATGGGGCGTAACTTGTTGTTTGGAAGGAATCGAAGAAAAGAAAAGAAAAATAATTAAAATTACGGAAAAGATAAAAAAATATTTAAAAGAAAAAATTAAAATCAAAATAAAATAAAAAAGAGAAGAAATTAGAAGTTGAAAGATAAATAAATATGGAGTTGTTGAGAAATATCAATATATATGTATGTATATATATATATATATATATATCCTATGTGGCATGCTTAAGAGGCCTCCAAACCTATTTATCCTTTTTGTATTTTTTTTGGATATTTGTTGAGTTTTCTCCTTATTTTAAATATTTGTGTGTTTAAAGAAATATCAAAAGTCACCACATTTAAACTCTATTTATTATGTAATAAAAGAAAAAAAATGTTTGAGGTAACTCATCTATTTAATTTCTACTAATAATATTTGTAACTCTCAAGCCATTCATGATTTATATTTATAACCCCTAAATATTTAATACAAAAGTTAATGATACCTTATGATATTCCTTTATTTTTATGTATATAAATTCATATTTTTTGTTTCATGAGATGCTATCCAAGGTCATCCTTCATTTTCACTATTATATTCATGCTTTTGTTTGTTTTGAAAAGAAGAAGAAGATTTTTGAATGGTGCTAGGCTTGTGGAAGTAGATATCGAGACATTTATGTATTCATTTCATTTTTTCTTTCTATAGAATTTCATAGGTTTTATTTTATGCGATTTTACCCAAGGTTATTCTTCATTTTCACTATGATGTTTATGTTTTCATTTCACTTAAAAAAGAAGAAGATGCTCTTAAATGGTGTAAGGCTTGAGGAAGTGGATGTCGGCAAGAGCTCGAACATTTGATTTTGGTTTTCTTTTTATTTTTTAACTAATGATTAATAATATAATAATATGTGTATCGTCTTATTTCGATAACTATATATAGTGCCTCTTAAGTTCAATTTTTCAGTCTATAATTTTTTTTGATTAAATGAATAACTTTGTAGTTGAAAATTTCCTAATTATTAATTAAGTTTCTTAATTTATAATTGATTTTTTTAGGCTTATGGAAGTACATATCGAGACATTAATGTGTTGGTGTATATGCATTTTATTATTAAATTAATATATTAAGTGCAAATGTTAGTGGGTATAAATTGTGTATTATGAGTATTATTACTTACATTTGTTAGTGGAAGAATGTGGTCATGAGTTTCTTGAAACTCCTATAATTACTAAGTTTTTATTTGCCCATTATACTATATAATTATGCTTGTAACTCATGTAACATCGAGCCATTCATGTACCCACTTTACTACACCATATTCTTCCTATTCAATACAAGGATGAATTCCTCACCTATAAATAGAAGTGGTCTTGCATGTTATTGTATGTACAAGGAAATATGACAAGTGTGAAAAAGATTATAGTGTGTAGTAGTGAAAGAGAGCGTTGAGACAAAGAAAATATTCTGAGTCTACAACTATATTCACTATATAAAAAAGAGTAATTATATTGGTGAAAGAAAGAGTCGAGACAAAGAAAATATTCCAAGTCTTTAACTATATTCACTATACAAAGAGAATAAATATATGTTGAAGGAAGGTGTTCTTATGGTGGAGCTTTAGACTCTTCAACTAATCCGGAGTTGTTTGAGTTATACATCGTTGATGGGCTGTTGTATCCTGAAGGGGACAAGTCAAGAGATATGTTTCTGAAACGGTGTAGATTATGCCGCAGTGGGCTTGAATCTCCTTAAAGAAAGCGAGATATCCGCGCTTCAGCCAAGAAGAAGATGATCTTATTTTCTTCATTTATTTTGTTCATTTTATTTCAACTGTAATAATTATTGTAATTTGTGGTATATTACACCAACAGAATGTATTCATTTCGTTTTTCTTTCTATAGAAGTTCATATATTTTATTTCATGCGATTTTACTGAAGATTATCCTTCATTTTCACTATGATATTTATGTTTTTATTTCACTTGAAAAAGAAGAAGATGCTATTAAATGGTTAAAGGCTTGTGGAAGTGGATATCGGCAAGAGCTTGGACAATTATGCATTGATTTTATCTTCTTTTTTTTTAATTAATGATTAAAAATATAATAATATGTGTGTTGTTTTATTTCTATATCTATCTATGATGCCTCTTAAGTTCAATTTTAAAATCTATAATTCCTTTTGGTTCAAATGAATAAAAATTTATGAATTATTAATTAAATTTCTTAATTAAATTTCTTAATTTATAATTGATTTGTTTAGGTGTCTAGTTTATTTTCATAATCACATGTAAAGCAATACAAAACAACCAACATCCACCGATAGCTAAATAAATTTTAATAATTGAAATATATTCGTTATTTGGTCTTAGTTATGATTAAATTTTAGGACTATCAATAAATATGCATGACATAAAATTTGAGAAATATAAAGGAACATGGAGGCAAGGGAGGAAAATGAGGTAATTAATTCTAAATTTTTTATAAACGCGAGGTAATTATGAAAAATTTTGTATACACGAAAAAAATTATTTATGATTTGTTCATTTCTTTTTAATTTTTTAAAAATAGTGTATTTATCTGATTTATTTTTTAAAAAAATTATATACATAAAATAAGAAGCATTTATGTTTTATTTATTTCTTTTTTTTCTTTCTTTTTAACTTTAAGATATAGTGTATTATCTGATATATTTTTAACCATTATAATTATAAGAAAGAATAAATATTTTGCACTTCACCTTCTAAAGTAGATGATTACATGTTGTTAACATATTTAATTTATGAATTTTACGTCTATTATTTTGAGAAGCGGTTGAATCGGTATAATTATTTTTTTTATATTTTTTAATTTTATATTCTTTTTTATATAAAGATCTATCTATATATTATTTAATAAATTATTTGTATTATTAAGATCGCGCAAATGCGGATAGTTTCACTAGTTTGAAATATATAAGGACAACTAGATAATTATTCTGTATATAGTAAAAAAAAGAAGAAAAACTAAATTTACAGGACTTCTTTTACGGGGACAAAAAATAAAGGAAATCATCCCATGTAAATAAGGGATCGGATGTGGTCTTGGCCTTAATCGGGTAATCGTCTTCTAGGGTTTTTCTTGGTCGTCTGCAGCACATGACTAACATTCCAAGCTCTATCAAATGATCTCTCTCTCGCGCGGTATTATTATATACTGGAAATGTTATCGATATCGTTTTCCATTCGAAGAATCCCTTCACTTCGAATCCTCAAAATCCAATCTTTCCGGACTCTATTCTCACAAATTCAACATTTTCCTGACCCAAAACCTTCTGTAAAGTTCCCTCAACATTCAAGAATCATACTCACCCCTACAATTGTACATACGACAATATCCAGTTGCCGTTCCGACATTCTTGCTTTCTCTTTTTTCTTGTGGTGTGCAAAGCAACCCAATTACTTTCACGATAAGGCCACATTCACTCATGTGGTTAGTATTGTGTCTCGGTTGACGTTGAATTTTGGAACAGTGAAAAGGATTATTAAGGAATTGGAGGAGGTTGGTTGTGTAATAAAGCCACAAACTTTGTTGTTTTTGTTGAGGATTTATTGGTTTGGTGGAATGTATGATAGAGTTTTCGAGGCATTTGAGGAAATGCTTATGTATGGTTATACCCCAAATACTTTTTCTAGGAACATTGTAATGGATGTTTTGTTTAAGATTGAGCGTGTTGAAGTAGCACTTAGAGTTCTGAAAGAAAATCAGGTTCCGAATTTTTTATCGTATAGTATTGCTGTGTGTAACTTGTGTAAGCTTAATGATTTGGTTAATCTTCAGGATGTACTTACGACTATGTTGAGGAAAAGTTATTATCCTAATGAGGAGACATTTTTTGTGATTTTGAATTGTTATTGTAAAGGAGGTTGTATAGCAGAGGCAAAACAGGTATTGGCGTTGATGATAGTTTTGGGTGTTACTATATGCCAGAGAGTTTGGAGTATATTAATAGATGTTCACTGTAAAGCTGGGAACATGGATGCTGCGAGTGATTTACTTAAGAAGATGGTAGAGAGTGGTTATTCACCAAATGTTGTAACTTGCACGTCATTGATCAAGGGATTTTTTGAGTCTCGGATGCCAAACAAGGCATTTGGGATCTTGGATGACATGGAATCAAAAGGATGCTTCCCTGATTTGGTTCTTTGTAATGTGTTAATAGACTGCCTCTCAAAAATGGGGAGGTATGAAGATGCAATTAATGCTTACTTCCTTTTGCGGGAGCAAAGGCTAGTACCCGATTCTTATACTCTTTGTTCTTTGATTACAACCGTTTGTCTCTCTAAGCAATTCACTGAACTACCTCTGCTCATAACTGGCTTCAAGATCCAACCTGATTTAGTTGCTTGTAACTCTTTCCTTAGCTATTTCTGCAAAGCTGGTTATCCTGCTGGTGCCGTTGAATTTTACAATGACATGATAGATAGAGGTTTCATAGCAGATAACTATACCTTTGCTGGATTATTGACTGGATTATGCAGGTCTGGTAGGATAGAAGAGGCAGTCAAGGTGCACAGAGGACTTGTTAGAAGTCACGTTGGGCTTGATTCTCATATAATTACTGTGATAATAAATGGGCTAATAAAATCTGGTAAATTTCACAAAGCTATTAGCTTGATCAAGAAAGCCGCTTCAGAGAAGTCCCAATTAGATGATGTTTCTTACACTATTGCCATTAGAGGACTTCTTACTGGTGGTGAATTTGGAGAAGCTTATGCCTTATTCCGCCAAATGAAAGAGGTCGGTCTAGCCCCAAGTAAACAGACCTATAATCTGATTCTTTCAGGTTTCTGTAAAAGTAGTGATGTTAGCATGGTTGAAGAGATCTTACTTGAAATGGTTGATGCTAGTGTTGAAGTTGACCATTTTAGTCTGAGGTTTATGAAAAATCTCCTGTATAGATCCCGCCGTTCTGCTTCACTCTTTACTCTATTAACTGATGGTTCAACTTCTGGAATCCTTCCAAGAGAAGCATATGCGGAATTGTTCAATGAGCTAGTTCAGCCAGTAAACATCAGAAATGTGCACACAGACGGGTCTACAAACATTGATTTTGGCATATCCAGCTCAGATGAAATCCAGGAGTTGGCTGTTTCAGTTGGTTGAGATGATTTGATTTGACAGCTTATTTGGTCTATAGCAAAGTTCTGTACTTGAGTTCCTCAAGAATCCGAGCTTACTCTCTCGGAAAACCTATGATGATCATATGATTTTAAAAATGAACTGATTGCCTAAAGGTACCATCCGAACTCCATCGAAATGACAAGCATTTTCAAATAGACATCTTGTTACTATTTTTAGCCATTTGTTTTCTCTACCACCTTTTTTCCTTTCCCCATTTTGGTCACCCGGTCTTTTTCCTAAATGAGTGGTTGCTGTGTATAGGATTTTGAAGTGAATTGGGTTTGGGATGTGTGGGGGGTGGGTGGGTGGGTGGGTGGGTGGGGGGAGGGGGCGGTGGGATTATGTTCTGTATAAGTGAACAAGTGCAATTCTCGCAAGGATAAAATTGTCTCAAGTTTTGGATATTGCTCTTCTACTTTTTGTAAGATGACTTCCCTATGCTTGTTGATCTGAGATAAAATAGGTTGCTGAACTCCTATAAGCTAGCTATCTCCCTTTGATGTGCATTCATAAGATTTATTTTGGTTCTTATAGAGATCCATAAATAAAGAAGCCTTTAAAGCAGTGGTGTACATAGGAGTCTTCATAAGCGGGTGTTGATATCTTAGATAAATGAACAATTTATTGTAACGATATTGTATTAACAAATCGCAGTTCAGATCATACTAATATAACTCAATTCACACAGTAAGGAAGGATCTATGGATTGGCAGTTGAAATGATTTTTACCTAAGAGCAGTCAATAGACTCATATGAACAACATCCACTTTTAATAACTAAGGCTCAAAAATTTATTGGAAACATGCTCTCTATCCTACAAAGGTAGGTGTAAGGTCTGCGTACATCTCACCCTCCCGGACCCCAGTTGTGGGGCTATACTGGGTTTGTTGTTGTTGTAAGGCTCAAAACTTTTAAAACCACATGTAGTCTACGTATATGTTGAGGTTCTAACCCACAACTTCTACAGTAGCCGATTGAGTTGCTTGACCACTGGTCTAAGAAGAGCTGGTTGTCAAGCTATGGCATTACATATCATGTATTCATGTTTTTATTTTTGCATATTGTTTATATATGTATGTAGAAATTTTTCCAACAGAGAAGTCCCTTGGGTATGGTGTGTCCACTCGTTGCTTTAAAGGGAGCTTACAAACCAAGATCAAGAAAGTTTTGCCAATAGAGACTCGTGGAACCTTGAACTCATGATACTATACTAGCTTGTCTCACTGATATGTTGATTTGTTTTTCGATAGATTACTTATGAGCAAGTGTTTTAGTCATAGGTGTTGATATGAGGATTACATCATTTATGAGCTTAGAAGTTTGTCAAGACTTTGGACTGGAAGTTTGTCGCTGATTGGTCTGTATACAGTGTCATTACTACATTGAAAAAGGTCATTATGCAGAAAATTTGAAACTTCATTTTAGAAACTCTTTCTTGTTATGCGTTGGTGTTAAAAAAATTAGTTTCTGGTGATGGAGTTATGTATTTTCTGATATCCTGAAGTAATTCTCGATTTAGCAGTCTCCATCTGACTGTCTGTTAATTTTTAAGTTATCTCAACTGTAAAATTTATCGTTGCACTGATAAATATCTGGTGAAAGCACTGGATCTGTAAAAATTCTTAGGCCCTGATACTACCACTTGGAATCTGGAAGCTACGTGTTGATGCTCATGATTTTGATAGCCACACCAGTGCTTTATAGATCTTTCAAAAAGTATTTACATGTTTGGTAAAGCTGGATTTATATCACCAGGCTGATGTCTCTTGTCTTCCTGGTTAATGCCATAAAGAGTAGACTACATTTTGAGCTATAGATGCTCTCTGGCTCTACTATAGGAATGACATTTTTCCTTTAATGTGTGTAGGAGGAGGGTATCGAACCGCGGAAGAGTTGCCTGAACTGATAATACAGCAAAAGGAATTCACTAGATGTGGTATGTATACCATTACCTCCATAAAACTTGATTCAAAGATTTTTGATTAACTCACTCTCTCGTGCAGGTTGGTTCGCAATGCTGAGTGATTCTGTAATTCTTGCTAGTGTTATTTGCCAAATGGTGTTGAAAAAGATTTCGTGAATGCTGGGGCTCGGCAGATTGTTGTTGTTGCTCCCGTAGCTGGAGATTGTGAGAAAGATGGAGGTACTGAACTCACTAACTGAATGCTTTTGTCTGTTTCTCTTGAAAAACTTGGACGTCAGTATGTGAGGTTGGTCACTGTGAAATGTTGAGAGGAATGACATTTTTCCTTTAATGTGTGTAGGAGGAGGGTATCGAACCGCGGAAGAGTTGCCTGAACTGATAATACAGCAAAAGGAATTCACAAGAGTGGTATTTGTACTATTACCGCCATAAAACTTGATTCAAAGGAGGTAGCGGTATGGACTGCGTACATCTTACCCTCCCTAGACCCCACTTTGTGGGAACACACTGGGTTTGTTGTTGTTGTTGTTGTATAGCAAACTCTAATTGTTTCAGCCACTGTTATTGTTAGGACAATGGGATTTTTCATAACTTAGCTGTTACATGCAAAAATTAAGATAAATATCTACTTTGTACTGTAGTATTGGGAACTTCTTTATCGAAGGGATGCAGTGTAGCTTGACAGATAAAAAGAAACTTATTGGTGCCTGTCTTGATCTTTTTTCTTGTGGTCGTGGATTATGTAATGTCAGCATGAACTGGTCATGCCTTGTGGATCGACATGATTACCGTCATTCAAGTTCCATTTAAAATGTGCTCTGTTGCTTAATAATTATTATTTCTATTTATTAAGCATTTGCCTGATGAACTGTGTATCTTGTTCTTCAACATTGCAGCAATACACTCTGGAAGATGATGTTGTTGCTCCCCATGAAAGCTGGTGTATGGAGGTACTAACTTATCCAACCCAGAAGTGTACCAGATATAAAAACACGGTGTCCTGTTAGGTCAATCTTCCTAGTATAATCCTCGTGTAATTAATCATCATTTGGCCTTTGGATGATAATACGCTGTCTCCTGTCTTTCTTTGTTATTTCTATTTATTAATACTATGTTCCTGGTTTTCTGCGTAAACCTAATTGATTTTATGAACTGGTGCACTGTTCTGTGAGTTATGCAGACTGTTACCATGTTTTCAAGTCCATCACTGAACTCAGTAGTCCGAATGGTTTGTCGCTGATTGTCTTGCTTTTCCTGTAATTTAAATTGGAACGCTGTGGTAACAACTTTAATAAATAACATTTTCAGCTGTAATATTAAGGCTACACTTTTTAGCCAAATCTGCTTAATAAATATTAATGAATGTGTAGTGTTAGTTTTCATACTTATTCTTCTGAAGCTGCTATCATATTACAACATGTAGACTATAGAGGGGTACAGGGTTGCATATGCATTTATCTGTTAAGTTTAATGCCATTTGACACTTGTTTTATGCCTTGTGCAGGGATTTTATCTGATTCAATGGAATAGATTGTCAGAGAATTTGAATTGACTAACATGGATACTATTTCAGATCACTATGATAGAAGGAGAGTTGTGGAAGTAGACTTGAATTTTGATTTTGTATATTGTCAGGAAAAAGGAATTTTGATAGTTGATTGTTCGCATCTCAGTTGAATTTTGGTGTTCCGAGTAACTATTTAACAGGATGTTTTACATCAAGTCTTCCAATCTTGTAAGCAGATTTTTAGCTTTGTACTGTTTTAGTTTTAGTATCATTGTGCTTCTTTATTTGTGTTTCTGGCTGGAAAAATGGTCATATTTCATAGATAGTAGAAATTCGGATCCTCTTACAAAATACCAACTGTTGCTACGTGAGTGATGGAAAGTGAAACATGTAAAAGATGAAGTTAACTCGGGTTGAGAATATACACTTCATCAAGACAGCCATCACCTGTGGTAGCATGTTTTGTTTCTTGCAATGGTTTTGGTTTTGCTGGTGAATAACCAATAAACCTTAGAATTTCAAGAGAATTCCTTCTCCTATGGGGATTGACCCACTAAGTTTGTGCGATATATTGCTGTAAATTGTATCGAACATATTAAGCAATATCTGTTTTATTATGTTACGCCTAGTTACAAGTGTTCTAAGCATTGAAACTTAACAATACCCGTTTGTATGCAAAAGGTCTCAAGAGAGCTAACTCGTCTTTACTTAATGGGAAAGCCAAAAGATAACCAGGATATCCCTTCAAGACTACCAAAATAGAACATAAACTGCTTCCATGCCAAGTGGATATATATAGTTTTCCGCTGTTCAGTTGTCCCATCAGAAAAGACCGTAATTGAGGTGAGCCGACGATGATACAGTTGGAGAAAGATCCTGAACTCACTTACATTGCATAAATGAACACAATGCATGCTTTACTTGAGAACCTAGAGGGCTAAAACTAGTAGATAACATGCTATTTATGTAATCTAACAAAGTGGAACAGAGCCCTCCGGAGAAGCTAAAAGCAGGAGGGCCTGATTTCATTAGCCCGATGAAAGCACCAATCAATCAACTATACGTTAATCCCACACTAGCCTCTGTATCCAGTTCGCTTTGTATGCACAGTTGCATCAATTTAATTCAAGCTCAATAAAACTATAAAAGAACAAAAAGTAAGGCTTAAACTATATAAAATATGCTGGAAGACATGAAAACATGGACACTAATACTGCTCAAATCTAGGTGAATATTCCCTAGCAGGATTTCATATAATTCCAGCACGTGTTAAGACATATTTAAGCTTCAGATTTCCAACAAAGGCATTGGGTAGAAATCATCCTTCCCGCTTGCCTGCCCCTATCAAAATGGATCTTCAAGATTTGATACTTTTCAGCCGAGTTGGGAGCAAAAATGGACACTTTTTCAGCCACAGGAGGCAAAACGGACACTTATTTTATTTTGGGTACAAAATGGACGATTTGCCCATTTTGGGGCAAACTGCAACTAACACCAACACCGTTTGCTAAAAACTTTTGGGGTTAAATTTGTTATTGTGGTTTGCCCAAAAATGGGCAAACTACATTTCTTCTTGTGTGAATAAGAGAATCGCTCGAAGTCTGAAAATATTCCAATTTTTTTCTTCACGTAAATTGCTGAAGATTCCTGAAAATTAGATTTGTCATTTCAATGAGAAATTTTCACTTATAAATATGTGTTGTTGTTTACCATTTATCTCATTCCATCTATAGCAATTTCTTACTAATATTATCTCTTTTTGATTTTGAGAATCCCTTCACAATTATGTCTCTACAATCTGAAATGTCTTTCTTTTCGGTTGAACCGGATGTATGTAAATTTTGGTGATGTGCGCGTTCTAAGGTAAAAATTTTAAGTTGTTCAATTAAAAATATGTGTATGTTAACTTTGTTTCATATTTTTTTGTTTTAGGAAAATGGGGATGTAATTATTTTCGATGGACAGAAATTATATCAATAAATGAAACGAACACCATTATATCACAATTGAAGAGACCCACATTCGATGGTGATACCGCGACTTCACAGAACACTATAAAGTTTGACACGCATTTAATCTCAACGAAGTCATACAAGATAGAGATTTTCTTAGGACATTGCTTAAAGAATTCGAAGAAAAATAAAATAATTTGAAGGATATGCTTAATGAAACTGAGCAGGAGAATCGCGTTTTGAAAAGAAAATGAAATGAAGAACAGGAAAAAAGAAACTATTGAAAGTTTTTATGTGTTATACCGATTTGCTGTTTGATTTGGAGTATTTTTACTGTTGATTAGTTATCATGTAGTCTTTTAGTAAGTTTATTGTTTATGCAGTATGTCTTTTTTAAGATTTTAGTAGTTCGAGTTGGACATGTAATATATTTTTCAATTTAAATTTGAAATTGATTCCTATTTAGTAATTGTTGTTAATTTACCTCATCTAAGTAATTATCTGTTATTCATTTGTTTTAATTTTTATAAATTGTATTTTGCTATCTATATTTTTTAAACCTATAATTTAAAATTGGAGATGTCGATGTTTAATACTACAAAAAAATGCAATTACGTAACGATTTTCCCAGAATTCAATGCGTGTACTATATAAATATTTTGTTAGCTATACTATTATTTTTTTTAATACTCACGTTGTTTCAAAAAGAACGACTTAATTTAACTAGAAAAAAGAGTTTAAAATATAGTGAAAACTTTTGAATCTTGTGGTAAGATACACTATAATCTTGTAGTCTTAAATATGTTACGTGAAATTTTAAAATTGAAGCATTACCAAAACAGAAAAGAGGTCATTTTTTTGAATTCGATAAAAAAAAAAGTAGATCAATATTTTTGAAACGGAGGAAGTATAATATTTTTTAAATAAAAAATTGATTCCCACTCTATTTAAGAAGTTCATATATTGCACACTTCATAACTTCAATATCACAAGATTTGCAAATTATAGGTTTTAAACTTCTTCTATAAATCAAGACATCAATATCTTCAATCTCAATTAAACTATCAAGGTACTTTTGAATTTGAATTAATTTTTAATTTTACTTTAAGTTTGGCTCAACAAAATAAGTTTTTTCAGCATTATATTAACCTTAGTAGATTTTACATTTCAATTTAGGAGCTTAAAATTTCTTCTTAAAATATAAGTCAGTGGAGAAAAATATAATTGTACAAATCTTTATGTTTACAATCAATTTAAGAAGATTTAATCTTGAATTTTCGTACTGTTAGGATTTTTCAACTTCATTTGTCGGCCGACTTCATTTTTTTAAAACAAAAATTAGGGTTTGTCCATTTATGGGCAAACTCCATTATTTTTTTTTTTTTGAAAAAAACATCTTTGTCTACACATTAAGTTTGGCTCAATAAAATAATTTTTATTGAAACATATATATAACGATGTTTAAAAAATATTAAAAATATAATGTCTTTACCTATCCATTGATTCAATTAGAATGTGACAATATAGGTTAGTCGGTTCTTGATTGCTCGGTTCTCCAAACTCACAATTTTGAGCTCCAATGGACATTATGCTGATTTAGTGAAGCCAAACCGCATTTTCTCTATCAAATCCTACTACTGTTTGTTGTTGAATAGAATTGCTTGGCCAACCAACATTGAAATTAGTAAAACACGTACTATTTCGAATATCAAATTCATTATCAGATGATTCTTCATCCTAAATAGCGCTTTGCGTTTTGGCATACATATCAAGTGTTGCTAAACGCATTTGGTAACGAAAAATCTCAGGACTACGAAGAAAAGCTGATAAAGAGTCATCATTCCAAATTCGAGTCTCCTCAAAAATTATATGACCGTTACCCATTATTGATATGGGATATCGACCAGTGATAAGAATAGAAAGTTCAACATCATGTACCTTCATTTTACTCCGAAAAAGACGTACAAGACGTTCATATTTGAGTGTCATTGAAATCACTTGAACCGTTTTCGCAGGAAGACTATATCTAACGGAACCACCTTCGTATAAAACTTCTCCACCCCAAAACAAACTAACCCTAACAGTGTCACTCATTATTTTTATCCTTATAAAAAAGTTTTCAGTGAATAATGAATATTGCTATAGATGAATGAGATAAATGGTAAACAACAACACATATTTATAAGTGAAAATTTCTCATTGAAATGACATATCTAATTTTCAGGAATCTTCAGCAATTCACATGAAGAAAAAAATTAGAATATTTTTAGACTTCGAGTGATTTTCTTATTCACACAAGAAGAAACGTAGTTTGCCCATTTTTGGGGACACCACAATAACAAATTTAACCCCAAACGTGTTCAGCAAATGGTGTTAGTTGCAGTTTACCCCAAAATGGACAAACTGTCCATTTTGTATTCAAAATAAAATGAGTGTCCGTTTTGACTCTAAGGCTGAAAAAATATCCATTTTTGCTCCCAACTCCTTTTCAGACTGTGAACCTCTAATGCGTTTCTCAATCATTTGTGAAATTCCTCGTCACAAGAAAATTAAAAAAAATAGAGGAATCCTGCATGAAGTTCTTATTGAGTTGGCCAAGTCAATTTTGGCTATCTGGCATTGGTCTTGTTTGACAGGATGTGGAGTTTGCTTAAGAATTATCAACATAGTTACTTCTCCAAAAAAAAAAAAAAAAAAAAAGATAGCGGCAAATGAGGCACTCATTACTGAATGGCACTCCGACATACATGCTGTCTCCATTTCCCGTACCTACGAAGATAACTAAACAGAGCAATTTTTTTGTGGGAAGAAATGCTGGTAGAGAAAACCTACACCTGTTTAGGTGGTCGATCAACAGTGATGACACCGCTGATATAGGGAGACCTTGGAGTTAAAAACTTAAGGCATCACAACAAAAGCCTTTTAGTTCAAATGGTTATGGAGATTCAACAATGGCAAACAGTGCTATTAAAACGTGATAGAAGGTGAGAATGTATACCTAGATCTATAAAGTCTGTTAACCTGCAAATACAGAAGCACTGCTGGCTGCTTTAATGCAACTAACTGGAATCTCCATTTTCAGAAGAAATCATCAGGATTGTGAGCTAGAGAATGCAAGCATGCTCATAACTACTTTGGGCAGTGTGGTGTTAACAGGGGACAGGTCTGATTCTATGATATGGGATGCAAAGAAATATGAAATTTTCACAGATAGCTCTAGCTATGATTGGCGATCTAAAGCAGTGGAGTTAGGAAGGCAACGATGGTCCTAGAAGCTGTTATGGAGAACTTATGCCCCAACAAAAGCGGCTGCCTTTGGAGGGATAGCAATTAATGAAGTTTGCCTTGCGCATGAAAATCTCCAGAGGAGGAGAATATAGTTTGCAAGTGTGTTATTATCTTTTTTTTTTTTTTTTTTAGGATAGTAACTTTGAGTGTGTTATTATCTTTTGAAACTCTTATCTTTACAGAGTTCAATTTTCTTGGTGT
The DNA here is from genome assembly GCA_030864215.1 of Capsicum pubescens. Taxonomy (NCBI): domain Eukaryota; kingdom Viridiplantae; phylum Streptophyta; class Magnoliopsida; order Solanales; family Solanaceae; genus Capsicum; species Capsicum pubescens. The sequence continues at coordinate 233,942,916 of CM061538.1, forward strand.
AAAAGGAAACCTGTAGAGGGATTAGGGAATATAAAGGAATTCATGAATTCCCTATGCACCTGAAGGCTGAAATCCATAACTCTTTTGGTCCTATTGGCATCAGTAAAATTTCACATTTTCCTGTTTCACCAGGACCTCCCTGTAACATTCAAGGACTAATGTTCAAGGTTTTAAGCGTACTTTGGTCCTTCACTCTTCTGATAAGCACATTTTTTGGTTTAAAGTTCCACTGTGAGAGAAACTTAATGCAAAATGTGGCAGTATTATAATTGAGTAATTGACCACGAAGGTTAATTGAAATGAAGTATGTGCAGTAATAAGAACCCATCCTTCAGCGGCATCGGATACAAAATGAGAACAAGCAAAGTTCATAACCTCAAAGAAGGAAGAGTGCACCAAGCCACAGCCTCCAAAATCACGACGACAACTAAATATGAGCAAGGAGAACATATAATAATGAATTAAACTATGCCTTCCGTTGAAGAAAATATTACTCTATTAGAGCAATTAAGAGCTCATCTAGAGTTTGAATCCTGTAAATAGAACTGCTCTTAGTCTTCCAAGTGCAAACAACGTTTCAGTAAAATCCCAGGCAGTGTCAACAAGATATGAATTGGGATTTTGCCATTCATGGAACAAAAAGGATGACAGTCCTGGTTGATATGAAGAAGAGCCAATTTTCACGTTACTTACTGGAGGATATCTGATTACCAAGTCAACTAAAAACATTCAGCTTCGCTCTTCTTTACATCGGCTGGGTCATAGAAACTTTTCCTGCATTAGGATGCTTCTTATCCATACAGATACAATATATGAGCAAATTGATGAGGAATTGAACCTATATCGTCTTTCTTAGCTATTAATGTAGAAAAAAAGAAGCATAGACATGGATGAAATACAATTAACTGTCTAGTATGTGTTGATAGATCAGTTTCTGGCTCGACAGGGGCTGTCGAAATAATTGTTGTAAAGCATGCATAACCACTTTCCACAAGTAAAAGTACCAAGTGGATAAAATGCACTAGCTACCAATTTTAACTCATTGGGATCTGGTGGAATCATAAGCAACTAAGACAATGAGAACTAAACTAAGGATATCCTCCACACTCTATATAGTGTATTATATCAGTTAGGAATGAAGATATACTAAGCCAAATATTCTTTATGCATACCATCAAATGATTTCTATATCATATTTCCACTCTACACGTGCCAACAGACAAATGATCTCTACAGCATACTTGTAAAATGCATCATGAAGACAGATGCAAGTGTGGAAATCACCTAATGTTGAAATAACTGCAGTTACAATCCAAGCTCACCCAACTACATGCTCCACCACCAAGTGAAGAATGACTTATGAGAACAAAATAGTACCCTTATAGGGCCTTGTTCAATACCCATAAAATGCCGCAAACATGTATGTAAATGCACGTCAGTCTCCTATTTCCCTGTTTGGAGGAACAAGTTTCTTTAAATAATTCCCCAATGACAGAAATGAAAAAGGGAAATCAAATAATAGACTGTGAGAATATTTTGATCATGTCATTAGACCCCGGAAAAAGCCCTATAGGCTATAATTAATCAGACAACTGAAAACCTACCGAGTCTACGAATTTCTCAGGGTGATTTGTTGACGAGACCCATTAACAAGAAGAAGAAGATCAAATCAGAAGGAGCCAAGAAAAGGATCAAAGAGATGGTGGATAACTGAAAAAGCGAGTTGGTTCTTTATATAAAACAAACGAAAATTACAGCAGTCCTACTGCAAGAAAATTTCTGAAAAAGATGACATAGTACCAACAAAAATCAGTTACGAGAAAACAATAAATGTTAAGCTTTTTTCCCAGTTCTAGGTGAAGACTTTGGGCAGAGATCCCATCGGCCTTTTGCACGTCTGCGCTGAATAGTTGCTCTGCCACTGGTGGTGCTCATCCGCTTGCGAAAACCATGTGTTCGAGCCAACGACTTCCTTGATCTATTCCTCTTAGTCTGACAAAGAGCATACTTCTTTGCCATCACCACCAGGCCACGCCTTTTGGTGGTGCTCACTCCAATGTTGGAATTGAAGCCAAAGCCCAATCCAAGTGATGAACCTAAGCCAGAAGTTAACTATTAGCTGGCTACTACTCATCATGTCAATTTAAATACGAAAGTTATCATAGCCTCCATGTATTTACAAACTTTCTCCGTTCAATTGTATTATCATCTAGCTTTAACCAATGGATTTTGATCATAAAACCAGACATACAATTCAACTTTTCCAATGGTACACCAATGATGTCAGACCTAAAATATCCACAATAGATATTACAAACATGAATAATATGGAATACTAAACATCAGAAACAAGAATGGCAATGTACCCTTTTTACCTTCAAATCCATAAGTGGATAGAATACAACACAACAGGACTCAAGATAAGACTATAAGTCATTTGGTGTGAGGTATAAAGGGATAAATAGTTCCGGAATAAAATGAAGGACTATTTTATCCCATGTTTGGTGTGAGGTATTAGTTAGTACCGGGATTATTTATCCCACCATTTACATCATAGTGACGAGATAAGTTATCCCCACATATATATGGTGGGATAACTCTTTCCCAACCAAACGACCCTCTGGAGTTGTCTGGTGTGAGGTATAAGGTAATAATCCCGGATAAAACGTAAGACTATTTGTCTAGCATTTGGTTGGAGATATTAGGTAGTCGTGAGATTATTTATCCCCCGCCATTTGTACCATAGTTATCCCACCTTGTATATGGGATAACTTGTTCCCAACCAAACCCCCTAAGGGAATTATTATCTGTTTACAGTATGCCCAAAAGAAGCATTTTAAAATGCACGTATTGAGATCATATGGATACGGAATCAAGAAACATCCCCAGATTACGAATTTCAAATGCAAGATAAATTTCCAATTCACCCAACAAGTTAATATCACTTTCCAAAGTGCCACTTGAAAAATCAAAACGAAGATAGAAGTGGTACTTACCAGAGAAGGAAGCTGAAGCAGATAAGGTAGAGAGTGGAGAAGAAGGAAGGAAAGAACAGTGAAGCAAACCGGGGCATGTTGAGGCCATTTTCAAAGATGTCATTCTTGAGGAAGGAGCAGTAACAGTAAGTAAAGAACGCGAAGAAGCGGATGTGCGGTGAATTCCTCCTATTCCTGAACATACCCAACTTCCTACTGATAAACAAGCCATTCTTTTTTCTCTCTAAAACTGCGCTCTCCCTCTCAGGTTTTATTGCCTTATCTGCAAATCCAAGGGATTGTTTGGGGATTCCCAAAGGATACACGGGTGTTGGGTGTATAAGAACACTACTCTACTCTCTATTTTTATTTGTCTCTAGTTTACTTTGACACACTCTTGAAGAGCAATAAAGAAAATAATGAATCATATTTTTTTAAAGTTAAAATTGTGTTTCATCATGAATATAAATTATATTTTTTTTATTTTATTTTTCTTGTCATAATTTAATTTGACACATTAATTAAAAAAAATAATTAATAACATGATTATTTTATCATAGTATCCTTATTAAATGAGGTTTATATTTTAATTTGAAGAAAAATTAATAATAGTAAGAATAAAAAAGAAAAAAAATTGACTTTTCTTGATATGTAAAAATGACAAGTAAAAGTAGAAATATAATTAGAAAATTTGTGAAAAGTAAAATAGAATGGAGGCCGTAGTTATTTTTAAACTTTATGAGAGAAGTAGAAATAAAAAACTGAAAACAAGTTTCACATGTTTTCACTTATCTAAATATAACTCTTAAGTTATATTTGAAATTCTTATGGCCAAACACTATTTTTGGAATAAGTGAAAAAAAAATTACCAAAAAAATAAATAATTATTCAGGCCAAATAGAGCTTAAATTTTAAGAAATGCATGAAGAAATAATTATAATTAATAGTGCAGATAAATTAGAAACTAAGAAATGAATTATTTAATTTTTTAAATTAGATAAATAAAAGTGAATATTTATCTTTTAATTTAGTGAATAAGTAAAAATAGATGACGGAGATATTAAATAAAGTGATTAATCTTGTTGAGATAAGTCAGTCAGTCATTCGCCCCTTGTGCCGTCCTATGAAAATTTCAAAAAAATATCTAAAGTTAATTTTTTGGAAGAATGAATATCATAATTTTCTAGTTAAATTTCTAGAATAGTCTAGTGAATTAATATCATAGTTTCTAGTAAAGTTTCTAGAATACTCTAACATAGTATTTAGGATAATTATCTTAAAAAAATATCTAGATTATTTTTAAATAACTAGAAGATAAAAGTTGCATAAATTGTTCTAGTAGAAGTACCTAGAACCATCCATGAATAAGTATAAATAGAGGTGGTCTTTGTACATTTGTAATCAATCAAAAATAAAATTAATTTAAGTAGTGTTCTCCATATTAAAGTTCTTCCTTCTTTTTTCATAACTTCATCTTCTTAGTTGAATCTTTCGATTTTAGTTAGCGATCGTGGGTTAGCAGAAGATCTCCCTTATTGCACTTTGCTTTTGCTATTCTCTACATGGTATCAAAGTCAAAATCGTAAATTGACTTGTGTTTATTTCAAGATCGAGTTTATGATCGATTCAACTGATTTGTTTGAATGAATTTAAGCGGTCACGTTAATGGACTGAAAATGAAGTTGTTGAATCAGTCAAATTACAAGGTATGAAAGACATGTATGGAATCATACTTTGTGGGCGAGGATTTGTGGGATGTTGTTAATAGCAGTAACAAAAGTCCTCTGAACGACGGACCGGAGAATAGTAGTGCATACTAGAAGTAGAGGCAGATTAATGCAAAGGCGGAATTCATTCTGAAGAAATCCATCTCCTCTGATTTATTTGATCATATTATAAGGTGCAAATCACCATGAAATATGGAGGACCCTCGATCAATTATTTAACAAGAAGAATAAAGCTCGGCTACAAATATTGGTGAATGAATTGGCTAACGCCAATCAAAGTAATCTTTCTATTGCCGAGTATTTCTTAAGGATTAAGAATTTATGTTCTGAAATCTCTTTATTAAATCCAAATGAGATTATCTCTAAATCACAAATAAGAAGAAATATTATTCGTCGTTTGAAGTCAGAATATATTTTCTTTGTGACATCGATTTAAGGATGGGCTCAACAACCATTGTTGAAGGAATTTGAGAATTTGTTATCGTCACAGGAGTTACTAGCCAAATAATTGACTGATGAATTTGTCAAAAAAAGGAAGAAAATGCTCTTGTATCTGTCAAAAAAAATGTTAAAGAAAAAAAAGAGATATGCCTCACTCTCGATTCTCAAGTGGTTTAAGTTCGCCTGGAAAGAAGGAAGATTTTTTTAACAATTAAAGTAAGAAGCCTCTTAGATGGTATCAGTGTGAAAAAACAGGACACATAAGAGGTATTGTCAAGCCACACAGAGCAACATGGCTCTAACTGGAAAAGTTGTTGAAGAAGAAGAAGGCTGGGGAAGATGCTTAGCAGCTGAGAGTCGAGGGATAAATGACTTGATTTTCATAAAACTGAAAAGAGATTGAATCAGATATAATAAAATCTATCATGTGGAGAAGAAAGACACTGACAAGAAATAATTTTTTTTTAAAGATGATTAGACAGGTGACAGATAGCTGCTGTCAAGAAAATCAAAGAAGCAAAGCTTGAAAATGGCAACAAAAATCTAGACGTGGAGGATATTGAAGTAAAATTCGATCATACAGTGTCTGGAATTCTATATGCCAGTGATGACTTTAAAGAATAAAGAACTAAGGGAGATGTAGTAGGAGTTGAAGTCTCAGATCAATCATCTATCATATCAAGGTCAATTACTGACTTAGAGAAAATTTTGAAAGTTGATTAAGAAGCTAAAGAACAAATGAATGATGAAGTTGAAAGAGAAGTCTCAATTTCAGATGAAGAGAGGCATAGTATGATTAAAGAACTAGATAAGCAATTTAGTGATGGATCCTATTATGGTGCTGAGGCTTTACGAGAAATTGATGATCAGATCGTCATCAAATCAAATGAGACGACTGATACTAATGAAATATCCTTGTGTTATGGAGTTGCTTCAGAAAGAGTAAATTCTCAAATCTTGAATCCTAGAGCTTCAAACTTTTTCATCACATGTGTGTCTCTAATAATAAAGTTGTGGAGGAGTTTAGAGAAAGGGGAAGCTCGAGAAGTCAACATCATAAAACTCAGAAAGATGATGATTCATATGGTTCTCAAAGGGCAAAGAGGACTATTATAAATCCATCTCGCTACAAATAATGGTAATTTTATCAATAGATATTCTTGCTTCTTTATAGGACAAATTGATGACGGAAAATCTTTATCATTGGAAGAAGAGAAAGGAGTTAGGAAAAAATTGCTAAGAGTTTCATCAAGAAATGGTTCAAAACTTCATTTGAGTTCTTCTGCAACGAGTTTCGGATAGCTTCCAAAAAATTACTTTAAGGGAGAGTGTGAAAAATATCTAAAGTGAATTTTTTGGAAGAATGAATATCATAGTTTTCTAGTTAAATTTCTAGAATAGTCCAGTGAATTAATATCATAGTTTTTCAGTAAAGTTTCTAGAATACTCTAGCATAGTATATAGGATAATTATCTTATAAAAATATCTGAATTATTCTTAAATAGCTAGAAGATAAAAGTTGCCTAGATTGTTCTTGTAGAAGTATCTAAAACCATCCATGGATAAGTATAAATAGGGGTGGTCTTTGTACATTTGTAATCAACAAAAAAAAATAATTCAAGTAGTGTTCTCCATATTAAAGTTCTTCCTTCTCTTTTCATAGTTTCCTCTTCTTAATTGAATTCTCTTATCTTAGTTAACGATCTTGGGTTAGCAGAAGATCTCTCTGATTACACCTTTCTTCTGCTATTCCCTATAATTTCTGGGATAAGACACGCAAAATAAACCAACAGTAAAATCAAACAAAATTTATCTCAAAGTCCTTGATAAAGTTATCAAGAATTTGGTCGAGTCTAACACTCACGTAACTTATATAATTGAGAAAGGAAAAAATCATCGTTTCCACCTCAAACTATACACGAAAAGTCTAGCTCACACCTAAACTATCATAGTGTCCTAGTACACACCTAAACTAAAAAAAAGTCAAACTATTTTCACCCCAAAACGTAAGAACCAGTCACTTGATGGAGAGTGATTTACACCCGTGCCACATCATTACATGTCATTAACACATAAGATATTATGTTAATTTTTTTTAAAAGAAAATTCCACGTCACCCATTGCTTCTTGTTCACCAAAATCACCATTAAAACACCACCATTAACACCATTATCATCAAATCCAAATCTTCACCACAATAATTTTAAGAATCCACCATAAATTTCATTATCGAAATCACAATACAACCATTAGTATCACAAAAATCACAAACAACCACCATAAAAACTCTATTTTTGTGATTCATCAAATTACAATAATCTAGGATGTTAAAGATTTTCAATTAATAAAAACTTGAAGTGAAAAAGAGCACATCCCACAAAGATGGTAAAATCAGTTGGATGACTTGATGTCTTTAAATTTCATCTTGCCAGCCCTAGAAGATAAGCAAGTAAGATATGCTATGAGCAGGAAAAGTCACCAAAAAGCATATCAATGAATAAGTAGGATGCACTATAAGAATTCACAATAGAAACAAAATGAAGAATATCGATGCGTCAATGATCGATCTGAATTACCATTAGGACTCCCTGTACTTGTATTTTCATCTCTTTTAGGATTTGTATCTCTTTTAATCTCAATTGAAGAATAACCGGAGACAGGAGGCTCATTTCCACCAATATCAACCTTCTCATCAACATGGTCATTATCTGTATATTTCTAGTATTTAGAAGAAAATTTGTTGAAGTTCGAAATCTAACACCAAACAATAAATGTTGAATTTTATGGTGGTTGTTTGTGATTTTTGTGATACTAATGGTTGTATTGTGATTTCGGTAATGAAATTTATGGTGAATTTTTAAAATTATTGTGGTGAAGATTTGAGTTTGATGATGATGGTATCAATGGTGGTGTTTTAATGGTGATTTTGGTGAAAAAAAGCAATTGAAGAAGGCGGGATCCACATATTAAAATTAATAATTAAGAAAATTTAATTTTATTAATATGTTTTCAGCTGAAAAAATAAAAACAATTTAATTTTATTAACATTTTTTCAATTAAAAAAAATAATTAGTCTAATTGTATATATTAAGAAAAATATTAGTAGTACTTAATGATATAATAACAAATTAAATAGTGACATGTATATGAAATCTGTCATTTTAAGTTTTTATCCTTCCTCTCACGCACCTTAGGAAGGTGAATATACCTTCTTTGTCACGTCACCTTCTAAGAAGATAATAGTTTCATTTTTTTATAATTTAGATGTGTAATAGATCATTATGATAATTTAAGTGTGACCTAAATTTTTTTATATATAATACAAGGTGGAAACGAGGACTTTTTTCAATTGAGAAATAATAAAGTGAATACTAAAGTATTGTTCTCAACGAGGACTTGTGATTAGCAATTATTCAGATCAAACTATTATCAATTTTTTTATTTGACATTAGTTATTCAAAAGTAACAGTTCAGAAATTAGGAACACATTTTGAAAAGGCTTTTTCTTATAAAAGAAATCATTCACCAAATATTTGGCTTATCATCCATGTGATTTCCTAATGAAGGTGTTAGACACTTAGGGTGTGTTTGGTACGATGGAAAATATTTTCCATGAAAAATGTTTTCTTGGAAAATATTTTTCTGGAAAATAAGTTGGTTTCTACTTATTTTCTCATGTTTGGTTGGTGAGTGGAAAATATTTTTCAAAAAATATTTTATGGTGTTTGGTTGGTGAGTAGAGACTATTCTTTAGAAAAATATTTTCTAGTATTTGATGGTGAGTGAAAAAATATTCTTTTAAAAAATACTACTAACTGTTAACTAGTATATCAGTGCCTCTAACAATTCAATAATTTGTAAGAACTAATTTAAGCATAACAAATAATATCAATATCGAATACTAAAATATTACAATCACTAAATTTAAGCAACTATTAATTAACAAATGTAGGAGACACTTTTTAATATTTTGTCAGGACAATCTCAAGATACTACAATTAATAGAAATATAACGGAACGACAAGCTTATTCAACCTCATGAAACATGTTACATCGATGACAAAATGAAATATGCAATTAGCAAAAGTAACATAGGTAAGTCTTCCTCTATGTATATGAAAATAACAATACATTCAATGAACATTGGAAATGCAAAAAATCGGGCTTCACTATTTTTATTTCAAGCATTGAAAAATTGAAGCAAAGTACAGTGAAAAATATTTTCGAGTAATGTAAATATTTGAAAAATGTGAATTTTTTGAGTCATGTGAATATGAGTGTTGTTGAGATGGGGAAGAGGGGTGGGGGTGGAATCATAAATCACATTTGTTATTTTCTGGAAAATGACTTCCTTTGGCCCATGAGGGAAGTCATTTTTCCTCAAATTGAGAAAAATGTGTTATTGTGAAAAATATTTTCCAAATATTTTGTTGCAATCAAACAAGGAAAAATAGGAAAACATTTTCCATCATACCAAACACACCCTTAAAAGAAATTCGTAAGCGATTATTACGGAGTCAAAATTTTGAGGCTAAAAATGTAATTTTGTTGTAAATGGGGTTTGTAAAAGATTTGTAATCACCCTCACATTCATTTTCCTTGTTTTCATACATTTTTGAGGTCTAGAATTTTTCTATAACTGCCTCAAGTTATTTATGATTTGTTGAAATTATTAATTTAATTTTCGAATGATTTATTTGAGAATTTTAATAATATCAAATATATTGTGAATATTTAATTTGAATTGGCATTTGATAGAAATATAATCTATTATCATTGTAAAATATTTTTGATATTGACTAAATTCTTTAAGTTATGGTATATTTATATTACTTTATAATAGTTTTTTATAGTCTACTAACACTATAAATGGAGATAGTAAATCTTGATATGTTAAAATATTATTATTATATAATTGAGATTTTATTAAAAATAATTTTTATTAATTATAATATATTTATAATATTATATTTATTTTACCACAAACTTATGCAATAGCCAAGTGCATATAAAATGAGATGAATTTAATTTTTGTATTGTTCTCCACTCCACGTGGAGTTGAGGGAGATGAACAACTCACCCTTACCTTTGATAGAAGGCTGCCACCTATATCAAACTAGACATAGTAACTACTACATTATGTTAATATGTGTAGAATGATTTGGAACCAAAAAGTTGGTAGGCAGTTCATTTATATTAATTATTATAAGTTTCTGCCATAAGGTTGCGGATCCACATGTATAGGTGGGATCCATGTACATCATTAATATCGAAAAAAATTATGTGTGTATATATATACCTTGAGGAATTGAGATATAGTTGATAGTGCCCTACAGAATAATAAAAGTACACTTTGATGTGTTGGTTGAAGTCAATGCTTTCGTCCACGCGATCAGAGATCGATTCTAGGATCTTACAACATTTAGTACTTTAGATTTAAAGACTTATTAGTAAATTTATAACATCAAAATTGTTGGATAGGGATTCAAACTCGCGATCATCCTGTATGGTGAACCTACCTTGACTATTAAGCTACCACGATTGATGATTCAAAAAAGTTAAAAGTCAACATATTAGTTGACCATCTTGTACGGTGAACCCACCTTGATTATTAAGCTACCATGATCAATGGTTCAAAAAAGTTAAAAGTCAACATATTAATTGAACTTCATATTATAATTAACTTAGAAATCATATTTGTTCTATATATTTATTTTTCAGTACTGTTCATGTCACTTGCGACCAATCGAATATATTATATCCCTTAATTGATACTGAAAGTCTTGCTAACATCTACGTTAAGATAATATTGGTGCACCACAGTATTATCAGAAGCAAAAAGGGAAAAAACTTCAAGATCCATTGTGTTTAAACACAAAATACGAATAAAGCATGAGATTTAACGAAAAAAGGCATGAAAGAGAAAAAATATAAATATATGTCTAGTCCAAGACTAATAGTATAAGCATCAATGAAAAATATATGAACAAAGAAATTGATTTTTTTTTATAAAGTGAAATATCAATTATTTAATGTTCATCTCTTCAGAAAAACCTCATTGACAAGGAAAAGTATGTCTTAGAAATTAGAACCTAAACTGCACATTAAGCGAGGCAAGCACTTAACACATTTTGAGTCTTGCTTCAGGGCTTATGCACGCCTTTGACAACTGTTAGAGTTCGTGCCCTGCTGATTATCTTATTTTCGCCTAACTGTTGCTTATCGATGGGCAAAATGACCTTCTGGACCCCTGTACTATGTCAGTTTTGTAAGTTGAACGCTTCTACTTACATGTTTGTCATCTGAACCCATTAAAAAGAAACTTTTTAAACCCTTTGTCGGTCTACTCAGTTGTGCGTGTTGCACAATCGCTGCTACGTCATTAATTTTGTGTAAAATAATTTTCACGTATGAAATGATGTGTGTAGATTATAAATAGTAAAATTTGACCTAAAATTTAGGTCATGTTACGCCTTCTTCTTCGCCTCTCCTCTCTCTCTCATCCGAAACTGAAAGATTAGCACGGTTTTAGGGTAATTTAGGCCGATAGTTGTTGAAGCTTGTTGCGATCCTTGTAAGTATTTAACATTTTGGTGTAGTTGTAGTATGTGGTTGTTTATTCTGAAGCTTGTAGTCGATTAAATGGTGATCCGTTCTACTGATTTTAGGGTTTTCCAGATTACGAACGTTTTTCTGCAATTTTTTTGTGTGATTTTATTCTTTTTCGCATGTAGTGTTGTTGTAGTTAGTATTTGTAGTGATGATATGGCTTCAATGGCATATATCTGGTTTTGATTAGAATTTTGGGTTTTCGAGTTTTTCGTAAACTGAAAAATTGAGATCGAAAATTTGGGGCTTTTGATTTGTTTGTAGTCTAATGCTCGTATAAAAGCTATATATTGCAGTTTTTATGCCTTCGATGACATTTTTTGTTATTTCGATAAAATTTTAGGATTTTTTTGGTCAATTCAGAATTGGGTTCGAAAATTTTAGGGCTTTTGATTTTTTTGTTGTTTAATGCTCCTATTAAACGTGTGTATAACCGTTTTGTGCCTTCAATGACATGTTTTGTTATTTCAATTACACTTTAGGATTTGTTGGGTAAAATCAGAATTGATGTTTTTATTCCTTATTTTTTTATTTAAAAATTAGGGCTTTGTAGATAATTGCCTAATGTATATGTTATGTTGTCATTGTGTAGGTTTTGTAAATAAATGGATATAATTCTAACAATTCAATTCACGTATGGGGGTGTCTTTTTATCAAACCCTGATTTAAGGTATTCAAATGGAATTCGTATTCCAGATAAAATTAGAGTAGATGTTGATGAGCTTCATGTTATGTTGTTTCATAACTTAGCAACAGATTTAGATGTGGAAAAAATTGAAACCTTTTGGTGTAGAGTAAACAAAAAAGGCTATTATTACAAGTTAGAAAATGATATTGATGTTTTAAGCCTTATCAGTAGTTTAAAATATGGAGATTTGGTTGATGTATATGATGATGTGGCAGCCACTCCACCAAATTAGTGAACCTATACTTGTTAATGATGATGTGGCAGTCACTCCACCATTATTACAACTTAGTAATGGTGATGTGGCAGCCCCTGTTGAACTTGATAGGGCTGATGTGTCTTCATCTCATCCATTGGATATAAATGAAGATGAATATATAAATGAAAATCAGCCTCCTAGGGCAAAAAAAGGAAAAACTAAGGTTTCTCGTGAAGACTTAGGTGAAGGTCAATTTAATGATTTCTCCACATACCATCTCCAAACATCTGATTCTGAATTAGATTTTGATTGGATTGATTCTGATGGTGATTCACTTTATGATGTTGATGAAAACATTGAAGAGTTGAGTGATTTTGATGAAGAGTTGCTTCAAGTTAGAAAGGCTAACATTGAAAAACAAACAAAAGAAAAGGCTGATAGGGTGAATGTAGATGAGATACCATCTGGACCAGGAGATATAGATGCTGGTTTTGAGGATATTTGTAAGAACAAGGGGGTTAGATACGAAGGTAAACTGGGTGGGGATGACCCTTATTTTGATAGTTCAGATCCGGGTAGTGACATTAGTGATGAAGTGGTAGATCCACTACCTAGAACTTCTTCTAGCAAGATATACTTTGATAAAACTGCAAAGAAGGTATGTTTTCAGTTGTATATGATTTTTTTGAATGCTATTGAGTTTAGAGAGGCACTGCAGAGTTACTCTATTAAAAAAGGTGTGAACCTTAAGTTAAAACCTAATGAGAAGGAAAGGGTAAGGGCTAAGTGTAAGCATAAGGGTTGTCCTTGGGTTATTCTTGGAAGTATTGATAACACAGGATTTTTTACTGTGAAAATTTACTTCCCTGTACACAAGTGTTCTAAAAGGACAAGAAATAAGATGTGCAACCCTTTGTGGATTAGTAAGCATTACAAAGATAGGATTATGAGTGATCCATCAATAAAATTGCATCAGATTCAAGCACTTTTAAGAAAGTACTATGGGCTATATGTTAGTAAAACAACCCGTAGAAAAGCAAAAATCAGAAATATGAATGAACATTTTGGTGATTTTGTTGAAGAGTTTTCTAGGTTGTATGACTATGCTGAACAGTTGAGGACCACCAATCTTGATACCACTGTATCTATTAGGACATCCAAGAATGCAGTTCCAGGAAAAGAGGTGTTTATGAGCATTTACATTTGTCTTGGGGCCTTAAAAAGTGGATGGAAAGAGGGCTGCAGAAGAATAATTAGTTTAGATGGTGCCTTTATCAAGGGTGTATGTAAAGGTATCTTGTTTTCTTGCATTTCCAAAGATGGAAATAATCAAATGTACCCTGTAGCATGGGCTGTGGTTGATAAAGAAACCAAGGACACATGATCATGGTTTCTTAAGTGCATCAGCCATGATTTGGAACTTGAAGAAAATAAGGGTGAAGACTTGACAGTCATGTCTGATATGCAGAAGGTATGACTCTTCATCTGTTCATATTTTTCAGTTATTTATTACTGGCTAGTTTGTTGAAATGATGTCTTTAATGTTTAACTACTGTTTTACATGTTTTGATAGGGTCTTCATTTGGCACTTACTAATCTACTGGAAAAATGCTGAGCATAGATGGTGTGCTAGACATAGATGGGCCAACTGGAAGCAGGTTTGGAGTGGTGAGGAAAGGAGAAAAAAATTCTGGCAGGTTGCAAGGGCCCCATTTGAAGTGTACTTGCAAAAGAAACTTAATGAAATGAGTGAGTTGGGTATTTGAATTGTGGACGATTTGCTTAAGTACAACAAAGAAGAATGGTGTAGGGCCTTTTTTTAAGGAACATAGCAGCTGTGATGTGGTAGAAAACAACATGTGTGAGACTTTCAATAGTTGGATTTTAGCTGCTAGGTTCATGACAATTATCACTATGTTGGAGGAAATAAGATGCAAAGTCATGGAAAGAATGAATCAAATGAGAGATTTTTATGAAAAATGGATCACTGATGTATCACCAATGGCTATGGAAGTTCTTGTAGAGAATACTGAATATACAGCCAAGTGTGAGGTGAGATTTAATGGTGATATGGGCTTTGAGATTGGTGATCCACCTTATACACATGTTGTTAATGTGAAGAGGAAGCAATGTAGTTGTAGGTCTTGGTAACTAAAGAGAATTCCTTGTGCATATGCAATTGCTGCAATGCATTACAAGGGATGAAATGTGGAGTCAGATATTGATCACTGGTATCAAAGGGAAACATACCTGAAGGCATATGAAAAGTAATTTCAACCAATGACAAATATTAACATGTGGCCAAGAAGCACCAGACCACCAATTAAGCCACCTGAGATTACTCCCATGCCAAGAAGGCTAGGTAAAAATAGAAAGAAAGCTAAGGATGAAGCTGTTAAGAAGAAGTTTAGAAAGGCTACAAGAAAGGAAAGAAAAATGACATGTTCTATGTGCAAGTGTATTGGACACAACAAGAAAGGATGTCCAACTTTGGTAAGCCAAAGTTTTTCTTATTGATGAATTTTACTCCTTTTTAATGTGTTTTTGACCTTTCCATATTTTTTTGTAGAAAAAAGATTTCAGTAGTAGCTGTGGAAGTCAACCAAGTGTGCAAGCCAGCACTAGTACTGCAGCTGTTGCTGCTGAGAGAGATGCAAATGCTTCAACAGCTGAAGAGATGCCTGTAAATGCTAAATCAAGCAACAGAAGGCCTGCAGGAAGGCCTTCAAATGCTCAAAGTGCACCAACATGTTCAGGAAGGCCTGCAAATGCTCACAGTGCACCAACAGCTGCAGAAAGACATGCCAATGCTGCATCAGTTGGTGGTGTGAGGCCTGCACATACCTCAACAGCTGATATAAGGTCTGCAACTGTTGTGATTCCCACTACCACTTCAGCAGTGGGTGCTACTGCTACACAATCTACAACTCAGCTATCTACTAGTGGTGTTGGTACCCAAAAGAGGAAGACTAGTATAGATTTGAGAGGTGGTGCAAATCTGGCATATAAAAAACCAAGTAAAAAGAAGGCAAAAGAAACAGGTTTTGGCGTGTTGTTTGGACCAAGTGGCAGTGTGGTAGAGAGGGTAAGTTACATATAATGTACTTTACATTAAACTGGTTTTAATTAGTGCATGAATAACTGCTTTTTTTTTTACAGTCTGGAAATACTGATAGAGTATTACATAGTCCAACACTTATTGGTTCAGTTCCAACCAATATTGACTTGGGTTTCAAACCAAATGGACTAAGGTGGAAAGGTGGAACTACAATAACTCAAAGACAGCTACAACAACAAAGAAGCAAAAGATCAAAGGCAAAGTCATCTCCAACCACTCAAGCCACATCAAGCACTCAAGCCAGCAAGAATCAATCTACAACAAGCACTCAAGCAACACATTAGTGTAATTCTCTTTCTGTATTGATCCCAAGTGTTGTTAAGATAATTTTTTAAGACTTCTGGTTGATTGTTGTTAAGACAAGCATTTTGATGTTGTTAAGACAAGTATTTTGATGTCAATTATATATTGCAGATTTTTATGTTGGCAATGGTGTTTCTCATTAAATTTTAATTTCGTTTCATTGTACATACCAACTACATAGATCAAGCCATCTTAAATAATACAACAGATAGAAACCACATGACAACGATAATGATAATAGTGATATCAAATCTAATGCTTGGTCTTTCATATCTTCCGCGCCTTCCATATCTTCCCAATCCTTGTTGTCTTCGTTGCCTTCAATGTCTACCTTTATATTGTTCATTTTCATTGGCCCATCGAAAGAATCCACAACCAGTACCAACCTGATATTTTTGACAGCCCAAAACATTCTTTCCGGATTGGTTGGTGTTCTTGACATATTAAGTTCCACGTAAAGTCCATAATAACAAATTCAAACTGTCATGGTTTTGCAAAAAATTACATAAAAAATTAACTTTCCAATATTACAAGCATAGCAAGAAAAAAAAATTAATGAACAAGAACTTGGAGAGAGAAGAACGAATGAAAAAAATGCTCAAATTGCTCCAACAATGGTGTTGGAACCAAATGAGAAAGAAGGAGCATTTAAAATGGGTGTTGGAACCTTTTTTAATCGTTGGGGCCCTTTAATTTTTTGGCTGACGCGCGCCTGGACACTAAAACACACGCTCTTATGCGGTCCCAGCCACATAGGATGCCACATCAGAAATAGTGTTTAAAAAGTTGTTTTTTAATGGGTTTAGGGGTTCAGATGACAAACATGTAAGTAGAAGCATCCAACTTACAAAATTGACATAGTACAAGGGTCCACAAGGTCATTTTGCCCTTATCGATGAAACGGGTTTGTCTGACGTGTTCCACTGACGTGTTTCAAGGAAGCAGTAAAACATAAAGTAAAGAACACAATAATTTTTATGTGGAAAACACCCGTATCAAAAGGTGTAAAAAACCACGACCTGCACCTCTACAGGATTTAACCCCAACTTCACTAAATAACTCTAAGCCTCAACAACGACTGATTACAAAACTCTTGTAACTAACAAATAGGAATCATAAACTCTGATCCCTATATCTCAACAACTAGGAATTATAAACTCTAATTCCTTTAACTCAACGACTAGGAATTATAAACTCTAATTCCTAAATACACACACACCTTCCAAGGTATGCGTTCCCAAAGTCTCTGAGTTTTCCTCAACTCGAAGACTATCTCCTAATTCAGTTTATAACACACTGAAACTAACATTACATCAATAGCTCAAACACAATGAACAACTCAAAAAATCAAAGATAAAACTCTTAGCTGGATTCTATACTTAGGACCTGGTTCTTCAATGTGTTTCTTTAGTGATTGAATAGCACTTCGTGAAGTCAATCTGTTGATTGTTTTTTTTCTGCTTTATAAGTGAGTGAATTACTCTGAATGATGCATCTTCTATTTAAGCACAACTCTCCAAAGAGTCATTCTTTATTTTAAACTCCTCCTTTAATCAAAACTCTCATTACATAGAGTTCTACTTCAAGTTAGACTCCTTCTTCAATTCCAACTCTTGTCTACTTAGTATTGTAGTCAAACTTCAACTCTTTAAATCAACTTATCTTCAAGTATTTTACTCAACCATAACTTCTTCAATTTCTCACGTGATCAGTAGCTTGAGTATATCAGAATTAGGCTTGCTCATTGAGGGGAGTTCATTCAATTTTAATCATCCCCAAGTCTAACCTATTCCTTTCAAAATACTCTCTACTTAGTGCCTTTGGTGCTTCTCTAGTCAATTAAGTAACCTACATAGTCAACATTTTTATAGCCCTTAAGAGTAAAATTGCTTTCCTTTGGATATCATAGTCTCAAGCCATTGATTCCTATGAGATATCTCAAGATTCTTTTGAAAATACCAATTTTTATGAACTACCAACAAAATTACCAGCAACTTATGTTGGTTTTATTGATGCATCCATTTCTGTATTTGTTGTCCCCCCTGTCAATATGTCCTCAGTCTATACAACAGTTGAACCAGGTGGTACAACATGTTCCTGTGCATGCTCATCAGTTTCACAGTCATCCGCTTTTCTCATTTTTTTTAAAAAATCTCTCTTGTTTCCCGCTTACACGAGCACTACAAATCTGGCCATCTTTCAAATGATCCATTCCACCTTTAAATATGGTGAGTGAAAGAAACTTTATATTCTTCTAGTCTTATGCCTTGAGCAAGCTTTATTTATGCACAAATTTTGCTTGCCTCCTTTCACTCTCACCTGCAAAACAAATTAGGGGTTAACTTTAGGCACCCAGACAAGCTTGGGTCCTTTCTTATGAGTAAATGGATGAATCAAATTTTTCTAGCCCAAGCAGGCAACAGGTTACGTGACCTGTTTCTCTGATCAGGTTTAGTTATCTTTTTCTTGGTTTGAGATAGTTTATTTGCCAAATTTAGACTCCTGGATCTACTTTTGACAGCAACTGGATGTCCAAGGTTTCCACAGATATAACACAAGTCTTGATAATCATCAAGACTTTTGTGAAAATGCAAACCAGCTTTTTCACTGTGATATCTTTCACTCAACTTATGAATAATTCTTGAGGAATTTGTACACCTATTTGCTCTTTCAAGGTCAAGTTTTATTTTAGAGACTTTTTGACTCAGTTTATTCACCATTTCTGTTGCATTATTGCACTCTTCTAAGTACTTGACTAATTCAAGTTCAGCTTTTTCTTGTTCTTTACTCTTGGTGTTATTTCCTTTTTCAGAGAGTGTCAATTTTAGAACTTTAGACTTAAGATCATTATTTGAAGAATCAAGTTGCTCAACCTGTTTCTTGAGAGAGCAATTTTCCTGTTCAACAGTGTTCTTGCAAGCTTCTAAATCAATAAAATCAAATTTGATTCTTGCAAGACTGTTGAATAACTCATCCCTATCAGAAGTTGATTCTTGGAAGTCATCAATTAGTGCACTCATCAAGGAAATAGGTTTTGTTTTAGAAAAAAAATGCAACTTTTCTTTAAGTTCAAGTATACTTACCTCAGAAGCATCATCTTCTTCCTCCAAGTCTGAATCTCCAAGAGCCATGAGTGCTGCTTCATCAAATTCATCATCATCTGAGTCAAATCCTCAAGCTGCTACCATTGCATAGTCTTCCCTCTTTTTGTTTTTTTCTTTCAATTCCTTTTCAGCCCTTTCCTTTCTTCATTTTATTTCCCAGACAGGACAATTCTTGATATGACGATCAATCTTACCACACTTGTAAGATCCATTTAGATTGTTATTTGACCATTTCTTGCTACCTGTTCCCTTCTTCTTTTTGAAGAATTTGCTGAAGTTCTTAGCTATAAAGGAAACTTGTTCTTTATCAGGTTTAATTTCTTCATCATTATAAGATGCCTTCAGAGATAAGGTATCCTCTGGGGCTTCTAGCACTTTAGTTCCATCAATTTTCATTTCATAGGTTCTCAAATTCCTCACTAATTCATCCAGGGTCATGCCTGCAAGATCTTTATTTGCTTCCCTGATTGCAGTCACCTTAACATTCCACTTTTATTTTGGTAATACCCTCAGTACCTTCTCGACTTATTCTTCTTCAGATATAGCTTTTCCTAAGGAGGTCAGCTCATTTATTAAGGCAGTAAGCCTTGTCATCATCTCATGCAAGATTTTATTCTCCTTCAACTTAAATGCCTCATACTCAGTGAAAAGAAGAGAAATTCTGAATTTTCTTACTTGAGATGTGCCTTCATGTGCATTTACTAGAGCATCCCAAATTTTCTAAGCAGTGGTGCATGTTGATACCCTGTTGTATTCAGCAGGTCCTAATCCACAGACCAAAATATTTTTAACTTTAGCATTTTTCTTTAATGCCAATAAGTCATCAGGAGTGAATTCACTTCTTACTTTCTTGACCAGTTTCCCATCTTCTAACTTCATTGGAATTGTAGAACCATCAGTAATCCTATCCCATAACTCGTAGTCTTTCCCTTGAATGAATGTTTCCATCCTATCTTTCCACCAAATAAAGTGAGAACCATCAAAGAGTGGAGGTCTAATAGTAGATTGACCTTCACTGTGACCAGTAGGTGGTGCGGACTTCATCATATTGATCTTTGTCTTAGGTGCTAGCCCCTTTTTAAGACAATCTCGCTCTGATGCCAATTGTTAGAGTTCGTGCTCTACTGATTATCTTATTTTCGCCTAACTATTGCTTATCGATGGAACGGGTTGTCTGACGTGTTTCAAGGAAACAGTAAAACAGAAAGTAAGGAACACACTGATTTTTATGTGGAAAATACCCAGATCAAAAGGTGTAAAAAACCACGACCTGCACCTCTACAGGATTTAACCCCAACTTCACTAAATAACTCTGATCCTCAACAACGACTGATTACAAAACTCTTGTAACCAACAAATAGGAATCATAAATTCTGATCCCTATATCTCAACAACTAGGAATTATAAACTCTAATTCCTTTAACTCAACGACTAGGAATTATAAACTCTAATTCCTAACTACACTCACACCTCCCAAGGTATGCGTTCCCAAAGTATCTGAGTTTTCTTTAACTCGAAGACTATCTCCTAATTCAGTTTATAACACACTGAAACTAATATAACATCAATAGCTCAAACACAATGAACAACTCATAAAATCAAAGCTAAAACTCTTAGCTGGACTCTATACTTAGGACCTGGTTCTTTAATGTGTTTCTTCTGTGATTGAATAGCACTTCGTGAAGTCAATCTGTCGATTGTGCTTTTCTGCTTTATAAGTGCGTAAATTACTCTGAATGATGCATTTTCTATTTAAGCACAACTCTCCAAAGAGTCATTCTTTATTTTAAACTCCTCCTTTAATCAAAACTCTTATTACATAGAGTTCTACTTCAAGTGAGACTCCTTCTTCAATTCCAACTCTTGTCTCCTTAGTGTTGTAGTCAAACTTCAACTCTTTAAATCAACTTATCTTCAAGTATTTTACTCGACCACAACTTCTTCAATTTTTGACGTGATCAGTAGCTTGAGTATATCAGAATTAGGCTTGTTCATTTGTTCCTGACTTTCAGCAATCTTTGTCTGCATCTATCAGTAAAACCTGAAACCTGCCTTCCTATGCTTGGACCAGGTCAAGTAACATGTTCCATTCATGTGTCATTCATCAAAAACTTCACTGATCTAATAAAAAGTCCTTCAATTTATATGTTTTCTATCTTGCGTAGACATCTTCAATATGCAGAATCTTTATCCTTCTACCTATTGGACTCTTCAGGATATGCTCAGAAGTGAAACTCCTTCTTTACATAGGACTCCTTTTTCAACTCAACTTGCTTTCCCTTATCATCAAGTGTTTGAATCAAATTCAACTTGTTCTATTCCCCATGTGATCAGTAAGTTAAAGTTTCCAGTTGCACTTAATTAACTCATATCAACTTGTTTCATTCATATTTTCATTCATCAAAACTTCAAGGTTCCAACAAATTCCCCCTTTTTGATGATGACAAACCTCTTGTCTTTGTGCATTCAAATATCTTTACTTGTAGGCACTAAAGTATAAAATACTAGAATAAAACAAGTTAGTCAATGGGTTATAAACATTACACAACCCCTTATCTTCCCTCTTTTGGCATCATTGAAAAACTATTTCAATGCAATAATATACTAGCCAAAGTGATTTGTTATGCTATTCATGGCCACTGGGGCTATCACCAAAACAATCAGACAAAGACTTTAGCCAACCTAGTAATGTATTAAAGAGAGCAAAAATATGAGTCAATTTAGCAAAGATAACCATTCCATTTAACTGATAGAGCATATTCCACATTAAACCTAAGCCAGTACTGAACAAAGCAAAATAATTGAGCATTAAAAAAATACGTTATAAAAGTGGGATATGGCTAAGGATACAAATAGTGAGAAACTGATGAGGAAGGTGGAACAGGTGATATCAAGTGTGTCAATTGATGAATAACTTCAACATTTTCATCCCTCTATCAATCAAGGTCAAGCTTCAAATTCATGATCCTAGCCTTAAGGACCTCTTATTCCACTTCATGATTGTCTTGTGCAGCTTCTAGTTTAGATTTTTTTTCAAATGAGTGTTAGCCCTCCTTATTAAAACAGGCAGATAACATTTTTTTTATAAGTCAAACCTGATTTAGGACTGAGAAGTCCTAAAAAAAATAACCAATTAGGAACTAAAAGGGAAAGCATGTTCCTTTTTATTCTTCAGAAACATATGTTGCATGTGATTGATGATCAAGCTTGGAAAAATCCATGGTACACAACTGATATTTTGATTGAGAAAGAAGAAGAAATTTCTGGTATAGGATTAATACATTTGTGCACACCCATTTAGAGAGAATCAAAGAAAGTCTGGTCAACAATTCATTAGCTTTATTAGACAATAAGAGGATGATGTGTGTTGAATTAAACAGGTGTGCTCAACTATTTCAACTTAGACAGTTTATGCTTATGTCTGTGTAGAACATACCTAATAAGAAGAACTTTGTGGTCATAATTGTTTGTTTGTATCTATTTTTCTGCACAATCTAATACAAAATTAGGTTAGAAAAGTCAAAAATCTAGAATTTGGACACACAACTAAATGTGCAAGACTGAATAGAATAACTTTTTAGCTAATAAGATTAAAAAGAAAAATAATTATTCTAGTCAATCATTGAGGAGAGTTTCTGCAATTTTAATCATCCCCAAGTCTAACCTATTCCTTTCAAAATGCTCTCTACTTAGTGCCTTTAGTGAGTCTCCAGTCAATTAAGTAACCCACATAGTCAATATTTTTATAGCCCCCAAGAGTGAAATTGTTTTCCTTTGGATATCATAGTCTCAAGCCATTGATTCCCATGAGATATCTCAAGATTCTTTTGACAACACCAATTTTTATGAACTATCAACAAAATTACCAGCAATTTGTGCTGGTTTTATTGATGCATCCATTTCTTTATTTGTAGTTCCCCCTGTCAATATATCTTCAGTCTGTACAATAGTTAAACCAGGTGGAACAATATGTTCATGTGCATGCTCATCAGTTTCACAGTCATCCTCTTTTCTTATTTTTTTTAAAAATCTCCCTTTCTTCCCCCTTACACGAGCAATACAAATTTGGCCATCTTTTAAATGATCCATTCCCTCTTTAAATGTGGTGAGTAAAAGAAACTTTATTTTCTTCTAGTCTTATGCCTTGAGCAAGATTTATTTATGCACAAATTTTGCTTACCTCCTTTCACTCTCACCTGCAAAATAAATTTGGGGTTAACTTTAGGCACCCAGACAAGCTGGGGTCCTTTCTTATGAGTAAATAGATGAATCAGATTTCTTCTAGCCCATGCAGACAACAGGTTACGTGACCTGTTTCTCTGACCAGGTTTAGTTGTCCTTTTCTTGGTCTAAGATAGTTTATTTGCCAGATTTAGATTGCTCGATCTACTTTTGGCAGCAACTGGATGTCCAAGGTTTTCACAGATATAGCACAAGTCTTGATAAACATCAAGACTTTTGTGAAAACCCAAACCAACTTTTTCACTGTGATATCTTTCACTCAACTTATGAAAAATTCTTGAGGAGTTTGTCCACCTGTTTTCTCTTTCAAGGTCAAGTTTTAGTTTAGAGACTTCTTGACTCAGTTTATTCACCATTTCTGTTGCATTATTACACTCTTCTTTGTACTTGACCAATTCAAGTTCAACTTTTTCTTGTTCTTTACTCTTTGTGTTTTTTCCTTTTTCAGAGAGTGTCAATTTTAGAACTTTAGACTTAAGATCATTATTTGAAGAATCAAGTTGCTCAACCTGTTTCTTGAGAGAGCAGTTCTCTTGTTCAATAGTGTTCTTGAAAGATTTTAAATCAATAAAATCAAATTTGATTCTTGCAAGACTGTTGAACAGCTCATCGCTATCAGAAGTTGATTCTTGGAACTCATCAATTAGTGCACTCATCAAGGAAATAAGTTTTGTTTTAGAAAAAAATGCAACTTTTCTTTAAGTTCAAGAATACTTACCTCAGAAACATCATCTTCTTCCTCCAAGTCTGAATCTCCAAGAGCCATGAGTGTTACTTCATCAACTTCATCATCATCTGAGTTAAATCTCTAAGATGCTACCATTGCATATTCTTTCCTCTTTTTGTTTTTTTCTTTCAATTCCTTTTCAACCCTTTTCTTTCTCCATTCTATTTCTCAGAAAGGACAATCCTTGATATGATGATCAGTCTTACCACACTTGTAGCATCCATTTAGATTGTTATTTGACCATTTATTGCTACCTGTTCCCTTCTTCTTTTTGAAGAATTTGCTGAAGTTCTTAGCTATAAAGGAAACTTATTCTTTATCAAGTTTAATTTCTTCATCACTGTAAGATGGCTTCAGAGCTAAGGTATCCTCTGGGGCTTCTAGCACTTTAGTTCCATCAATTTCCATTTCATAATGTCTTAAATTCCTCACTAATTTATCTAGGGTCATGCCTGCAAGATCCTTATTTGCTTCCCTGATTGCAGTCACCTTAATATTCCACTTTTATTTTGGTAATACCCTCAGTACCTTCTCGACTTATTCTTTTTCAGATATAGCTTTTCCTAAGGAGGTCAGCTAATTTGTTAAGGCAGTAAGCCTTGTCATCATCTCATGCAAGGTTTCATTCTCCTTCATCTTAAATGCCTCATACTTAGTGAAAAGAAGAGAAATTCTGAATTTTGTTACTTGAAATATGCCTTCATGAGCATTTACTAGAGCATCCCAAATTTTCTTAGCAGTGGTGCATATTGATACCCTGTTGTATTCAGCAGGTCCTAATCCACAGACCAAAATATTTTTAACTTTAGCATTTTTATTTAATGCCAATAAGTCATCAGGAGTGAATTCACTTCTTACTTTCTTGACCAGTTTCCCATCTTCTAACTTCATTGGAATTGTAGAACCATCAGTAATCCTATCCCATAACTCGTAGTCTTTCCCTTGAATGAATGTTTCCATCCTATCTTTCCACCAAATAAAGTGAGAACCATCAAAGAGTAGAGGTCTAATAGTGGATTGATCTTCACTGTGACCAGTAGGTGGTGCGGAATTCATCATATTGATCTTTGTCTTAGGTGCTAGCCCTTTTTAAGACAACTCGCTCTGATACCACTTGTTATAGTTCGTGCCCTACTGATCATCTTATTTTCGCCTAACTATTGCTTATCGATGGAACAGGTTGTCTGACGTGTTCCACTGACGTGTTTCAAGGAAGCAGTAAAATAGAAAGTAAAGAACACAATGATTTTTACATGGAAAACACCCGGCTCAAAAAGTGTAAAAAACCACGACCTGTACTTCTACAGGATTTAACCCCAACTTCACTAAATAACTCTGAGCCTCAACAACGACTGATTACAAAACTCTTGTAACCAACAAATAGGAATCATAAACTCTGATCCCTATAGCTCAACAACTAGGAATTATAAACTCTAATTCCTTTAACTCAACGACTAGGATTTATATACTCTAATTCCTAACTACACATACACCTCCCAAGGTATGCGTTCCCAAAGTCTCTGAGTTTTCTCCAACTCAAAAACTATGTCCTAATTCAGTTTATAACACACTGAAACTAATATTACATCAATAGCTCAAACACAATAGACAACTCTTTAAATAAAATCTAAAACTCTTAGCTGGATTCTATATTTAGAACCTGGTTCTCCAATGTGTTTCTCAGTGATTGAATAGCACTTCATGAAGTCAATCTGTCGATTGTGCTTTTCTGCTTTGTAAGTGCGTGAATTACTCTGAATGATGCATCTTCTATTTAAGCACAACTCTCCAAAGAGTCATTCTTTATTTTAAACTCATCCTTTAATCAAAACTCTCATTACATAGAGTTCTACTTCAAGTGAGACTTTTTCTTCAATTCCAAATTTTGTCTTCTTAGTGTTGTAGTCAAACTTCAACTCTTTAAACAACTTATCTTCAAGTATTTTACTCAACCATAACTTCTTTAATTTCTCACAAGATCAGTAGCTTGAGTATATCAGAATTAGGCTTGCTCATTCGTTCCTGACTTTCAGCAATCTTTGTCTGCATCTATCAGTAAAACCTGAAACCTGCCTTCCTATGCTTGGACCAGGTCAAGTAACATGTTCCATTCATGTGTCATTCATCAAAAACTTCACTGATCTAATAAAAAGTCCTTCAATTTATATGTTTTCTATCTTGCGTAGACATCTTCAATATGCAGAATCTTTATCCTTCTACCTATTGGACTCTTCAGGATATGCTCAGAAGTGAAACTCCTTCTTTATGTAGGACTCCTTTTTCAACTCAACTTGCTTTCCCTTATCATCATGTGTTTGAATCAAATTCAACTTGTTCTATTCCCCATGTGATCAGTAAGTTAAAGTTTCCAGTTGCACTGAATTAACTCATATCAACTTGTTTCATTCATATTGTCATTCATCAAAATTTTACGGTTCCAACAACAACACTGATTCACCCACAGACTTTGAGTCCTTGGTTCGCCTCTATTTGGAAGGAACCTTTAAAATGTAAGATAACAATTCTTCATCCAACTTTGTTTCTGTACAAAGTGAGTTCTTTTAGGGTGATGTACATATATATATATATGTATGTATGTATGTATGCGTAGAAGAGTTAAGTTCCATTGAAAAATATTTGGCACATAATTGGATCATTGATAGAAAAATTAATTATCTACATCAATTTATTCAATTCGCGTTCTAGTAGAACACTATTTGGAGGCTTATCTGAAACAATTTAGCTTTGGCTTATAGGTATGTTAGTCTTATCCTACCTTTAGATTTAGCTTATTTATGATAATTAAGTACTAGTATGCTAGTTTTGGACAAGTACTTATTGTTTGCGCACCATATGATATATATATCATGCCTAATTTATCTAGTTAGGACCCCATTCTAGTAAAGTTTGGTATCTTATATTTTAGTATAATATAACATATATCACTTTAGGATGTGAAATTAACTTGCGAGACCTTGGATTCGTCCCTTTTTAATTATGTTATGAGAATGGTTATTTATAGTATTTTTTATTACAATTTAGGGTCAACATATACTTTATTTCTGTCATTGTTGTGAATTTTGGTACCACTTTAGCATTGGTGATGGTATGGTTGGGGTTTAATTTAATGGTTGGATATGGTTACTATAAGTTTTGATTTGAGTCCGGCATCTGGTTATGATGATTTGGGAGTTTTGATACTGATTACGATTGTTCTAAGAGTTGTGGTTCCTCTGAGTTCCTATTCGAGTTCAACATTAATTATGAGTGTTGTTGTGTATCATATATGTGACCTCTCATTATTATCCACTAGGAAAAAGTCATCAAAAATACTTGAACTATACATGAAAAGTCACTTATACATCTAAACTAATGTTGCGACCTATTACACACCTATTCTTAACAAAAGTGAATTTAATTCCACCCTAAATCTAACGTGGAAATAATATTAAATTTTATTTTTTTAAAAAGGTGCGTCTGTATAAAAAAAAGGCAAAAATTCTTTAAACCCCTCCCCCCACCCCTGAGTACGCTCTCTCTTCTTCACCCATCTTTAATTTTTTTTTCTCTCTCACTCTTCCTTTCTTCTTTATCACAACCACTCCTCTTTTATGGTTTATGAGAATGATTTTTCCATGATAGTTTTTTGGAGAGAAAAATAGATAAAATTGAGGATGAAATCGCGGCCGGATTTTTTTGGTGAAACGCTTGAAATTGATCAATTCTTATTGCTCCCACGTTGAACATCATTTTTTCAATTTATTTCTGTTCTTTCTCTGCAAAAGTTTATGAATTTTTCTCAAAATTCAATCCTTTAACACTTATTTTTAGATCTATCTTCTCTCTATAAAAATCTTCTTTCAATTTTGCTCAATCAATAATAATATATTAAAATTGCTCAAAATTTATTTGGTGTCAGGTGGTGAATTAGTGGTGAGGCATATTGATTTTTGGTGCCAGTGATGGAGTGTGAATTTAATGATAGGTGAGCAATTAGGTGGTGATGGTGTTGTAACTTTTGGTGTTGTATAACAAATAAGATTGAATTGGATGTAGTTCTTGCTTGGTTGTATTGATTTTATATGAACAATGGAAGAAGAAGATAGTGTTATGGTCGTTCTTCTTGAGAATGACCATGGAAGTTTGGTGCATGTGAAAAAAAGGGAAGAAGATAAAGGCAAAAATGGTTGAAAAAGGGTGAAAAAATACAAAAATTACACGTTTTACTTGGATTTAATAGTCTGGAGTGTGTAAATCACGTAGGAGTATGCGACTGGATTTAAACATATGAGGGAACTATTAAATTCACTTTTAAGAAGAATAGGTATGTAATAGGTCGCCACATTAGTTTAAGTGTGTAAGTGACTTTTCGTGTATAGTTCAGGGTGGTTTTGATGACTTTACCCTTACCCACTATTTCCGATTAGAAGCTGGCATGTGGCCTCTTGTTATTATCCACCACTATTGATTTAAGCCCGGTGTCTGACCTCTCATTACTATCCATTTGTACCAGTTCAAGTCTGGTAAACTTCTGGATGGCTACTATGATTTCGTGGGATGGGAATCTGTTACAAATTATTTATGTTTATTTTCATTAGTTATTTCTTGTACGTCTCACCAGCTTATGGGGGCACAGTTGGTTTAATTATCTTCTTCAGTGTGCATAGCGGACTTATGGGCCCCCAGTTAGGTTATGTTTGATTTTCCTTTATTACTCTGCTATTTATTTTCTATATTGCTTATACTTATTTTTTTATCGCATTTGTGTAGCTTGGTAGTTGTTTTATCTTTCTATCCCTGTTTACTGTTGACTTAGATTACACCCTCGCATTTTAGTTATACTTTTCTTGCATTGAGCTCAGTCAGCTGATGATGCTTACTAAGTATTTGTTGCTTTAATACTCATACTACACTATTGCATCTTTTTCCTAATGCAGATCTGAGTTCTAGCAGCCGACGTTGACGTGGTTCTAACCTTTCAGTACTGATTTGAAGCAGGGTGAGCTTTCTGTTATCCGTGGTTGATCCTCCTCTATCTATTCCAGTTTTGTCTTTTGTACTTGAAATTGCTTGTATATGGTGTGTACATTTTAGATTCTGTCTAGTACTCTAGGTATCTTTTAGTAGTGGCTCTAGTACTGACCTTACCAGGTCTTGGGAGGAATTTGTTTGTATATTTGATCCTTCTTTCTTCTCTCGTTTTGATATATGATATATGTTTCTTTCCTGATTTTCACTTATTATTACTAATGCTATCATTATATGCGATCTTTTCTGGTTTCTGCCGTTAGCCCATTACCTATTATTCTGGGCTATGACTTGGGTTGCCTACTAGTGGGATAAGGTATGCGCCCTTATGACTTGAGAAATCAGGCCGTGACAAAATTTGGTGTTGATCATGCTTTAAGCATTTATCTATTTGAGTTAATTCAATTAGTGAATTAACAACATTCAATAATTTCACTACATTACTAGATTTGCAAAACGGTCTTTCTATTAACAACATTCAATAATTTGAATACATTTGCAAAACGGTCTTCATTTCTTTAAAAATCATTATATTAGTGTGGATTAAGACCTTGAATCATATAAACTCATTAATTTCACAAGGACACTAATCACAGCTTGACTCATTGTTTGTTAACTTGAAACACATAATTGACTTTAACTCATATCAAACAATTCTGTTTACTTGCATTTTTACATATAATTTCAAGATATTGGTTGTCTTAAGCTTGAGTCTCCGATATGTATTGGGATTTAATTAATTTTGAAGTAAGGCCAAACATTTTTACTATTTTAAATCGTTATAAATATCTAATTCTGGATGTTTGTTATTAGGTTTGTATTCGAAATGCTTACACAGATTTGAGATTCACCTTTTTCATTCCACATTTTCACATATAAAATTTGAAGCAAACTTGTCTGATTTGAAATATTGAAGGTATTTATAATGAAATGTAACAAGGACGAAGTATGTCCATGTGTTGGCTATTGACACTCTCAAACTTTGTTCATAAAAAATATATTTGATTAAAATTCAAAGACTTAAATTAACTCAACACTAATTGGTGTTGCGAAATTCATTCAGTCTAGTTAAAAAATAAATGCCTTTGTTTTTAATGTTTGTACTTCCTAGCACCCTTGTGGAGTCTATATTGTACATGGATGATAGTGGTGTGAGGGATGCTCTTGAGAAAGTTCATAACCCATCCTTCGAGGCCTATTAAATGGATTGAGTTGCTTTGACGGAGTTGAGAAAGCTATATTTCAAGTCAAATGGGCGAAACGACATAAATTACAAATTTTTTATGACTTTCGTGAATGTTAGCCATGAATCAGAAGTGGATGCGCGCTGAGAAAAAAATATTTCTGTTTAACAATTGTCACACTCTATTTTCTGCGCGAAAAGCGGGATTCAATGTGACCACTCTTTTTGGGATTATTTTGAGAAGGGAATGTGAAGAGTCACCACCTAACGAATTAAGGTGCGTTAAGGCACCGGTCTAGGCTACTACGAGCCTATTTCGTTGTTTTATCTTAGTTCACCAGAAATTCAGGTAAGGGTTCAAATTACCTCGAAAGGAAGATGTTAGACACCTTTCGAGGTCCACAAAGGTGGTTCCCGGCCGAATTCATATTTTACGTGGGGATTCTACGTGGTCAGATAAAGGTCTCATGTTTTATTAACTTAAATGTTAACTAAGTGATCAAGTAATTAATAAGCAAACACATGTTATTTTAACATTTCTAATTGTTAATTATCTAAGTGATAAAAGCAATCAAACACATGAGAGAGACAAGCAAGAAGAGAGAAGTGACATGATTATAACAAAATATTAAGAAGCAGAAACTATCCTAAAAAATATAATATTAATTGAGTTAATAAAGTAAAATATTTTCAAATTGAATAAAATTGTTTGAGGAAAATGTTTGTCGCTTTTATAGGAAAGGTGTCACGATATTACTAATCGCGCTCTTTACCTTAGCAACAATTTTGATTGGAGGTCGATCTTAAGCAAAAATAATAATAATATAATTTTTGAAGACAGGTGAAAATTTGAGTTTTGAAATATAAACACATAAAAATATTTACATATATATAGATACACATAATCTTCATGTTTTTTAAAACAATGGTGAGTGGTACTTTCGGAAACGCAATGGCTTAGTTTAAAACATAGGAATTAGACCTCTTAATTCCTTTTACTTTCCCACTAACTATCGGTTAGGAGATAGTATTTGTATAAAGAGGAGTAAAATTTCATGTCCAGTCTAAATTATGAAAGTCAGGGACTGCATCCTAGTTTTGATGGAGAAATAAAAAAGTCATTTTTTATTTTTAGTATGTGGATGCTGAAAATTGTTTCACAATGTTGAAATTAATAAAACATACGGAAACAAAAATAGGAATGCTGAAAATTAATTAGACTGTGTGCTAAAAATATTATTTTAGAATGCTGAAAATTAAAATATAATTATTAAAAAAATGTAATTTAGAATGCTAAAATGTCATTTAGTAATATGTCAAAGCTTTGTTAAACATGCCAAAAGTAAATAAACATGTTGTAAATTAAATGATCATATTCAAACATTAATTAAACTCCTAAAACATGATTTCTAAGTGATTAAAATAAATCCTAAATTAGATTTTCCTAAATAACAAACAAGTCAAGTAGCGAAGCCTAAATTCGTTTGCCTAAGTGATTCACATGGTACGTAAAGCACATAAAACCCCACTCCCAAGCAGTCCCCATAATTTATTATTACACATATGTTTATACAACACATTAGTACAGATTTGAATCGTAATAAAAGAGAAATAAAAAGTAAATTAAGGCGAGATATCCCTGAAGGCGGCAACATTCTAGCACAACTCGACCAAAGTACCTGCTTGAACATCACAAAGTACACAAACACAAACCAGTTGTACGATGCATGAATTCTCACATTGATCGAATAAAACAGGATACCAATCACGAGAGACAACAAAATAAAATAATCCAAACAGACACCAAGGCGATAATATGCCATCATTCAAAGAGAGATTTAGAAATGCGGGAAAGTTAAATAAGAAAACTAATCGGTTAAGTAATACGAAAAGTAAAATCAGACAATAAAGAGAGCAGCAAGCCACAAGTGGAATATTTTTTTATTTTTTTTATTTATTTACTTAGAGAATGTATGTGATTAAGTGTAAAAGAGAAGTGGAAGTCTGATGTTTTTTTTGTGCATTCGAGAGTAGAGAGGAGTAGAAGTTATAGAGTGTAAGTTGTGTCCTCAAAGAATAAAGGGGGTTGTTTATATAGCAAAATGAAGTGTAGTAATAAAAGGAAAAGAATAAAATTAAAAGAGTGAATCGTAAAACTTTATGAATGAATCCTTAATCAAAGGGACGAATCAGTTAAGGATCACAAACAAATCAAAAGTTACCATAACCAGTTATAGAAGTTGTCACAAAATTAAGGTGGTGAATCGATTACGAATCCAAAATAGATTGAAGGTTACCATAAATAACCAGTATGAAAGTTGTAAAAAAAATTAAAAAAAAGAATGGGGGGACTCAAATGTGAAGATTTACCAAAATTAAACAGACATTCAGAACGGTCACATGCCACCAAATAATTGATATAGCACAAAGGATCGCCAATTATGATCTTAATTATGCACAAGACTGTTGCGTCTAATTTAGGAAGGAGGGTAATCAAATCGGAATTGATTATGTCAAATGATTGAGATAAACAACATGCCAATTATAGGATCACAATAGCCAGTTTTGAGATGCAGTACCAGCTTCTGGGTTAGGTCACATCAAGTTTTATGTCAAATTGAGACAAATAACATACCAACCACTAGAGATGAAACAAATAGCCAGCAAGAATAGTTGGACAACCATTATCAACCTTTAATACAATAATAAGCATAGAGGATCACACGGAGAACAGCCAAATCATGACAAAGTAATGATGAGGAATGTCTGAACAAATAATCAGACGACATCAAAACTTTAACACGTCCGTTAATATTAATTAAACTAAATTTGTTCATCAAGCACAACTGAATATACCAAAAAGTGATAAAGAAACAACTAGATATCAATCAAAGTAAGAGAGCTAACAGTGATTTTTTATCGATATTTTGTTGACAATGACTTTTTCGGCCAGATCTTAAACGGAAATAGGATGTGGACTATGGGGTCAATCCGCTATTTGACTGTCTGGCCAGTCATGGTGAATCACGAAGGAGTGACAGTGGTGGGCTTAGCTAGTTGTTTCGAGACGGAAAAGGCTGGAGCGACGGAGATCCAACAGCTGGGTCGCGGGATCGTCGTCTGATGGTGGCTGGAAAGGCTGCTCATAGCTGGTGGCTGGATGGATAGAATTACGTTTGGGGAAAGAGAATGGAGGGAAGCAGCGGTTAGCAGCAACAGTGGGGTTCACCGGAGTATTTTGCTAGTAGAGCAGCTGCGACTTAGGTCCGTTTAGAGAGAGAGGGACGGTGTTGGTCGCCAGTCTGGGTGTGCCAGTTGGAGGTGTTCGTGGTTGTTTTTGCCAGAAATGGGAGAGAAAGGCGTCGGTGAGAAAAGAAAAGGGATAGAGAGAAGGTAGAGAGAGAAAGAGGGGTGTGGCTAGTAGGTGCGACCGAGTGAGAATTAGGGTTTGGATTTTTCTTAAAAGGGAAGAAGGGTTGATCCTATCTCAGTGTTGGATCGCTTTTGATCAACAGTTAAGATTAGAATAATCTTAAATGGGTTAAAAATTAGAATTAATGTCAATTTGGCTAAAATTGACATTAATTGCACACAAATTGGCTAGAACTTAAATAAATTAGGAAAATCAATTTAAATTAGGCTGCTATTTTAATAATTATGATAAAGGCGCAATAACAATAATGAGAAAAATGATAAGATGTAAATATTAAAATAATCATGCATGTAAAATTAATGTTACGTAAAATTAATATAAAAAATTATCGAGAGTGGTAGTAGTAGTAATAATAATAATAATTATAATAAATAATGTGTTTGTAAATTATGAGTGTACGTATTTTATGAAATTAATAAATTAATAAATATTGATAAAATTATGTAAAAAAATATCGTATTTGAATTAATAAATGATAAAAAATGATACTAAAAAGTAATAAAATAATTTGTACATTTTCTAAATCATGAATGTGACTTGTCGAAAATTATTTGATAGCAAAATAATGCGTGAAAAATATTTGTATTAAAACTTAAATAATTTTGATAAAAATAGCAGCCTAGGAGAGCATCGGGTGGTCAAAAATGGGTGTCAACAGCTGTCCCTTCATTGCTTGAGAATAATAAAAGAATTGTCAAGCGACGAACTTTGACGTAGTAGCCAATTTTTTCCGACGAAGGAGAGATCGTTAGAATTGAAGCAACAGGGGGTGTTTAAAAAAATAGTGGGGCTGAGACTTTGATCTTAAGCCGCTTACATATCTCTGTTTTTACGAGAATCAGACCGTTTGTAGTTTTAGATTTAGGAATGAACAAAATCCCTAAAGAATGTTAACGATAAAGGATAGGGGCATCAACAACTGTATCGCGGGTCAGTGAGGCGGTAAGGAATAGGATTTGGAATAATAATGTATAGAAAAGTTTAAAAATGTAGGTGAATTTATGGATGAATAGATGGGGTAATATTCCAGAAACAGAAACAAAAATTGCCTCTGTTTGTTGTTCCTTCTCTATTACCTGCGTCTTTATGTCGTACTAAATAATAAAGGTTAGGTATGTAAGAAATAAATAATTGATAAACATGAATGTGGAAATAATGAAAGCGTATCTGTTGTACTTTTTGAATTGGTTGTTTGACTTCTTGATGTGATGTGGATCAGTTGCCTGGCTTCTCGATATGACATTGGATTGGTTGTTGGACCTCTCGATGTATCGTTGGATCAGCTTTTGGGCTTTTCGATGCATTGTTGAATCGTGTGATCAGCTATTTGGCTTCTCATCGTGGGATCGTGATCTGTACCTCTTAGTCCTGCCATTTTTAGCTCAACTAGATAAAATGGTTAGGACAGATATATATGTATGTGTAGAAGATTGAACAACGTAGTGAAAACAACTATAACAATAATGATAAGAAGAGATAAGAAAGTGTATCTGTCATTGAGAGAGCAATGCTTTGTTCATATAGATTTGAAGAGGTTGTCCATACCATGTCCAGTAAAGTAGTGGCATTTAATAACGCCGAGGTAATTGTGCTTAGAATGTTCAGTATTAGAAAACAATATTCATCTTTGAGTAAATCGACCGACTTCAAGAGGACAATGCTTAGCCTCAGACAATTTTTCGAGAGAGGGTTGTGCTTAACCCAACTAACTTTCAAGGGCAGTGCTTAGCCTTAGTTAGTTTCTCGAAAGAAGGTAGTGCTGAACCCACTTAACTTTCCAAGGACAATGCTTAGCCTTAGAGAGTTCATTATAGAGTCGTTCTTAACTCCATCGAATTTTAAAACAATGCTTAGCTTTGGATAATTTCTCGAGAGAGGGTTGTGCTTAACCCAACTAACTTTCAAGGACAATGCTTAACCTCAGCCAGTTTCTCGAAAGAGGGTAGTGCTTAACCCACTTAACTTTCCAAGGACAATGCTTAGCCTTAGAGAGCTTTTGATAGAGTAGTGCTTAACTCTATCGAGTTTCCAAAATAATGCTTAGTTCGGATGATTTCTCAAGAGAGGGTAGTGCTTAACCCAACTAACTTACAAGGACAATGCTTAACCTTAGTCAGTTTCTCAAAAGAGGGTAGTACTTAACCCACTTAACTCTCCAAGGCCAATGCTTAGCCTTAAAGAGTTTTTGATAGAGTAGTGCTTAACTCTATCGAGTTTTCAAAAAAATTCTTAGTTTTGAATAAATTTTTTGAGAGGGGATAGTGCTTAACCCAATTAACTTTTCAAAGGAAATGCTTAGCCTCAAGGAGTTTCTCTCGAGAGGGTAGTGCTTAACCCGCTCAGAATACAGAATGACAATGCTTAACCTTATATCTTCTGATGGTGTATAGCGTACTCAAGATTTGTACTCGTCACTCAATCCCTGCACTCAATGAAAAATTGTTAGTTTTAAAAAGGGGAAGGATTGATTCGTGTCTCTGTCAGCTCTTTTATTCAAGTTCTGATCCCATTGTCTTTATATCGCTTTCTTGAGATGCAATCCTTGATGAAATTTTTGAGAATTCCTCAAAAATATTTGCCCCAGTTTCATGGCCTCAATCTTACTAGCCTAGAATTTGTTGAAATATTTCTTGATAGAATTTTTTAGACCCTCTAAAAATTCTACCCTAGTTGCATGTCTCTTCCACCTTAAACTTGTAGAATCATAGAATTTTTGAAATTCTTTCAAAAATTCTGCCCCAGTTACATGCTTCAGGAAAATATGAAAATTTCATTATGATAAGACTGAACTCTATAGGAGTGCCTAGGTATCCCTCTTAAATGGAAATCAGGTCAAACGTAGTTCAAAATTACATAGGAGAAATTCATATTGTTCCAAGCATATGTATGGATGAAAGTAACTCAAGTGAGTGTATTGTCTTGACTGATTTTTTTGGAGCTTGGCTCAATGTGTGATGAATTGATTGGGTCATTGATGCGTTGGTGGATTTCGATAATCTAATGGTTGTTAGGATGTATTTGGAGGAATTTAAAGGTACGCGGGTTGTGCAAGAAGGTTAGTAGGATTATAAGATAATTTGAGGTAATTGTATGTCATTGTGGGAATTGGATATGAAAGTGCTTGATATATGGGTGTTTGGTATTGAAGCGGAGGAAGTGGTGTTTGGTAAATTCGAAGGGTTGTAGTCAAGGCAACATTTACTTTTTTCATGTCATTGTTCTCATCGGCCTTTGAAGTCTTAATCGCTTGCAGCGCTTCCAAATTCATTATCATGCTATTTTTTATGCCTTCTTCAATTCTCTCACCCAACTTAATGATGTCAATAAGTTTTTGATCTTCTATAAGCATCATCCTTTCATAATACTGTGGCTTTTGCACACGAATGAAAAATTCCTTCATTTGATTTTCATCTAAAAGAGGACACACCTTAAAAGCTTCACGTATCCATCTCATTCCATATTCTCAAAACAATTTTGTAGGTTTCTTCTTTAGCTTCTGAATGTAGAACCAATCAGGCGCATTCTCGACATTAAACTCAAATCTTTCTACAAAAGCAGAGGCCATGTCGGTCTATTTTGACCATTTTGTTGCATCTTATGTGACATACCATGACAAAGCATCTCCAGTGAGACTCTTCTTGAATAATTTCATAAGAATCTGCTTGTTTTTACCAACCCCAACTAGCTTGTCGTAGTATAGTTTCAAATGGACTTTCGGATCTCCAGTCCCATTGTACAATTCAAATCTGGGAGGTTTGTACCCCTCCGTCAGTTCAACGTCAGGGTATATGCACAAGTCCTTGTAACTTAGACCGTTCAACCCCTTATTATCTTTAAGTTGTTCCAATCTTTCAACCACGGATTGCATAAAGACGACGTTTGCTGGAGTTTTGAATTTATATTGGTGGTGGTTGAATGAAGTCGTTTTGTCATAACTCGGATCTAAAGTATGGATACTTGGGTCATGAAAATGAGGCATATTTGAGGTAAAAGTTGGTGGTATATTATGGACATATCATGTTATTTGCGAATTTAGTGAAATTGGACATGTGTTGTATTGTGGTGGGTGAGAATGTGGATATTGGTTGTTTCTAGGAAGCGTATATATGTGACTTGGATTATTTGGAGGTAGTAAAATAAGAAGTGATGGTAAGGGATGACTTGTGAATGTGGCATGCAATTTGACAGCAGTGTTACCCTCAACTTGTGGTTCGAGAGGAGCATTCAAAGTAAGGGGTAGATTAGACAAGTTACGGGCTTGTGACAATTCCCCTTGTAGTTGAAGGATTCTTTGTTCCATTTGTAAGACTATCTCACTATGCTGGTTTTTAGTTTTGTTATCACCCATTTCTTTGTCTTGATGACTGAGCCTTAAGGGAAAAAAACCGTGCCCTTTTTCAATTGATGTGATGGGCAAGAGAATGCACGAATCAATCCTTGGGGTGTGGGAGAAAAATAAATAATAAAAAAATAAAAAAGAGTCAAGTTAGTAAGGTATAGGTGACATATAGGGAAAAAGTAAACATGTTAATTTGTAATAAATAAAACGTTCCATAATGGACGGAGCCTTATGTTCCTGTACCACTCAAAGAAAACATTAGTGCCAGAGAAACAGTTGTCCTACATTTGAATATCATAGCCTCAATTGTAATCTGCCCTTAATATGCTCAGGAGATGGACTTATTAGCCCGATACTTTGGAAGTGTAACTGAAAGAAAGGGAAAGAAAATGTTTTATCAGATTAAGATCGAACTCAAAGTGGGCTGCCTACGTATCCAAATGGAAATCAGGTCGAACGTAGTTCATGAGGGTAAGGTGAGGGTAAGGAGGCACAGTGTTTTGCCTTGGGCGATGAGAAGGAGGACTGAAAGCTTTTCGGATATTGAGCATATTTTTCATATTGCATATTGTCACTTGAGTTCGATGTTCAAATGCTAGACAACCTTTAAATAATAATAAACAAGTCAAAAATTACTACATAACTCATAAGTTCAACACATAATAAATACAAAACAAAAGTCATTCTAGGAGAAAGACTAAGCCTTAATAAGTTTTTCAGGCGTGAAGATTTGAGCTCCTAACACACGAAACAGGATAGTGATTGTAAAGAAGATAGTAAGCTAGGAAATGAACAAGGTCGACTTTTGTTGAACATCAGATTTGTTGATATCACATTATCGGTTCATCCAACTTTATACATAAAAATGGTAAAGCAGGGGAAAAGAAAGTTTTATTATGTTGAGACCGAACTCATTAAATGAGCACTTATGTATCCACAAGGGAATCAGGTCGATTGTAGTTGAAATTACATAAGCAAGGAAAACATAAAAGGGAACTGCAAATTATGAAACTTGAAGGAATTTCAAATGTTTGGGAGTATGGAGTAGAGAATCAATATGTTATCCTTTTCACCATTGTCAACAAGTGCCAATCAAGCTTAGAAAATCAAGAAGCATCGGAATTTGACCCCATCACATTTATCACTCTGGTGTCAATCAACTTTTGGCTCTTATTCTTCAAGGAAAAGCACGCCTTAATAGGATGTCTTTTCATCCCAAAATGGTATGCACACGTTAGGTTGGGATAATACCTCCTAGACATAGTATCACAAGGCACAACAATAATAGGCGTGATATAGCCCGCATCTTTGAGTCGTTCGTACAACTTTTCTATGGGTTCGCCCAAAGGAGTGTACTATTTTGGTGGATTTTTTTGTGGCTCACGTTGAGCTTCGGTGGATTTGTTGGATTGTTGATTTGTGTGTAGGTTTTGATAAGAAAGTGAAATGTAGTTTGATTTTGAAGCAGTGGATGGATGCAGGTACCAAATAGTTTGAAGAGGATATTTTGTGAAGGATCGAGGATAATAGTCTTGGACATAATTGGGTGTTGGAATGATTTTTGGAGCTAGGTATCATATCGGTTGATGTTGGGGTACACTTACTTTAGGATTTGGTGGTTTGGATGTCTTGTCGATAATCGTCTTCCCCTTATTCTTGGATTGTGGCTTAACCAAATTTACCTCAACTGTTAGCTTCCTTTTTAGCTTATTGTCAAACCGTCTAACAAAGTCAGTTGCCAAATGATCCCAAGAAACCCATTTGCTAGTATCATTTTTGACGTACCACATTAATTCTGGACCCTTAAGTGAA
Organism: Capsicum pubescens; assembly: GCA_030864215.1. Lineage (NCBI taxonomy): Eukaryota > Viridiplantae > Streptophyta > Magnoliopsida > Solanales > Solanaceae > Capsicum > Capsicum pubescens. Next base: position 233,982,841 of record CM061538.1, read on the forward strand.
CCAACAAAGAGTTTTGTCTTCAGGCTATCACTTTGTCCTATAACTGATAGCTTGTCAAGGTACTCTTTTAAATGGGAATGAGGGGTTTCCCGACCTATCATATAATGGAAAGTTCATACCCTCGATTCTCTTCTTGTCTTGGATGACCTACTCATTTTGGGCCGTTGAGATGGTCCCGCCTCATGGTTAGGAACCTGTCCTTCCATCTTTTTGTCCTCACTCATATTCGTCAACTCAATAAGTGATTTTAGCAATGCAATTGAAAACTGACTTGGGGACATAGGCGTATCATGACCAGACGTAGGTGAAGTTGTCAGTATAGGGGACTACGTGGTATGGATGGGAGGGTTGAAGTCTACTTGAGGTAGCGGCTCTGGAAAACCCGGTGGCATCTCAACCGAGCCTTTAATGTCAGTCATTATTCCCCTAATTAGCTCTATTCTTCTTCCTAACCTCCTGATGCTCGAAATGGCTCTGTTTTGATGCAACCCTAAGCTTTCATGTTCAGCTTCGCTATTGACAAGATTGATAAGCATCGCTTGACTGGCCATTTCTGATGTTCAAGTATAGTCAACCTTAGGAGAAAGGACTAATGATTAGAAATGAAGAGTACACACAAGAGTCTAGAATAAATACTCTACTCATTTGAAAATAATGAGTTATGCTCATTCGGAGTGAATAGATGTTATGAGAGCTCTACATAACTTAGAGGTTGTGAAAGCTGGAGTATGACATGAGTACGATGGTATCGAGAGGATCATGTGGGGCATAGTATGTAAGTGTTGAAAGCATGAAGAAGAGAATATCCTAGCATGATAACTTGTACTAAAAGAGAATATCCTAGCATCATAACTTGTACTAAAAGATTATATATAAGACTAATGCTCTTCATCAAAGAAGAGTTGAGCCTAGAGATGATCAATATGCTAACAGATGAGTCAGGAGGATGAATTGAAGGGAAGCTTTTGAATAGGCCCTAAGAGTGCATTGTAGGGCCCTAATATTACAAGAATTTTAAGAGTAATGAGCTCTAAAGTGAGGAACACTAAATGTAAGGAGTGACTACAACAAGATAGGCACATGTCAATACATACATAGAAATGCAACACATAGCAAGTAATTGTGAGTCCCTTTGAGGTCATGAACCTTTTTGGACTTTGAATGAGACTAACATTCAATGCGTCAAGGGTGCCACTGCATCCTACATTGAATGAGACGCATATTCCTTAAGAAAAGAAATATGTAGCCAAGATCTAAAGTACAAGAGTGGGTTTGTGACATGGTTCTCTCAAGTGGGCAACTCGAGAGTGGGAAAGCTTGTGACTATCGACGCACCGCTGATCGACCGATCCACAAGGCATTTTTCGAAGGGTGTTTTAAGAAAGAAAGTTTGTGTAACCACGTAACTATTCATAAAAAGAAAATAAATAAGGTTCCAATTGGAGAAAAGTATGAGCGGAATGCTAGTTATATAAAGCAGTAACATATAGCACATAGAGACATACACTAACATGCTTTAGCGATGTAAAAATAAATAATCATCAAAACATGTGACCAATAAAAGGGAAGTGGGGATTAGATGGGCATGGAGACATAATACATAAAAGCGGAGTAAGAGAAACGACTAGTAAATCATGATATAAGAAAATAATGACAGAAGAATATATGGAAAATAAATCAGGATATCAAACAAATATAATTAAAACAAATAAAGAGAATCCCACATAAAGCACAAATTCATTATGGTTAGAATCTAAGATCCCCATCAGAGTCGACATTCTGTTGCGCCCTATTTTCCTCGCGAAAAGCGGGATTCGATGTGACCACTCTTTTTGGGATCGTTTTGAGGAAGGAATGTGAAGAGTCACCACCTAACGAATTAAGGTGCGTTAGGGCACCGATCTAGGCTACTACGAACCTATTTCATTGTTTTGTCTTAGTTCACCAGAAATTCAGGTAAGGGTTCAAATTACCTCGAAAGGTAGGTGTTAGGCACCATTTGAGGTCCACAAAGATGGTTTTCGGCCGAATTCATATTTTACGTGGGGATTCTACGTGGTCAGATAAAGGTCTCATGTTTTATTAACTTAAATGTTAACTAAATGATCACGTAATTAATAAGCAAACACATGTTATTTTAACATTTCTAATTGTTAATTATCCAAGTGATAAAATCAATCAAACACATGAGAGAGACAAGCAAGAAGAGAGAAGCGATATAATTATAACAAAATATTAAGAAACAGAAACTATCCTAAAAAACATAATATTAATTGAGTTAATAAAGTAAACCATTTTCAAATTGAATAAAATTTTTTGAGGAAAATGTTTGTCGCTTTTATAGGAAAGGTGTCACAATATTACTAATCACGCCCTTTACCTTAGCAATAATTTTGATTGAAGGTCGATCTTAAGCAAAAATAATAATAATATAATTTTTGAAGACAGGTGAAAATTTGAGTTTTGAAATATAAACACAAAAAAATATTTACATATGTATAGATAAACATAATCTTCATGTTTTTTAAAACGTTGGTGAGTGGTGCTTTTGGGAACGCAATGGCTTAGTTTAAAACATAGGAATTAGACCTCTTAATTCCTTTTACTTTCCCACGAACTATAGGTTAGGAGATAGTAATTGTATAAAAAAGAGTAAAATGTCATGTTCAGTCTAAATCATGAAAGTCAGGGACCGCACCATGGTTTTGATAGAGAAATATAAAAGTCATTTTTTGTTTTTAGTAGGTGGATGCTGAAAATTATTTCACTGTGTTGAAATTAAAAAAACATACGGAAAGACAAATATGAGTGTTGAAAATTAATTAGACTGTGTGCTAAAAATATTATTTTAGAATGCTGAAAATTAAAATATAATTGTTCAAAAAATATAATTTAGAATGCTAAAATGTCATTTAGTAATATGTCAAAGCTTTGTTAAACATGCCAAAAGTAAATAAACATGTTGTAAATTAAATGATCATATTCAAACATTAATTAAACTCCTAAAACATGATTTCTAAGTGATTAAAATAAATCCTAAATTAGATTTGCCTATGTGACAAACAAGTTAAGTAACGAATCCTAAATTCGTTTGCCTAAGTGATTCACATGGTACGTAAAGCACATAAAACCCTTCTCCCAAGCAGTCCCCATAATTTATTATTACATAGATGTTTATACAACACATTAGTACAGATTTTAATCATAATAAAAGAGAAATAAAAAGTAAATTAAGGCGAGATATCCCTAAAGGCTGCAACATTCTAGCACAACTCGACCAAAGTACCTGCTTGAACATCACAAAGTACACAAACACAAACCAGTTGTATGATGCATGAATTCTCACATTGATCGAATAAAACAGGATACCAATCATGAGAGACAACAAAATAAAATAATCCAAACAGACACCAAGGCGATAATATGCCATCATTTAAAGAGACCTTTAGAAATGCGGGAAAGTTAAATAAGAAAACTAACTAGTTAAGTGCTATGAAAAGTAAAATCAGACAACAAAGAGAGCAGCAAGCCACAAAAGAAATATTTTCTTTTTCTTTTTATTTTTTACTTAGAGAATGTATGTGATTAAGTGTAAAAGAGAAGTGGAAGTCTGATGTTTTTTTTGTGTATTCGAGAGTAGAGAGGAGTAGAAGTTATAGAGTGTAAGTTGTGTCCTCAAAGAATGAAGGTGGTTGTTTATATAGCAAAATGAAGTGTAGTAATAAAAGAAAAAGAATAAAATTAAAAGAGTGAATCGTAAAACTTTATGAATGAATCCTTAATCAAAAGGATGAATCAATTAAGGATAACAAACAAATCAAAAGTTATCATAACCAGTTATAGAAGATGTCACAAAATTAAGGTGGTGAATCGATTACGAATCCAAAATAGATTGAAGGTTACCATAAATAACCAGTATGAAAGTTGTCAAAAAATTGAAAAAAAAATGGGGGACTTAAATGTGACTGTTGCAAGTCTAATTTAGGAAGGAGGATAATCAAATCGGAATTGCTTATGTCAAATGATTGAGGTAAACAACATGCCAATTATAGAATCACAATAGCCAGTTTTGAGATACAGTACCAGCTTCTGAGTTAGGTCATATCAAGTTTTATATCAAATTGAGACAAATAACATACCAATCACTAGAGATGAAACAAATAACCAACAAGAATAGTTGGACAACCATTAGCAACCTTTAACACAATAATAATCATAGAGGATCACACGGAGGACAATCAGTTCATGACAAAGTAATGATGAAGAATGTCTGAACAAATAATCAGACGACATCAAAACTTTAACACGTCCATTAATGTTAATTAAACTAAATTGTTTCATCAAGCACAACTGAAAATACCAAAAAGTGATAAAGTAATAACTAGAAATCAATCAAAGTAAGAGAGCTAACAGTATTTTTTGGTTGATATTTTATCGACAACGGCTTTTTCGGCCAGATCTTAAATAGAAACGGGATGTGGCATATGGGGTAGGTCCGCTGTTTAACTGGTTGTCCAGTCACGGTGAATCACAAAACAGTGATGGAGGTGGGCTTAGCTGGCTATTTCGAGGCGGTGAAGGCTGGAGTGGTGGAGCTCCGACAGCTGGGTAGCGGGATCGCCGGTTGATGGTAGCTGGAACGGCTGTTCATGGCTGGTGGCTGGACGAATGGAATTACAACTGGAGAAAGAGAACGGAGGAAAGAAACGATCAGCTACAACTGTGGGGTTCACCGGCGTATTTCGCCGGTGGAGCAGTGGGTGAGGCAGCGGCACCTTAGGCCGATTGAGAGAGAAAGAGGGACGACACTGGTCGCCAATCTAGGTGCACCAGTTGGGGGTGTTTATGGCTATTTTTGCTGGAAACGGAAGAGAGGGGCACCAATGAGAGAGAAAAAAGGATAGAGAGAAAGAGGGGTGTGGCTGGTAGATGCGACTGAGTGAGAGTTAGGGTTTAGATTTTATTTAAAAGGGAAGAAGGGTTGATCCGATCTCAACCGTTGGATCTCTTTTGATCAACGACTGAGATTAGAATAATCTTAAATGGTTTAAAAATTAGAATTAATGTCAATTTGGCTAAAATTGACATTAATTGCATACAAATTGACTAGAATTTAAATAAAATAGGAAATCAATTTAAATTAGGCTGCTATTTTAATAATTATGATAAAGGCGCAATAACAATAACGAGAAAAATGATAAGATGTGAATATTAAAATAATCATGCATGTAAAATTAATGTTACGTAAAATTAATATAAAAAATTGTCGAGAGTGGTAGTAATAATTATAATAATAAATAATGTGTTTTTAAATTGTGAGTGTATGTATTTTATGAAAGATACAACTTAATAAATATTAATAAAATTATGTAAAAAATATCGTATTTGAATTAATAAATGATAAAAAATGATAATAAAAAGTAATAAAATAATTTGTGCATTTTCTAAATCATGAATGTGACTTGTCGAAAATTATTTGATAGAAAAATAATGCGTTAAAAATATTAATATTAAAAGTTAAATAATTTTGATAACATAGCAGCCTAGGAGAGAATCGGGTGGTCAAAATTGGGTGTCAACAAAAACCTCCCCTCTCTTCTCTACCAGGATTGAGCTGAGCTGCCCCATTAGTATTGAGTTTAAAATGATCTATTGTTTTTAATACTAGACTTATTATACTATCACCATTCTACGGACACTTAAACCTGCATCTTCCAATTTGGTTCTCTCACTTCTTGAACTAATACAGGTCCACATCAAAGCCAAAGCTCCAGAAGTCTTAAGGATAAGTGAGAATGAATAATGAGTGACAAAAAAGTTTTAAAATTAAATGCAGGTGATTCAAATCTTAAAAATTGAGTGTGAGCTACAGTTATTAAATTATGGATTAAGAAAGTTTGACCCATAAGTGAGAATTGCACACAAGTTTTTTATTTTACACTTTGACCTAATATAAAATCCTATAACTAACTAACAATGGAGGAAAAAAATGCGGGACCACGACTGCTACTCTTTTTTCTTTCTCTTCGCTTGGATTGTTGTTGTTCATTGTTGTTGCTATTTTTTTCTTCTTTTTTATCATTATCACCTTCTTCATTAGCATCTCTTTTTATTCATCATCATCATCATCTTCTTCTTCACTTGTCGTATCATTGTTGTGGTTGTTGTTGCTGCTACTGGATTAAATTTTTAGGTCAAATGCTATTCGCATATCACTGGACATTACTTCATAGGTATTTTTTAGTTCAACTTCTCATTTGGGTATATCTGCTACTGCTGTTTTTTCAATAATGCTACTTATCCAACAATTGTTGTATTTATTTACAATAACTGTTGGATAGCTTCCATTACTATTTAAGTAGTTCCAACAAGTAAGTCATTTGTTGCAACAGATGATCTACCAATTGGACAAAGCTACTGGTTATGTTACATGAATCCAACACACAAGTCATCTATTGCAATATGTGACTCTTATATTAGATTCAACACTAGATAGAGCCTGAAGTTAGATCCAACAGATGAGACATCTGTTGTAATAGATGACTGATCTGTTGTACCAGATGACTCATTTATTACAACAGATGAATCATCTGTTAGATTCATGTTACAATACTGAATAGAACCTAAAGCCAAATATAATAGATGAGATATTTGTTGCAACAGATAAGTCATCTGTTGTAATAGATGAATTATCTATTGCAACAGATGACTAATCTATTGGTATTCATATTACAGTATTAGGATAGAACCAGAAGTTGACTCCAACAAATGAGATATTTGTTGCAGCAGATGAGACATTTTTTATAATAGATGAGTCATCGGTTGAAATAGATGAATCATTTATTGCACTCATCTATTGCAACAGATGAGTCACCTATTGCAGTAGATGGCTCATCTGTTGGAATTCATGTTACAATACTGGGACAGAATCTAAAGTTGAATCCAACAGATGAGACATCTATTTTAATAGATAACCCATCTATTGGGACATTGATAATGATAGTGCATATAATTTTTTATTGTATATACTACACCATTATTATTAATTTTACTATTATATCATTATTAATATTTTTAAGAAATTTCTTTTGGTACCATTAATGGAGGAATCAATAACAATAGGAGTTAATTGTCACGGTGAATGGATCGAGAAGAACAATCGATATATTTGGCTTTGGAAGGCTAGTAAAATATTAAATACGATAGAAACAATAGTCCAAAGAGATATTTTGTATGATGATTTTGTGAACTTAATCATCAGCTATTGTGGACTAAATTGTTAATCAAAAGATCTTGTCATCAGTTACATGCACAACCCTTTTGAAAAGAAGGTCCTACCTTTTAAGATAAGCTATTAGGTTCATTTGCGTTCTTATCTGAATGATGCATCCAGGCCCATTTTAAGTGTGTACCTAGTTGAAAAAACAATAGAGAATCAAAATATAGAACAAGAACAACAAGATATATTTAATGATAAATTGGATGATGTGGATATGAATATTTCAGATGATGATGAGAGTGGAGTTGAAGTAAAGGTGAAGGTGGATCAAACACCTATGCCCATTATTACGAGAAATACAATGTGAAATTCTCAATCAACATGGTCAGGCAATCTTCAAGATGATGAAATAGGTATTTACAAGGGAATGACATTCAAGAACAAGGAAGAACTAGTCACTTCATTGCATATTGCTTCCTTGAAAAGAGATTTTAAACTCAAAAAGGTGATTAATTCGCGTAGTGTGTATTATTTTAAATGTACATAGTCAGAGTGCAAGTGGTGGTTGCGGGCTATGAAATTCATAAGTTCTGACAGATTTTGCATTAGAACTCATGAAAAGTATCACACATGTGGTTCAGAGCATATTATGATCCACAATCCGCACTCTATGACAAAGATCATCGATAAATAATTTAAAAATAGATTCCCCAAGGGAAAAGCCCTATTTACAAGAGATATGGCCAATCAACTTAGTACAAAATTTGATTGTAAGGTAAGTTATTGGAAGAATTAAAGGTCACAGAGATTGTAAAGTCTTTGGTTAGGGGAACATATGAGCACGGGTATGCAGTGCTTGAAGTGAATTGTTACATGCTTGAGTCCACAAATATAGGAAGTAAGATGGTATTGTAGGTTGATGAAAATGGAAGTTAAGTACTTTTTTGTATTCTATACTGCTTGGATTATTGGTTTTCAACAACTGAGAAAAGTCATAGCCATCAACGGGACATTCTCGAGGAGCAAGTATGATAGAGTCTTGTTATCAAAGGTGGCACAGGATGAAGAGAATCGCATCTTTCCGATGGCTTTTTATGTAGTGGACAAGAAATGTGATGCCTCATATCAATAAATTTTTGAACAAATGAGAAGATGTGTAGATGATACCTATGAGTTGTGTATAATTTCTGATAGGCATTCAAATATCTAAAAGATGGTTTCAATTGTCTACCCTTCAGCTCACTATGGTTGTTGCATGAGTGTCATGACCTAAACTAGGACCTATCGTGAGGGGTATCTCAAGCCCACCATAAGTCAGAGACGACCCCCTTAGCCTATGTCCAGAACACAATAAACAAAAATAATGAAAGACAACCATAGATAGAAATGAATGTAGATAAGACAAAAGGAGTTTAAGAATCAAAACAAACATCCAATCCACACTTGTCCACAAAAGCCTCTAAGAAACAAAACATCAAATAGGCCGGGACATACCCCTCACCATGAAAAAAAGACTTCATAATTTCATAAATCTAAAAAGAAACCTAATGAAATGGTAAAGATCTTTGGATGATGAAGGCTCACCACTTCACATCAACTCAACCAATATCCGCACCACCTAACACTGCACAAGAGTAACAAAATAACCCTAGTACCCTATATCATAAATAATACAACGTCTAAGGACGGTCAATGGGATAAGCACTAAATATAACTCACGGAAAGTGATAAAATAATGCCATGTCCAAAACCAGTCAAACCACATGCACACATTTATACATACATATATATATATAGGATGCTGGGATAGGGTAAAGGGTCATGAACATGAGAGTTTAAAACCTTTAACCTGGGTTGTGTATCTTTATCTGTCCTAAGGGCACCCACGAGCTATATGGGTTCAGCTCTCCCTACAGAAAGGGCCGTAATGAGTATTAGCCACACCAACTGAGGAAATTCGTAGAAGGGCCAGAGTCACCAAGGCTCCACCTATTCCAAAAATATTTAATGTGTGAACTATGCACAAGTTCATAAAGACCCCCATGTTGAAAAACATGGTTTCCAGTATTGGTCCTCCTTGGACCTCTACCTTCATGGCGAGCTACACAACCCCTTTTAAGCCTAAATTAAAACATTTGCACATAATTCCAATCGTTAACCAATGAGTCATATATTAAGGTATTTATAACTTGGTATCATCATACCAATTATGCTTGCAAGCTAATCCAATTATTCCATTCTCATCCAATTAACCAATTTGACTCCTAAGATACCTTTTTAAAATCCAAAATCATGGTCGTCATGGCCTTTCAATCCATTTTTTATTTGTTTGTCCATTAATGTAATGCAATAGTTCCAAAAGCGAGTTAAACCACGTGAATTCCACATTTAAAACCAAAGTTTCATAAAGGTGGATTGAGGTTATTACCATTATTAAGCCAAATCCAAGAAATTAGGGAAACACATGTTTCCCATTCCAAATCCCCATAAAAGTGCACCCATTCCATCCCCAAAACCATTTATCAAACATGAAAGATATATTCAAAGCATGGAAAAACAATTCCAATAGTAAACAACCAAAATCCCTCAACCCAAATTTTAAACCCAACAATTTAATTCACATGGACAACGATTAAACATATGACTTTTTATTAAATCAAGTTAGGGATAAGAGACATGCCTGAAACACATAAGAATTTAGAAGAAATCCAAAGTTTGGAGCTTAGAGATTGAATCCCTTATGAACCCTAGTTTTCTCTTACTTTGAGAGTTTGAGAGGAAAGAAGTGAGGTATGATTTCATAACTGATGTTAAAAGGGATAAATTAGGTGTTTTAATAATAGTGTATAGGTAGGAAAGGACCAAAGAGCCCTTAATTAAAATATGCAGGAAAATTGGGCCCAGTTGTCACGGGTCAGGTAACGATCTGTGAGGTCAGACCACGAGTCGTCACCTGAACTTGTTATCTGAGGGTCCAAATCCTGGCTCTTCACTTTTATGGTCATGATTCACTCACCACGACTTGTGACCTGACCTAGTGACTTATGACGAGGAGTCGTGATCAAAGAAAAAACTTTGGGCATTTCACTGTGAAAATAATGAGTCCCACCCTACGACTTGTGATGAGCGTTAATGACTTATCACCTGGTCATAGTCATGCCAGTGTTGTCAACACTCTGGAAATTTTAGAGTCCAAAACCTGGGGTATTATACTACCCCCTCTCTTAGGATTATTCATTCTCGAATAAGAAGTTAGGGGTACCCTTAGCACGATAACAGAAAGAATGCAACCAAAAACCAAAAACAAATTCTAAAAATGATAAGGAAGAAAGAAACTTATACCTTAAAAATTTTCACCCAACTCGAAAAACAAGAATATGTATTTGGCATTCATGTCTTTTTTTGCTTCCCATATTGCTTGTTCCACTCTTTGGTTTCTCCAAATCACTTTTACGGAAGCTACATCCTTAGTCATTAACCTACAGATTTGTCTATCCAATATCACTGGGACTTACTCATAAGACAAGGATTTTGTAACACCAACATCCTCAACAAGAACAATCAAAGAAGGATCTCCCATATACTTTTTCAGCATCAACAAATAAAAAATGGGATGAACAAAAGCCAGACTCGCGGGAAACTCCAACTCATAAGCAACATTCCTAACTCTCATCAAAATTTGGTATGGGCTAACATAACGAGGACTGAGCTTCCTCTTCTTCCCAAACCTCACGACTCCTTTCATAGTAAAAACTTTCAAGAACACCTAATAACTAACATCGAACTTCAACTCCCTTTGTGTCACATCCACATAAAACTTTTGTCAACTTTAGGTTGCCTTAAGAATTTCCCTGATTCCTTCACCTTCTCCATGGCTTGGTGAACCAAGCCAGGACCAAAAAACCTAGTCTCACTAACCTCAAACCACCCAATAAGAGACCTGCACCTCATTTCATAAATAGAAGGATATATTTAAATGCTAAAATGGTAACTATTGTTGTACGCAAACTCATAAGAGGTAAATGGTCAACCCAACTACCTCTAAAATCAATCACACGGGCCCTTAGCATATGTGTGACACCCCAAAAAATTGAGCCCATGATAGAATCATGCTTTAAGTTTATGCACGTTCAAACCTTATTTTTTGATAGTTTTATAGCAATTTAGACACATATTAAGGTCACAAATATCTCCTAGCTTATAGACAAGTCAAAACATCCCTTAACGATTAAATTTTTGTAAAGTATATAACTATAGTCAGATTCAAACAAGTATAACATTAGGTATACTAAGAAATTTTTATATCAATACCCACCAACATATATATAATTGAATTAGCTTTCCAATGATACCAATTTTGCCTTAATCCAATATTAGGGTGAAAAGTTATGGACAAAATACTGAAGCCCTGTCAAAGTTGTCCAGTGATTACGACCCTGACCACGACTCCTAATCAGACATTATGGTTCGTTAGGAGGGAGTCATAATATGAGTAGTAGAGTCTAAAATAGGGTTCCTGACCATGACACAAGTCACGACTCATGGCCAGACCTCACAAGTCGTGACCTAAGTCATCGGGACTGCTTCCAAGCGACTTCCAGATGGTTTCCAAGGTTTTTTCTTTTGGTCTTTTCCCATTCTTTTAACCCCAAACTATGCCATTTAAGATATTTCAAGGCTGAATATAAAGCCAAAACAAACCCAAATCCCTCATTCTCAATCAAACTCACAAATTTCTCCAGAAACATGTATTTTTTCACTCCTCCAAACCACGAAATTGGGATTATTCATCTTCATGTCCAAATCTTCAAAACTTCAATTCAAGAATCAAAAGTAATAAGGTATGTGAGTATTCAATGAGGATCTTCTTTCATCCGCATGCCCAAATTATGATTTTTGTTCATAAATTTTATGATTTTCAAAAATAGGGTTTTACCAAAATTATTACTCTAAGCTTAAATTCAGTTCCCCATGATATATTTGTAACTCATAAGCATATTTTAATAATTATTCATGGTTTCTTAGTCTCATATAATACCATTCATGTTATTCTCAAATCCAAGCGTATTTTACTTGATATTAGTTAAGATTTCAACTATATGATCAAGATATATGAGTTTTCCCTAATTTCTTTAGATTATTCTGTAATTTAACCATGAATACATGTTTTCCCATAATAATAACAGCTTCCCATGTTCAAAATCATGAATTTTCATATTATGCTCAGTTGTTGAATTTTTGGACTTTTTTCATGGAATGCTCTATTATGATTAGTTTTTAATATTATCCTATTCAGTTGCATTAATTAGAGCTGGTGGGTTATGAGCACCCGATACCTAAAATTTCATGCATGAATCAGTTGACATGTTCTTGAGCATTCCAGATTATACGTGCATTGTTATTTTTAGAATACCATGACTTAAGCACATCAGTTATCTGTTCATGTTTCAGTTATACTTCAGTGTCTTTCAGTTGGGAGTAATACTTAGCACCGAGTAAATGTAGGGATGATGACTCTCCCGTCAGTTAGGAATGAGACCGTTAGTAGCAATCCTTAAGTTCTAGAACTATGTTGCCACCGTTGGTTATAAGGAATCCCCCATCAGTGAAGCCACGACACCCTTGTCCTTTGGGATAGTAGTTTAGTGGATCCACGCCAGCCAGTGTTGGTACCCTTGGCAAGGTACTAATACCCTTCCAACTGGGGTACAGGTTAGACCTTGATTTTGTTCAGATTGGGGTATATCGGTTGTAGTTAGCTCCCACGGTCCTCAGTTTATGTTCAAATTATTTTTCAGTTTAGACATGTATGACCTTATATTCAGTTATTCAGATTATACAATAAATGTTTATACTTTATCATTGCATCAGTTCACATCTCACAATTTCAGACTCAGTATTCATAAATAACCCTCAGTATAGTTTTACATCATAGTCAACATAGCTTGAGATTAAATATAATAGTCATGTTGCTACAGCTTCCCAGTTTACAGAAATGCTTTAGCTCATGATTTAGAAATTTCACTACACCTTACAACTTTACGTATAAATATATTTAAATGCATAGTTTAGCAAATGACTTATGTCATCAATTCTAAAGCATGTTTTAAGTATTTCATGACAAATACATATCTCATATACTTAGTATATTCCAAAGTACTAACCACATATATGTGTATGTGTATACATTGCTTCATGGTGTAGGTACCAGATGATAGATGTAGCTCACACATAAGGGTCAAACAAATTGTAGCTTCCAACATCAAGTGATGACTTCTCTTATTTCGAGGACTCAAGTCAGTTGCAGTTCTTAAATAGTATTCTCTTATTCATATGTACTGATTTGGGATAATTAGGGTCATATCCTAACTACCTATAGTTAGTATACTAGAGGCTTCATAGATAGTCAGTCAGATTCATTTAAGTAATTCAAGTTTCTTCTTCAGATTTATCGTGTTGTAAAATTTTATAGTATCATATTTATTCAGATTATCTCATGATTATGCTTCTGCTCAACAAGTTTAGCTTTTATATATACTTTAAATCAATTGCTCAAGCATTATGTCAGTATATGGGTTAACTTAGGATCACTTATGGTTTTAAGCACTGTGTTATGACTGGGGGTAGCCTCGGGTCATGACAAACTTGGTATCAGATCACAAGGTTCAAGTGTCCTAGGATGTTTAGAAAGTCGTCTCTAGTATAGTCTCGTGGAATGATATGGAGACGTCTGTATTTGTTTTTTAAAGGCTACATGACATTTAAGAAATGTTTTCCCTCTTTCATATCTCAGATCGTGCAGTAGAGACGTTCTCTTAGAAACTTATATCAATTCTTACATTAATCCATTCATACCAACCGTGTATTATTTTTGAGGTAAAATAAATAGTCAAGCTTAAATTCCTATCGATAGAGTTTCCTCATACAATTATAAGATTGCACACGTTCTTGAAAGGATCCCATCAGTGCCCGTGAGTTCCAATCATTAAAAAAGTTCATTCATGTTCATGAAAAATTATGCGTTGAGACAAATTCAGATGTGCCCTTAGGTTCCTTCTCAAAATCCTATGACAGCATGACCTAGATTTAGGAGCATGAGCCTAGAAGTGTAGCAGTAGTAAAGTGGGATAGTGTTTAGATAAATTTAGTAGATTATGTATCCATGGATAAAAAATGGTGTTGCATTTATTGTTTAAATATCTCTTTGAGAGAGATTTACCAGTTAAGGGGGACTTAGAGTATGTTAATGCTTTAGTCAGGACAGAGGTTAGGCAGCAACCAGAAACATAGAGAAGATTGTTAATGTTTAGTACTCTCATAAAATTTTGTGTGGATTAGTGTTTCATGATTCCTATCCAGTAGTAATAAATGGGTATTAGTGTATGAGAAGTTTTGTGGCTATCCATATTAAGTGTTAGAATTTAAGATGGAATTGTTGATGATCAAGCTAATAGATAGAAAAAATAGTTTGAAATTCTAGAAGGAAAAAGTGTGAACTTAGAGTATGGTGATACTCCTGAAGATTCTAAGTTAGTAAGTGTTTAAGTTATTATATGGTGACTATTGGGGCTATAGAAAGTTAAGAGTTGCATCTCAAAAGAAAGTACTAGCAACAGGTTTTACACTTTAAGATACAGTCTTCAGAGGGAGTTTATTATTTACGCTTACTGTTATATCTTGAACTCTAGAGTAAAGCTGTTGCAGTTCAGTTTAAAGTTTATTAAAGGGGTTCACAGACTTAGAATGATGGCTTAGGAGATAATTGAACAAGGAACCAAGTCAGGTTCTCAAAATCTAGTAGTGATGCCAGTGAGTTTTAGAACAACACTAGGGGAGGAAGATGCCTGACCCATTCTTATTTCGGTATAAAAGTTTGCACTTCATTCATTACGACATCTACTCATGTATTACAATTTCACTCTATGATATAAGTCATATTTCATGCACTTTATATAGAATCATGCATGCTCTCAATTCCTTGTATAAGGAGTGCTAGTTCACTTAGAAGTACAAATCATATTTCATTAATTTATGAATTCCAGTCTCCAATCATATAGATCATGACTCATTTACTCATACTTTATCATATGCTCAGCTCCCAAACTTATGGTACACCCTTAATGACTAGTGAAATTCGCATTATGGCACGTATGTCCTTAGTTTAGATCTCTTTAATGAATTCATGCCTTTGATACTCTATTGTTCATGCTTCAGTTAAGTGTCAAAGTTATGTATAGTATTATTTCATGCTTAAGGTCCTCGTGTTCTAGCCTTTCAGTGACCTCTCCTTATATAAAGATGGTGGTGATGAAAATGGATAAATAATGGTTTAGATAAGAGAGAGTAAATATTCCTTATTATGGAATGATTGTTGTATGCTTGTTTTATCTAAGTCTATAAGTGTGAGGGACTATTGAGGCAAAACTTTGCTACATGTCATAGTTAGTTGAGAATTCTAGGTGTGTCTTCTTAGGGATAGGGCATGAAAGTTGTTATTGATAGAGATATTACATATTATGGGAAAATTCCTAGGTGGGTTGGTTGCCTAAAAGTTCATATGTGGTTATAATAATAGGCTTGAATACCATGTTGGTATATAAGTGGATAAATGCATTATGCACTAGTGAATTCCTAGTAAGAGATTGAAGTTAGTTGTTAAAGTGGGAGAATTATCCTTGGGATGAGAGCTCTAAAAACCCATAGGATATTGAATCCGTGGTTTAGACTAGTATTATGGTGTTATGTGTAGTACCTTGTGACTGTGATTTAGGCTTGAATATGGTAAGAGAATTCAGTTCAACTCAGACTTTAGTAGATGGAGTTATTAATACCCATGTGAATATTCTAAGCGGCGTCAAATGAAGGGTAGTATTTAAGAGGAAAAGTGTAGTTGAGGAGTATTTGAAAAGTGTGGCTAAGCTTGAAAGTTAGCAGTTGCATTGTTTTGTATGCCTATATTTCATGTTATAGAGTTGTAGCCATGTTGCGATTCCTTATTCAGATATCTCACTCAGATCATTCCTAAAATTCTTTACTCTCTAATGTTATTAGAACTTCTTACAGAGAGTGTTGAAGAAATACTTCAGTTGAGTTATAATCTTTCAGTATGAGTCAGTCCGTATGACCAACAATTCAGTTTAACAATCAAACAGATAAGATCCTTTAGTTTTCCATCTTTTCATCTAGTCTTACTATCCGGAGTTTCATGAATATGCCTATTCCATGAGGTAATTTATTCATATTCATGCAAATTTTGAATTCCGTTGAGTCCTTACTCCTAGTCTAAATCAGTCTCAACCATAAAGGATATCTAGATTCAGAAATCAATATCATGTTAGTTATCCAACTTCAAAATTTAGCCAGATAGTACTAGTGAGTTCTCAAATTTTAAAACAAGTTATAGTTAGTTGGAAATTTAGTCATCATGTCCATATTCATCTCTCAGAATTCTATGACAAGGATTATATCTCTTTTTCTATTCTTTCAACCAAGTTAGTCTTCATTCGAGGACGAATGATCCCAAGGGGAAGATGTTGTGACACCCCAAAAATCCAAGCCCATGATAGAACCATGATTTAAGTTTATGTAAGATCAAACCTCATGTTTTGATAGTTTTATAGTGATTTAGACACATATTAAGGTCACAAATAGTTTCTTGCTTATAGATAAGTCAAAACACCCCTTAGAATTAAATTCTTGTGAAGTATATACCTATAGTCAACTTCAAACGAGTATAAATCTTGGAATACTAACAATTATTGAGATAAAGGGACCACCAACATATATGTAATTGAATTAGTTTTTCAATGATACCAACTTGGACTTAATCCGATATCGGGGTGAAAAGTTATGGCCAAAATACTGTAGCCCTATCAAAGTTGTCCAATTATTACGACCCTAACCACGATTCGTAATCAGACGTTAGGAGGGAGTCATAATCTAGGCAGTAAAGGTTGAAATGGGGTTCCTAACCACATCTTAAGTCACAAATCATGGCCAGACCTCACGAGTCGTGACCTAAGTCATTAGGACTGCTTCCAGGTAACTTTTAGACGGTTCCTAAGGGTTTTTTGGTCTTTTTCCACTCTTTTAACCTCAAACTACGTCGTTTAAGCTATTTTAAGTTTGAATATTAAGCCAAAACAACCTCAATTCCTTCATTCTCAATCCAACTCACAAATTTCTCCAAAAATATGTGATTTTCCATTCCTCCAAAGCACGAAATTGGGATTTTTCATCTTCAAGTCAAAATCTTCAAAACTTCAATTCAAGAATCGAAAGTAATCAGGTATGTAAGTATTCAATGAGGATATTCTTTCATCCTTATGCCCAAATTATGATTTTTTTTCATGAATTTTATGATCTTCAAAAATAGGGTTTTACCCAAATTGTTACTCTAACCTTAAATTCAATTCTCCATGATATATTTGTCACTCATAAGCATATTTTAATCATTATTCATGGTTTCTTAGGCCCATATCGCACCATTCACGTTATTCTCAAATTCAAGCATAGTTTACATGATATTAGTTAAGATTTAAAGCATATGATCAAGATATATGAGTTTTTCCTAATTTCTTTTGATTATTCTGTAATTTAACCATGAAAATATGTTTTCCCACAAGAGTAGCATCTTCCCATGTTAAATCATGAATTTTCATATTATGATCAGTTGTTGAATTTTTGGGATTTATACATGAAATGCTCTATTATGATTAGTTTTTAATATTATCATGTTCAGTTGCATAATTAGAGCTGGTAGGTTATGAACTCCCGATACCTAGGATTTCTTGTATGAACCAGTTGACATGTTCTTGAGCATTCTAGTTTATACGTGCATTGTTATTTTAAGAATACCATGACTTAAGCACATTATATATTTGTTCATGTTTCAATTATACTTCAGTGTCTTTTAGTTGGGAGTTATACTTAGCACCGAATGAATGCAGGGATGACGACTTCCCTGTCAGTTAGGTAGGAGACCGTTAGTAGTAGTCCTTAAGTTCCAGAACTACGTTGCCACCGTAGGTTATAAGAGGTCCCCCATCAGTAAAGACATGACACCCTTGTCCTTCGGGACATTATTTTTGTGGATCCACATCAGCCAGTGTTGGTACCCTTGGCAAGGTACTACCACCCTTCCAACTAGGGTTACAGGTTGGACCCCAGTTTTGCTCAGATTGGGGCAATGTCAGTTGTAGTTAGCTCTCACAGTCCTCAGTTTATGTTCAACTTATATTTCAGTTCAGACATGCATGACCTTGCATTTAGTTATTCAGTTATTCGGATTTATACAACATATGTTTATACTTGGTCCTTATATAAATTCACATCTCACAGTTTTAGATTCAGTATTCATAAATGACCCTCAGTATAGTTTTACATCATATTCAGTATTATCTTGAGATTAAATATAATAGTCTTGTTTCTGCAGCTTCCCAGTTTACAAAAATGCTTTAGCTCATGATTTAGAATTTCACTACGTCTTACAATTTTTACGTACAAATATGTTCTAAATACATATTTTAGCAAATGACTTATGTACTCAGCTTTAAAGCATGTTTTAAGTATTTTCATGACTAATGCATATGTCACATACTCAGTAAATTCAAAGTACTGACCACATATATGTGTCTGTGGCTACATTGCTTTATGATATAGGTACCAGATGTAGCCCACTCACCAAGGTCAAACAGATTGTAGCTTCCAGGTGATGAGTTCTCTTATTTCGAGGACTCGAGTCAGTTGTAGTTCTTGTATTGTATTTTTTTATTTGTATGTATTGATTTAGGATAGTTAGGGTCATGTCCCGACTACCTATAGTCAGTATAGTAGAGGCATCAAAGATAGTCAATTAGAGTCATTATATATAACTCCTTCTTCAAATTTATCGTGTTGTAAACTTTTACAGTATTATATTTATTCAAATTATCTCATGATTATGTTTTCACTCAGAAAATTTAGCTTATATATATATATATATATATATATATTAAATAAGTTACTTAAGCATTATGCCGGTACATGGGTTATCTTGGGATCACTTGTGGTTCTAATCACCGTGTTACAACTAGGGGGTAGTCTCGGATCGTGACAATATCCTCCAAAGTCTAAATAGTTCATTCCACTTGTCCATCCATCTGAGGGTGGAAAGCGGTGCTAAGGTTCACCTTAGTACCCAAACCTTTTTGAAACGAATGCCAAAAGTGAGAAGAAAATTGTGTACCTCAGTCTAAAATAATGGACACAGGCGCTCTATGCAACTTGACAATCTCCTAAATAAACAACTTACTATAATCCTGTCCATAGTAGTTAGTCCTCACTAGCAAGAAGTGGGCAGACTTAGCCATCCTATCCACAATGACCCAAATTGAATCATACTAATGCGAGATCGTAGAAGACCCGTAATGACATCCATATTAATCATCTCCCACATATATATGGGAAACTCTATCTCTTGAGACATGCCACCAGGCCTCAAATACTCAACCTTGACCTGCTGACAAACCATGCACTTAGCCACAAAGTTCGCCACATCTCTCTTTATATTGTTCCACCAATAGATTTCTTTCAAGTCATGATACATCTTAGTCGAACCTAGATAAATTGTATATCTAACTCATAAGCCTTGGTCAAAATCCTTTCCCGCAGCCCATAAACATCAAGAACACATAAGCTTTTTTGATACCTCAGAATGCTATCTCCCCCAATCTCAAATGCCAAAACCTTTTGCTGACCAACATCTTTCATAATATGCATGAGTATGGAAAACAAGGCCTTGTTCTCCTTCACCTTCGCACCAAGAGATATTTTAACCACATCTCAAACAATCACTCCCCCATTTTTAGAGTCCAAAAAACAAACTCCCAAGTTAGCCAATTTGTTAATGGACTCTAACAAACTCCCAAGTTAGCCAATTTGTTAATGTCATTCACCAATCTTTTTTTTTCCTCATTAATGTGGGACAAGCTTCCCATGGACAACCTGCTAAGAGCATCAACAACCATATTTTCTTTATCTGGATGGTAGTGAAGACTCATGCCATTATTCTTAAGTAGTTTGAGTCACCGCCTCTGCATGAGGTTCAACTCTTTTTGAGTAAACATATACTACAAGCTCTTATGGTCCGAGTAGATATCCACATACACCCCATACAGATAGTGATGCCAAATCATCAAAGCAAAAACCACAGTCGCCAACTCTAAATTGTGAGTTGGTTAATTCCTTTCATGAACCTTAAGTTGCCTAAAAGCATAGGCCACTACCTTACCATAATGCATCAACACACAACCCAGTCCCACACGGGACATATCATAACACACAACAAAACCTTCAATACCCCCCGAACAGGGTCAAAATAGAAGCAAAACTCAACCTATCCTACATTTTCTCAAAACAACCCTCAAAAGCATCAGACCACAAAAACTTAACCTTCTTTTGAGTTAGATTCATTAATGGAGTAGTAATAGAAGATAAACTCTCCACAAACCTCCTATAATACCCAACCAATCTCTAACTCACACTTAGAAAATTTGGCAACTAGTTGCTGGTCCTTAAGAGTCTGCAACATAATTTGGAGGTGATTGGCATAATCCTCCTCTCTCTTAGAGTACACCAATATATCATCAATAAATACTATCATAAATAAGTCCAAAAACTACCTAAAAACCTGGTTATAAGATCCATGAAAGCAGCCAGAGCATAGTCAACCCAAATGACATAACCAGAAACTCATAATTGAAATACCGAGTGTGAAAAGCAGTCTTGGGAATATCCACCTCCTTAATTTTTAGATGATGATAGCCCGAACAGAGATCAATCTTAGAGAAACACCTAGCACCCTAGAGATAATCAAAAAGAACATCAATCTTAGGAAGAGGGTACTTATTCTGCACTGTCACCTTATTCAACTGTCGATAATCTATTCACATCCGAAGAGACCCATCTTTCTTATGCACGAAAAGCACCGGAGCAACCCACGAAGAAACACTAGAACAGATGAAACCCTTATCAAGAAGATCATTTAACTGCTCTTTTATCCTCTTTAGCTCAGCTAATCCATCCTATAAGGAGGAATGGAAATGGGATAGGTATCCGGTAGAAGATCAATCCCAAAATCTATTTCCCTGTCGGGAGAAATTCTAGGAAGATTATCGTAAACACTTTAAGAAATTTATTAACCACGGGGACGGATTACAAAAGAGGAACCCTCAAAATTAGAATCTTTAACCCGAACTAATTGATACAGGCACCTTATGTAAATTAACTTTCGAGCTCTAAGATAGGAAATAAACCTCTCTTTGGGTACTAAGGAACTTACCTCCCATTCAATTACTAGCTCATTAGGAAATCAGAAACTGACCCTTCAGGTCCTACAATCCAGAGATACATAGCACGAATAAAGCCAATCCATCCCCAAGATTACATCAAAATCTACAATATCAAGCTCTAACAAATCCACCAATGTCTCCCCATGAAAAATAGACACCACACAACCCCTATAGATTTTTCTTGCAACTATAGAATTACCCACCAGTGTAAAAGTAGAGAAGGGGTCAAAATAATTTTCAGGACCAAAACCAAAATGCACAGCCACATAAGGGGTTACATAGGATAGGGTAAAACCCAAATCAAGTAAATAATAAACATTACAGGAGAAGAGCTATAATGTACCAGTAATAACATCAGGAGATGCCTCAGACTCCTAACAAGTAGCAAGTGATTAGAGATAATTCTTTGGTGCAAGAGCCAAAAAAGTAAAGAAGTGGCGATCGGGACCTTATTATCTCTAGTCGCTACTTTAGTTGCAGGATAACTCCTCTGCATATATCTGGGCTAACCACAATTGAAGCATAAGTTTCTCCCCATATAATAATAACCGCAGTGAAGTTGTCTACAAAATCTACAAGGAGGATAAGGTGGGGCTGATTGAGCTCCACTAGCTTGAAACTGGGCACCCCGTACCTTAGGACCATTGATAGTCTGAAAATGACGATCACCAGATGGTTTAAGATAAGGAGCACTTGCCAACAAATATGAACTACAATTTCCTCAAGTCGTCTTCTTGGTCTACTGCCTACTATCTTTCCCATTGTTATGTTGATTCGTACCCTGCTCTGAATACCTAAACTTCTTATTCTGCCTCTCCCTCATCTTTGCCTGGCTCTTTTTTATCATCCTCTACCTTGCTGCATATAAACCAAAAGTCTAGAGATATCTATATAATTGTTAAACATTGCAGCCTTACACTCCAATACCAAGTCACAGGACAAACTAAAAGCAAACTTCATTACCTTAGATCTCATAGTAGACACCAACTCTGGAGCATAACGAGACAACTACTAAAATTTAAATGCATATTCTTTCACACTCATCTAACCTTACTTCAGATTCATAAATTCCTCTACCTTAGCTTCCCTCAGCTCCTGGGGAAAGAAATTATAAAGGAAGGCACTTGAAAACTCATCCTATATCATCGACTCAGCATCATCACCTCTCAGTTGTTCCCACTTATTATGCCACTGATAAGCTACGCCTTTCAGCTGATAGCAGCAAACTCTACACCTTCAAATTAGTGGAACGCTTTACTCTAAAAATTTTCTCCATCTCATCTACAAACCCTTGAGAATCCTGCTCAACCTTAGAGCCTGTAAAGGTTGGGGGATTCAACCTTATGAACTGGCCAACCCGAGTGACCTCAGACGAAGGAGCAACTAAACCAAAATGATCTGACTGGTGAGATTGAGATACCACCATTTGAGTAAGGAGGTGAATAGATTGATGAAACTCTGCATTAGAGATATCTCCCTGAGGCTGCTGATCAAAAGTGTCACCATCATGAGACGCTCGATGAGGACTGGTATGGACCGGTGGAACTCCATGTAGGGTTGAACAATCAAGAGCAGGGACCCTAGACCGGGTCTACACTCCATAAAAAAGATGAGTTCCATCCTTATTTTCCTCGGGTGGAATAGAAGTTCGCAGAGATTTTACAAACATCAGATCTTCCGGGAGGCATAATACAAAATTCTAGTAAGCCACGAGTTAGAGAGTTTTCAAGACACTAAATTCTATAGCCCGAACTAAAATACAACAAAGGAAAACATTCCTAAATGCCTTGAAGCCTCTCCCATATAAGTTTGGAGCACTGCATACCCATAAAAGGGACTCCACTCAACATAATTTTGTGGACACCCAAAGACCCAGAACCTGGCTCTAATACTAAGCTTATCATGGCCTGAACCAGGGCCTAGTCATATCGGGTATCTCAAGACCACCCTGAATCGGAGGCCACCCCCTTAGCCTAATATCCAGAATATAATAAAGACAAATATCAGAAGACAACCATAGATAGAAATAAATGTATCTAAGACAAAGACAGTCTACGTATCAAAACAAATATCCAACCCACACTTATCCACAAATGCCTCTAAAAATAAAATACCAAATAGGCTGGGACATGCCCCGACCATGATAAAAAGAGTTCATAATTCCCAAAATTTGAAAAGAAACCTAATGAAATAGTAAATCTTTTGAAATGATGGAGGCTCACTGTTACGCCTCGAGTCTGTACCCCGGATGCTACATAGTGTTTATGGCCCCGAAGGACCATAAGCTAACCCATGTCTGATATCTGCTGTGAGCACTGAATAATATACTATACTAAATGCGAAAAATAGACTGAAATGCCATAAGATTCAAAATCTAAAATACTGATAAATAACAACATCTGATAAAATATCTGAATCTAAAATACTGTCTAAACTAGTCTAGTCTGAAAAGCCTCCAACTGAACTGTCTAAAAGTGGAGTTGATGGGAAGAGCCCCCAATTAATTTAGACTACTGATCTACTGATAAATTGGATTACTAAAATAAAAGCATACCTTCGATAGATGAGGACTCACTACTAAATTTGCATCTGCTGACTGGATCTGTCTAAGTGCGGTCAGGAGCTTGAGTGTTCTAACCTATGATATGAGATATCATAGCACAAAGAAAGGGTATGCGGTCAATACGTGGAATCTAATGGTATGCTAGATGAGGTAAGGCTGAATGCAAGGGTTCAAGTGCATGAACAGTAACTGACTGAATGATATAGAGTAACTGAATGTAAGAGTGCATGGATAACTGATACTACTAAAAATACTGAGTATGCAATACTGTGGACATATATAGATATATATTATATCTGAGCTTTTTTGAAGCTGAGTACGGAGTTCTAATAACTGAGTAACTAATATCTGAAGTTACTAATAACTGAATTCTAAACTGAGACTGAAATTGTGGGAGGTAATCATCTAACCGACATGACCCTCTTTGAACTGATTGGGGTCCAACCTGTAACCTAGTTGGAAAGGTGTTAATACTGTGTCATGGGTACTAACACTGGTTGTGAGTTAACCCTAACTAACAGAAAGACATTTTGTCAACCCTCTCTAACAGAAAAACTCATGAGAGATGTGTAAACCCTTATCTAGCTGGAGGTCATCTCAACCTATGTTGGCTATGTAGTTCTGTAACTCAGGGATTACTACTAAGGGTCAAACCCTACACTAACAGGAATTCCCCCATCCCTGGGTTCGCTCGGTGCTGAATCTTACTCCCAACTAAAAGACACTAAACTAATTATACTGAACTGGATTGGACTGGATTGATACTGAGTTTACTGAGTTCTCCTGAATTCTATAATAGACTAAGAGTACTACTGGTCGTGACATGACTGATACTATTCTGTAACTGACACTGGATCTAGGTAAATAGCTAAATTATTGGGTATTAAATACCCCCAGGACTCGATAGCATGAAAATTAAAGCTTAGCGAAATCTTGAATAACATAATAATATTCACTTGTTCATAATTCATTCATAGAGACATTTCATCAAACACTTGTAATGCATAAGTTTGTACATATACTTGCATGTCACGATTTCATCATTTAATTCACATGAACATTCTATCAATCACTTAGGGAGCACGAACTAATGCACATATTCATAGATAATATATAAACATGGCAACTACAATGCCCAACTTGCAATTTCATGGGTTTAACATGCTATTCATATAATTCCTCCTAAATACTATTCTATTTTTATGAATCTTATCATAATCATGGATGGAAATTCAAATTAACATCATAGATACATTAATCACTTTATAAATGAAAGGGTTTATCAAAATAATCATATATTCATCACACATGCTAATTAATTTCATGAAACTTGCACTTAAATCATGGATTGAAACCCAACTAATATCATGAACATGAATTTAATCTAATTCAAACACGGAAGTTCATAATTCAACAATCTTGTAGTTTTAAAAATGGATTTGTGTACTCTATGGGTGAAAGGAACCCATAGATGAACACCTATTATACCTGGGTATTTTAATCTTGAAGGTTCTTGGAGGATTTCTTGAGTATGTTCTTGATTTCTTGAACTAGGGTTTTTGCCTCTTGAGAGAGTGTTTTATTCTTGAGAGAAAGTTAGGAAATAATGAGATATTTAGTTATTTAGGATATGAATCCCGTGTTTAGGATGACTAGGGGCTTTGAGAATTGACCAAACAACCCCTAAAATTAAATAATAGAAACTGGAAATCCCAATTTTTCACTCCAGTACGATGCGGTACAATTGCACTGGCTCACTGGAAAGTGGAAAACTGAGAACTGGGATGATGGTGCGATGAGGCGCCATCGCGGTGCCTCACTGTATGGGAAACTGGGCCTTGGAGCAATGCGCCATTATCGCAGAGCAACACTGAAAAATGACAATTGGAAAATTAGCTGGTGGCGCAACACGGTGGTATCGCGTTGGCTCACTGGAAAATGTTAATTGCCATTTGGACTGCCTCCGTGATGCGCTGAAGTGCCAGGTGGTATACTGTTTCACAAAAATGGCTCTAACTCTTTGTTCGGGTATCGGTGTCAGGCGAATTTTATATCATTGAAAAGCTGATTGAATTTTCTACGTATTGGTGAACTCTAGACTAGAAACTACTAAGTATTTTAATAATTTTATATTAGATAACTCATGCACTGAGAGTTAATTTAAGCTAGGGAAATACAGGGTATTAAAATATCTCCCCCTTTGGAACATTCGTCCTCGAATGAGACTGACTAGGCTGAGAAATACTGATAGACTGAGTTTACACATTGAACATGCACGACTGAAGCATGACTACATGACTGAAACTACTGATATGATGAGTTTACATACTGACCATGCATATCTAATACATGGAATACATGACTGAACTGATTCATGAATGCATGACTGAATATGCAACGGTAAAGAATACCAAATTCGTAACAGTAACTAAACATGGAACTAAGTAAATCTAAGGAAGGTTGTTACCTTAGGCTGAGAATACTAATGAACCTGAGATCATTTACTGAACATGTATGGATGGGAACATGAGGACATGATTGAATCTGAAGCATGATATATAAACTGAATACCATGAATTGAACTAATTTCTTGAATACGTGTCATTCTATGGAATGTCCATACGACTGAGATTAGACCGAGAAAGTCAACTTATGAGTACCCGTTACTTCGAACTGGATCTTATAACGTGAAGAAAAACTGGGAGGTTTAAGACATGAAAGCTCGGGGGTTATAGTGCATCTCCCCCTTGGGACATTATGTCCCCCGAAGAATGCTGACTTGGCTGGGATTCTGAGGAAAATTAAGATTATGCCCGGGGCACCTAGAAATTGATTCTTGACTAAATATCTGGGATCTGGGACTGAGGCATGATATATGAACTGGGATGAGCTTGAAACTACCAGGATGTTCCATTTTGAGATAGGACGACTAGATGAAAAGATGGGAAACCATCCAAACTTGTTCGCCTTACTGCTAAACTGAATTGTTGGCTTTATTGACTAACTCATACTGAAAACTTATACCCATCCAGAGCATTTCTTGACACTCTTTATATAAAGTTCTACTGACTTTAGGGAGCAAGGAAATCTTGGCATGATCTGAATAAGACATCTGAATAAGAAATAACAACATGGCTAAAATTCTGTAAAAGGGGCACTAATAACTCTACCTACTGAGGTCTGATCTGGAATGAATTCTCCCACTATGTTCAAGCTTACCTAAATCTCCAAAATGCATTTAATTTATCCCCTTAAACATCATCATGGCATTCAAGCCTATCTTCATAACTATAGCCTCGTGTAAAACTAGCATGCAACAATCTTTTCTTAACATGAAATATTTACTCTCTCCCTTCTAAGCAACTGCTCATAACTACATCATTTCATAAGGAGAGTTCATTAAAGGTTAAAACATGGGGAACTGAAGCATGATTGGACACTATACTAAACTTGGCACTTAACTGAGGCCTGAGGAATAGAACATCAACATCCTGGACTTTATCAAAAGATCTAAACTGAGGATATACATGATGAAATCTAAATTTAGCTGATCATTAAGAGTATAGCATAAGTCATGGAAACTGAGCGTACTGTAAGGCATGAGTACATAAGTCATGAACTGCATGACCTGAGTTAGGAGTTTTTGTGTTCAGGTAACATGATTCGTTATACTAAGTGAACTAAAACTGCTCATACTAGAAACTATAAGCGTACATAATCTTTAATAACATGTACAAATAGGATCTATGATCATAGAAATGACATGTACTGCATGAGTAGATATCGTAATAGCTGAAGTGCAATACTTTGCACTAAGGTAAGGATGGGTTGGGCACCAACCTCTCCTACTGCTTGTCTACACATACTGACATTACTACTAAAATCTGAAAGTCTAACTTGGTTACTTGTTCTACCATCTTCCCCTTGGCTTAAAGCCGTTATTCTAAGTCTGTGAATCCCTTATAAACCCTAAATCAAACTGAAACCACTTTACTCTAGAGTCTGAGATATGACAATGCTCATAAATAATAAACTCATTCTGAAGGACTACTCCTGATAATGTAAGGTCCACTGCTAGTACTTCCTTCTGATACATGATTCTTAGCTTTCTATTGCCCCAATAATCATCATATAGTAACCTAAATACTGGCTAACTTAGAATTCTCAACTTCTCTTTCTACTAGTTCAATCTAGAGATTCAAACTTAAATCAACTGAAAATAAGGTACTACCCCTTCATTTATGGACTGATTCATCAAGAAACTGAAACTGAATGACTCTATTACTGAACTCAACTGAAGGGATTTCTGAAATACTGTAACCGAGCAACTTTTATATACTCATCTGGATAGAATAGATTTACCTATTGGGGTAAGCACTAAGAAAGGTTTTGTAACCAAAAAGAAGAAAAGGATTAGACTGAAAGTTTAACTTGAGCTTATGCTCACTCGCATGATATGAACACTGAAAGAAGGGAAATATTTCCTAAAATATCTCATAGCCACTTGTCCATAAGTGTGGCGCGCTACACACCCATGCACAAGACTCTATGTGATGCGGCTTTCAGACTCCCTAGGACTCTGTTGAACCATAGGCTCTGATACCAAGTTTGTAATGCCTCGATTCTATACCCCAGACGATACACGGTGCTTACAACCCTGAAGGACCACAAGCTAACCCATGTCTAATATATGTTGTGAGCACTGAATAAAATACTATACTAAATGCGGAAAATAGACTGAAATGCCATAAGATTTAAAAATCTAAAATACTGATAAATAATAACATCTAATAAAACATTTGAATCTGAAATACTGTCTGAATTAGTCTAGTATGAAAAGCCTCTAACTGAACTGTCTGAAAGTAGAGTTGATGGGACAAGCCCCCAACTAACTCCAACTATTGATCTGCTGATAAACTGGATTACTGAAATAAAAGCATGCCCTCGATAGATGAGGACATACTACTAAATCTGCAACTGCTGACTGGATCTGTCTAAGCGCGGTCAGGAACCTGAGCATCCAAACCTATGATATGAGATATTATAGTGCAAAGAAAGAGTATATGGTCAATATGTGGAATGTATTGGTATGTTAGATGAGGTAAGGCTGAATACAAGGGTTCATATGCATGAACGGTAACTGACTGAATGATATAGAGTAACTGAACGTAAGAGTACATGGATAACTGATACTACTAAAAACACTGAGTATACAATATTGTGGACATGCATAGATATATATTGTATCTGAGCTTTTCTGAAACCGAGTACTGAGTTTTGATAACTGAGTAACTAATATCTAAAGTTACTAATAATTGAATTCTAAACTGAGACTGAAACTAAAACTGTGGGAGGTAATCATCTAACCGACATGCCCCTCTCTGAACTGATTGGGGTCCAACCTGTAACCCCAGTTAGAAGGGTGATAATACCGTGCCATGGGTACTAACACAGGCGGCGAGTTAACCCTAACTAACAGGAAAATGTTTTGTCAACCCTTACTAACAGGAAAACTCATG
Source organism: Capsicum pubescens (assembly GCA_030864215.1). Taxonomy (NCBI): domain Eukaryota; kingdom Viridiplantae; phylum Streptophyta; class Magnoliopsida; order Solanales; family Solanaceae; genus Capsicum; species Capsicum pubescens. The sequence continues at coordinate 234,012,472 of CM061538.1, forward strand.
AGAGATATGTCAACCCTTATCTAGCAGGAAGTCATCTCAACCTACGTTGGCTAAGTAGTTTTGTAACTCGGGGATTACTACTAAGGGTCAAACCCTACACTAACAGGAATGCCCCTATCCCTAGGTTCGCTCGGTGCTGAATCCTACTCCCAACTAAAAGACACTGAACTGATTATACTGAACTGGACTGGATTGGTCTGGACTGATATTGAGTTTACTGAGTTCTCCTGAGTTCTATAATAGTTTGAGAGTACTACTGGTTGTGACATGACTGATATTATTTTGTAACTGACACTGGCTCTAGGTAAACAGCTAAATTATCGGGTATTAAATACCCCCAGGACTCGATAACATGAAAAGTAAAGCTTAGCAAAATCTTGAATAACATAACAATGTTCACTTGTTCATAATTCATTCATAGAGACATTTCATCAAACGCTTAAAATGCATAAGCTTGTACATATACTAGCATGTCATGATTTCATCAATTAATTCACATGAGCATTCTATCAATCACTTGGGGAGCACGACCTAATGCACATATTCATAGATAATATATAAACATGGCAACTACAATGCCCAATTTGCAATTTCATGGGTTTAACATGCCATTCATATAATTCCCCCTAAATACTATTCTATTTTCATGAATCTTATCATAATTATGGATAGAAAACCAAATTAACATCATAGATACATTAATCACTTTGTAAATGTAAGGGTTTATCAAGATAATCACATATTTATCACACAAGCTAATCAATTTCATGAAACTTGCACTTAAATCATGGATTGAAACCTAACTAATATCATGAACATGAATTTAATCTAATTCAAACATGGAAGTTTATAATCCAACAATCTTGTAGTTTTAAAAATGGATTCATGGAGTCTATGGGTGAAAGGAACCCATAGATGAACACCTAACATACTTGGGTATTTTAATCTTGAAGGTTCTTGGAGGATTTCTTGAGCATGTTCTTAATTTCTTGAACTAGGATTTTTGCCTCTTGAGAGAGTGTTTTATTCTTGAGAGAAAGTGAGGAAATAATTAGATATTTGGTTATTTAGGGTATGAATCCCGTGTTTAGGCTAATTAAGGGTTTTGAGAATTGACCAAACAACCCCTAAAATTAAATAACGGAAACTAGAAATCTCGATTTTTCACTCCTGCACGATGTGGTACAATCGCGTTGGCTCACTAGAAAGTGGACAACTAGGAACTGGGTTGATCGCGCGACGCGGCGCCATCGCGGTGCCTCACTGGATGGGAAACTGGGCCTTGACGTGACGCGCCATTATCGCGGAGAAACACTGGAAAAGTGACAATTGCGAAATTAACTAGTGGCGCGACGCGGTGGTATCGCGTTGGACTTCCTCTGCGACGCGGTGGTATCGCGTTGGACTTCCTCTGCGACACGCTGAAGTACCAGGTGGTACACTGTTTCACAAAAATGGCTCTAACTCTTCACCCGGGTATCGAAGTTTGGCAAATTTTATATCATTGGAATGCTGACTGAATTTTCTATGAATTGGTGAGCTCTAAACTAGAAAATACTGAGTATTTCAAAAATTTTATATTGGATAACTCACGGACTGAGAGTTAATTTAAGCTAGGGAAATACGGGGTATTACACTCACCATTTCATAGCAACTCAAAAAATATCCGAACCACCTAACACTACACAAGAGTAAGAACCAAACCCTGGGACCTACATTATGAAATAATGTAGAATCCAGGGATGAACAGTGGGATGAGAACTGGCATGTAACTCAATAAAAGTAATAAAATAATGCCATGTCCAAAACTAGTCAAACCACATGCACATATTCATACCTACATATATATAGGATATCAGAATAGGATAAAGGATCATGACCATGAGAGTATAAAATTATTAACCTAGGTTGTGTAGCTCTATCCGTTCTAAGGGTATCCACGAGCTATATGGGTTCAGCTCCCCCTGCTGAAAGATCCCCAGTGCGTGTTTGTCGCACGAATCGAGGAAATTCTTAGGAGGGACAGAGGTACCAAGACTCTATCCATTCCCAAAAAATATAACGTGTGAAATATTCATAAAGACCCCCCACGCCCGTACACGTGGTTTCCAGTATTGATCCCCCTGAGACCTCCACCTTCACGGCGAGATACACAACCCCCTTTAAGTCTAAATTAAAACATTTGCACATAATCCCAACCATAACCGAGGAGTCATTTATTAATTCATTTACCACTTGGTATCACAATACCAATTATGCTTTCAATCTAAAATAATTATGTCATTCCCATCCAATTAACTAATTTGACTCTCAAAATTCCTTGTTAAAATCCGAAACCATGGCCGCCAAAGCCTTTCAATTTATTTTATTTCTATTTGTCCATTAATGTAATGCAATAGTTCCAAAAGTGAGTTAAACCATGAGAATTTCATATTTCAAACCAAAGTACATGAAAGTGGGTTGAGGTTATTACCATTATTAATCCAAAATCCAACAAATTAGGGAAACTCATGTTCCCCATTCCAAATCCCCATAAAAGTACCCCCGTTCCATCCTATAAATCATTTGTCAAACATGAAAGATATACTCAAAGCATGGGAAAACAATTCCAATAGTAAACAACCAAATGCCCTCAACCGAAATTTCAACCCAATAATTTAATTCACATGAACAACGATTAAACATATGCCTTTATATAAAATCAAGTTAGGGATGAGAGACATGCCTGAAACACACAAGAATTTATAAGAAATCTAGAGTTTGAAAATTGAAGATTGAATCCCTTATGAACTCTAGTTTCCTCTTGCTTTGGGAGTTTGAGCGGAGAGAAGTGAGGTTTGATTTGATAACTGATGTTAAAAGAGCCAAATGGGGTGTTTTAAGTCGTGGGGAATAGTGTATCTATAATATATTAAAAGCCTGAAGGCCTTTATAAAAGTGATTTGAACTTTTTGCCCTTCATTAAATATCTCCGCTTTAGACAAAATTGTTTTTTCACTATTTTTTTAATATTTAAAAATTAATTAAATATTTATAGTAAAACTTTTTCTTATTTGAATTATGTACCTAAAATTTAGGAAATAAAAGTCAATTAAATTCTTACCTCAAATAAATCATTTAAAAGAAAGTAATGAATTGATAATATACATTGTCATACGGTTTTTTTTGGGGAGTGTTCATATTCGATTAAAATCTTTAAAAAATTCAATTAATTAGTAGTACTTCTTTTTCATATGTTCTTTTAGATTTTGGATAAAGTTTTATTTACAATTAATTTTATCGGCGATTTCTTTAATCTATAATTTTTTAATTTAGGTAAGAAATCATAATATTTAACATAACTTTACCTTATATAAAATAAATTCTATAATTCTATATAAATAATATTTAGACCAAAATTTACAAAAAACATGCATACGCTCGACTTCTACTTTTCCCTCTTACTTTGGTATTAATAATAAATTCTCACCTATAATTTCTCCTATTTCTCTTTCAGTTGGAAATTTTCGATCAAAAAATTGAAAGAAGTAAGCATGTCGCCGTCGAATGAAGTGGTAAAAAAAATCACAGGTTTATTTTCCTTTTTCTTTTTTTTTTTAATTTAAGTGTCTTAGTTTTGATTATGTTGTTTGACGATATTTTGAAATATTATTCATTAAAATTATAGTTGAATTTTTAATTAAACTTATTATTAGTTGAGTTTGAAATATTATGTTATCATGAAGTGTTGAATCTTAATATCCATAACTTTTATTTGAATCATTAGTATTATAGTTGAATCTTTAATTAAACTTATTATTACTTGAGTTTGAAATATTACATTATCATAAAGTGTTGAATCTTAATATCCATAACTTTTATTTGAATGATGAACATATAACCTTTTCATTCACATAGATAAAAGTTGTTGTGTGCCACATACATGACACAAATTTTGAGTTTTCCGCTTATCGGTGTGCATCCATCCAAATCGCTAAGAGATTTAACTAGGAGTTTTCCTCTAAACCTGAGAGAAAAGAAGGTTCTACGTACAATTAAATTAAAAGTGTAAAGGGTCTTAGAAATATTGTTTGGACTTTTTGCCCTTCATTAAAAGTTTCTGTTTTAGACAAAATCGTCTTTTCCTTATTTTTCAAATATTTAAGAGTTAAAAATTAATTAAATATTTTATAGTAAAATCTTTCCTTATTAGAAGTCATCAAAATTAATGACAACTAATATCTTTTTCATTAGTTTAAGAATTATAAATCAACTAAAATTGATTTTAAGAAGATTTGAAAAATTTAGAAATAAATATGAAAGCATTAGAATAAGAAAATTATAACAAATACCAAATTTTTAAAAGTTTTAAGTAATTAAAGATTTTCTAAGAATTTAACGTTAAAAATAAGAAAAGATTTTAAATATAGAAAAATAAAAGAAATAACCATACTACAAATATGGTTCAACTCGATACGTCTCTCTTAGCCTCTAGCAGCAAGGAAAATAGGTATTACATGACAAATACAGAAGTGACGATCTATTAACCACTTGAAACTTCTGGTGGTAAAATATATATGTGCTTACAATAAAATATATGTTATATTTATATTATTTTATTAAAGTGTGAAGGATCTTTGAGAAGTGATTTAAACTTTTTGTACTTCATTAAAAATCTTCCCAATAGACAAAATCGTCTAATTTTAAATAATCAATTGTTACACGTGCAAGGCACGTGCAGTTAAACTAGTAGGTAATAAAAGACCAAAGATCCCTTAATAAAAATGTGCAGAAGATCCCTTAATAAAAATGTGCAGGAAAATTAGGAATAATCGTCACGGGTCAGGTAACTACTCGTGAGGTTAGACCATGAGTCGTCACTTGGAGTCGTTATCTGAGGGTCCAAATCTTAGCCCTTCACTTCTATAGTCATGAGCCACTCACCACGACTCGTGACCTAACCTAAAGACTCGTGATAAGGAGTCATGATCAAAGAAGAAACTTGGGCATCTTCATTGTTAAGACAATGAGTACCACCCTACGACTCGTGAGGAGTACTGATGACTCGTTACCTAAGTCGTAGTCATGGCAGTGTTATCAATGCTCCAGAAATTTCAGAGTCCAAAACCTGCAGCATTACAATGAGGCACCTTGGAGAAAATATTTAAAACAACTATCACAACTCAAAGGTCATGTCTTATTTTTATAAAGCAGCTAAAACGTATGATAAAGTTGAGTTCTTTGACCATTTTAATCAAATAAGGGATATTGTAACCAAGGCAAAATAACATCTCGAACGTGTCGGATTTGACAGATGGAGCTAAGAATTTTCTCTAGGAAATAGGTAAATTATTATAAATTTAATGTCTTGTTTGAGTTTATTGTAATACTATGCCGTATTAAGTGATTTTTTATATTATTATGACATCAAACATAGTTGAATAGTGAACGTAATGTTTGACGTTGAAAGAGAATTTCCCATTGTTGCTCTGTTGATGAAATAAATATGTGGTTCATAAAATTATTTCACGAGAGGCGTATGGAGTTGATCAACTCACCAAACATACTTGTTACTTCAATAGAAAAACAAATATCAAAGTACATCAATTCCGGGAATAAGTTATTGGCCCATCAAATAGCCAATTACAAGTTCAGTATCAACGGTCATGGTGATGTTGCCACGGTCGATCTTCAAAGAAGAACTTGTACATGTAGAGTTTTTGACCTGGACAAAATACCTTGTCCACATGCCATGACAGCACTTCGAGCCCAATATGACGCACAATTTGGAAATTAAATTTATGAGTACTCATCTTCATATTATTTTGTGGAAAAATTGTCATGATTTAAATCAAGGACTGATCGTGATAGGTATATCAATCCCACCATGGGGCCACAGACCACCCCAAGCCTAACCACCTGAGAACATAGCAAAAGCAAAAGCAAAAGCAAAACCAAATAATAAGAATGATATAGAAACCAATAGAAAGGTTCTAAGAATCCATACAAATAACAACCCACACTTTGTCCATAAAACCTCTAAAGTCAGAATACCGAATTCGGTAAGTAGACATGCCCCCGACCATGACAACGGAACTCTTCAATTCCCAAAATCTAGAAAAAAAGTAATAAAATGGAAAAGCTTTCCAGATGATGAAGGCTCACCACTTCATAGAAACTCAACCGATATCCGCTCTACCTAAGACTAGGGGTGGGCATTCGGTTTGATTGTGTAATACCGATTCGTTTTTTCAATTTTTGGATTGACAAAAATGACAATCGTAACCAAACCAAAATAAATCGATTTGGTTTAGTTTCTACAAATTCGGTTTGGTTATTTCGAATCTTTATTTCGATTTTGAAGATTGAAGTAGTGAGCTTTTCTTTGTCATGACTGAGCATTTAAAATTGGTGATTTTTTTAAAAAAATAATTTTCTTCAAGTCTATTTTTCATTTTCAAATATAAATAACTCAATATGGATGAAACGAAATGAAATAACCGAAACACATTATTTATACTGTATATATATTACTTATATCATTTTGATTTTTAGGTTTAACCAAATTCTCTTTTGAAAAACCCAAAAACTAAATTGTTTAACCAAATTTCTAAAATTTGAAACTGAAACCGATCCCAAAAATCAAAAAACTTAAACCAAAATTAAATTTCAATTTGGTTTTTCATTTTTTCCGATTTGAACCAGAATATGCCCAACCTTACCTAAGACTACACACGTGTAAACAAATAATCCTATGACCCTACATCATAAAATGATGTAGTGTCCAGGGACGGTCAGTGCGATAAGTACTGGCATGTAACTCAGGAAAGGGATAAAATAATGTCATATCCAAAACTAATCAAAACCATATGCACACATTCATTTATGTATATATGTGTTATATATATATATATATATATATATATATATATATATATATTATTGGAGTAGGGTACAAGGTTATAAACATGAGATTTAAAAACCATTAACCTGGCCTGTGTAGCTCTATCCGTCCTATGGGAACCCATGGGCTATATGGTTTTAGCTTCCCCCTGCTGAAAGGTCCCATCACGTGTTAGCCACATGAACCAGGAAAATTTGAGGAAGGTACAGAGACACCAAGGCTCTAGCCATTCCAATAGATGTATATATAAAGACCCCCACACCGACAAATATGGTTTCTAGTATTGGCCCCCCCGGGACCTCCACCTTCATGGTGAGATATACAACCCTCTTCAAGACCAAATTAAAACCATTTAGCAAATAATCCCAACCATAAACCAAGGAGTCTTTTATTAAGGCATATACCTGTAATACCCCATACTTTTCCTAACTTAAATTCATCCTTAGAATGTCAAGAATTTTCTTCAAAGATTAATACCATTTATTTCATATGGTATTTTAAATATTATGACTTTTTATTGTGTGTGAAATTGAATAAGCTTTCCATCGATACCAAATTCGCCTAAATCCGACACTCGGTTGAGAAGTTGGAGCATTTTTAAGTTGGCATTGTGTCACCTGGACTCTCAGTGCGTCGCAAAAAAGGAAAAAATGGAAATCGTCAATTCCAGTGAACCTCTGCAATATTGGCGCATCGCGGAGAGGTAGATTTTCCCATTTGTTAATTTCCAGTAGTCCAACGCTATAGTGGCGCATCGCGCCGAAGGCCAAAACGGCATCTCTATAGGGCACCGCAATGGTGGAGCATCGCGTTGAAGTTCCAGGTCCCAATTGTCAAAATCCAGTAGGACAATGTGATAGCCCCGCATCGCGGAGACCCCCAATTTCCCAATCGCTAATTTCTAGTGAGCCACAGCGATAGTGGCGCATTGCGGTGGCCCATTAAATCGGGACCCCAGTTCATTTTTTCAGTTTCATTTAGGGGTTTAAAAGGGTATTTTGGACAATTCTCAAGCCCCCAATTTCGTCCAAACACAAGATTTAAGCCTATTACAAGCATTTTATGCTTATAGTCATCAAATTTTCTCTCAATGAAAACCCTAAGCTTCAACATTCAACTTCAAGAATCCCCAAGATTTCACCATTTTTTTTCCAAATCAATTCAAGATTCAAAGTTTTCAATTCAATAATTCCAAGAATCATCATTCAAGAGTACAAATAGAATCCCAAAAGCAAACTTGTTCATCTAGTTCATCATCCAAGGTATGTGGGATTTGAACAAGGATAAATCTTTCGTTCTTGTGCCCAAGAACTTGAATTTTATTAAAGATTACATGATTTACAAGTTGAGGTTTATACCCAAAGCATCTTGTTTTAAGTTTATTAAGATTTAAGTGATTTAAGCCTTGAATTTCATGTTTATCCCACCTATTTATACTTTGAATTGAGGATTTATATCATGAATTGCACATTCCTATTGTGAATTGATATTTTCAAGAGTATCCAAGATAATTGTTGAGAATTAAGCTTCATTATAAAATTGTGATCATTTAAGTACATATGCTTTAAACCCAAGTATGAATTTTGATATTTCATGAAGAGTATATTATTAGCATGCCTTAACAAGCAAGCATTCATATTTTAAAGAAAGATTGATTTTCCGAACCTAAGCTAAGATAGGAATCCACATTATTTATGATTTAAAGCAAAGAGAAGTATAATTGGTTTTCATTATAACCCATTGTGCTATTTTAAGGTGGATATCCTAAAAGTTATGAGGAATAAGTATGGGAGTAGTATTTAGCACCGAGTTGGGTATAATTCCAAGGTCTCATGCCCCAGAACTATGAGCCACCGTAGGTTTCAAACACCCATAGTGGGATAAGATAGTGATCACTTAAGTTAAAGTTCTATTTTGATGGCAAGGATAGAACAACTCTCCCCAACGTGGGCAAGACGTAGGACTCCATGTCAGCTCACATGGTTTATGTCGGTTAGAATAAACTCCCTAAGTCCCAAAGTTCCAAGTTTCCAAAGCTCCCAAAGTCTCTAAGTTTCAAAGGAAAAGAATGATAGAAAAGCTTTTATAAGACTAAGTGTAAAGGCTCACATATTTACTCAGATTATGTTTTTCGAAAAGATAATAGTTATAGTTTTCAGTTTGCAGATTTCAGATTTTTAAGTGAGTCCTTTCTGCACTTAGACAGTATGATTTAAAGAGAGAATACAAGTACAACTTTTAGAACGAAATGTTATGACTCACTAGATTTATAAAACATGACTTGCTTCTCATGACTATTATTCTCAGTATTTCATATATTCCAGCTTATGTGAATCTTTTACATTTAGCATGCATTATTTTACAAATTATGATGATGAGATGATGTTTTACTTATGCATTTCACCCCCATATACTTAGTACATCCTCAAAGTACTGATCCACTTATATGTCTATGTGCTACATTGTCTCATAATATAGGTATCAGTTCAGGTGTAGCACTCATACCATATTCAGATAGTTTGCTGCTTTCAGTCAGCAGGTGACGAGTCCTCTTAATTCAAGGGCTCGAGTCAGTCATATAGTTTGGGCAATTTTTTATTTTTATTTATTCAGTTGTATTAATTTGGGATATCTGGGGGTCATGTCCCGGCTACCTAAAGTCAATACTAGTAGAGGCTTCATAGACTGTCAGTAGAGTTAAGGTAGTTGATTCCAGTTTTGTTTATAAAAGAAGAATTGTAACCATTTTAATTTAGTTTTGTATTGATCAGATTTAGAAAAGAGTAATCTTTTACTTATTTCATTCAGATGTATGTATTTTATTCAGTTGCTTATAAGTTATGCCAGTAGAAGGGTTGGCTAGGGATCACTTGTGGTCTTAAGCACCGTGTGATGTCTCGGGACCATTTTTAGGGTGTTACAATACCGTTGGTATCGTCATGCCAATTATGCTTGCAAGATAAGTCTAATTATGCCACTCCAATCTAATTAAATCAATTTGACTCCCAAGTTCCAATTTAAAACCAAACCATGGCCACCAAGGCCCCTCAAAACCATTTTTATGTTCCATTAACCTTTTATGCAATGTAAGGTTCCAAGAGTAAGTTAAGTTGTGTATATATCCATGTTTCAAAACTAATTTCATGAAGTGGGTTAAGGTTCATGTAAATTCCATACCAAAATCCACAAATTTGGGGAAACTCATGTTCTCCAGGCCAATTTCCATACACAAGCACTTATTTAGCTCTATTACCATAAGATAAAGCATGAATGACAAGTTCAAAACCATGGGGAAGACAATCCAAGCAATAACCATTCAAATATCTCAACCCAATTTCAAAACCCAACAATTAACTTCACATGGATAATAATTAAACACATACTTTTATGTAAAATCACGTTAGGAAAGAGAGACATGCCCCAAACATGAAGAAATTTGGAGAGAAATCCACCAATTAAAGCTGAGATGATTAATTCTTTGAAACCCTAACTTTCTCTTGACTTAAGAAGTTTGAGAGGAGAGAATAATGTTTATGATTGATAATTCATGTTAAAAGGGACCCTTGGGGTGTTTTAAGTCGTGGTATAGTGTAAAGGAAGGAAAAGGGCCAAAAATCCCTTAATGAAAAACGTGCAGAAAACTAGCTCCCAATCGTTATAGGTTGCGTAACGACTGGTCACGAGTTATTTCTCGTACTCGTAGTCTAGGCAGCCTCTCAAGGAAACCACATTATTTTGGTCATGAGTCCCTCACCATGACTCGCGACCTTAACCTACGACTCGTGAAGGCTAAGTTGTGATCAAGACAGTATCCTGGGCACACTTCACTGGTCAAGCAATGAGTGGCACCATATGACTCATGACGAGTGATAACGAATCATCATGTAGTTGCCTGGGTAGTGTTCAATTTTGCAATGAAACTCAGAGTCCAAAACCTGGGGTGTTACAAAAATACATAATGACATATTGTGAGAATATTAGTTCAGTGCCTCTTAAAGATTTTTGGATTGTTCCTGTAGAGATCTTGGAGAGAGAAATATCTCCTACATATGTTAACCCAAGCAAACCAGGAAAAAGGTGAGTGAATAGGAGGCGTGGAGTTTGAGAATTATTTCCAATAAGAAAAATAAGTGCTCCATGTGTAAGACGATTGGCCCCAAAAAAACAACATGCCCGAATCAAAATGCACCATATTGTTGTAATAGCAAATAGTTGTTGTAATAGTAAATAGTCTTGTTGTTGGTGCAATTATGAACTTGATAATTTTAACTCATTGTTGGTAATATATGTTATTTATTATATAAACTATATTTTTATTTATGGTCTAACAATTAATTTGTGCATCAATAAAAAAAAGGTAACAAGAAATTAAATAACAACAAAGTTCAAAAATATTTCCAATTGATGACCCATCTGTTTCAAAAGGGGAGTCATCTATTGGAAGAAATAAAAATAGTTCTTGCGACTAGATTGAGTTCTTCCAATAGATGACCCATCTGTTGCAATAGATGGATCATCTGTTGGAAGAAATCAAACCACTTGTATACCTTTTTTGATATCTTTCAACAGATGGCTCATCTATTGCAATAGGTGATTCATCTGTTGGAAGAAATTAGCCTCCTAAAAACTTATTTTAATCTCCTACAATAGATGACCCATCTATTAAAACAGATGACTCTTAAAGACTCATCCATTGAAAGAAATCATACCTTTTGATGACCTATTTTGATCTCTATCAACAAATGGGTCATCTTTTGGAAGAAATCAAATCTCTTGATGATCTATTTTGATTTCTTCTAATAGATGGTTAATCGGTTGCAATAGATGGGTCATCTGTTAGGAGAAATCAAATGACTAGCAAGACCTATTTTGATTTCTTCCAATAGATTAGTCATTTGTTACAACAGATGTCTATATCTACTTGATTATTTCTAACAAATGATCCTCTATTACAATAGGTTAGTCATCTATTGCAATGTATATCTACATATGTTTAACCACTTTGATGTGAAATAATTTATAAACTATTATTAGTAAATAGTCTTGTTGTTGGTTTAGCTATGAACTTGATAATTTTAAATCATTGTTGGTAATTGTTGGCAATAATTAATTTGTGCATCAATAAAAAAAGGTAATAAGAAATTAAATAAATACAACAGAGTATAAAAATATTTCTAACAGACGAGATATACATCTACTACAACAAGAGACTCATCTATTGGAAGAAACAAAACAGTTCTTGCTATTGGATCGAGTTCTTCCAATAGATGATCCATTTATTGCAATATATGTCAAGATCTATTTGATAATTTTCAACAAATGAGTTATCTATTGCAACATATTAGTTATCTGTTGCAACATATGTCTATATCTATTTGATAATTTCATACCTCTTGAATACCTATTTTGATCTCTTCCAATAGATAACTCATCTATTGCAACAAATGGGTCATCTGCTAGAAGAAATCAAATAACTAACAACTAGCAAGACTTGTTTTGATTTCTTCCAATAAGTTAGTCATCTGTCGCAATAATTTGGTCATCTATTGGAAGAAATCAAACAACTAGAAAGATCTATTTTGATTTCTTCCAACGGGTTAGTCATCAGTTGCAATAGATGATCCATTTGTCAGAAGAAATCAAACAACTAGCAAGACCTGTTTTGATTTCTTCCAATAGATTAGTCAACTATTGCAACAAATGTCTATATTTATTTGATAATTTCCAATAAATGAGTCATCTGTTGTAATATGTTAGTAATCTATTGCAACATATATCTATATATATTTGACTAATTTGATGTAAAATGATTCATATTAAACCATTACTAGTGAATAGTCTTATTGTTGATTTAGCTATGAACTTGATAATTTTAACTCATTGTTGGCAATAATTAATTTGTGCATCAATAAAAAAAGGTACAAGAAATTAAATAGATACAACATTCAATCATCATTCAATGAAATCACAAGAAAGGAAAAGTAGATGTAAATACCAACAACAAGCGGTCATTCATTCATCACAATACTGGAGTTAGATACATGTCGTCATTATTCACATACATAAAAATAAAAATAAGGCACAGGGACATTAATAAAGTATGTTTGGAAGGAGATATTACATCTGTGCAAATAAAAGCTAGGACTATGTTCTCTAGCTATAAAAAAAACTTCACCAAAAAGAGGGGTAAGGGGTGAGATTCACTGGAGCTATGAAGATCAGGAACCCCGAAGCAGAAGTAATCCCATCTACTCAGTAGCTAAAATAAGGAAAAGGAACACTTTTTAAAAATAGGAACACTGTTTCAAAATTGAAAAGGTGATGATGGGTATTATCTTATCTTACATAGCGTAAATCTTTGTAGGTATAGACTGTTGTAACAGTCCCTTGGGGATAAAACCCGACCACCTAAAACAAAAACAAAAATGGACAGTTTAGAGGAAAAAATAACAAGAAAGAGTAAAACTAAGCTTGAAACTACTTACTAGGTGTGAGTGTGAGTAGAGATGATAGACAGAGCATGTGCATGAATGATATTGGTACAAGATGGAAGCTGACCTAAATGAGGTATCGTATAGTCTCAAAGCTCAGCCATTATGGGAACATCTCTCAACTCAAGCTTAGGCGAAATGAAATAGTCGAGAAGAGAGAGAAAGAAAAAGAGAATTAGAATGGAGAAAATTAAATAAAAGGTGAGCAACAAAGTTAATTTTAAATAAATATTGGTAGTGACCATCGAGTAGACAAGGGGACACAAAATCTTTTGTAAAAGGCTGCTTCTTGGAAACATTTGAGTTCTCCTCAAATGTTTTAGTTCCCTAGGACTGGACTGGGTTTAATTTTTAGGCCTGGACCTTTTTTTATCTTTTGATTTAATTCTTGTTCTTGATTTGTGGACCAAAAATTGCTTTGAAAAATCTCTTCCAACAGATGACTCATCTGTCACAACAGATGGGTTATTTGTTGGAAGAAATCAAACCTCTTGAAGACCCATTTTGATCTCTTCCAATAGATGGGTAATCTGTTGCAACAGATGACCTATCTGTTGGAAGAAATCAAACCTCTTGGAGACCTATTTTGATTTTTTCCAACAGGTGGATAATTTATTGCAATAGAGACATATCTGTTAAAAGAAATCAAACAACTAGTAAGAGATGTTTTGATTTCTTCGAACAGATTAGTCATCTATTACAACGGATGTCTATATCTGTTTGATAATTTACAATAGATGTGTCATCTGTTGCAACAGGTTAGTCATATGTTGCAACATATATCTATGGTTGTTTGACTAATTTGATGTGAAATGATTCATATTAAACCATTATTAATAATAAATAAATTAATTTAAGTAAAATTTGCCTTTAATTAATAAATTCAATTACAATTTCAATTAATTTCATATTACATGATCAACTAAGTGTGTTCGTCCTGAACAGAGAGATCAATTGACTAATTTGAAGCAAAATGATTCAAATTAAGCCATTGTTAGTAATAAATAAATTTATTTAAGTAAAATTACCTTTCAATTAATAATTTCAATTGCAACTTCAATGAATTACATAGTAATTACATAATTAACTAAGTGTATTTGTCGTGAGTAGAGTGATCAATTGACTTATTTGATATGAAACGATTCAAAGTAAACCATTATTAGTAATAACTAAATTGATTTAACTAAAATTATCTTTCAATTAATAAGTCTAATTGCAACTTTAATGAATTACATAGTAATTACATGATTAATTAAGTGTATTCGTCCTAAATAAAGTGATCAATTGATTAATTTGATGTGAAATGATTCAAATTAAACTATTATTAGTAATAACTAAATTGATTTAATTAAAATTACCTTTCAATTAATAAGTTCAATTGCAACTTTAACGAATTACATAGTAATTTCATGATCAACTAAGTGTATTAATCCTTAATAGAGTGATCAATTGACAATTTTTTTGTGAAATGATTCAAATTAAATCAATATTAGTAATAACTAAATTAATTTAACTAAAATTATTTTTTTATTCTTTTTCAAACTTGTTATCTATTGCAACAGATATCTCATATATTGGAAATTATCAAACAGATATAGACATCTGTTGCAACATATGACATATCTATTGCAAATAGATGTCTATATCTATTTGACAACATATGACACATCTGTTACAACATATAATAAATTTGTTACAACAGATGTCCCATCTGTTGAAAATTATCAAATAGATATCGACATCTATTGCAACAGGCTTTAATGTGTTGCAATAGGTTATACACTTAATTAGACATGTAATTACTATGTAATTTATTTAAGTAGCAATTAAACTTATTAATTGAAATGTAATTTAGTTAAATCAATTTAGTTATTACTAATAATGATTTAATTTGAACCATTTCACATCAAATTAGTCAATTGATAGTTCAATTCAGGACGAACACACTTAGTTGATCATGTAATTACTATGTAATTCATTAAAGTTTCAATTAAAATTATTAATTGAAAGGTAATTTTACTTAAATCAATTTAGTTATTACTAATAATAGTTTAATATAAATCCTTACATATCAAATTAGTCAATTGATCACTCTATTCAGGATGAATATACGTAGGTACTTGATCATGTAATTACTATGAAATTAATTGAAATTGTAATTGAACTTATTAAATGAAATCTATGTTTACTTAAATCAATTTAGTTATTACTAATAATTGTTTAATTTGAATCATTTCACATCAAATTAGTCAATTGATCACTCTATTAATCAAAATCCCTTTAAAAAAAATAATTAAGATATATGGAACCAAATTAATATTTTCAAAACTTGTTATAATTTTCCAAAATACAAATCAACACACCCACAATTTTCTAATTAATGTGGAATAAAAATAATACAAAAGGACAATCTAATACTTTTGGCATCAGTTTTCAAAAAATCTCAAAATGTTCCATCCTCTCTCTCTCAAACTTAACAATTTTTTATTCAAACCCTTCACAATAGATTGCTCAAATCCTTCACAACAGATCAATTTATTTCCATTTTCGACCACATCAATTGTCATTTTCAACTTCTTTCTTCTTTGTACCCGTCATTTTTTCTCTCTTTGCAGGTAAAAGTTCTATATTTTTTGTTTTTTCAAAGAATTAGGAATTTTTAGTTAATGAAAAAAAGAAGAACTTTAATTGTATTATCTTCAAGTATGGATTATCAATTTTGAGTTTTGATACTAAAAATGTAAGAAGAACTCGAGAAAATCCTAGTTTGTGGTAGTTGTTCTCTTACTATGGTGGTTGATGTAAATGGGGTATCTTGTTTGAGTGAAATATGATTTTTTTATTATCTTTGTTGTTCTTGTTCTCGGCATTGACATAAAAATTGCACAAACTTGAACTTTGACCTTTCTCAAAAATTGATAATTTGGTCTTGTTGTTTGTTGTTGTATTGAATTACTTCACTTGGTATTTGTTGGTGTTGGTGTTCTATGTTTATTTTGTTAGTGTTGTTTGTGTTCTAGGTATGTTTTGTTTTGTTGGTGTTGGTGGTGGTGGTGGTGGTATGGTATTGTTGGTGTTATTGGTGGTGGTCGTGGTGTATTGGCAAAAATATTAGTGTTGTTCAAAGTGTGTGTGTGTGTGTGTGTGATGATATAGTAGCTTGGTGTTGTTGTTGGTGGTGTTCTTGTTCCTGTTGATAAATAATATTGCCCAATAGATGTGTAATATGTTGAAAACAACTATATATCTATTGGTTAACTGGCTGAATTATTCCAATAGATTCTCTATCTGTTGCAACAGATAGGTTATCTGTTGGAATAAATCAAAACAACTCTTCCAATAGATGACCCACCTGTTGCAACAGGTAGGAAATTTGTTTAAAGAAATCAAAATCGACCTGCCATTGATTTTCTTTCTTCCAATAGATGGCCCATTTTTTGCAATAGATGGGTTATTTGTTGGAAGAAATCAAAATAGGTCATCCAATAAATTACCCATCTGTTGCAACAAGTGGGTCATCTGTTGCAACAAATGGCTCATATCTATTAGAAGAAATCAAAACAGTCTTTCTACTGGTTTGATTTCTTCCAACAGATGCCCCATCTATTGCAATAGGTGGGTCATCTGTTGCAACAGATAGCTCATCTGTTGCAATAGATGGGTCATCTGTTGAAAATATTTTTGAAATGTGTTGTATTTATTAAATTTTTTGTTACTTTTTATTAATGATGCGCACATATATTGTATTTTTTTATTTTTCTCTTGTTGTATATAAAAAATATCTCTAAAAAAAATGGATCAACTTCTGACCATCCAACCAAAAAGGCTAAACTACAAAACCCATTGAAGAGCTTGTTGAACAAGCTCTTTCAGAAACGAATAAAGTATTACTATCTGTAGAGAATGAAGATATGGAAAGAGATAGAAATATTGCAGAATCTACTGAAGGAGATGGTGTAGAAAAAAAGTTGAGGGAGATGAGGAAGAGTTTGTAGAAAGGGGAATGAAAATAAAACTGAGGAAAAAAATAAAGATAGTAAGAATGGAGATGGTGAAGATAAAGGAAATGAGGATGAAGGTGAAAATGAAGAGAGAAAAAAATTAAGGTAGGAGATGATGAGAAAGAAAAGGAAAAAGAAAGTGAGAAAGAAGATGGATCTGAAAAATAAAATGAAAAAATGATGAAGATGTTGATGATGATCTTGTTACATCATCTATTGAACATGAACTTAGATCAAAATCTCAGCACGATCTTGTCAAAAAATTTAATACTGACAAGTTCCAAGTTGAAATGCCTATTGATAACCCTATAGATTTAACTAGTGATTTTGTTGTTAAATCTCTCATGGGTAAAATATTTAATGTGTTTAGAAAGATTTTGAGGGATGAAAACTGGATTTTAAGTCCAGCTGCTTTGGATACTTTCTTGATCTGCTAGAGGACAACAACGCACGCTTTCAAATGACCATGGTATATGATCTTCTTAAGCGTAGGATCAAGTATATGGGGAAATCTTATCTATTAAAAATAATCAAACAGATGAAGACATCTATTGCAACAGATGCAATATATATTACAACAGATGTCTTATATGTTGGAAATTATCAAATAGATATTGTCATCTGTTGCAACAGATATCTCATTTGTTGGAAATTATCAAACAGATCTATGAATATGTTGCAATATATGACTAACCCGTTGCAACAAATGTCTTATCTATTAAAAATTATCAAATAAATATAGACATCTATTGCAACAGGTTATAATATATTGCAATAGGTTAGTCATCTATTGCAATAGATGTCGATATCTGTTTGATAATTCTCAACAAATGTGTCATCTGTTGCAACAGATGCATAAATCTGTTTGATAATTTCCAACAGATGTGTCATCTATTGCAACAGATGCATAGATCTATTTGATAATTTCCAACAGATGGACCATCTATTGCAACATGTTAGTCATCTATTGCATTTTAATTTAGTAATCCATTTCAATTAATAAGTTAAAATATAAGGATAAAATAGAATTCATGATAAATAACTGATCATCAATTAAAATAAAATTCATAACAAAAAATAATTCAAGCCTTCACAAATTATATTAAATAATTTAGCAAAACATGAAATATAATTATGGGTAATTTGTTGCAACAGATGATAAATGTTTAAAAGTTAAGTTTTAAAGACAACTTCCTAAGGTTACGTTGACAGAATCAAGTGATAAAGATCTACTCAATATTGATCAATTGTGCTTCATCTGGTGGTATGAAATTCAGTTTTGGTCGTGGTGGATCTTCACTATCGCTTATGTACCCTTTTCGAGCCTTCATAATTCCATAATTTCACAAGAGTGTAGAATATATTTTACGAAGTAATTTGACATCAACTCCATCATTTGGTACTTGTAATCCATAGCTCAAATACTTGGTATAAGCGGCAATAAAAATACCGCAATCCTTGCATTTGTAAAAATCAACTAATACATATCTAATTAATGTAAAAGTTGTGAAATTTATGAAAATAAATCATGAAACTTACAGGATACCACATAATTATTAATCAGTTCCTTCAAAATATTCTACATCAAATGGATTATCCTATAGAAAATGACTATCACTTATTTTATTTTGGTATGCTTCAATCGTTGACCAATCAGTATGAATATTTTGGTACAAATAGTCACTTATATGAACGTAATTAGGAAATATTATGGCCAACTTTTGTATCTCAGATGACGAATAAAAATGTCTCTTTACTGACATCGAGTCATAAACTTGGATGCACCTCTCTTTTAGAACAATGACAACCAACACCCAATGAAACTGATCGTTACAATTGACTGGGATGTACACTTTGTTGATCAAATACCAAGGTAGGCCAGCTGAAATGCTAAAACCTTTGATGATGTTGCTTGAATATTCCTCATTTTGAGAAACTTGTAGATGTTGCTGATAATACCTTTCGCAGGTGTTATCAATGTATACTTTGAAACAGTTGGTTGTCGTGTATCTGTATTGTTGTTGTATTTACAACTTGAACTTCTTTCGAAGGCAGTAAAATATGACATTGATGTGCTAAACATACTATCAAATATTATAATTAGTAATAATAAAATTAGTAAATAGATACAATTAAACAAAAAATGGACATCAAATATAGTATTAATAGTAAGATATATAGTATTTAAACCTCATCATTCCAGCAAGTTTTGGGCTGTGACATCAAATAGAACCAATTCTTTATTTTGGAATGTGCAACAATAAAGTTGATATACAAATTCAAAACCTGATTGTTTCATTTTGTAGTGGTTGTCTTTTTGTTTTCTTTATGATTTATATGTTTTAATATCATGTTTGTATAAGAAGTTTATGAATAAAAAAATTTTAAAATGATTTATGTTATCTATTGGCATGATACTTTAACAATCTATTGACAATCCATTCTAAATAAATGTTGATCAATTGTGTTGGAGCCTAGTCCGAGATGTTGAACCCTTCAGACGGATAATTCTGACGAAGATCCAAACTTTTATTCGGACTGACAGTCATCACTTTTTTCTTCTTTGAAAGCAGTTGATGGATTATCAAATGTGATAGTATGTTGTTCAATAGTAGCATGTACTGTGACATCCACCTGAAAAGCCAAAATTGTCAATGGTTATCACAAAGATAAAAAATGAAATAGAAAAATATACATAAGTTATGTAGTAGATGGGTAATCTGTTGCATAACTTTAATCCATCTGTTGCACAGATATGTAATTTGTTGCAACAAATGGGATATCTGTTACATCTATCTCTGTAGTTGTTAAATATATAAATCAGCTACTATAAAGTAATGCAACAGATGGATAATATGTTGCAACGAATAATGGGATATCTGTTACAATAGATATGTAATCTGTTGGAACAAATAGATAAATATTCACCCTTTTCAGCTCATGTTGCTCTCTTGTGGCCTTTGTACATTTCTCAACAGTGCAAGAAAAAAAAGTTGAAATTTTTCTTTGTTTGATATTTGATAATATCTTAAAAATTATTTTTTTTCTCCTCTTAACCTTTAATGGAGTGAATGGATCTAATATCTTCTTTGATTGAATGACACCCCTCTTAGATGTCAATTTCTTTACAACAACAGCTAATGTATTAATAGCATTAATCACTCCATGTTTTTCCTTGCACCTTTGATATTTGCATGCAGAACATAAGCTAAGAGGGACATAATCAGTAAAACCAGCATAATCATAATCATGATCATTTCTTGTTTCAAAAACTGCAGGAGGAGCATCAACCAACTTATCAATAACACCAACCCTAACAGCAGTACCATCACCACTATCACCATCAACAACAATTCCATCACCACTACCATCACCAATAACAACCCTGTGTTTATCACCATTAGCACCATCAACAACAACATCACCAAGAATAAGTCCACCCTTCCAAAGTGCTTTTCTTTTGATGGTTGTTGCTCCAACCAATTTTTTTTTATTCTATCAATTATCTTAGGATCCGGTAAAGTTTGCACAGACCATAAAGTAAGGAAAAATGGCATCTTCAACTTTCGATTAGCCGGGACAAGTCACAGATGCATAATCTAAAATAAATCAATACATATATTAGAATGATGATTAAATTGTTAAAATAATAACTTAATTAAAATTAGACTTACTGCTTCCACGTGGGGTTGAAGAGATAAAAAAAATTTACTTTTCTATCATTTTTTATCGACTACCATCTCAAAATTTTTGGACATGAAACTTCTTCTTGGTAGTTTACTTGTTGTATGAAATAAAGAATGGCTTCAAACACACAAGCCTATAGAAATTATGTTTTGGCTTCAAATGCCCAAGCCTATAAAAATTATGCCAATAAATCAAAAGAATTATTTAACAAAAAATAAATGAAACATAAGAAAAAAAATATTTACCATGAAAGCCCATGAAAAGTCATATAAGTTGACTATCTTGGCGTTAACGGAGTCAACAAATATTTGACAGTCATTTTAAAGCTTTCATGACCCCAAGGATAATTGTTAAATGCCTCAAGATCCTCAAAGAGCTTTATTAAATCAAGTGGTAAGTTTTTGTTAACGTCGCTCGCCCAAAGAATATTATGTACATACCAAACAAGGAACAATGATTGTTTGTGCTTCTTTGAAAGTCTTTTACCTATTAACTCTTTTATAAAATTTATATTTTTGAAGCTCAGACCAACAAGAGAAACCAAGTCATCACCATCACTTGACTTGCCTTTTGGTGTGCGGGGTACTTTTTTGTGTTACAATAGGTATAGGTTGAGAAGGAGGATAACATTTTAGTCCAGTAACTATGACAAACTCATTCCAACCAAAACAAAGTGGCATGCCACAGTAATTTATCCATACCTCATCCATCTTATCTTTATTTTCATACATAAACCTACATTTGAGAATACCATACACCATAGTCATTTGAAAACGAGCATTATTGTCCTCTGGCAAATCAAGATATTGCCTAAAGCAATTGTGCCTAAAATAAATATTCAATTTTTGTTCTCAAAGTATTTTTCTGAAGGTATCAAAAGTTTTTTCTATGGTTGACTTTACCACACAATCACTAGTTAAATCGATGGCACCATCACACTGTATTCTCATAGGAAAACTATCAATACTGAAGGTTTTGACAAGCTCTTTGGTGGAAGGACTATTAGGATCAATATTAACATTTAGACCATGTTCACTTTTTGATCTAAGGGTGTATTTGGTATGAAGGAAAATGTTTTCCATGAAAAAAATATTTTCATGGAAAATAAGTTGGTTTCTTACTTATTTTCTTATGTTTGGTTGGTAAGTGGAAAACATTTTTCAAAAAATATTTTCTAGTATTTGGTTGGGATATGAAAAAATATTTTTTAGAAAATACATTTAGTGTTTAGCTAAAGAGTAGAAAATACTTTTTATAAAAATAATTTTTGATCCCGAAAAATACCATTTTTAGAGTGTGTTCAATATGAAGGAGGAAAATATTTTTTAAAAAATAAGTAAGTTCTTACTTATATTCTTGTGTTTGTTATGCAGGTAGAAAAATATTTTCTAAAAGTATTTGTATATATTTAATAAAAGACAATGAGGACAAATAGAGTAAAAAGGGTGGGGTAAGAAAAACTTTTCAAACTTTTTTTTTTTTTAGGGGGGGGGGGGGGACGGGTTTAGGGGGCCACTAGTATGTGGAGGAGGGAGGGGGGCAGTGGTAGGGGTGAGGTACGAAAAAGGTTTTGAGTTTTTCTTTTGAAAAAAAAAATAATAATTTTTTGGGGTGGAGGGATGAGGGCGGGGAAGGGTGTGAGGGTGGAGTCAGAAAAAAATTGAATTTTTAAAAAAAAATCAATTTTTTTAGGAGGAGAGGTGGACTGGTAGGGGTGGGTTAAAAAAAAATCAATTTTTTTTCCAAAATTAAATATATTTTTTGGAGGGGATTAGGGTAGGGGGTGAGGTAAAAAAAATTAAAATATTTTTAAAAGAACTATATATATTTTTTTTTGATTGGGGGTAGTGGGGGTGGGGATGGTAGGGACTGGGTGTCGGGTTAGGGGTGGGTGATTTTAAGAGTTGTATGAACATTTCAAATTGAGAGTGGATTGAAAGAGAGTTTTGAAAAATGCTTTCCTTACTTTTTGAAGGGAAGTCATTTTCCTTAGATGAGGAAAATAAGTTGATTTGGCAAAAAAATTTCAAAACATTTAAGCCAAAACATGAGAAAATTAAAAAATATTTTTCTTCGTACCAAACACACACTAAATTC
Organism: Capsicum pubescens; assembly: GCA_030864215.1. NCBI lineage: Eukaryota > Viridiplantae > Streptophyta > Magnoliopsida > Solanales > Solanaceae > Capsicum > Capsicum pubescens. The sequence goes on from CM061538.1 coordinate 234,035,631, forward strand.
AACATCTATTGTTATTCTCTCCGCTTCCTCATGTTCATTTTCTTCTGCTTCTGGTTGAAATATCGCTTGAACAGCAAGCTCATATAGTGGTGAATGTAGCCTAGTTACTTTACTTATTCCTTTCCTTGGATATAATTCACTTTCTTTTCTTTTGGGAGCCATTTTATCTACAAATGAAAGGAAAATAAAAAGATTATAATTAATTTATTCATATTAAAAAAGGATAACAATAAATCTAACAAGTACAACATAGTAAAATGATGGTTCCAACAGATTACTCATCTGTTGCAACAGATGAGTGATCTGTTGCAACAGATGAGTGATCTGTTGGAAGCAATAAAAATAGATTCAACAGATGGGTAATCTGTTGTAACAGATAATTCATATGTTAGAAAAAGCATAACAATTATTTCAACAGATGACTCATCTGTTGCAACAGATTACCCGTTTGTTGAAAGAAATCAAAAGTCTTGACAGTCATCTATTGGAATAAATGTTATGATTTTATCCAACAGATGACCTATCTGTTGCAACAAATGAATAATCTGTTGGAATAACTGTTATGTTTTTTCTAACAAGTGAAGCATCTATTGCAACAAATGGGTCATCTATTGAAAAAAAATCAGTAACAAGAGTTATCAATAGTAACAATAATTTTATCACAGACATACATACATATATCAACAAGAACACCAACAAAAATATCACCATTTATCAATACACTATATTTACCAATACAACAACATCAATAACACCAACATCAACAACAACACAAACAACACCAACATTTACTATTATATCAACACCATCAACGTCAATATTTACAAATATAACAACACAAACAAAATCAAACCAACATCGCCAACATTCAACTCCAATACCAGAAACATAACATTTACTAATATTTACGAATACAACACACACCAAAAACACTGACAAATACCAAACACCAATAAATCAACAATTGTTTAAGTAAGTGTACACTTAAACCAACAAAACCAACAGTTGTTAGATTTGATCACAACAGATATCTCCGAAAAAAAATTAAAATTTAAGTTTCACTATTTTTACAATAATGTTCGAGAATAAGAAAGACAATAACAATAAAAAATTATATTTCACTCTGAAAAGATACCATATTTACATCAATCATATTAAGAGAAAAATACCACAAATTAGAATTTTCTTGAGTCCCCATTTCATTTTTAAGAAACAAATATAAAATTGTTAACTCATACTAGAAGAAAAGTCAACTCAAGTTCCTTTTTTTTATTCATAATTAAAAAGCCCTACTTTTTTACCTGTGAAAATTGAAAAGAAATAATGAAGAACTCCAAGTTGTTGCCATTGGAAGTCGTCGGAGAATACTATCACGTCGATCTGTTGTGGAGAAAATTGATGGTTGAAAGTTGAAAACAAATGATGAAGAACTCGAAACTATTGTCGGCAGAGGTTGAAAGTCGTCGGAGATTGAAGGTCGCGTCAATCTGTTGACGATGGTTTGTAGTAACTGTTGGGAGAAGTTTGAGACAGAGAGAGGAGTTTAATTGTGGGTTGATTTGTATTTTTAAAAAGATTAAGAAGTTTTAAAAATATTAATTGAGTCCTCAATTAAATTAATCAAGTTTTAACTTAATCTTTGACTCTTCCATTTGGTCAAAGTCATCAATACTCAAAACAAAATTTAAAAGTCATCAAATTTTTCTTCCTTCTCCATGAAAGTGGGGTAAATTTCATGCATGTCAAATAATGATGATTTTATTTTTCTAGTTATGTGCATAGCTTTCTTGATTCTAGGGGTTGTTACTGGTTATTTTGCTTACTATTCCTGGTTTTATTCCTTTTTCTTCGCGTCTTGGCTGTCTATCTGGATTGTGGGTGACAATTTACTTGTTGATTTTTGTACTTCATAATAGTGTTTTACTTGTTAATCCTATTTGTGTTTTGGTTTTTTATTGTTCTTAGTAGTTTTGAAGTATGGACTTGGTAATACTTTTTTGGTTGTTATCTAAGCTTTGTGCTCTTAGTGTTATTGGTCGGTGCTGTCTGTGGTGGTTGTGATTGATGGTGTTGGAGTAGGGTCATGTCTTCGGATGATGCGTGGTCGAGATCGGGGGTGGGGGTAGGAAGGGTAAAAGGGCTAAGGTGACTTAGGCTGAGAGTAGGGTCGTGGAACATAGGGTCTTTATCGGAAAAGTCTTTAGAGTTAGTGAAAATTCTTAGAAAAAGGCGAATTAATATAGCTTGTCTCCAAGAAACCAAATAGGTAGGTTCTAAGGAAAGAGTAGTAGATGGTTATAAGTTGTGGTACTCAGGAAATGTGAGAAATAGGAATGGGGTAGGTATTTTAGTAGATGATGAGCTTAGAAAGAAAGTGGTAGAGGTTAAGAGGGTCAATGATAGGATGATGTCAATTAAGCTAGTTATTGGAGGGTCTTCTTGGAATATTATTAGTACGTATGCATCCTATGTAGGCTTGGATGATGAAGAGAAGAAGAGATTTTGGGACGATTTGAACAAGATGGTGAGGAGTGTCCCTAGTAATGAGAAGCTTTTCATAGAAGGGGATTTCAACGGGCACATAGGGTCTTCTTCGAAAGATTATGATGATGTGCATGGAGGACATTGGTTTGGTGTAAGGAATGTCGAAGGAGTTGCACTTTTGGATTTTGCTCGGGTGTTTGGATTGGTGGTAGTTAATTCGAACTTCCCAAGAAGGAGGTTCACTTGGTTACCTTCTGTAGTTCAGTGGCCAAGACTCAGATTGACTTCTTGTTTCTTAGAAAAGGGGATAGGGGTATTTGTAAGGATTGTAAGGTCTTACTGAGTAAGAGTCTTTCGACCCAGCATAGGCTTTTGGTGATGGACTTGGGGATCATAAAGGAGCAGAGAAATAGAGGTATAGAGAATCAATCGAGGATTAGATGGGGCAGGTTGACTTTGGCTAGTGCACTGGATATAGAGGATAAGTTGATGTCGAGGAAATCTTGGGGAGGGGAGAGGATATATATAGTATGTGGGGCGAGACTTCCAACTACATCAGGGAGACAACTAGGGAGGTGTTAGGGGTCTCGAGAGGTCATTCAAGCAAGCACCAAGGGGACTGGTGGTGGAACAAAGAGGTACAGGACAAGAAGAGAGCGTATGCAAAGTTGACGGAGAGTAAGTACGAAAAAGATAAATAGAAGAATAAAGAGTAATATAAGATTGCTACGCGAGAGGCAAAGTTAGCAGTCACGAGGGCTAAGGATACTGCTTTCGAGATTTTATACACATCGTTAGATAATAAAGGTGGGGATAAAAAGTTGTACAGGATCGCCAAGGTTAGAGAGAGGAGAACTCGAGACCTGGATCAGGTGAAGTGTATTAAGGATGTGGATGGCAAAGTTTTGGTGGATGTCATATTAGGAAGAGATGGCAGTTTTACTTTCATAAGATCCTGAACGATAGAAAGAATACTAGCATTGTGTTGGGGGATTTGGAGCATTCTGAGAGGTTTCGCGATTATGGCTATTGTAGGTGCATTAAGGTTGAGGATATTAAGGGAGCTATTCATAGGATGCGTAGGGGTAGAGCGACGGGGCCAGATGAGATTTCGGTGGATTTTTGGAAGTGAACAGGAGGGGTAGGTATGGAGTGGTTGACTCAGTTGTATAACATAATTTTCAAGACGGCGAGGAATCCTGAAGCTTGGAGGTGGAGTACGATGATTTCGTTGTATAAGAATAAGGGCGACATCTAGGATTGTAATAATTATAGGGGTATTAAGTTGTTGAGTCACATTATGAAGGTTTGGAAGAGGGTGGTAGAGTTGAGGTTGCGGAGGATTGTTACTATTTTTTAAAACCAATTTGGATTTATGCCAGGGCGTTCGACTACAGAAGCCATCCATCTCGTCAAGAGATTGGTGGAGCAATATAGGGAAAGGAAGAAAGATTTGCACATGGTGTTTATCGACTTAGAGAAGGCCTATGATAGAGTTCCCAAGGAGGTTTTTTGGAGGTGTTTGGAGGCTAGAAGTGTACCTATGGTCTATGTTAGGGAGATTAAGGATATGTATGATGGAGCCAAGACTCGAATTCGGACGCGGGGGGGGGAGACTCGGAGCACTTTCCTGTCTTGATGGGGTTACATCAAGGATCGACGCTTAGTCCGTTTCTTTTTTCCTTGGTGATGAAAGTTTTGATGCGGCACATTCAGGATGAGGTGACTTATTGTTTGATTTTTGCAGATGATGCAGTCCTAATTAACGAGACACATAGTGGAGTTAATGCTAAGTTGGAGGTTTGGAGGGAAACCCTTGAGTCTAAAGGATTTAGATTAAGTAGGTTCAGGACGGAATATTTGAAGTGTAAGTTCAGCGAGGTGTCTCATGAGTCCGATGTGGTTGTTAAGCTTGACACTCATTCTATTAGTAAGAGAGATAGTTTCAAGTATCTAGGATCGATGATTCAGGAAAATGGAGAGATTGACGATGATGTCACTCATCGGATCGGGGTGGGGTAGATGAAATGGAGGCTCGCCTCCGGTATCTTGTGTGACAAAAAGATACCTCCCAAACTTAAAGGCAAGTTCTACAGAGTGGTGGTTAGATCAGCTTTGTTGTATGGGGCGGAGTGTTGGCCTGTTAAGAAGACCCACATTCAAAAGATGAAGGTGGCGGAGATGAGAATGTTTTGATGGATGTATGGGTGTACTAGAAAAGATAGGATTAGAAATGAAGTTATTCGAGATAGGGTGGAAGTCCCTTCGGTGGAAGCCAAGATGAGGAAAGCAATGTTGAGATGGTTCGATCATGTGATGCGGAGGAGCATGGATGACCAGTGCGGAGGTGTGAGAGGTTGGCTAGGGATGGTTTCAAGCGAGGTAAAGGTAGACCGAAGAAATATTGGAGGAAAGTGATTAGACATGACATGGAGCAGCTTCAGCTTACCAAGGACATGACCCTGGATAGGAAGTTGTGAAGGAGGCGAATTAGAGTAGAAAGTTAGTCTGAGTTAGGATGTTGTATGTTTTGGTGTATACTTGAAGTATTTTGCTTTAGGTATTATTGAGTATGTTAATTTCTAGTATATCTTCTTATTTTATTACTATTCCTTATCTTATCTTAAATTGCTTTATTTTGAGTCGGGGGTCTATCGGAAACAGCCCCTCTATCTCACGTTGAGGTAGTGGTATGGACTGCGTACACTTACCTTCCCCAGATCCCACTTGGTGGGAATATACTGGGTATGTTGTTGTTGTTAGAATTATTCAAAAATTTCACCCTATTAGCAGTGAGGGATCCAGATTTTTACTAAGGGGGTTCAAAATATAAAAATTAATGCTTGAGATTTGAATTTGAAACTTCAAGTTGAATTTTGAAGTACCTCAACCACTAAGCCAACCTCTAATATTAACACACTGTTTGGATGGTGGTTTTCCATGGTATGGTATGGTATGGTTACTAAAGGAACTATGTTTGTTTTGATTGTTTGTTAAAATGTAAGGTATGGTATGATTTAATTTCATGGTTTGGTAACCATGAAAACCCTCACGTTATGTAACCACCAATTTCGTGGTATCCCATGATTTGCTTTTTTTTTTTCCAATTATGGTCTTATTTAATATTATATAATCTTATTTTATCCTTTACCTTATATTATTTAACTCCACCTCCTACCCCTCCCCCAAGACCTCCACCCCATGAGCTACCCCTCCCCTCTCCCTCCCCCTCCCCCTCCCCCTCCCCCTCCCCCTCCTCTCCACCCCATCCCACCCCGTCCAAAAAAAATATTATTTAAATTTCTTTTTAAAAAAAAATTAAACTTCTTTCTTATCCCATCCCCTACCTTGACTCCGACCCCACCCCTTACCAAACCCCCACCCCAATCTTTTTAAAAAAAAATATTTTTTATAAAAAAATTCAAAACTTTTTCTTGCTCCACCCGTACCCCCTACCCCCACTTACCGTCCCCTCTCTTGAATCAATTTTTTTACTTTTTAAAAAGTTCTAAAAAAATTGTACCCCACCACCACCTCCTACCAGCCCCCTCCCCCCAAACCCAATGCACCTACCCACAAAAAAATATATTTTTTTAATCAACTTTTAAAAAATTCAATATTTTTTTCTTAGCCAACCCCTACCCCTATCCTCGAACCCCCACTCCACTATCCCACCCCCAAATATTTTTTTAACAAAAAGTTCATAATTCTTTCTTACCCCACCCCCTTAGCCTATTCGTTCTCATTGTTTTGTGTTAAATATATAAAAATATTTTTAAAAAATATTTTTCTATTTGCATAACAAACACAAGAAAATAAGTAAGAAACTATTTGTTTTCCTTTTCTTTTTTTTTTGTATTTCATACCAAACACACCCGTAGCATACACAAAAAAATGCATTCAAACTTGTACATGTCGTTGGTGGTCACGTTTCAAAACACTAAAAGGAAATCAAATTTATTGTTATAAAAAAAATGAATCCGATTACATTTATTTTGATCTACTTTTGTATTAATTTTGTTAAAATTTACATGAATTTAACAACTTAATATATTTACATGACATAATTTGTGACAGATTAACAGAAAAAATTATTTTATTAACAATTATTAATAAATTTAATATTTATAATAATTAAGGGCATTTTAGTAAACTTATCAGTTACGATATAGTACCGTTCCGTCAAACCAAACAATAAAATTGTTATTACACAGCAGTGAACGATACAGTCCATCCAAACATTATATTATACTGTCCAATACCATACCATACCATACTGTACCGTACATTATGAAGGGACTTTCAATTAAAAAGGACAAACAAGTTGTCCAATTAAGTGAAAGTCCTCCAAGTTTTTTAAATTAGGTGGGAGGGACAAAAGTTTTTTGAGTTTTTTTTTTTAAGTTTTTCCGTTCCAACACCTTATCCCAGTTGTAGAACAACTTTAGTAGTTGTTCGACAACTAGGCGCAGTTGTCGAACAACTGCGTAAGTTGTTCAACAACTGCGTAAGTTGTTCAACAACTGCGTAAGTTGTTCAACAACTGCGCAAGTTGTTCAACAACTAAGCGCAGTTGTTCGACAACTGAGAGAAGTTGTTCAGACAACTAATGTAGTTGTCCAACAACTGCGCGAAGTTGTTCAGACAATTAATGTAGTTGTCCAACAACTATCCCAGTTGTTCAAGGGCCTTAGTTTTTTTAAGGGACAAGTTTGTGGGACCCACTTGTCCCCTTTTTTTAATTAGAAACTTGGAAGGCCTTTCTGACTTATTTTTCTCCATTTATGAAACCATGACAAACTACCATCCAAACAAAGTGTAAGTTTAGGAGGTTCCAAACTAATTAACATGCTCTACTACACGAAGTTTAACACACTGATGATTTTTTCATGGAATAAGGATGATATTTGTTATGGAACAAAACTAATTATCATGCTCTACTCTTTAAGAGCTTGAATTTATGGGCTCTACTCTGTCCGCAAAAATTGCAAAATTCACAATAGTATTGAAGTTAATTGATTATTAACAGTCTTTATCAGAGTCTACAGTTGCAGCAACACTGCAACAGAGTGCGCCAAGGGTAGGTTGCTCATTATAGCTTTGATCTTTGTTGTTGCAGTGGTGAAAGGAGAAACATTTTCAGAGGTATTAGTGTGTTGGGGGTTTCTTTTTATTGCTTCACACTTCGACTATTCCACCGATTACTTGCGCCTACCAACAACAAAAAACCCATTATATTCCCATTCTGCCTACCAATCCACTGAATATCCGTTCTCTCTCTACCTACCAATCCACTGAATATCTGTTATCTCCCACTAGTACAATGGATATCTCCGTCTGTCGAGGCCTGATTCGTAGGTGGTTTTCAAAGGCCACGAAAAGCATTATATGTGAGATAAAATCGAAGTGCAAAGTATATGCAGTGTGTTACATAATGTACCAAGAGTGCATTCACAAACTGCATGAGAGAACTCCTTACTCTGATGCACAAAATCAGAGAAAGATTAAAGGAGTAGTCAGTATACTATTTGGACATTTTTCTGGCATTTTGGCTAAAGAGTATCCATTCTTATAAATAGCCAACATAATATGACCATGTCCAGTTAATGCACATGGTCGATACAGATACATAAAACAGCATAAAAAGGAAAACTCAAGTTTTATTCAAAAGACAGATGATTTACAAAGGCCACACTAAACACTTCTCTTTTTGTTCTTATTTTTCTTTTTTTTTATGTTAATACTTTTCAATGTTGAGAAAGTAACATATTGCAAGCACAATTGTCCAGACATTTGAAGGGGCCACACAAATGCATTATTCATTATAAAGTTTCATGAATCGGTATTTTGACAGCTTTCACTCCTCTGAAGCACTCTAATTGCGAGCATAACGCACACAAATCCGTTGCTGGATCAGGCTCCTACAAGAAGGGCATTCTTTCATTCCCTGCTTCTCATGGAGCTCGTTGCATGTCATGCATACCACTTGATGAGCACATGGCAGAAAAACCACAGACATCTCCTCTGACAAGCACATGACACACTCACGTTCTCGTTTCACCCCTCCAGCCTGAGAATATTCCTCGAAATCTGTCACCAATGTGGAGATATAAGGTATTTGACTGTCCTTTGGTAATGGAGCATTTTCATGGTCTGTCAGTTTGCTTGCATAGCTTCCATCTATGCCTCTTTTAAGAGCAGCTATCTTTGAAGAATCAGTCTTCAGCCTGAGCTGGGATATTTCCTTTTCTAGCCTGTCAATATCATCTTTATACTTTTGTAAACTACTTTCAGCTTTTAATTTGATCATATCCTCCTTGGATCTGGCTGAAGTTTCAATCCGTTCTCTCTCTTTCCTTATTGAACTAGCCTGCCTAAGTAAGTCTCCATTGGCCTTCTCTTCCTGCTTCCATTTACCCTGCAAGACATTGGCTAGTCGGTAAGATCATGCACTTGTCTCATTGGGAGAATATACATTAGCATAAGAAGATTGGCCCATAGTACAAAGGTCTTTGTATTATGAAAGACCTGCAACCTAACTACTCCCCTTGATTGTTTGCAGTTAGCAATTTCTCATACCAAAAGGCAAAAACGCTAAGGAGAAGACATGAAATTTCTTTGATGGTAACAACCCCAGGCCACCCCCACCCCATGAACTCATGGTTGGAGGTAGAGGGTCGTTTCCACTAGGCTATCCCTTCCTTGTCAAACTTCTCAAATATGCTTCATTGAGAAAGTTATTTCTTCGTGATGCTGTACTGCTTGTTACCAATACTTAGGCAAGGGTAAAACAAACTTGGATGTAATGTTAAGAGTTTAAGATGGTGGAAAATGTAAAGTCCCAAGTGAAGCAAGAAATTAAAACCATCTGTTCAAGCTTCTTCAAATTGAAGTCATTTTCAGAGCTCGCAACTGCAGTGATGCATGTAAGAGGTCAGTGCCAACACCTACTCCTGTAATTCTATGTATTTTGCCTTGAGAACCATTTGAGAAGTTTCTTTAAGGTTAATTATTTCAAGATAGAGCAGGAGATGTGTTCTGAAAAATCATGTCCATATCAGACATCAACATCAAAGCATATTGAATTCAACACATATAACTTGAACATATTCTCATAATAAAAATAAAAAGAAAACAAGACATTATGAGAGGTGGAGATACCTCATTCCCATTGTCAGGACATCTATTTGACTTTGATTTGAACAAAAGTTATCCACTTCAAAAAAGCTATTTCAAAGTGAGGAAAATTGCTCTAAACAAATATGCTATGCACCCATAATAACAGAACAATGCAAAAAGACAGGAAAATCCTTGCATCATTTAGATGCCAATCCTTACTCTTGCTTATACATGGAGAAATTTTGTGGACGAGAGTCAAGCCATTCTCGGATAAAGAATCCAGCAGACAAAAGTTCTCATGTTCATTTTTCAGATTTTCAAACTGCATAACTTGGAAGATATATTCCTAAAATGCATGTTATAGACATCAGGTGATCGTATTCTGGAAGAACACATAAAAAATAATTTTGCATTTACCAGTCACCACAACCTTCTCTTAGGAGAATGAAGTTGGAGGGAGAGAGAGATTGATTAGAGGTTCAGAAACCACGTTGAGTCATTTTTAAGCGAACGCATACAAAAAATGCATTCACATTTCTCATATTAGGTTTATCTCTCAAATAATAAAAGGCTGCAAGAGTCAGATTGCATGAAGCTTCTATCACAGAGATATCGGCTTGTCAATGACTGACACAGAGGTACGTCTGAGGAGAGCCAGAGAATCACGGTAACAGTTATTCACAATTTTAAGCGTTTTCTATAACCTTAAACATATTTACTAGCGTAAAGCTTGTAAATTAGCATCTTCTTACCAAAGTTCTGCAGTTGTTTCTGTTTAATTTTATCCTCTTTATTCTACAGCACGAATGGCTAAAGGTCATAGTACCTAACTAGACAATACAGCCTTTTTACTGAAGCCTAAGTTTCTTTGACAAGAAGCATCTTGTGAAGCCTTTATGATCTTATTGTCCCAGTAAACATACCTCGAGCTGGTTTAGAACATCTTTAGCTTGCTCCAGTTGTTGTTGCAGTTCCACCAGCTTTCCTCTTTCAGCGATAAGTTCATCCTGAAGTATGGCTTTCTGCTTCTCCCATGACTGGGATTTCATGAGCGTCTTCTTTTCCCTCTTTGATATTTCCTGACAGCTCACAGCTAACTCTGCTGCACACAATTTGGCAGCTTCCATTTCCCTCCTTAGTACAGCATTCTCTATTTCAAGCCTATGAACTGCAGCATTAGCTCGTTCGACTTGTCCGCTAGCCTTGAACAAGGCATTCTCCATCTCAGCTAGCTTTTTCATGGTACTTTCCTCCAAACTCTGCTTCTCTTTCTTCAGCCTCTCCACTTCTTCTTTTTCTTGCCGAAGTGTCTTAAGCTCAGCTTTGTCTTTACTCAGTCTACGAGCGGCTTGCATAACTTTCTGATTGGCCCATTCTGTCCACTCTTGGAGCTGACTTTGTAATTCGTGAACCCTTGGAACTAACTTTAGAATCATTTCATCTTTCTTGTCTTGAGGAACCCATTGAGCAATAGATTTTTCATTTGGAATCGTATTAAAAGCACAAACACCACCGCCAGCATTATAACTTAGAGGCATCGGGGTCATGTTGTTGGCAGGGAATGAGAGCGATAGCTCAGTATCAGCAGCAGGCAATGCAGGTGAAATATTGACTTGCGGTGATGAAGACGGGATATTTGCATTAGGTAATAGAACAGGTCCATTGCCATTATCGGACCCAAAAACTGATGTTGAAGAAAATCCATTATTTGTTGAGATACTATGGCGTACATTATCTTGACTCCCAGCAACAGAGATCTTTTTGACCTTCAATGAAGTGTTCTTTATATTCATGCCAGCAGACTCTGCCATGGACTTAAGTTTATTATCTAATACTAAACCACTAAAACCATTGAGTTTCCTACAGATCCCTTTAGAACCGTAAGTGCGGTAATGTTTCTCCAGATGTAGGGACTTCTGTCTAAGTATATATTCCCTTTTGGTGATGCCAGATACCTTTCTACTACCCACATACTCCTCTTCAACAGTTGGAGGATTGGGTGTTCTTGTAGCTGTAAAGGTTTTATCAACAGTGTCAAACAAAGAATTTGAAGAATCTTTCTCAGGGATAATTCCACTCAAAGAAAATGAAGGTTTAGGTTTGATTTCATGAACTCCTGTCATACTGGATGCCTTCAAATGAAAGCTATGCCCAGAAGTAGCAGAAGCGACATTGGAAGTCTCACAGGAACAATGTGCACAAGCAACTGACGGATTTGGCTTACAGGGAATTCTAGTGTTGGATTCGGAACTTTTAGCCGCGGATTGCAAATGAGGCTGCACAGAAGCAGAGGAATTTTCAATCCCATCACCAACCAAACTACTTAAAGGATCACTTTCCATAGCACAAGCATGAGATACATTCATGTCACATATTAACAAACACCACATTGCATCACCAGTGCTAAAGAAAGGCCTGACTTCCCGCAGAACACAGACTAATTCAGCCAATACATATTTTTCCATCTGCGGCAAATCCTCAAAATAATGATCTCCGGGTGAGTTTATGTCTAGGCCGCTACGAAGAAAAGCCAATGTATTCTCCACTATGTTTGACACAATGTCCTTACAACCATAGCAAATACCAGAACTTAAAACAGCCTTTGTGGCAATCTCTTCGCTGTAACCAAAGGCCATTATTCTCTTTATAGCACTTTTGAAAATTGTATCCAAGTTGCTCAAGACAAGCTCTTCGAGCTGGGATTCCGTAAGATCACTCCAATCAGCATCATGGCACTCTTCCATTGTTTCAGCTTCCTCTTTACTCTCACTTGGACCTACTTCAGATGATCCTACACTGCAAGACAATCCGAGGTCAAGTTTCAAACTTTCCGAGCTGTCTTGCCTCAAGCTACACATATCACAACCATTCGACAATTCATGACTAGGGATCATTCCAAATTTATCCGCTGAAAATTCAAAACTTGTGCACTCAAACTGAGGAGAAACAATCATTTTATTTGGATCAACTAGAGGTGGATCTGCTCTGAATTTCCTCTTATTCCTACTTCCTTTTTCCAAGACTGTCATCGCCGGTGTATATTGCCCCGATGGCGTAGCACATGCCTTTGCAACCATTGATGCCATGACTTAGCTGCCAAACACATATTTTTCCCTTAGAAACATTAAAACATATAATTAACTTGAAACAACAACAGCACACCCACTATAATCCCATCAGTGGGCTCTGAAAAGGTAGGATATACACAGACCTTACCACTACCTTTTCTGAGGTAGAGAGGCTGTTTATAATAGACCCTCAGCTCAAAACAAATCATAAAAAAACAAAAATACATGACCTCATGTCAATGCACATAGCTATAAGAAAAAACACTAAAACCAAGTTAAACAACAGTTATTCCAATTAAAATACATTTAACAAAACATGATCATCTAATTCTGGGTAACTCTAAAATCTTATAATCTAATCAAATTCCACAATTCAAGAACTGATTTCACAAAACTCAACAAGTAAAGTTACATCAATCAAGAAGATTAAACAGTAATCCAGCAATTACCCAGAAACAAAGTCCCAATACTGAATGAATTTAAATCACACCCATTAAACTTCCGATCAACCCCAATTAAAATCAGTAATCAAAATCAAACCAAACTACAAAAACACCAAATTAAATAACAAAAATAGAAAATTCAAGAAATCAAAAAAATAAAAAAGATTCTAACTTTAGATAAGATCGGTTACAAGAGAGTGAGAATTTTTAATATATAGAGATTTATTTTGATGAATTTACATACCAGATTTTGAGCTAAAAAGTTTTGAGCAAATCAAAGGTCGGATAATAATAAATCTAAGAGCATAGAGAAAAGAAAGTACTTTTTTTTTTGTTTTTGTTTTGTTTTCTTTTTATGTATTTTTTTCTCTTTCTCTGTCTCTTCTAATTTTGGGGGTGGAATTACACAGTCCTTTTTTCTGTTTTTATTTTCTATTTTCTATTTTCTATTTTCCTACTATTTTTGTATTTGGGTTAACCTAACCATAAATGTACACATGTAATCAAACTAGACATGGTTAGGAGTCATCATTAGGGGAATTGGGGTCTAACTATGGTTAATTTTGTATCAAACCAAACACCAAGACTCAAGCTAGCCCAACCCCACGTGGAGAAGTTTTAAAATTTTTGTTTTTTAAGAAAAAAAGAAGAAATCTTTTTATTACATAGAGAGATCGAGAAGGAGGGGTAAAAAAGGCAAAGTGGAATAATGAAAATTCTAGACATACCTATAGTGAGAAATATTGTTCGACTCATACTTTCACTTTTTAAATTTGTTTTTTTTAAGCCGTTTAAAGGAATTAACTTCTTTTTAAAATAACTATTTAATTCTAATTTTTCATGTCATATATTTACAATTATAAGATTATATGATATTTTAAATACTAGTCAAGTATACGTGCGTTGCACGTGTGCTTCATATTAAGTCATCAATCGACATAAAATATATAAAAGAAAAATAATTTATTGAAAAAATAGCAATTAACTTTAAGAATCGAAGATAGACGGCTTTATGCATCCAAACATGTGTGAAGTGCTAGTATCTTGATCGTCTCCTACTACGTGAACTATCACAAAATTAAACAGATAATAACAAAAATAATATGATTAATCGTAAACTTTTACATAAAAATGTTATTTTTCAATGTTTTCGGGTACACAAGAATCTGTATTTAGGCACAATAATTTCAACACAAGTTCAAGTGTAAAAACACGAACACTTATGAAATTTTATAATACCCTCAACACAAGATCAAAAAGACTTTTCAAAAAGTATTTTTTTTCTTCGGAAATTTAGATGAAATAGAAAAGGCCAAATCCTTCGACTTCACGAAGTGTTCTTAAGGAAATAATTTCCCTCAAGTATCTGAGTTTGCGAAATTTTTCTCCTAGGATAAAATGGTCTACCAATCCGACTGTAGTGGTACCTCAAACGATCGAATTCTCTTCGAACCCACTCAATGATTAGATGATCACACGAAGTATATTTAAAAAAAAAAAAAAAAAAAGAGTTTTATTGCAGAAAAATTTTCGTACCTAAATCTGTGGATAAATACAGGTTTATATAGCCATGAAGCAACTTTTTTGAAAGGTGGTAATGGTTCATCCAAAAAGGTGTATCCTTTGAAAGAGTATCTCTGTTCATTCAAAGCATTGTGTCTTTTTCTGAATAGACACAACTATCTGAACGGTCACTCTTTTTCCAAAACAATATGTTTTTTCCTTAAAGGTTGTGTCCCTTCATTTCTCATTCACACCAATTGAACCCAATAATAAATTCTTCAAAGTCTGACCAACTATTTATCTACTACCTGTAAACTATACAATAAAATAATAAAATAATCGATATATATAACAATATTATTAAATTCTAATCTTTACAAAAAAATCATCAAAGTCCGACTAAACGTTCATCTACCATTAGATAGTAACAAAATAAAAACTACAATAATTGATATATTAGAACGATATTATTAAACCTAACCTTAGCACAATTTTTTTTTCAAAGTCTGATCAAACATTCATTATCAACAACATAGACTTGAACAAGATAGAAACTAAAAACAAAATTATATCATAATTGAGATATTAGAACAGTATGATATAAACGACACCTTCAGAGCTCATCGAAAATCGAAAAAGTAGTTATAAGAATATATGTGATGTTACTACATTGTTGTAGGAGAAAACTCAATTTATAGGAGCACAAAAAAAATTTCTCCAAAAAAAGATTACCTAAATATAATTTTTTTTAATTATTCTATTGCGAAAAAGTAAAAAAAAATTAAAATAATCAAATTATTTATGGTAGTATGTGTTTGATTATTGATTTTCAAAGTTTAGCATATATGGTAGTATTTACGATAATTTTTTTAGGTGTAACAAATATTTTCTGAGATTTTCTTGGTCAAAAGTATGTTAATTTTTATTTTACCAAAAACAATTCTTTTTTGGTTAAAAGTATGTTAGTTTTTTATTTTACGAAAAGCAACTGAATTTTACCTTTCACCTCTTACCACTTTTTAGAGTCCTTATTTATTAATTCTTCTAATACTTTTTTACCATATATTTTATGACTCCTTAATTTATAAAACATATTTTTATTTTATAATTTATTTTAGAACTCTTTAATTTTAAATATTATATGAATAATTAAATAATAAATTAAAGAAAATAGTAAAAAAATAATTTTGTCTAATAAATAAATTTTTAATGAAGACAAAAAGCTCAAATCATTTTTTTAAGAATTTTCACATTTTTAATATATTATAAATATAAATATAAATTATAGATTATAGATTATAAATTATAGATATAGATATTTTAATATGAATAGAGATGACAAAATAATCAGCCGCTGTAATCAATCGGAGGAGTTCATAATTGACTTTCGTAGAAGCTGGTGTTGATATTTAATTGTAAAAAAAAAAGTCTTTAATAATATTTTTTTGGGCAAATTTGCCCTTCTAACTTCTAACCCATAGGCTTCTTCATTCCTCCCTGTAACATGTCTGATCAAGGGAATGAGTCGTGTCTAATACATAACGTTTCCCTAAATATTACATCATCATTATGTCTTGTTAAATAAATGGAGCTGAAAAAATTTCCTTTATTCATTTATGGATATAAAACTTCTGTGTATTCATTTACGGAGCTAAAAAACTATTTTTAAAAAATATTTATCCAGCTAAAACAATTTTAATTTTTTTTTACGTCGCATGAATAATACTTAACACTATCTCATCGTGTCTTACTTGCGAAATGCTCTATAACTTTTGTACTAAAGGTGAAACATAGCTCATGAACTTCTAAACAACAAATCATGTCTTCTAGGCAAGACTTGATATAACTTATGAGATTCTCTATAACCCTCGTCTTAGAGGCAAAACTAACTCAAGCACTTTCAAATAATAAATTATGCTCCATAAGCAAGACTTTACCTTTCCTCATTATGTCTTGACTCATGAGATATTTTATCTAATCATCTACTAAGGTATGTGAGGGTTTTCAACAAGGATAATCCTTTCATCCTTGTGCCCAAAACTTATTTTAATTACAAATTTACTGAATTTTATGTGATTTTTCATGAAATTAAAGTTAGAGTTTACACCCAATATGGTTATTTATGAGATTATGAGATTTCAAGGGATTTAGAAGTTGAATTGCATGTCTGTGTTCATATTTTCATGTATATTGCAGGAATTTTCAGATTTTACGTTGATTTATAAATTTTTACATTATCAAGCGTGAATATTATGATGTTTTAACATGAGTTTGATGCATGGGTCATTAAGCCCTAATTAAAGATTGTCATTTCAAGGTTGATTATGTTATGAGCACTTTATGACTAGATTCTTTTCAGATTATTGATAAAGATTTGACCTTTTGTTTCAAGAATAGCTATGAAATCCACTTTACAGATTCAGATCACAGATTTAACTTTACAGATATACAGTTGGTTTTCATTATAAACCAGTATACTATTTTAGAAGTGGATTTCCATCAGAATGAGCATACAAATTTAATGTGAGTAGTATTTAGCACCGAGATGGGTATGTTACTACGGTTCCATACCTCAAAACTACCCACGTAGGATTTAGGTTGTTCCCACTTCTACGTGGATGATAGATATGTGATCACTTAGATAGGTTATACTCCCTAGCAAGAGTATGACTCATCTCCCCAAAGTGAGGATTCCTCCTTAGGGGGACAAGAACGTTAGACTCCATGAATGCTCACATGGTTTATGTCGGTTAGAAGAATCTCCCATGCAGAATAAGTTTTCAGATTTCTAAACCCTTACAGATAAGCTTCAGATAAAGTATTTTCTCTTGCATAACAGTTTTCCCTAATAGTAAAGCCTATCAGAAAAGCTTTTAGAAAACTAAGTGTAAAGGCTCACAAAGTTTACTCAGATTATGCTTTATAGAAAGATATTAGTTACAGATTTCAGTTACAGAACTGAGTCATTTCTACACTTAGACAATATGATTTACAGATAGAATACTAGCACAACTTTCAGAACCAAATGTTATGGCTACTAGATTTTCAAGTTTGATTTGTTATTCATGATTACATATTTCAGTATTTCAGATATTCTAGCTTATGTGAGTCATTTACATTTAGCATGCATTGTTTTATAAATGATGATGATGAGATGATGTTTTACTTATGCATTTCACCCTCATATACTCAATACATTCTCAAAGTACTGATCCACATATATGTCTATGTGCTACGTTGTCTCATGATGTAGGTATCAGTTCAGTTGTAGCACGCATACCATATTCAGACAATTTGCAGCTTCCAGTCAGCAGGTGATGAGTCATCTTGATTCAAGGACTCGAGTCAGTCATATAGTTTGAGCAGTATTGTATTTTTCTTTATTCAGTCGTATTGATTTGGGATAGTTGGGGGTCATGTCCCGGCTACCTATAGTTAATACTAGTAGAGACTTCATAGACAGTCAGTAGAGTTAATGTATTTGATTCCAGTATTGTTTTGTAAAAGCAGAGTTGTAATCATTTTAATTTAGTTTTGTGCAGATCAGATTCAGAAAAGAGTCATCTTCCGCTTATTTAGTTCAGATTTATGTATTTTATTCAATTGCTTATGAGTTATACCAGTAAAAGGGTTAGCTTGGGGTCACTTGTGGCCCTAAGCACCGTGTGACGTCTCGGGACCCGTTTTCGGAGCGTTACAGTATTAGTGATACAAAGACTTTAAACACATGCATTAACTTATTAAATGACCTTAATACCCCTTAATTTTCCTCTCAAAATATTTCACCATTCATTTTTCCGCCATTTTAATTTGCAATAGTGAATTTTTTCAAAACATTTCACAATTTCTTTTCTCACCATTTTAATTTACAACAATGGATAGTTGATTTAAATAACTATAACATATTTTTGCTTATTTTGAAGGTCTTTAAAAAAATTGAGACTATTTCTTAATTTTACGTCCTGTATTTTATTTTTATTTCGACTATGTTAATCAGTCGGCATAACATTTTTACGCAAAGACGAAAGTCTTGCAATTAATCCTAAACCTCTATATATTAGTTCAACAATACTAATTATGTTTGAGATGACAAAAGAACTTTGATGTAAAAAAATGTACAAAATCAAAGAAGGGTACTTTTGTAAGCAAACATTTCTTTTATAGAAATTATGTAAGATGTATTAATTCTTGGGAAAAGGCCTCGTTTCCACCCCAAACTATATCCAAAAAATCTAAGCCACACCTAAACTATACTAGTGACCTATTACACACCTTAACTATAAAAAAGTGATACTTTTTACACCCTGTCAGACATTACACCACTTGCATGTGGTGTGGTGCTTTACACGCGTTGCCACGTCAGCGCCACATCAGCATCATCCGAAAAAATAATAAATTTATTATTTTCATAAATTCTTCTTTTTTATTTATTCTTTTTAATTTAAATCCTTTTTCTTTCTTTCTTCCTTCTTCATAATTTTTTTTATTTAAATAATTATATTTTTTTCTTCAATGTCCGAAACCATGGAAGTGCAGGTATTCTTCAATGTCCAAAATCATCATCATCATCATCATCTTCTTCTTCTTCTTCTTCTTCTTCTTCTTCTTCTTCTTCTTCTTCTTCTTCAACTTCTTCTTCAACTTCTTCTTCAACTTCTTCAACTTCTTCAACTTCTTCAACTTCTTCAATGTCCAAAACCATCTTCTTCTTCTTCAATGTCCAAAACCATCATCATCTTCTTCTTCTTCTTCTTCTTCAATGTCCAAAACCATCTTCTTCTTCTTCTTCAACTTCTTCAACTTCTTCAATGTCCAAAACCATCTTCTTTTTCTTCTTCAATGTCCAAAACTATCTTCTTCTTCTTCTTCAATGTCCAAAATCATCTTCTTCTTCTTCTTCAATGTCCAAAACCTTCTTCTTCTTCTTCTTCAATGTCCAAAACCATCTTCTTCTTCTTCTTCTTCTTCTTCTTCTTCTTCTTCTTCTTCTTCTTCTTCTTCTTCTTCTTCTTCTTCAATGTCCAAAACCATCTTCTTCTTCTTCAATGTCCAAAACCATCTTCTTCTTCTTCAATATCCAAAACCATCTTCTTCTTCTTTTTCTTCTTCTTCAACTTCTTCTTCAACTTCTTCTTCTTCTTCAACTTCTTCAACTTCTTCAATGTCCAAAACCATCTTCTTCTTCTTCTTCAATGTCCAAACCCATCTTCTTCTTCTTCTTCAATGTCCAAAACCATCTTCTTCTTCTTCTTCTTCTTCAACTTCTTCAACTTCTTCAACTTCTTTAATGTCCAAAACCATCTTCTTCTTCTTCTTCAATGTCCAAAACCATCTTCTTCTTCTTCTTCAATGTCCAAAACCATCTTCTTCTTCTTCTTCAATGTCCAAAACCATCTTCTTCTTCTTCTTCAATGTCCAAAACCTCCTTCTTCTTCTTCTTCTTCTTCTTCTTCAATGTCCAAAACCATTTTCTTCTTCTTCAATGTCCAAAACCATCTTCTTCTTCTTCTTCTTCTTCTTCTTTAATGTCCAAAACCATCTTCTTCTTCTTCTTCTTCAATGTCCAAAACCATCTTCTTCTTTTTCTTTAATTACCAAAAAAAATAAAAAAATTAACGGGATCATATTCTTAACGGGAAGATGATATAAAATCAATACACCCAAGCAACAACTACATTCAAATTCAATGTCATCTTCTTCTTCTTTTTCTCCAATAAGTTTTCTCCAATCTTTACAAGTCTCATCAAAAAAAAATTTTGATTGACTTTTTTTTTTTAATTTCAATGATTTTCAACAAGATGAGTAAAGAATTTTGAAAGTACAAGAACAGATTAATTTGAAAGTACATCAACAAGATGAATTGAATTTAGAAAGCAATAGTTTAACTGCGTCCGGTGAACCTTCTTCTCACTTCAACGCGCCGATTCAACTTCTCTTTTTCTCTACAAAAACTACTATGAAAAAATTATTTTCGTCAACCACAAGGAGCAGTGGTTGTGAATTGAAAAAAATGAAGAAGAAAGAAGATTGAGAGAGAAATAGAAAAAAAATAAAAAATGGGGTTGACGGAGAGAGAATATGTGTGGGGCTGGGTGCTGGGTGCTGGGGTGGGGGTTTCAAAGAATAATTTTGGCTTTAGACGCGCCTTTTTTTCTTTTTAATTTAATTTTATTTCCACGTCAGATCTAGGGTGTAAATAGTTTCATTTTTTTATAGTTTAGGTGTGTAATAAGTCACTGGTATAGTTTACGTGTGGCTTCGACTTTTCGGGTATAATTTGGGGTGAAAACGATGTCTTTTCCCTTATTTCTTATACATCAAACCAAACAATGTATAAGAAATAATACATGCATAACTAATACGAGCATAACTAAAACAAGTATTACTAATACACTATATTCTACATTATTTTTATACACTCTACCAAACGACCCCTAAGGGTAGATTTAACCCCAAATTATGACGAAGGGTATATTTAGCTAATTTTCCAAAGTAGAGGGATAAATTTGGCCCTAAAGTATGTCAACGAGGATAAATTTAGCCACAAAGTATGACGATGAATATATTTAGCCAAGTTTTTAAAGTAGAAGAATAAATTTGACCCTTTTTTCTCTGAAATAAGTTAAAAAGATCGATTGAGAAAAAATTAGGGGTGATTGACATTCTTTATTAATTGAAGTCTTTTTTAAGGATAGATTATTTTAACAAAAATAGAAAAAAATATTTTTTTCCTTTATTTTTCTTAAAATATACAATTTTTCTTATTATGTTTTTTTAAAAAGTTGTTATTACTTTCAATTTAAGAAATATTATTTATGACTGGCAATATATCAGATGGATCTATATTTCCAAATGAAAATATTAAGGACAAAAATGAAAGATTTCCGGTATGTCCCACTGGGGTTTTCTTTGGGGTATGACTGACCCACAATGTCCAAATAAAGCAGCGGTAGGCCACCCATAGAAAGACCATGAGTTAGCCAACATAAATGGACCATCAACAAACTCCTCTCGCGCCACCCACTCCGCGCCACCAGGACGACGCCGACAAAGAAGACGAAAATGTGAAGCAGCTCAACGAGTGCTCCTCTCTCTACTTATCTTTACAGGTCCTTTCTTTTTTAATTATATTTTTATCATACGTATTAAAATTCTGAAACCCTTAACCCCTAATTGGAACTGATCAAAAGTTTATACATACAGGACTGTCTGATCAATAATGACCGGAATTGGAAGTCTTGTCAGAAAGGTATCTTCTATTTTTCATGTTTTGCTCCAATTTTGTTATGGTTCATTAAGAATTATTGTCAAATGGACATTCTCTTTAATAAATTGTGCTTGATGAATACTACGAGTTTAGTGGTCCTTTCTTAAAAGAGGGGAAAAATGCATCATTCCGATTGGAAATCAAATTTAGGATTCTTTTGGTAATTTGCATTTGCCCACTTAATTTTTCTCATGACTGTGGTGTCCGGCCAATTTGCGCACACATCGGCTAATTCTGCGGAATACCAAGTAACTCTATCACCAAGGCTAGTACAGATGGAAAGAAATCACCTACATTTTTTGCCCTTGTTAGCATTTGAACATGAGACTTGACCATTTTTAACCCACTTCATTGATCACTGGGCCATACCTTTGGGTGCAGATCATTAGCTGACTATCGAGAAAATAATCAATATAGAAATAAGGCAGTATGATGATTTTCGTTCTAATTGTGGAACCTACAATAACAACAATACCCCATGTAATCTCACTACGTAGGGTCTGGTTCGAATTATGAAACCTATATGACTTAAATGAAGCGAGATGAGCAGTGAAGATTGTTGGGTTCTAGTGAAAATGTAATGAAAAATGAAGAAAAGAAAATGGAGGGGAAGTGAAATGTATGTTCATTTTATAGAAGGAGTGGTCTCCCACACTGGTGGGAGAAAGAAAAATCTTTGTGCTCAAGTATAGAAGCACTCCTTCATGTGGATAGTGAGGCAAGAATATTATCTTTTTGGACAAAAATTCATTTGAAACTTGAGAGCTAATGAGTGTTTAATCCAAAAATTCAATATGAAAATATTCTCCATTTGCGGACGCGACCCTTCGAGGCACTATTTGGAAACTGAAATGGAACCTGCGGGCGTAGATGGGGTCCGCAGA
This sequence comes from Capsicum pubescens, assembly GCA_030864215.1. Taxonomy (NCBI): domain Eukaryota; kingdom Viridiplantae; phylum Streptophyta; class Magnoliopsida; order Solanales; family Solanaceae; genus Capsicum; species Capsicum pubescens. The sequence goes on from CM061538.1 coordinate 234,058,399, forward strand.
TCAGACTGCAAGTTTCTTGTTTTTGACAAAAGCCGACCTCTGGGCGCATGTGGGTCATCTGCGGGTGCAGCTGCTCCACTCGGTCCGAAACAGTGCGATTTTCATAAATCATTGCTTCTTCTGTGAAGCACCACCTTTTGGCTATAAATATCTGATTTTTTCCTGAGGTATTGTGGTAACATTTTGAAGTGAAAAACATCTTCTTCTTCCTAAAAACTCAAGTGTGATTTACGAATCGTTGAGTTCGTTTGTAGTTCGACAGAGTTTGAGGTACCGTTATTATATCGATGTGATTCATTGTATCCTGGGAGGATGTATTCTATAATCTCAGCTCTAAGGTACTTGAGAGAAATAATTTCCTCAAGGATACACCGTGAATTCGGTGGACTTGAATCTTCCGATCTTCATCTCTTTCTAACGTTTGATTTTGTTATTTTCCAGAAAATAGTTTGACCTTCCTCTTGTTAATATTCATAAGTTGGGTTGAATCTTCTTGAAGTTCAAAATTGTGAATACAGAGTTACAACGTCATTTGATTGTTCATATCTTTGTTTGAAATTATTGTTGAAAAATACAGGTTTTACTAAATCCGAAAAACAATAAAGATTCATATAACCAATTTCAACTTGCTTGATATTGAAGTATATCAGGAGTTATTGTTGTATGAAAACCTATATATTTCAGTACAGTCTTCCAAATGAAGCATAGCGGAATATTGAGAAAACATATAGCTGACGGATTGAAACATAGTATAACGGGGTGTCTAGTCAGAATCACATGTGCAAATTTTCAGCCAGCATGTGATGCAGCATGAGAGAAGGGACAGAATTGCACGCTTTCATGTTCAGATGCGTGCATTCTGAGATTCTCTTGTTTAAAAATAGTATAAGTTTCGTTAACATTGCCAGGGAATAAAAATGAATGCATACACTAGTGCTCAATTGTTTACTGCTTTCTGCTAGTTTATTCCAAAAACTGCTTGGTGCTTGCAGAAGTTCAGGCTCTCAAGGCTTGCAATGAAAGAAGACAGAAGGACAAGAAGAGTTGAGAAGTTGGTCTTCATCACTAAAGCAGTTTTCTGAAGGCGGCGGGGTTGCTTACAGTTACTTCCTCTGCTATTTTTCCCCAATGGGGATCTAAGAAAGATCCCATAGTGGTGGCTGGTTATTGTTTAATTGTTACTGGAGTTAATAGACTTTTACACGAGTATGACTTTAAAGTACAAGACGTGTCAATTTTTTTTTTGTATTCCATGTTTGTTACAAGCTTATTGTAAACATAGAAGATTAGCTGAGAAAGTTGCTGATACAAAAGAACTTAAATTTTGATGTTACTCAAATAAGCAATTATCTTAATTTTATTTGTACTTATAATTGAAAAAATATTAGCATGACCAGACTATTAAGGATGACTTTCTAACTGATGTTTCAATAATAAGCAGTTTTGATGTTTGCTGGACAAAGCCAACCACTGACTTCTTCCTTTGTCTTTTTTCCATTGTTTTCACACTATCCAGGAGGCTTCCTTTACTTTCTCAATAATCAATTGAATAACGGTACATATATTAATAAACAAAATATACTACAATAACAACATACCTAGTATAGTCCCACAAAAGGAGGTCTAGAAAAGGGTAGAGTGTTAGCAGACCTTACTTCTACAGATTCATTTGGATATATCCAAGTCCAAATTTGTTGTAATTTGTGCCAAAAATATTCGTGGTTCCCTTACAACCTAAAGTAAAGACCATTGATTAGGGGAATCATTTGCCAGTCTTGAGGTAGGGGAAAATGAGGATGGCATTTCAGGGTTTCTTCAATTTTGGACTAAGATTAACAGCACAAACTGGTTCTTTTTCAGATGAAAAAAGTCTGTTTATATTAATTTGTCTTTCCCAGAATAGATATTAACAACCAATTTCCCCACATCCTATGCTGCAACTACATGCACCATTCTAATTATTCACAGCAAAAAAGTTCACAACTTCTATTATTTATGTCAATGAGCTTCAATTTAACCATGGATGTAGTGTCCTAAATCTGCAGAACATTGTGGTGCTTTATCAATAAACTAGACTTGAAATGCATGGAAGAGAAGGAATTTACTGTATAAATGATGTTGTTATGTAAATGTAATGGCTTGCACTAAATTATTTGAAACAAAACGGCAAGAATCTTCCTTTGTAGCACTTGAAATCCTTTTTATCCTGGATCGGTATAAAGTATGCTTTGTGAAGCACAGATCATAGAACTAGTTGAGTGGATGAAAAGCATTCTCAAGAAACATTTAAAACAAAATAATCCAGAAACAAGTTGTTATTATAACGAATGGTACTAAGGTCTAGCCGTCCAGCACAGAACAACTGATTTCTAACATTACAAATGAAAGAGTATCAGAATTAAGCTGAGGTATTCGCAGGGATAAACTTGACAGAAACGCTATTCACACACTGGCGTTCATCTGTGGGTGTCTTGTGCCCTTCCCCTTTGAAAACATGACCAAGGTGTCCACCACAGGCAGCACAGGTGATCTCTGTCCTCCTTCCATCTGGATCTGGCTGTAAGTATATAAATTGGCGAAATTAGGATTTTCACTAAGGAGATTCAGAATATAAAGAAGTATACTCGAGAAGAAGCCAAGAGGACTCAACACTACCGCATATACATGATTAATAATTTTGACAATATACACAATGCAATTGCAAAGTCGATTCAAATGAATCCCTTTGCACCCTAGCTCCACCCCTGGGTATACAAAGTTGGATTTCAGGTGACAACCACAAAATGCACCACTGAATGAAAAGAAGAAAAAACTAGATGGATATTAAGGAGTTCTTTCTGTTTGTGCTTCCACTTTTTGTCTTTGGATTTGCTTCGATAGTCATCAACCGAATAAATATGTAGTATGTTTTATTAGAACAAACAAAATATGGAAGGAAAAAGACAAGCGAGATACTTACGGAGCGATTTATCGTCCCAGGGAGACCCTCAAAGAAGGCAGGCCAGCCACAACCAGAGTCAAATTTGGTTGAGGATTTATACAGTGGGGTTCCACAACCAGCACAATTGTAGACCCCTTCACCAAAAAATTTGTCATATTCACCAGTGCCCTTCAGCCTGTGAAGTACTAATTCCTCAGCAAAGTAGCATCTAAAAAGTATGGCAGGAACTCCAGTGTAACACAAAAAAGCAAGACTAGATCCTCTGATTCCTCATCGGTGAACTCTAGTGAAAATAGTTTGGAAAACAACTCTAATGACTTTATAACGTATGAAACAGTTTGGTTGTGGTTTGATTTTACTAATTAGAAAACAATCCAGTGTATGTGCATTTAGTTTTGGAAAGTTTCTACAACATCTCAAAGCTTTATGATATGCATTATTGAATGAACCATTTTTTTTTGCCCAAAATCAACACACAGATGCATAGATGAAAGCCATAGGATGAAGCAATCATACATGAAGCCAAGAAGTCAAATATGGACATGAAACAGGAAATGTTATGAACAAATAGATATTTAATCAAGTCGTTGAATAGTCCAATTGAAGATGTTCAAGTCATCTAGACATAAATATACCAAAACACTCATCAATCCCAAGAAATCAAAGAAATGCTTTATTAGCAGTAGAATGTTGAGTTCCCCTTATTGCTTAATAGCCCATCTAAGATATACAAATTTTCGAAATAAACGTTGGGATCGAGGAAGGGTGGAACCACAAGTGTTTATATATATAGAAGTAAAAGAAAGAAAGGGAAAAAGAAGGTTTACTGACTCAGTTCCTTTGAGACGGAGGATCCGAAACTGCTCGGGAGATAGAATGGCTCGCCATTCCTCCTCTGATTTCTCAACTGCCATTCACAATCAATCTCTTCTCTTATTAATTTAACACACAAATATGAAATATGGGTTATGTCATCAATACACTAGCATTATATATTTCTTGATAATAGTGAATGTGGACGGAAAATTAGACTAGAAGGAACACACACTTTTTCTTTTTTGTCAACCTGTATCCAGTATTCACGCTGCATAGGGCCCATTCGGGAAGCACTCCTGCCAAAGAAGGAACACACACTTTTTCTTTTTTGTCAACCTGTATCCAGTATTCACGCTGCATAGGGCCCATTCGGGAAGCACTCCTGCCAAAGAAGGAACACATACTACCCTTGTCCAGATTAAGTGAATCCCTGGACATTTTTCACAATTCAAAATAAGTGAATTTTGTAGATTTCAAGGGAATTGTTGTGATTTTTTTTGTCATTTACCCTTCTTTAAATAAGTTTTAAAATTGTTTTTTACATTTATGTTTATTTATCTATTTTTTTTAGAGTCAAATAATATAAATTCTTAATAATATTTTAAGATATATTACTCAGTCAAATTGAAAAAAGGAAAATTATAAGTTATAATATTTTTCATATATTTTTTGAATATCTAAATTATAATTTAAAAATATTAAATTAATCTAATATAATTTAGCTTTAAAATTTAGTCAAGTTGACTTACGAAAATCTAGAGGAGCAATTAAAATGGGATGAAGGGGATAAATTATAAAAATAATTTTATCATATTACCCTTTAAATATAATAAATTTAATGTTTTGAGAAATGCAATAGGTAATGAATCTTATTTAATGTTAAAGGTAAAATGGATAGAAATAGATTAATTATTCATTGATTTTATAAATTAAAAAAAATATTTTTAGAAATATCAAAAAAAAAAAAGTAGATAAGTAAAAATAGAGGGAAGAAGTACTTTACTTTTTTAGAAAAATAATTTTAAAATAATAAAAAAGATAATACTGAAAAGTAATGAATGTGTCATACCCAATAATTCTTAAAGAGAAAAGACATTTCCCCCACCCTGAACTTGTCCTTCAAATTCACTTTAGCACTTAAATTTAACTTTCGTTTATTTACCATCCTTAACAACTTTCAAGTGAATTAAATTCACCCCTTAAGACTGACGTGGCAGAAAAAAAAGCGAGTGATTTTTTTTTTAAAAGGGCCCACTTTATTGTTATTATTATTATTATTATTATTATTATTATTATTATTATTATTTATATATATACATATATATTTATATATTCTTATAAAAAAAAAGTATATTGCGTTATATCAAATGATTTTGCTTCCATCGTTTTACCCATCAAAATGCCAGCCACATTGTCTTCTTCAAGTTCCAAAGGGAATCCACTTCTGCTAGTTGATTCCATTATCTACTCCCTTTTCATTCTACCTTCACCTTTTGATCTGTAACTTTTTTACTTATTTATACACGTAAAAAAATCAAGAAAGGGCATCATGTTCTTCCATTTTCATCTTCTTCATCAGTACTCCCCTTCCCCACCCTCAACACTTCATTTCTTCATCTTTTTCATACCCCCACCCTGTTTCTTCGTAATCCTCTTCCTATCAAGTCCTAATTGATTCAAAATTTTATTTTTCGACAATAAAAAAGGGTTCAAGATTGATGAACAAGTTTGATTCTTGGCCAAAAATTTCATGTCATGCGAATGTCATCTATGTCATTTCTGAATTTCGGACGGTTTATGCCATTTCTATAGACATTTTTGAGTAAACAATTGAAAATTTTGGAGTTTTGGGATTTTGGATTTTGGTTAATGTGAAAGAATTTGGATTTGAGATTTTGTGTATTGGTGTGTTTTTGTGATCATTTTACTTGTATTTAGTTCATTGTTGAATTTGCTCAAGTTAATTTTACATTTGATGAAGAAAAAAAAAATTCATTGAAAAGCTTGCAATAATGGTGAAAGAAAGAGAAAAAAAGGTGCTTTTATGTGAAGAAAAAAAAGGAGGAGGAAGGGGGGTTGTAATACCCCGCAAAGTCCTCTTCCAGTCCGAGCCTTAGAGCGTATTCAGTAAAGCAGAAATTCGAGTCTAAAAGTTTCAGAAATATCTTTCCAAGCATGAAATACTTTGGATCGTGTGGAATTTTCCTAATTTCAACTTTTTGTCTTGTAGAGAATTGAATAATCTTTCCATCGATACCAAATTCGCCCAAATTCGATACTCAGGTGAAGAGTTAGAGCCATTTTAGTGTGACAGTGTGCCACCTGACACTTTAGCGCGTCGCGGAGCCAACCAAAATGGCAATCGTCAAAATTCAGTGAGCCTCCGTGATTATGGCACATCGCGCCAAGGCTTAATTTCAGAATTTATCAATTTCCAGTAAACCTCCGCGATTCCATTGCGTCGCGGTATAGTTCCGGTTCGCAACCCAGGGGGCAATGCGATTTCCACCGCATCGCGCCGTCGTGCAGTTCCCAGTTGTCCAAATTTCCAGTGAACTGACGCGATTATGACACGTCGCGTCAACATGTAAAATCAGAGATTTTTCAGTTTAATTCCAAGGATTTTTTGGTTTTTTTCCCCTTCTCCCCAACCTCTATAAATACCCGGTTAAGGGATCTCAGCCTCATTTCTCTCCTTTCACTTCAAAGCTAGGGTTTCCAAACAAATCAAACCCTCTCTTCTTCTCCAACCAAAAAAACAAGAAAGATCAAGAGTCAAGGGAAATCAAGAAAATCTCTTCAAAGGCTTTCAAGAAAGAGTTTCTCCAGGTATGTAGATGTCGATTCTTGGGTCCCTTTCATCCAAGAAGCTCAAGTACCATTTTCTAAAACTCAAAGATTTTATGTTTATGAGTTTGTTAATGATTCATGTGAGTTGAAATTGATGTTCTAGCTGTTGTTGAGTTTTGATTCATGTTTGTTTACAAGATTTATGAGCTTTGACCCTAGTATGTGGAATTTATATGATGTTTGTGATGAGTCTTCTTGAAGTGGTTTCCTATGTAATGTGTCCATGTCATTTGGGTGTAGAAATGGTTGAATAAGCAAAGCATGTTCCCCTATAAGTTTGATAAAATGCCCAAGTGAATGAATTATTCCATGATAGTAGAAAATCTCCAAATAAGTGTGAACCCGTACTTGCTTAGTGTTGTTGAAAGACCTTAGTGAACACGTCGAGATATGATAGTTGTAAATTCCCCAATTATGTGCTCTCTGATATATGCTAAACTTTTAATACATGCCAAGTGGTTAGCAAGTAAGTTGAGACATGATAGTATGAAATTTTCCCCAAATCATGTGATGTCTAAATACATGTCAAGACTGATTTAGGTGTGAAGTACTTGAGGTAAGACCTTGTTGAAGGAAGTATAATCTAGTAGCATGTTTTCCAACGCTAGTATATGTTGATGTTTTCTAAATGTTTGACGCGATGCCTTAATGATTGTAAAGGTAAAGATATGTGATGTTTCCTAAATACTTGAAGAGATGCTTTAATGATAATGAATGATTATGCTTTATTTTATGTTATCGGGTCCTGGGGGTATTTATACCCGACAATATAGCTGTTGTCTAGAGCCCGTGTCAGTTTCACGATAATTTCAGTCGATCCATGATTCTCAGAACTCAGTAAGCTATAAAACTCTGTATCCTCAGATAATTGCAGAACGTAAGAAAGCTCAGAAATCTTAGTAATCTCTGTAATCTCCGTATTGCTAGTAATCTAGCCTCAGTCCTGCAATCAGCTCAGATCCAATAGTATTCAAGTGTTTAATTCTGATCTCAGAAGCGATTCGAATAATCTATTTAAGCTCTGTATCGTCAGTCAGACACCATGATTCAGTACCATTTCCGTTAGATACGGAACTAAGTGATCTCAGTGTAACTCAGTCAGATCTTTTGAGAAATATGATCAGTATCAGATTCAGTTAAGTTGTGTTCAGTTAAGAATTCAGTTAGAGTCTTTCAATTGGGAGTAGAAACTAGCATCGAGCGAGGGAAAGGATGGAGGCTCCTCCCGTTCAGCAAGAGAGAGGCTGGATTCGTTAGTAGCAATTCCTGACCTCCAAAACTGCGTAGCCAGCGCAGGATACAGAAGTCACCGTCAGGAAAAGGCTGTCACCTCCAGAGAGAGAGTATTTGACTATTATATTGCCTTAGGTCGACTTTCTGGTAAGGGTCATCCGCTAGAGAGGATTGACCAGAGAGAGGTCTTTATCCGTGGCACGATATTGACACTCTTCCAGCTGGGGTTACAGGTTGGACCCCACCTGTGGTAGGTTGGGGTGTGTCGGTTAAGTAACTACTTCCTACAGTTTCAGTTTCAGTTTCAGATTCAGTCTCAGTCTCAGTATCAAGCTTAAAAAATCAGGACTGTCAGATACAGTCATCTATCTCTATAAGGAACTCAGATAGTTCCATTGATTCATGAACTATCAGTCAGATAGGATTGGTCTCATATACAGTTATTTGATATCATATTAAGAGATATGTCGCCAGACAGGCTTGATCACAGTCTTAGATTCTATTGAGTATTCTTGTTGTCAGATTTAGATATGATCATTTCCTTACCATTGATAATAGCTTTCTTAATCATCCATTAGAGAGGTTGATCTTTAATTTTGTCAGTCGAGAGAAGTGAGCTCATAATTCAGTCATCGATGTAAGTACATCCAGTTTCTCAGTCATCAGTATCAGATGAGTCAGTGTCTCAGTATCTCAGTGTCAGTAGTGAGTTCAGTCTGCAGTAAGGCAGTATCCGAGTTTCAGTCTCTAGAGTTGTGGTAATTGTGACTATGGTCTATGCATTCATGTATGTGTATGTGTTCTCATGCGGCATTTTCATGATTATTCAGTTTAGATATTATGCATGCATGGGCCCTTGCATTTAACCTACCTCGTCTACATACTCGGTACATTCCTGTACTGACGCATTTGCGCTATGGTGTTCTATTTGACACCATAGGTTCAGAGGTACGAGACCTAGAGTTTCCTCAGCAGTTCAATCCGAGTCAGCAACAGAAGTCGTAGCAACGAGTCCTCTTCTTTCGAGGACGAATCTCAGTTTACTATTATTGCATCAGACTTTATTTATATTTTCAGTAGACGGAGTTAGTTGGGGACCTGTCCTATCAATTCCACAGTTCAAACAGTTTAGAGGGTTTTCAGACGAATGTATTAGTATTCAGTTTTCAGTTTTGAGTATTCATAGATGTGTTGAACCTTATGGCTAGTTTCTGCATTTATTTCAGATATTATACAGTGCACAGGTACAAATATCAGTAAAAGGGTTAGCTTGTGGTCCTTCGGGTCATAAGCACCGTGTGACGTCTCGGGATGGGATCTCGGGGCGTTATAAGGGGCTGTCTACTGAAGAAGAAGAAGAAATTTGGGTGGGGTGGGGGCTGTGAAGAAGAAGAACGAAGGGGGTGGGGTGGTGGCGGAGGGCTGTGAGAAGAAAAACGAAAGGGGTGGGTATATTTTATTTATATAAAATATATTCTTTTAAAATTAAAAAAAAAATATAAAGTATATTATATATATATATATATATTTTTTTTTCTTTTTTAAAAAAATATATAAAAAGTAAGTGTGTGGGATTTTTTTTTTAAATTATAATTTATTACGTGGCAATGACATGATATTGATGTGGCACTAATTTGGCAGTGACGTGGCGCGTGTGTAGTGCACTCTCCGTTGTGAGAGTGAGATTTTGACTTAGGGAGTGAATTTAATTCACTTTAAAGATGTTAAGGGGGATAAATAAACGGAAGTTAAGTTTAAGTGCTAAAGTGAGTTTGGAGGACAAGTTCAGGAGGAAAAAAATATCTTTTCTCATTCACATAATATAATGGGTAGTACTTTATGTAGTTATCAATTAGGAAAAAGTCATCATTTCCACCTCAAACTTGTCCCGAAAAGTAATTTACACACTCAAGCTATTGTCGCGACCTAATATACACACTCGTATTATGTAAGAGTAAATTTATTTTCACCCCAAAACGTAAAGAACCAGTCACATATTGGAGAGTGATTTACACTCGCGCCGCATCATCGCCATGTTATTACCATACCAGATATTATGTTAATTTTTTTTAAACAAAAGTCCATGTCACCATTACGTCTTCTTCACCAAAATCGTCATTAAAACACCACCATTGACACCATCATCATCAAACTCAAATCTTTGCCACGATAATTTTAAGAATCCACCATGAATTTCATTATCGGAATCACAAAAATCACAAACAACCACCATAAAATTCAATATCCACTACTAAAACTGCCATATGAATCACAATATCACCATTGTTAACTTCCAAAGTTACAAAGAACCATCACAAATTCACACCGCCACCATTACTAAATTCTACAGCAAAATCGCACCACCACCCCTACTAAATCCTACATTAAAATCGCTAAATTAAACATTCAATTTATGAAATTTATCACATATAAATTCACTATCAAAATTAATTATTTGTGATGATATTGATAGTGGCATTTGTGATGAAATTGATAGTGGTAGGTGATGAAATTGATAATGGTGGCTGATAATGGGTTAGGCGATGATGATATGAGGGAGATGGTGAAATTAGGTTATAAAGTTGTTAATGGTGATAGTAGAATTAATAAGGTTTTGATGGTTGTTCTTCAATGATATTTTGATTGGTGTAGAAAAATCAGTGGTGGCGTAATTTTTCTTCATTATTTTACAGCAAAATTGTAGTGTAAAAAAGAGGGGTGGGGTATGAAGAAGAAGAGGTGTGGGTGGGTGGGATGGGAAGGGGGATTTTTTGACTTTATTTTAACTTTAATTTCGATTCAAACGCGCCTAATATTTATTCTAATTAAATTTGTTTGTCACGTCAGTTTTAGGGAGTAAATAAATTTACTTTTATATAGTACAAGTGTGTATTAGGTCGTGATAATAGTTTAAGTGTGTAAATGACTTTTCGGAACAAGTTCGAGATGAAAATGATGACTTTTCCCTTACCAAATAAGCAAATCTTATTTAAGTTTTTCTAGTTTTGTTTCTCTCCAATTTAGTGTATTTATAATAGGTTTGGTTTGGTAATATGATTGATGGAAGAACAAGGTTGTAGATAAAGCATATTGATCCGACTTATCTTGAACTCTCATGTTTAATTGTTAATTAATATATTATGTCTTTTATTTATTTTTATTTGTGACGTATTATTTTTTGAGAGTTTAATTGTATAATTTTGACTAATATTTTAATATGTATTTTTTTATTATATTAATATGAAAGAGATTGCAATTTATAGTATTTTTTATGTAATTTTTGAACATCTAAATTTATATTTTAAATATTAAATTAATACAATTCAATTTAGAAGATTAGTCAAACTGATTCTGTGGAGCGAAATGTGACAAGTGAAAGTGAATGAAAACAGAATTTACTTTGATTGATTTGGATTTGATCTTTATTACTTTATTCAATCTTTCATGATTTTGATTTGATGGCAATAAGTTTGGCCATGAATTTTTTCACTTTTCCGATTTTTTTTTTTACTTTATGGGAAATTCAACTTCAAGTTGATGTTTGACCATGAGAATTTCAAACACAATTTGGAGTTGTATTTGAAAAAGTAAAAAATAAGAAAAAGTTATTTTCATTTTTTTCCGTCTTCCTTTTTTCACAAAATTTTTAAAACAACTCCAATTATATTCATGGACAAACATAACTCCAACTTCCACTTCAATTTCAACATCGACTCCAACTCCAACTCCAACTCCACCTTCAAAAATTTTAGTTTTCATGAACAAACGCCCAGTGAATATGCCTCGAAATGAATATGGAGAAGCACTTTTAATGTTGCGAGTTAATTCAAAGCAATAAGTTTTAAATTTAGCTTTATTATTTTAAAAATATTAATTTATCAAGAAAATCTTGATCTGTGTTTAGTAACATGTCGATTCTAATGCACGGTGAAACTAGGTTGCATTATGCTTAACAACAAGATTCCACCACCTAATCAAAATCCCACTTTAATTAAAGTTTTATTTTTATTTTTATTAAACTTTTCACCGATATTATTAATGACTTTGATATCACTTTAATTAAAGTTTCATATTTATTTTTATTAAACTTTTCACCAATATTATTAATGACTTTAATATTTATTCACGACTAATCACATATCAGGCTAGATAATTTAAAGGAGGCCATATTTACACGATAAAAACTTTGTCTGTCATATTTAAGAATAATAAATCAAATCCTTGAATTTCAATAGGGGTTTTCTTTCTTGATTTTTGTAAAATATGTTATTAGCGCGTGACAAAAATGTATAACTTCTTATTGATTTTTACTATTTTTTAAAAATATATTTGGTGCTTGCATAATTAATTCCATCGTTTTCTTCAGATGCTAATAAAAATATTTTGCACAACAGAATAACACGATCGACAGTTGGGATGTGCAAACTGAATCTAAAAGTAAGGATTGATTCTAGTCAATAAGATATCAGTCATTTGTTTGTAATGCATTACCTTAGATATTATTATAAAAAATTATTTATTAATATGACGATTTAAATTATTTAATTCAAAATGCTAAAATATTTTCTGATAAAAAGTAGATAATTTTTATTTTAAAAAAATCCAAATTTGAATTTTCTACCTTTTATCATTACAATCATCAATGTTATATCAAGATACGTAAAAATCATAAAATTCACGATTAAAAATTTTGAGGACTCAAAATTATAAGGTCCTAAAACAAATGCTTTGCTAGGCTCAACCTTAGCCATCCTTGGTCAAAATAAACAATGCTATTCGAAGTGTAACAAATTCATGTACTTCATCTTTCCCTGCCTAAATACACACATATCTATATCTATAATCTATACCTATGATCTATAATTTATATCTATAATCTATAATATATTAAAAATGTGAAGGGACTTAAAAATGTTGTTTAAACTTTTTGCTCTTCAATAAAAGTCTTTGCTTTAGACAAATTGTCTTTTCACTATTTTTTCCTAATATTTAAGAGTTGAAAATTAATTAAATATATTTATGGTAAAATCTTTCATTATTAGAATTCATCATAATTAATGACAACCAATACTTTTTTCATTAGTTAAAGAATCCTAAATCAACTAACTTTGATTTTAAGAAGATTTGAAAAATCTAGAATTAAATATAAACCGTTAGAATAAGAAAAATTTAAGAAGTATCAATTTTTTAAAAGTTTTAAGTATATAGTAAGAATGTAATCAATGATTTTGTAAAAAAAATGTCTTCAAGAACAAGAAAAGAGTTTAAATATAGAAAAAAAAATAACTATACCATAAATATGGTTCAAATTGATATGTTTCTTAGCCCCTGTGATACAAGAATAATCATGGATATGGACCTATAAGAGTGCATGTTGGACCCGAGACTTGGTGTGTACAATTGAAGAGCCAAAGAGGACCTAATGATGCACCAAAATCGTCCATACACTACACTTGGACTACACTTAATAAGCGCCTCACACTTAAGGGTCTTTTGGTCATTTTAGTTTCTATTATGTAATACACTATATAAAGAACAATGTAGGATTTCATTACTCAGATTTTAGATGATATTTGTAAGTCTTGTATGATTTTTGAAACACCAAGTTCTCTCTCCTTTGAGGCAAACCGAAACTAGGACAAGAACTTAGTGTGGATTCACTAGTGATTGTATTTTGATTAGAAACGTCGATGCTTGGGAGGTGGATTCCAATCTTGTGTCTTCGTAGGAGATTGGTGATAGTTTACGTAGGTTGTAACAATCCTTAAATTTAATATATCTTAGGGTTCTTAGGTTCTATACACTCCCTTGTCAATCTATTTATCCTTTAATATATTGTATTTCGTTTCTTGTTCTTGTGATGTGTTCTTGTGCCATTTTTAGTGTCTTGTTGTTGTAGACTATTTTGTGACGTCTTGTGGCTGTTTTGTGTCTTCTTTGGACCGTTTGGTATCATTTGGTATCAGAGTCATCATTGATTTTATTCCAACAAAATCAATCTTGGGCTTGTGAGTTGAATTTTTTTTTTTTAAAAAGAGTAGTGTTCTTGAGTTTGTTTTTGGCCGAGACTTGATGTTCTTGTTGTTGTCTTGGCCGAGATTTGTCCTTTGAATATAGATCTAGGAGTCTCTTGTTTGTTTTGAGTGTTGTTGGTGTTAGTTTCTTCTTCGCTAACACAAGTAGATCAAGATCCAAGTTGGGCTCCTTTTTTTGTGTTGTTGTGTGGATTCAAAGGGTGGGCCAAAATATGGATGGTCGTGTTGTTGTGGGTTCAAATTTGAACGTTTTTGGTGTGTTGTGGTTGTGAAAATTTAAAGTTTAAAGGTGTGTTGTTGGTATTGTTTTTGTGGATTTGTGTTTGAAAGAGGTGTTGTTGTTGTTGGGAGGTTCAACTTGAACCTTGGTTTTCAAAGCTTGTTGAAGGTTCTTGGTGTTCTTGGCCAATCTTCATGTCTTATGACAAGAAGAACCTTCAATAAGTAGTGTTGATCTTAAGGCCAAGTGGAAGAGTGTAGTCTTCTTGGTTGTCTTGAAACAAGTTCCAAGACTATACCATAGTAGTAAGGGACAAAAAAGGCTTTCAAAAAAATTAGTTACCAAAAGGGAGTAAGGGGACATTTCAAGACTAACCAAAAGAGGAAAGAGCCAACCACCCTTCAAAAAGGTGTTTTGCCCAAAAGGTGCAAAGAAAGTCAACCTATTTTGAATTGGAAAAGGCTCCAAAACTTGTGTCTGTCCCCTCCAAAATCGAATTCACTCTTCCACAAATTGGAAAAACACTAAATTTTTCAAATTCCACAACCATTCCAAGGCTGCCACGTCACTATCTGCAACCAATCAAAGGCTGTCACATCACCCCTTTATACAACTAACTTGATTTCTGTTTTGTAGGTAACTTCTTGGCCCTAATGGAAGCTATTTTGGCCCACCTTGATGCTATTTTTCGAGACATGGCTAAGGCGAATGCGGGCCTTGGAAAAATTAGCTCGGATATGTCTACTATACTTGAGAGGTTGGAACGAGTGGGGAGTCGAAGGAACTCTTGTGTTTCTACTCCCAAAACTTTACCTCAAACGATCAATCCTCTAAGACACCACCAAGTGACATAGACATAAGCCAAGCCACCAAATGCCCTCCAGCCCGAGACCTAAATAGGCCATTTTCCCTCAATTTGATCAAGCCCAACAAGAAGGACTTCGAAGCCAATTTCCCCCATCCAATCTCCACAACCGAAGCTCCACATTACCAAAATAATCCTCTCAATCGAAACTCCACTTCCCTAAAACCGATATGTCCATATAGAGGAGTGTGGTGGAAAGAAACATGGAGCCTACAATGATTCTTATATGATGAAAGGGAAGTTGAGGGAAAGACGTAGGGAACCACAAGGAACCCGTCACCAAGAAAATAAGTCGGATGTGTTTCGGATGAGATTGAAGACAAGGCTCAAGATGGAGAGAAAGACGAGGTTCAAAATGAAAATGTTGGTTGAGACTTGTGTTATTGAGCTCTCGGACTCCTCATGTGTTTTTGCGGACTATTTTGAGTAGGTTTCTTTTGAAGTGGCCAATTGAAAGAGGTGAAGCCGTGAATTTGTAGATAAATTCCTCTCAAGATGGAGAGGATGATACAAGAATAATTACGGATATAGACCTATGAGAGTGCGTGTTGGATCCGAGATTTGATGTGTATAATTCAAGAGCCAAAGAGGACCTAATGATGCACCAAAACCGTCCATACACTATACTTGGACTACACTTAATAGGCGCCTCACACTTAAGGGCCTTTTGGTATTTTAATTTCTATTATGTAATACACTATATAAAGAACAATGTATGATTTCATTACTCAGATTTTAGATGATATTTGTAAGTCTTGTATGACTTTTGAAACACCAAGTCATCTCTCCTTTGAGGCAAACCAAAACTAGGACAAGAAACTAGTGTGGATTCACTAGTGATTGTATTTTGATTAGAAACGTCGATGCTTGGGAGGTAGATTCCGATCTTGTGTCTTCGTAGGAGATTGGTGATAGTTTACGTAGGTTGTAAGGGTCCTTAGATTTAATATATCTTAGGGTTCTTAGGGTCTATACACTCCTTTGTCAATCTATTTATCCTTTAATATATTGCATTTCGTTTCCTGTTCTTGTGTTGTGTTCTTGTGCTGTTTTTAGTGTCTTGTTGTTGTGGACTGTTTTGTGACGTCTTGTGGTTGTTTTGTGTCTTCTTTGGACTGTTTGGTATCACTCTGGAAACAAGAGAAAGAGGTACTGCATTTCAAACGCAAAAGTGACGATCCATCAACTACAGTATAACCTCGATAAATTAATACTCGATAAATTAATACTCGATAAATTAATAACCTCGCTAAAATAATAATTTTTTTCGGTCCCGAGTCGGGATCAACGTGGTAAATTAATAATTCGCTAAATTTATAAGATAATACAAAAAAAAAATTCATATAGGTCCCATTTGATATATAAATTAATAATTCATCTGTATCAAAATATTTCATACATAATACATAAGTAAACTAAACAGGTTTTTGAAAATATGAATCTAATGTTGTTTGTTTCTTCTTGAAATCAATATCACCTTGAATCTCATCTCTAACCCTTCTTACTGCATTAAGAATATCAGGTGTAGTCTTCTCATATTGCAAAAGGAAGTGATGTAAGGTGATTGTTGCTTTCAGAGCATCTTTGTGCGAAACTTGTTCTAATTCCACACTATCATCTTCCACTTCATCTTCTTTATGTGTTTCCATAACACTCTCAATTATTTGTTCATCCGTAGGTAGCTCAAAACTCGTATCATTTTCTCCCGGATAATTCAAAACATCTTCAGCATTCATTGCATTTCGATACTTCAATCCATTGATTAGATTCTGCAATTGTTGTAAGCCATCATTATTCAACTGTTCTTGATTTTCCGAGGATTCATCATCTAACAACCTAAGTTTACAATGCTTAAAACAATTTGCAATTGTACTTGAGTTGACATCCATTTTCCATGCCGAGATTGCAAGATTCATTGCATCTAAAACATTAATCTTTTCTGGATTTGAGATCCCAATTTCATAACCCTCCAAAAGATTTCGATAAAATTGCTTACGATAATGCATCTTAAAAGCTCTTACGATCCCTGCATCACAAGGCTGAATTTTTGATGTTGTATTAGGTGGTAAAAAAAATAATTCAACATTTCTCAAACCTTCGACATTTTTTGGATGAGCAGGACAATTATCAACAATTAAAAGAATTTTCCTGTCGTCCATTTTTGCATCAAGTTGTTGAACATATTCTTGGAATAGAATCCCAGTCATCCATGCTCTTTTATTGGCTCGATATTCACAATCCATGCTTCCCAAATTCACATTCTTGAAACAACGTGGTTTTAAATACTTCCCAATGATCCATAAAGGAATTTTCTCAGAACCATCCTCATTATAACAAATAACAACTGTAAGTCTTTCTTTATCTTGTTTCTTACCTTCAAGTTGCTTCGTTGCAAGAGAATGATCTGGTTGTAGCCTAAAGAACAATCCAGTTTCATCCATATTGAAAACATCTTTCTTAGCAAACTGATCAAGTTTCTCTCTGATGGATTGTAAATTGCTCTCTATGGCCTCCATATTAACTGATCCACTTTCTCCAAAACGACGATATTGCTTGATACCGTGTCTTGATTTGAAACGCTCTAGCCAGCCTTGAGAAAAATGAAAATCAGGTGTATCGATGGGATACATCTTTTTTAGAAGCTCTTTTCCCTTCGTTACAATTAGTTCCCCATTCATATTAACACGCTCTTGGTAATGAATAAACCACTCGAACAGAGCCTTCTCTAATTCTGGAAATTTGGCAGCTTTATGTCTTTTAGCCTCATCTTTTGGAATGTCGGTTGCTGATAGATACTCTGCTGACCTCTTGATCGTGTTTGATATTGTGGCTTGACTCACTTGCAAATTAAACTTCTCTAACACCCATTGTTGCAATTGCTTTTGAGTGCATGCTAGATTTTGTTGTTTATACTCACACAGTTCTCTACGTATACCATTAGTCATGGTTGATTTTTTAACACCTTTGAGATGAGAAGCCATTTTTTTTGTTTTTTGATTTGAAGACTTGCATAATACATCTATTTATATAGTAACTTAGTTAATGTATGTACGTGTAACTACATTAATAATTGAGTGAATTTATACATTTTAATGAATGTAGGTACATGTAACTACATTAATAATTAAGTAGATTTATATATTTTATTAAGATATACATAGAATATTGAAAATGTATCAGCAAAAATACATGAATTTGGTTAAGTATGCATAATTAATAGTCAATGTAGAAATTAGTTTTCACGTACACCTAGGTACATTCATAATATGGACCCAAAAAGTATATAATTTATAAATTAATAATTATTAATTTATACGATTAATTAATACCTCGCTAAATTAATAAAATTTGACGGTCCCAACAGTATTAATTTATCGAGGTTATACTGTACTTGAAATTTCTGGTGATAAAATATATATGTGCTTACATTAAAATATATGTTTATGTTTACATTATATTAAAATGTGAAGAATCTTTGGAAAGTGATTTAAACTTTTGAACTCCATTAAAAATCTCCGCAATAGATAAAATTATTTAATTTTAACTAATCAAATATTACACATGCGGTTAGACTAGTGTATATATATATATATATATAAACTTTAAATTTTAAAATTATTTTATTATTAAAAAGATGATTTAATTATAATCACACTCAATGACTCATTTTAGATCGCAATCCGAATGTTGCAAAACTATTTCTTTCTTAAACTTTATGATAGTTAAACAAAGTCACATAAATTGAGACGAAAATAGTAGATTTTATAAATGAAATGCATCATATGTATAAAGTCAAGAGTGTAGCACAACAGATCAGGGGTGGAGCTACAACCACCGAAGGGTAGTCAGATGAACACCTTTCGTCAGAATTTCTTTTCGAATATATATGTTAAATATAGATATTTATGGTTATATACATGTTGTTGCACACTCTTGACAAGCTAGAGAAACATAGTCTAGTGGTCAAGAATGTGCATTTCCACATTAACAACCCGAGTTCGAACCGTGCTTTATTTTTTTTATTTTTTAAACAGTTCTTTGCCCAAAGAAAAATATGAACACCCTTAATCAAAAGTCTGGCTCCGCCACTACAACAGATGCTAGCCAGTTGACTGAAAGCAAATTGGTTGGAAGTTAGAACACGAAAAGTACACATATGTAATGTGCCTAATTATATGCTTACTTTGAAGTCTCTTCTTACACCACCCATGCTTATGGCACTTGGTTGGGAAAAAAAACTCAACAGTATGTTCTTCACCAGTTTTGTCCTTGGTGCATTCCGAATCAGCTGCATTCTCATATATTTTTGTAGTGCAAACTCTATATATAGTTAATATATTGCAAATTAAATAAATTTCTCGTGATCAAATGCTCACAACTAAGGATTGAAAAACAACGCATACATGAAGAGATCAACAATAGTTGGACAATGTACCTCAGTACCACTAAATATCCACGAGATTGGATTAAGGATTTTGACTCATTGTTTACCTAGCTTAGGCGTGGCAAACGGGCGGATTGGATTGAATTTGGACGGATTAAATATGGATCGAGCAAAAATGGTTTGGATTGCAATCCGCCCATATAAATATGGGTAAATATGGATTTGATCAAATATGAATTGGGTAAAAATGGTTTCAACTCACTTTAACTTTCAATTCAAAAACTTAAAACTTCTATATCATATCAATTTGACTTTTTTTTCATTTCTTTTTCTTTTTAGTTTTTTTTTTATCTCTCTTCTATATGTAGCCTTTAGTTTTTTTTTTGTTTTTTTTGTATTTTTTCTCTCTTTTATCTCTATCCTCTACCCTTTGTTTCTCTGTCTTTTTTTTTTCCTTTTCCTTTTTAGTCTTTTTTTTTTCATTTTATTTTTACTTCTTTCTCATTTTTTTCTTTTTTTGGTTGTATTTTATGTTTTATATTTTTTTTATTTTTGAAGAACATGGTTAAGTCGAGTACAAATTATGAATGATGACTAAAATATCGTAACCACTCAGTATATTTTTTTTCACAATCATCTTTTTTCTTTTCTCCTTTTTCATTATTTTTTCTTTTTGATTTTTTTATGTATTTTTTTCTTCAATTCTTTCTTTACGCTTTTTTCTCTTTTCTATCTCTAACTTCTACCTCTCTTTCTACTTTTTTGTTTATTTTTCTATTTTTGGTTTCCTTTTTTTTTTTTATGATAACGAAAATACCATAAACGCATATTGATTTATATTCGCCCAACATTTATAATTCGAGGGCTATGTGGATCCTCAGCCATATATATTTTAGTCTCAAGAAAATACAATTAATTCATATACTTTTTTTTGGTTTTTCATCCGGTGTCTGGTGCCTGCATTGGAACCCCGACTAATCCGGATCGGGCGTTGCAGGGCCCATTAAGGTGGCAGCGCTCCCAACAGAGTTTTCTCCATAACCAGAGTCGTACCCTTGACCTCTGGTTAAGGGTGGAGTAGCCTCATCCACTGCACCACAATCCATGTAGATTTTAATTCATATATTTATTTGTATATAAATACAAATGATAAATTGCACATATTGACAACTAAACTATTCAAATAATAAATTTATTTGAAATATATAGTATGATACAAATAAATTTAAAGTAAAAAAATATAAAATGTAATGACAAAAAAAAGATGAGGAAAAGAATATAAAAAAATAAAAAAAAAATGACAAAAATGACGAACCAAGTATGAAAAAGGGGGAAACGAAAATACAAAAAAATAAGAATGCAAAGAAATAAAATTGAGAAAGAAAAAAATGATGAAAAAGAAGAAAGAAAAAAAGTGTAAGAAACGAGTAAAAAATAAGTGAAAAAAATGAAAAAGAAGAAAAAGTAAATTAAAGGAAAAAAGAAAGAAAAAAATAGCAAATTAAAGGAAAAAAGAAAGAAAAAACAAAAAAAAGAAAGAGAAATAAAAGATAGAAAAAATAATAATAAAGGAGTGAGACTATGAATTATATTTAATTGATAAGAGATATTATGAATTATATAGGCTAAATGGGATAATTAGAAGCTTATATTTATTAACCCATGTAGGTTTCAAACAAATACGAATGATGAAATAAGAATAAGAAAGGGGAAAGCAAAAAAAAAAGAATACAAATAAAAAAATAGATGAAAAAATGAGAAAGAAAAAAAAAGAAATTATAAGGAATGAGTAAAAAAATGAAAAAGAAAACAAGTAAATTAAAGGAAAAAAGAAAGAAAAAAAGAAGAAGAAAAGAAACTAGAAAAGAAAAAAAACTGAAACTTTAAACATAGGTGGGTGACCTCTGTATTTAAATGAGTACCCATATTTTATTCATTTTGTCCATATTTGTATGAGCTTTTAAAATGAGTTGAAGTCCATATTTACCCATTTGAAATATGAGTAATCCAATTCACTAAATATGAATTAAATGAACTCTTTTCACAAATATAGGCTGAAATTGACACCCCTCACCTAGCTATTACAGTGTCAAAAATAAAAATATTGCCAGGTTTAGAAAGAGTGATCTAAAGAAATAGTTAGATGATCTAACTTTAACTTATGCGCAAATTGAAATTATCATTCAACTACCTAGGAGACTATAGGGTAGGGCTTTGATTACAGTATAACCTCGATAAATTAATACTGTTGGGATCGTCAAATTTTATTAATTTAGCGAGGTATTAATTAATCGTATAAATTAATAATTATTAATTTATAAATTATATACTTTTTGGGTCCATATTATGAATGTACCTAGGTGTACGTGAAAACTAATTTCTACATTGACTATTAATTATGCATACTTAACCAAATTCATGTATTTTTGCTGATACATTTTCAATATTCTATGTATATCTTAATAAAATATATAAATCTACTTAATTATTAATGTAGTTACATGTACCTACATTCATTAAAATGTATAAATCCACTCAATTATTAATGTAGTTACACGTACATACATTAACTAAGTTACTATATAAATAGATGTATTATGCAAGTCTTCAAATCAAAAAACAAAAAAAATGGCTTCTCATCTCAAAGGTGTTAAAAAATCAACCATGACTAATGGTATACGTAGAGAACTGTGTGAGTATAAACAACAAAATCTAGCATGCACTCAAAAGCAATTGCAACAATGGGTGTTAGAGAAGTTTAATTTGCAAGTGAGTCAAGCCACAATATCAAACACGATCAAGAGGTCAGCAAAGTATCTATCAACAGCCGACATTCCAAAAGATGAGGCTAAAAGACATAAAGCTGCCAAATTTCCAGAATTAGAGAAGGCTCTGTTCGAGTGGTTTATTCATTACCAAGAGCGTGTTAATATGAATGGGGAACTAATTGTAACGAAGGGAAAAGAGCTTCTAAAAAAGATGTATCCCATCGATACACCTGATTTTCATTTTTCTCAAGGCTGGCTAGAGCGTTTCAAATCAAGACACGGTATCAAGCAATATCGTCGTTTTGGAGAAAGTGGATCAGTTAATATGGAGGCCTTGAAGAGCAATTTACAATCCATCAGAGAGAAACTTGATCAGTTTGCTAAGAAAGATGTTTTCAATATGGATGAAACTGGATTGTTCTTTAGGCTACAACCAGATCATTCTCTTGCAACGAAGCAACTTGAAGGTAAAAAACAAGATAAAGAAAGACTTACAGTTGTTATTTGCTGTAATGAGGATGGTTCTGAGAAAATTCCTTTATGGATCATTGGGAAGTATTTAAAACCACGTTGTTTCAAGAATGTGAATTTGGAAAGCATGGATTGTGAATATCGAGCCAATAAAAGAGCATGGATGACTGGGATTCTATTCCAAGAATATGTTCAACAACTTGATGCAAAAATGGACGGCAGGAAAATTCTTTTAATTGTTGATAATTGTCCTGCTCATCCAAAAAATGTCGAAGGTTTGAGAAATGTTGAATTGTTTTTTTACCACCTAACACAACATCAAAGATTCAGCCTTGTGATGCAGGGATCATAAGAGCTTTTAAGATGCATTATCGTAGGCGATTTTATCGAAATCTTTTGGAGGGTTATGAAATTGGGATCTCAAATCCAGAAAAGATTAATGTTTTAGATGCAATGAATCTTGCAATCTCGGCATGAAAAATGGATGTCAACTCAAGTACAATTGCAAATTGTTTTAAGCATTGTAAACTTAGGTTGTTAGATGATGAATCCTCGAAAAATCAAGAACAGTTGAATAATGATGGCTTACAACAATTGCAGAATCTAATCAATGGATTGAAGTATCGAAATGCAATGAATGCTGAAGATGTTTTAAATTATCCGGGAGAAAATGATACGAGTTTTGAGCTACCTACGGATGAACAAATAATTGAGAGTGTTATGGAAACACATAAAGAAGATGAAGTGGAAGATGATAGTGTGGAATTAGAACAAGTTTCGCGCAAAGATGCTCTGAAAGCAACAATCACCTTACATCACTTCCTCTTGCAATATGAGAAGACTACACCTGATATTCTTAATGCAGTAAGAAGGGTTAGAGATGAGATTCAAGGTGATATTGATTGCAAGAAGAAACAAACAACATTAGATTCATATTTTCAGAAACCTGTTTAGTTTACTTATGTATTATGTATGAAATATTTTGATACAGATGAATTATTAATTTATATATCAAATGGGACCTATATGAATTTTTTTTTGTATTATCTTATAAATTTAGCGAATTATTAATTTACCACGTTGATCCCGACTCGGGACCGAAGAAAATTATTATTTTAGCGAGGTTATTAATTTATCGAGTATTAATTTATCAAGGTTATACTGTATTTGCTTTTAAGTTCTGGCCTTCAACCTAGAACATAGGTTTATCCAGAGCCCTCACTCACCTAAATGGAATTCATATCTCCTTTGTCGTGTCGAAAAGGGAGGTGAACCATACTCTAGTACTTATATTACATTTAGATTATGCTATGGAGAAATCCATTCTCGTCATGACAGATCCATGACCTACTGGCTTTAGCTTAAAAAAAGGCAATTGTGGGACTCTTTTTGTCATTACCCACCAACATTTTTCCCGTCAAGGGAATCTTGGTTTTCCTTGGGAACAGCACAAGGCATCGTATGTAAAGGTAGCAAGTCGTCTATACAAGTGCTCTGCCAAATCCCTTGCACGACGATCACTAAGGATTCATATGCAGTCATTCTCTATACAAATTTTACCAATTTTCATGTGTGACATTGTACAACAATTAGTTCTTCCACAGCCAAGACTAAATGACGTTATAGAAATGTTACCGTACTAAAACTGACAAGTTTAGATGGAATACAGTAAGAAGTTTGCTCTTTTGTTTGCAAGAAGATGCAACTATTGAACAGCTCTCATGTACATGACTAACCCATGTACATGAGCATCACTGTTAAAGCTTTTGACAGAAGCAGCGCCCCAGCAAAGAAGTCGCCAGGAAAACCCAGGTAAACTTGATTGATGTGCTTGCTATGCACAAGAACGCAAAGTGAGAAGCAACTGAAGTGAGTAGTGTAACCAATTGAAGTCGGAGGGCAATAGATCCATAAACTGCTAGATTCTGTTACAAGGAAACGACATAGGTTCAATTGTTAAATGAATGCCGCTCAGGTGCCTCTATCTGTCACATTCAGTCAAATGTATAGAAGGGTATAATCTACGCTATCAGTTCACTACTTATGCATGGCGTGTTAGGTGTGTTGATAATAGTCGATGACTATGGAATGAAGGAAGTTACCGTTTCAGGCACATCTAAAATATGTGGAAATGCATGGAAACCCTTGGTAAGTCTTTTCTTTGTTCAATTCCTGCAAGAGAAGCACAACCAAGCGGTCACTTGTAGAACAGTATACAGATTAATAAAAGAGAAAAATTGGGGAAGAGTGAAACTCACAAGCTAGATGAAACTACTACTTTGGAGCTCTGGTCTAATGATGAAACCGGTTGACAACAGCTCACTTCAGAAAAGTCACTCCTTACCGACCGAAAACCTTCCGAAGCACACGGAGTGAAAAATATCTCCGATGTTTCTTTCTGTGTGTTCCTTGTTCTTCCTCCATTTCTTTTGGCTGTGGTATCACCACCTGACTATCCAACTTCAGAGTATATTAGCTAATCCAAAAGTAAACAGAAATATGAAGTAACCTTGAATCGTGGAAATACGAAAGGCTAGATATAGCAGGCATTAATTTTGGGAACTATGTTATATTGATGCTATGTTAAAGAAATCGATAGAACAAATCCATAATTATCGAACCTACCACCACCATCACCCTACGCCCCTTCAGAAAGAACATCATTAAAGAAGAAAGAACACAGTCCAGTAATATCAGGAACAGTTGCTCTTAGACTCCATCTATCAAGTTGTTAGTACTTCTTACTAACCATAGGAACATACTGATTTACACAGTGAAAGCAAAGTGGAAATATGTGAATTTATATCCAGATAATTAGAAAAGAAACAACAAAATCAACAAATAAGAATCAAATGGTTCATACATTGGATAAGGCTTTAATATGTACAATGATGATTGTTATATCATCTGTCCGGTTTTCATGATCTAGCCACAGTTTGTAAGATTCTCCAGCAATGGCTGAACTTGCATCCCTAGGGTCTGCACATCTATTTACCTACACAACAAGAAATAGGAAACAAGGCAGAATATGTTAACAATAACTTACGCAAATGGTTGCTGAGATCACAAAAACATGATCAAGCTTTCCATCGAACTACTTTTTCAGCATTTTCTAATAATTTGTTGGCAAAACTAGCACTAATCCGGTATACGACGTGCCACCAGTGTTGTCAAACGTTGAGTGTGTTAAAATAAAGCACCACGGGTTAAGCACAATTAATGTCATGAACTTTAACTAAGGAAGGCACAGAAGATGAATACACACACACACACACACACACACAAACGCGCGCAGCTACACAATGACAGACATAATGTACGAAAAACCTATACAGACAAAGTATATGTACAGAATATTTGAAAATTGTCAATACTGAAATATATGAAGTCAAAATCGTGTCAATCAAGTACATCTTACACACACACACACACACACACACATATGCAGCTACACAATGACAGACATATTGTACTAAAAACCTATACAGACAAGTACATTTACAGAATATTCGAAGATTGTCAATATTGAAATATATGAAGTCAAAATCGTGTCAGGCAAGTACATCTTATATTATACATTAAATGTAAATACAATTTAAAGTTTCTAAATTTAGCTTAAGCTATTCTTTTAATCAAGAGATTTAGCTAGTGTTATTATTACTAAATTTCTTCTTACCTAATTTTGATTATTAACATATTCACTCTGAATGTTATTTAATTCTGCTCTTTAAAAACAGTGCCTATGAGGATGTTGCACGTTATAACCTTTGTGCTTGCATTAAAGTATTGCATGAACCAGGGCAAGAAAACCAGCTTGCAATGCACCTTAAGTGAGCATTTAATAACACTAAATGCCACATTAGAATGAAAAAGGACAAGCTGATCCCCCGTGAAAAGAACATTCAAATATCTACAGAGGAAGAAGACAAAAAAGACAGAAAGAAGAAGACGGAAAAGAAAGGCAAAATTACATATGTAGTTATGCGTTCAAGAACTTCCCCCTACCACCAAGGGATTCGGTGGAATGTATGGGATCTCTCAGATTCGAGGTTCGAGCTCTGGTAATGGCGAAATTCCTATCCGAGAGTTTTCCCCCTCAAATGAGCAATATGAGGTGTGAACCCGAATTAGTCGGGCCATTGAGTACCGAATACCGAATGGTTAAACCAAAAAAGATAATTAAATAATAGAGGAAAACGGAACACATACAGGAGTGCTATTTGATAGGACAGCGCCTATCAAAAGTCAAGCGACAATTCAATAAATGAGACCACTAATGTTACAGTGGAGTCTATGTTCCAACATATTCACAAAAGAGTTCTGTATGTGGACATTGAGTAGGTACACGACAAGATTAAAAACTAAAAATTAGATTCAACAACATATCCGGTGTAATCCAACAAGTGGGTTTGGGAGGATAGAGTGTATGCATACCTTACCCCTACCTTGGGAGGTAGAGAGGATAGAACCTCGGCTCAAGGAAAAGCAAAACAAAGCAGTCCGGAAAAAATAAATAACGGAAGAGAAGAAGTCGTGGCAAAATACTATACAACAACAACAACATACCCAATATCATGGCAAAATACTATATAAAGCATCACTTTTTTTTTTTAATCAAGTAATTACATAAAGCATGATAAAGCAATTTGAAAAAAAAGGAACAAAAACTACCAAATATTAAAAATCGGATAGAAGATACAAGTATCAAACATAGAAGGCAAAATGAGAGAGGACACCTAAGATTGTTTGACCATACTACATAAACCTCCAACTACATGCAACATAATGATGATTGAAGGTGTAGGCCTAAAATCACATGGAAAATTCATTTCCTTAGACTGATAACCTCTAGAAATTCAAGCGAAGCTAACAAATAACAGAACAAAATGGAGGCCACATCAACTGATTGAGATCAAAACTTAGTCGGGATCCTGTCGTTAGGAACATAGTGTTTTGAGATTTGTATCTCAATGTAGGATTAAGTGCCAGATGTAAATAATCTCCAGCTTCTTAATATCCTAATTAATGTCTTAAAGGACAAATTATCAAATATTTGCCTAAAACTGGTGAGCGGAAAGGATATAGTGGATTCATATCACCTGCGCCAATTAGTTTAGGACTAAGGTGCGATAGCAGTAGTTTCTATGTTTTCTCACTTAATACTAACTTGCCTTCAGACTTCAGCTTAACTAAATGGAGTTACTAGCAACTCAAAAAATTATAATGAGCTTACAGTATGCAGACGGCGAATGTGTATACAGTATGCAGCCTTATCCTCACATTTTCACAAAGAGGATACTTTAAAAGAATCTCGGCTTAATGTAGTATAGTCCCCAATAGGGCAAATATCATCAAGATTTACTTCAATAGCTGATACATACACATATACTGCTACAGCAACACATACATGGAAATAGACAACACACAACAACGAATTTGACACGAATAATGTCCACTATCCTGCTGAAACAGAACATGCCATACAAAAATTCTGATATCAAAAGTGCATAGAGCCACTCCACCAGTGACAATTGCTAATAATGAAGATGTGTTAAGTACTGCATAAGACAATCAAGATTAATAAAAACAAGAATAAATAGATTTCTGTAGATTCTAGCATCAAATAAGGTAACCCTTACCATGTCCACCACGGTTTGGCTGGAGAGGAACTCAAAGACTCCATCACTTGCAACTACAAAGAAAGGATGATGAGCTGTAAGATGCACTGTTGAAACCTCTGGGACAGCAACTACACCAATAGTTTCAGCTGTACTATCTCCGACACTCCGCGTAAAAGCAGTCCCTGGATACATCCCATTTTGAACCCATAACCTAGGTGGATCACCTCCTTCTGTTTCCTCATCCCCCCATGACTGAATATCAGGATCCTTTAAACCTTCCACTTGATCAACACTAAGAACTCTTGCCCCACAGCTTTTCACTCTCTCACATTCATCTTTCCTAAATGGCGTCTGATCAGAAGACAAATCCTTAGCAACAACTCTATTTCCTTCTTTAACAGCAAGCACAGCTCTTGAGTCACCAACATTAGCCACATATAACATGTCTCCAACAAGAAGAGCAGTTATAGCAGTTGTCCCGCTCATGGAATCATCAATATCAATATTACTATGAAGTTCTTCATTTGTTCTTAAAAATGCAGAATTGTAAGCCTTAACAGGATCATCCAACAACGTCGAATCATTCGATAAAATCTCAACAAGCCTATCCCTAACAAACACAGAACATTCAGTACCAAACTGTCCATGCCCATCAAACACACCAAAGAAATGAACATTTGGATTACCCTGAAGCTGTGTTCTGATACAATAACTATCTTGATTTTCTTTCTCAGGTGATTCAGGGTAAAACCCACGTTGAGTAAGCACAGTATATTCTAACCTGAAGTTATGTGAAGGAACTTGTGCACTTTCTACAGACCTGCCAGCAAGAATATGTGTTTGTACCTGAGCATATCTACCCAAATCTTCCCTGTTATCACCATCTGAAGATCTTGGGTATCTACAACAACACTTCCCATAAACACACCCCATAATTCCCCAAACCAAAGAGAAATTGCACACCAATTATTTGTAAAAATTACTGAACAAGAAAGGTCTAAAATTGTACAGCCAGACTATTCATTTCTGGGTTAACAAGGCCAAATTTGCATAACCCATCTGCAGCATTGTTTTGCACAAAATGGGGGGTTTTTTATTCAAACCCGTGAGACAAAAAGCCAGCAAGAAAAAACAAACCCTATTACCAAGACAGCCAAACAAAGATTTTGGTCTGGGAATAGAATTGGGTGTCAGGAAAAAAATGATTTGTTTAAACAGGGAAGAAAAATTAGACAAAGATACGGAACAACCCCAAAACCCAATGAAGAAGAAATGATGAAAGAAAGATTGCTATGGCAAGAAGGGAACAAAAAATGATACAACACCAAAAAATCAAGAAAAGGATATTTGGCTTTTTGGTGTGATCATAGAATAACTTTTTGGGTTAATAAAAGAAGATTATTATCTTAAGATAGACGAACAAAAACAACGTGTGTTGTTTGGGTTTGTGGGGTCTATGAAGGAGAAAAATCACACATTATTCCAAATAGTATTTGAGAAAATGATGTTTATAAAGGAATAATAATCAAATGAAATGAGGATAACCCAGAAAATGAAAAGATAAAAATGGTTGATTAAAATAGGGATAGACGATGGCTTATGTGGGGTGGGGATAGATAGGTGGCGGGTTGTGCAGAGGAGGAGGAGGAGCCCATTGTGTCTCTTTCCTTTCAACGAATGACATGCAAAATGCAGAAATGTGAGCATGTCACACCACATTCAGACAAACCAAAATACAAATGGTCTCACTTTTTTGCTCTTTATTAATAATACTAGGAAAAAACATCATTTTCATCTCATACTATATAAGAAAAGTCTAAATCACACTTAAATTATATAAGTGATCTATTACACACTTTAACTATATAAAAATGATATTATTTCCTCCCCACGACCCTCATTCTAAGGAGCGTGTGTTACACTTATTTAGGTGCGTCCAGCCTATTAAATAATAAAAGTAAACGGCTAAAAACATTAAGGGAAAATGCATCGTTTCCACCCCAAACTATAATCGAAAAATCGAATCCACACCTAAACTATATAAGTGACCTATTACACACCTTCACTATAAAAATATGATACTTTTTACTGACATGGTGCTGACGTGACAGTGCGTGTAAAACACTACACCACATGCAAGTGGTGGTAGCCTGACAGAGTGTAAATAATTTCACTTTTTTATAGTTTAGGTGTGTAATAGATCACTAGTATAGTTTAGGTGTGACTTCGACTTTTCGGATATAGTTTAAGGTGAAAACAATGGTTTTTCCCATAATATTATTATAATAACATAATAATAGGATGGATTGAATTTGTGGTTTGTTCATGTTTTTTTTTTTAGACTTTTGATTTTTTTTTTTTTAAATATAATTTTATATTCACAATTTTTAAAAACTATCAAAATCACCCAACTAAATAATTTACCTACTAAAACAATATTATATACGCTCTCCATTGTTGCCTTTGATTCAGGTCCAATACCCATTATTGAAACACTCATCAACCCAACCGTACCAGCAACATAATAACAATATAGGTATAGTTCGTCAAAATTTCTGTATCTCGACTTAAGTCCATACGCATTCCTTCAATCACATCTCTGAATGGCTACAACATACATCGAAAGATTAGACAATTTATCTATTGATAAAGGCAATAAATCTAATCAAAGACTGATTCTGGAAAAATGTTCCCGAGGATATTCGAAGACATAATTGGTAGAGTGCTCTCACAGGAAAAATTGCATAACACCACAACGATGGTCATGTCCTTGGTGATAGCTGGTGATCTTACTGTAACTAAGATATGAGTTGGAGGCAAAGAAACTTGCTAGGGGAAACATCTATACTATTGATTGAGTTCACAGTTCATCAACCAGGATCGGATCAGTTATCTATAATGCTTCCCTGACGGTGAGACAACAATAGAGCACATGTTTGTAGGTTGATAGGTTTCTCTGTTGGAAGGAATATTGTCTTGACTTATATGATATAGAAACAAATAAAATCTTGTCATTATAGGGAAAAAAATAACTTGACTTCTTGGATATTACCAGAATGGATAGAGTAACCAGTTTTGTCAAAAAAAAATAAAAAAAATAAAATAACAAATAGTTGTTAGAGATGCAAAATATAGTGTATAAGTAATGCTTGCATTAGTAATGCTTGTATTACTTATGCTTGTATTACTTATGCATGTATTATTTCTTATACATTGTTTGGTTTGATGTATAAGAAATAATACATCTTACATAATTTTTATAAAAGAAATGTTTGTTTACAAAAATACCTTTTTTTTTTTTATTTTGTACACTTTTTTTGCAACAAAATTTTTTTGTCATCTCAAATATAATTAGTATTGTTGAACTAGTATATAGAGGTTTCAGATTAATTGTAAGATCTTTGTCCTTGCGCATGAAATATTATGCCAACGGATTAACATAGTCGAAACAAAAATAAAATATAAGACGTAAAATTAAGAAATAATCTCATTTTTTTTTTAATCTATTTAAAGACCCCCGAAGCAAAACAAAAATATGTTACAATTATTTAAATCAATTATTCATTGTTGTAGATTAAAATGGTGGGAAAAAAAATTGTGAAATGTTTTGAAAAGATTCACTATTGCAAATTAAAATGGCGGAAAAAGGAATAGTGAAATATTTTGAGAGGAAAATTGAGGGGTATTAAGGTCATTTAATAAGTTAATGCATGCATTAAAGACTTTGCATTACTAATACATAGAAAATGGATGGTATTAGTAATACACACCTTAATACACAATAGAGTGTATAACTAATGCTTGCATTAGTTATACATTGACTAAAAATTGTACCAAACAAGGTATTCATAATACACATTAATTAATACATGCATTATTTTTACCAATACACTCTACCAAACGACCCCTAAACGTTTTGGAATGGAAAATATAAGAGAGACTTTGTGTAAAAATTAAAAATGGGGTTATATGTAATAATAATAAAAGTTGAAATTGGAATTGGAGAAAAGTGAAAACAACAAAAATTTGTTTTCACTTTTCAAAAAATAAATTTGAAATTATTTTTGGAATTTCCATAGACAAACACCACAAATTTTATAAAGTGAAAAAAAAATTCGGAAAAAAATAAATATTTTTTATGGCCAAACGGTATCTTATATATAATAATTAGAGTTTCCTTTTTCATTTTTCCATATTACTTTACTTTACTACCTATATTGAGTCATGAGTAACCATGCACTGAAGCAGGTAGCTGACGGTTATCATGCCTCCTTTCAGCTGCTTCTGATTGAGGATATTTTTATGATTTCATATTTTCTAATTTAATTTAATTATTTTACTTTTAATTTATTATATATTTAAAAATTATGTAAAAATATTATAAATTATACTAATTAATAATTTAAATCATTTAGAAAAGATATAAAAATATTAGTTATCTCAAAATTCTATTACTGCAACATAAAGCGAGATATATTACTTGAAAATTTCGTGAAAAGTAACATAAATCACAATTTAACAAACTAAAATACTTTAAAAATATAAAAAAAATTGTTTGACTTTTCAAATTCTATCAATGTCATAAATTGAGATAGAGAGACTAACATATATTACATGAAAATTACGTAGAAAGTCGTATAAATCATAATATTAAAAACTTAAAATATCTAAAATTATATAACAAATTTGATTAACTTTCTCAAATATTCCATCAATGTCACATAAATTGGGACAAAAAAAGTAACATATAGTATCTGAAAATTATGTAAAATTTCTATAAATCAATAATTAATAACTTAACATATTTAAAAATCATATGAAAAAATTGATTGACTTTTCTAATTTAATCTAAACCACATAAATTGGAATAAAAAAGTAATATACATCATGCTCATGCTGACACTGACCCTAATATCTAGTTCGTAAATATTTACAACACTACTAATCGGATCCACCCCCTCTTCATTTTTCTTCTCTCCAATTTCTCCAGCTTCCTATTTGAATTAGTGACACATGAAAAAGGTTAA
This sequence comes from Capsicum pubescens, assembly GCA_030864215.1. Lineage (NCBI taxonomy): Eukaryota > Viridiplantae > Streptophyta > Magnoliopsida > Solanales > Solanaceae > Capsicum > Capsicum pubescens. The sequence continues at coordinate 234,091,630 of CM061538.1, forward strand.
ATAAAATGGTTAAAATTTATTTGTTTAAAGTAAATCTGTAAGACCCCGCAAAATTCTCTCGTAGTCTGATCCTTAGAGCGTATTCATCGAAGTGTAAATTTGACCCTAAAAGGTTGAGAAGTGTCTTTCCAAGTGAGAAATATTTTAAACCGCATAGAATTTCCCTAATATCGACTTTTTGTCATGTAGAGAATTGAATAAGCTTTCCGTCGATACCAATTTTGTCAAAATCCGACATCGAACGAGGAAGTTATGGCCGTTTTACAAAAAGCAGTCGAAACTGCCCAGGTGCGACGACTGGGTGGACGGACTGTCGAGCTTGCGACGAACCATTTCCCAGACCGTTGTAACCAAGGCAGTAACTTTTTTTGGCCCTAGTGCGACGGCCGAGACAACGGACCGTCAAGGTAGCGACGGACCATCGTCGCTGAGGCAGTGTGGCCTCATCCTGGCCAACGTGCGACGGATGATCCGACGGACTATCGGGATTTTGACGGACCGTCGATGAGACCGTCGCATCGAGGCAGTGTGTTCTTTTTCTGACCAATGTGCGACGGACAATCCGGCGGACCGTCAGACTAAGCGACGGACCGTCGCTCCGACCGTCGCTCCGACCGTCGCAACCCTCGTTCAACATTTTAAACTCATTTTAAAAAGGGCTTTTTGGTCCTTTTTCACTCTTTTCAGCCCCTATTTATACCCAATCAAGGCTCAAAACTTCATTTCTCCTCTTCAACATCAAAAGCTAGGGTTTCTACAAAATCAAAACCCTTCTTTCTTCTTCAAGAAAAATCAGGAGAAATTAAGAAATCAAGAATCTCTCTAAGAGCCTTCAAGAAAGAGTTTTCTAAGGTATGCAGATGTTGATTCTTGGGTCCCTTTCATCCAAGAAGCTCAAGAACCCTTTTCTAAATTTCAAAGATCTTATGTTTATGAGTTGTCATGATTCATATGAATTGAAATTGGAGTTCATGCTATTATTGAGTTTTTAATTTATGTTTTGTTGATGAGGTTTCAAGATTTGGCCCTAGTATGTGATATTCATGTGATGTTCATAATAAACCCTCTTCAAGTTGCTTGTTAAGTGATGTGTTCATGTCAATTAAGTGTAGAAACTGTTGAATAAGCAAAGCATGCTCCCCGTATGTTTGATAAAATGCTTATATGAAGGAATTAGAGCCATTATAGCATGTTGACTAGAAATCCCCAATTGTGTGCAAGCCCATGCATGCCAAGTATTTGTTGAAAAGCCTTAGTGAATGAATTATGACATGATAGCATGAAGTTCCCCCAATTATGTGCTCTTCGATACATGCTAAAACTTTAATACATGCTAAGTGTTTGATGCAAGACCTTGTCGAAAAGAGTATGAGCCAATATCATGTCTCCCTATGATATTACATGCTTATGATTCCTAAATACTTGAGGAGATGCTTTAGTGATTGTGATGGTGAATGGTTATGTTTTACTTTTATGTTATCGAGTCCTGGGGGTATTTATACCCGACAATTTAGCTGCAGTCTAGGGCCAGTATCAGTTTTCACGATAATCTCGGTCAAGTCACGATTCTCAGAACTCAGTGAGTTATAGAACTCTATACTCTCAGATAGATATAGAACTTAAGTAATCTTAGTAATCTCAGTATCGCTAGTATTCTAGCCTCAGTTCAGTACTCAACTCAGATCTAGTAGTATTCGAGTGTTCAGTTTAGACTTCAGTAGTATTCGAGTAATCTTTTCAGAGCTCAGTATCATTCAGTCAGATAACGAGATTCAATAATATTCCGTCAGATACGGAACCAAGTGAATTCAGCTTAACCCAGTCAGATCATTCGAGAAACACGATTAGTATTAGATTCAACTCTGTTTAAGTTTAGTTAAGAATCAGTTCAAAGTCTTTCAGTTGGGAGTAATAGCTAGCATCGAGCGAGTGCAGGGATGACGGCTCCCCGTTAGGGAGGCAGAGTTGTTATGAGTAATCCCTGAACTCCAGAACTGCGTAGCCAGCGCAGGATGTAGGAGTCACCCATTAGGAAAAGGCTTGACTATTATACTTTCTTAGGCTTGACTTCCTGTGAGGGTCACCCGTTAGAGAGGCTTGACCAGAGTTGAGGTCTTTACCCGTGGCACGGTATTGACACCCTTCCAACTGGGGTTACAGGTTGGACCCCACTAGTTCAGATTCGGGGCATGTCGGTTAAGTGAGAACTCCCATAGTTGCAGATTCAGTATCAATCTTCAGAGTAGAACTCAGAAATTAGGACTGTCAGATACAGTCACCTATATCAGTAAGGAACTCAGATAGTTCCATTGATTCATGGACCACCCACTAGATAGGCATGGTCTCACGTAAAGTTATTCAGTATCAGTATTATTAGATCCATAGATCACCCATTAGGTAGGATTGATCTCAGTCTCAGATTTAGTTGAGTAATCTCATTATCAGATCCAGAGACCACCCGTTAGGTAGGCTTGATCTCAATTTCAGATTCAGTTGAGTAATCTCATTATCAGATCCAGAGATCACCCATTAGGTAGGCTTGATCTCAGTCTCAGATTCAGTTGAGTAATCTCATTATCAGATCCAGAGATCACCCGTTAGGTAGGCTTGATCTCAGTCTCAGATTCAGTTGAGTAATCTCATTATCAGATCCAGAGATTACCCATTAGGTAGGCTTGATCTCAGTCTCAGATTCAGTTGAGTATTCTCATTATCAGATTCAGAGATCTTCCGCTAGATAGGTTTGATCTCAGACATAATCTTTTCTTATCATTGATAGTAGATTCATGGATCATCCGTTAGAGAGGTTTGATCTCAGATTCAGTTAGTCGAGAGTAGTAAGCTAAGCTTTTAGTCATTGATATGAGTAGATTCAGTTAATCAGCTTCAGTATCATCAGTTTCCGAGCTCACTCACTAGATGAGACTGATCTCGATTTCAGTACTTAGTTTTTTATATCAGGAGATTCAGTTGTTCAGTATCTCAGTATTAGTAGTGAGTTCAGATGTTAGTAAAGCAGTATTCGAGTTTCAGTATTTCGAGTTATGATGTTTTCAGTTATGGTTTGTGCATTCATGCATATTTCCTCATTCAGTATTCTCATGATTATTTAGTTAAGTAATTATTCATGCATAAGCCCTTACATTTATCCTTACCTTATCTTCATAGTTAGTACATTCCCACGTACTGACGCATTTGCGCTATGGAGTTTTATTTTACACTATAGGTTCAGAGGCACGAGATCCAGAGTACCCTTAGTAGCTCAGTCCCAGTCATCAACAATAGACGTAGCAGTGAGTCCTCTTCATTCACATAAGATTTAGTTTATTTTTAGTAGACGGAGTTAGTTGGGGGCATGTCCCATCAACTCCATAGTTCAGACAGTTTAGAGGCTTTTCGGACAGATGTATCAGTATTTAATTTTCAGTTTTGAGTATTTTTAGATGTTTTGAACCTTATGGCCAGTTTCCGCATTTACTATCTATATTATGCAGTGCTCAAGTACAAATACCAGTAGAGGGTTAGCTTGTGGTCCTTCGGAATCATGAGCACCGTGTGACATTCCGGTTCCAGAAAAATCGGGTCGTTACAAAATCTCTAATCATGATTTAGATAATAATTAAATTATATCATTTGGTTTCAAAAATTATTATAATTCCACAAACTTAGCAACATATTATCTTGTCCATAAATCTACATCTACATCTACATCCGCATCTACATCTACAATATATTAAAAGTGTGAAGACTCTTAGAAATGTGATTTGAACTTTTTACCCTTCATTAAAAATTCTATAATAGACAAAATGGTCATTTATTATTTTTCTCAAATATTTTTTTAAATATTTAATCATTAAATAAAACTTGACAGATAAAAAAGGAAAAAGAAGATGTTTTTTGGTTGAAAATTAAGAGTCATTGCAGTTGAAATTGGAATAGGTTTAACGAAAGGAAAAAATATGATAAATAAAGAGTTGACGTAATTTAAAACAAGAATATGAAAAAAAGAATTAATTTTAAAAAAATTAATCAAAAAGTGACCACTTGTGGTCGTTTTTAACTTTCAAAAAACATAATAATTAATTTGAAAAAAAAATCAAATGATTATTTGATAATTTAAAATATAAAAGAGACCACATGTGGTCACTTTTTATTATATATTTTTTTTAGAAAAAAATTGGAAAAACGATCACATGTGGTCGCTCCTTGTGGTCGCTTTTTTGTGGTCGCAAAAATAGTTTTTTCTAGTAGTGTACTTCCTCCCTTCTGTTTTTATTAGGCTTCTTTTCTTCTTTGTTTGTATTTTTGTATAATTTAGAGTCAACTTGTTTTCTTGAATGCAACATAATTTTTCATTCTGTTTTTATTAGTTATTTGTTTGAGTACTCTATGTGATTTGATTTTAAGGTAGGAATAAGGTTTATATATATATACATATCCTTCGCAAACTTCACTTGTTAGATTATAATATATTTGTTGTTATTATTTTTCTCCTAATTATTCTTCCTAGCTCTTTTCTCTTATGCAATGATTATTCTACCTCGCCCTAGCCTTGATCACATAGTATCTGCAACTCATGGAGATATAGATCAGAACATAAGATCTATCATTCTGAGGGAGTTTCGATATGGCTCATCTCGTGTGCTTATAACAATCAATCTACTTGCTCACGGTATTAATGTCCAACAAGTCTCCCTTAGCTTGTTCGTAACTACGACTTGCCAACTCAACCAGAAAACTACTTGCATCGTACTGGTTGTAGTGGACAAGTCGTAGTGGACGATTTGAAAGAAAGGGTGTTACTCTCAATTTTCTTAAAAAAGGGTGTTACTCTCAATTTTCTTTTCAAAGTCAGTCAAAGAATTTTTTTGACATACAAAAGCTTTATAATGTGGTAATTGAGGATCGTTCAGTCAATGTTTGAATCGTTTAATTGAAGTCGTTTTTCTATGAATATAAGTCATTTAGTTGGGAGAAAAGATTTTATAAGTTTTAATTCTTGTGTCAATGAAATCTATTGCATGTTCTCATCTTTAAGGATTCTTTTAGCTTTTTTTTCTCTTAGCTGGTTTTAGGGCAGAAAAAATAAGGATCATTTTCTTCTTCTTCTTGGCAGGTCTTAGGGGAAAAAATTATAGCGAGTCTGTTAGAAAGATCAAAATTCAAAATTAGTTTGATTTGGTTCGATTTGCTTTATCAAAGTTAGTTTTTTCAGTTATGGTAACTAGGAGGTACCTTTTCTAGTTGAAAGGATTTTAGCAGGTATAACTAGGAATATCGAAATATGTGTTGGAGCAATGAGAATAAGGTTAATGTGACAGATGTTTTGGGAAAGAAAAATTTCCTTTGGAGAATGCTAGATCGGTAATTTAACATTCTCAAGATGATGAACCCTGTTGTTTGAATGTATGAAATAGTAAAGAGAGTTGGATTGGGGAAGAAAATATCAAAGAGTGTAAATTTATTTATGTTATAAAACTGAGAATTGAGGTTTTACAAGTCAGAATTGTGTTCTAATAAAGAGATCAAATTGGAAATTATGCTTTAAAAAGTGGTAATTTATGTTGCTGGGTCTCTTAAGAAATGTCTCGGGTGTATGTCAGATCATTCAAAAATAGTGTATTTTTAGAGGATCCGATACGGGTGCAATAACATTTTTTTTCTGAAAAATTCGAGCAACTTAGATGGTAATAATAACATGCTTTAAAGAATAAGCAAAGGTGATACCTTTTTCCTTGTGGATTTAATATCTAGCATGATTTACTAGTTCTTGAATTATTTTTATTATATATGTTGCAGGTTTCACACTCAATAAATAACAACAAAAATACCCCAAAGACACTCATTGCAGTTGAGTACACATGTGTAAAAGTTGAACTTGCTATGAATTTTCAGATGGGTGTATCAAACAAGACACTTGAGTTTCTTGACATGAATCCAATTGGAAACATATTTTATTCTAATGAATGACGTTGATTCATTCACGCACTTGATCCAGGTTTTGCTAATCTCGGTGTGTGTTTTGTCCTATAGGTTATTTGATGTTTGGCTCTGTTTCAGTAGAATGTTCTTTAATGGAAATAGGGAATGATCAGAATTTTACAGAATATAAATCTTGTTTCTCTTATTTTTTGTCACTTGTTAGGGTAAACAAACAACAGGTGTAGCAATTGTACTAGAGAAAAAAAAAGGAAAATCATCCCTGTCTTTCAAACTTAGATGTTGTTACTAAACGACTAGATGAAAATTCCAAGATATTTGAGTAAGATTTGAATTTGGGTACTCACTTTAGGAAGAAACTTGTAGTTAGAAAAGCGGAGTGAGGCCGTGGAAAGTATACATTTGCTGCTTCAATGATTTTAAAAATTCTAGTACAAAAGAGGAGTTTTGAACTCGATTTCTTGATTTAACCGAAAATCGAACTGAATACAGAAAATCTAGATAAATATAACCACATAAATTTGTGTATTGTTTTATTAAGTTATTACCTTCTTAATATCTTCAATCAATATATGAATAAATCAATACAAGTCATTAGTAATTGATTCTTTAATATTCTTATGCAGGAGAAAAAAGATTCATGTGCAACATGTTTTTGCGACTTCGTATCATTTAAGAGCAAATTTGAATGCATATTTTATCTGATTTTTAAATTTTATCATATCAATTTTATTTGTATTGTCCTGTGTTCATTATATTTGTACAAACTAAAGTTCATTATATGTGATATAATATGAATTAAAAAAATTATTATCACTTCGTCAATTAATATAACAATTTTTTTAGTTTCTGAATTGACTTGCTGAAAAGGAATATGGTGTTTTGAGTTTTATCATGGAGAGAGGAGCCAAGGGATATGAGGTAATCCTATTTGAAAAATTGAGAGCTCAACATGCCAATTTCTTGAAGTTCAAAGATGGTTACACAATTTCTTCTGGTTGGAATTTAAAAGAGTATATTGACTATTTTGTAAGACATGTTCTCCTGAGACAGGGAGTACTTGGAATGAAGGTCAAGGTCATTCCATCCTCCCAAGGAAGAAGACAAATACATCAGGTTGCCAATGGCAGCATCAGTTGAAATTGAACCTCCGATTTTGTAGGAATTACGCAACAACCGTTTAGTAGCATCATCGGAATTTTTTTCAAATATTATTATTTTTTTAATTAATTTTGAGTGGTAAGTCTTTTTTGTCAACCTTGGCAGAGACGTGGTTGGAGATTTTTTTATATATTACATTGAAAGGATAAATTATAGATTGTGACAATCGCATTTTCCTAATAAAAATATATTTTATTCATGTGCCTATTTTTTCTAGTGCATTTCTGTCTGTGATATGATGTTCATCTAAGATTGCACCTGCATTCAGATTTTTTTTTCTATTACGTTGATTTTATTGATCAAGAATAACAATATGTTTGTAATTATTTTTCTTTATTGAATCTCCAATGTAACTTCATAGTTCTTATAGGTTTCAAATTTTCTTTCTATTTCAATGGGTTTTGATGTACATCAAAGTGACGCTACTTCAAGAAGGCATTTTACAAGAAGTCAAGCTAAGGACTTTCAAGCATTTTAAGATTTATGGATGATGATGAAATCTTTGGAAGACTCCAATAGGGATGACTTGAAGATATTTAATATACTAAGTGTCTATCATTTAAATTAGCTTGTAATTTTAATGAAGGATAATTTAGTTTTTTCTACTCCTTTAATCCGTAGTATAAATAGTTAGCTATTAGGGTGAACTACTCGTTTTTGAAGATTGAATATTTGTGCCTCCTTTGAGAGCTTGAAAATCCTTTGTTGATTTTTAATACTTGTCCTAGGATTTTCAACTAAGGTTACTACCTTCTTGAGGATTCTAATAGATTAGGTGTTTTTAGTTCCCAATTATGTAGTGTTTTGGTTAGTTTCATCATTACATCTTTTAATTGTTTAAATCTAATTGTGTTTATCTTTCTTTAAATTTTATCTTTAATTTCTATCTTGCTAGTAATTTACATCAAAGTGACGCTACTTCAAGAACACATTTCACAAGAAGTCAAGCTAAGGACCTTCAAGCATTTCTAGCTTTATGGATGAAGATGGAATCGTTGAAAGGCTCCAATATGGATGACTTGAAGATATATAATATACTAAGTGTCTATCATTTAAATTAGCTTGTAATTTAAATGAAGGACAATTTGGTCTTTCCTTACTTCTTTTAACCTTAGTATAAATAGTTAGCTATTAGGGTGAACCACTAATTTTTGAGAATTGAATATTTGTGCCTCCTTTGAGTGCTTGGAAACTATTTATTGATTTTCAACATATGTTCTAGGATTTATAAGTAAGGTTACTACAATTCTAATAGGTTAGTTGTATTTAGTTTTTAGTTAAGGGGTGTTTTGGTTAGTTTCACCATTACATCTTTTAATTATTTGAATTTAATTGTGTCTGTATTTCTTTAATCTTTATCTTGCTTCTATTTTTTTTTTCACATCAAATTGGTATCAGAGCTTGGATTAGATTTGTTTTCAAATCTAAGTCTTGGGGTTTTGATATTTTCTTTTAAATAAAGAAATCCAAACAAAAGAAAATTGAATTTGATTGAATGTTGTCTGATATTATTCTTTGAGTTACATGTTATTGTTTTCTAGTTTAAAAAAATCAATGAATACAAGGCTCAAGAAAAAAAAATTGAAAGTCATTTTGAAGAAGAAACTTGAAAATGGGTTTTGTTGATTTGGTGTTTGGTTGAAGAAATTGTTGGTTAGAAGTTGTTGATAGACTTGTGGGGAAGTTATATCTCAAATTTAAGCTCATTTGCTTGAGTATTGAAGAAGATGAATTTAAGAATTTCAAAATATTCCAAATCTTTCAAATTTGTTTTCTCTTCTTTTCTTATTAATTCTATCTAGTTTACTTTGAGTATAAATTCATACTTAATGTTAAACTAGTTTGTGTCCGTTTAATTTATTCGTGTCAAATTTTTTCATGCTTTTTTCTTTCATTTCATTGTATGCTTTTTGTTTTCTTGTCTGTTAGTTTTAACTGTCCGTTTTTATCACATAAACTTCATTCTATTCCGAAGAAGTAGTACCACTTGTAAATTATTTAACAACGTTGATTATCAACCTTAGGTTATTCAAGAGTGGTAACAAGTAAGAGTGTGGTGAGTTCATTTGAGGGTGGCCTTAAAAGCCTTTAGATTTAGAGTGATACACGAGTGTGAGTGATAAAAAGAGGGAAACTAACACGACCCGAACCAGGGCCTTGTCGTAATGGACATCCCAAGTCCAACCAAGACCGGGGACCACCCCCATTACCCAACCCAACCTCTAAATATGCATACCCTGAGTCAGATGAATTCCGAACGTATAACAAGATAGTGTTTATCTATCAATCTAGACTCTGGGATAGGCCTATAACCGTGACCAACCCAAACAATTCTAGTCATCCATTACCAACCAACAACCATAACCAAACCAATATCAAAACCAAGTCCATGTCCATAATATAACATGAAAGGATGGAACAATCATAAATTCAGTCCAACAGTATCATCCCCAATAATACTAAGGCTGACACCAATATCAACACTGCCCATTCCAACCCATAGTACTCATATAAAGCCTATATCTAAAAGAAAAATAATATCCGATTGGGACATTCCCCAACCATAGCCAAAACCAATATCCATAAATAAACGAAAGTACATAAAGAAATCCATGATATGAAATGGAGCCTTCCGCAATATGGAAGCTCACTACTTTAATACAATAACTAATCTCGAATCCGATCACTAAGCATGGGGAGTAGAACAGTCGGTTCCTGCATCGCGTGGGGATACAGCCTCCCAAAGACGGGTTAGCGGGTGAACACTAGCATGAACTCAGGATAAGGATAAAATAATGCAATCTAGTAAAACCAAGTAAACAAACCATATGCATACAAACCATACATATACATATATAACCATGTCGGGAAAGAGAATCGGGTTAGCATGCCTTTAAAACCATTAACCTGGGTATGCTTAGCTTAACTATCCTAAAAAACCCCACGGGCTATATGGGTCCAGTGTAACCCTTGAATGGGCCCCAATATATGTAGCTACACGAACCGGAGATACCATAAGAGTAGGGGATTTCCAAGTACCCTTCGCTCTCCAGGATACGTATGTACAGTGTACTTAGAGGATTCCCATGTACCTCATAGTATCATATATGATCGCTATAACCAACCCACATGTCGGCAAACATAAGTTTCCAGTGTCCGTCTATTGGACTCGCACCTTCACGATTAACTATCACACCCCGCCATTATCGTCCAATTAAAACCATTGACATCCAACCAAACTATTATTCCATTGTTATTAACCAAGACTATAAGTAGTAGTATCGTCATATCGACTATAGCTTGAAGGAAATATCCTTAGCCAACCTTTTTATGTAAAGGGATTCTCATGTACCCATAGATTACATTATCAAGTTAAATTGGGGGAATCCCGTATACCCCACAAGTGTTCCATTATAAGTTTGCTTGGAGGAATTTCGTGTATCCCACAAGTTGTTCATTATCATGTTTACTTGGGGGATTCCATTGTACCCCACAAGGGTATTTAATTAACCATAACCATGACCACCAAACCATTCTATTTAACCAGTCCAAACCATTTAAACCATTTAGGGTTCCATTACCAAACCATACCATGCAATAGTTCCATTAAAAGTCCAATAATATAGTAAAACTATTATCATAGGCATTTTATCAAACATGTTGGGGGCATAGTGTTTCCAAAACCAATTCCAGTATCAATTAATCATTCCCATGCAACCAATTGTCCAAACCACTATTAAAGCATGTAAAAACATAATTAAAACATGGGAAAACCATACCCAAGCATTTAATACCAAAAACCCAATATATATTTGAAAACCCCAAAACCATATAATAATCATGCCATGAAAACATTGTATAAAACATGCCTTTAGTTGGAACTAACAATGAGGGAGGTGTATATGCCTTAGATTACGAAGACGATTGAGAGAAATCACCCGTACAAGCCCCAAATTGATTCTCTAGATAAAACCCTACCCTTTCTTTACCCAAGATCCTTAAAGAGAATTAGAGGGATTTTCTAAGTGTTTTAGATTAGAATAATAGGGTAAATGATGTCCCAATAGTGATATAAGTCATGGGGCTTTGAGAGGTTAAGTGGAGAAATGTCCAGATTACCCCCAACTTAAACTGCTTAAAATTTTATAGGATGGTACGACTCACCCATACTAGTCGTACCCTCCAGTATGAGTGGTACCCAAGGCCTCCTCCTTAGACCTAACATTGTCCAACATACGACTTACCCAAACCAAGTCGTACCCAACTATACGATCAGTACCCCTAAACCATATCCTTGGTAGAATAGAATTAAAAGAAGTTTGAACACTGCCTACCATACAAGTCAATGGTACTACTCGTACCCTAACTTACGACTTATGATGAGCCACTTGTACCTAGATCCAAGTTAAGTTACTAAGTCTCAGATTAAGTAAAGGAAAAATCCAAACCATATGACCCATCACCAACCATACGACTCGTACCCACCAAGTCGTACCCATCTCAGAAACCAATCAAACCCACCAACCAACATGATTAGCATACGACCAACCCATACCAACTGTAACCTACCATACGACTTGTACTTACAAGTCGTATGTTATCAGAAACCAAAAATCTAGGAAATTTTCCAAGGTTAAAAAACCCAGGGTGTTTTAGTCTCCCCCACTAGAATCATTTATTCCTGAATGACGGACAAGGTAGGTCAACCATAAGCAGAGTCATTTCCATTATCAAACATTAATCTAACCTTTAACCAAGTTAGAAAATAAAGATGTGATTAAGAACACATACCTTCCGAACGAATATTCGGAGCAGAAAACAAATGCGAATATTTTGACTTTATGTCCTCTTCCATTTCCCATGTAGCCTCTTCCACCTTATGGTTACGCCATAGAACCTTAACTGAGGCCACATCCTTGGTCCGTAACCGACGAACCTGCTGATCCAATATCTCAACCGGGACCTCTATATAAGACAAAGAATTCGAGATACCCAATCCTTCCAAAGAAACCCCAGAAGAAAGATGACCAAGACACTTCCACAACATAGAGACATGAAATATCGAATGAATGAAGCTCAAAGTAGAAGGCAACTCTAATTCATAAGCCACATTACCAACCTTCCGCAAAATCACATAAGGACCAACATACCGGGGACTGAGCTTCCCCTTTTTACCAAACTGCATCACTCCCTTCATGGGAGACACCCTTAGGAAAACCTTATCCCCAACCTCAAACTCCAAGTCTCTGTACCTTATATCCGCATAAGACTTTTGGCGACTTCGGGTAACCTTAAGACTATCCTGAATTACCTTTACCTTTACCATAGTTTGATAAACCAATTCCGAACCAAACATATCTGCCTCACCAAGCTCAAACCACCCAATAAGAGATCTACACCTCCTACCATACAATGCCTCAAAAGAGGCCATCCCAAAGCTAGAATGATAACTATTGTTGTAAGCAAACTCTACCAAAGATAGATGATCAACCCAATTCCCATCATTATCAATCACACATTCCTGGAGCATGTCCTCCAATGTCTGAATAGTCCTATTTGCTTGCCCATCCGTCTATGGAGGAAAAGCAGTACTCAGACTATAGTCCCCAACCTTTTCTGAAAAGACCGCCAGAAATAAGATAAAAATTTTGTACCACGATTAGAGATAATCAAAATAGGTATCCCATGCAGCTTCACAATCTCATGAAGATACAACCTCGCATAGTCCTCAGCCAAAAAGTTAGTCCTCACTGACAAGAAGTGAGTGGACTTTGTCATCCTATCCACAATGACCCAAATTGAATCAAATTGGTTCCGAAATCGAGGAACACCAGTAACGAAATACATATTGATTACCTCTTATTTCTATTTTGACAATTCCATTTCCTGATACAATCCTCCAAGCCTCATGTGTTCAACTTTAACTTGTTGGCACACAATACACTTGGCCACAAAATCAGCCACATCCCTCTTCATACCACTCCACCAATACATCTTCTTAAGATCATGATAAATTTTTGTCAAACCGGGATGAACAACTTAGCGTGACTCATGCGCCTCAGCCAAGATACTTTCTCGCAAACCATCTACCTCAGAAACACATAACCTCTCATAGTACAGCAAAGTACCATTACCACTAATCTCAAAGGCCATCACTCTCTACCCACCTACATCAACCTTGATCCTTATTAAGATAGGATCTAACACTTGCTTCTCTTTAACTTCAGTACCAAGAGATGACCGTGCCACTTTCTGCCCCAACACAGCACCATCCTCAGAGTCCAAGAGATGAACTCCAAGGTTAGCCAAACGGTAAATGTCCTTCACTAACTCCTATTTTTTCTTATCCACGTGAGCTAGATTCCCCATGGATAGCCTGCTAAGAGCATCAACAACCACATTAGTTGTACCTAAATAATAGTAAAGACTCATGTCATAATCCTTGAGCAGCTTAAGCCATCTCCTTTACCTGAGGTTAAGCTCTTTCTGAGTAAACACATACTGCAGGCTCTTATGATCAGAAAAGATATCTACATGCACTCTATACAAATAGTGACGCTAGATTTTCAATGAAAACACCACAACTAATAATTCCAAGTCATGACTTGGATAGTTTCTCTTATACACCTTCAACTTTCTAGAGGCATAAACTATTATCTTTCCATACTGCATCAGAACATAACTAAGTCCCACCCGATATGCATCATAATAAACCAAAACCCCCTCATTACCTTCAGGCAATGTCAAAACCGGAGCCGAAGTTAGCTTATTCTTCAGCATCTCGAAACTCTCCTCACAAGTATCTGACTAAGAAAACCTTGCCTTCTTCTGAGTCAACTTAGTCAGTGGGGCAGCTATCATTGAAAAACTTTACTCAAACCGCCTATAATACCCGGTCAAACCCAAGAAGCTCCGAATATCGATTGGAGTCATGGGTCTGGACCATCTTTTATTTACAACCACCCTTTGTGAATCCACCATGACCCTTTCACTAGAAATAATATGACCAAGAAAAGTTATAGCATTCAACCAGAACTCACATTTCAAAAATTTGGCATTCAACTTCTGCTCCTTCAAGGTATGCAACACCATACAAAAGTGATTGGCATGATCCACCTCACTCTTAAAGTACACCAAAATGTCATCTATGAAGATAATGACATACAGATCCAAAAATTGACTAAAGACCTTATTTATCAAATCCATGAATGCCATCGGGGCATTTGTCAACCCAAAAGACATAGCTAAAAACTCAAAATTCTCATACGGAATTTGGAAGGCAGTCTTAGGGATACCCTCCTCCCTAATCTTTAACTGATAATACCCAAATCAAAGATCAATCTTGGAGAAAAACTTTACACCCTACAACTGATCAAACAAATCATCTATCCTTGGAAGGAGAGACTTATTCTTTACCGTCACCTTATTCAATTATCGATAATCAATACATATCCAAAGGAAACCATCCTTTTTATGCACGAATAACACCGATGCACCCCATGGGGACATACTAGGATGGATGAAACCCTTATCTAATAGATTCTTGAATTCCCTTAAATAAGCCGGAGCCATTTAATAAAAAGGAATAAATATAAGATGAGCGTCCAAAACTAAATCAATAACAAACTCAATCTCTCTATCCAGAGGAACACCAGGAAGATTATCTAGAAAGACTTCAGGAAACTCATTTACCATCGGAACCGTATGTAAAAAAGGACCTTCTGAGTTAGAATCTTTAACCCAGAACAAATAATAGAGACACCCTTTGGAGATTAATCTATGAGCCATAAGATAAGAAATAAACCTTGCACTAGGATCTAGAGAACCACCCTCCTACTCGATAACTGTTTCACCAAGGAATCTAAAGACAACCTTACGGGTCTGGCAATCTATGGATGCGTAACAAGAGTGTAACCAATCCATCCCCAGAATAACATAAAAATCCACCATATCAAGTTCAAACAAATCCATTAACGTTTTCCTATTACCATTAGATTCCACACACCCCCTATTGACTATTTTAGAAATCATCGAGTCACCTACCGGGGTAGAAACAGAAAACGGTTCTGAAACACACTCCGAACTAAAATCAAAATACACAGCCACAAAGGGGTCACATAAGAGAGAGTAGACCATGGATCAAGTAAACAATACACATCACATAAGAAAAGTTGCAACATACCAGTTACAATATCAGGCGATGCCTCGAACTCCTATTGGGTAGTGAGGGCATAAAGACGATTCCGACCAATGTCAAAACTAGATGGTGCACCCTTTGGTGCTGGAGCTGAAGATAAAGCAATCAAAACCTTATTTTCCTAGAGGCAACCTAACCAACAGAACAGTTTCAAAGCATATGGCCTGGCTGACCACAGCTGAAGTACCTGTCCCTTTTCTCATCACAAAAACCACGATACAAACGACCATAAAATTTACAAGAAAGATATGATGGAGCCGACTAAGCCCCACTATCCTAAGACAGGACACCCTGTGCCATAAAGTTATCACCATCGTGGAAACGTCTATCACTCAACGGCTTTAGGTAAGGATCAGTAGCCATCGAGTATGACCCAAAATTGCCCCACTTCTTTTTGGACCACTTACCACCATCCCTGTAACTCTGCTATTGGCCACCACCCTGCTCAGAGAACTTAAACTTTGTTTATTGTGTTTTCCCTTTTACAGCGTGCTTCTTCTTATCATCCCCTACCTGCTACATGTACATAACCAATCTAGAGATATCCATGTCCTTGATTAACAAGGAACCTTACTCTCAAAAATCAACTCACAAGATAGTCCCGAAGTGAACTTTCTCATCTGAGCTATCATGATGGAAACCATCTCTAGAGCATATTGAGATAACTGGTGAAACTTTAAGGCATACTCCTTAACCAACATCTTGCCTTACCTTAGATTAACAAACTCTTCTACCTTAGCTTCTCTCAACTTCTGAGGAAAGAAGCGGTCGAAAAATACAATGGAGAAATTATCACAACCTGAGGCTAACCGCTAGTCGTGACAACAGTGCTTACAGTCACAAGTGACTATAAGCTAATCCATGAGCTGGTATCTGTTGTGAGCACTGAATAAAATATAAACATAACACATGTGTGGAAGATAAACTGAGAAGGTAATGTATATCTAAATATTGAAATGTGAAATACTGAATGTTTGAAAAAACTGATAAGAACTAAAAGTGACTAACTGACTGTCTAACTATTTGTCTGAATGTCTGAAAACCTCTAACTGACTAAGGAGTTGATAGAACAAACCCCCAACTAACTCTGACTGACTGAATAAAAATAAAATACTAAAATAATTGTGTAAACATAATATGTCCTCGGTGGATAAGGACTCACCACTATGACTGTTGGATTACGCTGAGCTGTCTAACTGTGATTGGAAAACTATGCGTCCGAACCTATGATATAAGTCATCATAGTGCAAAGAAGAGTATGCGGTAAGTACTTTGAATGTACTAGTATATGAGATGATGTTAGGTTGATATACATGGGGTACTGTGCATATGTAATAAGGAGTAACTGAATAGCATGAGATAATGGAACACAAATTCATGAAAACTGTAACATCTGAGAATGCAAGACCAAGAATATACATTATTCTGAAATAATCTATAAATTGAAATACTGAAACTTATATAACTGAATAATTGTAAATATGTATTCTTTGGTCAAGCAACCTAAACTTAATATACACTGAATATTGTACTGAGATTGTGGGAGGCATTATCTAACCGACATGCCCCAATCTGAGCTAATTGGGGTCAAACCTGTAATGCCAGTTGGAAGGGTGTCAGTACCGTGCCACGAGTACTAACACTGGTTGTGTGGATCCACTAAACTAGTGTCACAAAGGACTAATGAGTCACCCTCAACTGGCAGGTGCTCTAATGAGATATGTGTCACCCTCAACTAGTTGGTAAACACTTTGTCAACTCTCAACTAGACGGTAGACATCTCTACACTATGCTGGCTACGTAGTTCTGTAACTCAGGGATTGCTACTAAAGGTCACTCCCTCTACTGTCAGGTGAGCCCTCATCCCTGAGTTCACTCGGTGTTAAATCCTACTCTCAACTTAGCTGACACTGATACTGGGATGGACTAAATATTATTACATAACTGATAGTGCTCATTACGATTATAAACATGATGGTATACTGATAAGAGTCATAGATTAAATATATAAGTACTTAAAAGCTAAATTTATGTAAACACAAGGTATCGGGTGTTCATAACCTACCAGCACTAATGGAACTAACAATAATGCCATATAAAAGCTTTAAAACCATAGTAGGGGATCTTTGTTCAAAACTCAACACTTATGCATTTCATCAAACACATGAGAGTCATGAACATAAGCATGGGAACGAGTAAAGCATGTGAGAATAACATGATTACAAGACTAAAATCATAACTTAGGGATTTAACATGAAGATTGCAACATTTAAAACACATAATGGCTCATCCCACTTGAAAAATACTTATAAACATAACTTGTAATTGAATTCACAAGAGATTCATGAAGATATTTCAACTTAAACATAAAAACTCATAATTTAAAACTAAAAGGGATTCTTGGACTCCACGGGTGAAAGGAACACATGGATGAACATCACACATACCTCACTAGATGTTTTCGTGAAGATTCTTAGGAATTTCTTGAGATTTGAAGCCTGAATTCCTTGATTGCTTGAGTATGGGTTAGGGTTTGTTCTTGAGGAAAGTGGGGTTTCTTTTGAGAGAATTTGTGATTAAAAGAGAAAATAATACTCTTTGGGAAGCTAAATTTTGTGTTATGGACTGATTGGGTGAAGAAAAATGACCCAAATGCCCTTAATTATTAAGCAACAAAAAGATGGATAGGTAAAGGAGAGCGCGCCGTGGGCTCTGGAGCGGTGTACTAAAGGGGGCATCATGGGCTCATCTCGGTGCTGCTACTATTTTGGTGATCTAAACACATCCCTACGCTCGTCTAAAAATTTGAAAACTTACTCGAGTTGTATTTTTAACTACCCGATCTTGAATCAACATAAAAATCGATGTTTAAGGTTGGAAAGGTTAAAAATAAGATCATCAAAGTTTAGGGGTCTTGGAAATGACTAAATCCCAACACTTAGGTTAATTTCTAAGCTTTGGACCTCTTATGGATACAATTGAGAGCTAAAATGAGCTAAGACTTGTATGGGGGATTACATTATCTCCCCCTTGGAAACATTTATCCTCAAATGAGACTGGTTGAGCTAAGAGTACTGAAGTAACTGAGATTATATACTGAATATGCATGACTGAAAACATGATTGCGTAACTGAGTCATAAACATGATACATGAATTGAACTAAATGTATGCAATGACATGAGATGGATTACATAGCTGAAATTGAGAATGGATGAGAGTCAAACTGAGGAGAATCATTACCTTAAGATGAATCTGAGCTCACGAAGAAAAGGTGGGGGTATTTGGTTCGCATATTTGATTCTGCTTCCCAAGTGGCTCTCTCAACGGACTGATTCCGCCAAAGAACTTTGACCAATGGAACATCTTTGTTCCTTAGTCTACGAATCTGACGATCAAGGATCTCAGCTGGGACTTCTTCATAAGAAAGGTTATCCTAAACATCCATGCTTTCTAATAGAACAACAACAGCTGAATCACCAATACCCTTTTTCAACAGGGAAACATGAAGCACTAGATGCACTTATGCTAAATCTGCAGGCAACTCAAGCTCATAAGCCACCTTTCCAAAATGACTCAAGATTCTAAACGAGATAACATATCAAGGACTGAGTTTTCCCTTTTCGCCAAATCTCTTCACTGCCTCATGGATGAGATTTTCAAATAAACCAAATCACCAACCTCAAACTCAAGATCTCTTCTCCTCACATCTGCATAGGATTTCTGATGGCTTTGGGCTATCTTCAGCCTCTCCTAAATCAACTGAACTTTCTCCATCGCACCAAACACTGCATCTTTCCCTATCAAAGTAGCTTCACCTGCCTCAAACAAACTAGTACAAGATCTACATATCCTTCTATAAAGAGCCTCAAACACAGCAATCTGAACACTGGAGTGATAACTATTGTTATAGGCAAACTCAATTAAAGGTAAGTGATCATCCCAACTACCTCTAAAGTCAATAAAACATGCTCTAAATACATCCTCTAAGTTATGAATGGTCCTCTTTTCCTGACCATCTATTTGAGGATGAAAAGTTGTACTGAGATGAACTTGGGTACCAAGACCCTTCTGAAAAGACTTCCAAAAGTGAGAGGTAAATTAGTACCTCTATCTGATATGATAGATAATGGAATCCTATGCAACCTAATCAACTCCCTAAGATAGAGCCTGACATAATCCTCAGCTGAGTAAAAAGTATGAACTGGTAGGAAATAAGGTGATTCAGTCATTCTGTCTATAATGACCAATATCAAATCATGCTGACGATGCGTGCGAGGCAACCCTGTCACAAAATCTATGTTCACCACATCCCACTTCCAAGTAGGGATACTAAACTCCTACAATGTGCCACTAGGACTTTGGTGTTCAATCTTAACCTGCTGAAAATTAGAACACTTAGCTACAAACTATACAATATCCCCTTTTATACCACTTCACCAATAGATTTCCCGCAGGTCATGGTAAATCTTAGTGGCTCATGGATGGATATAGTATCGCGCACCATGCACTTATGCTAGTATTCATGGTATCAAGTCATCCACACACGGAACACATAATGTACCCTTACAACGAAGCACACCATCTTCCACTTTTTGATCTCTAACATCCTCCTTCAACTAAACCAAACTAGGATCTCTGACTTGCTTTTCTTTTACTTAGCAACCAAGGATAATTCTGAACCATTTTGAACCCATACACTACTTTCTGCTGAATCAACTAACTAGACACCTAATCTAGCAAGTTGATGAACCTCACTGACTAACTTCTTATTATCCTCATCAACATATGCAACACTACCCATAGACAACCTGCCAAGGGCATCTGCCACTACATTGGCCTTCCCCAGATAATACAACACACTGATATCATAATCTTTTACCAACTCAAGCCACCCTCTCTGACGAAGATTCAAATCTTTCTGTGAGAACATATACTATAAAATTTTGTGATCCACGAACACATAAACATGAATCCCATAAAGGTAATGCCTCCATATCTTTAAAGCAAACACAACAGTTGCTAACTCAAGATCATGGGTAGGATAATTCTTTTCATGTGGCTTAAGCTATCTAGATGAATAGGCTATGACCTTACCTCTTTGTATCAACACATAACCAGGACAAACTCTGTAAGCATCACAGTAAACCACAAATCCATCTAAACTATCTAGCAAAGTTAATACTGGAGCGAAAGTAAGTCGAGTCTTCAACTCCTGAAAACTCTTCTCACAAGAATCTAACCACTGGAATTTGACTTTTTTCTGAATCCATCGAGACATGGGGGATGCAATAGAGGAAAATCCCTTAAAAAACTGTCAGTAATAGCTAGCCAAACCTAAGAAACTCCTGATATATGATGGAGAGATGGGTCTGGGCGAATTTCTTACTGCTTCAGTCTTTTGAGGGTCAACTCTAATGCCATCACCAGAAATAATATGGCCAAGAAAAGCTACTGATCTTAGGCAAAATTTGCACTTACTGAATTTGGTGAACAACTGATGATCTCTGAGAGTCTGCAACACAATTCTCAAATGGTCTGCATGATCATTCTCACTACGGGAATAAACAAGGATATCATCAATAAAGACTATGAAGAACATGTCTAAGTACTTCTTGAATACTCTGTTTATAAAGTCCATGAAAGTTGCAGGGGCATTCGTTAGTCCAAAGGACATAACTATGAATTAAAGTGACCATACCGAGTTCTGAAGGTTGTCTCCGGAATGTCACATTCTCGGACTCTAAGCTGATGATAGCCGAATCTGAGGTCTATCTTAGAGAAATAACTGGCACCCTGATGTTGGTCAAAAAATTCATCAATCCCGGGGAGTGGATACTTATTTTTTATCATGACTTTGTTCAACTGACGGTAATCGATGCATATTCTGAGAGAACTGTCTTTCTTACGCATGAACGGGATTAGAGTGCCCCATGAAGAAATACTAAGACTGATAAATCCCTTATCTTAGAGGTCTTTCAACTGCTCTTTCAACTCCTTAAGTTCAGCTAGAGCCATTCTGTAGGGTGGAATAGAGATAGGCTAGGTATCTGGAAGGAGATTTATTCCAAAGTCAATTTCCCTTTCAAGAAGAACTCCGGGAAAATCTTCAGGAAACATATCTAGAAATTCTCTTACTATTAAAACTGACTCGAGACTTGGAGTCTCAAAACTATAGTCTTTGACTCAAACAAGATGATAAACACACACTTTAAAAATTATTTTTCTTACTTTAAGATAGGAAATGATCTGACCTCTAAGCATAGAGGTACTATCCTTTCATTCAATAACTAGTTCATTAGAAAACTGAGACTGAACGACTCTATTTGTGCAATTAACTATGGCATAACATGAGTGGAGCCAATCCATATCGAGAATGACATCTAAATCAGTCATCTCTAACTTCTCAAGATTTACTGAGGTAACTCTCAAAGACACTGTAACCGACGATTCCTGTATACCCATATGGATACAATGAAGATACCTACTGAAAAAGACACATAGAAAGGTTTTGCTAAAGATTTGGTACTGACAACAAAATCGACTGCTATATATGGAGTCCTAAAAAGAAGTAAAGCTTCGGGGTCTAATAAGGCATAAACATGAAGATAAAAGACCTGCAACATAACCGTAACCATATCAATAGAACTTTACTGATCCTATAGATACTGGAGTGCATACAATCTATTCTGGCGCTGACCATTGGTTGCGCTGGAAATGGCACCTTACTGAGTCGGGCGACCAGTTGGAACTTGAGGACGATTAGACTGAACCTATTGGCCATCCTTTGGACAATATCTGACTCTGTGGCCTGGCTTTCCACATCTAAAATACACATCACTGCCAGCTCTACACATACCCTGATAATGCCTGCCATACTTCTCATAAAGTGGATTAGTACGAATACTATTCACACTACTTTGGAACTTGGAGCCTGGCACTCTATACAGACTATCTTGCCTGAAATGAGGCACTGGCACACTAGATGGAGATGGGGCTAGGGCTGCAGCCTTATGACAGAACTGAGAAAGGTTACCATCCTCTGACCTCAGCTTTGAAAAATTAAAACTACTTATTCTGGCCTTTTTATTCTTTTTTTTTAAAGTTTTTCTTCCTCAATCTACTGAGCATGGACCATAAGTCTAGATAAATCTATATCCTTAATTAACATTGTGTTCCTACACTCCTTGACCATATTATCAGATACACCAGACACAAACTTACTCATTCTAGATCTATTATCATCCACCATCAAAGGAGCATACCTCACCAACTGAGTAAACTTAAGCGAGTATTACTTCACACTCATACTACCATGCTTCAAGTTGATGAACTCCTGCACTTTAGCTTTCCTCAACTCTAACGGGAAGAACCTGTCTAGAAAAGCTGTGGCAAACTCCTCCCACTCTACAGGCCCTACCTCAACACCTCTATCCTCTTTTTAATGCTTATACCAGGTGTGGGCTATATCCTGTAACTGATAGCAGCCAACTCTGCACTCTCACTCGACGTGACACCCATAATATTTGTTACTTTCTGAACCATACCTAGAAACTTATATGGATCCTTATCAGACTTGGATCCTAAAAACAAAGGAGGATTCATTCGGGTAAAGTCTCGAATCCTAGCTGCAGCTGTATTTGCCACTGGATTAGCTGGACAACAACCTGCTGATTGTTCTAAAAAGCTACTGAATGAGCTAAAGTAGTGAAAATAGCTCTAAACTCGGCGTGACAAACATGTTCATTCAGGGGATCTTTCTGAATAGGCGGTGGTACGAACTGATTCCCGTTTCTTCTTACATTATTTTTTTTGGGATGCATTATCTGTAAACAGAATGAAGGATAAGTTAAAAAGAGAGTTTAAGTAGAGATCATGATCTTTCGCATGGCATGAATACTGAAAGAAGGGAAACTTTTCCTAAAACATCTTGTAGCCTGTTGTTAATAAGTGTGGCGTGCTTCACATCCATGCACAAGACTCTACTTAATGTGGCTTTCAAACTCCCTAGGATAATTTAAAACTCTGGCTCTGATACCAAGTTTTTTCATGACTAGAGGCTACCCCTAGTCGCTAAAATGGTGCTTACGGTCACAAGTGACCACAAGCTAACCCATGCGCTGGTACCTGTTGGGAGCATTGAATAAAATATAAACATAACATATGTGCGGAAGATAAACTGAGAAGGTAATGTATATCTGAATATTGAAATGAGAACTACTGAATATCTAAAATAACTGATAAGAACTAAAAGTAACTAACTGACTGTTTAACTGTTTGTTTGAATATCTGAAAGCCTCTAACTGACTGAGGAGTTGATGGGACAGGCCCCCAACTAACTTTGACTGACTGAATAAAAATGAAATACTAAAATAACTGCGTAAACATAATATGTCCTCGATGGATAAGGACTCACCACTACGACTGTTAGATTACGCTGAGCTGTCTAACTGTGATTGGAAAACTGTGCATCCGAACCTATGATATAAGTCATCATAGTGCAAAGAAGAGTATGCGGTCAGTTCTTTGAATGTACTAGTATATGAGATGAGGTTAGGATGATAAACATGGGGTACTGTGCATATATAATAAGAACTAACTGAATAGCATGAGATAACTAAACAAGAATTCATGAAAACTGTAACATCTGAGAATGAAAGACCAAGAATATACATGTTTCTGAAATAATCTATAAACTAAAAGACTGAAATTTGTATAACTATATAACTGTAAATTTGAGTTCTTTAGTCAAGCAACCTGAATTGAATATACATTAAATATTTTACTGAGACTGAAGGAGGTATCATCTAACCGACATGCCCCAATCTGAGCTAATTGGGGTCAAACCTGTAATGCTAGTTGGAAGGGTGTCAGTACCGTGCCACGGGTACTAACTAGATGTATGGATACACCAAACTAGTGTCCCAAAGGACTAATGAGTCACCCTAAACTGGCAGGTGCTCTAATGAGATATGTGTCACCCTCAACTGATAGGTCAACACTTTGTCATCCCTCAACTAGCAGGTAGACATCTCTAACCTCGCTAGCGACGTAGTTCTGTGACTCGGGGATTACTACTAAGGTTCAAACCCTCTACTATCAGGTGAGCCCTCATCCCTGAGTTCGCTCTGTGCTAAATCTTACTCCTAACTGAACTGACACTGGGATGGACTGAACTAGACTGAACATTATCACATAACTGATAATGTTTATCACGCTCATAAGCATGAAGGTATACTGATAAGAGTCATAGATTAACTGTCTAAGTACTTGAAAAGTTAAATTTATGTAATACACAGGGTATCAGGTGTTCATAACCCACCAATACTGAATGGAACTAACAATAATGCCATATAAAAGCTTTAAAACCATAGTAGGGAATCATTGTTCAAAATCCAACACTTAGGCATTTAATCAAACATATGAGAGTCATGAACTTAAGCATGGGAACGAGTAAAGCATGTGAGAATAACATGATTACAAGACTAAAATCATAACTTAGGGATTTAACATGAAGATTGCAACATTTAAAATATATAATGGCTCATCCCACTTGAAAAATACTTATAAACATAACTTGTAATTGAATTCACAAGAGATTCATGGAGATATTTCAACTTATACATAAAAACTCATAATTTGAAGCTAAAAGGGATTCTTGGACTCCATGGGTGAAAGAAACACATGGATGAACATCACACATACCTCACTAGATGATTTCGTGAAGATTCTTGGGAATTTCTTGAGATTTGAAGCCTGAATTCCTTGATTGCTTGAGTATGGATTAGGGTTTGTTCTTGAGGAAAGTGCGGCTTCTTTTGAGAGAATTTGTGATTGAAAGAGAAAATAATGCTCTTTGGGAAGCTAAATTTTATGTTATGGACTTATTGCGTGAAAGGAAATGATCCAAATGCCCTTAATTTTTAAGGAACAAAAAGCTGGACTGGTGAAAGAGGGGGCGTGCAGGATCTGGAGTGGTGCACTGGAGGGAGCGCCGTGGACTCATCCCGATGCTGCTACTATTTTAGTGATCTAAACACACCCCTATGCTCATCTGAAAATTCCAAAACTCACTCGAGATATATTTTCAACTGCCCCGATTATGAATCAACTTAAAAATCAACGTTTCAAGGTCAGAAAGGTCAAAAATAAAGTCATCGAAGTTTAGGGGTCTTGAAAATGACTAAGTCCCAACTCTTAGGCTAATTTCTAAGATTTGTACCCCTTATTCATGCAATTGAGAGATGAAATGAGCTAAGATTTTTATGGGGTATTACAAAAATCCTCCCACAGTGATGACTCATCCGTGTTACCCCTTGCCAGATCCCATTTCTCATACCACTAGTACACCACATCTTTCAGCTGATAGGAAGCAAACTCCACGCCCTCCACATTTGTAGCATGCATAACACGAAAGATATTTTCCATCTCATCGAGAAAACCTTAAGGATCTTTATCTACCTTAACTCCAGTAAAGGTCGGAGGGTTCTACCTCATGAATTGGATAACCCTTGTGGCCACAAAAGATAGAGTAACAGAAACACCACACTCAGACTTAGTAGCTATTAACTGTGCCAACATGAATCGATTGCCAAAATTCTATATTCGTTGCCTCACCCAGAGAAGGACTAGTAGAAACCTGTGGAACTCTAGGAATATCAGGGAAGGGACCCCTAGACCGAGTATGAATTCCTTGTATCCCTTTCACATTGTCCCCAATTGAGAGAGAAGAGTTACCTTGCATCTTAGATTATCGAGTCATGATCTATAAAGTGAACAAACCAGGATTAGAGAAGATTCTAGGACATAGACTCTAAGCTTGAAAATAGAATACCAAGAAAGTAAAACATTCATAAATGCATTGTAGCCTCTCTTTTAAGAATGTGACACGTTATACACTGAAAAGAGACTCTACTCAACACATTTTTGTGAACTCCCAATTGACCATGAACCTAAGTCTCTAATACCAAATTGACACGACTCAAACTAGGGCCTTATCGTAATGGGCATCCTAAGTCCAACCGGGACCAAAGATCACCCCCATCACCCAACCCAACCTCTAAATACGCATACCCAAGTCGAATAAATTTCAAACGTATAATGATATAGCATTTATATACCAATCCAGACTCTAGGATAGGCCTATAAACTTGACCAACCCAAATAAGTCCAACCATCAATTACAAACCAATAATTATAACTAAACCAATATCAAAACCAAGTCCCTGTCCATAACATAACATAAAAGTATGGAACAATCATAAATTCAGTCCAGTGGTATCAACCCCAATACCAATGCCAACACTAAGGATGACACAAATATCAACACCGCCCATTCCAACCCATAGTAGTCACACAAAGCCTCTATCTAAAAGAAAAATAATATCTGATTGGGACATGCCCCCAACCATATCCAAAATCAATATCCATAAATAAACTAAAGTACGTAAAGACATCTATGACATAAAATGGAGCCTTTCGGAATATGGAAGCTCACCACTTCAATCCAAAAGTTGATCCCTAATCCAATCACTAAGCAGGAGGAGTAGAATGATTATTTTCTGTATCGAGTAGGGATACAACTACTCGAAGACGGGTTAGCGGGTGAACGCTAGGATGAACTCAGGATAAGGATAAAATAGTGCTATCCAGTATAAAAAAGTAAACAAACAACAAGCATACATACCATACATATATATATAACCATGTCGAGAAAGAAAACTGGGTTTAACATGCCTTTAAAACCATTAACTTGGGTATGTGTAGCTTAACCATCCTAAAAAACCCTACAAGCTATATGGGTCTAATGTAACCCCTAAACGGGCTCCGATGCATGTAACCGCATGAACCGGAGATACCATAAGAGTAGGGATTCCCAAGTACCCTTTGTTCTCTATGATACATATGTACAATATACTTAGAGAATTCTCGTGTAACTCATAACATCAAATATGGTCGCTATGACCAACCCTCATATTGGCAAACATAAGTTTCAGGGTATGTCCATTGTACTTGGACCTTCACAGTTATTATAACGCCCAGAGTCTGTACCCCGGTTGCTACACGGTGCTCATAATCCAGAAGGACTACAAGCCAACCCATGACTGGCACCTGCTGCATTAACTGAATGATAATACTCTAATATACAGAAATTAGGCAGAAAATATTTCATATGGTTCAATATTGTAATAAAACTAAATACGATATAACAATACCAAAACTAAAACATCTGTTTGAAAATACTCTAGTCTAAAAAGCCTCTAAACTATCTGAAATATGGAGTTGATGGGACAAGCCCCCAACTAACTCTGGCTACTAAAATAAAATTGAAATACGGAAATGATAATTATGTCCTCAAACTATGAGGACTCACCACTAACTCTAACTGCTGAAAATCAGCAACTGCTATGGATGATCGGGAGCTCGTGCGTCTGAACCTATGATATAAGATATTATAGAGCAAGGAAAATATATGCGTCAGTACTTTGAATGTACTGGTATGCTAAGTGAGGTAGGACAAAATGCATGGGTTCATATGGATGAACAATACTGATCGAATGGCATAAATATAACTGAATGAGAGTACATGCATAAATACGTAAACTGTAACTAAGATCATGATAATACTGAATACTGTGTTTGAATACTGATTAACTGATATCTGAGTATACTAATACTAAATTACTGATAACTAAATGACTGTATCTGACAGTCTTAATTCTGTGGAACTATACTGAGTTCAATACTGAACTGAGTGACTGTGTCTAACAGTCTTGAGTCTGTAGAACTAAACTGAGTTCTATACTGAGACTAAATCTAAAACTGAGACTGTAGGAGGTAAGCATCTAACCAATATGCCACTTTCTAAATAGATTGGGGTCCAACCTGTAACCCTAGTTGGAAGGGTGTCAGTATCGTACCATGGGTAAAGACAAGTTGAGTCACCCTCATCTTGCAGGTGCTCTGAATGAGAATGGTGGTACCTTCAACTGGCAGGTAGATCACCTCATCAACCCTTAACTGAAAGGTTGGTGTCTCAACCTACACTAGCTACATAGTTTTAGAACACAAGGACTGCTTCTAAGGCTCACACCCTCTACTAGTAGGTGAGTCCTCATCCTTGGGTTCACTCAATGTTGAATCCTACTCCCAACTGAATAGACACTAAACTAATTTCTTAACTGTTCTAAGTTGGACTGAACTACTACTGATCATACTATTTAACTGAATTGAACTGAGTTCACTAAGTTTTGTTGACTTACGGAATACTACTGAATTTTGTTAACTGACTAAATTTACTGAGGTCTGAACTGAATACTGAACTAGACTGGATTGATACTGAGTCTATTGAGTTTTGTAACTGACTGAGAGTACTATTGATCGTGACATGACTGATACTATCCTGAGACTGACCATGGCTCTAGGTAATCAGCAAAATTATTGGGTATTAAATACCCCTAGGACTCGATTGCATAAATTATAAGACATGGCAAAATCTTGAAACATGATAAATAACTACTTGATCATCATTCATTCATTAGGACATTCTAGCAAACACTTGCATGACATGAACTTGGATACATGCTAACATGATATAATTTCATTATTTACTTCTCATGAACAACTCATCAAATACTTGGAAGGCATTGTATATGCACATAGTATTAATCAACATATGAGCATCACAATTTTAAGGCTTTAACATGATTTTACATGATAATACGTACATAATAGTTGTTTTTACATAAATTTTGCATTTAATCATGAAATAGAAATCCAGTCAAATAGAAATCCAGTCAACATTATAATCATGAATACATTTGAATCGAAATCATGAAAAACATGAAATCAAGCTACTTGAAATTTAAAAGAGTTTCTTGGACTCCAAGGGTGAAAGAAACCCTTGAATGAACACTTGACATAACTTGGTTGCTAAATTCCTGAAGGTTGATGGTGGAATCTTGAGCCTTGAATTTGAAATTTAATCTCCTAGGGTTTTTGTTCTTGAGTATTTTGAGAAAGAATGAATATAATTTGCTAATTGAGGGCTAAATCTCGTATTATGAGGGATGAAGAACGTGGGAAAAAAACCAATTACCCCCAAAGACGTGGCTTTTTAATGACTGAAAATTAAACCATTGACGCGCAGACCGATATACCGCGTCATTAGCATCGATGTGATAGCCAATGCACCGCGTTGAGTCTGCATCGGTTCACTGGAAATTACTATTGGGAGCCAAGAAAAATATTGATCGATGCGATTACCGATGCGCCATGTCGAGATCGCATCGATACACTATTTTGGATTCCCAAATGTGGCTCAAACGAGGTCCAAAAAATATGAAACTCATCCGGGAACACCTACTGACATTCCTGATCATGAATTAACCTAAAAATTAATATTTTAAGGTCATAGAGTTCGTGAAATAGAGTTTCCAACTTACAAAGTCCAAAATGACACTAAGTTTGAATACTTAGCTAAAATTTTCTAAGTCTGGAACCTCTTAGCAAGCTTAAAGACTGAGTTAAGCTTAAGATTTTGAGGGGTCTTACAATATCTCCCCCTTGAAAATATTTATCCTCGAATGAGACTGATTAAACTGAGAATACTGATAGACTGAATTTAGATACTGGACATGCATATCTGAAGCATGATTCCATGTCTGAAATTACTAATATACTGAATTATCATACTGAACATGCATATCTGATGCATAAGTAAATAGCTAAACATGATTCATGAATGCATGACTATGTATGAAACGTTAATTGATGATATGTTGGTAGCTATATATGAACATGAGACTGAGTAATTCAAGGAAAAACTGTTACCTTGGGCTGAGTCTGAGTTTACGGAGAAAAGGTGAGGGTACTTGGTCCGCATGTCTGCTTCTTATTCCTAAGTAGTTCCCTCAATAGACTAGTTCCGCCAAAGAACATTGACTAGAGGGACTCTTTTGTTCCTCAGTATGCGAATCTGATAGTCAAGGATTTTGACTAGAATCTGTTCATAAGAGAGGTTGTTCTGAAGATCTATGCCCTCTATAGACTACAACTGTTGGGTCACCTATGCATTAAATAAGCAAGGAGACATGGAACACTAGATGCACTAAAGCTAAGTCTGAAGGCAACTCAAGCTTGTAAGCTACCTTTCCAAAACGGTCGAGAATTTGGTAAGGACCGACATATCGGGGACTAAGTTTTCCCTTCTTTCCAAACCTCTTCACTCCTCTCATAGGAGAGATTTTCAAATACACAAAATCACCAATATCGAACTAGAAATCCTTTTTGTGTATATCTGCATATGATTTCTGTCGGCTCTGAGCTGTCTTAAGCCTTTCCCTGATCTACTGAACTTTGTCTAAGGTAACAAATACCAAGTTAGGCCCTACCACTATGGCCTCACCCATTTTAAACCAACCAATGGAATATCTATACCTCCTCCCATAGAGCGCCTCAAATGGAGCCATTTGAATACTAGAATGATAGCTGTTGTTACATGCGAATTCAATCAAAGGCAAGTGGTCATCCCAACAACCTTTAAAGCCTATCACGCACGCTCGCAGCATATATTCTAAAGTATGAATGGTCTATTCTACTTGACCATCTGTCGGAGGATGAAAGGCTGTACTGAGGTGAACTCGAGTACCAAGACCCTTTTGGAATGCTTTCCAAAAATGATGGGTGAACTGGGTACCTCTTTCTGAGATAATGGACAGCAGAACACCGTGCAATCTGAACAACTCCCTAATATAGATTTTGGCATAATCCTCGGCTGAATAAGAGGTATGGACTGGTAGGAAATAGGCTGATTTGGTCATCCTATCTACGATGAGTACGAGTCAAACCCATCACAAAGTCCATGTTCACTTCTTCCTACTTCCAGATGGGAATACTGAACTCCTGCATGGACCCACTAGGCTTCTGATGCTCAATTTTAACCTACTGACATGTTGAGTACTTATCCACAAACTCTGCAATGTCTCTCTTCATCCCACTCCACCAATAGATCTCCCGTAAATCACGGTATATCTTACTGGCCCCTGGATGAATAGAGTAGCACACACCATGTGCTTCTTCAAGAATTCACTGCCTCAAGTCATCTACACCTGGCACATATAGCCAACCCTGGCAGCACAACACACCATCTCCCCCTTGGGATAAAACTTTTACTTTCTGATCTCTGACTGATTTCTTTAACTTGACTAGACTAGGATCCCTATCCTATTTTTCCTTCACCTTAAAAACTAGGGATGATTCTGAACTACTCTGCACCCATACACTACCTTCTGATGAATTGACTAAGCAAATACCTAGTCGGGCAAGCTTATGAACTTCTTGAACTAACTTCTTCTTACCATCCTCCAAATGAGCAACACTACCCATAAACATCCTACTGAGAGCATCAACCACTATATTGGCTTTACCCAGATGATACAGAATACTCATGTCATAGTCTTTCACTAACTCCAACCACCTTCTCTGATGGAGGTTTAGGTCTTTCTAAGAGAACACATACTGAAGGCTCTTATGGTCTCTGAACACATCAATGTGCATACCATACAAATAGTGCATCCAAATCTTTAAGGTAAATACTACTGCTGCTAACTCAAGATCATGAGTAGGATAGTTCTTTTCATGGGGCTTAAGCTGTCTAGAGGCGTAGGCTATGACCTTACCTCTCTGCATCAAAACACATCCCAAACCGACTTTGCAGGCATCAGAATATACCACAAACCCATCTGAACTATCTGGTAGGGTCAAAACTGGAGTTGTAGTGAGTCAAGTCTTCAACTCCTAAAAACTCTTTTCACTAGAACCTGACCACTGGAATTTGACTTTCTTCTGAGTCAATCTGGACATAGGGGATGTAATAGAATAAAATCACTCAACAAACCATCGGTAATAGCCAGCCAAACCCAAGAAACTCCTAATATCTGATGGAGAGATGGGTCTAGTCCAGTTTCTAACTGCTTTGGTCTTTTGGGGATCTACTTTAATGCCATCACCAGAAATGATATGGCCGAGAAAAACTACTGACCTAAGCCAAAATTTGCACTTACTGAATTTGGCAAATAGATGATGGTTTCTGAGAGTCTGTAATACTATTCTGAGATGGTCTGCATGATCATGTTCACTGCAGGAGTAGACAAGGATGTCATCTATGAAGGCTATGATGAACATGGCCAAATAATGTTGAACACACGATTCATCAAGTCCATGAAAGCTGCTGGGGCATTGGTAAGACCAAATGACTTGACTAAGAATTTAAAGTGACCATACCGAGTTTTGAAGGCTGTCTTCAGGATGTCATATTCCCTGACTTGATGATAGCCTGATTTGAGGTCTATCTTTGAGAAGTAACTGGCACCTTGAAGTTGGTCAAACAAGTCATCAATTCTGAGAAGTGGATACTTGTTCTTGACCATGACTTTATTTAACTGATGGTAGTCAATATACATTCTCATGAAACCGTCTTTCCTATGCATGAATAAAATTGGTGCACCCCACGAGGACACACTTGGTCTGATGAATCCCGTATGTAGGAGATCTTTTAACTATTCTTTTAATTCTCTGAGTTTTGCAGGTGCCATTCTGTATGGTGGAATAGATATATGTTGAGTATCTAGAAGAAGGTCTATTTTGAAGTTTATTTTCCTTTCGGGAGGAACTCCGGGGAGATCTTCGGGAAACACATCTGGGAATTCACATGCTACTGATATTGATTCAAGAGTAGGGGTTTCTAAACTAGAGTCCTGGACTCGAACGAGATGGTAGACACATCCCTTAGATATCGCTTTTATCACTCGAAGGTAAGAAACAAGCTGACCCTTAAGTGCTGAAATACTACCCCTCCACTCTAGGACGGGCTCATTCAGAAACTAAAACTGGACAATTCTACTTCTGCAGTCAACTAAGGCATAGCAGGAATGAAGCCAATCCATGCCGAGAATGATATCAAAATCAGTCATCTCTAATTCGACTAAGTCTACTGAAGTGACTTTCTGAGATATCATAATCGGACAGCTCCTGTATACCTGCTGGGATATTATAGATTAACCCACTAGGGTAGAGATTGAGAAAGGCTCTTCTAGAATTTTGGGTCAGACTCTAAAATCAACTGTTATATATGGAAGAACAAAGGACAAAGAAGCTCCTGGATCTAGAAAAGCATAGACATGTAAATGGAAAACTTGTAATGTACCAGTGACCACATCATAAGAACTTTCCTGATCCTGTCGAGACTAAAAAACATAGAGTCTGTTTGGGCGTTGTCCACTGGTGGCACTGGAAGCGGTACCCTGCTGATTTGGGCGACCGAACTGAGCTGGGGTACGGTTATATTGACCTTGAGAACCTAACTGGGGGAAATCTCTGACTTTGTGGCCTATCTTTCCATACCCAAAACACACATCACTGCCTGCTCTGCAAATACCCTGGTGGATTCTGCCATATTTTTTACAAAGGGGATTGGTTCGGGCGCTGCTGACACTACCCTGGGGTTTAGGGCCTGACGCCCTATCTCTGTTGTCATCTCTGAATTTCAGCACTGGAGTACTAGCTGAGGACAGAGCTAGAACTGAGGATTTTAGGCAGAACCGAGAATGATTCCCACCCTCTGACTTAGGCTAAGCAAAGTTAAAACTACCCGTTCTCACTTTCTTATTCTCCCTCTCCTTCTCCCTATTCTTATCCTCCTCTATCTACTGAGCATAGACCAAGATCCTGGATATGTCCATATCTTTAATCAACATTGCGGTCCTACTCTCCTTGACCATATTATTAGACAATCCAAACACATACTTACTCATCCTGGATCTGCTATCTGTCACCACATGAGAAGTATATCTGGCTAATTGAGTAAACTTAAGAGAATACTCTTTCACTGACATGTTGCCCTGCTTCAGATTTATAAACTCCAAAACCTTTGCTTCCCTCAACTCCAATGGGAAGAACTTATCCAGAAAGGCAGTGGTAAACTCCTCCCATTCTATAGGCCCTGTATCGGCGGCCCTCTCTGCTTTCCACTATTTGAACCATGAGTGAGCCACATCCTGTAATTGATATATGGCCAACTCAGCACTCTCAACAACGGTCACCCCCATAATTTCTTTAACTTTCTACACCTGGTTACGAAATTCCTGAGGGTCTTCATCTGACTTAGACCTGGTAAAAGATGGAGGGTTCATTCAGGTGAAGTCCCAAATCCTGGCAGTAGCAGTATTGGCCACTTGGTTGGCTAGAATAGTAGTTGGACGTTCATTCTGGTCTGCCACAGAATGAGCTAGGATGGTGAAAGCTGCTCTGAACTCAGCATGAGGGACAGGTTCGTCCA
Organism: Capsicum pubescens; assembly: GCA_030864215.1. Taxonomy (NCBI): domain Eukaryota; kingdom Viridiplantae; phylum Streptophyta; class Magnoliopsida; order Solanales; family Solanaceae; genus Capsicum; species Capsicum pubescens. The sequence continues at coordinate 234,126,262 of CM061538.1, forward strand.
GAGGATCTGGATGAACGGGCTGGAGTTATGGTTGGTCTCCCATTCCTCTTTCCTTAGTCCTCTTTAGAGGAATGTTCTGTAAATAGAAGAGAAACTTGGATTAGACATAGATTTTAACGGGAGCTCATGCTCACTCGCATGACATGAATACTGAAAGAATGGAAACTTTTTCTACAAACATCTAATAGCCTCTTGACCATAAGTGTGGCGCGCTACACACCCATGCACAAGACTCTACTAGATACGGCTTTCAGACTTCCTAGGACTCTATTGAACCTTAGGCTCTGATATCAAGTTTGTAACGCTCTGAGTATGTACCCCAGACGCTACACGGTGCTCATAATTACGAAGAACCACAATCTAACCCATGACTAGTACCTACTGCATTAACTGAATGATAATACTATAATATACAAAAATTAGGCGGAAAATATAACATAAGGTTTAATACTATAATAAAAATGAATACGGTATAACAATACTAAAACTGAAATATCTATCTGAAAATACTATAGTCTGAAAAGCCTCTAAACTGTCTGAAATATGGAGTTGATGGGACAAGTCCCTAACTAACTTCTGCTACTAAAATAAAACTAAAATACAGAAAATTATAATCATGTCCTCGAACTATGAGGACTCACCACTAACTCTGACTGCTGAAAATCTGTAACTGCTAGGGATGATCGGGAGCCCGTATGTCTGAACCTATGATATAAGACATCATAGCGCAAGGGAAAAGTATGTGTCAGTACTTTGAATGTACTGGTATGCTAAGTGAGGTAGGCTGAAATGCATGGATTCATATGCATGAACAATACTGACTGAATAGCATGAATATAACTGAATGAGAGTACATGCATAAATATGTAAACTGTAACTGAGATCGTGATAACACTGAATACTGAGTCTGAATGCTGATTAACTGATATCTGAGTATACTGATATTGAATTACTGATAACTGAATGACTGTATCTGATAGTCTTAATTCTGTGGAACTATACTGAGTTCCGTACTAAACTGAGTGACTATGTCTGACAATCCTGAATCTGTAGAACTGAACTGAGTTCTCTACTGAGACTGAATGTGAAATTGAGACTATGAGAGGTAATAATCTAACCGACATGCCCCTTTCTAAATAGTTTGGGGTCCAACTTGTAACCCCAGTTGGGAGGGTGTCAGTACCATTCCACGAGTAAAGACAAGTTGAGCCACCCTCATCTGGCAAGTGCTGCTCTGAACGAGAATGATGGTACCTTCAACTGGTAGGTAGATCACCTCATCAACCCTCAATTGGCAGGTTGATGTCTGAACCTATGCTGGCTACGTAGTTCTAGAACACAAGGACTACTTCTAAGGCTCACACCCTCTACTGGCAGATGAGTCCCCATCCTTGGATTCACTCGGTGCTGAATCCTACTCCTAACTGAATAGAAACTAGACTGATTTTAAATTGTTCTAAGCTGGACTGAACTGCTACTGATCATACTATTTAACTGAACTGAACCGAGTTCACTGAGTTCCATTGACTGACGGAATACTACTGAATTCTGTTAACTGACTGAATTTACTAAGGTCTAAACTAAATACTGAACTGGACTGGACTGATACTAAGTCAACTTAGTTCTTCTTGGGTTCTGTAACTGACTGAGAGTACTATTGATCGTGACATGACTGATACTATCCTGAGATTAACCATGGCTCTAGCTAATCAGTTAAATTGTCGGGTATTAAATACCCCTATGACTCGATAGCATAAATTATGACATGGCACAATCTTGAAATATGATAAATAACTACTTGATAATCATTCATTCATTGGGACATTCTAGCAAACACTTGCATGACATGAACTTGGATACATGCTTACATGATATAATTTCACTATTTATTTCTCATGAATAACTCATCAAACACTTGGAAGGCATTTTATATGCACATAGTACTAATCAACATATGAGTATCACAATTTGAAGGCTTTAACATGATTTCACATGATAATACGTACATAATAATTGTTTTTACATAAATCTTGCACTTAATCATGGAATAGAAATCCAATCAACATTATAATCATGAATACATTTGAATCCAAATCATGGAAAGCATGAAATCAAGATACTTGAAATTTAAAAGAGTTCTTGGACTCCAAGGGTGAAAGGAACCCTTGGATGAACACTTGACATACCTTGGTTGCTAAATTCCTAAAGATTAATGGTGGAATCTTGAGCCTTGAATTTGAAATTTAATCTCCTAGGGTTTTTGTTCTTGGGTATTTTGAGAAAAATGAATATAATTTGCTAATTGAGGGCTAAATCTCGTGTTATGAGGGCTGAAGGACGTGGGAAAAAGACCTAATTACCCCCAAATACGCGGCTTTTTAATGACTAAAAATTAAACCATCGATGCACAGATCGACGCGCCCGTTGTTGGCATAGATGCGATAGCCCACGCACCGCATCGAGTCTGCATCGGTTCACTAAAAATTGCCACTGGGAGCCAAGAAAAATATTGATCGACGTGATGGCCGATGCGCCGCGCCGAAATTACATCGATACACTGTTTTTGATTCCCAAACATGGTTCAAACGAGGTCTGAAAAATATGGAACTCGTCCGGGAATACCTACTAACATTCCAGATCATGAATTAACCCGAAGATTGACATTTTAAGGTCATAGAGGTCGTGAAATAGAGTTGCCAACTTACGAAGGCCAAAATGACACTAAGTTTAAATACTTAGCTAAACTTTTCTAAGTCTGGGACCGCTTAGCAAGCTTAAAAGAATGAGTTAAGCTTAGGATTTTGCAGGGTCTTACAGTTACCTATCACACCCCGCCATTATTTTCCATTTAAAACCATTACCATCCAACCAAACCATTATTCCATTATTATTAACCAAGGTTATAAGTAGTTGTATCGGCATACTAATTATTACTTACAAGCACTGTCCTTAGCCAACCTTTTTATGTAAAGGAATTTCCATGTACCCATATATTACATTATCAAGTTAACTTGGTGGAATCCCGTGTACCCCATAAATGTTCCATTATAAGTTTTCTTGAGGGAATCCCGTGTACCCCACAAGTTGTTCATTATCATGTTTACTTGGGGGATTCCATTGTACCCCACAATGATGTTCAATTAACCATAGCCATGACAACTAAGTCATTCAATTTAACCATTTCAAATCATTTAGGGTTCCATTACCAAACCATACCATGTAATAGTTCCATTAAAAGCCAATAATATAGTAAAAGCATTATCATAGGCATTTTATCAAACATGTTGGGGGTATAGTATTTCAAAAACCAATTTCAATTACCAATTAACCATTCCCATGCAACCAATTGTCCAAACCACTATTAAAGCATGTATAAAAAGTGTTAAAATATAGGAAAAACCATAATCAAGCATTTAATACCAAAAACCCAACATATATTTGAAAACCCTAAAATCATACAATAATCATGCCATGAAAACATTATATACAACATGTCTTTAGTTAAAACTAATAATAATGGAGGACTACATGCCTTATATTATGAAAATGATGGATAGAAATCACCCGTACAAGTCCCAAATTTATCCTCTAGATGAAACCCTACCCACTCTTTACCCAAGAGCCTTAAAGAGAATTAGAGAGAGTTTCTAAGTATTTTTTATTAGAATAATAGGGTAAATGATGCCCCAATAGTGATATAAGTTGTGTGGCCTTAAGAGGTAAAGTGGAAAAATTTCCAGATTATCCCCAACTTAAACTACTTAAAATTCTCGTAGAATGGTACGACTCACACATACTAGTCGTACCCGCTAATAAGAGTGGTATCAACCACTCGTACCCTAGGCCTCCCCCTTGGACCCAACACTATCCACTATACAACTTACACAAACCAAGTCGTACCCAACCATACGATCAGTACCCCTAAACCGTATCCCTGGCAGAATAAAATCAAAGAAAGTTTGAACACTGCCTACCATTCAAGTCAATGGTATGACACATACCCTAACTTATGGCTCATAGTGAGCCACTCGTACCCAAATCTAAGTTAAGTTACTAAGTCTCAGATTAAGTGAAGGAAAAATCCAAACTATATGACCTGTCACCAACCATACGACTCGTACCCACCAAGTCGTACCCATTCCAGAAATAAATCCAACCTACCAACCAACACTGGTTAGCATACGACCATCCCATACCAACCGTACCCCACCATATGACTGGTACCCACAAGTCGTATGTTGCTCAAAACCCAGAAATCCAGGAAATTTTCCAAGGTTCCAAAACCTAGGGTGTTTAAGAAATATGATATGAGTGAGTGGTGGGAAACTCTTTATTTTAAATTTTTATTTATTTTTTAAGTACAACGACTCAATTGGAAGGAGAATTCTCTAGAAAAATAGAAATTTTGCTTCAAATACTATTGGAAGAAATGAAAAAAATTAGAAGATGAGGATAAAAGGGTGAGAAATCAAGAAATATCAAAGCAACCACTTGAGGCTTCAATCCCATTGGTCAACATGATGAGGGATCAAGTAAGACTCCTCTTGATAATATTCCATCCCGCATGGTAGTGCAAGATACCCTCTCTTGTAATGCTACTTTACCAAAAGTTTACAATCAAGCAACACTTTCAAAGGGAAGGAATTAACAAAGAAATCTTCCACCATAAGCCAATGAAACTCAAATAAGAGTCGAACATAACCTTAAAGAGCATGGTTCTTTTGATGATGATAATTATGATTATAGAGTCAATGATAAAGCAACAAGAGAGATAAGGTAGGAGAAAAAGAGGAGAAAGGAATGATGGGTGATATTCGATTTATGATAGAGAATATAATAGAAGAAATAATGATGAAGATCAAGGATTCAACAACATCAAGGTTACTCTTTCATTCTTCAAAGCAAGCAGTGACTCGAATGAATATCTTGATTGAATTGTGAAACTTGAAAGGAAATATAATCTCAACAATGTGAATAATGTTAAGAATATGAACTATGCTATAAGTCACCTTGAGGGTTTTGCTTCTACATGGTGGGAGAAAATTGAAAGAGATTCTTTGGTGAATAGAGACTTTGTTACAAGTTGAAATAACATGAAAAAACGTATGTGAGAAAGGTTTGTGGGTCAAGATTATGAGCAAAATACACTCAAGAAGTATTACAATCTTCAACAATAAAGTAAGAGTGTGGAGGAGTATTATGAGGAGCTAGAGCATACTAGGTTTCGAGCTAATGCCAATGATGAAGAGGTGAAGGTTGTGGCATAATTTATCTCAAACTAAATAGGAGGTAAGGAAATCATTGGAATAGCATCATTTTTTTACTTTATATGAACCTTATCAAATGGGACTTATGGTGGAGGGTCATCAAAAGAAAAATAGGTCAAATGTGCAATCTTATTCTTCATGTGATAAAAATAAGAAAGTTTGAAAATCATCTCCCACTTGGTACAAATCATAAAGTGCAAAGCAAGAATCGAAGTCCAATCTAAACAAAGAAAAATCAAAGGTAAACTATAAGGATGGAGGTACCAAAGCTAAACTTGAAACTCCATTTACATTAAAGTTTTTTAAATGTCAAGGATATGTTCATAAAGCAAATGAGTGTCCTAATAGAAGAAATATCATTTCATTGAATGATAGTGGTTATCAAACCAAAGATGAGTCTAAAGATGATCACTAAAGGATGATAGTAGTGATGATTTTATGGAAGAAGGTGATGGAGAAGAAAGTAATGATGATGGAAAACATATTCTTGTTATGAGGAGAAGTATGAGTGCTCTATTAAGAGAGGATCTTGATCAAAGGAAGAACTTATTTCATAGTCGGGGTAGAGTTCAAGAGCAATTATGTTTCTTTATCATTGATAGTGAAAGTTGTGTCAATATTGCTAGTTTATCTATGGTAGAACAATTGAAACTTTCAACAAGAAGACATCCAAAAGCTTATAGATTGCAATAGCTCAATGAATGAGGTGAAATCAATATGACCAAGAGCATGTTGATAAAATTCAAGATTAAAGTTATCATGATGAAGTGTTTTGTGATGTTGTACCAATAAAAGCTTGTCATTTATTGTTGAAAAGGCCATGAGAATATGATGTGGGGGCTAAACATGATGAAAGGTCAAATAAATATGTATTTGTTAAGGATGGTAAAAAATATATTCTTAACCCACTTTTTTCATTTCAAGTGAGTAAGGAATATAAAAAAATAGGAGAGCTAAAAGAAAAACTTGAGAGAAAAAAGAAAGAGAGGAGTAAGAAAGTGAAAAATGATAACTCAAGAGAAGAAAAAGAAGAGGTTGAGAGCTCAAGTAAGAATGAGTTATCACAAAAAAAAAAGTAAGAAAGAAAAAAAAAATATGCATTATTTTGCAAAATCAAGAAAGCATGAAAAAGCTAAACACTGAAGATGCAACTCAAGTCATATTAATTAAACCTAAAGGTTATTATTTGCTTTCTAACAATGATCTAACCTCTTTATCTTTATCAAGTGTTGTTTTTTCTTTATTGCAAGATTATGAAGATCTATTTAGACAAGAAATACCAAGTGGGGTTGCTTCCTTTGAGAGAAATATAGCATGAAATTAACTTTTTGTCGGATTCTCAAATACCCAAAAAATCAGCTTATAGGAGAAATACTCAAGAGATCAAAAAATTGCAAAAACAAGTGGAGGAACTTGTGAATAGAGGTTTGGTCAGAGAAAGTTTAAGCTCATGTGCGGTGTTCGTAATTCTAGTACCCAAGAAGAACGGGACATGAAGGATGTGTGTCAATTGCTAGCCATTAATAAAATTATGGTAAAATATCGACATCTCATTCCTAGACTTGATGATATGCTAGATGAATTGTGTGGTTCTACCTTTTTCTTTAAAATTGGTTTGAGAAATGGCTACCATCAAATCTGAATGAAATTCGGAGATGAATGAAAAATTATTTTCAAAACTAAGTTTGAATTACATGAATGGATGATGATGCCTTTTGAGATCAATGCACCAAGCACTTTTATGCGATTAATAAATCATGTGCTTAAGTAATTTATTAATAATTTTATTGTGATTTGTTTTGATGATATTTTGGGTTATAGCAAGTGTTTGAATGAACATGTGCAATATGAGAATGATATTTGATGTGTGAGAAATGAAAGTTGTATGTGAATTTTAAAAAGTGTTCTTTTTGTGTGGACCGTATTATTTTTCTTGGCTTTGTTGTAAGTTCAAGAGGAGTTTAGGTGGATGATGAAAAGGTAGAGACTATTAGAAGTTGGCCAATTCCTAAGTCCATTAGTGACGTTAGAAGCTTTCATGGGTTGATAAATTTTTTTAAGAGATTTGTGAAGGGTTTTAGTTCTTTAGCAGCTTATCTAACCGAGGTCATTAAGAAGGATAAGTCTTTCATTTAGGGTAGAAAATAAGAGGAAGCCTTTAGAATCTTGAAAGAGAAACTTAGTTCCACTCCATTACTTCAACTTTCCAACTTTGAGAAGATGTTTGAAATTGAGTGTGATGCTAGTGGAGTAGCCATTGGTGCGGTCTTGGTGCAAGAAGAAAAACCCATAGCGTACTTTAGTGAGAAATTAAGAGGAGCTACATTGCAATATTCTACCTATCACAAGGAACTCTATGCCCTAGTGAGAGCTTTAGAAAATTGACAATATTATTTATGACACAAGAAATTTGTGATTAGAACCGATCATGAGGCTTTAAAGTATATTAGGGTCCAAAATAAATTTAATAAGAGGCGTGCTAAGTGGATAGAGTTCATTGAGTCTTTTTCATATATGATTAATTATAAGCAAGGTAAAGAGAATATTGTGGGGTATACTTTATCTAGAAGATATGCATTGATAAATACCTTAGCTTTTAGGTTGATGGATTTTGAGAGTTTGAAGGAGTTATATTCTAATGATGATGATTTTTGGAAAAGTCTTTGGAGAGCTTCAAGTGAGCTTGAATAGGTATGTGCAAGTTGTTAAGGAGGAAAATAATGTTAAAACTCTTAGATTTGAATTGAAGGAGCGCTACTTGTTTAGAAATAGAAAGTTGTGCGTGCCTATGTCTTCATGTGGAGAGTTATTGGTGAAAGAGGCACACAATGAAGGGTTGATGGGTCATTTTGGAGTGACAAAAACCTTATCTACTCTTAGTTAATATTTCTTTTGGCCTAAAATGATAAGAGATGTGAAAAAATTTATGCTAGGTATTTGGATTGTAAGCATGCTAAATCTTGCATCCAACCCCGTGGCTAGCATACCCCTTTGCCTATTCCTATCGGTTCTTGACTAGATATTTCTTTGGATTTTATTGTTGGCCTTTCTAGGACTAGGAATGGTAAGGATAGCATCTTTGTTGTTGTGGATAAATTTTTAAAAATGACTCACTTTATTGCTTGTTATAAAAGTGATGATGCATCTCATGCTGCTACTTTATTTGTTCGTAATGTGATAAATTGTATGATGTTCCCCAAAAAATTATTAGTGATAGAGATTCAAAAAAATTTAGTCATTTTTTAAGGTGTTTGCAGGAAAATTTGAGAACCAAATTACTATTTTTTTACTTCTTGTCATTCCCAAATGGATGATCAAACCGAGGTGGTTAATAGAACTTTAGGTAACATTCTTAGAGTTATGGTTAAAGGAAGGTTAACTTCTTAGAAAAATCAATTGTCATTAATTGAATTTGCGTATAATAGAATTATTCATAGATCTATTGGTATAACCCCTTTTGAGTGTGTTTATGGCTTAATCCCTTGACTCAATTAAATTTAACTTCTTTGCCCAAAGATGTTATTGTGAGTGTAGATGCAAATGCTAAGGCAAAAGCTACAAGAACATCCATGAGAAAGTAAGATTGCAAATTGAGAAGACCAACAAAGATGCAACCAAAAGAGCCAACAAAGGACAGAAAAAAGTCACGTTGTACCCGGTGATTGGATATGGGTTCACTTTAGAAAAGAGAGATTTTCAAGCAAAAGGAAGAACAAGTTTATGCCAAGAGGAGATGGACATTTTCAAGTGCTTGAGAAGATTAGAAATAATTCTTACAAAGTGGACTTTCCAAGTGAGTATTTGATCCATAATGTTTTCAATGTTAATGATTTATCTCTTTTTGATGTAGGATTGATGAATTCGAGGATGAATTCTTTCAAGGAAGAGGAGAGTGATGTATATCAAAGTGATGCTACTTCAAGAAGTCAAGCTAAGGATCTTCAAGCATTTCAAGCTTTATGGATGAAGATGGGATCTTTGGAAGGCTCCAATATGGATGACTTGAAGATATTTAATAGAATAAGTGTCTATCATTTAAATTAGATGGTAATTTAAATGAAGGACAATTTGGTCTTTCCTTACTTCTTTTAACCCTTAGTAGAAATAGTTAGCTATTAGGGTGAACCACTGGCTTTTGAAGATTGAATATTTGTGTCTTCTCTGAGAGCTTGGAAACCCTTTGTTGATTTTCAACACTTAACTTCTTGAGCATTCTAATAGATTAGGTGCTTTTAATTTTCAATCAAGGAGTGTTTTGACTAGTTTCACCATTATATCTTTTAATTGTTTGAATCTAATTGTGTCTATCTTTCTTTAGTTTTTATCTATAATTTCTATCTTGCTTTTATTTTCTCATTTCACATTGAGTTTATTGATCATGAATAATAAATCATCCTTTTATAGTATAGACTCGATCTAGGTTTAGTTTGATTACTTTACACCTATAAGATATTCAAATACAAAGTAAATATTCTTGTTGTAAACTTTGATATGGTCCATTAGTGCTAAATTTGATGTTGGGAGGTTTAAATTACTTAAAGAAGCAATAGCTTTTGGAAGCTCCAATCTCTTTGAAATTAAGTGATTTTTTTAGTGATGGTGCATGAAAATAATTTATTTTGCTGGTGAATAATTTGTTGTATGGATCTTAATTTTCTCTAATGATATATTTCATAACTTTCTTGAGCTGGACTCTAAACCATCTGACGATCATTAACATGCATACTTGTCATGAGCAGAAGAGAATTCACAGGCACAATAACCTTCCGTAGAAGCTGCAAGAGTGTGAACTTTGATGAAGCACAATATAAGGTAATCATATATTTTAGAACTTCTTAATTTTTAAAATATATTTTAAAGAGACGTAAATATAAAATTAAATAACGCGCGTTCCGAAGGATTCTAAATTTGAATAGAAGTGCGTTGCTAATTATTTGTTTCAAAATATTAATTAATTTTCTATTGTCTTTTTATATTTTGTGAATTTTATTTATGTAAGTTAACTTCTTATAACTTATCTTCTTAAAAAAAAATTAGAAGTTTTTCGTTAAATTTTTTAGTCTTGAAATATATGGTTAGCCTTTTGACCAAAAAAAGGAAGAATTTACATAAAAGGATTAGTCCTCTTTTTTCAAAAAAAATAATAAAATAGTTATATATTTTAAAAATTAAGGAGTCCTAAGATATATTTTAAAAATTAAATAGTCCTAAAATTATGATAAAAGATATTAGGAGAATTAATAATTAAGAGGTTGTAAAATATATGGTAAGAGTTAAGTTTTGTATTAAACTAGTTACGAGAAACTCGTGCAAAGCATGGGCCCAACATCTATTCTAAACTAATATTATAATAATAACCATATCAATTAATGTGACATCTTTTGAATTTTAAAATTTAAATAAATTTATTTTTCAGAGTAATATTTGCATATATTCTTAAAATATTTTAAGTTATCAATTATTGTGATTTATTATTAAAACATATAATTTTGCCTCAAAAATTTAATTCACGATCAAAAATTAAAATCTACAATTGTATAAATTAGTAAAGAGTGAGAAAAGCAACATTCGATGGGCCTATATTATTATTTTTCAGATAACACACGCTCAATATATGTTATTTTTTGTCTCAATTTATGCGACATGAATATAATTTAGATAATCAGACAAACTTTTAATATGTTTTTAGATATTTTAAGTTTTTAAGTATTTTAATTTATAATAGTTTTTATGTAGTTTTCGAATAATATATATTACTCTCACTATCCAACCTCTTGTTGTGTCAATAGTCAATTATATTTTAAAAATAATTTAAGTTTTTAATTATTGTGATTTATAATACTTTTCTTCTATTCTAATTTAAGTGGCATTGATATAATTTCGAGAGTCAACCAAATATTTTATATTTTATATATTTTTTAACTTGTTAATTACTGTGATTTATACTATATTTTACGTATTTTTTGAAATATATAAAAAATTAATTAATTTTTAGATATTTTAAGGTGTAAACTATTGTAATTTTTAATATTTTTTTTATGTAATTTTCAAATTGTATATGTTACTCTCCTTGTTTAAACTTTTGTGGCATTGATAGTCAATTTCATTTCTTAAACAATTTAAGTTTTAAATTATTGTAATTTATAATACTTTTTCTTCTATTCCAATTTAAGTGACATAATGCTTAAGATGACCATAATAATTAATTAGGGGTAATATAATAAAATCACGATTGAAGCAGCGAAGTAGACATGTCTTAAATGACTCACAACAACTAATTAGAAGCTATATAGCAAAATTACTATAAAACTTACTTGTGAAAAAAAATTAAGTGGATCTCATATGAGACGTCAAGTTAATTTAAAACATCAAGAGTCAATTTATCATTTTATAATTATTTTATTCTTTTTATTAAATATTATTAATTTTCTAATACCTAGATGACTTATGATAATTAATTAAGAGTGATATTTAGTAAAATTATGATTGAAGCAGCTGAATCAGACATATCATAAATGTCTATTTTACCTTTTTATTAAATATTATTAATTTTTTAATATATAAATAATTTATAAATAACAAATTAAGGTGATATTATAAAATTACGAAGCAAGAAGTTGAAGCAGGCATGTTGACAGTCAACTGCCTGCTTTTCTTTTCTTTCCATCTTATTAGATAGTAATTCTTCTTATTTGAACCGTGTATATAACATATTTGTAAAAGAAATATGAAATCTTTTTAATTTGAATTGTGTGAGAAACTCTAATTTAATATTAAAATATTAATTAATTTTCTCTAATGATATATTTCATAACTTTCTTGAGCTGGACTCTAAACCATCTGACGATCATTAACATGCATACTTGTCATGAGCAGAAGAGAATTTACAGGCACAATAACCTTCCGTAGAAGCTGCAAGAGTGTGAACTTTGATGAAGCACAATATAAGGTAATCATATATTTTATAACTTTTTAATTTTTAAAATATATTTTAAAGAGACGTAAATATAAAATTAAATAACGCGCGTTCCGAAGGATTCTAAATTTGAATAGAAGTGCGTTGCTAATTATTTGTTTCAAAATATTAATTAATTTTCTATTGTCTTTTTATATTTTGTGAATTTTATTTATGTAAGTTAACTTCTTATAACTTATCTTCTTAAAAAAAAATTAGAAGTTGTTCGTTAAATTTTTTAGTCTTGAAATATATGGTTAGCCTTTTGACCAAAAAAAGGAAGAATTTACATAAAAGGATTAGTCCTTTTTTTATCAAAAAAAATAATAAAATAGTTATATATTTTAAAAATTAAGGAGTCCTAAGATATATTTTAAAAATTAAATAATCCTAAAATTATGATAAAAGATATTAGGAGAATTAATAATTAAGAGGTTGTAAAATATATGGTAAGAGTTAAGTTTTGTATTAAACTAGTTACGAGAAACTCGTGTAAAGCATGGGCCCAACATCTATTCTAAACTAATATTATAATAATAACCATATCAATTAATGTGACATCTTTTGAATTTTAAAATTTAAATAAATTTATTTTTCAGAGTAATATTTGCATATATTCTTAAAATATTTTAAGTTATCAATTATTGTGATTTATTATTAAAACATATAATTTTGCCTCAAAAATTTAATTCACGATCAAAAATTAAAATCTACAATTGTATAAATTAGTAAAGAGTGAGAAAAGCAACATTCGATGGGCCTATATTATTATTTTTCAGATAACACACGCTCAATATATGTTATTTTTTGTCTCAATTTATGCGACATGAATATAATTTAGATAATCAGACAAACTTTTAATATGTTTTTAGATATTTTAAGTTTTTAAGTATTTTAATTTATAATAGTTTTTATGTAGTTTTCGAATAATATATATTACTCTCACTATCCAACCTCTTGTTGTGTCGATAGTCAATTATATTTTAAAAATAATTTAAGTTTTTAATTATTGTGATTTATAATACTTTTCTTCTATTCTAATTTAAGTGGCATTGATATAATTTCGAGAGTCAACCAAATATTTTATATTTTATATATTTTTTAACTTGTTAATTATTGTGATTTATACTATATTTTACGTATTTTTTGAAATATATAACAAATTAATTAATTTTTAGATATTTTAAGGTGTAAACTATTGTAATTTTTAATATTTTTTTTATGTAATTTTCAAATTGTATATGTTACTCTCCTTGTTCAAACTTTTGTGGCATTGATAGTCAATTTCATTTCTTAAACAATTTAAGTTTTAAATTATTGTAATTTATAATACTTTTTCTTCTATTCCAATTTAAGTGACATAATGCTTAAGATGACCATAATAATTAATTAGGGGTAATATAATAAAATCACGATTGAAGCAGCGAAGTAGACATGTTTTAAATGACTCACAACAACTAATTAGAAGCTATATAGCAAAATTACTATAAAATTTACTTGTGAAAAAAAAATTAAGTGGACCTCATATGAGACGTCAAGTTAATTTAAAACATCAAGAGTCAATTTATCATTTTATAATTATTTTATTCTTTTTATTAAATATTATTAATTTTCTAATACCTAGATGACTTATGATAATTAATTAAGAGTGATATTTAGTAAAATTATGATTGAAGCAGCTGAATCAGACATATCATAAATGTCTATTTTACCTTTTTATTAAATATTATTAATTTTTTAATACATAAATAATTTATAAATAACAAATTAAGGTGATATTATAAAATTACGAAGCAAGAAGTTGAAGCAGGCATGTTGACAGCCAACTGCCTGCTTTTCTTTTCTTTCCATCTTATTAGATAGTAATTCTTCTTATTTGAACCGTGTATATAACATATTTGTAAAAGAAATATGAAATCTTTTTAATTTGAATTGTGTGAGAAACTCTAATTTAATATTAAAAAAAGATTTGAAGTTAATAAAACTTTTATTTAAAAAATTTGAAAGGGAAAAAATCAAAATGAGGTGGGTTCATTACAACTTCAAAATTTCAAAAGGGAAAAAAGAAAAGGAAGTTAGTTCTCGTGTTGTCTTTTATACTGGATCAAAATTTCGAGCACTTTCAACTTTTTTATTAATTATAATTTGATTGGTCAAATTCTTGGGAGGTCAGAAGTGCTTAATTTCAAAAAGTGAGATTTTTGACCAGATATTTAGGAGAAAATAGGAGTGTTTACTTTCGGGGAGTGTCAAAGCAGTTTTTCAAAGGCTAAAAAATTAAATTTTTTATAAAAGCATTTTCTTTAAAAGCACTTTTGAGAAAAATACAGTTATAAGCATTTTTATAAAGTTGGCCAAATAATAATTATTGCTCAATTTTTAAAAAAAAATTATTGATCAAATACAAGTTGTTTCTCATCGAAAAAAACTATTTCTTGAAAAATACTAAGAAAGACAATTTTCAAAAGTTTGGTCAAACACTAATTAGTTCTTAAAAACTTTTTGAGAAACACCCTTAACAAAGAATACCCTAGAAGCACTTTTATGCAATATTTTGCACTTCATTCTTTTTATATGTAATTTTTTATATTGTGTTGACACACACGTGCAAAGCACATACACAAATCTAACATATATATAAAAGAAAAAGCAAGTTTTCATCCTATTTTTTTCCCTACATAGAATTCATCTCTTAATTTTTTAAAAAAAATAATTTTTTAGTGCATTTTTTCTTTCGAACTTTCTCTCTAACAATTATCTTCAAAAAAATGATTTCCGCAATTAAAATATGTAGAAAACAGGTGAGATAAAATATGAGAAATAATTGACTCTCCAGTGGCTGATGCTTAAAGAAAGTGTTCCCAGAAAAAAGGCAAAAAAAAAAATTAATTTAAAAAAAATTGCAAGATGAATCTCGCATAGGAAAAAAATTTAGGAAGAAAACTTGTTTATATATATATGGACAAGATAATATGTTGCTAAGATTGTGGGATTATAATAATTTTTAAAATCAAATAATATTTAATTATTATCAAAATCATGATTATAGATTTGGCTGCATTTGTTTTTATTAAGATTCAGACGTCTGAATCTGAATTCATATCTGAATGATTAAGATGTTGTCTTCTGATCTAAAAACTGAATGGTTAAGTCTATTTATGTTTCAATATTTGAATATGCAAAATTTATTTATTTGCATATATAATAAAAAATATAATTCAAATAAAAAATAATCATAAATTAGAAAAATATTTGATTTAATACAATAAAATTATTATTTAGTTGAAAAAATATTTATATTTGTTAGTGATAATGGAGATGGTTTGTAATGGTGGTGGTGGTGTTAATGATTGATGTGAGTGATTAATAATGTTGGTGGTGATAGTTGTGATGGTAGAGATGTTTGGTATTGTAGTGACTGTTATGATGGTGACGATTGGTAGTGGTGGCGGTAGTGATGTGAAGTGGTTTGATGTTAGTAGTCAGAGGTGTTATTGTGATAGCTTAAAAATGAATGAATGATGGTTGACGATGTGTTGGTGATAGTAGGAGATGTTGTTACCTATGATGGTGGAGATGATTATTAGTAGAGATATACTGTAGCGATGATGGTGGTTGAACTGGTGGTAGAGGTGACGACACTGATGACAATGGTGATGGTGACCGAAGAATATGTGGATGCTGATGGTATGTTAGTGGTAGTTAGCAGTGACGCTAGTTGTGATAGGTGAGTTGGTAAGTAGTTGGGATTGACTGATAGTGGTTGATAATGACAGTGGTATTGGTATTGGTGGCGTTGTTGACGGTGGTGATATCAGCGGATATAATTTAAATAATGAAGGTAGTAGCTATGGTAGCGTCTAAAAATAGTGGTTAGTAGCAATTATGATTGTGAATGGTGATTGTGTTGGTAAAGGTGGTTGGTGGTGGTGGTGGTTGGTGGCTAGGTGGTGGTTGACAATGGTGATGGTGGCAGAGGTGGTTAATGGTGATGACATAGAGTGGTGGTGAATATTATCCAACACAAGAATACCTCTTAATGATTAAGACTTAGGCTGCATTTGTTTTTATTAAGATTCAAACGTCTGAATCTGAATGCATATCTGAATGATTAAGATATTATCTTCGAATTTGAAAATTGAATGGTTAAGACTATTTTTCTTTCAATATCTGAATATGCAAAATTTATTTATTTATATATATAATAAAAATATTCAAATAAAAAATAATTATATATTAAAAAAATATTTGCTTTAATACAATAAAATTATCATTTTATTAAAAAAATATTTATATTTGTTAGTGATAATGGAGATGATTTATAATGGTGGCGGTGGTGGTAATGATTGATGTTAGTGATTAATAATGATGTTGATGATAGTTGTGATGGTAGAGATGTTTGGTATTGTAGTGACTGCTATGATGGTGGCGATAGGTAGTAGTGGTGGTAGTGATGTGAAGTTGTTGATGTCAGTTGCTAGAGGTGGTGATTGTGATAGCTTAAAAATGAATGCATGGTGATTGATAATGTGTTGGTGGTAGTTGGAGATATTGTTAGCTGAGATGGTGTAAATAATTATTAGTAGAGATATACCATAGTGATGATGTTGGTTAAAGCGGTGGTAGAAATGGCGACATCGATGACAATGGTGGTGGTGGTGGTGGCCACAGAATGTGTGGATGTTGAGGATATGTTAGTGTTAGTTAGCGATAGTGCTAGTTGTGATAGATGAGTTGGTTAGTAGTTAGGATAGGCCGATAGTGGTTGATGATGGTGGTGGTGGTGGTGGTGTTAGCATTGGCGTTGGCGTTGATAGTGGTGATAGCGACGGATATAATTAAAATAATGGAGGTGACAGATATGGTAGAAGCTGAAAATAGTGGTTAGTAACAATTATGATTGTAAATGGTGGTTGTGATGGTGGAGGTGGTTTGCGGTGGTGATGGTGGTTGGTGGATAGGTGGTTGTTGACAATGGTGGTGGTGGCAAAGGTGGTTAGTGGTTGTGACTGATGATTATGGATAGAGTGGTGGTGAATATTATCCAACGCAAGAATACCTCTTAATGATTAAGACTTAGTTCCAGATCTAAATGGTTAAGACCTATTCAGACCTATTAAGAGCCAAAATCTTAATGAAAAATAAATGCACTTAATGATCTGAAGTCTGAATCATTCAGATTCAGACCTCCATTAAGGGCAAACAAATTAAGGTCTTAATAAAGGTCTGAATCTGAATGATTCAGACTTCAGATCATTAAGTGCATTTATTTTTTATTAAGATTTTGGCTTTTAATAGGTCTAAATAGGTCTTAATCATTCATATCTGGAACTAAGTCTTAATCATTAAGAGGTATTCTTGTGTTGGATAATATTCACTACCGCTCTATCCATAATCATCAGTCACCACCACTAACTACCTCTGTCACCACCACCATTGTCAACCACCACCTAGCCACCAACCACCTTTACCATCACAACCACCATTCACAATCATAATTGCTACTAACCACTATTTTCAGCCGCTACTATAGCTACCACCTCCATTATTTTAATTATATTCGCCTCTATCACCACCGTCAACGCCAACGCCTCTATCAGTCAATCCCAACTACTAACCACTTATCTATCACAACTAGCGTCATTGCTAACTATGACTAACACACCATCAGCATCCACACATTCTCCGGCCACCACCACCACCACTATTGTCACCTCTACCACCGCTTCAACCACCATCATCGCTATAGTATAGCTCTACTAATAATCATCTCCACCATCACAACTAACAACATCTCCAATTACCACCAACGTATGGTCAACCATCATGCATTCATTTTTAAGCTATCACAATCAACAACTCCAACTAATAACATCAACCAACTTCACATCACTACCACCATCACTACCAATTGTCACCATCATAACAATCACTACAATACCAAACATCTCTACCATCATAACTATCGCCACCAACATTACTAATCACTAACATCAATCATTACCACCATTACAAATCATCTTCATTATCACTAACAAATATAAATAATTTTTTCAACCAAATAATAATTTTATTTGTTTCAATCAAATATTTTTCTAATATGTAATTATTTTGTTTATTTAAATTATTTTTTTTATTATATATACAAATAAATAAATTTTGCATATTTAGATATTGAAAAATAAATAGTCTTAACCATTCAATTTTTAAATTTGAAAACAACATTTTAATCATTCAGATATGCATTTAGATTCAAACGTCTGAATCTTAATAAAAACAAATGCAGCCTATTAGCTAAGAGGCGAAAAGTTTGCTACTTCTCCTCATGGTTAACCTGGTCTAATCGTAATTGTAGTAAATTTAAATCGATATTAAATATTCATTTATTAAAAGTCCGGTACAAGTATACTTTTGCCGGGTCAAAGGGTGTGCCAAAGGCTTGCTTATTCTCTAAAATAAAATAGTGTAATCATAAGAAAACAAGATTCTTACGTAGGCAATATTCCATTTTCACACAACTAATATTCCTAGTATACCAATATTAATCATAGCTTTTTCATAAATTCATGGCTATATTTTTTTTTTTTGTAGAAGAGTGTGTTGTTGCTTCAGCGGCAAGGGTAAGCTCATAATTGAGTTGTACTATTTGAAACAAGGAAATTTCCACAAAATGGATAAAGTAGAATAACAATTATTAATTAGGTGCCTATAATAATTATTTGATGGTCGGAAGAGAGTACAAATCTTCCCATGGCCCTAACTTAACTAACGACACCTAATAGCTGCAATATGAAATAAGTAGAAGGTTTAAAGTGTGCTCAATATTTTGGTGTTCACACTCATCAAATGTATTCTAGTGACTTGTTTGTATCCTATGAGATATTCTTAAAGAGACAAAATTCAACAACCTAATTCTGAAGTATGAGCGAAATTTATAATAGAAAAAATTATATAGCATAGATAAAAAAATGGTACTTAATTATCTATTATGATTAATGTTTAAAATAATTATTTGATATAGTCAAAAGTTACTCAAGGAACTATTATTTAAGTGGGCTTTCATATACAAATGTAATAGCTTGTATATCATGAAATTAATCTTTCTCATCTCATTAAACTTAAATTTTGACTGACTTAATTGAGCACTTAATTTTATTACACTTTATTTCATTTTTCTCTCGTCTTTTAAATTATCCATTTATTTGTTTTCCTCTCTTTTTAAATTTTCACTATCTTCTTCAATCTTTGTTCTTGAAAAGTAGAAATTACTGGTAGATTTTATTATTTTGACTCTTAAATAATATATTTTTTGTGATTTGCCTAATTACATCAAAAATCTTTTCATCAAATTTTTTCTTCTAGTTCATGCGAAAAAAAGGTTTCAACACGTATAATATTCATACATATATATGTGTGTGTGCGCGTGCGTGTATGTATTTTTTTTCTGTTAGTTACATACAAGTATGTATATCGTGTCAATTTTTTTATGTATATATATATGTATACAAATAACCATCGTATATAATTAGGCAGTTGTCATGTGTTGGCATATACATCTATATACACATGTAAAATATACATATAAATTAAATAATCAGTTTTTGTTTTGTACAAAATATGCTGGTTTATATTTTATATATTACATATAGGTATACGACTATCACATATTTGTATATAACTAAATTGTATATTCTTAAATTCGGTTTGTATGAACTATGTTTATTCTTCTATTAGACATTAGGTATATCTCAGTTTGTATAATCTGTTATTGGTGTTTTGTATAAACTAAAGGAAAAGAAAAAAAATTTCAAGGATTCTCACTCCAAAGGGGAAAGCAACGATGTTGTGAATGACTCAAAGATATTTTTTATATACCCAAATATATATTCGTATGAATGTATGTACAATAGATACAACTGTCAACTTGTATAATCAGTTTTTGATTTGTATAAAATATATTGATTCATATTTTACACATTACTTATAGGTATACAACTGTCACTATTGAAATCCATCGTAAGTGAAACTCACACTACTCACCTGGTGGGAGAACCATCTTCCCTGAAACTCCATCTCAAAATCAAAGCTTAAAGAGATAATAAAACTAAATCCATCAACAAAGATATCGAATTCTAAATCAAAATGTGAGTACAACTAAAATACGGAACACTGTACTTAACGAAACCATCCCTATGACCCGAAAGTCGTCTATACCAAAACTGTTAAAGATTGTCAAGAAGGAGATGCAACCTCAAAAACTAAATAAAAAATGTAATCTAGATTAAAGACTATGTTACTCAAGAAGGATTCATGGTATCCCAAAACATGTTGCTCACCCTTGAATCCGAAACCAACCGCTGAAATCACAAGTGAGGTCGTGTAGGATTCGCTGGAATATGCGTTGCACTCACAAAAATAAGAGAAGGTATAGTATCAACATAAAAAAAAATAACAGTGTATTGGCAGGTTCATTTGACCAACTCAAGATAAGAATATGAACACATAATCAAATCATAGTACAAGAAGTTAATCCATGCTCAAAATCATCATACAGTTAGCACATTAATCACCAAGTAAGTAGTTTAGGATTTCAAACAACAAGTCAACATATTATCACCAAGTTAAGTTCAGTCAAGACAAGTCAAACAAGTCAAGAAGTTAAACCATTATCAATCGTATAAATATATTCTCCAGTTCACTTATGGAGCCGTCAAACTCACCTGACTCTTGTACATACACGTTATGGATAATACATCCACCCTCTAGTCATGACCTACACAATTTTCGTTCATGTATTAATTTCAGTCACAAGTGTCTGCCAACCTTGTTCGCCAATAATCCGTGGGAATATTCCAAATACTGAAACATCCCACATTTAACAGTGAGGTAGGTCAAAAACCATACAACAACATAAAATCCTTTGCATTAACCAATCCAAATATCATGCACTAACAAGTCACACTACAAAGTATTTAACATGCACATATATTACAAATTGAATTAAACTACAATACCATCACCTATCTAACCAAGATTGCACAACTCCTTTAAGCCGTAGTTTTGTCCTTTCGTTTAATTTTCACTTGCTCTTGATCTAGAACATGTATATAAACACGTAATTAATGAAATGACCTATCATGTTGGGAACTATAACTCACACTCAAACCCTAAGGTCAAGTTCATGATTATTCCTTTCTCATTTTAGGAATTTTCTACCGTAATTCACCTAAAACTACCAATTTCATGAATTAATTAGTGAATTAATGAAATACAAGGTAAATTAATCGTTAATAATCGAAACACATTAACTTTTTACATAATCTCCTTCTTTGAACCAGAAAATGACCAAAATCGGCCCTGAAACCCTCTCAAAACTCTAAAAATAGAAATTCTAAGGCATAATCCTTACCTTAACGATGCCAAATGATGAAAACTGTTAGAAATCGCCCCAAATCTCTCCCCTTTTTACCCCAAATGATTTTTTTTTAAAAATAAAAATATTTTGAAAAAATAATTTATTAAAACTGCAATTTTCACCGGTATATCGGCACCACCGTTGTAGCGGGTGTTGATCAGGTCTAACCGTCACTATGGCAGGAATTTCTCTGCTATCGTGGCCCCTTGCTATAGCGGCATGCACACTGCTATAGCGGTGTTGACGGGACAAAATGTCTATTTTCGCCCAAAAATCTCATTTTTTGCAACACTTTAAATCATGGACATTCCAAACAATGTCATTTTCGCTAAGATCAATTTCGAAAGTTCTACACACCTAAATTTGATTTAATAAATTCCTACAATTTTTTATTATTTTAGCCAACTAAAAATCAAACACCTCCCAACTTGCCCAAATCATTCTCAAAATTTTCTAGATCGTACCTCGCTTCGATTTTACTTGAAACTAGCCTAGCCTGGAATTTAGAACTTCAAAATCGAGAAAAAGTTTAATATAAAATTTTCAACAGGAGGTTTATACATAACAACAGAAACAATCATTACAATAGATATCAATTAACTCATCATTCATCCTTAAATGATCAGACGTGAAAAATAGGCTAAAAAGAGTAGAGAAGAGAGTACATGTACCCTTAAATAATTGAGGTTAGTTATCCCACATGTACTTTTTGTTTTTCTAAGGGCCTTCCTCAATCGGACAGTTTTTCCATTAAACCTTAACCGGACGAATTATCTTCGTCCTTAATTTTCAAACATCGGCATGGTACCTCTTAAGCATAGAAACATGAAATACTGGATGGACTTTTGACAATCCCGACGATAGAGTCAACCTGTATGCAACTGAATCTACCACTTCAAGAACCTCAAAGGGACCAACATACTGAGGAATGAGCTTTTCCCTTTTCCCGAACCTCATGACTCCCTTCATGAAAGACACCTTA
Source organism: Capsicum pubescens (assembly GCA_030864215.1). Classification (NCBI taxonomy): domain Eukaryota; kingdom Viridiplantae; phylum Streptophyta; class Magnoliopsida; order Solanales; family Solanaceae; genus Capsicum; species Capsicum pubescens. The sequence continues at coordinate 234,148,881 of CM061538.1, forward strand.
AGAAAAACTTTTTCCCCAACCTTGAAGTCTATGTCTCCTACCTTATGATTCGCATATTTTTTCTGTCCACTTTGAGCAGCCAACAGTTGGTTTAAATAAACCTAACCTTCTCTTGAGCCCCTTTTATCAAGTTAGTGCCCAAAGGTATAACATCTTCATCCTCAAACCATCCAATAGGTTACCTATACTTCCTTCTGTACAGTGCCTCGAATGGTGCCATATTAATTCTGGAGTGATAGTTATTGTTGTATGAAAACTTACATAATGAATAAAAACTGATCCCTATTTTCACCGAAACCAATCGCATAGGCCCTCAACATGCCCTCTATCACCTGAATCATCCTCTCCGACTGCCCATCAGTTTGAGGATGAAAAGTCATACTAAAGTAAGCTTGGTGCCCAACTATTTATGTAACCTATCCTAAAATTTAGAAGTGTACATTGTATCTCTATCAGAAATGATGGTAAGGGAAACCCCATGAAGTCTGACAATCTCTTTAACATAGATTTTAGCTAACTATTGAGAGTTGTAGACTACTCGAACTGGCAAGAAGTGAGCCAATTTCATCGACTGGTACATTATCATCCCAATGGAATCATACTTCTTAAAGTCTTAGAAAGACCCACCATAAAATTTATAGTAATATGCTCCCAGATTTCCACATAGGTATAAGCATCCTCTAAAGCAACCCCATAGGCCTTTGGTGTTCATATTTCACATGTTGATAATTTAACACTTGGATGCATAATACACTATATCCACTTTCATCTCGGGCCACCAATAAAGCTGCCTTAATCAACATCTTAGTCGTACCTGGATAAACAAAATAACATAAACTATGCGCCTCTGAAAGTACATCACGAATCAAATCACCAAATCGAGGAATACATAATATTTTCTTAAACCACAACATTTCACCCACATCGAGAGTGACGCCTACCACCTCTTCGCATATCACTTTATTTTAGAGTACATCCAACTTCTTGTCTTCAAATTGCTTGGCCTTAATTTGTTTTACAAATATCGACTTCACCTAAACACTAACCAACACTCCACCCCTGTTTGAGACCTCAAACTATATGCCATAAGATGCTAAAGTTTGAACCTCTCTAGCTAAAGTCCGTTTGGACACCCTCAAGAATGGAAAACTACCCATACTTATAACTTTTTGGTGCAATGCGTCTGCCACCATATTGTCCTTAGATAGTAATGAATAGCTACATCATTATCCTTCAATAACTTTATTTATTGTCGTTGTCTTATATCCACATACCTTTGAGTAAACACATGTTACATGCTACGATGGTCTTTGAAGACCTCACATCTGACACCATAAAGGTAGTGTCTCCAAATATTTAAAGCAAACACCATCGCCACAAACTATAAGTCATATGTAAGGTAGTTCCTTCCATGAGGTTTCAAAAGCCTTGAAGAATAAGCAATGAAAATTCTATCCCGCATGAACACAACACCTAGTTCAAAAAGTGAAGCATCACAAAACACTATAAAGTCCTTCCCTTCAACCGATAGCAAAAAGATAGGCATTGCAGTCAAAAGCATCTTAAGTGTTTAGAAGATCTCCTCACATTGACCCGACCAAACAAATGACACTTTCTTCTGAGTCAGCCTTGTTATGTCTGTTGCAATAGATGCAAAGTTCTTGACAAACCTGCGGTAATAACTAGCAAGATCCACAAAACTCCTAACTTCAATCACTGAAGTAGGTTGATCTAATTTTTAATTACATGTATCTTCTGGAAATTCACCATCACCCCTTTTTTTTAGAAACCACATGTCCCAAGAAGACCACTGAATAATACTAAAACTCACACTTTGAAAATTTAGCAAATAGCCACTTCTCTCTTAGAATCCCCAAAGCTATGTGAAGGTCACCTGCATACTCTGTTTTACTCTTGAAGTAGACTAGAATATCATCAATAAATATGATAACAAGAGAATCCAAGGATAATTTAAAGATACCATTAATCAAAGTCATAAAAGTTGCAGGTGCATTGTCAGCCCGAATGATATCATCAGAAACTCATAATGGCCATATCGAGTTCTAAGAGCTGCCTTCGGTATGTACTCTAGTCTTATTTTCAACTGATGATAACCCTACCATAAATTAATCTTTGAAAACATTGATGCATTATGTAACTGGTCAAACAAGTCATCTATGTGAGGCAAGAGATATTTATTTCTAATAGTAACCTTATTCAGTTGTCTATAGTCAATGCGCATCCTTAAACTACCATTCTTCTTCTTAACAAAAATGAGTGGAGCAACCAAGATGAAACACTTAGACAAATAAAAACCTTGTCAAGTAGCTTCTTTAATTGACTTTTGAGCTCCATCAACTCTACTGGAGCCATTTGATAAGGAGGAATTGATATAGGGAGAGTTTCCGACTCTAAGTCAAAATAAAAATATCCCTATCTGAAGGAATACTCAATAGGTCTAAAGGAAACACATCCTCGAATTCAAAAATTATCAAAACTAACTCTATAGAAGGGGATCGCACACTCATATCCCAGAGATGAGCTAAAAATGCTAAACACCCCTTTTCCCACTAACCTCCTGAAGGGGAAAATAATATAATTCTTACCGACTTGGCCTTATACACTCTCTCATACTTTAGTTTATCTATTACCAACATAGCTAGAGTCATTATCTTAGCATTACAGTTTAAAATAGCGTGATATGGAGATAACTAGGTCATATCAAAAATTCCATCAAAGTCCAATATATCCAGAATAAATAGGTCTACCCAAGTTTGAAAAATCCACAACTACCATATGGCAAGAACGATAAATATGGGCTACTAGCATAGACTCACCAATTGGGGTAAACACATATACAGGGTAATCAAGTACATCACAAACCAAATTTAGACCCACCACAAGATGGATAGATACATAAGAATAAGTAAACCCAGATCAAATAAAATATAATCCATCTGATCATAAACAAAGATAGTACCTATGATCACTACATCAGAAGCAGGGTGCCCAGTCATCAATTTGAGCTAACCTGCACTCCCTTCCTTGTGCCTCCATTTCTTTGACCACCTCGACCACCTGTCTGATTTATTATCCACTTTGTAGACGACCTTTATCATTGAATCCTCTCTCTTTACCCACTGGAACTATAGCCTGAGTCTTCTGTTGTGCTTGAGCATTTGCCTGTCTGGCGACACACCCTCTTAAAGTGACCAACAACGATATAGTAGTAATATCATAGCTTGAAAGGAGGCCAGTTGGTAAAAGAATAAGAAACCCCTTTGGCCCTAACAATTTGTTGTTGAGAAAAAACTTTAGCTAGAACTATAGTAGAAGTGACATGACTGACTGAATAGGACGGGCTAGATAGGCCTGCTGACCGTGTCCCTTAGAGTAGGACCCACTAAAATTCCAAATATTGTAGGAATTCTTGGCTAACATATTATCCAAACCCAATTGCATTAACTCTTCCAACTTCTTCTCATAGTCATAAACTTCATTGAACCTGTTTTATGCAGAAGTCATATGTTTAAGCAAAACTAAAGATCATAATTCAAACCCTTAATGAAGAGGTGAATCCTCTCCTCCTTATTATTCAATAACTGAGGGGCATAGCGATAAAAAACATGGAACTAACTTAGCCTTATAGGTTGCAACTGACATCTCACCCTACTCCAATGTTAAAAACTCGTCCTTCTTGTGATATCAGAAAGCACGAGGCATATACTTCTATAAAAACTAGGCATAAAACTGCTCTCAAGTCAATAGAGGCAAAACCAGTGACCAACATTCTATGGATTCCTTCCACCATTGATTAGCATCTTTCTCCATTAGACTAGTCACAAACTCAACTCCATGTTGTTTCACAATACCTATCTTGTGTAACCACTGATAAAAATCAATGATAAACTCAAAAGAATTTTCAAACTCGGTATCCTGAAAGGTAAGTGTTTTCATCTTCAAAAACCTTGTCAACAACCCGTATTTTGGACCAGTCATACTAAATCCATAATCGGATGAGGAAAAGCATCGGTACTTGAAGATTCGTCTATTATAGAAGCCATGGCAGTACTAGGATAAATAACTGGAGCCTGAAAAACTGGTATCATAGGTGTGGCTCTAGTCCTCGCCAACCCACTTAAAAAAGCTAACACTTGTTGAACTACCTTAGCAGAAATAGAGGGTAGTGCTGCAATCCCAGTTGGTGCCGCCACTTTGGGCTCCACTCCATGCTCCTCTACTCTCTTTCTTTCCTTAACATGATCCTGAGGTGGGAGAGGTAATATTGACCTTTTAAGGGTCTAGCCAATTTTTGCTTGAGTTTCACCCCTGACAGGTGTGGCTTGTTCTTTCCTTCCTCTTTCTCTCTCTTTCACTCATTCTTTTACCCTTATGTCTGTCTCTGCAGCTGTCGATGCAGGGGTTGATGGTCGAATTTCATTGGACCTAATATTCATCATCTGCGGACAAAATAATTAAGAAGATTAGATACAAATTTAGATCGCCAGCTACAAATTGGAATTAAGTTATAGCACGAAAGAAACAAGAATGACAGATTTTCTAAAGTTTTATAGCATCCCAAAGAAAAGTACATATGTCTCTATACCATTCTGCGAGACTCTACTTAACTTATTTGGATACGATGAGATTGACAAACCTAGACTCTGATACCAACTTTGTCATGATTTAAATCTATCATGGGTAGCACCCACGCTACTCACCCGATAGAGAACTATCTTTCCCGAAACTCCATCTCAAAATCAAGGCTTAGAGAGATAATAAAACTGAATCTATCAATAAGAATATCCAAATATAAGTACAACTAAAATTTGAAACGTTGTACTTAACCAAACCATCTCCATGACTCAAAAGTCATCTGTATCAAAATTACTAAAGATTGTCAAGAAGGAGATGCAACCCCAAAAACTAAATGAAAAACATTATCCAGAAATTAAAACTTTATCGTCTAAGAAGGATTCATGGTAGTCTGAAATATGCTGCGCACTTTTGAATCTGAAGTCAACCGCTAAAATCACAAGTAAGGTCTCATAGGAGCCGCTGGAATATGTGTTGCAATCACAAAAGTAAAAACAGGTGCAGTATTAGCACACGAGAAAGCAATAGTGTACTGGTAGGATCTTTTGGCCAACCTAAGATAAGAATATGAACACATAACCAAATTAAAGTACAACAACTTAATCCATGCTCAAAACCATCATACACTTAGCACATTAATCACCAAATAAACAGATTAGTATTTCAAACAATAAGTAATATTATCACCAAGTTAAGTTCAGTCAAGTCAAGTCAAACAAGTCAAGAAGTTAAACCATTATTAATTGTATAAATATATTCTCCGGTTCACTCATGAAATCATCAAACTCACCCGACCCTTGTACATACACACTATGGGTAATACATCCACCCTTTATCTCTGATCTGCAGGGGTTAATTTTTGAACCTATTTTAATTCTAAATACAAGTGTCTGGCAACCTTATTTTGCCAATAACCTATGGGGACGTTTCAAATATCGAAATATCCAACATTTAACACTGAGGTAGGTAAAAAATCATACAATAATATAAAATTATTTGCATTGACCACACCAAATAACATAAGTGTAATACCCTGTATTTTCCTTAAGCCTAAATTGTATCTCTATAAGATTAAAAAATGACTTCCAAAGTGAGTAGTGTTTAAATCATATAGAGTTTTCCTAATTTCAAATTTTTATCATAAAGAAAATTGAATTAGCTTTCCAACGATACCAATTTTGCCCAAATCCGCTATCGGAGTAAAAAGTTATGGACGTTTTACAGAGAACTGTCCAAACTACCCAAAAGCGATGGGCAGGCTGACGCACCGTCGTTCAAGCCATCACAACTAAGGCAGTAAGTCCCTATTCTGTCCCAGGTGTGACGGTCAAATCGACGAACCATCGTGCCAGTGATGAACCATCGCACAAGTCGTCGCAGATCCCCTTTAGCATTTTAAAGCCATTTTTAAAAGGGCTTTTTGGTCTTTTTCCACCCTTTTTATCACCTAGATATATCAAGACGAAGCATAGAACTTTAAATTCATCCAAAGCATCAAGAGATAGGGTTTTCTCTCAAGATTAACCCTCAAGAGCAAGACCCAATTCCTTCTCAAAGATTTTACCATAGTGTTTACAAATTGATTTAAGAATCAAGGTTCCCAAGTCAAAAGCTTTAAGAACCCTCACTCAAGAGTACGAAAAAAAGTCTCAAGCAAGCTTGTTCATCTAAATTCATAATCTAAGGTATGTGGGGTTTGAACAAGGACAATCTTTTCGTCCTTGTGCCCAAAACTTGTCTTTAATTACAAAGATATATGATTTTACATGTTTTTTTATGGAATTGAAGTATAGGTTTATACCCTATGTCATTATCCTTGAGATTATGATGTTTTCAATATTTTAGAAGTTGAAGTACATGAGCATGTTGAGATTATAATGCATATTGCTAAAAAATTCTAGATTTCTATATGATTTATGAATCTTTATGATATCTAGTATGCATTTTGATACGTCTTAACCTGAGATTGATATATGGGTCATTAAGCCCTACTTGAGATTGCAATCTTATGAACTTTTGTGCTATAAGCACTAATGATTTGATTATTTTGATATTATTGAGAAAGTTTGACCTTGATGGTCATAATAGCTTTGAAATCCACCTCACTGAATGAGATTACTGATTTTGTAGTTGGTTTCATTATAAACCATGAGATTGTTTTAAAAGTGAATTTTCTATGAGATGAGCGTAACTAATTAAAGGGAGTAGTATTTAGCATCGAGTTGGGTAAGTTACTACGGTTTTATATTCCAGAACTATGTGCCACCGTAGGGTTGAGATTTATGGGCCCGAGGCTGAAATAGTGATCACTAAGTTGAGGTTATACTCCCTGGTAAGAATATGAAGCCTCTCTCCAACGTGAGGTTTCTTCCTTAGGAGGACAAAATGTTGGACTCCATGTAGCTCGCATGGTGTATGTCAGTTAAGAGAACTTTCCTTCTAGTAAGAGTAAATAATCAGTTTCTAAAGTAAAGTATGTTCCTTTAAGATGAGTTATTTTCCCTAAAGCTTTAAAAGATATCCTGGTAAGTAAAGATTTTTAGATACGAAGTGTAAAGGCTCACAAACTTATTCCAATAATGTTTTACTTTAGATTTCAGTTTTAAAGTTACAGTCTTAGCTTTTAGATACAGAGGTAAGTACTTTACCACTTAGTCTGTATGTTTTGAGCAGGGAATAGAACTACAAATTTCATAAATAAGTATATTGACTCACGAGATTTATACTATGCGTTGCATTATTCATAATTTATGAGATATACATATTTAAAGATTATTCAAGCTATGTGAGTCAGTTATATCAACATGCATGATTTCTATAAAGATTGATGATATTGTTGTTTTAAGTATTGCATACACCCCCATATACTCAGTACATCCTCAAAGTATTGATCCACATATACGTCTGTGTGCTATATTATCTCATAATATGGGTTCAGGAGCTCAGTCCCAGCAGTGATAGTGATCTTCGAGTACCTTTATCTACACGTCAACAATTGGTGAGTCCTCATGGTTTGAGGGCCTAATTCCTTATTTTCAATCTTTGTAGTAGTTGATTATTTCTTTTCAGTCCAGTTTGAGTCAGTTGGGGGTTTGTCCCAATGACTCTCTAGTTCTTAGTAAGTGGAGGCTTGTTAGAATGCCAGTTGAAGTTTTGTTTCAGATTTCCAGTATTTGATATCTAGACATTTGTTTTCAATTATTTCATTTTTGATCGATACAATATAACATATATTGTTTGGTTATTCATCCTAAAGTAAGTGGTAGAAGTAGTAACAGGCTCAAAGGGTTAGCTTGGGGCTACTTGTAGCCTTAAGCACCGTGTGACGTTCCGAAATGAGATTTTGGGGCATTACAATAAGCTAACAAGCCACACTACAAAATAGTTAACGTGCACATATGGTACAAATTGAATCAAACTACAATACCATCACCTACCCCAAACCAAACTTACATAACTCTTCTAAGCCAGAGCTTTGCCTTTTCATGCAATTTCGTTTGCTCTTAGTATAGAACATGCATATAAACACATAATTAATGAAATGACCTACCATGTTGGTAATTATAACTCACACTCAATCCCTAAGGTCAAGTTCATGATCATTCATTTCCTGTTCTCGGGCTTTTCTATCATAATTCACTTAAATCTTTTGGATTAATTAGTGAATTAACAAAGTGTAAGGGTAAATTAACCATTAATAATTGAAAGCCATTAACTTTTTACAAATTTTCCTCCCTTGCACAAAAAATAACCAAAATCATCCCTAAAACCCTCCACGAACTCCGCAAATTAGAAATTCTAAGGCCTAATTCATCAGTTACTAGTTAACAGGAAATAAATCCTTACCTTAGCGATGCCAAACGATGAAAAATCAATAGAAATTGCCCCAAATCGCCTCTCCTTTATACCAAAATAAATATTAGTAAAATAAATTAATTTGAAAAAATGATTTATCAAAATTATAATTTTTGCCACTATAGCGGTATACATCGCTATAGCGGGTGTTGATCAGGTCTGATCGTCGATATAGCGACACCCCACTATAGCAGTATGCATGTCGCTATAGCAGCGTTGAAGGGACAAAATATTCAGTTTCGCCTAAAACTCTCAATTTTTGCAACACACCTTAAACTAGCGACATTTCAAATAATGTCCTTTACGCTAAGATCAATTTTGAGAGTTTTAGTCACCTAAATTTGATTGTGTAAATTCCTATAGGTTCTTTATCGTCTTAGCTAACTAAAAATTAAATCAAACACCATCCAACTTGTTCAAATTATTTTTGAATTTTTCTAGACCATACCTCGCTTCGATTTTGTTCGAAACTAACCTAGCATGAAATTTATAATTGTAAAATCGGGAAGAAGTTTAGCCTAGAATTTTCAATGGGAGGTTTATATATAACGACAGAAATGGTCATTACAACAACTATCATGTGTTTGTATTAATTCAAAGCTATTTTGTATAAATTATATTTAATCATTGGGTGAATTTATTTGAATATTTATATCAGTGCATTTGTATTTTTGGTTTTATTCTTTCACATACATTTTGAATTTGTATACATTTGAATTTGTATATTTATACATATAATTTGAATTTATTTTCATTTTATGCTTTTGAATTTTTATCAATTCATATTTATCTTTAATATATGAGTTGTAAGTGTTTGTATTTGTATTTGAAAGTTAGATTAAGAGCTAATTTTTATTTATATCAACTCTACATTTGTATTTCTATTCATAGCTAATTATCTTGGATAAATACATTGAACGTATAAGTACATTGAAATTATATTTTAAATTTTGAAGTCATATGAATAAATCAGAGGAATTTTAGTTTGAATTTTATTTTTGTATTTCAAAAATTAAAGGTAAGTTATCCATATGGAAAAGGAATAAATAAAAGATCTACAAAAGATATGTTGGAGAGAATAAAGGAAGTGAATCACTCTCCTTTCTGTTTTAATCTCTAAACATAAATGAAATATTAATAAAGTCTGTTAGTTAATGTTTGTATGTTAGAGTCCTAAATACATTTAATCACTAACTGAAATCTATAAAATTTAATTACTGTTATGAAATATAAAGCAAAGAAGAAAAAAATAGAGAGAAAAGAGAGTCATTTTATTTCTCTTGAGAGATTCTTGATGAGTTCATGACAATGAAGGAAAACTTCTTTATTTATAGGGGAAAATTAACCTTGGAGTTTCTAACTTTTCCATAAATAGATATTCACTATATATGGTAAAGTAGACATTCACTATATATGGTAAAGTATAAATTCACTATATATGATAATATATTTATAACACTCCCCCCTTGAATGTCTAATTGATAGATAATGTGCATCGTTAAAACCTTACTAGAAAAAAACCAGTGGAAAAAAATCTATTGAAGGAAAAAGAGTACACATCTCTAACAATACGCATATAGACTGCCTCATTAAAAACCTTACAAGGAAAACCAGTGGGACAAAACCTCGTAAGGGAAAAAGAGTACAACGCGTATTAACTCCCCCTAATGAGAGCATCCTTGAGACTTTGCATCCCGATCTTGTGCACCATCTTCTTAAAAGTTGCAATTGAAGGAGACTTGGTGAATAAATCATCCTCATTGTCACTTGAATGAATCTGTTGCACGTTAATATCACCATTCTTTTAGAGATCATGTATGTAGAAAAGCTTTGATGAAGTGTGCTTCGTTCTATCACCTTTTATGAATTCCCTCTTAAGTTGCATTATGCATGCTGCATTATCTTCGTATAAAATTATAGGTATATTGTCACATTTCACACCATATTTTTCTTGAATGAGATGTATCATGGATCTCAACCATACTCATTCCCGTCTTGATTCATGAATAGATATTATCTCTGTATGGTTTGATGAAGTGGCTAGATAGACTGCTTTGTATATCTCCAAAATATGACAGTACCACCACCTATGAACACATAGACTGTTTGAGACCAAGCTTTATATGGGTCAGATAAGTACCCAACATCAGCATGACCAATACGACCGGAACTGTAATATTTAGAAAATAAGATCATGCGTTTGATCCCATTTCGATGTCTCCTAGTAGGAGAAGAATTATACCTTGCTAACAAATTAACCGAAAAATGTTATATCAGGCTTTGTAGTATTTACAAGATACATTAGTACATCAGTTGTACTAGGATATGGTACTTCATAACCAATTCAATTCGGTATATTTCTCATGTCAGCAAATAATCTACTACTTTGAAAACTCTTCAAGAGTTCCAATGATTTTCAAGTTATAAACTTATGCAATATAAGGATTATAAATAAGTTTCTCAGAAACTTTTAAATGCTTCAAACATTTTGAATCCTTACAAAGTTTCATATCAATTTTGTCAAGTGACAATATTCAGCATTTCACATGTGACATCGTTAAGTGTTTGGATTGCAAATCAAATAAGTTTTATGCTTACCAAGATGCATCCTTTCATGTTACTTGATAAATGTTTCTACGTCATCATGCTTAACTAAACGTAGAATTCGGATCCTCATAATCTTTTACAATATTGCGCTAATATTATATCAAAGATATCATTGATGATATATTATTTTGTAGCGGTTCATAGCATAACATAACATTTTGATATCTCGTCACTTCATTATTTTCAGGTACCTAAACCGCTCTTAAGGTTTCATGAAGTGTTATGTCGTAGGCTCTTCAAGAGCACATTGGCTTCTTATTATGATTATTTGTTTCTTATTTTTCAAGAATTATTTCATTTGGAATCGATTGGTCTACCACGCTTCACGCATGCAAATATTTTGTCCTTTAGAGACACAAAATAGGAGCACTTGCAGCTTAAATATGAGTTGCTTTCAGCATTTAACTTGAATTATCTTTTGAATGAGGATCTGATGATAATTCGTAATATATTTCTTAGCTGCTTATAATCTCTCCCTTATGTTAGAAAATATAACATACATCCTCTATTTTCTTTGAGGAATCCATCTTTGTGCATCATAGTATATTTATTAATCGTATACCGCACATCAAAACTAGTAGATGGAATATTTGGTTCCTGACCTTGAGCCAATTGAGAGTGAAGAAATAATCATAATTTATTGGTCTAATGCATACAAGTGCTATTGTATGCAACATATCATGTTTCAGACCAACACATGAAGCTTTGTTCTCATTAGTAATGGTTTAGCTATTTATCGAAAGCATTCAATGCCAAACCATTATCATCAAGATGAATTGTCTTGATTACGCAATCTGAAAACTATGCTCTTAACTCAATTTTATTGAGCAAGCAACTTTATGAATGTCAAACTGCAGCTTGACAATAAATGTACAAGTAATCATCTTATATGGATGCATCTTAATAAATCACATGACAGGTGAACGGGCCCATATTCACCTTTTATACTTTCCAGATTTAAGGGATCCAATCCCAACATTAGTTGGTACAATCAACTTATCATGAGAACAAGCGACATAAACAATTCTTGAAGAATCTTCTAGTTCCTCAATACATGTCTAATACTCAATACGCACATCTTCGAGATGTCACAATCATTCATATCAACTTATGAACTCATTTATAGTAGAAAACACAAGTTTACCATGACATGTATTTTTTTTTCTTTAGTGAATTTCAGATTTACTATTACATGAATAAATTTCAGATTTACTACTTTAGAAGTAGATTTCAAAATAACTCTTTTCAATTATTCTGCCTTTTTCGGAGGTGAGTTGTGATACTAACACAATCAAGTGCACATTTGTATTAATAAGTTTCTCATTCCCCAAGAATGTAGTATAATCGTGCCTTAAGCCTATCAGATTCTGATAGCTTATAACCTCTTTCATGATATTGCTACTTCAGGAGAAAATTAAGGCATACATATGATCTAGAAAATTTTTCTCTAACATATCTTATGATCATAATATGTGTATGAAAATATCATCACTTTTGATGATCATTATCATATTGTCCCTCCAAGCGTATATTTGTGCATTCAATCACTTGTCTTCTTTCTTTCAGACATACTATGCACTGCTACCACATTCACTTCAGAGAATGGAGCATATTCAATGAGACATAGTTCATGACTTTTCATTAAAAACACATTATTTTGCTGTAGCCATCATAATATCATCAACATGGTGCATTGAGATTCAAACTCAACGTCTTACCCATATAAAGGCGTCTTAGGCATAAATCGATGAGACTTAAACCCAACATCTTATCATCATGATGTTCGAACTCAATGTCTTATTCATATTCATATGAAGGCGTCTTAGGCCACAAATCGATGGGGTTTGAACCCAATATCTTATTTTCATGATGCATGCATTCATATCGTGCTTTTGAGAGGATGACCATCTTCAAGTAGTCAAATTTTTATTTTAGGTTATTCCACAAAACAAGTGGATCCTTAGTAGTAAGGTATTTAATTTTCATAATTTCATCAAGATGATGACGCAAGAAAATCATAGCCTTCGCACGGTTTTGATTAGATGTTGTATTTTCTTTCTTTATGGCGTCTCCAAGACCCATAGCATCTAAGTGGATTTCAGCATTCAATACCCATGAAAGGTCGTTCTTGCTCGAGGCAACAAACTCAGATTTTGTAAGATTATTAGCAATGTGAAAAAAAAAAAAAAATACCTTAGCCTTCAAATTTAAGACAGCAGAGTCTCGTGCTGATAACATGTTATGAAATATAAAGTAAATACAAGAGAATAGAGAAAGAAGATACTTCTTTATTTCTCATGAGGAATTCTTGATGAGTTCATGACAATGAAGGAAAACCCCTTTATCTATAAGGAAAATTAACCTTAGAGTTTCTAACTTTTCCATAAATAGACATTCACTATATATGGTAAAATAGACATTCACTATATATGGTAAAATAAACATTCACTATATATGGTAAAGTAGACATTCACTATATATGGTAATATATTTATAATAATTACTAAAATTTAGACGAAAAAGTTAGTTAAGAGGGTACATGTTGCCTATATGTGAAGTTTTGTGTTTCAAATTCTCGTATTCTTTAGATTAACTTGTCTGCTTTAGGTTTTGAAAAATTTACACAATATTAAACAAAAGGACCATAATTACTTGTCAAGGTTAATGCTTAAAATAATCATCTCACGTGGTTAAAAGTTAATTTAACTAGTAATTTTTATGTGGGGTCTCATATATAAATATATTTGTGTGTATAATTTTTTAGGCATGCAATTAAATCCAGGAAATGGCATGTCATAGATCTAAATATGGGTGACTTTAGATATTTGATTCTAATAAGAAATGTTTTTAAAGAATAACACTCCTTACTTTTTAAGTATAATACAAGTACCATTTTGCCACTCTACACCTCAAATATATTTTTTAAACTTTCCATACTTATTTGTCTCACAAATTTTATTTTTTATTATTTTCACTTTTTATTTTTTCCTTTAATTTTATTATTCTATTTTTTTTATTATTTTCACTTTTTTATTTTTTCCTTTAATTTTATTTTCATGTTTTAATTCATTTGTCTCAACCTTTATTTTTCTCTTTTTTCTTTTTTTCTCAAGAATTAACTATTTCTTTTTTTTTTTCTTTTTTTAATTCATTTGGCTTTAACCTTTATTTGTCTTTTATTTTTGGTTTTTATCAGTTCTCTTTTTTCTCCCCCTCATTTTTCTCAAATTTTATTTTTATTTTTCCTCTCATTTTTTATTTTTTTAATTCTTCGCTTTTTTCTTAATCTTTATTTTTTTCTTGCCTTTTTTTTCTCACTCTTTTTTTTTATTTCTCTATTTTGTTTAATCGTTTTTTTCTTTTTTCAGTACTCTTTTTTTCCCTCATTTTTCTCAAACTTTATTTTTATTTTTCCTCTCATTTTTTTTAATTCCTCGCTTTTTTCTTGATCTTTATTTTATTTCGTTCCTTTTTTTCTCAATCTTTTTTTTATTTCTCTATTTTGTTTGATCATTTTTTTTTTCTCAACTTCTAATATATTTTGCTAATAAATAAAAAATTGGATAGTCCACAAAGGTATCTTCTTTTTGTGACGTCAAAGCAAATTTAAGGGCATGAATTGTTGTTACAAAGTTCTTTGAAAATTCTTGAGATAAGTCGTATCTCTAAGGCGAGAGTTGTAGAATATTTCATAAATAAAGGCATAATATGGTAGTGTCAACTCTTGTTCATGGGGCATAATTTGTAGTTTAAAAATCTTTGAGCTAAATCTTGCCTCTAAGGCAAGAGTTGTAGAACATATCATAAATGAAGACATAACGTGGTAGTGTCTACTCTTGCCCGTGGGGCATAATTTGTAGTTTGAAAGTCCTTGAGTTAAGTCTTGCCTCTAAGGCAATAGTTGTAGAACATCTCATAAATGAAAACATAACGTGGTAGAGTCAACTCTTACCCGTGGAGCATAATTTGTAGTTTGAAAGTCCTTGAGCTAGTTAAGTCTTGCCTCTAAGGCAAGAGTTGAAGAACATCTCATAAATAAAAACATAACGTGGTAGTGTCAACTCTTGCCCGTGTGCCATAATTTGTAGTTTGAAAGTCCTTGAGCTAAGTATTGCCTCTAAGGCAATAGTTGTAGATCATCTCATAAATGAAAACATAACGTGGTAAAGTCAACTCTTGCTCGTGGGGCATAATTTGTAGTTTGAAAGTCCTTGAGTCAAGTCTTGTCTCTAAGGCAATAGTTATAGAACATCTCATAAATGAAAATATAACGTTGTAGAGTTAACTCTTGCCCATGGGGTATAATTTGTTGTTTGAAAGTCCTTGAGTCAAGTCTTGCCTCTAAGGCAAGAGTTGTAGAATATCTCATAAATGAAAACATAATGTGGTGGAGTCAACTCTTGCCCGTGGGGCATAATTTGTTGTTTGAAAGTCCTTGAGCTAAGTCCTGCTTCTAAGGCAATAGTCGTAGAACATCTCATAAATAAAAACATAATGTGGTAGAGTCAACTCTTGCCTGTGGGGCATAATTTGTTGTTTGAAAGTATCTGAGCTAAGTCTTGCTTCTAAGACAATAGTTGTAGAACATCTCATAAATTAAAATACATTGTCGTAGTGTTGACTCTTACCCATGAAACATAACTTGTTGTTTGAAAGTCCTTGAGCTAAGTCTTGCCTCTAAGGCAATAGTTGTAGAACATCTCATAAATAAAAACATAACGTGGTAGAGTCAACTCTTGTCCGTGGGGCATAATTTGTTGTTTGAAAGTCCTTGAGCTAACTCTTGCCTCTAAGACAATAGTTGTAGAACATCTCATAAATCAAAATACAATGTGGTAGTGTCGACTTTTGCCCATGAAACATAACTTGTTGTTTAAAAGTCGTAAGTCTTGCCTCTACAATGTAATAGTGTCAACTCTTACCTATGAAACGTAGCTTATTGTTCGAAAGTCATAAGTCCTGCCTTTATAATGTGATAGTGTCAACTCTTGCTCATGAGATGTAACTTGAATGGAAGAAATCGAAGAAAAAAACAAAAATAATAAAAATTACGAAAAAAGAAGAAAAAGAGGAAAAATATTTTAAAAAACAAAAATCAAAGAAAATGTAGAAGTTGAGAGAAAATAGAAAAAAAATAAAGGCTGATAAAAAAAAAGATTAAATAAAAATAAAGGTCGAGAAAAATAAAAAAAAAACAAATAAAAATAAAAATAAATTCTTTTTATAAAAGTAGACGTTGAAAGGTGTAAAGGAAAAAAAAAGTAAGGGTTGAGAAAAAATTAATAACAAAAAAAAGGAAAGAAAAATAAAAAATAAAAATAATATAAAAGGAAAAAGAAAAAAAAATTGAGACAAAAAAAGTAAGAATTGAAAAAAATAAAAATCAAAGTAAAATTAAAAAGAGAAAAAAATAAAAGTTGAAAAGATATAAATATGAAACTGTTATCCAATATAAAAATTATTTATGTAATTTATTCCATTGATCAGAAATAATTTTATCTAAAAAAATATTAGTTAATAGATAAAGACTATTTTAAGATAAAATGTAAAAGTTACATCAATAATTTAGGTCTATTTTTTAGATTCATTCAATTAAATCTCTAATCTGATTGGCTATGTTTTCGGCTATTATTAATTGGGGAAAAAAAAAAAGTAATATATCAAATCACTTTTCGTCCAATTCATCAGAACACGTTTCTTCTCATTCATGCCATTTTGGAGTCATCTTATTTGATTTTTTTTTTGTATTTTTTTAAAATTCTTGTAAATCCAAATTGAAATATAAAAAAAAAAAAAAAAAAAAAAAGAGATACTTGAACTGCTTGAGAATTACAATCATCGCCTGATCGTCTTTTATGGCAACTCTCACCCCTCTTCCTCACCACCCCCTTCTCCGACGAATTCCCATGGGGGTTGATCCTCGTTTTCCTCTTCTTCTTCCACATCGCCCAAAATCAAAGGCCGGGAACCTCATTCTCCGGTGAAATCCCACAGGGACAGATCCGCCTTTTCTTATTCCTCGTCGCATTCTCTAGAGACCTTTACCCATGTTCCTCGCCGCCTCTTTCTCGGGTGAAATTTCATGGGGATAGATCCCCCCCCTTCCTCATCCTTGTCGCCTAATTTTTCGGTGAAATCTCACGGGGCAGATCTGCCTCTTTTTCATCCTCGTAGTTTGTAGAGTTGAAATACATTTATATAAATATATATTTGTATCTCTGAATCTTTTGTCATCAAGTAAATTTATTTGTATATTAACGTCAGTGCAGAAGGAGAGCCTTGAAGTAATTGGTAAAGTTGTTGTCATGTGATCGAGAGGTCACGGATTGAAAACAGCCTCCAATAGAAATGCAAGGTAAGACTGCGTACGATAAACCCTTGTGGTGGGGCTCTTCCCAAATACCGCGCATAGCGATAACTTTAATACATCAGACTGTCCTTTTATTAATATCAGTGCGTTTGTATTTTTATATTTATTTTATTACATTTCCTTCGATCTTCAATCAATTTTATTTTGAATGCATTTATACATTTTGAATTTATATACATTTATACTTTTGAATTGTATATTTATATGCATATAATCTGAATTTATAGCAGTTTTATACATTTGAATTTGTATCAATCTGTTTATCTTGAAGATATGAGAAAATGGATATTTGTCTCTCTAAATATTTTTAGTCATAAAGTGAATTTATTTATATATTTCTGTTAGTGCATTTGTATGAACATATGTATTATGTATACTCATTTGATTATCTATATATATATATATGTCCTTAAATTTATATGCATGTCTTTGCACATGTATTCTAAATGTATTTTGTATATAGATTATATGTACTTAAAGCCTTAATATTCAATATTTATTGTTTCAATATATACATATACATTTAACTGTTTTATGTATACATATGTACTTTATATATACTAGTTTAGGTGTACGTGCGAGGCGCGTACCTCACTTATTGAGTTTAAATATTACACTAAATAGGATATTTGTTACCTCACTTATTGAGTTTAAATTTTACACTAAATAAGATATTTATTTAAATAATAAAGATAAATACAATAATTAAATTCAACATCTTTTGGAGAATTTATTTAATTAAAACTAACCTTTACCAAAAAATTTGTTAAGTCGATCGACATTCATCTTTTGATTAAACCTAATCTTTACCAAAAATTTCTTGTTAACTAATCTACACATAATGATGTTTCATTGCTTAAAATGAATTACCTTTAAATTGACGAATGGATTGTTCAACTTTTCTAGCATGTTCTTCACCATGCAAATCTAGCTTAAGCACAACAGTGGTGATGGTCTTCATTTGAAATTTGAGAATTCTTGGAGGCTAAATTATTGAAAAGAATTAATTGAAAAGTTTGTGTAGAAAAAATAATACGATAAAGAGGTCAATATATAGAAATTTCTATGGAGTATTTTTTCTATCGTATTTTAGGAGTATTTTTTAATTAATCAGTATAAAGAAAAATATTAATTGATTCTTTTTTCATATATTTTAGGAGTCTCATATATTTTAGGAGTCTAGTTAATAAATAATAATTAAATAATAAATTGAAGAAAATAGTGAAAAGACAGTTTTGTCTAGAGAAGGATCTTTTAATGAAGGACAAAAAGTTCAAATCACTTTTCGAAGAATCATCACACTTTTAATATATTATAGATTATAGATAGGTTAATTTCATAGAATTATTTGATATCATTTATATATATAAAAAAAAAAATGAGAAGAGATTATTATGAAATAGTTGAAGAAAATATTGGGTGCTGATGTCTATCCCTTTCCTTAAAAAGATTTTGATGTTTTTGTATGAATCCTTTCTAAATACATGGAGATATTAACTATCTGTCTATAGAATGTAAATATTAAAAATTAAATCAAAAAGTTAGTTAAAAGGTGTCTAAGATGGCTATATGCGAAGCCTTACCTTTAATTTTTGATATCTTGTCACGATCCAATAAAAAACACATTTCAATCAAACCAACAAAAAGAGGGATAAAGGATGTGCTCAGCCTCATTCTGCCATTAAGAGGAGGCGAAATGCATGGACGATGACCCTTACCATGATCATGATATGACGCGTGTGGTGAAAATAGTGTTATCTGTAGGCTGAGAAATAGGCGAAGGCATAAGGATTGTGTCATATACTGATAATTATAAGTAACTAATTTGTATGTTTTAAAGTAAATATTTTTTGCATATCCATTTCTTAATGGCAAATATTATTTAAATTTTTTTTATTATTAATTATTTTTACTTACTATGTGTCATCTTTACATATATAAAATTAATAGTGAAAATTAAAAATCATTATATATCCGAAGCGAACATACATCCCCAAAACACGTAAATATGTGTTAACTTAGGACGTTATTGACAAGTTCACAATTAATTATTTAGAACTACTATATAACAATTTAGTAAAATTAATTAATCAACGGGAGAAAAAAAGACAATGTAATTAATTTTTTTTAAAGAAAAAATGGTAGTTTACAAAATCTATCTATATCTAATAACAAAGGCAAAAATTGTTACATATCAACATTACAAAAAAATAACATTTATCGTTAAAAATTAAACATTAAAATAAATAATTTAGAAAATGCAAAAGCCACACAAACTGCATACTAAACTTCCTCCCATGTCTTCAAAAACTGCAAAAAAATATTTCTATTTTATTTTATTTTAAAATTAAAAAAATTGATGTTAATTCACTGAAAAACTTCCTTCTATTTTGCTTTGAATTTGAATTTCTTTTAATTTGCTTCATGTTTTGACGGTTATGTTTAGTTTCGGAAATATATTTGACTACTTTTTCCTTTTACTTCTCAATTTAAAACAATAGTTTCGGGACAAAACAACACACATTTTTTATTGCAAACAAAGAAAAACAAATTACCACAAATAACATCAAATTTACTACACAACTTACAGATTGTCATGGGAACGTTTAGAGTTTGGAAGTTCTTTATGATTTTGTTTCTTTTTTCAAAAAATTTATTTGTGAATATTGTTGTTTGTAGGTCAACATTTTAAAAATGTTTGATCATGTCTGGATAATGATCATAGGAGAACGATAATTATATTTATCTTCTGGTGGATTCATGATTTCTCTTCTATTTTATAGATCTATTGAAGAATCTCCATGAACGGTGAAGAAATGCTTCAAAAGTTGTGGGTAATTGAATTCGGTGTAAGTGAGAAAGAGATAACGTAACATTTGAAATGAACATGAAATTTACCTACTATAGCTTTAACTCTGATGTCTCATTTGGTCTTTGAGGACTTCCCATTATTTATGGTGGTCATCCTAAGAAATCTTTGTGAGCTACTTCGTCGCCAACATATTCCTCCGGCCACCGGCAAAACCTAACGAGCGTCGCACCACCGCGCCACTACCTCCCTCCTTCTCTCTGCCGCCTACATCACCGGCGAAAACCCATTAGCTCCGCCTCCAGCCTCCACCAACAGCCGCTGCTTCGCCCTCTCGATCCCGTTCCCGGCGAAGACCAGCCCAGTCGCTCCGATCAACGTCACCAACGGCGGCAACAACAACACCAGTCGTCCTTCCATTCTCCTTTCCAGCCATTGTCGTCTCCACCAACGCCACAGTCGCCGCTGTACTACAACAGTACCAGGCATCGCTTCCGCCTCCGTTACAGATCTAGCCTGAGCAACCTTTTTCGGCGTAACATCGGCCCAAAATCATCGTCAGGCACCACTTTATCGCTTCTATTCCGGCGATTCTCTGGAGTATCTACAGCGATTTAGCTCACCGTCCGGTCATACTTCTGTAGTTAACGAACAACAACAAGAAGAAGATAGGCACCATCATCATCATCATCTCAAAGAAGAAGAACACAAAATGCGTTGAAATTCGGTGACACGAACACTATTCCGACAACACTATTCCGGCGACCAATTTCTACCGCAAATTGTCGGAATCCAGCGACTCAACCAAGTATAAGGACACAACCCACCTTCGATCAGGTGCACTCGATCCATCTTTTCTAGTTGTGTATAGCTTTCTTGATTTTTAGGAGCTGCTACTGGTAGTGTTCTGCACTATTCTTGTTATGATTCTTATTTCGTAGCGTCTTGGATGATTATTTGGTTGTGGGTGTCGAATTTCTTGTGGATTGGTTACTTTGTAATAGTGTTGTACGTGTGAATCTCTTTATTGTTCTTAGTAGTTTTGTAGTGTGTTACCTTGTCTGATTACTGTTACTTGATTTACTAGCATATCCATTAAGTGTGGTAGAATTAGTTCCCGCTATTGACTATTGTGTATCAAAATTTGCGTTATATTATTGGTGTTGTTGCTCTCTATCTATTATAGATTGTTGTCTTTGTCCCTAACTCCTTTATTGACTTTATTTTAACTAGTGTGCCTTTTACCTTATCTTGATCCCCCTTTGTTATTTGTTTTCCCTTTTTCCTTTCTTTCCTTTGTTGCATAGTGGTTGTGATTGAAGAGGGTAGACTAGGGGCATGTCATAGGTCGGGGTTGGGGTCAGGAGATGTTGGGTCTGGGCCGGGGTTTGGGGAGGTTGGGTCTGGGTCGGGTCTAGGATCGAGTTTGGGGTTAGGGGCTAGGGGTAGTAAGGTTAGGCGGGATAAGAGAGCTTCTAGGTTGCGAGTTGGATCTTGGAACATTGGTAATTTGCAAGGTAAGTCTATAGAGCTGGTGAAGATTCTTAGAAAGAGGAGGGTTAGTGTAGCGTGTGTCCAGGAAACTAAATGGGTAGGCACTCAAGCGAGAGATGTGGATGGATATAAGTTGTGGTACTCGGGTAGCGTGAGACATAAAAATGGGGTAGGTATCTTAGTAGATGAAGATCTTAGGGAGCAGGTGGTAGAGGTAAAGAGAGTTAGTGATAGACTGATGTCTATAAAGTTGGTCATGAAAGGGTCTACGGTGAACGTTATTAGTGCCTATGCCCCGCAAGTAGGTTTGGACGAAGAGGAGAAGAAGGATTTCTGGGAGGTTTTAGATGAGGTGGTAAGGAGCATCCCGAGTACTAAGAAGCTTTTAGTGGGAGGAGATTTCAATGGGCATATTGGTCTTTGTCGAGAGGGTATGATGATGTGCATTGCGGTTTCGGTTGTGGTGAGCGGAATGAAAGAGGAACTTCTCTGTTGGATTTTTCTAGGGCTCTTGGGTTGTGGATAGAAAATTTGAGCTTTCCGAAGAAGAAGGATCACCTTATTACGTTTCGTAGTTCAGTGGCCAAGACTCAGATAAACTTTTTGCTTCTTAGAAAAAGGGACAGAGCGTTATATAAAGACTGTAAAGTCATACCTAGCGAGAATCTCTCGACTCAACATAGGTTGTTAGTGATGGACTTGGTTATCAATAAAGGCAAAAAGAAGAGAAGTAGGGAGGCGCGACCCAGGATTAAGTTGGGGAGCCTGACTTTGGCTAGTGCTTTAGAGATAGAAGAGAAATTGAAGAGTAGGGGGCTTGGGAGAGTAGAGGGGGGTGGATAATAAGTGGGAGACGACTGCCAGTTGCATTAAGGAGACCGCTAGAGAGGTGTTGGGTGTCTCGAGAGGTCGATCTGGCAAACATCGAGGAGACTGGTGGTGGAACGAAGAGGTTAAGAGAAAGGTGAAGTCTAAGAAGGTGGCTTATGCTAAGTTGGTTGAGAGCAAGGATGATGAGGAAAGACAGAAGAATAAGGATGAGTATAAGGTTGCTAGAAGAGAGGCTAAGTTAGCGGTTACGGCGGCTAAGACAGCAGCTTTTGAGAGTTTGTATGCGGCTTTAGAGGAGAAAGACGGACATAAGAATTTGTATAGGATGGCCAAGGCCAGAGAGCGGAGGGCTCGTGACCTTGACCAAGTGAAGTGCATCAAAGGAGAGGATGGTATAGTGTTGGTTGAGGATGTCCTCATTAGGGAGAGGTGGCAGTCCTATTTTCATAAACTTTTGAACAACAAGGGGGACAAAGGTTTTGTGTTGGGAGACTTGGAGATATCTAAGGAGGGTCACGATTATAGTTATTGTAAGCATATCGAGGTTGAGGAGGTCAAGGGAGCTATTCGCAGGATGCGGCGGGGTAGGGCGACGTGGCCAGACGAGATTCCAGTAGACTTTTGGAAGAGCACTAGCGGGGCAGGTCTGGAGTGGTTGACAAGGTTGTTTAACATTATTTTTAGAGCTGCTAAGATGCCTGAAGCGTGGAGGTGGAGCACGATGATTCCAGTGTATAAGAACAAGGGAGACATTCAGAGTTGTAACAACTATAGAGGTATTAAGTTGTTGAGTCATACTATGAAGGTTTGGGAAATGGTGGTAGAGTTGAGGATGAGGAGGATCGTGACGATCTCTGAGAATCAGTTCGGTTTCATGCCTGGTCACTCGACTACTGAGGCCATTCACCTTGTGAGGAGATTAGTGGAGCAGTTTCGAGAGAGGAAGAAGGACTTGCACATGGTGTTTATTGATCTAGAGAAGACATATGACAGAGTTCCCAGGGAGATTCTGTGGAGGTGCTTGGAGGCTAGAGGGGTGCCCGTGGCGTACATTAGGTCGATTCAGGATATGTATGATGGTGCGAAGACTCGTGTGAGGATGATAGGTGGAGATTCGAAGCACTTCACAATTTTGATTGGGTTGCACCAGGGATCGACTCTTAGCCCGTTTCTATTTGCCTTGGTGATGGATGTTTTGATGCGACATATTCAAGGGGAGGTGCCTTAGTGTATGTTATTTGCAGATGATGTGGTTCTGATCGACGAGACTCGGGGTGGAGTTAATGATAAGTTGGAGATTTGGAGACAGACGCTTGAATCTAAAGGTTTTCGGTTAAGTAGAACAAAGACGGAGTACTTGGAGTGTAAGTTCAGTAATATGTCGCAAGAAGATGGAGTGGTTGTGAAGCTAGACTCTCAGGCCATCCAGAAGAGGGAGAGTTTCAAGTATCTGGGGTCTATAATTCAGGGTAATGGTGAGATTGACGAGGATGTCACGCATCGTATTGGGGAAAGGTGGTTGAAGTGGTGGCTCGCTTCGGGAGTCCTTTGTGATAAGAAGGTGCCCCCGAATCTTAAAGGTAAGTTCTACAGAGTGGTAGTCCGGACGGCTATGCTGTATGGAGCGGAGTGTTGGCCAGTTAAGAACTCCCACATCCAAAAGGTGAAGGTGGCGGAGAAGCGAATGTTGCGATGGATGTGTGAACATACCAGGAAAGATAGGGTGAGGAATGAGATTATTCGGGAGAAGGTGAGAGTTTTCTCGGTGGAGGATAAGTTGCGAGAAGTGAGGTTACGTTGGTTCGGGCATGTGATGAGGAGGGGCCCTGATGCTCCAGTGCGGAGGTGTGAGACTTTGGCTATGGATGATTTTAGGCGGGCTAGAGATAGACCGAAGAAATATTGGAGGGAGGTGATTAGGCATGATATGGAGCAATTACAGCTTACAGAGGACATGACCCTTGATAGGAAGGTGTGGAGGACGCGGATTAAGGTAGAGGGTTAGGGGGTGGGAGCGCGGCGGTCTTAACAGGGGAGTGCTCCTTTAGGTCTGGAGTTTCTGGTTCGTAGCGTTGGGGCTATAGTTTTTGGGGTTGGTGGTGTTGGCTTTTTTGCATCCCGTACTAGTTTATTATGCACTTATCTTTTGTGTTTGTTATACTGCTAGTTTGTTTTGTGTACCATACTAGTTTGTATCCGCTTACTTTTTGTATTTGTTATACTGTTATTGGTCCTAAGCCCCCGGGTCTATCGAAAACAGCTTCTCTACTTCTCTTGAGGTAGTTGTTTGGTTTGCGTACACTCTAGCCTCCCCATACCCCATTAGGTGGGAATACATTGGATATGTTGTTGTTGTTGTTGTGTGCTTTAAAGTAGATTTTAAGTATATTTAATTGAAAAAACAATTTGATTCTTATAAAATTATTTGCTAATGAAATATGTAGATAATATCATTTTATAAAGATGAAACTAACTTCCCTATTTTAATGAAAACTAAATAAATTATGAATAATTTAAGAGCCATATTTGTAAATTTGGCCATTTTAAGACAAAATTTAATACTAATATCTTTAACAAGATTTAAGCACAAAATATTGTAAGATAAATTATCTGAACTTGATTTGAAAATAAACAAAATTTTCATTAAAACGAAAAACAAAAATAAATATAATAAGAGAAAAAAGAAAAAACAAAAAATGACCAAAAAAATAAAAGAAGTAGGTACAAATATACCCACATAAAAATTTTAGAAGACTTTTTCTCTCTCTAGAATGCGATTTCCGATCAGCGACTGTTGAACATGGCGCGGAAAGCGAGAGCTGGAGGGTAGTGAGAGGTGTTCCTCGAACGATTGATGCAAAGAAAACGAAGAATGTTCACATACTGCGAGGGATTCCCCAATTGAATTCAACCAAATGGGGGGATTACCTAAAAATCAAATGAGTACTCCGGTGATGAGTCCGATGGACGGGCCGAGAAGTCGGTCATGGGCTGAAGAGGAAATTGGGAATCGCAATCCTAGAGAATCTGCTGGAAAAGGGCCAAGTACATAGAGCGCGATAGTCGCCTCGGGAATAAGTGTTGAAGGTTTAGATCTCACGATGGAAGGAAGTCCAAATCAGAATGTGAAAATAACAATTGAGGATGTGGAGGACGAAATTAACTTTTGGTCAACAACTGTGGTGTGCTACGTGATGGGGTCAAATTCGCCAAAAGTTGTGATAGAGGGCTTCCTCAAGAGAATTTGGAAGGATAAATATATCGATAAAATAGCCCAAGTAAACAGAGGTGTTTTCCTGATGAGGTTCAATACACTGGAAGCAAGGGAGAAGGTTGTGGGAAAATGTTTGATAAAAGATAGTTGTGATTAGACCTTGGAAAGTTGATATCGATGTGTCCACAGAAGCAATAGATAAGGTGTCGATTTGGGTACGACTAATGGACATGATGTCAAATATTGGGGCCAAAATGCATTGAAGAAGATATCTAGTTCAGTGGGGAGTCCAATAAAGACGGAATCTGCAACCAAAAGCAGGGAAAGGATGGCGTTTTTCAGGGTGCTAGTTGAAGTCTCAATAAATGAGGAATATCCTAAGGAGGCTAAGTTTGAGAATAAGGTAGGGAAAATCATTAAGCAACAAGTAGTCTATGAATGAAAACCTATCTTGTGCATCAAATTTCAGACATAATGAGCTGGAATTCGAAGGAAGGAATTTGATAAAGGGTAAAAGGATGAAAAAGGGAAGCAGGTAGCAGCTGAAGTACATGGTAAGAAGCTACAGAGGGAGATAAAGAAGAAGCAAATCTACGGTAATTCGTTTGCTACTTTAGGTGCAGCTGCATTGCCTCTTAGTCAAGTAGGGGATAGCAAAAGTACAAGCCCTGGAAATATGAGGGGTGGCGGTACGCACCTACCCAATGGATAGGATTGGATTTTAGAACTCTAGGGGGCTAAATAGAGATGACAACAAAATGAAATGCAGGTTTACTTGCATAACATGAAAGTTAGTCTATTTGGTCTCCTGGAGATAAGGGTAAAGAGGGCTAAGGCTACTCAAGTTGCTCTTACTCTTTGTAAGAATTGGTCATTTATGACAAACCATGGGTATCACCGTGGAGGTCGTATTTGGGTCATACGTAAACCTCATGTGTATACAGTTAATATCAGTCTAACCACTGATCAGTTGATCCACACATAGAAGGCAAAAACTGAAGATGGACATCACTATGGTATATGGGATTAACGACAATAATGAAAGAAAGAAGCTATGGACAAGTATCATGGGAATCTATAACACCATAAGGCGGTCGTGGCCCCTTATGGGAGAATTCAACAATGTTTTAAATGTGGAGGAAAGAGTTGGTAGTAGAGTCAGTTGTTGAAATAAGAGATTTCAACTATTGTGTGGAGTATTGTCAACTCAAGGACCTTAAATCTTCAGAATCCTATTATACCTGGACGAATAAGCAATAAGGAGAGGACAGAGTGGTTAGTAAAATTGATAAGAGTGCTAGCCAATACTAAATGGCACACGGAACTACCAGCTAGTGAAGTGCATTTTAGGAATGAAGGACTATCAGATCATTCCCCAGCAATTGTGTGATGCGAGGGTGGAGCATATAGGCAGAAGACATAATTTACGTATTATAACATATGGAGTTTAGCACCATATTTTCAAGAAATGGTAAGACTAAGTTGGATGAAACCAAATACAGGTAGAAGAATGTATCGGGTGGTTGGCAAAATGCACAAACTAAAGAGCATTTTGTATAAGCTAAACAAAGAAATGTTTCAGGATGTTGAAAAACAAGCAATGGACGCACATCATATATTGAAGAATTGTCAGACAAAGTTGCAATTGGACCCAAGAAAAGAGGATTGCACAAGAAGCCACAACTGCAGTTGAGTATAAAAGGTAGAAGCTAGTGAGTGAACAGTTCCTACGACAGAAATGTAAAGTGAAATGGTTACAGGAGGGTGACTTAAACACAAGGTTCTTCCACGACCAGATGAAGGAAAGAAGGAACAATAATTGAATATTTTCTGTAAAAAACATAGATAGTGTGCTAATACAAGACATATAGGGTATTGTTAATGCGTTTACAGATTTTTATTCAAAACTACTGAGGACAGTCGTAGACAATAGAACTCATATTGATAGTGGTCTGATACGAAAAGGTCCAGTGATAACTGAACTACAAAGGAAGAAGCTGCCTAAAGAATTCACAGTATAGGAGGTTAAAAATGCTTTGTGGTGGGGGTGATAAATCCCCTGAGCCGGATGGGTTTGGGAGCAAATTCTTCAAAGATACCTGGAGCATTACTGGAGCTGATGTTATAATTCACTATAACAGAGACATAATGTATGAAATGCAATGATGATGATAGTGATGATGTGATATGAATGAGGTTATCACATAACCTCCATATACATCTACCGAGTCTCATCGCTTTCATATAAGCAAAGTACCATTAAAATAATTATGCAAGTAAGACATCATTAATATCATATTTATCAATTTATGCCCCCACAGGCGTTATATCAACTACATAGGCATAACATGCATATACAAGTCCAATAATGTCAAATAAAGCCCTCACACGAGCAACATGTAACAAATATCATCTCAAGTCACTAACAACGGGCACATAACAATAATTATAATATCAAAATATGGTCTCCATGATCAATATCTATACCAATATATATATTAGTCTTATCTTACGCGCCTCGCGCGTGTATCTCGCTTCAAGGAATTCAATTAACAAAGTCACTTCAATATTATAAAAGAAAATATGCTTGAATAAAGAAATAAATAAATTAACTTATTTAATACGAAAAATACTTCAACATAAAACTAATATATTCATACAAATCATTTAAAAGACATAAGAGAGCATTACGTTAACTAACAATAAATGTATATGAAAAATAAATTCATGTGTATATGTTATATTAGTAAGTACGAACTTTAAAATCTGGTGTAAATTATTAACCTTATTTATGATAAATTTGTAACTTAAATTTATTGGGTCTAGTATTAAACCAAATTAAATTATATTGAAATATAGTCAATTTAGGTAAATTTTGATAGTTGTTTGTATTGAATCCCTCTTTAAATATATTTATTTTGTAAAATAGCAGTTTTTAGACAAAATTTGTAGTTATTTTGATTATTTTCTATATAAGGTAAAATTCTACTTTCTAACCTAAATCAACAAGAACTTTAATTAATTTCAAATTCTTTAATATTTTGTATAATTAGTAATAAAATTATTTAAGGAAAAAGGTGAAAAGAAAATTTTATTTCAAAATCTTTTAATGAACGACAAAAAACTTGAATCACTTTGTCTAAGAGTAGTATACATACTTTGCACGTGTCTCTCTTGTCAATCAAAAAGTTCATTATATCTATATAGCTTGTACCAAACAATCAAAAGAGCCTATTTTGTTAAAAACAAAGACCATAGGTCCGATCTCATAATTTATTCACAATTTTAAAAGTTGCATATAATAAAATTTTAAATAAAAATTCATATAGAATCAGAATGATTAACCAAATTCTTATGATAGAATGTAATGATTCAAATTATTTGTTCAAATTTATAAATAAGTAAATTTTAAATTATTAATTATAAATGTGTTATTATTAACAAAAATCACACAAAAAATCAATTAACAATTATCTATCAAGAATATATGATAATTTATTATTTTAAACTTCAAGAACATACTAAAATCACACACACAAAAAACTTCTCAATTATTAATTGTCTATCAAATATACATCGTAAAAATAAAAAAATACTTATACAAAATTTTTAGAAATCTTGCCTCAAATCACAAGTAAATTTATCTCTTCAACCATAAATACTAATAATATTTTTTTTTAAAAAAAGAAACTTCTCAGTAAACAATTATCGATCAAGAATACATGATAGTTTATTATTGTAAACTTCAAGAATATACTAAAATCTTAGATGACTTACCTGAGAAAATTGAAGGAAAGGTGTCTTTTAAGTCTTGAATGAAGGATTGGTGACATTGACCAATTTAAAGGGTCAAACATAATTAAAAAACTTGATTAGATTAATTGTGGACTTGATTAATATTTTCTAAACTTTTTAATCTTTTCAAAAATACAAGTTAACCCACACCCACAAAACTTTCCTCCCTCTGCAAATCAATCTCTCTCTCCCTTCTCTCTTTCTCTCGATAGTTTCTCTCTCTAACTCCTCCCAACCAACAACTTTTCAAATTTCTCCCTTCAATCTTGTGCAACTTCAACCTCTGGCAACAAATAATTTTGAGTTCTTGCCCGTTCCTTTTTTACTTTCAACCGTCAGTCGATGTGACAACATTCTCCGGCGACAACAATTTTGAGTTCTTCATCATTTCTTTTCGATTTTCACAAGTAAAAAATTAGGGCTTTTAAGTTATGACGAAAATGAGAAACTTGATTTGTCGGTGTTTGTTATTTTTTTATGTTTTTTGTTATTTTTTTAATGTTGTTATTTTTTAGTTGAATTTCTCATCTGGATGTATCTGCTACTGTTGTTTTTTAATAATGGATAAAACATGTTACGTGAATCCTCCAGATGAGTATTTGTTGCAACATATATGACTAATATGTTGCACATATTAGTAATCTGTTGCAACATATATGACTAATATGTTGCGCAGATTAGTAATTTGTTGCAACATATATGACTAATCTGTTGCACAGATTAGTAATGTGTTGCAACATATATGACTAATTTGTTGCAATATATATGACTAATTTGTTGCAACAAATGAGTAATCTGTTGCAACATATATGACTAATCTGTTGCAACATATATGACTAATCTGTTGCAACAGATTACTCATCTGTTGGATTCATTTTATAGTGTTGTAATATGAATTCAACATATGGGTCATCTGTTGCAACAGATTAGTCATATATTGCAACAAATTACTCACTTGTTGCAATAGATGACTCATATGTTGGATTCATGTTGCAGGTTCTATCCATTGTAGCAGTAGTAGATACACCAAATAAGAAATTCAACAAAAATTATAATTTTACGTACAAAATAAGCTATGAAGTAATGTCCAAGTGATATACGAACAAAATTTGACCTAAATTTTTTTTAAAAAATTTCAACAGGGGCACAACGAATAAGTAAAACACATGAAATTTTTTATGAAACAGGTAAAAAAGATAAAAATAATATACTAGACATCAAATGCAAAAGGATCAAGGGGACACACATTTGAGTTCTCCTAAAAACGTTTAAGTTCCCTAATATTTTAATTATTTTCTAATAGTTGACCCATCTGTTACAACAAATTTTCTATCTGTTTGATAATTTTCAACAGATGAATCATCTGATGCAACATGCTAGTCATCTGTTGATTCAAATTAAGCAATTATTAGTAATAACTAAATTGATTTAGCTAAAATCAAAGACGTCTCTATGATAATGAGACAAACATTTGTGTTCTCCTAAAAATATTTGAGTTCCCTAGTATTTTAATTATTTTCCAACAGATTATCTATTTGTTGCAACAAGTTAGTCATCTATTGCAACAGATATTTATAACAGGTTAGTCATTTGTTTATTCAAATTAAACAATTATTAATAATAACTAAATTAATTTAATTAAAATTAAAGACAAGTCTTTAATACAAGACCTTAGACAAGGGGACAAATGTTTGAGTTCTCCTAAAAATATTTGAGCTTTAGTATTTTAAATTGCTTTTCAACATATATCGAACTCGGAACCAAAATGAGCCACGGAATTAAAAAAGTGACCAAAATAGGCCACCTATTTAAAAAGTGACCAAAATAGGCTACCTATTTAAAAAGTTACCAAAATAGGCTAAACGTAATAATTTATTACATTTTCTACCTTTTTCTTAACGGTCAACTAACGGAGTTGAATTTTACAAAAACGTAAGAATTTCTTACGTTTTACACGATAACCGAAAAAAAAATACAATGAATTGTCAAATCAATTAAAAAGGTACTAAAAAAAAGATTTGTTCAACGTAACAAAAAGTTACGTTCTTAATTTTTTTATAGCAGTGGCCTCCCACCCACAATTTTTTTTCCACAAATGTCCCATCACTTCTACTTTTTCCTCTTTTACATATGATAATTATGAATTTTTTTATTAGTTAAATTTATTTATATTTTAGATGTAGTTCAAATAATTTTTTTTTTCTAATAAATTTTTACGTTTTACATAAAAAAAATTAAAAAGAAGAAGTATGAATTACCTCATTAACTTAACAATTTTCTTATATTTATTCTATATCAAAAAATAATCACTTTTATCCTTAATTATCCGATTTCTCATTAAAAAAATTATACTTTTGAGTTTTCCTCTACTCTAAAATAGTGAAATGTTGAATTATCGTCGATCAAATATGCTACTATATACAAGAATTATATTTTTTTAGGAGTGTTCCTAAATTAAATTGTGATTTTACTCCATTAATTATAATATGAAACGTATTTGTGCATGTGAGTTTCCTCAATATCCTAATCGAAACACTAATCTAAAACTACGATGAATCACTATCTGAAAAAATTAATTTCATATTTTTAACACACCAAAAAAATATAATTCTTCTATATAGTAGCATATTTGATCGACGTTAACTCAACATTTCACTATTTTGGAGTAGAGGAAAACTCAAAAGTATAATTTTTTTTATAGAGAAATCGGATAATTAAGGATATAAGTGATTATTTTTTTATATAGAATAAATATAAGAAAATTGTTAAGTTAATGAGGTAATTGATACTTTTATTTTTTAAATTTTTTATGTAAAACGTAAAAATTTATTTCATACAGGAAAAAATAAATTATTTGAACTACATGTAAAATATAAATAAATTTAACTAATCAAAAAATTCATAATTATCATATGTAAAAAGAGAAAAAATTAGAAGTGATGGGACATTTATAGAAAAAGAAATTGTGGGTGGGGGACCACTGCTATAAAAAATTAAGAACGTAACTTTTTGTTATGTTGAACAACTCATTTTTTAGTATCTTTTTAATTGATTTGATAATTCACTGCATTTTTTTCCTCGGTTATCGTGTAAAACGTAAGAAATTCTTACGTTTTATATTTTTTTATAAAACGTAAGAATTTCTTACGTTTTACAAAAAAAAATGTAAAACGTAAGAAATTCTTACGTTTTTATAAAAGTTAACTCCGTTAGTTGATCGTTA
This sequence comes from Capsicum pubescens, assembly GCA_030864215.1. Lineage (NCBI taxonomy): Eukaryota > Viridiplantae > Streptophyta > Magnoliopsida > Solanales > Solanaceae > Capsicum > Capsicum pubescens. The sequence continues at coordinate 234,181,675 of CM061538.1, forward strand.
AGGAAAAAAAATAGAAAACGTAATAAATTATTACGTTTAGACTATTTTGATAACTTTTTAAATAGATGACCTATTTTGGTCACTTTTTAAATTCTGTGGCTCATTTTCTGAGTTCACATTTATCTTGTCTATTTAATAACTTTCAATAGATGAGTCATATGTTACAACAATTTAGTCATCTGTTGCAACATATATCTATATTTGTTGGATAATTTTTAATAAATGAGTTAGCTATTGCAACAGGTTAGTCATCTGTCGCAACAGATATCTATATATGTTTGGTTATTTTCAACAAATGTCTGTAACTGTTTGGTCTTTTCCAACAGATTACTCATCTATTACAACATGTTAATTGAAATCGTAATTGAACTTATCAATTCATCTTTAATTTTAGTTAAATCAATGTTGTTATTACTAATAATGTCTTAGTTCGAATCATTTCAAATAAAATTGGTCAATTAACACTTTACTCAAGACGAATACACTTAGATGATCATGTAATTACTATGAGATTAATTGAAATCATAATTAAAATTATCAATTCATCTTTAATTTTAGTTAAATTAATTTAATTATTACTAATAATTGCTTGATTTTAATTATTTCAAATAAAATTGGTCAATTGATCATTCTACTTAAGACGAAATACTTAGTTGATGATGTAATTACTATAAAATTAATTGAAATTGTAAGTCAACTTACTAATTCATCTTTAATTTTAGTTAAATCAATATAGTTATTTCTAATTATGGTTTGGTTTTAAACATTTCAAATAAAATTGGTCAATTGATCACTCTACTCAGGACGAACACACTTAGTTGATAGTGTAATTACCATGAGATTAATTGAAACTGTAATTGAACTTATTAATTCATGTTTAATTCTAGTTAAATAATTTAGTTATTACTAATATAATGACTTAATATGAATCAATAGATGACTAACATGTTGCAAAATATGAGTAATCTGTTGAAAATGACTAAACTGATAAAGACATCTGTTGGAAATGACCAAACCGATAAAGACATCTGTTGGAAATGACCAAACAAATATAGACATATGTTGCAACAGATGACTAAACTGTTGCAATTAATGACTCATCTATTGAAAATTATCAAACAAATATAGACATCTGTTGCAACAGATGACCAAGTTATTGCAACAAATGACTCATCTGTTGAAAATTATCAAACATATAGGATATATGCTGGAAAATAATTTAAAATACTAAAGCTCAGATGTTTTTAAGAGAACTCAAATGTTTGTCCCCTTGTCTAAGGTCTTGTCTTTAATTTTAGTTAAATCAATTTAGTTATTACTAATAATTGCTTAATTTGAATCATTTTAAATAAAATTTATCAATTGATCATTCTATTAAGGACGAATACATTAATTGAAATTGTAAGTGGACTTATCAATTCATCTTTAATTTAGTCGAAATCAATTTATTTATTACTAATAATGACTTAATTTGAATCATTTGAAATAAAATTAGTCGATTGATCACTCTCCTCGAGACGAATACACATAGTTGATCATGTAATTACTATGAGATTAATTGAAATTGTAAGTGAACTTATCAATTCATCTTTAATTTTAATTATATCAATTTAGTTATTACGAATAATGGCTTGATTTGATTCATTTCAAATAAAATTGGTCAATATTGATCACTCTAATCATGACGAATACACTTAGCTGATAATTTAATTACTATGAGATTAATTGAAATTGTAAGTTTATCTTTAATTTTAGTTAAATTAATTTAATTATTACTAATAATATCTTAATTTGAATTATTTCAAATAAAATTGGCCGATTGATCACTCTACTCGGGACGAATACACTTAGTTAATCATGTAATTACGATGAGATTAATTAAAATTGTAAGTGAACTCATTAATTCATGTTTAATTTTAGTTAAATCAACATAGTTATTACTAATAATGACTTAATTTGAATCATTTAAAATAAAATTGGTCAATTAATTATTCTACTAAGGATGAAACACTTAATTGATCATTTAATTACTAAGGTTAATTGAAATCGTAATTAAACTTACTAATTCATCTTTAATTTTAGTTAAATCAATGTAGTTATTTCTAATAATGGTTTAATTTAAATTATTTCACATAAAATTTGTCAATTAATCATTCTACTCTGTACGAAACACTTAATTGATCATGTAATTACTATGAAATTAATTGAAATCGTTATTGAACTTACTAATTCATCTTTAGTTTTAGTTAAATCAATATAGTTATTTTTAATGATGACTTAGTTTGAATCATTTCAAATAAAATTTGTCAATTGATCACTCTACTTAGGACGAACATACTTAATTGATCGTGTAATTACCATGAGATTAATTAAAACTGTAATTGAACTTATTAATTCATATTTTATTTTAGTAATCAATTTAGTTATTACTAATAATGACTTAATGTGAATCAATAGATGACTAACATGTTACAACAGATAAGTAATCTGTTGAAAATGACCAAACAAATAAAAACATCTGTTGAAAATGACTAAACAGATATAAACATCTATTGCAACAAATGACTCACTTGTTGAAACAACTAATTCATCTATTGAAAATTATCAAACAAATATAGACATCTTTTGCAACAGATGACTAAGTTGTTGCAACATATGACTTATCTGTTGGAAATTACTAAATAGATAAAATATGTGTTGAAAAATAATTTAAAATACTAAAGCTCAAATGTTTTTTAGGAGAACTCAAGCGTTTTCCCCCTTGTCTAAGGTTTTGTCTTCAATTTTAGTTAAATCAATTTAATTATTATTAATAATTGCTTAATTTGAATCAACAAATGACTAACCTGTTATAAGCATTTATTGCAACAGATGACTAACTTGTTGCAACAAATAAGTGATCTGTTGGAAAATAATTAAAATACTAGGGAACTCAAACATTTTTAAGAGAACTCAATTTTTTGTCCCATTGTCTTAAAGACTTGTCTTTAATTTTAGCTAAATCAATTTAGTTATTACTAATAATTGTTTAATTTGAATCAACAGATGACTAACATGTTGCAACAGATGATTCATCTGTTGGAAATTATCAAACAGATAGGAAATTTGTTATAATAGATGGGTTATCCATTAGAAAACAATTAAAATACTAGGGAACTTAAATATTTTTAGAAGAACTCAAACGTTTGTCCCCTCGATCCTTTTACATTTGATGTATGATACATTATTTTTGTCTTCTTTACCTGTTTCATGAAATTTTTCATGTGTTTCACTTATTCGTTGTGCCCTTGTTGAAATTTTTAGAATTTTTTTAAGTCAAATTTTGTTCGTATATCACTTGGACATTACTTCATAGGTGATTTTGTAAGTATAATTATGATTTTTGTTGAATCTTTTTATTTGGTATATTTGCTACTACTACAATGGATAGAACCTGCAACATGAATCTAATATATGAGTCATTTATTGCAACAAGTGAGTAATTTATTGCAACATATGACTAATCTGTTGCAACAGATGACCCATATGTTGGATTCATGTTACAACACTATAATACAAATCCAATAGATGAGTAATCTGTTGCAATAGATTAGTCATATATGTTGCAACAGATTACTGATATGTTGCAACAGATTAGTCAATATGTTGCAACAGATTAGTCAATATGTTGCAACAGATTAGTCAATATGGTGCAACAAATTACATATCTGTGCAACAGATTACTCATCTGTTGGATTCACGTTACATGTTTTATCTACTGTTGAAAAAACAACAGTAGCAGATACACCCAGATGAGAATTTCAACTAAAAATTATAATTTTACTTACTAAAATCACATATAAGTAATTCCCAAGTGATATACGAATAAAATTTGAAGTAAAAAAATTTGATCAAGTAGCAATAGTAGCGGTAACAATAATGTTCAACAACAAGAAGATGATGATGATGAACAAGAAGAGATGATAATGAAGAACAAGATGATGATAATGAAGAAAAAGATGATGAATAAAGCAACAACAATAATGAACAACAAAAATTACGAAGAGAGAGAAAACTCCAATAAATGAGAAGAGAGAGAAACGTGCCTTTTTTTCCTCCATTTCTAGTTATATTAGGTTTTACATTGGATCAAAGTGTAAATTAAAAAACTTGTGGGTTATTTTCAAACTTTTCTTACTTTCTTAATCCTTAATAATGTAATTGTCACCTCCACTCAATTATTAAGACTTATGTACCCACACTTCATTTTAAAACTCTTTTGTCACCTAGAGCCCAAAGCCCCGACTTACCTCATATCACAAACAAATTCATCTCTTTAATCATAGATACTATTAAGATTGTATTCATCAAGAGTATATCAAAAAATTACCTCAAATCACAAGTAAATTTATCTTTTCAATCATAAGATATATCAAAATTTCACAAAAACACTTCTCAATTAACAATTATCTATCAAAATACATAATAATTTATAGAATATATTAAAATTTTAGAAAACTTACCTCAAATCTCAAGAAAATTCATCTCTTCAATCAAACAAAAAAAAAATAATAAACTAAATCAAAAAAAATTTATCACATACTATAAAACAATATGAATATAGCTTAAAGAACTCACTTGGTTAAAAACAATTAATTATATGGAGAACAAAAAAGAATATATTAATAAAGTTTTAAACCTTTTCTAATATAAATACAAATATAATAAGTTTCCTACTTATTTTATTATTATTTTTTCCTTTTAGGCCTTAATTAGGCCTCTTCTTTAATATGAATATAAATATATTAGTAGTAAAAATTCTACTCCTAGTTATTACTCGAAGGAAGAAAAAAAAAGTAGATTCTTACTTCTAAAATTAATGTTAATATTTATAGTGAGTATACTCATAATAAGATATAATTTATATGTAAGGTAAAAAATATTTTTTATTATATATTTTAGGACTTTTAATTTAAGAAAAAGTCTTACCATATATTTTAAACTCTCTATCCCATATACTTTAGGAGATAATATTATAAATATAATTAAATAATAATTTAAGAAAATAGTGAAAAGACGATTTTGTCTAAAGGAGAGACTTTTAATGAAGGGCAAAAAATTCGAATCACTTTTCTAAGGGTCTTCACACTTTTAATATTATATATATATATATTACGTAGCTAGTATGAAGAAAGTTAATCCATAACCTAGCTTGTGACTTCAAAATTCAGGCCTAAATTTCTTCAATACGGAGCTTTCCCCTTTCGAACGACCTCAAAAACAACTAAAACATGCAAATATAGATTCTATGCTTTAAAAGGAAGCCAACAATATCCATTTTTAAGTCGGAATTAAAACGGACCTCCGAAATGAATTTTCAAAATAAAAGGGTAACATCGAAAAATTTTATTTAGAAAAATCTTACTCATAATTAAAGAAAGTCATAAGATAAAATTCAAGTGAAAACGGATTAAAAACGAGATTTTAATTGAAAAAATTCCTTTTTAAGCCTTTCAAGCAAAAAATCTCCAAATTTTAATTCAAAATCGAGATTTAAAAGAGTTTTAAACGATATAATCGAAGTAAAATAATTGAACTAGTGATTTAGTAAAATAATTGAAATAGTAAAATAATTAATCGAAGTAAGCTTGAAAATGGAAGAATCTCCCAGAAGTCCCTCAACTCGAAGCTCAAAGTCTCAAAAATAAAAGAAAATACGTGAAAGTGAGTTTTATACCCTCCTAACTATTGCATTGACTGCTAAATCTATCAAACGACCGCTTAAGCGGTCATCGGCTAAGCGTCTGTTGACCGTTTTAGTGGTTTATACTAAACGCGTGAGGCCGCTAAAGTGGTCCCCTACTGCTAAAGCGACTATCACTAAAGTGGTCAAGTGTCCGCTTTAGTGGTGATTGGCCAGTCAGTCGGGTCCGCTAAAGTGGCTACCTTTAGTGGCTCCTTGGCTGCTAAAGCAACTGCACCAGACTTCAGCTGCATCAGTTCTGCTGTTGTAGTCTGTTTTGTCATCTAACACAGAATAACAAATATTGATCGAAGTCAATTATAAGGTCTTTCCAAACTCTAAAAATCACAAACTCGCACAAATCATTACGGATCGTATCAGAAATCGTGTCAACTATCCCCACATCTTAGAAACAACAAATAACAACCACGAAGATGGATAAAATAATCAAAACACACACAAAAAAAAAGGTTCACAAAATCAAGTCATTACTAATAGAACACATCAGTGCATGAGAGATTAAGAAACAAATTGAATTTGTGATACTAAAAAGGAAAATGTGGAAGAACCTGCTTTCTCAAATATGTTTAATTTCTATTCTATTATGTATTATTTCTTCTTCGATTATCGATTATAGATTGTCTATAATGCTTTTTTTGGGCTATATTATAGTATTTTATGTGAATTTATAATGCTCATATGCATATGAGTAATATAAATAATGGAGATGAGCATACTATTATAAAAACGATAAGATATACTATTACTTATTTTTCTAAGATTTACTACTCATATGCACATGAAGATATCAATTTTTGTGTTTTTAAAATTTCTTTACATGTCTTTCTAATGCAACTATGTAGGTAGATAATAGATTAGATAAAATCAAGTATATTTAAAATTTTAAAAACTCTTTAATTGAATAAAATGATAACTTAAGAATTTGAGATGAGAAAGTCTGTAAATTATGATACAAAAAAAATCATGTTTTATGAATAGGTCACCTAACTCAAATCTTAATAAATATAAATATAATACAAAATTCATATTCATATGTAGGTAAATCAAGAAATATTACAAAAGTTGAATTCATCATATTGAAAACAAAGTATAGGTAATTCAAAATCACTATTTGAATTATAAGTAAAACGCTAAATAAAAAGCTTAATTAAAAACTGTTATATTAATCAAATGCATACAAGAAGATAATAAGAGTAGGATTTGTGCAAGGGTATTTATGGTTATGACTAAATTATAAAATAATTAAATAATGACAAAAGTTATTGTTGACAATTTTGGACAATGAACTAAACTATATATTGATTTGTTTTCATAATTATTATTGTAACATTATAAGATATTTAGGTGCTAAATATGTCACTATTTTCTCATGTAACTTTACAATATTATAATCTTTTTTTTTTTTTTTTTTGGATAAGATGGATTATTTCATAGATACTAGATAGAGCAAAACCTAGTAGAGTTCAAAGTGTCAGCAACACTTTTGATTACAGAGAGGTTACCAAACTTCACTAAATTAAAACAACTTAAACTAGAAAGAGTCTTAGTAGATAACATATGACAACGATCAGCTTCTAGTACAGGGATAGCTTGGTTTGGTGGCGACAACAAAAGTTCACTGTGCTTGAAGTCTGCTGGGCTCCTAATCTGTACAACAGGTCAACTACTGAATTTGCTTGTCTGAAAATATGGCGGAGTGCTGAACTCCCCAGCCTCTTCAACAACAACCTGCAAGAGCATACAATATGATTAAATAAGGGGGGTGTTGTTTCTAAAGCAAGAAAGATGTCTGTGGAGTCAAATTCTACTTCCAATCCGTTGAATTTATTATCAAAAGCCAGTTGTTATCTGGTGTGCCTCGCAAGTAGTTCAGCGTGAAGGGCGTTTCATATTGAGCATGTGATAGAGAAGCCCAGAATCCAATTACCTTCGTAATCCCTGAAGATTCCACCAATCCCTCCTTTTGTTGTGGCGGTGCAGTAAGTAGCATCCGTGTTTAGTTTTATAGAGCTCGGCTGGGGAGGATACCACTTAATAGAAATCACATGGGAGGGATTGGTAGTTTGCTCCATATTGGTGCATATTAGAGTTTGGTAATGAACAATGGTAATGGAAGGGAAAAGAGGGGGGGGGGGTGCGTTTATGCAGGAAATTATTTCAGGTGAGCCATAAGTGCCAGAGGGCGAAGGGAAAAAACTGTTGCCAAGAATATCTAATAGTAGGAGGCGTGGGAGAAGGAAAGGTGATGTTTCTAAGAATAAGTAGCCAGTGGTTGGTTGTGAGATCAAATAGGTGGATGTTTAATCCCAGATTCAACCAAAATTTTCTAGCCTCTACACAGTGAAATAATAGATAAGTAATCGATTCTTCTGTGGTTTTACATAAGGGGCAAATGGGTTATCGACTGTTTGCAAATGGTAGAGATATTGCATGGTGGGTAGGCAATTGTGTGAGTGAAGCCAAAGAAAAAACTTGATTTTGTTGAGAGTATTAAGATTCCAAATCCAAGAAAACTGCTACAGGGTGGCATTAGGTTGTTTAATGAGAGGAATAACGCTTTTAGTGGGAAATAAGCCATTCGTATTAGAAACCCATATGGGATGTCAAAATTATGAGAAGGGGGTTGGATAGTAACCAAATTAGCGTTAGCAAGCAACGGGGAAGGGAAAGTAAAGGAGAGCTTCACCCAATTCCAATGATTCGATTCCCACAGCTCCAAGAGTTTGAGAGTAGTTTTGCGGTGGGTAAGGGGGCCTTGGATAAGGGAACGAAGGGATAAAGATTCTGGTATCCAGCGATCATACCAAACATTGATGGACGTGACAGAACCCGATTTCCAGGCTATATGAGGATCACAGGTGGTAGGTACCTCCAGCAAGAATATTTTTCTAGACAAAGAACTGGGCGGAGTAAGGTCTGCGTTTGTTATATTTTTTGATTAGGGTGGTGGCCCAGAGAGTTTGTATATTTGAGAATGCTCGCTAAGCAAGGCTGGTCAGTAAGGTGGAATTTTTTGTGTGAGCATCCAGTAATCCTAGACCTCCCTCTTGCTTGGGGCCCGTAACTTTGTCCTAAGATAACAGGTGCATTTTTTTCATTTTCAAGGTAGAACCCCAGATAAAGTCCCGTTGGATTTTATCAATAGCCTTGCAAATTGTGGTTGGAAGGTTGAAATACTGCATCATATAGGCTGGGATGGCATTAAGAGTTGATTTTGCTAGGACGAGTCGACCAGAATGGGTGAGGAATTTTGATTTCCAGTCTCTTAGTTTTTTCCTTATGTTATCGAGGATAAACTGAAAATCTTTTTGTTTGGGTTTTTGCTTAAGGATAGGAAAACCGAGGTACCTCCCGAAGTGGGTTGACTCATGGATGTTAAGATATTGATGAATAAGGGATTTGGCAGAGCCAGAGCAATGTTTGGAGAAGAAGGCCTTGGACTTTATCTCATTAATACGTTGGTCTGAGAGGTTGCAGAAGTAGTTCATGCAAATAGTCAAGGTATGTATGAATTTCAGAGTAGCTTTGGAGATAAGGGTAAGATCATTTGCGAAGAAGAGGTGGGAGAATAATGGACTATTACGAGAGATTGATAGAGCATACCAATTGAGAATATCCACCTGACGGTAGATGTAGGAAGAAAGTAATTCCATGCAAAGGATAAAAATGTAGGGGGACATGGGATCCCCTTGACGGATGCCTCTAGAAGGAGAAAAGAAACTAGTTTGGGGGCCATTTACGAGGATGGAGATACTTCTAGTGGTAATACAACTCATAATGAGAGTCCGAATCTTAGGGGGAAAGTTAAAGAAAATAAGAGTACGATAAACAAAGGACCGTTCAAGACGGTCGAAAGCTTTTTCTAATTCAAGATTAAGCATGAGACTACCTGTTTTGGAGGTAGAATTGTTTATATAATTAAAACATTCTTGGACCAAGATAGCGTTGTCACAAGCTCTACGACCCTTCTAGAAACTATTTTGGTGTGGGCCAACTAGCCGATAAAGGAAAGGTTTTAAACGATTTGCGATAATTTTTATAATCACTCTGTAAATAGTATTACATAAGCCAATGGGGCAAATTGTTTTTAATAAGTTGGCGTTTTTAAACTTTGGTATGAGACAAAGATAAGTAGAATTCAAGGGTTCAGGAATGGTCAGGGTATGAAAAACATGATGGCAGAAACGGTTAACACTAGCTCCGACAGAGGTCCAGTAATATTGATAGAAATGAGGATAAATGTCGTCCGACCTTGGAGTTTTAAAGGGTTTAAAAGAAAAGATGGCATTATAGATTTCTTGATTATTCAACGGTCTATCAAGGGAGGTCAGGTCGATTCGATGAGCCCTTAACATGGAAGAATTCAATGTATGATAGTACTGAGCATAATTTACAATGCAATTATGGTTAGTGGTCCAATTTCCATTATCATCCTTAAAGAAAGAGATCCGATTATTTCTTCGCCTATTAATAACAGAGAGATGATAAAAGCTAGTGTTAGCGTCACCATGCCAATCTATTCTAGAGCGAAGTTTCCAAAAGTCATTCTCTACTCTTAGAATGGAGTTATAATTATCGGTTAGGGTTTTTTTCCAGGTCTTGGAGGAAATTACTAGTGGGGTAAGCTTCCGAACATTGAATATCACTAAGGTAGGCAAGGATCCTATTTTTATGTTTAAAGATATCCCCAAAGGTATTTTTATTCCACTCGGTGGCCTGAATTATAAACCTATTAGTAGCTTTGAGCAGAGGGGTGTTGTTAGACCAACAATCGGTAACCACCGTTTTAAAAGAAGGATGACGAATCCAAAACTTTTCTAGCCGGAAGGGTCTTCTACTTCTAGGCCTGGGGGCGGTATTTATATTGATAAGCAACGGGGATTGGTCTGAGTAGGTTTTTTGCAGATGGGTAATTTTGGAGTTTGGGAAGAGTTGAAGCCACTTATCCGTAGCTAAAACTCTGTCCAGTCGTTCTAAAATTAGCTTTATCCCGTTAGAATTTTTACGATGATTTGACCACGTATATCGGCGTCCATTGAAGCCTAGGTCAAGCAGGTTACAAGTATTAATACAAGACCAAAATTTGGAGCTCCTATTGTGATTTATACTGCTCCCACCCCATTTATGCTGTTGGGTGAGAATTTCATTAAAATCACCCGTTAAAAGCCACACACCATCAATAGTTTGTGAATAATTTTTTAAGTTTTTCAAAAGTTTCAAGCATTTCGAATAACAGGTACTAGCATAAATAACAGAGAAAAAATAGGGAGAAAGGTGAGGAAGTACCTGGATTATAGCGTGAATCTCTTGGTCACTGCGCTGTTTACGAGTCACATTAAGAATATGAGAGTACCACATAACAACTAAACCCCCATAATTTCCTACAGCAGGGACCTCGAACATATCATCAAAGGCAAACTCATCCCTAAGAGGTGCATGGTTTATCATTTTTGTCTCAAGTAAAGCAACTAGACAAGGATTATGATTCCTAATGATTTCTTTCAAGTTTAACTAAAAGGCTTCATTATTGACCCCGTGGGTATTCCAAACCACAAAACTAGTATCCTGATCCATGGGAGTGAAGGAGGTGATTGGGAAGGGATCGTCACTGCAACCCGCTCCCAATAGCGGGTTCGGTTTCATCGTCGAGGCCATGATGACAACATTCTATATACGTGTATAGAAAATATATACACATATATACGCACCATTCAATATATATGTATTACTTTAAATAAAATATATTACAATATTTATAATAAGTGTGAAGGGCTTAGAAATGTTGTTTGAACTTTTTGATCTTTACTAAAAGTCTTTGCTTTAGACAAAATCGTCTTTTTACTATTTTTTTACTAATATTTAAGAGTTAAAAAATAATTAAATATATTTATGGTAAAACCTTTCCTTATTAGAAGTCATCTGAATTAATGAAAACTAATATTTTTTTCATTAGTATAAAATTCGAAATCAACTAAATTTGATTTTAAGAAAATTTAAAAAATCTGAAAATAAATATAATAGCATTAAAATAAGAAAAATTTAAAAAGTACTAAATTTTTAAAATAATAATTATAATAAATATATTAAAAAATAAATGGAGAAGGTTTTTGTATTATAGCTGAATTCCTAAGTTTATGGTAATATTTTTGGTGGGTGTTTTCTTGTGTGCGGACTTTTTCCCCCAATAAAGGATTCTTATTGTTTTTGTTTTGTTTATGTCGATTTTCCAAAAATAAAAGGTTGATTTACTTTTTCTAAAAAAATATTGGTATTGTTTTGTTTTTTGGTGACTTCTAGAAAAAAGGAAAAAATTAAAAGGTAGTACTGTATTAAACGCGACTTTTCCAAAAATAAACAAATAAAATATTCTAAAATATATGAAATATAAAAATCCTACTTAAATATTCATAAGTGTCCTTTTTAATTTATGATTTCTTCACTTCTATAAAAAGCATCGTAATTTTGAGATTTTCAACTCAATTCCCTTTGCTGTGATATTTAATATTTTGTCACTCCCTTTTGCTGCAATATTTATTTGTCCCTTTTTTTTTTTTTTTTTCTATCATAAAGTTTCTCCTTTTTATTATTATTGATTTGAAGACTATTAATTGTTATCCAGCTTAAGTTATTTAATTTAACTTAGCTTATGTTCTTAATTTACCTAATTTGTGTTTATTTAATATTTTTGTTATTTATAACTTTCTTCATCTACTAATATACCAGGTTCATGCATATAACTTCATTTTGTAAAGATAATCTTGCAATGAACTTGATTAGTGAGTTGGCTATTAACACGTTAAAGCAGTACGATCATAGCTGAATAATAAAAGTCTTCCATGGAAAGTGAGTAACAAAAGAATATAACAAGACAACAAACGATACTCAAAAGACGATAATATAAGTTGACGAAAAAGTAATAGTTCTTTTTATTCGTCTTATATTCTCTTTACTTGAAGTGCAACAAGGACCTGAAGAGAAGAACACCAAAATTAAACAAGAACCTAATATTTGGAAACATACTTAGGGATGAAGTCATAATCTAATTCAGTTCTTTATAGAGGGCTTCTCTGTGCACTAAAGTTCCTGCTATGCGCAGGATCAGGGGAAGGGTTCAACCATAAAGTTCTATTGTATGCAACCTTACTTTGCATTTCTGCCAAAGCATGTTTTCACAGTTTGAACCTCGTGAGCTCTTGATCACAAGACAACAACTTTATTAATTACTCTAAGGCTCCCCTTCCACTAACTTAGTTCTATGAAATAAATAATTATTACAAACATAGTGAACATGAAGTCCCTAATGCATAATTATTAATATCTTCAACTTACAAGGTTAAACACTATCTACATAAAGTAATATATCTTAGTTGCTAAAAGATGATCTAACACAAATTCTTGATTAAATCTATACTCTGAAGAATCATTAAATCAGATAAAGAACCATGGAAATAACAAGAACTTAGCTTTAATTTGCATCTAAAGGAATACCCACGTTTGAAAACTCCACTGCATCTTCATTACCTACTGTGGAGCTACATCTGCAATATAATTCTCTAATTCAACAGTTGCAAGCTAATAAGGATAAAACTCCCGTTCAATGTCGATGACTGTCAGTGACTCTAGCTAGAACCAACGACAATAACACATTCCATGTAACTCCACAAACAAGTGAAGTCTGAGAATGATAGAGTGTACTTAGCTCTTTCTATTTCTTTTCTATAAATGGAACGTTAAAAAATCATTATATTATAATTTAGAAATTATAAAAATAAAATAAAATAAGGGAGACGTTACCCCTACCTTGGGAGGTAGAGACAATTTGCTTAAAATTAAAAGATTGTAAAAAAGTAAAGAGAATCATTCTTTTTCAAATAAACTACACAAGCAAGTAGGTCAAATAAATTAAAACGAAGGAAGTAGTTGATTTTTCAAATCTTACTAAATATTTTGTAGAAAATGATTACATTACGCAATGACATAATGACAATACTAATGGTGTGGCTTCTCTGCACCAAAACTCATACACCAAACCTCATCAACTACCAACACACATAAATACACAATATTAAAGATTCAATGTGGACACAAGAACTCTTTATTTTTCGCATTTAGCTAAAATTTGTGGGTAATCCTCCTCACAAAGTGTTAAAAAGTAAGTACTACTCCATTTGTTCGCTTTTATTTATCACTGATTTTCCAATTGCATTTCTACTTTTACTTGTCATTTTGAACATATCAAGAAAAAATAACTTATTTTTTCTTATTTTACCCTTCACATTAATTGTCTTTTCTTCAAATTAATTTCAAGACACACAGTGTAAACATCATTTAATAGGGTATTATGGTAAAATAGTTATGTTATTAATTATTTTTCTTAATGAATATGATATGTAAAAGCGAACGGAGGAAGTAATACTTTTCATCTTGGAATTTTAAATCGAAAGTATGTCAAATATACTAACATTCATTTTTAGGAATATATATATCTAACAATCAGATTAGTCTACACATAACACTCAATTTTAGGAATATGTCCATCAACCAAATTAATCTACACATAACACTCATTTTTGGTATAGAAAGGGTCATTTATGACCAAAAAATACTTTGAAGGGAGGGAGTACTTTCCTTTTTAACTCTTATTCATGACAACATGGGCTTTAATAGTTTAGTCTATAGCAGAAGCTAAATTTAAAGGTAGATGTTAAGTTATATTTTTATAGGATTTTATTAATAGACGAGTTAAATATATTAGTAATCTTTTTATAATTTTATTTTGTTATAGAATAACAATTTATGTTTATTATTAACAATTTCTCAAGAAAAAAAAAATAAGACACATAAAATAGCAAAAAATAGTAGGTTTATGTCGATTTAGGTTCCTTCTAATTCTAATCGAAAACGTATGATACACGTGCAACACACGTATCCTAAACCAGTACTATAATATATATATATAGTTATATACTAATTTATAAAACATATACACATGTATACGCTAAATATATACGTCTATAGAAGATATATACACATATATACGCACCATTCAATATATATGTATTACTTTAAATAAAATATACTACAATATATATATATATATATATATATATATATAGTTATATATATATATATAGTTATATATATATATATATAGTTATATATATATATATATAGTTATATATATATATATATAGTTATATACTAGTTTATAAAACATATACACATGTATACGTTAAATATATACGTCTATAGAAGATATATATACATATATACGCACCATTCAATATATATGTACTACTTTAAATAAAATATACTACAATATATATATATACTACAATATATAATTATATATATAGTTATATATTAATTTATAAAACATATACAAATGTATACGTTAAATATATACGTCTATAGAAGATATATACACATATATACGTACCATTCAATATATATGTACTACTTTAAATAAAATATACTACAATATATAATTATATATATAGTTATATATTAATTTATAAAACATATACACATGTATACGTTAAATATATACGTCTATAGAATATATATATACACATATATAAATTAATATTACTTGATAGTAAATTAATAATGTATTAAAACTAAGTTATAATTAAATTCAATTTATTTTAAAAAAAAACAAATTAACTGGGCCGGTTAACCGGCGGGCCCTAACCGGACTTGGTCCGAGCCGGGTTAACCGGGCCCAACCAAAAAAATAAACCGGCCCGGGACCCGGTACCCTACAGCCCATGGGCTGACCGGGCCGGTTGATAGGTTTAGCCAACACTCTACCCCATACAATAAAGTCAGTCTAACTATCACTCTTTAGAACTTGCTTTTAAGTTTAGGAGGTACCTTTTTGTCACACAAGATTTTGGAGGCGGAGCTCCATTTCATCCACCCTACCCCAATCCGATGAGTGATATCTTCGTCAATCTCTCCATACCCCTAATTCATAAACCCAGACGCTTAAAACTATCTCTCTTATGGATGAAATAAAAATCAAGCTTAACAACCACACCGGACTCATGAAAAACTTCACTGAACTTACACTACAAATATTTTGTATTGGACCTACTCAATCTAAACCCTTTAGACCAAGGATATGCCTTCAAACCTTCAATTTAACATTAATTCCACCACAAGACCATAAGTTAAGACTACATCATTCGCAAAAAGCAAATAATAAGACACTTTACCTTGAATTTGTCGCGTCAAAACATCCATCACCTGGGCAAAAAAAGGACTAAGAGTTGATCCTTGGTGTAACCCTATCAAGACGAAAAAGTGCTTTGAGTCCCCTCCCCAGTCCTAACCCATATCTTGGCTCTGCCTTGCATATCCTTAATCAACCTAGCAAACACTATAGGTACATTTCTAGCCTCCAAGCACCTCCATAGAACCTCCCTAGGGACTGTATCATAGGCCTCCTCTAAGTCGATAAACATCACGTGCAAGTCCTTCTTCCTTTTTCTATACTGCTCCACCTAGGGGTGTCAAATGGGTCGGGCCGACCCAGGCCGACCCGGCTCGATTATCTAACCCGACCCGGTAAGCCCTAGGGCTTTAGGGTTCTGGGTCTCGGGCCGGTTATTTTGTTAAAATGGGCCCGGTTAACCCGTCCCGAACCAGGCCCGTCGGTTAACCGGCCCGGCCAGGAAAATTAAAAAAAAAAATTGGATTTTGGGTCAAACTAGCCGTTGGCCCAACGGCTATATAGCCGTTTTTGGGTCCAAACGGCTAGTTTGGGCCCATTTAGTAAAAAAAGAAAAAAAAAAAAACTTTAAAAAATTTTTTTTAATCCCCCAAAAAAATCTATAAATACTCTACAACTTCAAATCATTTTTCACACAATTTTTCACTCTCTCAAATCTCATTCTCTCTCAAATCTCAATTCTCAATTCTCAAATATTCAATATATTTAATTTCTTAAAGTGTTCACTTTAATTTTTTAATTTTTCGTTTACAAAGTACGAGCGGAAGTTTCTAAAGTCGCAATCTTCGGATACTTTCAAAATTTGGTATTGTCGTTCCATCTCTTACGTTTAATTTTTATTTATTGTATTAATTGTTTAATATTTAATTTTATTATATTTGTGTATTTTGAATATTTTTAGTTTAATTTAATTTATATTATGGATAAATTAAAAAACCTCGCTACTAAAGGTGTTAAAATTTTTTGTCCCGGAAGCGGTAGTGGTAGTAAAAAGCGAATTACTAGCGGTAGAGGTAGTTCAAGTAGTAGATATACCCGTGTGCCTTCACCTCCGGTACCGCTTGGTACACCTTTTGAGGAAGAAATAGGTGTAGGTGCTCACGATATGGATTATGTAGAAGCTCAGGAAAATTACGGTATAAAAGAAGAAAATGAAGTAGATGCGGTTAATTTAGATGAAGATAATGAAAATATTGCTGAGACACCCGCAGTAGGAGATGCTAAAGTTAGATCTGAATCAGTTAATCTCCCTTTCCGTCCTCCCAGTGCCCCAAAACCTCGTAAAAAAACTAGTATTGCATGACAATTTTTTGAACGTATATCAGATATTGAGGTGCAATGCAATATTTGTCAACAAATATATAAGCATAGAAGTGGAGGCAAGCAAGGGGGTACGGGTACGTTAATGAGACATGTAGCTGAAGATCACAAAAGAGCGTTAAATATTGCAAAAGGTGGTGGGGATGTTGGTGGGTCAACGCAAACTAGAATAGACCCAGCAACCGGTCAAGTAGCGAAAAAGTATAATAAATTGAGGGACAGGGAAGAAATAGCTAAAATGGTAGCTGTGGGTTGTTTGCCTTTTAGTTTTCCTTCTTCTGATGCCTTTATTCGTTATATACAAACAATTTATAATCCTATGTTTAATGGTATTCCTAGAACTACTTGTCGGTCTGATATTTTTAGACTCCATTCACAATATTGTTTTTATTTATCAACATTGTTAAAAAATATTCAATGTAGATTGTCCCTAACTTCTGATCTTGGTCGTGCTGTAAATAAAAATAATTATTTAACCGTTACTTGTCATTGGATGGATAGTAATTTCGTGATGAAAAAACGTATTCTTGCTTTTTTATATGATGAAGATCGTAAACATACTGGATAATTTATTGCTGATTCTATTGTTAAAATTGTCGGATATTATGGTATAGAAAATAAAATTTTATGTATTGCTTTTGATAATACTTCTAACAACAAGACTGCTATAACAAAAATAAAATCTACGCTATCTCCGCCTGTAACACCCCGTATTTAAGCACATGTATTGGTGTATTCAAGTATGTGATTGGTCTTATTTATATGGAATTAATTTTTTATTTTATTTATACCGGAATTTGCCCGTCGATGGTTCCATACGAAGGTTATTGAATAAGCTTTCCAACGATATAAAGATTTTCAAAAATGGATAAGTTTTGGATATAATCGAGCACGTTCGAAACTATAAAACGGTGGCCGGGATATGGTGAATAGTAAATGTGCAGGAAAATTTCCTGCACACAAACTACTGAGGCCTGCCAGTTTTTTGGGTCGACTTTGAACGATCATAACTCCCTTAATATAATGAAATGGGAGAGCTACCACATATCAAAAGAAAGATCTTTGAGTCTTCTTTCCAATGCAATTAGTTTCATCCAAATCCAACATCTGAGTAAGGAGTTATACTCGTTTTACTTCAGCCTATCAAAACAGATTTTGAGGGTCAACTTCAAACGATCATAACTCCTTGTACAGGACGAACTGGGTGGCCTACTTTATATGAAATGAAATCTCTTTGAATTATCTATCCAACGATACCAATTTCAACCAAATCCGATATTGGATCAAAGAGTTATGGTCGATTTACTTTAGCCTATCAAAACAGTCCATCATGGACAGATTCGGATTTACTTAAATTTTTAAGGGCAATATGGTCATTTTCCAACACCTCATGGACGAAAATTGGTCATTATATACATATAATTAGCCTAGTATCCATCATTCATCATCCAATTTTTGAAGAATAAGGAACCCTAGCCTAATTTCAACTCTAATTATCTTGTGATTCAACCGTAGAAAGTCCAAATTGATTCCGTAGTTGTGTTCACCGTCTCGAGGGCTTAGAGAAGCACCCCTTACTTGTGCCAACAGGACTTCAAAACCAAAAGGGCCATTTTATGGTAAGGATGTAAATTATGTTGGTGTTATTTATATGGATATGTATATATATATATATATGCATGTGAGCATAAGAAGTATGTTATTTGATTGTTGTTGAAAGATGATTGGGAAATGATGTTGGATTATTCTTGTGCATGGTTGGATTATGTTGAATTGTGAAGGGATTTGGTATTGATGATGTGGTATTGAAATGATGATTATATATATATATATATATACACATAAACCTATTGTTCAAGTTGGTTTTTGGAATGTTTTGCAAATATTGGTTGTATGGAATTATGGAAGAGAATTGTGGTGTTGGGTTGCTAATACTAGATGCCAAACATTTCATTGTAGATAAGTGATTTGTAAAGGCGGGAAGTTGTGTTGAATTGGTATCCGAATCTACGACGAGGTATGTAAAACATACTCTAACAATGTTCTTTGGCATGAAAACACCAATGTTCCATCAAGTAAGATTCCGAGGTTATCCAAAAACATGTATTGTTCTACGTTACCAACGAAGTTGTTTCCATCCTATAAAGTGTCAAAATGTTTCATTGATATACCAAAAGGCTCCTATTTTATTGTTGTGATATTGATGATTCTGAAACACATTGTTGATATACCAATAAGTTCCTACTTTATTGTTATGGCATTGATGACTCCAAAACACTTCATTGATGTGCCAATGAGTTCTTATTTCATTGTTATTGCATTGATGGTCTATTTATATGTCTCCTATTGATGTATCATTGTTTCAAAGTATCAAAAATGTGGTGGCGACCGAAATAACAATCTCAAAGATTAATTGAACTAAGTGATAAGTTCTCTCTTATCGGGTGGTATCCCAGGAGCATAAGCCTAGCATGGGTCGATCCCTATTTATGTGTTTATGGGTGGTATCCCAGGGGCATAAGCCTAGCATGGGTCGAGCCCAGTTGATATGTACTGGAGGCAGCCTAATGGTCACAGTACAGTACAGTAATGATTACAAAGACGATAAGAACGAAGGTAAAGTGATTGAATAAATGCAATGTACAGGTTGTCACAAGTTCTAGTAAATGTGGTCCACTCCTATTACGCTTTATTCACTTGTTTCTGATTTCTATTGAGCTCCTATATCATATGTGATTATCTACAGCTTTACATACTCAGTACATATTTCGTACTGACGTCCCCCACGGGGGACCTGCATTTCATGCTGCAGGCACAAGTACCTCAGCTCATACACCGCACAAGTAGGAGCCAGGTCATACAACTATTGTTGGTGAGCTCCAGTTTGCTTCGGAGCTTTCCGAGTCGGCTCTTTATGTTTTGTTATTGTACAGGAGTCATGTGTGGGCGGGGGTTTGTCCCGACCCTAGTTATGTCATGTATATCCTAGAGGCTTTGTAGACATAAGGAAGGGTAAAGTCATGGAAGTTTATATAGTCATGTTATATTTGTATATGTGGTGGCCCCGACGGCCAAGTGTTATATATATATATTTGTGCGTGTTGAGCTGATACAGGTAATTAGATTCTTCTATATGCAACGAAGTGCTGTCCAAATTTTTGGTGACATGTAAGTGAAAGTACAGGTATTTGAACGGGTTCTCCCGGGCCTTCTCGGTTTCGGGTGCCAGTCCGGCCCGATGGAATTTTGGGGCGTGACACCGCCCTTGCCTGAAATTTTTCATATTAAGTGTGCATGTCATATATATAATTTAATTGTAAAAGATGGTCTTGAGTTTTTTGAGCTTTATATTGAAAAAATTCGTCTTGCCGTTGATTTTATTCAAGAAAATGGATTTACACCGATTTTGATGCCTGAGGAAATTGATACTAGATGGAATTCTACGTATGAATTTTTAAAAACTTGTTATAAATATAGAATTCCTATTACACTAGCTTTTAACCAACATTTCGGTTCATTTGTTGATTCTACTGATTGCATGCTATATAATTCTGATTGGGTTGTAATTAATGATCTTGTTAAGTTTTTAGAAAAATTTTATGTAGCTACGGTTGAATTTTTCGGTGCTTACTATCCTACTGTTTATAATATTTTGGCATATATAGCCGATATTTCTGGTTTGCTCCAACAATATAAAAATAAAAAAGGTTATAAAGAAGCTGTTGGCGCCATGTTTACGAAATTTAAAAAATATTTTTTCCCGATTTCCCCTAGTTACTTGGTTGGTGCTATGCTAAATCCGTGCATGAAATATAATCATATGTGTCACTTTAGTACTCTTATTTATACTAACTTAGAAATAAATACTAACCATGATTCTGAACAAGTACAACCTGATTTGTGGACGGCTACGGCTGATGCAAAGGATTACATAGAAAAATTATATAATCACTATGCTGATTTATTTGATTCAGTCGTACCTACAAATATCACTCCAACTGTCGCTCCTCATCCTCCCTAGGAGCCATCATCTTCTAAAAGGCCGGCACATAGTGGTTTTTCTGATTCGTTTTATGATTTAAATTGTTGGAACAGTGTTGATGAGAGAACTTACACATCAACTTATCGGGAAGAGCTGAAATATTATCTTCGGACGGCACCAGAGGATCGCAGACGACGGATCAACACGTTGGATTGGGGGAGGAATAATGAATCACAATATCCTGTGCTTTCAAGATTAGCTAGAGATATCTTGAATGTTCCAATGTCAACCGTTGCATCAGAGAGCGCCTTCAGTCAGGGACGACAACAGCTTGGAGACAACCGACACTCATTGGGAAGCAATGCAATGAATGTTCTAGTTTGCCTCAGAGATTGGATTAGAGCGGAAAGAAGAAACCAAGGAATGGAACCGGAGCCGAGCGACGAGCTGAAACTTGAAGAAATTATGACTTCACGGGAGAACTCAGCAGAATCAAGTCCAATGCATGGTTTTTCCCCCGTTGACTTCGACTATCCTATGCAAGTTCCCATTAATATTAACATGAATGAGTTGGAAAAAATGATGCATAATTTATAGATTTTTCATTCATGTAAATTATAAATTTTGGATCATTTTGCAATCAATAAAATTCCTCAAATTCATTCAGTCCTTAGTCGTTGTTTTTTATTTTTTTTTATTTAACGATTTAAAATTTTAAATTGAATTTCTAGTTTTCTACTTTAAATTAAAAACTTACTTCTAATATATTATTAATTTACTACCAAATATTATTAATTTATTATATTAAGTAGCATATGTTTTGTATATTTGTGCATATATCTTCTATAGAAGTGTATATTTAACATATACATGTGTATATGTTTTATAAATTAGTATATAAGTATATCTATACATATTGTAATGTACATATAATGTAGTATATTTTATAAGTAGTAGTATATATACATTGAATGGTGCGTATACACGTGTATATATCTTCTATAGAAGTGTATATTTAATGTATACATGTGTATATGTTTTATAAATTAGTATATAACTATACAAATATATATTGTAATGTATATACATTATAGTATATTTCATTTAAAGTATT
This sequence comes from Capsicum pubescens, assembly GCA_030864215.1. Lineage (NCBI taxonomy): Eukaryota > Viridiplantae > Streptophyta > Magnoliopsida > Solanales > Solanaceae > Capsicum > Capsicum pubescens. Next base: position 234,204,071 of record CM061538.1, read on the forward strand.
ACATATACATAGAATAGAGTGAATGGATCTTCTATAGACGTGTATATTTAACGTATACATGTGTATATATTTTATGAATTAGTATATAACTATACAAATATATATTGTAATGTATATATATTGTATATATCTCATTTAAAGTATTACATATACATAGAATAGAGTGTATATATGTGAATAGATCTTCTATAGACGTGTATATTTAACGTATACATTACTTTATGTTTTATAAATTAGTATATATATTGTAGTATATACTTTTTTTAAAGTAGTACATATATATTGAATGGTGCGTATATATGTGTATATATCTTCTATAGACATATATCTTTAAAGTATACAAGTGTATATGTTTTATAAATTAGTATGTAACTATATATATATACATATTGTTGTATATATATATATGTATATCACTATATTGTAGTATATATTTTATTTAAAGTAGCACATATATATTGAATGGTGCATATATATGTGTATATATCTTCTAAAGTAGTATATATTTAACGTATACATGTGTATATGTTTTATAAATTAGTATATATATATATTGTAGTGTATATATATATATATTATACTATTATAGCATATGTTTTATTTAAAGTAGTACGTATAGTCATATATAATTATATATTGAATGGTACGTATATATGTGTAATTGTTTATACTTTATATATTTTTTTAAAAATATATATTTTATATTGGAGTGTATATAGTGTATATTAGATTTTTTATTTATTTTTTAAACGGGTTTGACCGGTTTTTGACCGGGTTTTGGTGGGTTTGACCGGATTGGGTTAAGTGGGCCGGGTTCGGGTGGGTTTTATTTTTTTTACTGTTTGACCCGGCCCGGTTAACGCCAAACCCGGCCCGTAACCGGCCCGGAACCCGGGTAAAATGGGAGGGCCGGTTCCGGGTTGGCCCGGCCCGGCCCGTTTGACACTCTTAGCTCAACCAGTCTCCTAACGAGATGGAGGACTTTAGTAGTCGAACGTCTTGACATAAATCCAAACTAATTTTTAGAAATAATAACAATTCTTCGCAACCTCAACTCTACCACCCTCTCCCAAACCTTCATAGTGTGACTCAACAACTTGATACTCTTATAATTGTTGTAATCCTGAATGTAACAATTATTCTTATACAACAGAATCATCATACTCCACCTTCAAACTTCAGGCATCTTCGTCGTTTTAAAAATTATGTTAAATAATCGAGCCAATCACTCCATACCCACCCCTCACCGAATCTCATATGTTTCGTCGCTCTACCTCTATGCATCCTACGAATAGCCCCCCTAACCTCTTCAACCTTAACACGCCTACAATAGTCATAATCGTGAAACCTCTCAAAATGCTACAAATTCCCCAACACAATGCTAGTATCCCTTCCTCTATTCAGAAGCTTATGAAAGTAAGACTTCCATCTCCTTCTAATAAGACTCTCCTCCATCAAAACTTTGTCGTCCACATTCTTAATACACTTCACTTGGTCAAGATCTCGAGCCTTCCTCTCCCTAACCTTGGCTAGCCTGTATAACTTTTTATCTCCACCTTTACTATCCAACGCTTCGTATAGACTTTCACCTTATTTTGTTTCATTTGAACTTTTATTTTCCTTCGTTTTGATTACTGACTCTTCAAGGGAGAACTGGTTGCATCTCAAAGATGATGTCTTATGATCTCTAACTAATTAAAATAGAAGAAAAAATATTTATATATACATATAATACATACATACATACACACACATGTATATATATATACTAGTCCATGATACGTGTGTTGCACGTATACATTACTAATTATTTAGAATTTGATTTTAAAAAATAGATTGAATAAAAATTATAAATTAAATTTTGTTAGAATAAGTTACTCCTTCACTAACTAAAATAAAAGTTTATGTTCATTAAAATGATGAATATTGATCATATATATCTAACTCAATAAATGAAGATATTGTTTCATAGAAGTTCAACTGAAACTCGTTCTAATTTTATAGTTCCATTACTTTCAAATTCACAATTATCATGCTTTTTTTGGGTGTCAACAATCGCACATTAACCTTGAAAATTTAAGAGTTTCAATGAAATTTTATTTGAAAAGTTACGTATACACAAGTTCATTTTATGAGTTAATAAGCTTTAACCTATGATTGTTTGGTAAATCAAATAAGAAAAATAATCACCGGATAAAATTTAGAATTAACTTTATTCTATGTTTGATATGAGGTATTAACTAATTTGAAGACCATTTTATCCCATCATTTGTATTAAAATGGTAGAATTACTATCTCATATGAAGAATATGATAAGCAATGATGAAATATCTCATGAGTTGGAATTCTGTACTTATTCAATCCAATGTACAAAAGACCCATGTATAAACTGTCATCGCCTAATATTGTATCGTCTTAAAATCCATCACCTAATGTTGTCCCTTCTTAAAATACGTTATAGCTCAAATAACGCATATGTAAATACACGAGCATATATGACCAACATGACATCCAGCAAGCACCGGCCCTGTCACGCGAGATCAGTCACAGTTCTGAGCCATGTTCAAGAAAGACCTTACCCGAAAAGCCATTTAATTTTTTATAAAATTAGAAAACATTTTAGTATACAAAAAATCGAAAGGACAACAGCATCCTAGGAATAGATTACTGTCAATCGTCCTGGTTAATGCAGCAAGAAGAGAATTTCAGAAGTTATACTACCAAACTACATGCAACTGTAACGTAACTATAGGTTATATGCACTTCCCTGGTAAGCAAATGGGAATCTTTGTCCAAAAAAAGGATACTTAGGCGCGGTGCACTAACGTTCTCACTATATATGGGGTCTGCCAAGGTCTGAACCACAAGGTTGTATTGTATGCAACCTTATCCTGCATTTTTGTAAGAAGCTGTTTTCACGGCTTGTACCTGTGAACTCCTCGTCACATAGAGGCAACTTTACCAGTTACGCCAAGACTCTCCTTCTTAATCGTAGGTAAGAAGTCTAGTTTTTTTTGTTAGCAATAGTCAATTGAACTTGTTCCACTTTCCAATAACTCAAAAGACTTGCGGTCTATGATTTGACTTTATGGACAATCAAAATACAACATAGTAGAAATGTGCAAAGAGAGAGAAAGAAAAGCTAAATCAGAACTATCTAATATTACCGTAAATGCAAACAAGAAATATGACCGGCCCTTAAACAACACAGGCACACAACTCGTCTAAATAATGACATGAACTTTTAAATTCAGATTTCCCTTGCGGTCCTAATAATCATAGAATTCCTATTCTGAAATTTTCATCAAAAATTAATCTCAGAATACTTGAGGTGGGATCTTTAGAAAAACTTCTTAATCTATGTATGGTAGGAGTAAGATATACGTGAACTTTGTTCTCACCTTGTCCTATGATAACTTCAATAGTATGAATTTTTTTTTCTTAAAAACTATTATGTGAACCTCATGCACAAATCTATTGAAAAAAAAAAAATGAAAGATAAATATTCTAATTTTTTAAAAAATAAATATTATTTATTTTTAATATGAATAAAACTTAAACAATAACTTATATTAGCATTTGAAATGGGAAAGTAGCGCGGTGATCAATCAGAACAACTTGGATATTGGAATAAGTTGAACTCTCAATGTGTGATTAAGGCCTTGCCCATTTTCTAATTTTTAATGCACCATGTGCTAGTGTTGTTTCTCCATTTATATGATATTATCAAAAATTAAAAAATCATAAAGATATCTAATAACAAAACTGTAGATTACTGAAAGCAAAGGACAAACGAAAACTACAAGACACTTCTACTGACCAAAAGATTAATAGAAGAACGAAAGTTGAAAAAAAGGGATAATCTCATAAACAACAGATGATAATCATCATAAACTACAATAAAATAATATGATAATGGAAATATCAATTTTCATACGAAATATTCTTCAAAGTCGTCCGACATTCATCTACCACCTTTAACTGCAACAAATAATACGATAATAGAGATGTCAAAATAATAAAATTAAACCTAATTTTTACACAAAAGATTTCTCAAAGCTCAATCGAACATCCATCCACCACCTGTATTAAGCAGAAAATTAATAAATAGTAACAAACCAGAAACTATAACAAAACAATACGATATTTGAGATATTAGATTAACCTTTACACATGATAATCGAGATATCAACCTTTACATAAAAACTACTTCAAAGCCGACCGGCATTCATCTACCACCTATAAACTACAATAAAACATACAATAATAAAGATATCAATACAATACAATTAGACCTAACCATAACAAATTTTACATAAACTTAAGAAAAAAAAAGGGAAAATTTTTTAGAGGAAAAATAACCTAAAATTGATAGTTGGGCAGTTACAATCATATCTTCTGAATATAAGGTAGCGGCCGTATCAATTGCCCATACAAAAATAAGGATTTATGTGTCTTTTTATTTGTCCATAAATTTAGATTTGAGGTTTGAAATACTCTCTTGTTTAAAAAGAAATGACTTACTTTTCTTTTTAGTTCGTTTAAAAAAGAATGACCTTTTTTTTAGCAACTTTTAAATTTTATTTTTTCACGTGATATGTTTAAGACCATAATATTGAAGAACATTTTGATATATTTGACATCTCTTTAATTTACGGCCACAAAATTTAAAAATCTTATTTATTTTCTTAAATTATGTGTCAAGTTAAATTAGATCATTCTTTTTAAATAGAGGGAGTAATAATTAAGAAAATAGTTGGAATTAAGTCTATTTGTTTGGAACAGATTTGCTTCCTACTTTTTCTAGATGTTATTTAAGGGTTTTTGACTAAATTTTTTTTACAAAGAGTGTTTTGGTTGGAAAAGGGTGTGGCGCCTATTTTTTTGGGATGGGGCAAAATAATTATTTACCATAAAATTTAAAATTAAACCATAATGGAACAACAATTACCATTAGTTTGTAATAGTTCATTATTGTCGATATTTAATGTCATAAAAATAATAGAAAATTAGTGAAAAGATGATTTTGTCTAAAGTTGAGACATGTAATAAAGGTCAAAAAGTTCAAACAACATTTCTAAGACCTTTTACACTTTATATTTCTTTTCTATTATATAGAAGAGAGGGTTTGGACATGCCTGCTTCATCAGGCTGCTTGCTCCGTAATTTTACTATATCACCCCTAATTAATTATTATAAGTTATCTTACGCCGTAATTTTACTATATCACCCCTAATTAATTATTATAAGTTATTTATATATTAAAAAATTAATGATATTTAATTAAAAAATAAAATAAACATTTATGACATGTCTGTTTCAGCTGCTTCAACCATGATTTTACTATATCACTTTGATTAGTTATTATAAGTCATTATGTATTAAAAATTAATAATATTTAATTAGAAAAAAGATAAAATAAAAATTTATGACATGTCCGCTTCAACTGCTTCAGCCGTGATATTACTATATCACCCCAAATTAATTATTATAAGTTATTTATATATTAAAAAATTAATAATATTTAATTTTAAAAAAAAGTAAAATAGACATTTATGGCATGCCTGCTTCAACTGCTTCAACCATAGTTTTACTGAATATCACCCCTAATTAATTATTATAAGTCACTTGAGTATTAAAAAATTAATAAAATTTAATAAAAAAAGGTAAAATGGATATAAAAATGATAAATTAACTCTTGATATTTTAAATTAACTTGACATCTTATATAAGGTTCACTTAAATTTTTTTCACAAGCATTTTTTATAGTAATTTTGATTTGTCACTTCTAATTAGTTGTTGTAAGACAATTTATGTTTCGCTGCTTCAATCGTGATTTTATTATATCACCCCTAATTAATTATTATGTCCATCTAAGCATTGTGGTTGACGGATTTATTTAACAGCATTTTCAAGACGTGCGAGAATGCCTGAGGCTTGGAGATGGAGTACGATGATTCCGCTTTATAAAAATAAGGGTGACATTCAGAGTTGCAACAACTATAGGGGTATTAAGCTGTTGAGTCACACTATGAAGAGTTGGGAGAGAGTGGTTGAGCAAAGATTGAGGAGGGTCGTGTCTGTTTCGGAGAATCAGTTTGGATTAATGCCTGGTCGCTCGACGACAGAGGCAATCCATTTGGTGAGGAGATTGGTGGAGCAGTATAGAAAAAGGAAGAGGGACTTACACTTGGTGTTCATTGACCTGGAAAAGGCATATGATAAAGTCCCGAGGGAGGTTCTTTGGAGGTGCTTGGAGGTGAGAGGGGTCCCGGTGGCGTAAATCAGAGTTATTAAGGACATGTACAATGAAGGGAAGACCAGGGTGAGGAAGGCGAGAGGAGACTCAGACCACTTTTCGGTCGAGATAGGATTGCATCAGGGATCAACTCTTAATTCATTCCTATTTGCGTTGGTGATGGACGTGTTGACGTAGAGTATTCAAGGCGAGGTGCCTTGGTGCATGCTATTTGCGGATGATGTAGTGCTGATTGATGAGACGCGGAGGGGCGTGAATGACAATTTGGAGGTTTGGAGGCAAACCCTTGAGTCGAAGGGGTTCAGGTTGAATAGGTCCAACACGGAGTATTTAAAATGCAAGTTTAGTAACTTGAGGCAGGAGGACGATGTAGAGGTGAGGTTGGACTCCCAGGATGTTTGTAAGCGGGATAGGTTTAAGTATCTTGGGTCTATGATCCAGGGGAATGGTGAGATTGATGAGGATGCCACTAATCGTATTGGAGCAGGTTGGATGAACTGGAGGCTCGCCTCGAGAGTGTTGCGTGATAAGAAAGTGCCCCTTAAGCTTAAAGACAATTCTATAGAGTGGCAGTCCGTCCGGCCATGTTGTATGGCGCGGAGTGTTGGCCAGTCAAGCACTCCCACATCTAGAAATTGAAGGTGGCGAAAATGAGGATGTTGCGTTGGATGTGTGGGCTTACTAGAGGGGACATGGTTAGAAATGAGATTATCCGAGAGAAGATGGGAGTGGCATCGGTGGATGACAAGATGCGGGAAGAAAGGTTGAGATGGTTTGGACATGTGTGAGGAGGGGCGCGGATGCCCCAGTTCGTAGGTGTGAGAGGCTAGCGTTGGATAGCTTCAGGAGGAGTAGAGGTAGGCCGAAGAAATACTGGAGGGAGGTGATCAGACATGACATGGAGCAGCTGCATCTTATTGATGACATGACCCTAGATAGAAAGGTGTGTAGGTCGCAGATAAGGGTAGAAGGCTAGCGAGAGGGTATGAGTTGTAGCTAGCCAGCAGGAGAGATCTTGTGTAGCCGGGTTAGTAATTCTAGAAATGTGTTCATAGGTGTCTATGGTTGTGAGTATTTGTTACTTATACGTGGGTGTCCCATTCACAATTTCTCAGTTGCTATTTTCTTATTTCGTGTTGTACTATCTCTCGTATTTTCGTATTGCTCTGATTTACTTTTATTATTCTTTACGCTTTTTTTTGTTATGTAATTCATCTCATTGTCTACGATTCTTTATCTTGAGCCGGGGGTTTATCGGAAACAGTCTCTCTACTTCTTCGGAGGTAGCGGTATGGACTGCGTACATCTTACCCTCCCCAGACCCCACTTTATGGGAACACACTAGGTTTGTTGTTGTTGTTGTATAATTGGCTATCGACGATACAGAACTCTAGACAAGGAGAGTAACATATGTTATTCAAAAAATACATAAAAAGTATTATAAATTATGATAGTTAACAATTTAAAATATTTAAAAATAATTTAATCTGTTATATATCTCAAAACATGTATAAAAAATACTATAAATTACAATAATTAACAACTTAAACAATTTAAAAGATATAAATATTTGGTTGACTCTCGAAATTATATTAGTGTCACTTAAATTGGAATGGAAGAAAAGTATTATAAATCACAATAATTAAAAACTTCAATTATTTAAAAAATATAATTCACTATCAATGCCACAAAAGCTTGGATAAGAAAAGCAACGTATATTATTTGAAAATTACATTAAAAATATTATAAATTACAATAGTTAATAACTTAAATTATCTAAATACATATTAAAAATATAATTAATTATCTAAATTCTATATGTAGCACATAAATTGAGACAAAAAATAACATATATTGAACCCGTGCTAGATCCCGGATGAATCCTAGAATATACATGCAATCCTTTTAAAAAAAAAACTTTTGTTTAAATATATCAAGATTGAAAAGACAAGTTCTAATACAACACACCAAACGGTGTATAAGAAATAATGATAGCATAAACAATACTAATATTATTAATTCAAACATTATTAATGCAAACATTACCTATATGTTCTATTCAAAATTTTTTTCATACACTTTAACAAACGACTCCTACGTTTCATCAATGGAAGAAACATATAAAAAAGCAAAGTTCGATAAAACATTTACAGAAGTATGTTTATCGTGTTCTCAAAGTCAAATAACTTAAATTGATATGATGGATGGTAACTTATAATTTTTTTTTATATATAATTTTTGAAACACTTAAAATTTAAATTTAAAATATTAATTTAATTTAACTTCAAAGAACAAGTTGACAAATAAAAGAGAAGAAAAAATTAAAGCAAAGGATGTTTATGTCGGTTTAGTAGGGGAATACGATGTAATTTTGGATTATTAATTGCAATCCATATGTGATGTAATATGCAATGACTAGATACTCCTTTTATATTTTTCAACAATTATTTTCTATTTTATACAACAAATGTCAAATCTTATGCATTAATTCTAATCTCATATTTTATACTCAATGTAGCAAATCTCAGTCATATGATTAAAGATCTAAACTTTAAAATGCATCAAAGTTTTTTATTTAGATGAATAAGTTATACATAATTATCTTGCAAGATAATTTGGCTCCTTGAAAAATATTATCAAGTAGTTAATATATTTTGTGTATTAATTTTTTATAATTCCTAATTCAAACTAACATCAATCTACTTATTATACATAATTAAAATATCTTAATATTAGGCCCGTGCTTACACGTGTCGTACTCCTCGTGTATATATATATATATATATATGGAAAACTACATGGAGTAGCATACCTAAGACTTAAATTATAAAAAATAGCAATACCTTAGTGAAATTACCTTGTGTAGCAAACCTAACATTGTTTTAAGTGTGGTCCTCTACTTTGTCCGTCTCTGGAAAATTACCGTGTTTAACATGCGAATTTCACGCCAATTGCAGACTAATCTTTCTCTTTCCTTTTAACTTTACCTTTTCTCTTTCTCTTTCTTCCCAATCTTTCTCTTTCTTTGTAACTTTACCTTTTCTCTTTCTCCTTTTTCTTTCAAATATCTCAAATTTCACTTTCAATTTTTTTTCCTCACATTTTTCTCACGTTTTTTTTATAAGGATTGTGATCCACAAAATCAGGTAACTATTTAATTTAGTTATTGCATATTATCTATTTAATAATTTTTTTTTTATATTTTGTACTGTAAATCATTATCAAGGTCATTTTTGAGGTCGTTTTTATGAGTTGATAGAGTTGAAAAAAATAATTTTTGGATGAGAATTGAAATTGAATTTTATTTTTTTAGATTAATGGAGGATAATTAGAGTTGAATGGATATTGTAGATGATTTGAGTTGATTTATTGTTGATAGTTTTTTTTCAATTGTTTTTTAGTGAGATTTGATTTTTTATGAGTTGATATAGTTGAAAAAATTAATTTTGGATGAGAATTGGAACTGGATTTTGTTTTGTTGAGATTAATGGAGGATAATCGGAGTTGAGTGAATATTGTAGATTTTGGGTTGATTTGTTGTTGAAGAAAACATGGAGGAAGAGGTATTTTTTCTTTGTATATGTATTTTTATTTACTGTTATGTATTTAGGGATTTCAGTAAAGCTGCTACTAATTTTGGGTAATATGTAGTTTTTTTGTGAAGCTAATATGTATTTATTGATCAACTGATATGTATTTAGGGATTTCAATAAAGCTGATTTGTGAAAATGATAGGTTAAATATACATTTTGGGTTAACATATTTTTATTTGTATTTTTTGTAAAACTGCTATGTTTAGTTGTTTTTGTATGTTAAATGAATTTGCTAAGTTGCATGTACAAAATTTATTATACTTGATATGTATTTTCAGTATATTGGAATATTGAAATATACAAATACATTCGTGGTTATGGACGTATTTGTATCTGTTGAAATACAAATATATTTTTAAATAATTTTTCAATACAATTTATGTAGGTTTGCCATATATACAAATGACTGACTAAATATACATTTAAGGTATACGTATGTAGTTTGTATGTTTTATAGATACATATGCACTTTCATTTGTATTTTTGTTAGGTTCATTATACATTTTAAGGTATAGGAAAACATTTGTATTTTTATACATACATATCAAATTTCATATGTATTTTGCTTTAGTGATGGTTTTGTGTTTTTGTTTTGTTCAATATACATATGCATATTTATATGTATTTTTTGATGTGTTGATTGTGTTTTATTATTTTTTACAGTTAAATAAGGTGTAGTTTTACTTTGTATAGGTGCCGCGTGATGAAATATTCATTGTAAGAAAACTTTCAAGTTTGCACCACATATGTGTTGCTACAGTGATAATGATGTTGAGGGAAGTTTACAGTTTATATTAATGTGAAATATTGATGTGTTATTTGTAGAGGATTTGTAAGTTTGTACAAAATATATTTTAATTATTATTTTTTTGTAGGGACTGTGGTTTGTATATGGTTACATACGCAGAGTTCCTTTCTTATGGTCAAGGCGTTCCTTCAGTTGAGTTCAATCCCAACGTATTTCGTACAAGATATGCTTCACTATTGTGGAATTACATCATGAGGAAAAAAGAAACATAAGTTCAAAGTGGCGACGAAGCGTCATTGAGGCCTGTTAGAAAAAGCAAGATAACTAGTGTCGCAGAAGTATTAGAAGTCTGATGGTTGATGATTTTATTACATTGTGTAATTGACAAGATTTAACTGAATGTTGCTATTAATTGTAGAAACTTATTTTATGTTTTGAAGTGAATCAAAGTTACTTATTTTTTAAGTGAATGAAAGTAATTCACTTTAGTCTTAATATGGTTTCAATAATTTTGTAGTCTGTGTTTTATTTCTCTGTTCAGTTTTATTTGTTACAGAGAGATTTAGCTTCAAAATACATATGCAGTGTTCAGATTTTGCAATATATACATATGCAGTATTCATATTAACTTAAAAATACATATGCAGTTAATATCATATGTATTTTACTCTTGGTTCATTTTCTTTCAAATATATATGAAGTGAATCAAAGTTACTAATTTTGAACTGAATGAAAGTAATTCATTTTAGTCTTTCATTTTAGTCTGTATTTTATTTAGTGTTCAGTTGTATTTGTTACAGTGTGATTTAACTTCAAAATACATATGCAGTGTTCAAATTTTGCAATATATACATATGCAGTATTGAGATTTAACTTAAAAATATATATGCAGTTAACATCATATGTATTTTAATCTTTGTTCATTTACTTTCAAAATACATATGAAGTGAATCAAACTTACTAATTTTGAAGTGAATGAAAGTAATTCATTTGAATTCATTTGTCTTTTATATTTAATATGTTTTCAATAATTTTGTAATTTGTATTTTATTTCAGTGTTCATTTTTTTTTGTTACAGTGAGATTTAGCTTAAAAATCAAATATGTTCAGATTTTGCAATATATACATATGCAGTATTCAGATTTAACTTTGTTCATTTACTTTCAAATACTTTTAAATACTTTCATATTACAAATACGTATAAGTGATCATATTTGAAAAACATCTCAGTTATCAAATACATATACCCTAAAACATAGTATTTTTCAAATAAAAAGCATATGTATTTTTCTATCAAATTTAGTAATACATAACTGTATTACTAATTGTTATTTATAACACATTATAGCAAATGATCAATAAAGATCTTAAAACTCACAAATGAGTTCATTATTATGAAAAGTGCAAAAGAAATTATAAAGAAAGAATACGGAAGAACAAATGTATCATTTACGATATTTTCTACATGAACGCCTATTGTTACGCTTAGACCCACAACCACTGCATGAGTTGATGTTCTTCTTTTCAAAGATATCCCTGCTCGATTTTAACACCTTCTGCAGATGTATTTAACACTTGATGCAAATTATTTTGGACGTCACTTCTTTCAACAACACATATATTATGTATTTGTATTTGCCCTGCATTACCAGTGATTTGATATTCCACTTGAATACGTCTGCTGCTCAAATTCACATTTATGTGAGATGCCAAAAGATTGTGTAGTTCATTGAATAATGTCATCGTGCTCAACAATATTGCATCAATGACGTACTCTTCATAGTTTTTTTCATACGTCCACCTTCCAGAGTGCTTCACGAGAACTGATATGCTTCCCATTGCTAACTTATTTCACCTAAAATACAAAAATATACATATTTGTAAGTTGTCAATAATTACAACATACACTTACACAACAAAAACTCAAACAAAATTCTATAGTTATAAACGTAGAATAACGAAACAACTACTCCAGAAAATACAATTACGAAACATACAACTACAGATAAAATATAATCAAATACAATCAAAGCCAACAACTACTCCCAAAAATTCTACAGCCAACAACTACTTCTGAAAATATAATTACGAAATATTTGTTAAATTTAAAAGACAAACACAAAAAAATTTTCCAGACAAAATACAATTAAAAATTAGCTATTCAACGTTAAATACAATCAAAGCCACAACCTCCATGATCGAACACAACCAAATTATCTATAAACAAACTTTTCACATATACAGATATACTATAAATTCCGAGAATCAAAACTCCAAAAAAATTAATTTTGATCAGCTTGAAAAACTGATTTCGATCACTATTTTGTTCTACCGGATCAATTTACTGTGGCATTAACTTTTACTTGAAATTTATCTACAAAATATTCAAAAATAAATTAACGGTGTCGTGGAAAATTTGAACAAAGCAGCAGTAATGGATCACTAAAAAAATTTCTAACCAAATAACAGTAACGGTGCGAAATTTTTTTTAGAACAAATTCCATTTTTTCAATTTCATAAGGTTTTATTATGAATGAATACCTTCAACAACAGTAAAGGATGAATTTACAATCGATGGTTGAATTCGAACAAATTATCTAGAAGAAGGTACAGTTGATCGTTGAATTCGAAGAAACTGATCGTTGAATTTGAAGAAATTAAACAGAAGAAGATACACTTTAATTTGATTGTTCAATTAGAAGAAATTGAACAGAAAAAGATTCAATTGATTTTGATTTTGATTTTTGTTTTGCCTGAATACGTTTTTTGAAACTAAAAATTGAATTTGATTGATGTTGGTAACAAATAACGAAAATCACGTGATTTATTAGGTTTTAATGGAAAAGGAATCTGCACATTTAATTTAAGGTAATTTTATCATATTTACCTCAACTAATTTCAGTTAATTAAGGGCAGTAAAACCATTTGTATTCGTATTTTTAGTATTTTTATAGCAACGGTTTGTTAAAATACAAAATACAAGTTGCTACCTTTAGATAATTATGAAAGTGTTGCTATGGATCTCATAATTAAGATTTTAAGTATGCTATTTGTGAATTTTGCCCTGATTGCTCGTAAGAAGTACATAAAGTCAAAAACAAATTTATATTGGGCCATCTTTCATTTCATTTTGACACATTTACGTATCGCCGACAAGATAATCTAGAAAAAATAACGAAAGAGAAGAAAGCAAAATGTCGTCAATCGTTACATGACTTTGGAACTATGTTTGGAATCAAATGAATAAGAACTATCCAATACTATAAGGGGTTGTTTGATTGAGTGTATTGAAATGTTAACGCATACATTAATTTAATGTGCATTAGTAATACCTTGTTTGGTATACCTTTTTATCCTATGTATAACTAATACAAGCATTCGTTATACACTCTATTGTGTATTGAGGTGTGTATTACTAATACCTCAAAATCCATGATATTAGTAATGCAATGGATTTAATGCATGCATTAACATGCTTAAAGATCTTATTACCCCTCAAAAAATTTTCCGCATCCTTTCCAACATATATATTGAGGGTATTATGTAAAAAAAAAAAAATTTTTTTTAGAAATTATGTAATTCATGTTTTTTTTTAATACATTGAACCAAACACTGCATAGAAAAAATCCAAGCATAACTAATGCAAGTATAACTAACACAAGCATTACCAATACACCATATTTTGCATTATTCTTATACACTCTAACTAACAAACGACCTAAAAGAAATTGAAATACAGTCATCATATTAATCTCAAAAGACCAAAGCAAATGCAACACGTACCCCTACCAAGCTTTTAAGTAACATTTATATATAAAAAGGTGACATTTACAACTTTCTTTTTTGCTTAAACGCATGCTGCCAAGCTCTTTCAATAAAAGACTAATACGTGTTAACCAATAACTAATCACTAATTAAATTTTCTTGTTTAACATAATCATTCATGTTACTGAAAGGCAGTTTCATTCCCACTATCATTTGTGTCAATTGACACACGTTAAGTTCAGATTGGTACTTTTTTTGACCAACTATACACACAACAGTGAAAAAATTTCTTTGATTAATATGTCAATTTGTTATGTTTATCTAAAGTTTAATTTAAAGCTAATGAAGTGACTTCATAAACTTAAGTGTTTTCTTTCTTTTGATAGCTTCAACAGGAATGCTAATTGAGGATTTGAAATTTGAATGCAGAATAGACAACCAGTTCGTCATATTTGTTCCATGACCATCTGTAAGTTTATTGTGTCCCTTTATAGTAGTAGTTACTATACTATATATAACATGCTCCTTTAAAAAACTGCCTTTTAAAATTCTTTTTACCCCCTTACCTTTTAATTTCCTGCTACCTTTATAGCATTAGGAGTATGCAATTAACAAAAATGTGATCTTGCATGCTAGAAAAATGTGAGAAAAAGACGGCTAGATTTGAAATGCTTCCTTATTTATTTATTTTTCAAGTTGGAAGTATAATTGGATGTTCTTTTCTTTTTAACATAATAATTAGTAGGAAATTAAGAGGGTTCAATAGGATGATAGTGACTATGAAATTATTACCATTCAAACTCCTGACATTGTGATTAGACCATATAGACGAGTCAAGTATGAAAGGGAGGGAAATAATGAGTATCAGACCAAGAGTGTGTTTGGCTGGGAGAAAAATGTTCTCTTATTTTCTCATATTTAATTGGATAAACTTTTGGAAAATATTTTTTCTCTAAAAAACAAGTTCTTAAAAAATAAAAAAAATGACTTTTTTTATAAAAGTAGAAAAAATGAATTTTGCAACTGGCATACTATATTTATTGTATGGACGTTCCACCCACCCTATGCTCCCAATCTCTAACCCTTGACTATCTCACCCTTGAGGCCCCACACCCCAAACCCTCCCACTTATAGTTTTTTTGCTAGATTTTACATGTTATATGCTCCAACCTCTCCCACTTTTATAATTTTTTTTTGCTAGAATACATGCTATATGCTTTTGAGATAACATTTTTCTTTTAAGAAAAAAGAGAAAATACATCAAAATCCTCTTGAACTTGTCGCCAAAATTTACTTTAGATCCTAAATTAATTGAGCAATTATTTACTCCCCTTAACAACTTTCAAGTGAATTAAATTCAACCCTTACGACTGACGTGGCAAAAAAAAAAAAACGCGTGAGTTTTATTTTTTCCGAAAAAAAGGGTCCACTTTATTTATTATATATATATATATATGACAAGAAAATTAATAAAAAAAACACCCAAAACATAGCTTTCTTCTTCGCAACACCCCCTCTCCCCACCCCCACCCCCAATACCCCGTTTCTTCATCTTCTTCGCACCCCACCCCATTTCTTCGTCTTCTTCGTAAACCCGCTCGTATTCTTCATTCCAATTTCTTTACTAAACTTATTTTGTTGTTCTTCTTCACAATTTTCAATCCTTTACTTGATTTTAATTACTTCAATGCTTCTCAACTCCATATTGTCCGTTCTTGAATCTCCTATTGTTCAAAACCTCCACAAATTGTAATCAAACCCAATTTCTGCAAATTCCCTCAATTAACCAACAACACCCATTTCACTAACACCCATTTCACTAAATCCCTTATTTCTTCCCCTCTTCGCTGCTATTTCTTCATTTGAAACTTCATATCTTCACTTACAAACAACTCATGTTCCATTTGACGAAAATGCAATTGAATTGGCCACGGTCAGAATTGGAATTTCAAGTTCAGGAGCATCCGAGCAAGCTTAAAGTTTTGGAGACTATGATAAATCAATTTTTATTGAAAATTGGAGAAAATTCTTATGCTTATCAGAATTTCATCTAATTTGATGAATTCAATTTCGTATAATCGGGTGAATGATGGGTTGGTGGATTCGTTTGTTGTTGATTGAGAAATTGATGTCGTTGTTAAAGACAGGTTCATCCTAGGGCGTTTGCTGCTGTGTTTGGTTTAGTTTTCACTGATTTTGATTTAGTTTTCAGGCTCCGACAGTGTTTGGCCTATTAGTTATTTCTTCTCTATATCAATTATCGTTCAAGAGAAAGAAAATTAAAATGAATTTGTAAATGTACTGGTGTGATTGTTGTTTTTGTGGAGTGGGTGAAGAGTGAGAATCTTGTGTTAATGGTGAAATTTTTGGTGTTGTTGCAGTGGGAGAAGTGGTAGACTAGTGTGGTATGGGTAGAGGGGTTGTGAAGAAGAAAGTGATTTTTTTTTTATTTTTTATATATATATATGTGGCATTATTTTTTAAATAAATATTTACGTGGCAGTGACGTGGCAGTGACATGGCAATGATGTAGGCGCGTGTGTAGTGCACCTCCCTTTGTGAGAGTGGTGATATATCTTTAGGGGGTATTTAATTCACTTGAAAGTTATTAAGGGGGTATATAATTGTCCGATTAGTTTAGGGCCTAAAGTAAGTTTTGGCGACAAGTTGAGGGGTGATTCGATGTATTTTCTCTAGGAAAAATGATCAAATTTATTCCTCTACTTTAAAAAATTGGCTAAATATATCCTTCATCATATTTCGAGGCCAAATCTATCCTCGTTGTCATACTTTGGAGCCAAATTTACCCCTCTGCGTTGAAAAATTGGTTAAATATACTCTTCGTCATACTTTGCAGCCAAATTTATCCTCGTTGTTAAGAAGTTTTTCATATATACCCTTCCTTTAATAGAAAAATCTAAATAAACACTAAATGCCCCATTTTAAAAAATTAAAACACATTCTAATCTAACCTGCCTGACCCAACTCGAGCCACAAAAAAGGCACAAATAAATATATCCCCCTCAATTTTATTGATCAAGTTTTTCCAACGAGATTAAATCGCTAGATAATTATCAGTACGTAACTCATGAAAATGGATTTGCATCAGTACAAACACAAACAAATATACTCATTCCTTAGTTCATGGATCTGCATCAGTTCAGAGCTCATGAAAAATAACGCTTAGAAGTCAAATCCAACAAATTAGGTTCACTGAATATTTATCTGAATGATTGAGTTAATATGTCTTCTTGTGTGCCAATTGTGACATTTCTTCATTCTTATGTCTTTATATACAATTTGGATCTACATAAATTTTTCATCATATCATTTGTTCAGAAATCTTATCCACTAATTATAGAATCTAAATTTACAATAAAGTTGCATAGCAAAATTTTAAATTGAACATAACTGGAATAAGAGCAGAGTTTGTAATAGACATTTCCTCAAGTTTCATGTTTCTACATTATCCATTCTATTTTAGTTTTCGTTCATTATTAAACAAACTACCAGCACTACATATGAAATATAAGTATATTTGTTTGTTGGGGGAATTCGACCAACATAACTGAGGGAGAAGTATATTTATTTGTATATTTTTGTGGTTTGAATCGGACGGGTTAGATTAGAGTGTGTTTTATTTTTTTAAAAATAGGTCACTTAATGTTGATTTAGGCTTTTCCGTTAAAGAAAGCGTAAATGTGAGAAGTTTCTTAACAACAAAGGTAAATTTGGGCCCAGAGTATAACATCGAGACTAAATTTGATCTCAAAGTATGACTAAGGTATATATAGTCAATTTTTTAAAGTATAGGGGTAACTTTGACCCAAAGTATGACAACGATGATAAATTTGACCCAAAAGAATGATGAAAGATATAGTTAACCAATTTTTTAAAGTAAAAGGGTAAATTTGATCCTTTTCCTTTTTTTTTTTTTACTTTCTTGTCAAATACTAGAAACTAAGTAAAAAACTAGCTTGTTTTCCGTAACGAACATTTCTATGGATAATATTTTCCGTCCATTCCATACACATCCTAAGATTAACAAGAGGAGTCCTTACATTTTTGTTCTTAAAATTTTGACTAGTAATTATTTCTCTGACTCTATAATGTTTCCTTGATGCATTCATAATTAAACATGAATAATTTTGTGCGAAAAAAGGAAGAAGAAATGGCCAAATGGGTAACAGTTATAATAGAGAGACCGAGATTATTCCTCAAACATTAAATATTAAGTATTTCTTTAACCAAACATATGGTTACAATGTCTCTAACATGCTTAGTACTTGAAACACAAAGAATATATTAATATAATAATCGTAACATTGTGATTTCTTATGGTAGACGAACAAAAAATTTGGTGCTCAAAAGGTTAATGGTGATTCTAAAATTGAGGTAAAGGAAAATAATTTCCTTTCAAAGTTAGAATAGAATGATGGAGGCTACAATTTATATTGAATGTCAACTGTAAAGCTTTTAATTATATCCACTCATTTAAAATCGTGATAATAGTGATTAGTGAAGAATGGTTAGATTCCATATTCGATTTATGTAAGATTAAACATTGCAATGGATTATTCACACGAGTCCATTCTCTATTCATTTGCTTTCGACGGGGCAACATGAATTGGCTCCTATGTGCAAGGCCCATAATGCACATTGGGTTGGAAAAGTTATCGATATATACAGTTCCGTCAACTAGTTTTTCAATATGATATACATAATGTATATACACTGATAGTATATAAATATGTATATCTAGTAAAAAATATGTAACTTATATATTGTGTAAACTAGTTGACCGAAGTGTTTTAGATAGTAACTATTTCTATTGGGCTTTTCTGTTCTTTTGCAGCTGTAGAGCCCACTTCACATTTGGTCTAGATTGGGCCTTGCACATGAGGGGAGGATTGCCAAGACCATATAAGGAGACAAAGACCCTTTAACCGGGCCTGACTCTGATACCATGAAAAAGAAATGGACCTTGAGTCTAACTCAACCTCAAAAGTTAGCTCATAAGGGGAGGATTACCCAAGACCATATAAGGAGACCAAAGACCTTTAACCCACCGATGTGGGACTCCAACAAAAACTTAGCAAGAAAAAGATTCATACACCTTTTAACATCCCCACTACAACAAGACATAAACATGCAACCTCTAAAAAATTTCTTTAGGCGTGACAAACATAAGTGGGGTGCAGTATCATGATATATAAACCTGAGGCCACTATCTTCCCTTCTCCTTCTAAATCTTTAAACAAAAATTTACATTTTCCTTTGTTGTATACACATTTTTACTAAATCCGTTATTAAAGTTTACAGTCTAATAGTATCTATAAAAAAATTTCACATAGTAAGTGCAAGTTTAAATTAATGAATAACTTTCTAATAGAAACTCTTTGGATAATAACCATATGATGAAAATTTACTTGATCACCCTACACAAGTCAAAGCTTACATTGATCATCAAGATCACCCACCATCCAATATTCCAATGCAATTACATAACTCATGCATCAATATTCTACTTCTTTTTTAATTAAAAAATTTCAACTAAACTCTAACAAAATTAAAATAAGATAAAAGAGAAATACAAAAAACAAGAAGAGAAAAAAAAAAAGAAAAAAAAGAAAAGGTCCCCTACTTCCTCCCTTTACTCTCAAAACCACTTTCCCCACATATCTACCATCATAGACGATACTAATACCACCATGTTGCCACCACCGCTGCCCCCGCTGCGTCGCCTCCTACTTTCGGCACGACGTAAAAGTCTGAAAAACCACGCTTCCTGCCGAGGGAAAATCATCCATTGTGCAGCTCCGGCATTTCATTCCTAGCGGTTCGACAGCTTTAGCAACTCTGGTCCAAACCTCGTTGCTCGTGGACGTAGTCGAAATCGACATAGTCCCTGGCCGAAATACTTGTACCACTTTCTTCAATATGTTAACTATGTGATTTGGATCATCATAAATTGATCCAACACACTCATAACTTGCATAACTAAAACCATCTTCAGGGGTGACATGAATAGTAGAGTAACGATCCCCATTGTCAATTCCATTCATGGAATATCCACAAGGATCAAACACAAAGTCACAAATCAAAGCATTTGGGTTAATTTCTGAAATACCCGTTATCTCAGTCATCTCATTTGCAGCCATATTTGGATGTTTGAAGAACTTCCTAGCAGTTACACGATCAAGCTCCGTCATGCAGATTTCTATAGTGAAAAGATCATTGTTCGGGCTATTCATATCATAGAATTTATCACAAGCAATAAAAACATGCCAGGAATGAGAGATGAATTTGGAAGGCATGACAGAGGCTTTTCTATAACAAAGATGAATAGGTAATTGTTCTTGTAAGTAAAAGATTTCATCCTTGAAATTTGTGTGAGGGTAAGGTTGAGCTTTTGGGAAAATGAAGTTTCCTCTAGTGTACCTACACTCACTCATAACAAAGCCGAGTTCACAAGAGAACTGGATCAACGGGAGAATAGATTTCAACAACTGAGTAGTACCACATGTTTTGATGATAATTTTTGTGGGGTAAACAAAGAGACTTGATTCAGATAGTACGTAAGAATCAAAGTATTGGTTGCCAACAGCTGATACAACAGTGCATTGCACTGCATTTAATACTTGTTCAATTGATTCGAAGTCGAGTTGTCGTAGACCACCCATTTGGATGACAGGATCATCACCGGAGAAGTGTAGCTCCAGCCTCTTTTCAAATCCTTCAAAACCAGAAACAGCCATTGATGATGAATGCAAAATGTTTGATGAAAAAGAGAGAGAGAGAGAGAGAGAGAGAGAAGTGGGAGGTGGTGGGAAGAGTTAGGAACAGGGAAGTGAGTATATATAGGGGAAATAAGAAGGGAGAAAAGGGAAGGGGGGGCATGCGACACAAAGAATAATAATAGTAGCTTAGTAGGCATAATGAATACAAGATGATGTATTAAGTTTTTTGGTTTGTGTCAAGCGAGAGAGAGAGAGAGAGATCTTGTTGAGACAAACAACATGAATCCAAATTCATTTCCACGCGCAATTTCTTGTTTTTTTGTTCTCCTCTCCCCATCCATTGCTTGTCTATTATTTGAGTACTATTCACTCTATTTCCTTCACAACAACCTACTGTATTATAATTGTCGAGCTAGAGGTGGTACCAAGATTTGAAGATTATAGGCATGAGATTCTGGTTCTTTTAAGTTGATGTTTACTAAACTAAATAATTTGTACATATTTAATGGGTTTTCTCTTAGATAAATATAATGTGAAAACTCTACACAACTTCATCCGTGGTTCAGGGTAAATGCTTATTGGCACATGATATTAATGTAAGAAATTAGTCTTATCTAAGTGAGAATAGGAGAATAAAAATATATATTGCATTTATTGATTTGATGTGATGTGAATAACTACCTTACATGTTAGCTAAATGGTCAAGATTCAAGAGATCACAATCTCATGAAATGTTATATTATATTACAGATTCTAATTGACCACTGCTTATCAGTTAATGCTTTCTTATTAAGCACTATTATGTTAGAAATCAAACCATTGTAATTGGCGTTCCTCTTTTTTTTTTTTTTTAAAAAAAGATGTTCCATTTTGTGATCCTTCAGAATAAAATATGTAAAAATAGAGATGGCTTACTTGAGCTATTAAGTTTACTTTCAAACTGAAGTAGTTTTTGATTTGTTGCGAGAATGATCAACTACTAAAGCTTACACAAAATCAAATAATTTAATGTAAATCAAGCAAATTGATTTTTTAAGGGGACAAACGCGCCGCGATTAAATCGTCTTAGAGTTGGGAAGTTTCAACTTTGAATTCACATATATTTTTCTTGAAAGTATTTTTTAGCTTTCGCAAATTCTTTGATCCACTTTAATAGTCAAAATAAGAAAGAAGAGAGAAAGGTCCAAATTTGCTCCTGAACTTTGTGAAATAGTTCACGTGTCTTCAATTCATTAATAGTTTGGATCAAACGAACCTCAATCGTTATGAAATTGGTCCAAGTATACCTATTAGCCAGAGGAGGAAGTTCCATATGTATCGTTGTTTTCTTTTTCTGCTACCAGAGGTTGGCTTGAAGATTTCTAGTTCTAATAATATTCAATTGAACTCTCTTCAAACCATGTTCTGTTCCAAGGCTAGGAAAATTTTGGTTACATATTACATATATGTAATAATACGTGTATATGTATATAGAAGCTGAAAATATAAGAGACCAAAGGTACCCTAGTAAATCACATGTCAGCTTAGAAAAACAGACACAATTATAAACAAGATGCTTGAATGCATGACATCAATTATTAGAGTTTGCTACGAGGAGGCATGCAAACTTTCTTTAATCTATATATCTCTCCTCTCATATAGATGTTCTCAAGTGGACACACAAAAGGCCAAAATACATTTTTTAAAAACCATCAATCTATATATTAAGCCACCTAATTCAAACTCTTAATCTTTTTTTTAAGCAAAATTGATAAATTTGAAACAACTAATCTACAAGAATAGGTCCTTTTTCTTCTTCTTTCTTAGGCTAAATACGAAAAAGAAAAAGGGGATCGCTAGAATTTGTGTTTTCGTACATTCATTTTCTTGAAGGGTTAACGTGAAATCCTTATGTTATTACTTACTTTTAAATTCAAAAACTTTGAAATGCTCATCAATTTGAAAAGAAAATTATTACGAAAAAGAAAAATTGCTTTTTGGGAATATACAATCTGTTGGGAAAAAAATAGAAGGTAATTTTTGTTCAAGGCACTAACTACTCTGGTTTGGCAAAAATGGTTAAGAGGAAATTGAACTGATTTTGAAAAGGACACCATTATCTTTTCAAAATAAAGTTTAATAGACGTGCCCAAATATAATCAATTGTGTATTTCCAATATGCATATATTAAAACAGTAAGTATCAAGCGTGGCACCTAAATATAATTATAATATTCAACGCATTAACATGGGGTCCGTAGATGAAAATAGAAGACAATTTGAACATTGTATTTTATGATTCATACAATGTATTATCATCATGAGTATTTCTTTTTTTTTAAAAAAAAAAAAAACTCATTTCGGATACACATTTAGTCGGTAAGGTATTTATAAGCACCAAGTGTTTACATCAAATTTATTATGTAGTTTAATATGATGAGAAGGTATATTAATTTGATCATGATTAAGTATTTAAAACTTATGTACAGTCACATATTATGTATCTATTAGTGTAATGTAAACATTGAATACAGATAAATTTGTATCCATTCAGATAATTCGAATGTTTCGGTAAAATATATGTCAAGTAATTTGCTACTGCTGGGAGTAAACTAACCTAACATATAGTGATATAACATGTTTAATTTAGAATTTAACTTCTATACACTAACGATGTAAAAATATACCTACAAAATCAAGCTACTTGGAAGATTTGGGCTATACAGTAACTCACCAGGGACAGATTCATATTCACACATAGCACGTCGTCATATCATAACTCATGCGGACAATTCAGTTGTCATAACTATATGTGAAATCACATATGCAATATAAAGCATACAAACAATACATGACTAATAGCTAAACATGTAAATCTAACATTTACATGACACGTAGTTTCCAATATGACGCCTATGACATTATTCTTGCATAATGTAATGCATGATCAAAATAGTCATGGCTTAGAAATAGCACATAATGCTTGTATTTCAACAATAACCTATGCGTTGTAAAACATTTACTGACCTTGTATGTAGGACTGGGCATTCGATTTGTTCGGTTTGATAGTTTAATATCAGTTCAATTTTTCGATTTTCGGATTGACAAAAATGACAACCGTAACCAAACCGAAATAAATTCGGTTCGATTCGGTTTCTACAAATTCGAGTCGGTTATTTTGGATTTTTATTTCAATTTTGAAGATTAAAGTAGTGAACCTCTCTTTGTTATGACTGGACATTTAAAATTAATGATTTAAAAAAAATATTCAAAATTGAAATTAAACATGGATGAAATTGAATGATATAACCATAAGTTTAACATAATATATAACTTCATTATGCATAAGTTTGCATAAACAGTCGGAACTTGGAAGAGTGGTCGCTGCCGGAAAGACCACAGTCGGCACTGTAGGATGCAGCCCACAATGATCGTCTAGTCGCCGGCTCTGGTGTTGTTGTACAAACGACGATCTCGCCGGAGGTCTATGGTTCGATCGATTGTTCGACTATTGGACTGGTGTATACTGTTAGTTGTATGTGGCGTGCAATTACTTATTAGTTAGGCCAAAGACATCGATAGACACTCAAACTTGTTGCCAAAATTCACTTAGACACCTAAACTAAGGTTTGTTCCTATCAGACCCCTAAACCCCCCCACATTTTGTTCCAATTGGGCCTTTTTTGCCTATGTGGCACTGCGCGTGCAGTGCCATCGTAGGAGGCGCGTGAGGAACATTTTTTTTACTAATTTACAAATAAAAAGATGTCAAGTGGCATTGAGGGCCCCAATTTTTTTTTAATAACATTTTTTTTTAAACACTAAAGACCCTTTTTAATAAAGCAAAACACATTAGGGAGTACCAATTTTTTTTTTTTTATAAAACAATACGTTGGGGGGCTGGGGGTAGGTGGGGGAGTTTTATTTTTATTTTTTAAAATTTTTTAATTTTTTTTTTAATAATTAGTTTTTTATTTTTTAAATAATTTTATAATTTCTTTTTTATAATTAGGCAAAAAAGCATTAGGGGGTCCCAATATTATTTTTAATAAAAAAATACGCTAGGGGCTGGGGGTAGGTGGGGGAGTTTTATTTTTATTTTTTAAATTTTTTTATAATTTCTTTTTAATAATTAGTTTTTTATTTTTTAAATAATTTTATAATTTCTTTTTTTATAATTAGGCTTTTATTTTTATTTTTTAAATAATTTTATAATTATTTTTTAATAATTTGGATCCTCAATGCCATTTTTTATTTTCATTTTTTAAAATTTTTTAATAATTATTTTTTTATTTTTTAAATAATTTTTTAATAATTTATTTCATTTTAAAAAAAAATATATTTTTTAAAATAATCAGTTTTTTATTTTTATTTTTCAAATAATTTTATAATTATTTTTTCATAATTTATATCCTCAATGCCATTTTTTATTTTCATTTTTAAAAAGTTTTATAATTTTTTTTAATAATTAATTTTTTATTTTTTAAATAATTTATTTCATTTTTTAAAAAATTTAATAATTTTTTTTTAAATAATTAGTTTTTTATTTTTATTTTTCAAATAATTTTATAATTATTTTTTCATAATTTATATCCTCGCCATTTTTTATTTTCATTTTAATTTTTTTTTATAATTTTTCTTAATAATTATTTTTTTTAAAATAATTTTTTAATTATTTATTTCATTTTTTAAAAAAAATTATAATTTTTTTTTAAATAATCAGTTTTTTTGTTTTTTAAATAATTTTAGAATTATTTTTTAATAATTTCCTCAATGCCATTTGTATATACTTTTTTAAAAAAAATTATAATTAATTTTTAATAATTATTGGACCCACAATGCCACGTGTCAGCTTCCAATTAGCTCATTTTGCCACATCATCACGTGTGTGCTACACACACTTTGAGTTTTGTCTGATAGGGCAAAAAAGACCCAATTGGAACAAAATGTAGAGGGTTTAGGGGCCTGATAGGAACAAGCCTTAGTTTAGGTGTCTAAGTGAATTTTGGCAACAGGTTTGAGTGCCTATCGATGACTTTGGCCTATTAGTTATTAGGGTTGCTATTATATATTTATATTATATTATTATATATTAAATATTATATATATATATATATAATAAAATATATATATTATTAATTATTTATAGAATTTTGGTTAATCGGTTTATCCGAATTATTTTTTTAAAAAATTGAAAATCAAACCGTTTAATCGAATTTCAAAAGTTGAAAATCGAAACTGATATGAAATATCAAAAAATCAAACCGAAATTAAAATTTCGATTTGATTTTTTAGTTTTTTCGGTTTAAACCAAAATATGCCCAGTCCTACTTGTATGAATATCTATGTTCGCCACCTCACATATACAGTCCCTAAGTACATGACAAACAATATTAATGTGAGAACTTTCATTGAGTCAAAGTCTTAACTTATTCAGTCTAAAATAGATCTAGCCTTCTTGAATCGTCTTTCCTTACCTTGAATCATCCAAATCGAGACAAAAGAGTACTCTACAAGCTTAGACAAATCCATTGATATCAACATCGCACTTTTGGACTAGGTTAGGGTCAAAATCAACCCAAAAAGTGAAACTCAAATCTCACGGTTAAAATTCAAATGCATTATATTTTGAGTTATCCATAACTAACCTTGCAAATCCAAATTAATAATTAGATTTCAAACAGATCTCGAATCAACGTTTAAATCCCCAATTTACCCTCTCATAAACCTAGGAAAAGTTCAACAATTTCCACTTTCAAATTCATGATTTAAGTGTATGTAAATCTAGTGTAGATTCATATTTAACCACTAGGAATTGATGTAAAATCGTTACTTTGGTGTTATATGACTTTAACTCTAGTTAATTTCTTTTTCAATCCACAGCTTAGGTCATCCAAAATTGAATCAGTCATTTTATTCTCAACTAATAAGATTTGTCCCTCTACTCCTTTTTTTCACTTTAGTTTCAGACAAAATTTGCATGATGTAGGGCTTGAACATGTGACTTAAATCACAAAATATGATATTGTTAGTTAAATTGAACTTTATGTCAAAGCCCAATTAATCGCCATTAGCAAAGCTTGAACAAAGAGAGAAAATGTAGAGAACAGAGAATAGAGAATAGAGAATAGAGAGAAGATCACATATTTGGGGAATGAAAAACTGATTTTATTATATGCTGAAGGTCTATATATATATGAGATATTGCATCATAAAAATACCTATATACTAACAACAAATACAACGTGCATTACTGAACTAACTGATTAACTACTTTAACTAACTATGCTGACTCAACATTACAGATATATTAAGCTAGTAATAAAACTAAAACTCCATCCTATTATCTCAATATCCCCCTCAAGGTGGAAGTGAGTGTATCAAAGCCAACTTGCTGAGAGCAGAGGAGTGTTTAACCCAAGTAAGAACCTCAGTAAGGATGTCGGCAAGTTGTTGGCCTGTAGTAATGTGATGCAAGGAAATCAAACTATCACGCATCTTGGACTTAACAAAGTAGAAATCCACTTCACTGTGCTTGATTCTTTCATAGAATATAGGGTTTTCTGACAATATGTAGAACTGATTGGCTACACAATAGATAATAACGGAAGGAGAGAAGAGAATATTGAGTTCATCAAAGAGTCAGCTCAACCAGACTAGCTCTCCTACTATTTTTCTCAAAGACCTATACTCAACTTCAGCTGAAAAAAGAGATACATTCTTTTGTTTCTATAATTTCAACTGATGGGACTATTTTTTAATAGCACAATGTATCTTGACACTAATTTTCTAGTATCATGGCATGCAACCCAGTCAGAATCATAATAGGCTTTAATAGTGTAATCAAGGTTATTTGACAGACTAATTCTTAATATAAGATCATTTTTCATATATCTTAGCATGTTCATAGTTTCTTGAAGATGAGGTTATCTTAGTTCCTGCATGAATTAACTAAGGTGTTCTACTCCATATGCTATATAAAGTCCAGTACTAGTAATGAAGTTTAACTTCCCTACCAACTTTCTGTATTGAGTAGGTTCTTGTAGAAATTCACCTTCCTTAGCCTTGAGTTTCACATTGGGATCCAGGGGTGAGCTAAAGCTACTGAACTGATAACAATCAAACTATTTGAGCAAATTAAAGAGTAATTTTCTATGGGATGTGATAACCCTATTAGACTTTTACAATACCTCTAATCCCGACAAATAATGCAACTTTCTCAAGTTATTAATCTTAAAACTACTATGAAGGAACTATTACAGAGCATTCATCTTAGCCACATTTATTTTTGTGATAATACATCATCTACATATATGACAATAAAAATAAAAGAAGATCTATCCTTCTTGTAGAACAAAGAATAATCATGCATAGAGTGAGAATATCTTTTAAAATTTAAAGCTTGAGTGAACTTCTTATACCATTGTCTACTAGCTTGCTTCAAAATATATAATAACTTGTTCAACTTGAGCACTAAACCTGGTGCATCACTGCCTAAACCTTGAGGAATGTCCATATGCACCTGTTCATGCAGGTCCCCATACAAAAATGCATTATTGATATCCAACTGAAAAATATCCCATTGATTCTTACTTGTTGTAGCAATAAAAGTCCTCTTATTTGCCATTTTTACAATTGGTGTGAGAATGTCTTACTGTAGTCTATACCATGATGTTGGGTGTATCCCTTAACCCCAAAAACTTGGCTTTGAATCTCTCTATAGAACCATCAGCTTTGTGCTTAGCTTTATGCTTAATCTTGTATACCCACCTACATCTAATGAATTTCTTCCCTACTGGCAAAAGTATCAAACTCTATGCATCATTAGCATAAATTTCCTCAAACTCTTGAGTCGTAGCTGTTTGCCAAGTAAGTTACATTGCTGCTTCTTCATATGAAATTAATTTATTGCCACGACGAATGTTTCTTAGACAATGCTGACCATCATAATTATCATTTTTATAACTGATGAAAATGTCTCACTGTAATTTATACCAGGATATTGGGTGTATCCTTTGACCACCAATCTGGCTTTGAACCTCTCTATGTAACCATCAATTTTACACCTAATCTTTAATATACACCTACATCTAATAAATTTTTTCCTACTATAAAAGGTATTAAAATTTATGTATCATTTGCATGAAAAGCCTCAAACTCTTGAGTCATAGCTGTTTGCCAAGCAGGGTACATTGTTGCTTCTTCATATAAAGTTAGTTCATTATGATAACAAATGTTTCTTAAATAATTTTAACTATCAAGGACTAAAGCATTAGAATTTATGTGGCTATGCAAAGAGAAAGAAACACACAAAGAAGAAGTGGAGGTGACAAGACCTTGAGATGTGATAGACTGTTTCAATTGGGGTAATTAAATAATGGACGCAGTCTATGAGGTATGAAGAAATTTTTGATGTCTTATTAGACTTTCTAGATTTCACATGTGGTTGAAGGAAGGAAGGTAGTGGTGGATAAAAAAAAAGTTTAGATCAATTAGTAGAACAGAGGTATCATTTATGTCACTATTAACTCCCCGTGAATTCACACATTTCTTGACCACATTACTATTGGAATAACAGAATCTCCAGTAAAGTGAAAAGCATAAAAAATTAAAGAATTTTCTATACATACTTTAGAAAGGGAGAAAGGAAAAATAGTTTCACAAAATGTAACATCTCTAGAAACATGTATTGTCGTATGAAAAAACTTAAGATTTTATATCCTTTTGTTTCAAAAGGATAGTCGATGAACACATGTGGGAAAGTCTTGGGATCAAGTTTGTGTCTAAATTTTTTAGGTGTGGTTGGATAGCAAAGGCAACAAAACTTTTAAGATAAGAGTAGGTTGGTCTTTATTTATGTAGTAGCTCAAAAGGATATTTATTATTGAAAAGAGGAGTGAGAATTTTATTTATAATGTATATAGCAGCAAGTATACATTCTCTCCAATATTTGAGCAGGAGTTTGGATTGAAAACAATGTTTTAGCTGTTTCAAAAGGTATTTATGTTTTCTCCCACCACACTAATTTATTGTGGTGTATAAGAATAAGTTTTCTAGTGGAGTATTTCTTGAGACTGAAAGAAAGTAATGGCCTCATTACAAGTGAACTCCAGACCATTGTTTGATCTTATTATCTTAACACTTATTTTAAATTGATTTTGTATCATGGCTATAAAGGCCTTTGTGACTTGAAGAGCATTACTCTCAGAGCTAGGAGATGAGGTCCACGTGGCTCTACTATAGTCAGCAAATAACATAAGAAAATATTTATAATTATTATATGTGTTCACATGGTATGATCCCCATAAGTAACATGAAGTAGTTTAAGAATAGTAAAGCTATTTTTGATTTTACTGGAAAAAAAAATTTGTTTCGTTTTGCCATTGGACAAATGGAGCGTAGAAAGGGTTGCTTAGGTAAAAATTTTACTAGGTTTGATAGACCTCTCATTTTAGCAAAAGACACATATCTAAGTCTGTAATGCCACTATAAATCTACACAATTTTTATCAAATACACAACTTTTCATAGAGGAAATATTATCTTTATTAGTACTGGGAAATATGGTGATTTACAGTAGGGGAATAACAGAAATGAAAATGACACAAATAATGCACTCTATCAACTAAATTGGAATTGAAATTGAAAGAAAAAACAAAAACATGAAAGCAGTTCTTTGATGGAGAATCACTACTGCTTTTATCCAAGCAATTTGAGCATAGTAGGTAGAGTCCATTACACATACTATCAATCTCTAGAGGCCTCTTTAGTAGAGGATCCTGTAATAGATAGAACAAATCAAAAAATAAAACAACACAGGTAAGATGTGAAGTAAGAGAACCGATGAAAATTAAATTGTACAAAATAATCGGTGATATTATTTCAGCACCATCCCTATTACCTCTACTTTGTAATCATTTGAAAGACTAACTAATAAGGAATGAAGAAGTTTAAGTGCATTAGTGAGTTGAGATCTATTAAAAGTCATATGATGAAATGCTCTAGAGTCTAAGCTCCACAAGTTAGTCCTATTTTTGAAACATCCACATGAAAACTTATCAAAATCTATTGAAGATGTGTAAGCAATAGTACCTACAAAATTAACAGTTCCAGCGGTCTGAACGTTGTTATTAGAAAAATTTGGTCCACAGTTAGTAACATTGAAATGTTCAAGTAAATCATCAAAGTGATCAAACTGTTTCTTGGAGATGTTAATAATATGACAATCATATGCTAGTTCTTCACCCTTGACAGAGTTTATGTCTGATCCTTCATGTACAGTAGCCTCTACCCCGTCACCTTTATTATTATTGAATCTACTATTGTAAGCATTGCTATAAGATTTCTAATAAATGTTATTGGAATTAGAAAGTTACCCCTGAGGTTTGTAACTAGGATTGCCCTATGAAAAACACCTATGTAGCTTGTAGCACCTTTCCTTAATGCGTATCCTAGCCTATTGCAGTGATCACAACATGATTTGGATCTATTAGATTCAGTATTGGAATTGTTAGTGTTGCCATTGTGTTCCTAGATCTCCAAGCATAGCTACTTGATAAAAAATTAGTCTTGAAATTCTTCGTTCCTGAAGTGCTTGCAAAAAAAATGTGGGCTCACCAAATAGTTAGTTATGTGGTTTCAGTTCTCTCTGTTTCTCTTCCTTCATGAATAGTACAAATGCTTGACCCATAGAGGGTAATGAATTCACCATGAGGATGCTACTGTATAGACATCATTGAGCCTCATAAGGAACTGAATTAACCTTCTATCCTATTTAACTTTATGCATGAGGTCTTTCGCTCCACGAATACACTGGTATATGCATATATGTTTTGTAGCCTATGTCTTCAATTCTTTCTACATTTCCTTTATCCCAGTGTAGTACCTTGTGATATCCAAGGCACTTTGATTCTAATCAATTATTTTCTTTTGACTTTGATAAAATTTAGCTCCATTGGTTTGATTATATCGATCTTTCTGTCATTTCAAAAGTTCTGCAGAATCAATAACATACTCAGTACTATCAACGTTATACTTAGAGAGTGAGTTCAAGATCCATGAGATGACCATGTCGTCGCACTTCTCCTATTGATGAAGCTTTCAAGATGAAGCATATGGTTTTTTAAACTCCTCAGTAATGAACCTTAGCTTATTTTTGACTGAGAATTAGCTCAATGCACTCCTTTACCATGAAAGATATCCAATTTCATAAAAAATAATAGGAACTAAAACTTATTCCAGCATTATCAGAGGGATGAACATATAGATGATTACCTGCATCAATCGTAGCTTTAGTTATTGTGATTTGCACCCTGATTATTGATTGTTTCACTAATAGTTGTATCGTTAACCACCATTATTGCTCAATGATAATGTTAATTCCAAATTGAGTAGAAAATATATTGACTAGGAGAGAAATTCAACCAGTGCAATGTGATAATTATGGAAGCAAAAGAAAAAAAATGGAAAATGAGAAATTCTCTAAATTTGAGAACAATTTTGGATTTCCTCGATCACAATTAGGTAAAAAATGTGAGAGTGATTCGCCTAGCTAACTTGAGCTCTGATACCATGTCAAAACTAGCCCAATCAATCACTAATATTAAAGTTTGAACACAAAGAGAAAATGCATAGGAAATGCAGAGAATAAAGATAGAGAAGATTACATAGTTTGGAAATGAAAAATTGATTTCGTTATGTTGAAGGTTATATACATAAGAGATTACACCAGTAAAAATATCTAAATACCAACAATTAAGCTACTGCTGGTATTACTGAATTAACCGATTACATACCCTAACTAACTGCGCTGACTGAGCATTACAAATATACTAAGCTAGTAATAAAACTAAAACTCTATCCTATTCAGTATTTTTGAGGAAGAACAATCAGGAAATTATTGTAGCTAGGTTTGGCTTTGCTTAATCTCTCTTTATCAATATTCCTGGTCTACTCTTTCCTCTTTTAATGTTATTCAATAAACAACAATTAGGAAGAGGTTTCAACTTCCTTTCTCGCTCAGTTTCACTTTGACCATACAATAAACAAAAAGAAGAATGTAGTACTTTTTGAGAAAAAAACCTTAATCAAGAATATGAGAATTAGTTAGACAGTCAATGCAATTTGCATGATAACAACAAGCATGGAAGTTGTCTGTGCTTCCAAAGAAGGTGAAACTTCGTTAATAATTTGTTCCAATTTGAGTAAGATTGTGAAGATTATTACACTATCTTTAGGAAGGTAATGTAGTATCTACTCATCATAAATAGCAAAAAAGAATTCTGTTCTCCCCTTAGCTTTTAAGTTACTTTAGGTGTTTATTTCACCTTACAAGACTTATACCTCAATCATAGTAAAGAGTAAGTACGTAGTAAAATATATTTAATTAATGTATGTGTATGATCTTTGGTGAAGTTTGAGGTAAGAAATTAAAGAAATAAAGAAAGAAGAGTTATGGGGAAGGATTGGAGTAGAGAAAGATAATGATGGTCAATGGTGAGTTTTACAGAATCAAGAAAGGTATATTATTGAAGGTTTTAAGAGAGGATAGAAATGATTTTGTGAAGTGTATGCTTCATCAACAATATTCTTATGGTGGATGGCACACTCAAATTATGACCACATCCCTTCCTCTTTGTGCTGCACGCCAACCACCAACCCCCTACCCCTTTCCTCAAATAGATGTATATACCTATCAACCACACATGAGATACATACACATATATGTGAATCTTTTGATTTGATATACTACTTAATTTCCGAAACAAAATAAGTAGATTTTGTTTTATACGAGCGGAAGTTGAAATTTCATGTATGGCCGTTTTAGTGATACAAAATAGTTGTGCAAGCTATAAATTAAAATATGATTTTGATCTTAACATTGCTCAAATTTAAAGGTAATCGCATACATATAATGAATGTGCAAAATCAATCGCATAGTTATGATATTACTAACGTCTGATTTTATACTTGTATAAATGATTGTACAGATAATTGATGTGCATACATGAATTTCAATCTGACTCTTAAGAAAAGAATTTTCTTTAATATGAATAGCTAAAACTCTCAACGTGAATTCATACTAGTCGAACTAGTGAGTTCTCAACATCAAATGCTTGAAGCAATAAAAAATATAATGAAAGTTCTTCCAACTCAAATCATGAAGAAAGGGAAAGGTGGACTTAGTATACTGAACCAAATCTCAATCTTTCTTGAAAAGTCTCAAAAACCAATTTCGAAGAAACTCCTTATCAATTAACTTTACATGAAAAGTACAAGTCAACCAAAGTCCCCCTCTGGAGAATAGAGGGATTGAGTTCTAGGGTGGGGGTAGGGGTGGAGTGGGGAATTGAAGCAAAAATTTTTTGTTTAGAGGGGGGCGGGCGGGGGTGGGGGTGGAGGGGGGGGGTAGGGAGTTTGAATTTGGACAACGAAGAATCAAGAAATAGACAAAAGCCAATCAGCTACAAAAGAGAGCATTGAAAGTCACCAAAACCTCTCTTTTGATGGACCCAAATATTTGAGTTTGTATCCTTCTAGTGATCCCCTTTTTCCCCCTTTTTGATCACATTTTTCTCCCACACACCAAAATGATATCTACCAAAGCCACGATTAGGACCTACTCCAAGGGGGTTACAAGAATTGTGTTGTTTACCCCACATGAACTTACATCATCTAAGCACTTGTCCTATCTCCAAGACACCAAAAGACCCCACTTAAAGGCAAGTATATATGAATTCTCCAAACTTTCTTGAATCCACCTAGTCAAATAGGAAACAAGAGAGTCCCCACTTGGGACCATAGGGTTAGTGGATAGGGAGACAATTGCATGAGTTGGGAGAGGGTTACAAGTGACTTTAGCCGCCAGACATGCTTGCACGCGCAAGTTTCCACATCCATGTAACACTTGAAAAATCTTCAGCTAAGTGGACTGCCTGCCTAGTTAGTTTTACTTACATGTTACATCTACTAGGTATATTTATACATAGTATATTTGCCTAGAATTAGGAAAAATTATTCAATACATATACTAATAATCAGAAATTGTGAAAGTACTGATTAAAATGCACACAAATTGATCTGAACGCTAGCAGTACCACTAAGCGAAAGTTATATTTTAGCACTAGGAGAAGCATTTTGTGAGTGCAACTGTTTCATGCGCAGAGTTTTTGTGCATAAGTGGTGCCCACCACTCCTTTAATTTGGTTGGAGGGTAAGAATTTGGATTAGGCATGGGCAAAGAAGATTAGTTCATAGATCACTTTCAATCTTAATCTTCAAAGTCCAACCTCTTATCTTCAAACTCAGAGCCCCTTATTTAATAATAGTAACACCAACTAATTAAGGTCAATTTTTTTAAGATTAGGCAGACTTATGTTTAATTTTTCTCCGCATGTTTGATCAACGAATCTAATTAGTCCTTTTCAAGTTACAGTTTATATTCTTACTTTTATGCAATCATAAGTTTTGACATTTTGTGAAAGATCACTACATCAACATATAAGGTTTAAAAGTTTAGATTATCATTTTCCAAAGTCCACGCATTAGGAAACTCGTTTATCTCTCGATATATAATTTCTTGTATATATGCAAACATCACTGATGAAGAAAGCATAAGAAATTCTATATCATTTGTCTCTAAACCTTATGTAAGATATATTACAATGTTGCATGCGTTACATTTTGGTTACTTATTACATTTTACTTTACCTAGTTGTTAATACAAAAAATAAAAATAAATAAACAAACAAACAAAAAACTTTACAGAAAAGGGACAGAGAGAATATACGTACAAAGATTACATTAAAAATTAGAATAAGATACTATTACCCCTTAAACTATAGTCAAAGTTGTTACGATACACCTTAACTTCGCGGGGTCCTATTATCCCTCTAAACTCAATTTTACTGTATTATTGTCCACCTTTTGTGCCTATGTGGCATCTATTGTGCTATGTACCACCTTTTACGACAATCCTTAATTGCAAATTCTTACAAAAGGTGGACAATAATACACTCAAATTGAGTTTAGAAGGTCATAGGACTCCCATGAAGTTAAGATATATCGTAGAAACTTTGACTATAGTTCGAGGAATAATAGTGTTTTATCTCTAGAAATTATGTACAAGTTAATCAATTAAATGCAATAATAGAATCTCACTAACTAGATTCCTAGTCATATAGTAGACTTTAAAGCTTAAAAAAAAATCCGTAAGTTAGGCAGACTCTTGGAGAAATTTAACTAAATAAATGAGCATGCATGGCATGCTAGACATAAGAGGGAACCAGATGCAATTTTTTAGGATTTGAACTTTGAAGTATATGACAACTTTGAATATTAATAAGAAGAGACCTTACTTTTACGACAAAACGTATTGTTTAGTGACAAGCATATGATTGTTAAAAGGTGGAAGATTTACTTGAAGCAAGCAAAGGCATGTTAGGACTTTCAAGTGCTCTTTAATATTTATCGATTATTATTATTGTTCAGAAATTTTATTATAGACCCGTTTCATCTTTATTATCCTTTAAAATAATTATTTATTTATTTATTTATTTATTTTTTAATGTAGAATCACATGACTATTCATGAATGTATATTCTCCTCGAGCCCTGCCACAAGCTGAAGCAAATCTCTTGATGTTTGGTGAAAACTTACACGCCAAATCATTAGCTCGTGCTTTTATTTTTTATTTTTTATTTTTATTCAGAAAGAAGAAAATTAAACCTAACGAAAATGTCTTCAATTTCTTCCTCGTGAATTCTGATTATATGAATCTGTCAATTATTTATCTTTTGGTTTCCTATTCGGTGTTTGATATCCACGTTAAAGCTCCACTAATTTGAATTCATATTGAAAAATAATTCCACTATGGAGATAAAATACTTCCTATCCAAGATGATTTTATACTCCGGATTCAATCTCAAGACTTCTAGTTAAAGATGAAGAATACTTTCCATTCTACCATAATACTTGATGGTGAATCTGTCAATCATTATTTATGTCCTCTTGAGTTTCTGAATTTGTGACTTGAATGTTGCTGTGTCTTATACATTTGCTTGGCCAATAGGGCACCATTTTTACCTTTTACTCGATCCTTCATTTCTTTTTGCTATTTTGTCTCGTTCTCCTTGAATCACATGTGAGGTTGATTCCCACTCTTCCACTTGTAAAGTTTACTACAAACAGGATTAGAGGCGCATCTAATATTTGATTTTATGAGTTCTCAGTTTTAATAATTTTTTATAATTGAACGTTAAATTAATATTTTTACATGTTGAATATTTTTTTTAAAAAATAAATATTATATAATTTAGACCATAACTATCGACTTTTATCGAATCCGGATCAACTCCACGGTTGGCTTTGGATACAATCTGGTTAAGTTTGATTATTTTTCTTTATGGTATTATTCAAATGACCGTGAATGATATCCACACTAATCCTTCAGTGGAAAAATCATCTAAGACAAATCGTTATCCATTCAATTTAGATTAAAACTATCTATTACAACTTTTCAAGACCCAAAAGTCATCGTACAAGAACTTCTAAAACAAATTCATGTCTAAAGAAAATATCCTAAAAAAATAAAAGATAAGGAATGTATCATAGTCGGAAAGATGGACAAGAATCACTACGATGATTCATGGCAACCTGAGACAAAGTGCTCACCCTTTGATCAGACACAACTGTCATACACTAGAGAAAAGGTCGAGTCTGAGCCTCTAGAGCACTTTCTACACTCAACAAAAGAAGAGCATCGGATAATATCGGTACAAACCACTATGTATTGATAATTATCATAGGTCAATTCAATTTAATAGCATGTATACATCATAAATCAAATAACAAGTAGACAAACATATCAATACATAGCAAGTTATTCAATGAATAAGCAAACACATCATTGACGGATCAAACAATGCCCACAACAAAGGCACTTAACCATTAAGAGGATCAACCATATCATAATCGACCACGAAATCAACCACATCACCATAAGTAGAACTATGTCTATTTCAACCTCACAATTAGAACACCATTAATTTGTTATCAATTTATTAGACCACACGACCTCTCCTAATCAACACTATACACATATGCTAAGGAACTTATTTCTGCCCAACTAGTCATTGAAACAAATTGAGTTCACTTTTGATACAAAGCTTTATTAACTATGTGTTTCTCTCATCTCTTTTTGAATACACAGTAAACTACTAGAGAATACAATGCTTAATGAAAGTAGAGCAAAGAAATAACAAAATTTATTATTCGCAAGATAAGGAGTTGGTCCCCATACATCAGAATGAATTAAATTCAAAGGATACATAGATATCGACTTAGACTGTGAAAATGACAATTTATGACTTTTACCAAACTGACACGATAAATAAATATGAGATAAAGAACTACTTGAAAGTGGTAAATTAAACTTCCTAAGGGCACAGTTAATAGTTTTAATAGACGCATG
This sequence comes from Capsicum pubescens, assembly GCA_030864215.1. Classification (NCBI taxonomy): domain Eukaryota; kingdom Viridiplantae; phylum Streptophyta; class Magnoliopsida; order Solanales; family Solanaceae; genus Capsicum; species Capsicum pubescens. Next base: position 234,242,623 of record CM061538.1, read on the forward strand.
ACCTAAGCGATTATGTCAAAGCTCGACACTTGACTTTGAGGAGAGTAGAAACTGAGGTTTCACATTTGCTGATCTATGATAAGATGTTGGAGGTACTTGGAGTTTATACAATCCATGCTCAAGGATCCTGTGTAGAAGTAGTTTTCTTGTTTTTCGATCCTTCACAATAAAAATATGTGGGTGAAATTCGAAGTAGACATTATTGTTAGATGTAAATTGAGCTAGACTAAGTAGATTCTTAGTTATAGCCGAAACATATAAGATATTTCTTAAACATAATGGACGAGAAAAATAAGGTAAAATTGAATTACCAATATGTTTGATAAATACACCTTTAGAATTTCCAACAACGATCTGATCACACCACCGTATTTATATTTTATCAGTCATTAGTTATACAGTTTGTTGCTTCAAAATCAAGATACCACGCTAGAATAGTAACAAAGGATGATTGGGCCAACAGTGCTGCCATTTGATTATTTAAATTTGCCTGGTAAGCATGATCAAAGTGATGGTAACAATCAATTGTTGAATGGCCAAAACTATTACAAACTTGACATTGCATCAAACCACCAGATTGCTGATTAAAATTTTAATGTTGGGTCATGTTATAATGAGACCTCCGTAACTACGACCCCTGTCATTCTTGAGACCATCGTGGAAATTGTTATTGTTAGAATTTCGGGTAACAAGATTAACTTGAGCCAAATTTTGCTCAACAAATTGCATTTGTTCAAGCCTATACTCATAGCTAAGCAAGAGACCATGAAGATCTGTAAGTGTAATAGGTTCTGATCTAGCAGTCACAAACACCACTAATACATCACAGTTGGGACCAAGACCTCCAAGAATATGAAGAATTAGATCATCTTCTCGAATAGGTTGTGCAACAACTAAAATCACCTTCTCGAATAGGTTGTGCAACAACAACAAAGTTATCAACAAAAGTCTTCATTTTTTGAAGATAATCAACCATAGATATGGCTTCTTTCTTGTTTGTTTGCAGTTGTAGGCGTAATTAAATGATTCTTACGTGAGATTGTGAAGTATATATATGTTGTAATTGTCGTTAAACACCTCTAGCAGTAGTACACCCAACAATTTGAGCTAATACTCCTTCGGTTAAGGATGACAAAATTCAACTTACAAGTAACTGATTCTATTTTATTCAAGCCAAATATGCAGAATTCAGAATAACTTCTGCCATATCTGAGTTTGTGTCGCTCAATGAGCCTGCAGTAAGTTTGAGAGGGCACAACAATGATCCATCTACGTAGTTTTATAAGTCATGACCACGTAAAGCAGGAAGGATTTGAGATTTCCATTAAATAAAATTGTGAGGATCAAACTTTATAAAGTTAGAAGGGGAGAAAAATATTATTTGATGACTTGTTTGAATTGGATAGGCTAGTGATTGAAGAAGGGTCCATAATGATAAGCCGTGAGTCTTGTGTATGCTCTGATACCATGAAACTAATTGAGTTTGAATAGAAAATCAAACTTGAATTTTACAACTACTGAAGCCAAATATATATACACTATACATGTGCAGTGATTGAATCTATTAAGGTTATCTAATTGATAACTACCATGTGTATTCTAAGTGAAATACAATAATTAAGTCTTTATCCGAATAGTCATGACCTGCAAGGGACAATTGAAGTCCATGTACCATACCAACGTGGTATTGAATTCTTCATAATAAAGTAATATCAATATCCATGTCTGTAGTAGTGATATTCCCCATATCCATATTATATGTATTTTATCAATTATACTATCTCTCCAGATATAACATAGCGCAGTAAACTTACAAGTACATTTACAATCATAAAGCATTTCGATCAAGTTTAATATTTAGTAATTTATTCATACAAGTGTCGATAATCTAAATATCATTAATTACAAGCATGCACGAAGATCAATCAACAAACATCCAATTTAGGAGCATACATACAACCAAATTTAGTCTAAACTTCAACTAAATCATAACCTAACTCAACCAACGAATTCGAATGTAGTTAGTCCGCAACGCTCTTACCCTTTCTCAAGTTTTGGAATGTTTAATGTCTAAAATATAATGTTAGAATAATTAATCACTTACTCCTCAATTCTAAGTCTTGGGGATTAAAACCCACTGATTTTATCCCTTTTCATAGCTTAAATCATAGGCTAAAGGTTTTTCGATAAATAATTTCATTCAAATCCCCATAATTCATGTTTAAGGATAATAATTCTATGCTAGAAAGTGTTAATTAGTAACCTAGAATCATTCTTAGTCATTTTCATGCTTATCCATAAGCTACTCCGAGCAATTCATAAACTAGAATTTAAACTCAAGAATTTCATCATAAATCCTCATTCTAATGATATCAAGAATTGTATGGAATAAACTTTGTTAGAAGGGAGTAATGATCTTATCTTATCAATGAAAATTGTCCAAGTAAGTGGGAAAATCGCCTCTCTCAAGCCTGAGCACGAACCATTAGAGTTTTAGGAAATAAAAATCTAAAGAAAATAAATCTGAAATATTAAAACTTCTTCACTATCCCTGCAGCGAGCACCTAGCCTCTACAACGACTTGCCACGATCGTCCTCCCTTTCTCATTCATGATACCATAACAACCTCACCACAATGATGACCTGACCACTACTGAGGTCCTTAAAAAGAAATTTGGAGGAGCTTTAGTAGTTTTCCATTTCTCAACATGTACTTGGATTATCGACAACACAAATATATCCAGACGTAACAACTGCTATAATCAAAGTTCTACTAATTTGATTTTCAAAAGTTTTTGTTGGATCCTGTACCTCTCTACTATCCATTAATGATCACTACACCGCCAAATATATACTACACCACGAAACACAAGTCCTCTCTTAATCACACAACACCAGTTTTCTGTCAGAACCTAACCTAGCTTGAGATTTTATCCACTTTTATCCTAGAGAAAACTCTAATTGAGTACTTATACCCTAAACTACTCTAACGATAGAACAGTGTCATGACCCAACTCCAGACCTAGTCATGACGGGTATCTCAAGCCATCGAGGATCAGAGATCACCCCCTAAGCCTGTTCAACCGAGCAAATTCAAATAATAATAAAGAGGAAGACAACCAGAGAAAAAAGATAAAACAATTAATGTAACTCAAAAATAAACTCTAAGAGTCAATAACAGCATCCAGCCCACATATGTCCACAAAAGCATCTAAACTCACCTGAATATTTAACTAGATCGAGACATGCCTCCGATCATGACAGTGACAATGTCAATAATAATGTTAATATGAACTCTTCAAGAGTCATATATGGAAAGAAATTGATGGAATGACTAAACTTTTCGAAGGATGAAAGTTTGCCACTTTATTGCAAACCAACCGACGAACTGGATCACCTAATGCTGCACAGGGGTAAGAGAAGTGTCTTCAGACCCTACATTATAAAAAAATATAGTGTCCTAGGACGGTTAATGAGGTGAGCACTAGCATGTAACTCAGGATAAGGAAAAAATAATACCATTTCAAAATCAAGTCCAAACTCCATGTACATGTTCACGTACATGCATACATACATATATATAAGATTTTGAGTGGGGAACAAGGTTTAATAATGAGATTTAAAATTATTTACTTAGACTGTGTAGCTCTAACCGTCCTAAGGACACCTATGAGTTACATGGATTCAACTCACTTTGCTAAAAGGGATCTAACACGTGTTAGCCACAAGAACTGGAGAAATTCAAGAAAGGGCCAAGGAATGCCTCGGCCCCAACCAATTAAAAGTATATATATAAAGTGTGAACTATGCACACGGCCACCAAGGGCCCATATCGGCAAAAGTGGTTTTCAGTATCGGTCCCCATGGGACCTCCATCTTCCACAGTGAGCTACACAACCCACTTTAAGTCTAAATTAAAGCATTTACACATAACCCATCCATTTAACCAATGAGTCATCCATTTAGGCATTTATAGAATGGTATCGTCATACCAACTAATTATGCTTGCAAGCCAATTTCATTATGTCAAATCAAGCCAATTAGCCATAAGACTCTAAAGTTCTAATTTAAAATTAATCCATGGCCACCAAGGCCGTTCAAAATCATTTTTATCTATTTAGCCATTAATTAATGCACTAGTTTAGTAAAGTAAGCAAAATCATGTAATGGCCCATATTTCAAAACCAATTATGCAAGTGGGTTAAGGTTAATACCAATTATGATACAAAAATTTATAAGTTTAGGGGAATACACGACCCCCATTCCATTTACTATGCCCATGCACCCAATGAGATCCAAAATTCATCAATAAAGCATAAACAAATGCATGTAAATCATGAAAATACCATTTAGACAATAACCATCCAAAACCCTCAACCCAAATTTCAAAATCAAATATTAAAACCACATAAATATCAAACCATTGCATGCCATGATGAAATACAAGTTTAGAAAAGAGATACATGCCTGAAAACACTAAGAGTTTGCAGAAGAAACCAGACTTTGAGCCTAGATGACCAATCCTTAGAAACCCTAGCTTTGCTCTTGACTTGAAAATTTGAGAGAGAAGAGAGTGTTTATGTTATGTTTAATGGGTCGAAATAGGGTTAAGGGAATGTTTTATATCGTGGAATAGTAGTGGGATAAGAGAAAAATACCACCATGCCCTTAATAAAATCATACAAAAATTATAACTTTAGTTGCTACGGGTCACGTAAAGACTCGTGATCGCTGGTCACGAGTCGTCACCAAGACTCGTAGCCTGGGCATACACTCAAGGCCTTCTTAATGGTTTGGTCACGAGTCCCACCCTTTGACTCATGACCTCACTCTACGACTCATAGAGTCTAGTCGTTACCAAGACAGCAACCTTGGGCCATCTCAATGCTAAGTTCTCGAGTCCCTATTAACGACTCGTGATGTTACCTTACGACTCGTATGGTCCCATTCGTGACCATGATAAAAAATTATGAAAACCTTATTGGTCAAACCACGATTAGCTCTATACGACTCATGATGAGTCTTCACGACTCGTTGCCTGAGTCGTACCCTGAGTAGTAAGCACCATTACTGAGAAAAATTCAGAGTTCAAAACCTGGGGTATTACAAACATATCGTTACACCTCACTGTCATGAATGACATACAAATTTTTTCTTCTAAGGTGTGTATTTTAATTTCTTAATTTCAGCCTAGTACATGCAAGTTTCTAAATATTTTTATTACTAGATGGTATGTAGGAATTAAACATTGTAGTTTTGGGATTTACTATATATCATTTCTCTCTTTTCATCATTATGGATACTAACAGATGGTTAATAAAATTACCGACGTGATTTGTGATTAATGTTTCTCTTAACATATTATTGAACTTGATGTATGCAACTATATGATCAAATTCGAGAGCGGAGTCAGGTTATTACAGAGGTGTTATTTCGGGTACACAATCTGTATTTTGACAAAACAACTTCAACATAAGTTCAATATTATATCAAGAACACTTATGAAGTTTTCCAACACCTTCAACACAAGTTCAATATGAACTATCAAAGAAGTTTGTTATTTTATTGAGAAATAAGATGAAAATAGAATAATCCAAGTCCTCCGAATTCACAGAGTGTCCTTAAGGAAATAATTCCCCTCAAGTACCTGAGGTTAAGGAATTTTCCTCCTAGGATAAAATGGATTCACAACTAGAATGTAGTGGTACCTCAAACGTTCTGGTTTTCTTCAAACTCACTCAATGAGAGATGATCACACAAAGTTTTTAGAAGCAAGAAATATTTTTCAAGTGCAGAAATTTTCTTCGTACTAAACCTATGGAAAAATATAGGTTTATATAGCCATGAAGTGCCTCTTCGGAAAGGAGGCAATGGTTCATCGGAAAGGTGTATATTTTCGGAATAGTCATGTCTATTCATTCAAAATAGCATGTCTTTTTCGAATAGTCACAACCATGTAAACAGTCATCCTTTTCCCCCAAATAGTGTCTTTTACTCGAAGAGTTGTGTCTCTTCTGAGCACCACTCAACATTTTTGCATGCTTCTGCATACACACGTTAATGGAGAAAATTGTTGCATTTTTCTTGGATTTTGGACTGGATTTTTTCCCAAGTTTAAAATAAATTTTGTTTAAAAAATTAATCTCATCGATTGATCATTTGACAAATTTAAATTCAAATCCAAAGTCAAAACCGAAACCAGCCGAGCGACGACGATGATGACGACACGAAGCACCGCTTTGTTCTTGCCTCACTATCCATGTCGAGATGTGTTTCTTAATAAGAACACGTGAAAGTTTCTTTCTCCCACTAATGTGGGAGAATTAGTAGAAAGTTTCTTTCTCCCACCAATGTGGGAGAATTAGTAGACTTTCCTTATTTTTGAGTACACTTTCATTTTTAAGTGTGATCTCATTTTTTCCTGTACTAGTTTCCTTTATTTTTCATTCACACTTTTAACTTGAACCTAGCAATCCCCCACACGAATCAGGAATGAATATTCTTTATAAAACTTTACGGACAAATATGTGATTATCACACAAAGACTTATTGCATCCGGATAAGTGGGTTTCCCTTTGAACTTCTTGTAGTAAACATGCATCGGATGCACTCGGTCAATCGGTAGATTTGATATCTGTAAATCATCGAGCTTCAATGTACACCTAGACAACACATGTCACACAATCAACCTTTAACCATTTATGGTTCTCATAGTTTTGTTCGTTTCATCCATGAACACGTCCTGAATTCATGAGAGCTTAGAGCATAGGCCTTTACTAACTTTCTCCTTGAAGCGGATTTCACTTCGCCCTCACATAGGTGATTTCTAAATATTCAATCCTATAGATTAAACTATTTAGTCAAATCTGCCAAATTTAGATAATCATTAAAAGACTTCACATCATAATTCTTATCCTTGTTTACTAAACATTGTCTATATCATGAGAATGGGTCAGGTATATTGACAATATTGAACCTGTCAGACATAACTTTGTTTGATATCTTTGAACCTAGCTCTTGGGATTTCCAGTCTGCTAGGTAGAGTTACTGCTATGCTGACTTGTACTAGGCCATAAATCCATTTCCTTAGATGTTCTTTTAACTCTCTCTATAGATAGGCCTTTTGTAAGTGGACCCGACATATTATCCTTGACTTCACATAGTCAACAGTGATAATTCTACTAGAGAGAAGTCTCTAACGGTATTATGTCTCCATCTTATGTAAAGAAATTTACCGTTGTACATCATACTCCTTGCCCTACCTATTGCTGCTTGACTATCACAGTGTATACATACTGGTACCAATGGTTTGGGCCAATAAGGAATATCTTTCAAGAAATTTCAGAGCCATTTTGCTTCTTCACCGGCTTTATCTAATGCGATAAATTCTAATTTCATTGTAGAGCGAGCAATACATGTCTGTTTGGATGATTTTCAAGAGACTGCTCCTCCACCTATAGTAAATATATATCCACTTCTGAATTTTACTTCATTCGATTCGGTGATCTAATTGCATCACTATATCTTTCAATTACCGTGAGATATTTATTATAATGCAAAACATAGTCTTGAGTGTATTTAAGATAACCCAAAATTCTTTTCATTGCCATCCAATGAGTTTTATTGGGATTACTCGTGTACCGACTCAACTTACTAATAACACATGTTATAGCTGGCCTTGTACAATTCATGATATACATTAAACATCCCAATACTCTTGTATATTCCAACTGTGAGTCACTTTTACCCTTATTCTTTTGAAGTGCGAAGCTCACATCCAATAGAGTCTTGGCAATACCAAATTCCAAATACTTGAATTTGTCATGTACCTTTTCGATGTAATGAGAGTGTGACAATGCCAACCCTTGTGGAGTTCTATGAATTCTTATTCCTAAGATCACATCCACAACTCCAAGGTATTTCATATCAAACTTGCTCTCAAGCATTTGTTTCGTAGCATTTATGTCAGAAATGTCTCTACTGATGATCAACATATCATCCACATACAAACAAACAATGACCTTGTGATTTGGAGTGTCTTTAATGTAAGCACATTTATCACATTCATTTATATTGAACCCGTTTGCCAACATGGTTTGGTCAAACTTCGCATGCCACTATTTAGGTGCTTGTTTTAGTCCATAGAGTGACTTAACTAGTTTGCACACCTTTTTTTTTACCAGGAACCACAAAACCCTCGGATTGTTCCATGTAAATTTCTTCTTCCAATTATCCATTTAGGAATGCTATTTTCATATCCATTTAATGAATTTCAAGATCATATACCGCCGCCAAGGCAATTAACATCTGAATTGACGTTATCCTTGTTACTGGCGAGTATGTATCAACGTAATCAAGGCTTTCTTTCTGTTTGAAGCCTTTTACTATAAGTTTTGCCTTATATTTATCAATAGTACCATCCACTTTTATTTTTTTTTTGAAGATCCATTTAGAACCTAAAGGTTTATTTCGTGGAGGAAGATCAACCAACTCCCACGTATGGTTGCTTAAGATTGAATCAATCTCACTATTGACTGCCGCTTTTCAAAAGGATAAGTCTGAAAACAACATCGATTCTTTAAATATTTGAGGCTCATTTTCTAAGAGAAATGTTACAAAATCTTATCCAAATAAAGTTGACGTTCTTTGACGTGTACTACGTCTTGGATTCTCATCATTATGTACATCCTCACTTGATTCATCTCGAGGTCGTTTAGACCCTCCACTAGACTGTTCATGTCTAGTTTTTTATGGACAAATGTGTTCAAAAAATTAAGCATTATCTTATTCAATTACCGTATTTTTAGTGATATCCGAATTTTTGGATTTATGAAACAAAAATTGACATGCTTTACTACTTTTAGCATATTCTATGAATATGCAGTCCACTGTCTTAGGTCCTATCTTTACCCTTTTAGGTATAGGAACTTGGACTTTCGCTAGACACCCCCACACTTTGAAATATTTCAAGTTGGGTTTCCTTTCTTTCCATTTTTCATATGAAATTGATTGTATCTTATTATGGGATACTCTATTGAGTATTCGGTTAGCTGTAAGGATAACTTTCCCCCACAAATTTTATGGTAAACCTGAACTTTTTAATAATGCATTCATCATTTTCTTTAAGGTTTGTTTTTTCCTTTCTGCAATTCCATTAGATTGAGGTGAATATAGGGCCGTAGTTTGATGGATAATTCCATTCTCCACATATGTTTTTGCAAAGTGAGATTTATATTCTTCACCCCTATAACTTCTTATCGTTTTGATATTTTTCTCTAACTGGTTTTCAACTTCTACTTTATATTGCCTAAACATATCTATTGCTTCATCCTTACTGTTTAGCAAATAGACATAACAATATCTAGTGCAATCATCAATAAAAGTTATAAAATACTCTTTTTCCACCACGAGATGGTGTTGACTCCATATCACAAATGTCAGTGTGCATTAAGTCTAAGGGATTGGAATTTCTTTCAACAGACTTATGCAGATGCTTAACATACTTTGATTCCACACAGGTTTGACATTTTAATTTATTGCACTCAAAGTTTGGCAAAACTTCTAAGTTAATCAGTTTTCACAAAGTTTTATAATTGACATGTCCTAATCGTTCATACCACAAATCATTAGACTCAAGCAAGTAAGAAGAAACAAAACTTTTATTGATTTCAACATTTGTTACATTCATCTTAGACAGGCTCTCAGTGAGGTAGCCTTTTCCTACGTACACTTCTCCTTTACTAAGTACAATTTTTTTGGAAACAAATACAGATTTGAATCTATTTTTATCAAGAAGTGATACAGATATAAAGTTCTTCCTTAACTCCGGTACATACAGGACATGGTTAAGAGTCAACACTCAGCATGATGTCATTTTCAGGCAGACTTTTTCTGTTTGTTCAACTTTTGCAGTTGCGGAGCTTTCCATATAGATCTTTTCTTCGCCCTGAACTGGAGAAAATGCAGCAACGGGTGGAACCGAAATCCATCCACCATTATCAAGGATTTTCCACCAAGTTACATTCAGACAACATGGTACACAGATCGTCTATTTCATTTTTGAATTCAACCATATTTGCTTGGTCCTTCTTTTTTCCTTTCTTTGGGACACGACAATCTGTTGACTTGTGGCAAGATTGGCAAGATGACTTGTGGCCAATCTTGCCACAATTAAAGTATTTTTCCTTGAATTTTTTCTTAGGTTGATTGCTTTCTTGTCCAACTTTCTTATTGTGGTTGTCTTCTACAAGGTTTGCTCCACTTATTGCAGAATTTCCTTTCGACCTCCTTTCTGCGGCTTTGTTATCTTCTTTAATGCGCAACCTTACTATGAGATCCTCAACTGTCATCTTCTTTCATTTATGTTTCAAGTAGTTCTTGAAGTCCTTCCACATAGGTGATAACTTCTCAATAATCGCAACAACTTGAAATGCCTCGTTCACAACAAAACCTATAAGAAAGTTTATGTGAACATTACGAATATTTTTAGCTTGTTCAAATAAGATATTCATTAAATTCATACCTTCCGCAAGGAGATCATGGATGATGACTTGCAACTCCTGTACTTGAGAAACGACAGTCTTGCTGTCGATCATTTTGTACTCTAGGAATCGCACAACATAGAACTTCTTAGTTCCCGCATCCTCAGTCTTATATTTCTTTTCCAGCGCATTCCACAATTTTTTAGATGTCTTCATTATGCTGTAGACGATGTATAAGTCATACTGGAGTTCACTTAGGATGTAATTCCTACATAGGAAATCAGAATGTTTTCACACCTCTGTTACAACGAATCGCTCCTGGTTCAAAGTTTCTTCGGGCACTTTTAGAGCATCTTCTGAAATAAACCTTTGAAGACATAAGGTCGTCAGATAGAAGAACATCTTCTGTTGCCATCTTTTGAAATCAACTCCAATTTTTTTTTGGGTTTTTCCGCTAGTTCTATAGCGGGTGGCGCATTTGTGTGACTGTTTGTAGCAACACTTGTTGCTGCCACAGTTGTCACACCTTCAACATGAACGTCTGTAGTCATTTTTTTCTGTCACAAAAAGACAATCAACTTTAGTATAAAATTATACTTATTACAAGTTCGTAGCAACTTATAAACACTACTTGTTTCTAGTTTAACGATGAAGTTTTTATGTCTTTCAATCGTTAGCCGAATGACCTTTAACTTGTGATGGAGATTTTATTTCTTCAAATCACTTGTTAAGTTCAAATGGAGTAGAAAGCTTAAAGCTTTAATCTCCAGAAACCAAACAATACAGATTATGAAAGTTATTTCCTTAAAATTGTTGTTTCGGGTACAAAATCTGTATTTTGGCAAAACAACTTCAACACAAGTTCAAGATTATATCAAGAACACTTATGAAGTTTTTCAACATCTTCAACACAAGTTCAATATGAACTATCAAAGAAGTGTGTTATTTTATTAAGAAATAAGATAAAAATAGAATAATCCAAGTCCTCCGAATTCGCGGAGTGTCCTTAAGGAAATAATTTCCCTCAAGTACCCGAGGTTGCAGAATTTTCCTCCCAGAATAAAATGGCTTCACAACTAGAATGTAGTGGTACCTCAAATGTTCTGGTTTTCTTCGAACTCACTCAACGGGAGATGATCACACAGAGTTTTTAGAAGCAAGAAATGTTTTTCAAATGCAGAAATTTTCTTCGTACTAAACCTGTTGAAAAATGCAGGTTTATATAGTCATGAAGTGCCTCTTCCAAAGGAGGCAATGGTTCATCTCTTAGTGTTCCTGCATGCTTCGCGTGCAAGCATGCACGCGTTAATGGAGAAAATTGTTGTGTTTTTCCTTGGATTTTTCAGATTGTCCAAAAAATTAATCTCATCAATCATTTGCCAAAGCCGAAGTCAAGCGAGCGATGACGATGGCGCGAGACACCTCTTTATTCTTGCCTCACTACCCATATGGAGATGTGTTTCTTAATAAGAACACATGAAAGTTTCTTTCTCCCACAAATGTGGGAGAATTGATAGATTTTCCTTATTATTTTTGTACACTTTCCTTTTTAAGTGTGATCTCATTTTTTCCTCCACTACTTCCCACCATTTTTCATTCACACTTTTAACTTGAACCCAACAAGAAGCTCATTTGAAATTGTTTTCGTTGAAAATATATTATATATAAGATATATGCATGTATAATAAATATTCAACTTTCTTAATTTCTTCATGTGCTTTTCTCTTTATATTTTGAACCCTTTTAATGAATTTAAGTTTCATCACCGATTAAATTTATGAGTTTAAGTTACACACATTAATGATATACTCCATAAAACATGATGAACTTTTGCTGATGTAAATATGACGTCATTGGTCGTGTTAAGGTGCATGCCAAGTGCTAAACTAAAATATATAGGTTGGCCCAATTATAAGAAAAGGTATAGAGGATTTGATGGTTGAAACATCCAAAAGGATATCAAGAGTTTGGAGTCTCCTAGAGGGATTGATAAGAGCTAGCATTGGCTTCCTAAACTTTTTGAAACTACTGATCATAATGTCCAGGAGTACTACTATGAAGCATGGATTTCTAAACATGGAGGCCATTATGTCTCCTTTCCCCTAACCCTTTGTCCTTCCTAAAAGTTACCCCCTAGGATTCCCCCCCCCCCCCCCTCCAAGTTTTTCCTTTATGAAATACACCGAGGGCCTTTTAAATTTATTCACTGAAAACTATTTGCTATTCAAATTATATTTTATTTTGATTGATCACTTAAACACATGATAAAATATTTTTATTAGATATTTCTTATTCAAATTTTGGAGAAGCTTCTGCTTGTGTTGTCAAGTATGCATTATATATATAATATATAAGTTAACCACTTAAAATATGTCGATCTCTTTAATTAATATGCTATATCCTCAATAAGTTCTAAAACCTTAGGCCTCTTTTGATGTTGATGTGTATAATTAAAAGGATATGACATATTTTGTATTTTATATGATAAATTTATCTATACAAAAATTATTGATAAGTTTAAGGGGTTGTCAATGTATTCTAGGTCTCTTTTCCCGCTTCTTTTAAGAATTACATACTCATATGCTGCTTTTGTTTCATCTGTTTATTTTTTAAAAAACAATGATACATTTTTATTTAAAAGTAATTTAATTTAAATTGTTATTTACCTTTATTAGTCTTATACTTTTATAGTCACATAAGTTTCATGACATATTTAATATCACCACAAATTTTAAACATCTTTCTTTAGTTGTTAAATTTCACATCTAAATCAAATTAAGCCTGGTAATTGAAACGAAAAGAATTGCAATTCTTTTTCACCTTAATCTAGTATACTGAGAGATCACGTTCTGAAACTTTAATTTGAATGAGTTAATGGCAATCAATTAATCAAAATATTTCTCGGTCCCAACGAACTAATTGGAATTTGTGATATGAATCTTTCAAAGGTCTGCTCTACTTCTGAATTAAGTAAAAATTGTTTAAAATAAAAACAAAATATAATACTTTGCTCATAGTATTATAGAAGATGAGAGTAATACTGTATGGAACTGACCAGATGATAGAATAGATCTTTGAATAAATCAAACACAATTTTAATCATAATATATTACATGGTTAAAATAAATTCAATAATTGGATTATCCTCAAACATAGGGAGAAGCTAGTGCCTAATTTAACTCTATTTGGTATATTCCATGTAAACAGTTTATGAAAATTCACAAGGCTGAATTGGAGATTTAAATGTTTATTTGGATATCACATACCAAAGTTTGGTAAAATTTGCAACAAACGATAAAAAGGTTGAATTTTAATTTCTCCCTTTTTAAAAATCTATTTCATACTATTTAAAATCTTTTGCAATAATACTCCGTTTCCATCTTTAACTTTCTAATTTGACAGGGAAAATCTCAAGGATAAATGTACTCCCTCCGTCCCATTTTAGTTGGACACATTTTATTTTTACACGGTAATTAAAAAATCATAATTGAATGATGAATTTTATTATCTTACCCTTTACAATATTAATGATATTAATTGGCATAGAAATGGACATTGAAATTGTAATTGTTCACATTTAATGTATATAATTAATTGTAGAGGTAAAATGAGAAAAATTAATTAATTGTATCCTAATTTATTAAGGGATAGACTAATATGAGACATTTATTTTTAGTAAGATGACCAACTAAAATAAAACGGCGAGAGTAATAAACTGAGGATCAATGAAATCAATAAAGAACTTGAGGGTGAAATTATGAAAAAGTGAGTAGTTAGAGGACCAAATCATCAATTTATCTTCCTTATTATTAGGAACTCGCGTTTATGCAAATTCATGAAAAAAAATTCAACCTATAAACTAGTTTAATTTATTAAATTTAGGGAATAATTACAGTTCAATGGCTTTGGCTTATCCAGTTTACAAAATAGCTAGCAAACGTATGGATTTTGCATATTTAAGTATATATATATATATATTCTAATATCTAGAAGAGGCTTGGAAGCAGTAGGTGGTCGTGATGCCTGCTTCCTCCGTGATTTTATCATATCACCCCTAATTAATTATTATATGTCATTTAGGTATTAAAAATTAATATTATTTAATAAAAATATAAAATAGACATTTATGACATGTCTGCTTCAGCTGCTTCAACCGTAATTTTACTATTTCATCCCTAATTAATTACTATAGGTCATTTAAGTATTAATCCGTGACTATACTATATCACCCCTAATTAATTATTATATGTCATTTAAGTATTAAAAATTAATAATATTTAACAGAAAATAAAATACACATTTATGACATGTATGCTTCAATTGCTTCAATCGTAATTTTATTATTTCATCCCTAATCAATTACTATAAGTTATTTAAGTATTAAAAAAATTAATAATATTAAAAGATAAAATAAACCAAAAAAATGATAAACAAACTATTCAAGTTTTAAATTAATTTGACATCTTATATAAGGCTTGTATAAATTTTTTTCACAACTATTTTTTATATTAATTTTGTTATACCACTTCTAATAAGTTATTTCCTAATTGATTATTATATGTCATTTACGTATTAAAAAATTAATAATATTTGATAAAAAAAAGTAAAACTAGACATTTATAACATGTTTGCTTCAGTTGTTTCAACCGTAATTTTACTATTTTATCCCTAATTAATTATTATGAGTCCTCTAAATATTAAAAAAATATTTAATAAAAAAATAAAATAAACAAAAAAAGATAAATTAATTGTTGATGTTTTAAATTAACTTGACATCTTATATGAGGCCCACTTAAAATTTTTTTACAACTATTTTTTATAGTAATTTTATTGTATCACTTCTAATAAGTTATTATGAGTCATTTAAGACATGTCTACTTCGGGACTTGAATCGTGATAATTGATTGACTTTCGAAATTATATCAGTGTCACTTAAATTAAAATAGAAGAAAAATTATTATAAATTTCAGTAATTAAAAACTTAAATTATTCTAAAAATATATTAGATTATCAATGCTACAAAACTTTGGACAAGGAGAGTATTTTAAAATATAATGGCTAACAACTTAAAATAGTAAATTACAATGTCAAAAAACTATTATAAATTACAATAGCTAACAACTTAAAATATCTAAAAAATATTTAAAATATAATTAATTATCAAAATTTTATTTGTATCATATAAATTGAGACTAAAAAATAACATATATTGGGTCCGTGCTAGCACGACCCTTCAATATCTAGTATATATATAATCAGATTAGTGTATAAAATTTCCATTGGTCATATTGATAAATAAGTTTGACCTAATTATACATATTGATGAATTTTCAAAAATTGATGTATACTTTTTGTATCGGTCATAAATAAATAAGTTTGGCCGAGTTATACATATTGGTAAATTGTCAAAAAGAAAAAAAGAAAAAAAAGGGTGGGGGTGGGAGTGGGTGGCTGGGTGGAGGTGTTGTAACGACATGCTTTTGGTAAGTAAATAAAAATAAAAATAAAAATAGGCTAAACTTGATTCCGACATGTTGGAACTCTTAAACATGCTTATTCTAATTAGTGTTAAGAATGCATGTAATGTAAGAGATTAGATTCTAATTGCAGAGCTAATCATGATTAGTACCCTTTTTCTTAAACAAATCCAGCTAGCTACGTGAGTTTCAAGGGGATATGCATGTCCCCTCTTGAACCCACAATTATATGATTTTCTTGCAGTGTTTTGGCCTAACTTTTAAAAAAGATTTCACTCTCTAGATTTTAATCAATAAATTTGATTAGTAAAATTCTCCCTTTTTGACCAATATATACTGACTGCATTATGAATAATTGATTTTTAATTTGTTCAACCATTTATTACAATTTGGATTAACATTGACTAATTAATCCAAAGGTTCAAAAGATAAATAGGAAAAAGTTTTAAGTCTCTTCATTTGCGCATGTAGCAATGTCACACTTAATACAAACTATTCCAAAAGTTCCAGAAATTACTCTGTATAAATAATTTTTCAAAAGAAACAAAAATTTTAGAAAAGAAAAGCAAGTAAAAAACTGTCTGCATGATTATTTTTTTAAAAATGTGCTATGTTCAATTTTGCCGAATAAATAAATAAATAAATTCTCTTAGTTTAGTTTTGCTATTAAACTCGTAAGAAACTGCAAAAGAGTTTCAGCTGAAATAATGAAACTAAAATCATTATTCTGTTAAAAATAAATGGATAGAGTATCAAAATTATTCTTAGAAAATTAATTCCACTATAATTTATTTTTTCATGAAATATTTTGGTGGATGCAATGACTCACTGAATGAAAATGAATGATTAAGGTCTTTCAAACTTGGAAATCACAAATGGGCACAATCATCATAACATTGTTATTCTAATAGAGGAGTAATTAGTTATAATTTGGACACTGATGTACCTCATTATTAGTATAATGTATGACTAAAACAGTACATTTGTACGTACTTGTACATCTTCGCATGCATATTTTTTTATACGTCTGACACGTCAATTTATCATAGTGCTCGTAGCAACACAATCCAAAATTTATAAAGATAAACGAGAAAAGACATAAAGTCACCCCTGAATTTGTTCTACTTTTGCAAAAAAAATACTTAAATTATACGAACGATCTATTACCCCATGAAACTAGTTAAGACCATTACAAATAACCCATTTTTCAGCCAACACCAGTTACACCAATAAATGTGTATATCATGTGCCAATCAATATTTGACACGTGTCAAATTAATATTAATCTTTTTTTAAAAAAATCATAGTCATATATTTTTAAATAATTTCTTTTCTTTTCTTCCTTTCTTCTTCACATTTTCTATTGAAATTTCTTTGCCATGGTCATCCAAATCCGCCATTGCCGCTGCAACAATCACCAATTCCACCATAAAGTGACCAAATAGTTGCCGAACTACCACTAACCAGTTTATGAATATTAAATCCATCTATATCAAAATCTAAATACTCAAACTACCATCAAATAAATTAGAATCTAAATACTCAAATTACCACTAAACTAAAATTTGAAAGCTGAATTAACATCTTTTCCAACAAAAAAATAATTTTTCACATTGGGTATATCATCGAAAACTATCTTCTCGCAAAAAAAAAATGGTGGCTAACATAGCATCTCTTTTTATCCTTTTTTTTAATCTCTTTATCATTCTTCAATTCAAGATCAAACTTTTCCGACACTAATTTACACGAAATCACTACTTCGATAAGTCCACTGTTGCTCTAAATATTTCGCCGACCACCATTGTAGCAACTTTCAAATCATCATAATTTGTCATCCAATTATCATTTAAAAATTAAAACATTGCAGTTATGATGAATTGAAATTTGAATTAATAAACAAAAGAATAATGAGGCATTGAGAACAATTCAAGAAGAAAAAAACTTGAACAAATAGAGAAAGAAATAAGATAAAGAGGGAAAAAAAACTAAGAAGTTGTTGAAAATATTTGGAGAAGACAACAAGTTAATGTCACATGACAATTTTCTATTGGCTTGGGGGTGAATTTTAAGTTAATTGACAAATAAATTACACCTGACAACTTTTAATTGGTTATTTAAGTCAATTTTTAAGCATTCACGCTCCTCCTATGATGTCTACATGCAGAGGTAAAATTTTGGTCAAAATAATGTATTTATAACGGTTTAAATAAGTTTCGTGGGGTAATAGGTCGCCTGTATAGTTTAGGTGTCTTCTCGCAAAAGTCGGACAAGTTGAGGGGGGACTTTATGTCTTTTCTCTAAAGATAAGTAAGACATGATTATATGGGGTAAAAATTAGGCATGACACATGAGCTGATCATGGAGTGAAAAGTGGCAAGAAGAATAGGTCAAATGTGACTCAGCAGAGATAATGGCAAGTATTATCTTCAGAGCGTGACCGATGAGAGCAAGTCATGTCACAAAAGTCCCATACCCAAACAATCACGACTGATGTTATGTCAAGAAAGATTAAAAAGATTGAGAATAAAAGCAAACTTGAATATGAACTTTAAGGAAACTAACTTGCTTACTTTAAGAAACTAATCTAAGTATCTAACTAAATCTAATCTTTTAGATAAGATTAGATATCTTATTCAAACTATGTTCATACTAAATATACTCCTAACAAACTAATAACTAAATCTATTCCTAACAAACAGATAACCATAAGAATTATCTCAATACACCCCTCAAATTAGGTTTGGTGCAACAACAACTAACATGGATAAACATCAAAGAAATACAGGTTTAGGCAGCAGCTTGGTAAGAGTGTCTACAACTTAGTCCACGAAAGGAAAATATTTGACAACCACTCTACTAGAATTCACATTGTTGGGGAGATAATGAAAGTCCAATGCAATCTACTTCATCTTAGTGTGGAAAACTAAATTCTTGATAAGATATATGAAACGCCAATATTATCAAAGAAAATAGTTGGCATTTGTGAGATATGATATCATAGTTTATTCAGCAGGTTTTGAACTAACGTAATTGAGAGAGTGTATCGGCCACTAATTTGTATTCCGCTTCAGCGAAAGATCGCGCAACAGATTGTTGCTTCCTAGAGTATCAAGCAAATCAAGTTTGATCCCAAAAAGAGCATATAACCTGATATAGAGATTCTGTCACTTGGATCACCTGTCTAATTAGCATCAGTATACATATATAAATTTCTATCAGATTGATGAATTTTTTTAAAGATAACTGATGTGTCGTGGTTTCACGGTACTTTCAACACTTAAAATAAGAAAAATATGCTAAGTCAAGGGCGTGTTTATGTGGATATGATGTTTTGTGTTAGTTTGCAGGAGAACAACGTTCGAAAGTGAGCACAAAAAATAATAAAAAATGCATAAATATGAAAAAATGGGGTTGGCTATAACTTGTTAGGTCACACTACTAGTTGTAGCCCAAGTCATTGTGATTTTAGTGAATTTGGCCCCTGAAGAGTTGAAGTAGGAGTCGGCTACGAATGCAGGCAATGACCTGCAGGGTCAGGAGATGAGTTGTCATGAAAACTCGTCCTGAGTAACATTACAAAAGTCTTAAAGATATGAAATCCTTCCTAGTGCCAACGAGTGCTCCCTACGAGTCGTAATAAGAGATAATGAGTTGTTGCTAGAAGTCATTCTGAGCAGAAGGAGCCAAGTATTTGAGAGTTGGAAAATCTCACCTAGTGGCAACGGGTAATCGAATGGGTCGTTGGGTGACCATACAAGCCATCACAAAAGATATAATAAGATCAAGCAACGAGTGTCCAGAGCCACGCGATGTGTCAGAGGTAGATCTGATGACTCATCGACCAGAGTCATCGCCACTGCTGACCTTGGAATCTTATTTTATTTTGAAAAGATATCTTCTATGTTTAGAGATACTCCTAATGCGTTTATTGTTTTAGTTTACATTCTTTTGATACTTTTGAGGCATATTATTGTTCTTGCAAGTTAAAACATTGATTTTATCTTATTCATTGTAAATGCATGATTATGCTTTCTCTTTAGAATTATTATTGTGTTTTTATAAGCATGTGAAGCTAAACACCATTCTATGATTGTGGGAATCATGACAGATTAACAAAGTGGTGTTCATAGTACAAAAGTGATACTCAAAAGGTGTTTGTATTTGCATTATTGTTCTCTTTGATTTGATTGTTTTTTAACAGTGACCAAATGTTAGAACTCTTCTTATCTTTACTTTGGACGAAAGAATGAGTAACATATTGAAAAAGAGAATAAATAATAAAGACTTGGAGCTATCAACCTTTACTTAACAGCTTGACTCGATAATTCAGAAAAGCTAATTTGGGATCCAAGTTATGGGTTAGTAGTGCAAAACTCAGGAGAAAAGAAAACGTATTTGAGGATAGTTACTTAAACAAGTGTAGAAAGCCTTTTAGGTGAAGATAACGTATCGACTGTAATGTTAAGCATCTAAAGATATCAGTAGTATGAAGAACCTATGGATTTTTTAGGTTATGGAGATGTCATGACCCGACCCCGGGCTTGGCCGTGATGGGTATCTCAAGCCAAACATGGATCGGAGACCTCCCCCTAGCCGAACCTCAAGAGCACAATAATTATAATAAAACAGAAATAAATATATACTCAAACGAAAGCTAAGAGTCAAAATAATAACCATCCCACACTTGTCCACAAAAGCCTATAATACCAGAATATCAACTAAGTCGGGACATGCCACCCGACTATGACCAAAGAAAAGAATCCAACAGTGCTAATTCAATAAAGAAAGAACAATGAAATGATAAGGTCTTCCAAAGGATGGATGCTCACTATTTCACAACAACGGAACGAACGTGCTCAACCACCTAACGCTGCACATGAGCAATAGAAAAATTTTCGGACAGTCAGTGGGATAAGCACTAGTATGTAACTCAAGAAAAGTGATAACATAATGCCATGTCTAAAAATCAGTCAAAACCACATGCACACACTTATATATACATATATAGGATGCCGGGATAGGATAAAGGGTCATGAACATGAGATTTTAAAATTATTAACCTAAATTGTGTAGCTCGATCCATCTTAAGGGCATCCATGGGCTATATGGGTTCAGCTCCCATTGCTGAAAGGGCCCCAATGCGTCTTAGCCGCACGAACTGAGGAAAAACCAAGGGAAAGCTAAAGCCACCATGGGAAATAGCCATCCCAAATATATATATATCAAGTGTGTATCAAGCACACAGTCATATATACTCCCAACGCCGACAAACATGGTTTCCAGTGTTCGCCCCCCCAGGACTTACACCTTCACGGTGAGCTACAAAACCCCCTTTAAGCCCAAATTAAAATCACTTTGCACATAATTCGAACCATTAATCTAGGAGTCATTCATTAAGGCATTTACCACTTGATATCGTCATACCAATATACTTGTAAGATAAATTAAACCCGCCAAACCAATCCACATAGCCACATTGACATCCAAGTTCCATTTAAATTCTAAATCATGGCCTTCAAGGCCATCCAAATTCATTTTTATACCCATTTATCCATTGATGCAACACATTGGATTCAAAAGCAAGGTAAACCATGTAATTTTCCATAATAAAAATTAAATTTACAAAGTGGGTTGAGATTCATGCAATTCCAATCCAAAATTCATCCAATTTGGGAAAACTCATGTCCCCCATTCCAACCATTTAAATAATGTACCAATTTAGTCCCTAAAACATCAATTTAAAGCATGAATAATCAATTCAAAATATGGTACAAGTAATTCAATCAGTAACAACCAAAACCCCTCAACCCAATTTCAAACTCATAATTTAAATCATATAAAAATCCATTCAATTCATGCCACAATGTAAAATTAAAGTTTAGGGAAGAGAAACATGCTTGAAACACACAAGAAATTGAAGTCAGTTTGAAGTATGGAGCCTGGAGTAGTACTTTCTTGAAAAACCCTTGAGCTTTCTTGGGTGGAGAGTTAAAGATGAATAAAGTAGAGCTTGACCTTTGAAAACTGAAGGAAAAGGGTCACTTTTATATTTATAAGTCCTGTAAAGGGTGAAAAATATCAAAATCCCCTCACCCCAAGTGAAAAAATAAAATAAAATTGAACAAAATTAACCCATCATCCTGGCATGGCATTATCGCGGAGGGTAGCCTTCGTGCCATTCCAATATCGCAGAGGCTAACCTCTGTGTCACGCCAATATCGCAGACCTTCACTGCCTCGGGGTCCCAAAATGACCCCAAACCCCTTCAATTTTTTTTGAAACTTTCCCAAATTACGCTTTTAACATCCTTAAACATAATTCAAGTCAAGAATTGATATTACACACGCGGAAAGGTCAAAAATAAAATGAACAAAGTTTTATGGTGTCTCACATTATCCCCCTCCCCCTCTAGGATCATTCATCCCCAAATGATGAGTTTGGGCACTTTTAGCACGAGAATAACAAGAATACATCAGAATCAACTGATAAACTCGAAAAGCGGCAAGAGAAAAATAAAACTCATACCTTAAGCACTTTCATCCAACCCAGGGAAAAAGAATGGGTATTTGGACTTTATATCTTCCTCAGCTTCCCATGTAGCTTCTTCCATTTTTTGATTACTCCAAAGGAACTTCACTGAAGCTACATCCTTCGTCCTTAATCTATGAACTTGCCTATCCAACATTTCAACTGGGACTTCCTCATAAGACAAAGAATTCCTAACACCAACATACTCAATAGGCATTATCAAGAAAGGATCACACACACACTTTTTCAGCATGAACACATGAAACACGGGACAAATTGAAGCTAAACTTACAGGCAAATCTAACTCATACGCCACATTCCCAATTCTCCTCAAAATCTGATATGGACCAATGTAATGGGGATTAAGATCCCTTTTTTTCCAAACCTCATGACTTCTTTAATAGGAGACACCTTTAAGAATACCCAATCACTTACTTCTAAGAATACCCAATCACTTACTTCAAACTCCAATCCTCTTCGCCTTACATCCGTATAAGACTTTTGGTGACTCTGAGCAGTTTTAAGTCTTTATCTAATCACTTTCACCTTCTTCATTGCTTGGTGAACCAAGTCAGGACCAAACAACCTAGTCTTACTAATCTCAAACCATCCAATACGAGACCTACACTTCATACCATAAAGAGATGGAAAAGAGCTATCTAAATGCTTGAGTGATAACTATTATTATACACGAATTTATTAAGGGGCAGATGATTAACCCAACTACCCTTTAAGTGAATCACACAGACCCTTAACATATCCTCTAAATTTTGAATAGTCTGCTCCGCTTGCCTATCTATTTTAGGGTGGAAAATGGTGCTAAGGTTCACCTGTGTACCCAAACCTTTCCGAAACAAATGCCAAAAGTGAGAAGAAAATACGTACCTCGATCTAAAATAATAGACACTGGCGCACCATGCAACTTTACAATCTCCTGAATGAACAACTTAGCATAATCCTCCCCTGAGTAGTTAGTCCTCACAGGAAAAAAGTGAGCAAACTTAGTCATCCTATCCACAATGACTCAAATCAAATCATACTAATTACAAGACCACAGAAAACATTAATGAAATCCATATTAATCGTCTTCCACTTCCACATGGGTAACTTTATCTATTAAGACATACTACCAGGACTCAAATGCGCTCAACCTTAACTTGCTGACAGACTATACACTTTGCCATAAAATTTGACACATCTCTCTTTATATCATTCCACTAATAAATTTCCTTCAAGTTATGATACATCTTAGTTGAACTCGGATGAACTGGATATCTGGACTCATGAGCCTCAGTCAGAATCTTTTCCCACAACCCATCTATATAAGGAACACATTACTATCTCGATACTTTAAGATTCCATCTCCCCCAATCTCGAAAGCCATAACCTTTTATTGACCTACATCATCCTTAATCTGCATAAGTATGGGATCCAAGGCCTGTTTCTCCTTCACCTCAACACCAAGAAATGACTTAACCACTTTTTGAACAATTATTCCCTCATCTTCAGAGTCCAAAAGATGAACTACCAAGTTAGCCAGCTTGTGAATATCCTTCACCAATCCTCTTTTCTCCTCATCAACATAAGACAAGCTCCTTATAAATAACCTACTAAGAGCATCAACAACAATGTTAGCTTTACCTGGATGATAGTAAAGATTTATGTCGTAATCCTTAAGCAATTCGAGCCACTGCTCTACCCGAGATTCAACTCCTTATGAGTGAACACATATTGCAAGCTCTTATGATTTGAATAAATATCCATATGCATCCCATACAAATAATGGCGCCAGATTTTCAATGTAAAGATCATAGCCGCAAACTTTAGATCGTGAGTTGGATAATTCCTTTCATGAACCTTAAGTTGCCTGGAATCATAGGCTACAACCTTACCATATTGCATCAAAACACAACCTATTCTCACACGAAACACATCACAAAACACAACAAAATCATTAGTACCCTTGGACAGGGTCAAAACAAGCGTAGAAGTCAACTGATCCCTCTAACTCTCAAAACTACCCTCACAAGCATCGGACCACAAGAACTTAACCTTTTTCTGAGTCAACCTTGTCAACGAAGCAACAATAGAAGAGAAACTCTCCACAAACCTCCTATAATACTTGGCTAAGCCCAAGAAACTCCTACTATCGGTTGGAGTCGTGGGTCTACGTCACCTCTTAACTTCCTTAAATTTTTATGGATCTACCTTGATCTTCTCACTAGACACCACATGCCCTAAAAAAGTCACAACATTCAGCCAAAACACATGCTTAGAAAATATAGTTGATATAACTTTTGGTCCTTAAGAGTCTACAACACAGTTCGGAGGTAATTGTCATGATTCTCTTCACTCTTAGAGTACACCGAGTGTTTTTAATGAATACTATAACAAATAAATACAGAAACTACCTAAAAACCCAATTCATAAGATCCATAAATGCAATCGAAGCATAAGTCAACCCAAATGACAAAACCAAGAACTTATAATGACATACTAGGTTCAAAAAATAGTGTTGGGGATATCAACCTCCCTAATTTTCAAATGATGGTAGCCCGAATAAAGATCAATGTTAGAGAAAAATCTATTACCTTAAAGCTGATCGAAAAGATAATAAATCCTAGATAGAGGGTACTTATTCTTCACTGTCACCTTATTCAACTGATGATAGTCTATACCCATTTGAAGGGACCCATCCTTCTTTTGCATGAAAAGCATAGGATCACCCCACGGAGAAACACTAGGATGAATAAACCCTTTATCAAGAAGATCTTTCAATTACTTCTTTAGATCCTTTAATTCAGTCGGAGCCATTCTATAGGGAGAAATAGAAATAGGATGAGTATCTGGTAGAAGATCATTCCCAAAAGCTATTTTCCTATCGAGAGAAATTATAGAAATATCATCGGGAAATATTTTAGGAAATTTATTAACCACAGAGACATATTGCAAGGAAGGACTTCCAAAATTAGAATCCTTAACCTGAAATAGATAATATAGACTGTCTTTGAAAATCAACTTTCGAACTCTAAGATAAGAAATAAACCTGCCTTTAGGTACTAAGGAACTCCCCTCCCATTCTAATATCGACTTATTAGTAAAGTGAAAACTGAAATTTAGGGTCCTATAATCAAGAGAAGCATAACACGGATGAAGCCAATCATCCTCAAGATAACATCGAAAACCACCATATCTAACTCTATCAAATCCACCAACGTCTTTCTATGGAAGATAGACACCACACAATCCCTATAGATTTTTCTAACAACTATAGAGTCACCTACTGGAGTAGAAAAAAAGGGATTGAAAGTATTTTCGAGACCAAAAACAAAATGCACTGCCACATAAGGGGTCACATAGGATAGGGTAGAACTCAGATCAAATAAACAATAAATATCATGAGAAATGAATTGTAATATACTAGTAACAAGATCTAGAGATGCCTCAGATTCCTGGTGAGTAGCAAGTGCATAGAGATAATTTCGACCAGTGTTGGTATCATCAGTAGCACCCTTTGGTGCAGGAGCTGAAGAAGTGGCAACTAGAACTTTATTAGCCCCAGTGGCAATCCTGGATGAAGGACAATCTCGCTGAATATGACCAAGCTGACCAAAATTATAGCACTGATTTCTTCCCTCTTCATAATATCCATGGTGAAGCTACCCACAAAAACGACAAGGAGGACAAGGTGGGGATGATTGAGCTCCACTAGTCTAAGATTGGGTACCCTATTCCTTAGGACGATTGCTAGCTTGGATATGACGATCTCTAGATGGCTAAGGATAAAAAGCACTAGTCGGAGAATATGAATTAGAATTTCCCCAAGTCTTCTTCTTGGTCCATTACCTGTCATCACTCCCACTATTCTTTTGATTCACACCCTGCTCTGAATGTCTGAACTTCTTACTCTACCTCTCTCCCATCTTTACCAGTCTCTTTTTTTCATTTTCTACCTACTGCATATAAACCACAAGCCTGGAGATGTCCATATCATTATTCAATATAACAACTTTGTATTTCAATACCAAGTCACGGGTTATAAAAAAAGAAAACTTCCTCATCTTGGATCTCATATTGGATACCAACTCTGGAGCATAAAGAGCCAACTGCTGAAATTTTAGAGCATACTCTTTCATACTCATCTTATCTTTTTTTAGATTCACAAACTCTTCAGATTTCGCTTCTCTCAACTCTTAAGGAAAGAAATGGTTAAGAAAGGAACCCAACAAGTAATCCCATACTTCCTGCTTAGCATCATCACCCCTCATAGCTTCACACTCCTCATACCACTGATAAGCTATATCTTTTAACTGATAAATAACAAATTCCACACCCTCTATATCAGTAGCATACATTACCCTAAAGATCTTATGTCATGACCCAAGGCTACCCTTTGGTCGCAACAACGGTGCTTAAGGCCTCGAGTGACCCCAAGCTAACCCTTGGTATGGTACTTACTGTGAGTACTAAATAACATGGTAATAAAATAACATATGCGGAAGATCAACTGATAAGATGCTGTCAACTGAATACTAAACTATAGTTCAACATGTATGAAATAATTAAATAGACTAGAAATAAACTAACTGTCTAAAAATCTAGTCAGAAAATCTGAAAGCCTCTAAAACGTGAGGAGTTGAAGGGACAGGCCCCCAACTAACTCCAACTAACTGAATAAAAGTACTGTAAATAAACAAAAATCATAACATCCTCGATGGATGAGGACTCACCACTACTTCTGCTGAGATACGTGCCAAACTGACTAAGAGTGATTAGGAAACTATGCGCCTGAACCTATGTTATAAGACAATATAGCGCAAAAGAAAGTATACGGTCAGTACATTGAATGTACTGGTATGAAGGGCAGGGACTAGATGGGGTCATGCAAGTACTGGACATGAGTGTATGAATACATAATGATGAGTGCATGACTAAACACAAGCGTGTGCTGAACTGATATGACTAACTAAGTAACTGATAATTGTACAACTGACTCCTAATTTACTGGGTACTAACTAACTGATATCTGAAATATTGATTTACTTATAAATGAATATTGATTAACTGATAACTGAGTACTAATTAACTGATAACTAAATACCGATTGACTGATAACTAAATATTGATTAACTAATAATTGAATACCGATTAACTAAATACTAATTAACTAATAAATAAATATTGATTAACTGATAATTGAATACTGATCATGTAAAACTGAACTGTACTGAGTCTGATTAACCAAACTAAAACTGTGGGAGGTATCATGTAACCAACATGCCCCAATCTGAGCTAATTGGGGTCCAACCTGTAACCCCAGTTGGAAGGGTGTTAGTACCATGCCACGGGTACTGACACATAGCTGTATGGATCCACTAAACTGGTATCTCAAAGGACTAGGGAGTCACCCTCTACTGGCAGGTGCTCTCATGAGATATGCATCAACCCTCAACTGCCAGGAAGATATCTCAAACCTACGTGGCTACATAGTTCTGGAACTCAAGGACTGCTGCTAAAGTTCACACTCTTTACTGGAAGGTGAGCCCCCACTCCTGGGTTCACTCGGTGCTAAATCTTACTCCCAACTGAACTTACACTAATACTGAAAAGAACAAAGTGTAACTGAACATTATTTCAGATAGTACTCATCATGATCATAAATATCTGAGTATGATGAAATATTCATGGATTAACTGATTTATTACTTGAAATGCTTATATCATGTAAAAGACATAGGTATTGGGTATTAATATCTCGCCAACACTGAATGATCATAAAATACGATATCAATACTTAAAACAATACTATGGGATAGTGGTTCAGAGACCTAAAATATAAACATTTCACCAAATAAGTAAGAAACATGAACTTGAACATGGGAATATGTTACGAGAAAACAAAATAATTACATGACTAAATTTACAACTTGGGGGTTTAACATGAAATCAATGGAATATGACATAGAAATTTGCAACTCAAAACATGTTATAGTTTAATTCACTTGGAAACACTTGTAGACATGGCTTGTAATTGATTTTGCAAGAAATTCTTGGATTAGATTCATGAAGTTCATGAATGATTTCATAAAGTAGGATAAGATTTATACTCTTAAGTTAAAATAGAGTTTTTGGGCTCAACGGATGAAAGGAACCCATTGATGAATACCTACATACCTTGAATTTCTTGAATTGAGAAGAGGACATGAACTTTGAGGCTTGAGAGATGACTTGATGAGAAAACCCTAATCTTAATGTTCTTGAGAATAGAGAGGATTAAGAGCGTTTAAACTGATTAGTAATGGCCAATAACACTTATTTGATGATTTTAAGTCGTGGGGGAGGGTTTGTGGTAAGGAAAGGACTAAAATACCCCTAAAGAACCAAAAAAAATATGCAGGAATTTTCCTCAACTGATGACTAGATTGACAAGCCATCAACTTGGTGACGTCCTATCACCCTAGTCATCAAATCTAAATGGATTTTGCCCTTTTCTGTTTAAGGTTGATGACGAGGTTGATAGCTCGTCACGTTGTTAACAGCTTATCACCTCAAGTCGTCACCTTACTACTGGATTTGATCATATTCTGGTTAAGGTTGACGATGAGGTTGATAGCTCATCACTTGGTTGATGGATTATCACCTCGATTCATCATCTTGTTGACAGACGGGCACTCTGAAGTAACATGAGAATAACTTTCTACTCCGATATTGGATTAAGGTGAAACCAGTTGCGTTGGAAAAAAGACTCAAAGATATTTCATTTGCCATATAGTAGGACACCTGAATCGTTATATTTTAGGAGATACACTGATCTAAAGTGGACCCTAATTGGAGCATCCATTAAAACTTTATCTATAGAAAAGCCCTCAACCCATCTTTGAGTTAAGAGATTCTTATGACCTCGATACATATACAAAGATTTTACCACACTATAGAATTGATAATCCCACATATATAGTCATAGAATAATTGGGTTTAGGTTTGTATACATAGGAACAACGATTTGAATTTTAGTCCGAAAATATGGGGTGTTACATTATCTCCCCCTTGGAATTATTCATCCTCGAATGAAACTGATTAGGCTGAGAGTACAATGGAAATTGAGATCATGTACTGATTACTCATGAACATGAAATATGAATTAACTGGCAGAGTCTGAAACACGATACATGGACTGATTTGAGTTCGTGAATGCATGCAATGTCATGAGAATGGTTACATAGCTGAAATAGAGAATGAAAAAGAGACGATCTAAGGAAAAATTGTTAACTTAAGGTGAGTATGAATTTGCAGAGAAAAGATGAGGGTACTTGGCTCATATATCCGCTTCTGCTTCCCAAGTAGCTCCCTCAATAGACTGATTCCTCCATAGAACTTTGACTAAGGAAGCTTTTTTATTCCTTCAGTTGCGAATCTAACGGTCAAGGATCTGGACTGGAACTTTCTCATATGAGAGACTATCTCTCACATCCATACTCTCTGAAGCTACAACTAAAGTTGGGTCACCAATACACTTCTTTAGCAAGGAGACATGAAACACTGGATGTACTGATGCCAAATTTGCAGGCAACTCTAACTCATAAGCCACCTTCCCACAATGGCTCACATCATATACAGGCCAACATAATAGGGACTTAACTTCCCCTTCTTACCAAACCTCCTCACACCTTTCATAGGTGAAATTTTCAAGTAAATGAAGTCATTAACATTAAACTCAAGATCTCTCCTTCTCATATCTACATATGATTTCTGATGACTCTGGGTTGTCTTCATCCTTTCTCAAATTTACTGAACTTTCTCCATCACCTCAAACACTAAATCTGGCCCTATCAAAGTCGCCTCACCTACTAAAAACCAACCAATTGGAGATCTACATCTCCTCCCATAGAGAGCCTCAAATGGAGCTATCTGAATACTGGAGTGATAGCTATTGTTGTAGGCAAACTCAATCAAAGGTAAGTGGTCATCCAAACTACCCATAAAGTCAATAACACAGGCCCTCAATATGTTCTCTAAAGTCTGAATGGTTCTCTCTGCTTGGCCATCTATCTGAGGGTGAGAAACTATACTGTGATGCACTTGAGTACCAAGGTCTTTCTGAAAAGACTTCCAAAGAGGTATACTGAGTACCTCTATCTGAAATGATAGACAACGTGATCCCATGCAACTTAACCAACTCCTTGAGATAGAGTCTTACGTAATCCTCAGCTAAATATGAAGTATAAACTGGTAAAAAATAGGCTAACTTGGTCATTCTATCTACAATGACCCAAATCAAATTGTGTTGACGACCCGTACGAGGCAATCCTATCAAGAAATCCATAGTCACCACCTCCCACTTCCAAGTGGGGATGCTAAACTCCTAAAATATACCACTGGGCCTTTGGTGCTCAACCTTAACCTGCTAATAATTTGAACACTTAACTACAAACTCTACAATATATTTCTTCATACCATTCCACCAATAGACTTCTCGCATGTCATGATACATATTAGTGGATCTGGGGTGAATAGAATACCGTGCAATATATGATTCTGCTAATATTCACTGTCTCAAACTATCAACACATGAAACATATAACATGCCCTGGAAATAAAGCACACCATCTCCCCTTTGGGAGAAAATATCCACCTTCTGATCTCTAACTGCCTCTTTCAACTTGACCAGACTAGGATCCCTATACTTTTTTTCTTTCACTTCATCAATCAATAAAGATTACTAACCATTCTAGACCCATATACTACCTTCAGCTGAATCAACAAACCGAACACCTAATCTAGCAAGTTGAACTTTACGGACTAACTCCTTCTTATGATTCTCAACATGGGCAACACTACTCATTGACAATTTACTAAGGGCATCCGCCGCTATATTGGCCTTGCTCGGGTGATACAACTCGCTCATATCATAATCTTTTAACAACTCCAGCCATTTTCTCTGACAAAAATTAAGATCTTTCTGCGTGAACATATATTGTAAACTCTTGTGATCCGTGCACACATCAACATGAACCCCGTAAAGATAATACCTCTAAATATTTAAGGTAGAAACAACAACTATCAATTCAAGATCATGGGTTGGATAATTCTTTTCATGGGGTTTAAGCTGTCTCAAGGCATAGGCTATGACCTTACCTCGTCGCATTAACACACATCCAAGGTCAACTCTAGAAGCATCATAATACACTATGAACCCATCTTTTCTATCCGGTAAAGTCAAGACTGGAGAGGAAGTTAGTCGAGTCTTTAACTTCTTAAAACTCTTCTCACAGGAATCTGTCCACTGAAACTTGATTTTTTTTGGGTTAGTCGAGACATGGGAGAAGCAATAGAAGAAAACCCTTCAACAAACCATCTATAATATCCAGCCAAACTTAAGAAACTCCTGATATCTGATGGAGAGATGGGTCTAGGCTAGTTTCTCACTGCTTTGATCTTTTGAGGGTCAACTCGGATGCCATCACTGGAAACTATATGACCAAGGAATTCTACTGATCTCAATTAAAATTTGCACTTACTGAACTTAATGAACAACTGATGATCTCTAAGGGTCTACAACACAATTCTCAGGTGGTATGCATGATCATTTTCGCTACGGGAGTAACCTAGGATGTCATCAATGAAAACTATGACGAACATGTCCAAGTACTGTTTGAACACTCTGTTCATCAAGTCCATGAAAGCTACAGGGGAGTTTGTTAGTCCAAAAAATATAACTAGGAATTCAAAGTGACCATACCAAGTTCTAAAAGTTGTCTTCAAAATGTCACATTCTCCGACTCTAAGCTGGTGATAGCCGTATCTAAGGGCTATCTTTGAAAAATAATTGCATCCTGAAGTTGGTTGAACAAGTCATTAATTCTGGGGAGAGGATATTTATTCTTGATTGTGACTTTGTTCAACTGATGATAATCGATGCATATTTTGAGAGAACTGTCTTTCTTGCACATGAAAAGGAATGGAGAGCCCCATGGGGAAACACTAGGCTTGATGAAACCCTTATATAATAGATATTTTAACTTCTCTTTTAGCTCCTTAATCTCAGCTAGAGACATTTTGTAAGGTTGAATAGAGATAGTCTGGGTGTCTGAAAGGAGATATATTCTGAAGTTAATTTCCCTTTTTGGAGGAATTCCCGAAAGACCTTCGGGAAATACATTTGGAAATTCTCTTACCACTGAAACTAACTCAAGACTCGGAGTTTCAAAATTTAAGTCCTTGACTCGAAGGAGATGGTAAATACACCCCTTGGATATCATCTTTCTTGTTTTAAGATTGAAAATAAATTGACCCTTAAGCATTGAAGTACTACCCCTCTACTCGAGGACGGGCTCATTAGGAAAATGGAACTGAATAATTTTATTTCTATAGTTAACTGAGGCATAGCATGAGTGGAGCCAATCCATGCCGATAATGACATCAAAATCAGTCATCTCTAACTCCACAAGATCAACTGAAGTGACTTTCTGAGATAGTGTAACTGGGTAGTTTCTATATACTCGCCTTGATACAATAAAGCTACCTACTGGGGTAGACACTGAGAAGGGCTCTAATAATGTCTCAGGACTGACATCGAAATCGATAGCTATATAAGGAGTCACAAAAAAGTGAGGCTCTGGGATCTAACAAGACATAAACATGCAGATAGAAAACTTGTAACATACCCGTAGCCACATCAGGAGAAATTTCATGCTCATGACGAGTCTGAAGTGCATAAAACCTAATCTGGCGCTGCCTACTGGTGGTACTAGAGGTAGCGCCCTATTGAGTCGGGCGACCCATGGGTGCTGATGTGAAGTTGGATTGACCTTGCTGATGAACTTCCTTTCCCTTTTGACTAGACACTAGCAATCCCTGATCCTATGGCCTGAATTGACACAACCAAAACATCTATCATTGCCTGCTTTGCACTTTTCCTGATGATTTCCATCATATTTTCTACAAAATGGGTTGGTTCAACCACTATTCACACTCTCTTGAGTCTGAGAGCCTGGCGCCCTATCCTGATTGTATTGTCTGAACTTAGGAATTGGTGCACTAGCTGAAGATGGAGCTGGAGCTAAAAGTTTTTGGCTAAATTGAGAATGGTTCCGCCTTTTGACTTCGGCTAAGAGAAGTTAAAACTACCCATTCTGTACTTTTTATTCTTCTTTTCCCTCTCTCAGAACTTTTCTTGCTCAATCTATTGAGTATGAACCATCAATCTAGAAAGATCCATCTCCTTAACTAACATAGCTTTCCTACACTCTTTCACCACATCCTTCAAAACTCCCGGCATAAATTTACTCATCCTGGACCTATTATTAGCCACCATAGTAGGAGCATAACTCTCAAACTACGTAAACTTAAGTGAGTATTCTCTCACACTCATGTTACCCTGCATCAAATTTATAAACTTCTGGATCTTGGCTTCCTTCAACTCCAGCAAAAAGAACCTATCCAAAAAAGTCGTGGAAAACTCCTCCCACTCTACTGGCCGTGACTCGACACCCCTATCTTTTTTCCACTGCTTGAACCAGGTGTGAGCTACATACTGTAACTGATACACAACCAAGTCTTCACTCTCACTTGAAGTGAAACCCATGATTTTTTTTACTTTCTTTACCATATCCAGAAATTCCTGTGGATCCTCTTCAGACTTGGACCTAAAAAATAAAGGAGGGTTTATCCGAGTAAAATCCCAGATTCTGGCTGCAGCTATATTCATCACTAAATTGGATGGGGTAACAACCTATTGATTATTCAGAGCAGCTATAGAATGGGATAAGTCCATGAAAGCGACCCTGAACTCTGTGCGGGAGATATGGTTATTTTAGGGATATTCCTAAACAGGAGTTGAAGCGGGTTGATCCCTGTTACTTCTATCGTTGTTTCTTTTAGGAGCATTATCTGTAAATAAAATAAAAGATGCATTAGAAAGAGGAATTCAATAAAGCTCATGCTCTTTTGCATGACATGAACACTGAAAGAAGGGAAACTTTTCTAAAACATCTCATATCCTCTTGTTTATAAATAAGGCATACTTCACACCCATGCATAAGACTCTACTCAACGTGGCTTTCAGACTCGCTAGGATACTTTAAAACCTTAGGCTCTGATACCAAGTTTTTTCATGACCCAAGGCTACCCCCTGGTCCCAACAACAGTGCTTAAGGCCACGAATGACCCTAAGCTAACCCATGGTCTAGTACCTGCTGTGAGCATTGAATAAAATGGTAATAAAATAGAATATGTGGAAGATTAAATGATAAGTTGTGGTCAACTGAATATTGAAATATAGTTCAACATGTCTGAAATAACTGAATAGACTGGAAATAAATTGTTTATCTAAACATCTAGTCTAAAATTCTAAAATCCTCTTAAACATAAGGAGTTAAAGGGACAAGCCCCCAACTAACTTCAACTGACTAAATAAAAGTACTGTAAGTAAATAAAAATCATAACGTCCTCAATAGATAAACATTCACCACTACTGTTGCAGAGATACATGCCAGACTGACTAAGAGCAATCAAGAAACTGTGCGCCTGAACCTATGTTATAAAATAACATAGAGCAAAAAAAGTATGCAGCCAGTACTATGAATGTACTGGTATGAAGGTCAGGTACTAGATGGGGTCATGCAAGTACTGGACATGAGTGTATGAACACATAATGATGAATGCATGACTAAACATAAGTATGTGCTGAACTGATATGACTAACTGAGTAACTGATAACTGTACAACTGACTCCTGATTTAGTGGATATTGACTAATCGATATTTGAAATACTGATTAACTGATAACTGAGTACTGATTAACTAATAGATGAATATTGATTAACTAATAACTAAATACTGATTAACTGATAATTTAATACCGATTAACTAATAACTGAATATTGATTAACTGATAACTGAATACTAATCATGTAAAACTGAACAGTACTGAGTTTAATTAACCAAACTGAAACTATAGGAGGTATCATGTAACTGACATGCCCCAATCTTAGCTAATCAGGGACCAACCTATAACCCCAGTTGGAAAGGTGTTAGTACCGTGCCACGGGTACTGACACATGGATGTATAGATCCACTAAACTGGTGTCCTGAAGGACTAGGGAGTCACCCTCTACTGAGAGGTACTCTCATGATATATGATCCAACCCTCAACTAGAAGGAAGACATCTCAAACCTACGCTAGCTACGTAGTTCTGGAACTGCTAAAGTTCACACCTTCTATTGGAAGGTGAGCCCCCATCCCTTGGTTTGCTCGGTGCTAAATCCTACTCCCAACTGAACTGACACTGGTACTGAACTGAACTAAGTGTAACTGAATATTATTTTTGATAGTGATAATCATGATCATAAATATCTGAGTATAATGAAAATATTCATAGCTTAACTAACTTATTACTTGAAAAGATTAAATCATGTAAAACACATAGGTATCAGGTGTTCATAACCCGCCAACACTGAATAATCATAAAGTATGATATCAAAGCTTAAAACTATAATGTGAGATCATGGTTCAAAGAACCAAAACATAAATTTTTTACCAAATAAGTAAGAAGCATGAACTTGAACATGGGAATGTGTTAAATATAAGAAAACAACATAATTACATGACTAAATTCACAACTTGGGGATTTAACATGAAATCAATGGAATATGACATGGAAATTTGCAACTCAAAATATGAAATAGTTTAATTCACTTGGAAACACTTATAAACATTGCTTGTAATTGATTTTGCAAGAAATTCATGAATGAATTCATAAAGTAGGATAAGATTTATACTCTTAAGTTAAAATAGAGTTTTTGGGCTCAATGGGTGAAAGGGACTCATTTATGAATACCCACATACCTTGAATTTCTTAAATTGAGAAGAGTACTTGAATTTGAAGCTTGAGAGATGACATGATGAGAAAACCCTAATCTTGATGTTCTTGAGAATGGAGAGGATTAAGAGCATTTAAACTGATTAGTAATGGCCAATAATGCTTATTTGATGATTTTAAGTCTTGGGGGAGGCTTTTGTGGTGATGAAAGGGCTAAAATACCCCTAAAGAACCAAAAAAATATGTAGAAATTTTCCTCAACTGACGACAAGGTTGACAAGCCATCAACTTGGTGATGTCTCATCACCCTAGTCGTCAACTCTAAAAGGGTTTTTCCCTTTTCTGGTTAAGGTTGACGACGAGGTTGATAGTTCGTCATCTTGTTGATGGCTTATCACCTCAAGTCATCACCTTACAGCTGGATTTGATCACATTCTTGTTAAGGCTTATGACGAGGTTTATATCTTGTCACTTGGTTGACGGTTTATCACCTCAATTCATCACCTTGTTGACAGACGGGCACTTTGAAGTAACATGAGCATAACTTTCTACTTCGATATCAGATTAAGATGAAACCAGTTGAGTTGGAAAGAAAACTCAAAGATATTTGATTTTGTATATAGTAGGACACTTGACTCGTTATACTCTAAGAGATGCACTCATCTAAAGTGGACCCTAGTTGGAGCATTCGTTAAAACTTTATCGATAAAAAAGCCCTCAATCCGTCTTTGGGTTAGGAGATTCTTATGACCTCGATACATATACAATAATTTTTACATGATATAGAATTGATAATCCCATATATATAGACATGGAATAATTGGGTTTAGGTTTGTATGCATAGAAACAACGGTTTGACTTCTAGCCCGAAATGTTGGATGTTACATCTTCTCCATCTCATCAATGAAGGGAAAAGTCATCTTTTCCACCACAAACTACACATAAAAAGTATAATACAAACTTAAATTATTAATGTGACCTATTACATGCCTATATTATATAAGAGTGAATTTAATTACTCCCCGCAACAGCCATGCCCAAGCGCGTTTCTTACATTCATAAGAAGCGTGTCCCATCTCTTAAAACTTAAAAATAAATGTTAAAAAATATTTTAAAATTAATTAATTAAAATCCCCAATGGTTATATTGAACAAATACCTCTATTTAAGAAAATTTGGGGTTCCAAACTCAAGAACCCTGATTCTCAAATTGGTCATCCAAAATTGAAATTCGGGATTATTTGTTTGAAGAATTACTAACTAAATCTTTTTAATTGTTTGATGTCTTACTATATTGCGAGAAAATATAGTTCTTTTGTCTTTATTTTGTTCAAATTTTTATAATTGTTTCTTCCCTCAAGTTTTTGTTCAACCCCTCTTAAAGCTCATTTTATATTATTTTTCTTAATCAAGGTACTTTAATGACTAAGATAAGCTTGAGTAAACTTTGTAAGCAAGAAAAAGATCATGAGTTGGAAGAGGTTCGATGCAAACATGGACATATTTTTCCTTTGATGACTTCATAGACCTCAAGAAATTTGGGTAGACGATATTGAAGTTGTTCTTACTGTTGGGTAAGTGAATTTTTATTCAAACATTGATCTTTAATAGTGTATACAAATCTAATTGCTTTCATTTTAGAATGTTCGATCATGCAATTTTTGGCTTTATAAGGATGATTATATTGATCAAAGATCCAAATTTGTTATTCTTAAATTATTGGGAAGAATTGGGGAGCTTAAGGAAAGAGTTGAATCTTCTGCAAGGTGTGCAATTTATGAACAAAAAATAATTGATTACAAGATTACTAGGACAACTAAATCTGTGGAGAGTAAAATAGACATGAATAATATAGAGTTGCAGCAGGATGATTTGAAGACGATGAAGACAAATGAGAAGAAATGAAAGATCGAGTTGGCTAAGTCCAAGAAAAGGGAGAAACAACTTTGGACTACTCTCATTTGTGTATGTATTTTTGGTGTTAGTGTTCTATTTCAATTCATCTACTTGAAAAGAGATCCAAGAAGGCTGCCATGAATTATTATTCTATTTTATTTTTGCTATATTGTAAGGGGTTGAAATTATTAGATTTGTAATTAACCTTGATTTTTTTGTGTAATGAAATGGTAAGGTTGAACCTTGGCAGTTTTTTCTTTGTTTTCTATGATTTTTTTTGTTGTACATAAACTGCACATTTTGTATATAACATCACAAAACTAAGACACAACCAACCAACCAAATATTAATGCATTCATAATTGTATAAGCACAACCACACATAACCAACCAAATATTAATAAATGCAGTCACAGTTGCATAAGCACAAACACATATTTCCGCACCAATAAACTTATAGCTGCTTAATCATTAACCAAAATGAGTGCATTTACATCATGTTACCAAATATATTTACAAAAAATTGACAACTGCCAAAAATATTATAGTTATAAAATGCAGTCAAAGCTGCCAAAATCATAACCAGTAAATTATTTTAAAAAGCAGACATAACTGTCAAAATCATAACCAATAAATTATTCTAAAAATAGACACAACTGCAAAAATTAGTGCACTACCAAAAATGATCTTAAATGCAATCACAACTGCCAACATTTATACAAAAGAAACTAACATGCTACACTAACAACTTATAGAGATCGAACATTAGAGCTTTGTTGACTCAAGTGTGCATCCTTGGACCTTCTCTCCATTTGTTTTTCCCTCTCAATTCTTGTAGTTTCTTGAATGTCATAGATTTTTTCTCTCCATTTCACACCAGTTTTTGGTGTATATCCAAGATTTCCCGTCAGAACTGCTGAAGACTTAGAATTTTTGAATCTCTTACTAGGCATTTCAAGCTACTCAAATGAAGAAAGTGTTAACATTTATAGGAATTGTAGTAAATAAAATTTAAATAGTAAATGAAGTAGTAAACTTACATTAAGAATTATGAATCCACTTTGTGTGTGAAGTACTCTCATTCCAACCATTCTTGGTTTGCTAGTGCCATCACCCTAAAAATAAAGAAAAGAGGATATTAAGTAGAAGGTAAGCATAATTAGCTAACACACATATTGAAAAGAATATATTTTCTGTAGAACTCTTTGGTCTACCCCTTCCTTTTCGATTGTACCTCTCCCTTATCCAATAGTAGGTGCTGCAACAGATGATGAACTTAGACATGCACTTGGGACTGCACCAGCTGATGAACTTGGGCCAGAATTTGCATTAGTTCCAGAAGTAGGTACACTTCTTGGACATGTTCTTTTATTGTGACCCTTGTTATGGAAACTGCTGCATGACATCTTAATCCCTCTCTTGGATAGCTTTCTAGTTTTCTTTTTGGTCTCACCTTCTTCTTTCTTCCTATTCTTCCTAGGCTACCTTGCATCTTCCTAATAAGTGGTGCCATAACAGATATATTCTGTGATTCTGGTCACATCTTCATATTCAAAACTTGTTGAATAAAGTAGTTATATGTGTTTATGTAAGTTTCTCTATTACACCAGTGAGAGATATAGTTAACTGGTTCTAATTTTTTATGGTCGAGAGCAGCCATTGTATGAGGACACGGTAAACCCTTCAACATCCATGCTTTACAACTACAATATTATCTAGGAAGATCCACAATATGCCTATATCCTCTATCAAACACCTCATACCTTGTATCAGAATTCTATTCTATGTTGCACTTCATAGACCTTGTTGTATTATCATTTAGTATTTTCATAGCTATTGGAGAAATGTCACTGATCCAAGTTTAAAAAAATTCCCTCATCTATCCCATTCTTTTATCATTCTACCCTTATTTTTTCTAACTTTGTAATTATTGTCTTATGCCTTGCTCCTAATATCTAGGCATCAAAACATTTTTCCATGTTGTTGTAAACAAGATCACACTTTGTGCCAAAGCCAAAGTAAAACATGATTCATCTCCCTAAATTGAAATACATCAACTCATCTAGTATCTGTTCCCCACCCAACATCTTCATATACCTAATGTTGTCCCTAAGCTCGACCTCAAAGGTAGATCTTTCACTCCTCCAAAAATATTTTTTCTTCTCAATACCTCTACATATAGAATTTTTTGACCAGTTTGTAAGGACATGCCTTGCACACATTTTATGTTCAACATTTGGTAAATATTCAGTTACAACGATTTCTAACCCCTAAAAGAAACAAAGAAACAGTTAGGGAACATAACACATATTTTGGCAAAATATATATTAGTATAAAGTGTATCAAAATTAAATAAATTCTTACCTTTTGCATGTCTGTT
This sequence comes from Capsicum pubescens, assembly GCA_030864215.1. Classification (NCBI taxonomy): domain Eukaryota; kingdom Viridiplantae; phylum Streptophyta; class Magnoliopsida; order Solanales; family Solanaceae; genus Capsicum; species Capsicum pubescens. Next base: position 234,283,201 of record CM061538.1, read on the forward strand.
ATCACTGTTAAATTTGTTCCATCTTCCAGCTGAAAATCTTATTTTACAATCCTGATAAATAACTCCAAGTGAACTTATTTTCAATCTCAACCACTACCCATGCCAGTGGCAATATTTGATTGTTACTATCTTTACACATAACAACTAGTAACTGCCCTTTTGACACTCCTTTTAAAAAACAACTATCCAAACCAATGCAGTTCCTGCAACCAGCTAGGAAGGGCTTCTTCATTGCATTAAAACATATGTAGAAGCTTTGAAATATTTTTGTACCATCTTTAAATATTTCATCATGAAGCTTCACCACACATGTACTACCTGAATTTGATCTTAACAACTCATCTCTATAATCTAAAATTCTCTCAAATTCCAAATTATAATCACCTATCAACTATGCAATCACCTTATTCCTGGCTCTCCTACACACTGTTCTTTCAACATGTAAATCCAGTTCCTTCTTAATAAGCCGCTGAAACTAAAAAATTCTAATATCTGGTTGTTCTATTTATCTTCTTATTAAAGTGGTTGGATAAGAACTTCATATTACAAAGTTTGTTTCTATTGGTAGGATCAAACTTATAAACTGGATTGTAGGTCTTCACAACAAAGTTCATGGACCTAGAATCAATGCTAGTCGAAAAAAGCCATTGACAACCAGTTGTACACCTAATCCTTACCCTTGTAGGTTCATTAATATATTTTTCAATTGCAACATGTTCAACAACAACATATTTAACACCATCTCTAAATTCATTAACACTTTGAAAATCAAGTCCTAATCCCCACACAACTTTCATACATTTTGAATTACACACAACTTTATTAACTTTTATCCTTTTCTAGCCTTATCTCTATTTTCTACCTGTTCAACTTTATGTTCTTCATCAGTTACATCTTCAAAATTAGTTTCAAAGATGGTAGCTTCATCGGATGGGTAAAAAGGTTCATCACCAACTAATTTATCTTTTAAACTATTTCTATCACCACTCACAGATTCATTATAGCCAATATTTGGCCCCTTTCTTCCAATTCCTAACTTAACATGTTCAGGAATTACTGGTATCTCTCCTCTCTTTCTTTTTTTCCTCTTTTCTCCCCTAAGACCTTTTAAATATTTATCCATATATTCATCCACATCACTCCTAATCTCTACACCTCCATTAATAAATTCTATATTTGAATCTACAACATATTCAGCTTTATCAGTCTTTCTCCTAACTTGTGAAAATTCATCATTAATAGGAGATACATAAGCAATAGGACAACTAGTAGGAGCTGCAGTACAACTAGTAGAAGCAGTAGTGAAAGGTACGATAGGAAAAGAATAATGAATAGTAGGAGAAGATACATGAGTAACACGAGAACTACTATCAGCAGAAGCAATAGAAGAAGATACATGAGTAGTAGGAGAAGAGACATCAGTAGAAGGAGAAGGGTCATGAGCATCAATAGGAGGGACAATAGGAGGAGAACTATAAGCAGTAGGTTGGACAAAAAGAGGGACATCTTCACTATTTTTAGATGCCCTGTCAATACTCCCAATGTCATTTCCCCGTCTTTATCGAAAAACATACCACTTTTCCCCTCCACATGCCCTTATCCATCACTTGCATATTCCAATAATGGTGGGGCCAATAGAGGGTTAGAAACCATGTGATAGACAATAGCTTCCAAAATATTCCCAATACATAATTTCTGTGAAATCTTAGTTGTATCCTTGTCTGACCTAATTTCTTTTAAACTAGAACTCTTATGCGGTCTAATATATAGTAAGCATTGTCCAGGATCATATCCTAAATACTTTACATCTAAAAATTTAGTAATTTGTCCACCAACATATCATTTTCCTTTTTTTTCCTTCACTTTACCCTTATTAAGAACCCCACCATGGTAAATTCTCAAAGTGATCAGTTGAAAACTCATTTTAAAAACACGAAATCATTGACCACGAAAACACAATAACTTAAGATCCTTGACATCGACTCGAACAATTTTCCCACAGTAAACGAACAACAAATTATAGAATTTATACAACAATTACATACTTACTACTCATTTTATTACATATTGAAGCATATAAATAAACTAAAACACATTAATTTTGAAGATAGATTAAAGACGGCAAAAAACCCTAACTCTAAAACCCTAGTTCAAATCACAAGTACAAATAAATAATATGGAATAATTATAAGTGTCATAGGTTATATTATTAAATATTAAAGAATATAAATAAACTAAAACACATTAATTTTGAAGATAGATTAAAGACGGCAAAAAACTCTAACTCTAAAACCCTAGTTCAAATCACAAGTAAAAATAAATAATATGGAACAATTATAAGTGTCATAGGTTATATTATTAAATATTAAAGAATATAAATAAACTAAAACACATTAATTTTTATGATAAATTAAAGGCGACAAAAAACACTAACTCAAAAACCCTAGATCAAATCTAGGAACGAAAACAAAGATGGGGCTAACATTTTAATTGAAAATCGGTAGCTCCTAGATTGTAACCCCTAGCATGTAACCCCTATCTCATAACCCCTACCTTGAAATCAACCGAACACAACTCATAACAATCCACCGAATTCAATTCGTAACTTGATACAAAAAGAGATAAATGATTTTTGATTGTCAATAATGAAAAACATAGAAAATTAGGTGTTTATCTCTTCTAATGGGTTGAAATTTGTTAATAAACTTGAAAAGAAAAAAGAGAACTGATTTTGAAGTTTCACTTTTGTTCGTTGATTAATGGTATTCAAATGAGTTTTCCCTTAATCGATTCATATTCTACCCGAATGGATCGGGTAAGGTTATTAAATTGGGTTGGGTCAGGTTAGGATGTGGTAATTTAGTTGGTTCAAGTTAGGTTTAATTTAAGGGTCCGTTAATTTAATAGAAAATCGAATTAAATACGTGGCATCACCACAGGGCGAGTAAAGTGTACTCCACTCATTAAACTTGGGCTTGGGTGTCGCGGAGAGTAATTAAATTTACTTTTATATAGTATAGGTGTTTAATAGGTCACATTAATAGTTTAAATATTTCTTGGATTTCTCGTATGTAGTTTGGAGTGAAAATGATGACTTTTCCCCATTAATGAACCCCTGTGGATCATCCTCTACCTTAGAGCCTGTAAAGGTTGGGGAATTCAACCTCATAAATTGGCCAACTTGAGTGACCTCAGATGAATGAGTAATAAAACCAACATGGTCAGACTGATGAGACTATGATGCCACCAACTGAGTAAGCATATGAATTGACTGACGGAACTCCGCTTTGGGGATATCTCCCTAAGGTGACTGAGCATAAGTATCACCAGCACGAAAAGCTCGAGGAGGACTAGTAGGGATCGGTGGAACTCCATGTGGGGCATCATAATAAAGAGCAGGGACCTTAGACTGGGTCTACACTTCATACACAAGGCGAGTCCCCTCCACATTGTCCGCAGGTAGGACAGAGTTCCCAACAGAGTTTCTATGAATGTCAGATCTTTGGGGAGGCATGATCTAAAGTTTGAGGAAGACAGGCGTTAGAGAAGTTTCATAACACTAGACTCTATATCCCGACATAGCACACAAAATAGGAAAATATTCCTAAATTCCCCATAGCCTCCTGTTTATAAGTGTAGCATGCTACACACTCATAAAAAAGACTCTACTTAACACAACTTTATGGACACCCAACGACCTTAAACCTTGCTCTGATACCAAGCTTGTACACGACCCGACCCCGGCCCTGGCATTGACAGGTATATCAAGCCCAACATGAACCGGAGACCACCCCCTTAGACTAAACTCAAGAGCACAATAATCACAATAAAGTGGAAGCCAATAAACAGTAATAAGAAGATAAATAGATACACAAATAAAAACTAAGAGTCAAAATAATAATCATCCCACACTTGTCCACAAAAGCCTCTAATACCAGAATATCAACTAAGTCGGGACATACCCCCAACTATGACCAAAGAAAAGAATCCAGCAGTACTAATCCAATAAAGAAAAAATAAAAAAATTATAAAACCTTTCAAATAATGGAGTCTCACCACTTCATAGAAACCCAACAAACGCGCTTAACCACCTAACGCTGCACAGGAGCAACTGAAAAGTTTTTGGATCCTACATCATGAAATTATATAGCATCCTAGGACGTTCAGTGGGAAAAACACTACCATGTAACTCAGGGAAAGTAATGACATAATGCCATATACAACAATAAGTCAAAACCATATGCACACATTTATAGGATTATGGGATAGGGTAAAGAATCATGAACATGAGAGCTTAAAATTATTAACCTGGACTGTGTATCTCGATTTGTTCTAAGGGCAAACTCCCTTTGATGGAAGGTCCCTAGTGCGTGTTGGCCGCACAAACCGAGGAAACTAAAGCCACCATGGGCAATAGCCTTCCAATATATATATATATATATCAAATGTGTATCAAGAACATGGTTATAAAGACCCCCAACGTCGGCAAACGTGGTTTAAAGTATTCGTCCCCCGGACTTACAACTTCATGAGGAGCTACACAACCCTGTTTAAGCCCAAATTAAAACCTCTTTGCACATAATTCCAACCATCAACTCTGGAGTCATTCATTAAGGAATTTACCTCTTGGTATCATCATACTAATATGCTTGCAAACTAAATTAAACCCGCCAAACCAATCCACATAACCACATTGACTCTCAAGTTCCACTTAAAATCCAAACCATGACCACCAAGTCCATCCAAATCTATTTTTATACCCATTTATCCATTAATACAATGCATTGGGTTCAAAATCAAGTTAAACCATGCAATTTTTTATAATAAAATCAAATTTACAAAATGGGTTGAAGTTCATGCAATTCCAAGCCAAAATTATCTAATTTGGAGAAACCCCATGTCCCCCATTTCAGCCATTTAAATAATGTACCAATTCAGTCCCCAAAATATCAATTTAAAGCATGAATAACCAATTCAAAACATGGGAAAAGTAATTCAATCAGTTTAACCAAAAACCTTCAACCCAATTTCAAACTCACAATTTAAATCACATAAAAATTCATTCAATTCATGTCACAATATAAAATTAAAGTTTAGGAAAGAGAAACATTCCTGAAAAACATAAGAAATTAAAGTCAATTTGATGTTTGGAGTCTGGAGTAGTGATTTCTTGAAAAAACCTTGAGCTTTCTTGGGTGTAGAGTTAAAGATGAATAAAGTAGAGTTTGATCTTTGAAAATTGATGTAAAAGGGTTATAAGTCATGGAAAGAGTGAAAAGACCAAAAGCCCCACACCCCAAGTGAAAAAAATGAAAACTGGACAAAATTAACCCATCAGCGTGGCACGACATTATCGCAGAGGGTAGCCTCCGTGTCACGCCAATATCGCGGAGGCTAACCTCGGTGGCATATTAATATCGCAAACTCTCACTGCCTCGGGGTCTCAAAATGACCCCGAACCCCTTTTGAAAATTCTAAAAAAAAATTAAATTACCCTTTTAACATCCCTAAACATAATTCAAGTCAAAAATTGATATTACACACGTGAAAAAAGTCAAAAGTAAAATGATCAAAGTTTTACGGGGTCTCAAAGTATAACACAGTTCTAGTACCTGTCTCATATTGATTAAAAATCAAATAAAATTAACAATTATTACTATTTGAATTCAGAAATCCAAAAAAAGAACTATAGGAAATTACTTATTGATTGCTTAGATAGACACATTAATAGAGTTTTTGGCCTATTCCTCATGGGATCGATCCCAATCTATTTGGATTCTATATTTGATCAACGACCACTTTATGGTTTGTTCAGAAGTGTAATTTAGATGATATCAAAGAACCACTTTACTGCCTTCCAATTTTTCAAACTCCGGAGATGCATAAATTAATATAATTTATTTACTACAAATGAGATATCAAGACACGTGAATGATAAATATTGCAACTTATCTAGAGTACGTCGATAAAGGTTCACATCAATAGAGGGTATGCGTATCAACCGGGCCAGTCCGGTTCAATCTGGCACCGGCCCACTTATCTTTACCGGTTCCTAGGCCGGGCCAGTACTGGGTCATTCTTAAAGGGCCGGTTCGATCCCAGTACAAACAGTAAATTTGCTGAAAATAGACCGGGACTGGTCCATTTAGCATGAATCCGGTTTTGACCGGTCAAAATCGATCAAAATGTAAAAAAAAATAAAATAAAATAAAATTAAAATTTGAATTTACATATTTTTTTTTTAATATATACTATATATACACACCTATATACATTTTAAATATGTTAAACAATGTATATATACAATACATATACACTAAATATGTACTACTTTAGAAAATATATACACATGTATACATTAAATATATATACTACTTTAGACTTTAGAGTCTATAGAAAATATATACACATATATATGTACAATATAATATATGTACTACTTAAAATACTACTTGAAATAATATACATACAACATATATACACTAAATACATACTACTTTAGAAAACATATACACATGTATATATTAAGTATATACTAGTTTAGAGTCTACAGAAAATACACACACACACACACACACACACACATATATATATACAATATAATATATATACTACTTAAAATACTACTTTAAATAATATACATACAACATAGACTGACTAAATATGTACTACTTCAGAAATATATACACCTGTATACATTAAATATATACTAATTTAGAGTCTATAGAAAATATATACACATATATACGTACAATATAATATATATACTACTTAAAATACTACTTGAAATAATATACATACAACATAGATACACTAAATATGTACTTCTTTAGAAAACATATACACATGTACACATTAAATATATACTAATTTAAAGTCTATATAAAATATATACACATATATACGTACAATATATATATATATATATATATATATATATATATACTACTTAAAATACTACCTGAAACAATATACATACAACAATAGACTAAATATGTACTACTTTAGAAAACATATACACATGTATACATTAAATATATACTAGTTTAGAGTCTATAGAAAATATATACACACATATATGTACAAAATAATATATTTACTACTTAAAATACAACTTGAAACAATATAAATACAACATATATACACTATATATGTACAACTTTAGAAAACATATACACATGTATACATTAAATATATACTACTTTAGAGTATATAGAAAATATATACACATAACATATATACATTTACATATTATACTACCTTAGAAACATATACACATATATACATTAAATATATACTATTTTAGTCTATAGAAAATATATACACATATATGTAGAATATCTACTACTTAAAATACCATTTGAAATAATATACATATAACATAAATACACTATATATATACTACTTTAGAAATTATATACATACGTATACGTTAGATATACACTACTTTAGAGCCTATAGAAAATATATACACATATATGTAGAATATATACTACTTAAAATACCACTTGAAAGTTGAAAGATATATACATTACATGTTATAGTACTTTAGAAAATATACACACATATATACATACAAGATTACAATGTATACTACTTAATATAATAATACTTGAAGTTTTGAACGTATATTAAAAAATTTATAATTTTACATACAATACTTAAAAGATAAACTTATAGTATTTTTATATGTCAATACTAGTTGTCTAAGTAATATTTTCTAACATTATTTTTATTTTTTCATTATATGTATATATGTTTGTTATGTTTATTACTTAGTGTAAGGTTTGATAGTAATATATTAAAAGTATTTAATTCAAACTAGAAATTTAATTTAAATGAAAAAAATAAGTAAGGAGTGAATGAATGTTGTATTTTATTGATTGCAAAATTATCCAAAGCTTATAATTTACAAGAATGAAAAATCTACAAATTTTGCATCATTTTTTCCAACTCATGCATGTTAATATTAACGAAAACTGCCATAGGAAAGTCAAAATCAATGGGGGAAAAGACTAAACATGCATAGGACTTGATTGTGTTGAGTTCTCTCTTGAAGTCATAATTTCTTCAAAATTCTGTTCGTCTTTCGACTCCTTCTCCATTCTTTGATTTCTTCGTTCCGGTCTAATGTAATCTCTAAGGAAAACTAGAACATTCATAACATTGCTTCCCAATGAGTGTCGATTGTCTCCAAGCTGTTGTCATCCCTAACTAAAAGCGCTCTCCGATGTAACGGTTGATATTGGAACATTCAATATATCTCTAGCTAATTTTGAAAGCACCAGATATTATCTTTCATTATTCTTTCACCAATCCAGAGAGCATATCTTTGCTCTATGATCATCTATCTGCTGTCGAAGAAAATACTTAAGCTTTTTTCGAGAAGTTGTTCTGTGTGTTGAAGGCTCCACCTTGTCCCAAACATTTAAATCAAAAAAGTAATCAGGATAAATACTATGTGCCTTTCTTTTAGAAGATGATGGCTCCTCGGGAGCTTTAGGAGTGACAATTGGAGTGATATTTATCGGTACAGCTTCATCAAGTAAATCGGCATAATGGTTATATAATGCTTTCATGTAACTGTTCGTATCACTCATAGCCGTAAACAAAGAAGGTTCTTCTTCAGGCTGTATCTCTAAAGCATTATATATAATAGAACTAAATTCGGCCATAGTATTATATTTCATACATGAATTTATTATAACACCAATCAAATAAATTGAGGAAAGAGAAAATATTTTTTAAATTTAGCAATCATAGCATTAATAGCTTCTTTGTAACCTTCTTTATTCTTATATTCTTTAAGCAAACAGGAAATGTCGGCTAAATAAACTAAAATATTACAAACAGTAGGATAATAAGCACCATAGAATTCAACTGTAGCTATATAAATTTTTTCCAAAAATTTAACAAGATCATCAATTGCAGCCCAATCAGAATCATTTAGCATACACTCAGGAAAAGAACCACAATATTGATTAAAAGTCACTGTAATAGAAACTTTATAAGCATGACAAGTTTTTAAATAAGTATAAGTAGTATTTTATGTACTATCACATTCTTCAGGCATAAATATCAGTCTACGTTCATTTTGTTCACATTTAGTTTTAAATTCTCTCACTCTAGCTTTTTTATTATTTTCTTGAATAAAGCCAACAACAAGCTGGATCTTTTCGATATAAAGCTAAAAAGATTCAAGACCATTTCTGATGATTAAATTATATATATATGACAAGCACACTTAATATGAAATATTTCGGATAACGGCGGAGAAAGTTCAACTTTCAACAACTCAACAGCTGCCTTGTTGTTAGATGCATTATCAAAAGCTATACATAAAGCACTTCTTTCAATATCATAATATTGTGCAACTTTAGAAATAGATTCAAAAATAAATCTTCCAGTGTGTCTACGATCTTCATCATACAAAAATGCCAGAATACATTTTTGCGTAATAAAATTACTATCTATCCAGTGACAAATAATTATTAAATAATTATTTTTGTTAACAGCAAGACCAAGATCAGTAGTTAGAGCAATTCTACATGGAATATTTTTTAATAACGCAGATAAATAATAAATATGTTGCATCTGGAGTCTAAAAATATCGGCCCGACAAGTACTTCTAGGAATACCGATAAACATAGGATTATAAATTGCTTGAATATAATGAATAAAAGCATTCGAAGAAGAAAATGTGAAAGGCAAACAACCCACAACTATCATTTTCGCTATTTCTTCCAGGTCCTTTATTTTATTATAATTCTTAATTAATTGGCCGATTGTTGGGTTCAATCTAGTTTGTGTTGTCCCACCAACAGACTCGCCACCTTGTGCAATACTTAACTCTCTTGTGTGCCTTTCTCTTAAATGTCTCATCAACGAACCCGTACCCCTTTTATTGCCTCCAGTTTTATGCTCATGTACAAGTTCACAAATATTGCATTACACCTTAGTTTTTCCTTCTATTTTCGAAAAAAATTTTCATGCAATACTAGTTCTTCTATGAATTGTTGCACGGGCACGGGGAGAAAGATTAACCGATTTAGATCTAACATTAGCATTTCCTACTCCGGGTGTCTCACCAATATTTTTATCATCTAAATTAACCACATCTACTTCATTTTCTTCTTCTATACC